>JAWXYG010000009.1:40263164-42763164 GCA_034222035.1 Acacia crassicarpa | reverse complement strand
TTTTGTTGGCTATTTAAGTCGGACTAATAACAGAGCAAAAGCGTGCTTCTCCATAAAAAGACCTCTTGAATTACCAGCTAGCCTACTATTTCTTAACCATGCTCCTTCACTTATTTGTTTTCTTTATTCTCATATTTCAATGCTGGAAACCTGTTTCATCACTGAGCAACGAAACTGATCGTTTGTCTCTAATCAAATTCAAGGAATCAATATACAAGGATCCATATCGGATCATGGATTCTTGGAATTCATCCACACACTTCTGCGATTGGCATGGAATCTCTTGCAGCCACAAGCATCACAGAGTTACACATTTGATCTTGAAACGATATCAGTTATCAGGTACTATATCTCCTTTTATTGGCAATCTTTCCTTCCTAAGGATTATCGATCTACAAAACAATAATTTCCACGGAGAAATTCCAAAAGACCTGGGTCGTTTGTTCAGATTAGAAATACTTCATCTTGACAATAATACATTGACGGGAGAATTTCCAATCAATGTCACAAGTTGCTCTAACCTCGAGTACTTAGCATTTGGAGGGAATCATCTCATTGGCAAAATACCAATGGAGATTGGCTCTCTCCATAAGCTTGAAGTTTTGTATCTGCTTCAAAACAATTTCACTGGACAAATCCCAACTTCCTTGTGGAATATTACTTCTCTCATTTTTCTTTCTTTGGACGCTAATAACTTGGAAGGGACTATACCTATAGAAATAGGCCAGTTGAAAAATATGACAGATTTTGAGGTAGGTGGCAACAAGCTTTCAGGGACAATTCCTTTTGCTCTTTACAATTTGTCATCTCTCGCTTACATCATACTTGTTGGAAACCATTTCAATGGCCGTCTCCCTGCCAATATGTTCTCCAACCTCCCTAACCTCCAACTCTTGGCACTTGGAGGAAATCAATTCTCAGGTCGCATCCCAACATCCATTGTAAATGCGACTATGCTTGTAGGAATCTCTATAGGAGGAAATAATTTTGCAGGGCAAATTCCAAATCTTGGAAAGATGCATGACCTCTCAATACTAGAGTTAAGTGATAATAGTTTGGGAAGTAATTCTTCAAAAGACTGGGAGTTTCTAAATTCTTTGAGTAACTGCAGTAAGTTAGAAAGGCTATATTTGCTGCAAAATAATTTTGGGGGCCATTTACCAAAAACCATAGGTAATTTGTCAACCAAGATCACACATCTCGACCTTTCACAAAATCAAATATGTGGTAGAATTCCTATGGAATTAGGAAACCTCATTAACCTGATGTTGCTAGACATACAAATGAATTATTTCTCTGACATGATCCCAAATACTTTCGGGAAGTTTCATAACCTGCAATACTTGTCTTTGATGGGAAATAAACTTTCTGGAGAAATAATTCATTTCATAGGTAATCTCACTCAGTTATTTCACCTAGATTTGTCATATAATATGCTAGAAGAAAAAGTTCCTGCAAGTATTGGGAATTGTGAAAGTTTACAATATCTTGATCTGTCACAAAACAATTTTAGGGGAGCGATACCAATCCAGCTGTTCACTCTTTCAACTCTATCAATATTATTGAACTTGTCACATAACACTTTTGGTGGTGATGTCCCTAATGAGTTTGGAAACTTGAAAAATATAGGAAAATTGGATGTCTCTCATAATCAATTCTCTGGACAAATTCCCCAAACCATTGGGGATTGCCAAAGCTTAGAATCCCTCTTTTTGCAAGGGAATTTCTTTCAAGAAACCATCCCCATATCTTTGGCTTCATTGAAGGGTCTAAGATATTTAGACTTGTCACAAAATAATTTGTCAGGAACGATTCCAAAAGGCCTACAAGATGTTGCTTCTTTGGAGTACCTAAATGTTTCCTTCAACATGCTTGAAGGAGAGGTACCAAGCAAAGGTGTCTTTCAAAATGAAAGTGCAATTTCACTTGTGGGAAATAACAAGCTTTGTGGAGGCATATCAAAGTTAGAGCTGCCGCCATGCCCTACCAAATCCAATGGACAAAGAAAACATCAAAACTTGAAGCTGGTTGTATCAATATGTTGTGTGATTGCTTTTATTCTTCTGGTTGTTGTTGGTATTTATTATGGGAGGAAAATAAGCAAGAAATCTTCTTCAAGTTCACCAACAATTGACATGATTTACAAAGTATCATATCAAAGCTTGCACAACGCCACAAATGGATTCTCAGTTGATAAGTTGATTGGATCAGGGAGTTTTGGCTCTGTTTATAAGGGAAGCCTTGAATCTCAAGAAGTTGTTGCGATAAAGGTCATCAACCTTCAAATAAGGGGTGCTCACAAGAGTTTTGTTGCTGAATGTAATGCATTGAGAAATGCAAAGCATCGAAATCTGGTACAGATTATAACATGTTGCTCTAGCATAGATTACAAGGGCAATGAGTTTAAGGCTCTAGTTTATGAGTATATGGTTAATGGAAACTTGGAAAATTGGTTGCATCCTACAACAGAAAATCCAAATCATCAAAGACTTTTGCTCCTCGATCAAATAATAAATATTCTTATGGATATTGTGTCTGCGTTAAACTATCTTCACTATGAATATGGGCAACCTCTAATTCATTGTGATTTGAAGCCAAGCAATGTCCTTCTTGATGACAACATGGTTGCTCATTTAAGTGATTTTGGATTGGCAAGCCTACTCTCAATTGTTTCCGTTGTCTCTAATGAAACAAGTAGCACACTTGGTATAAAAGGCACTATTGGCTATATTCCTCCAGGTATCATTTGATTTTTTTTTTGTTACAAGTTCTTCAAATTCATTATGCTTTCAAACTAACCCTTTTTATTTTCAATTGTTTCATTCATCATTTATATAATGAAGATAATTAATATGCTTACAATATTTCAGAATATGGAATGGGATCTGAGGTATCAATGCAAGGTGATATGTATAGCTTTGGCATTCTTACCTTAGAGATGTTAACTAAAAAAAGACCAACTGAAGATATATTTAATGGTGGCCACAATCTTCAAACATATGTGAAAGTTGCATTTCCAGACAAGCTTTTGGAAGTTGTGAGCCCAACCATTCTTCCACAAGAATTGGAACATATAGTGGGAGTATCAGGAGACATATCAGAGAACATGATGCAAATCCATCCAAATGTCGAGAAATGCTTGCATTCTTTATTTAAGATTGGACTTACATGTTCAATGGAATCACCTCATGAAAGAATGAGCGCAGGCGATGTCATCAAGGAGCTAAATTCTATTAAAAGTTTTTTCCCTTTTTGGTGAGTACAACATCACCTGAATTCAATATGAGTTTTTTTTTTTTTTTTTTTGGCGTGAGGTTCGAGTTGATTTGCACACATATATTTAATGGGAAAAACATTTCTCATGTTGTAGGAGAAATGTTTTCTCATGCCGCACACACATAAAATAGTGGGACCCGCATATATATATAATTAGCATTATATATATATGCAGGTCCCACCATTTTATGTGCGTGTAGGAATTTTCTTTCTCTCATGCAACATGAGAAAAGTAAAACCCATATTTAATTAATTTGATATTTAGGATAATTAAGAAACCATGTTTTCACATTTTAATTCTATCCAATGTTTACCTCATAACCGTTTTTTTTCTATTAAAAAAAAACACTAATAGAAATCATTTCTACTGGTCTCAAATTTTATTGTTCATTTTCTCCTATCCAAAGATATTAATATTAATATGAAAAAAATTGGTACTTGATTGTAATTTTAATTATTATATTTTATCTTATATATATATATATATATATAATGACCGTTGCATCTCATTTTCAGATTTGTTCGTTGCAAGTAAGGGAATCGTGTCTGATCAATTTCCTTAAAATAATCAGATTGAGATTGGGATGAGCTGAACGTTATCTTGCGCCCAAATGTGATATGTGCATGTTTTATTTTTACTCATTCTCCATATTGATGTTCATGTTATTTATGGTTGAGAGACTTTGAGAGCAGAGCTTCCTTCTTGTTAATCATATATTAAAAAATCAAGTTGACATTTATATCTATAAAGGTCTTGAGATTAAAAAGAGACACATCCATCACCCTAAAATGTTGTTTAAATAGCACTTAGTATCATAACTAATTTGTAGATCATCTAGAACACAAAAGTATTTTTCAATATTATATCCAATATCATAAAGTACTTTTGGTGCAATTTTATCCTTAAAGGTTTTTTTTTTTTTCAGTAGCAAGGGGCAACATAAATTTAAAATACAAATGTCTACTGAAAAAAATATTTGAGGGTGTTGGATACATAAAAAACTACTAGAAAAATATTTTACGATACCGAATGTTATTAAAAAAAAATACTTTTAGGTGCACGATGAAACACAAATTACTACTTAATGTATTTAATGCTACTAAGAAATACTTTAGGCTGCTAGATACATAAAAGATATATTGGTGTATCTAAGCTAATTTCATGTTGAGTATGTTTAGAATCTTTTTTAAATTACTCAAATTTTATGTTTGTTGAAATGTTATAATATTGATAGACTCTTGGCTAAATTTATTATAATGTCAATATTATATTGTTAGATCTCATATTTTGATAATAACAAAGTTTAAGAAAGATCAAGAAAGTATTTTAAAGTTGGCACATTGGTTTAAGGTGTTTTGAAACCCATTAGTGTAAAGATCATTGTAATGCCCTAATTTTCATAACTCTTATAAATATTTTATTTTAGAAAATAATTACTAAAATACAAAGGTGAATATGTGTCTCAAAGAATTATAATCTATTGATTATATCTTTGTGCAAATTTCACTTTGGAATTAATTGACCAAATGGTCTGAGACTACATTTAAGGGCTATTTAATATAAGATAAATAGCACATAAAATAGTAATTATTTATAATCAAAGGAGATAAAGAAAGGGTTATGAAGACCCTTAGCCAAATTAACATAGAGTAGCAATTCATAATTAGCAAATTAGCTTGTGCTAATTGAGGTTAGTGGCTTATGATTTCAACTTGATTAAGGGAAATCAATTAACCAATGAGTAATGCAATTAAAAGGCATATAAGCATTAGATTAAGAGTTAATTAAACTTTGATAATTAATGTTGAAAAGTCAGCAATGACATCTAGCCAATGAAAAATCAAGAAAATGATCTAAATCCTTAGATAATTAATTGGACCAATGGGAGACTTGAGCCATGGATTAAGGGCGAGGATAGAATTTAAACAAACACAAATTGGATCCAATGGTAGAGAGGAAAGAAGAAAAGGGTAAATTGGTAAATGCACATGTAAGGCCCACAAGTCTTTAACCAACCAATGGGAAAAATCAAGAAATAAATGGGCTTAATCCTATGTAATTAAAACTAACCAATGAGAACCTTTGAGCTATAAATTGTGTCTTCATGGAAAACCAATTCATATGAACCATTGATGAAAAGAAATGATCTAAAGGTTGAAGCTCTTGAATTTTCCCTATAAATAGAGAGCAATTCTCTTCATTTTCTTCACACCAAATCAAACTCCAAAGTTGTTTTATAAAGTAGTGAGAGTGAGAGGCAAAGTCCTTGGAGCAAGAAGGAGTAAGAACTTCAAGAGGTAAATTCTTGAGCTCTAACTTTTAGTTTTCTAGTCTTTAGCTTTTTAATTCTTAGTAAATTGTAGTTTAATCTAGTAAATTGTTAGGAAAATTCCTTTTCATGTTTGGAAGTCTCCATTGCTTTTAAAATGCAAAATGGAGTGGAAAACATGTTAGGGAATAATTTATAGAATCAATAGATCATTAAGATAAATGTTATAGAAACTGGGCTATTAAAGTCAGTCACTTTAAGGCTATTATTTTATGCATCAAATGATCTTTAAAAATCACAAAATTTTACATGAATAAATTAGACATGTAGGGCTTTCCAAATATATAAAATATGTAGCATTTTGAGTTCTGCACAAGAGGATACAATTTGTTGAATTTAAGCCATTTTTCTGCGATTTAAATCTGGGCAGCATTAAGAAAAAATTAAATTGGGAATGATTCGTGGTGTTCTAGGTTCTTGGAATATTTTTCCTTGAAAATAGACATGTCAAGGATCATGAGAAATTTTTCATCACCTCAAAACGATTTTTTAGAATTAATTATGATTTTCCAAAATTGCTACAAAATCTGCCCAGAAAATCCAGCATTTCATTTTTTAAGAAAATGTAAGGGCAAAATTGTAATAACAAATCCACCAAGGGTAGAAATGTCAAAATAGGTGAAAATATCCTTTTTGATATTATTCTAGGAAATATGATATTAATTGTAATATCATGGAAAAAGAAATAATCCGACGATAATGTATAGGATATCCGGGAAGTCCAGAGTCGAGTTCAAAGGTCCGGCATGTTGGCCATTACACGGTGAAAGGTACGTTCGCGTACTAGTAAATTTAATCGCCTATATCTTGTATAGTTGTATATGATTGATTGATTCATGAAGTCATGGACAATACTTGGTCTTGGGTCATACACTGTGACTAAGTTTATGGGGCTTAGATCACCTGTTTATATACATTTAGCTTTGTACAGGTTATAGTCTTGATAACGCCGTAGTGTTGTTTTCCTAGCGCTGAGGACACGAGGAGTTGTTGTGGAACTAGTTAGTGCAAACATTGCAAACATTACATTTGCTGTGTGCCATGTATTGTTGTGCTGTTAACATTACATCTTCTGTGTGCTATGTATTGTTGTAACCTTACATCTGCTGTGTGCTATGTATGGTTGATACTGACATGTAATGAATATCTGTCATATATTGTTATATCTGCTACAGAGGTTAACTGTTACCTGATATTCAATGGGAATTGAATCTCATCCTTGACTAAAGGTTCAGGAAAGGAACCGGGATCCGAGAAGGTGCCGATGGACGTAGCCAAAAAGAGGCACTGATGGATGCAGCCGTGAAGAGGCACCGGTCAAGACGAGAGTTTGAAGAAGGGACTAGTTTCTGGCATGAATCCGATAGAGTTCTTTCAAACCATTTGGTGCTTAAACTAAGAAAGGGTTGTCTATGTGGTTCAGTCAATAAGTCACCGTGAAAGATGGGAAGACTTCCACTAGACTTTACCCAGCCTGGCCAAATGGATTTGATTAACTGTATTGGGTTTTAAGCCACAAGTTTAGTTAAGGCTTGGTTTAAGGTTGTATAGTTACTATTGAGAGTTGTAATTGTACACACTCCATATAAATGTATTACATGAATATTCCTTCGGGAAATTTTTAATATCAGCCTATGCCTGGGCATTGTATTTCAGTTACTCATTGTCCAAACGTTAGTGCATGCTCTCCGTTCCACATTACTTTGAGTGGTAGCACCTCAAACTCTGTCGATTTTTCTAAAACTATGTGTCAACCGAACAATTTGAAATATGGAATTTGGGGTGTTACAATCATTGTATCACTTGATCAAGTGAGAAAAAATTTGGTGAACTTACTTCTAGAATAGTTATGAAAGTGCTTATTTTGAAAATAAGGGAAAATGATATCAAGGTCTCAATTAAGAAAAAACAGAAATGGTATTAGAAAAATCTCATAGGTTGTTAATAACAAGTGAAAAAGTAACCATTAACAAGTTTTGGGACTTTTCTTGTAACACTCCAAATTCCATACTTGAAATCGTGTCTGTTGACACTTAGTTTTAAGAAAATCGACAGAGTTTGAGGTGCTACAGATCAGCATAATGTGGAAGGAGAGCATGCACTTACTTTTGGACAATGAGTATTTGATATAAAATGCCTAGACATATGCTGATGTGCCGACATAAGCTGATATAAAAATTTCCCGAAGGAATATTCATGTGATACATTAGTACAGAGCTTTGTATAATTACAATTCTTCATGACAACTATACAATCTTAAACCAAGCCTTAGGTATACTTAGGGCAATGAACCTAATTCCGTTAATTAAACAATTTGGCTAGGCCGGTGTCTAGTGGAAGTCTCACCGAGTTTACGGTGATTGATTGACTGAACCACATAGACGAATCCTTTCTAGACACCAAATGGTTTGAAATAACATTGTCAGATTCATGCTAGAACCTAGTCTCTCATCTCAACCGGTGCCTCTACACGGCTCCATCCATCGGTGCCTCTTCAAGGCTTTGTCTACTATTGCCCTTTTCCGATCTTGGTTCCTTTCCTGAACCTTAGACACATCTGAGGTCCAATACCCATCGGAAGTCAGGTAATAGTTAACTTCATATAATGAGTATAAACAATATATGACAGATATTCACAGTTTGGAAAACAATCAATCATGAATCAACCAATCATATCCAAGCCATACAAGACATGTGAGAGTTAAAGTTACCGTACGTGAACGTACCTTTCATCGTGCAATGGCCAACATGCTCGACCATTGAGTCCGGCCTCAGCCTTCTCGGATATCCTAACATATCACCATATCACTTAGAATAATATCCTAAGAGATATCTCCACCTCTATTTACCTCTCTACCCTTGGTGGATTTGTTATTTACAATTTTGCCCTTATATTTATTTAAAAACGCGGTACTAGATTTTCTGTGCAGATTTTTCGGTAACTTTGAAAATTCATAATTAATTCTAGACAAATTGAAACGAGGATCCGTAAAATTCTCCAGAACCCTTAGGATGTCTATATTTAGAGAAAAATACTATTTTTCACCCAGATTCATTGAGTCATTCCCAGGTTTAAAGCTTTGAGCCTCTGCCCAGAATTTTCCAGAAATTCGTAGCCTAACTTTGAGAATTTGTATCTCACTGTACAGAGCTCAAAGTAATACATCCTAGGTATTTTTGAAAAGCCCTATATGTCTACTTTAACTATGAATTTTCCCAGAATTTTATAACTTCATCTTCTTCATAAAATACTGGTGTTTTTAACACTGACTCCAGAAATCGCCTAATTGAAGAATTTTCGCCAGAGCTTCACTACTTTGCTTTCCAACTCCAAAAAATTTTGCTGTACAATATTTTCTATCTAATTTTCGAAATATCAATATTTTTAAGTATAGAAACATGATAATAAAATTACTCTAGCATATTTAAGATCAAAACAACTTCTATCTATGAATTTAAGAACTCAAATTTAAAGAGCTTACTTACAAATGCTCTAACTCCTTCTCCAAGCTCCTCCTTACTCACTCTCTACTCTCACAATCAGATTTCTTTGTTTGTTTTGGTGTGAAGAATAATGAAACCCAAGATGCTTATTTATAGTAAAATGCCATGACACCTTGGTAATTCTTGCAAACCTAATTCATCTTGCATTTGAGCTCTTGGATCTAGGTTTATTATCAAGCTTTCATCCTAGACCATTGGATCTTGACTTGGAGAAGAAGCCTAGATCTCACTCTCTCATTCGCCTCCCAACCATGACTTCCCTCTCTCATTCTTATCCTCTTCCATTTTTTTGCATTTAATTACCCCCATGTGCACCCATGTGAACTCATGTGCTTATGTCTCCATGTGTGTATATGTTTATTATTAAACAATTCCTTTCCTCTTGCACAAGCCAAGTGAACTGTGACTCCTCTTTATTTAGGCTCAAAGAAGTGTGTTTCACTTGACTCATGTACTTAAAGATTCAAGCTTCCCATTGGTTGGTTGAATTTGTTGATTTCTCAACAATGTTTAATTAGCTTCTCTTCTCTCCCTTCTTCAATAAGTCTTCTTTTCCTCTCTCTTTTCTCTTTCTTATGTAAATTTCGCCCCCCCCCCCACTATTGACTCTAGGAGATGATAATTTAATCCTCGTTATTATCCCTAATATAGTGTTTTGGATGTTATTAGGTATAATTGTTAAAGTGTGATTGGTTCTTAGGTTAATTATGCTCATTAGTAACTTATTTAATGCTAATCTTGAGTTCCTATTGGCCCTTGATTTTTAATTAAGTCAAAATATCCTTAATTGATGATTTTTTAATTGCCACTAGATTAATAATGAAAATTTATACAATTATTTTAATTAGTATAAATTTAATTGCCCACTAATTGTTGTTAATTCCCTTTAATTTATTTAAGTGTTTTCATGACATTTTCTTGCTTACTTTAATTATATAAGAATCATAATTTAAAATGATAATTATATCATATCTTATAATCCTAATATGTAGTCTTAAAATTGGCCTTTTGTTTATTTAACTCCAAGAGAAAATTGCCTAAAATTATAGTTAACAAATTAAAATCTTGAGATCACATATTCACTTTTATTTATTTATCAAAACAGAACAGTTATGATAAATAGGAATATAATTTTTAGTAATTATTTTCCAAAATCCAATGTTTATAAGGGTTATGAAAATTAGGGTATTACATTTCTTATATTATTTGTCTTAGTTGAAACTTTTAATGTCATTTTTCCTAAAAATAACTCATCACCACAGTGCTCACTAGAAGTAATAGCCAATGACAACTCAAATGATATGAAAGATTATCATCACTACCACTTCATGATGGTCACCAAGATAGTGATATGATTTCTGGAAAACATTTTTTTAAGAGATCACTCGAGTGACCACTCAAGTGATGAGATATCAAGTGCATTACTATCAGACCACCATAGTGAACCATATGGTGATCATTTCTATGGAAAGAGATTTCAAACTTGACACCCTAGTGATGTTTCAAAAATGTCATTACTATTACTTCACCACAATAATCCCTTATAATGATCAGCTTTCTAAAATTATTTCAAAAAGAAGATTACTCGAATAAATACTCAAGTGATGCATTAAATTTTTATCACCATCACTTCACCATTTTGATCTATCTAAAAATTTTCTAAGAAAAGACAACTCAAGCGATGTGTAAACACATCACTACCACAACACTACGGTGATGCTATTTGGTGTTCTTTTTCTTTTAAAATGGAAAGAAACAAGATTCACTCAAGTGATCTATTACATTCATCACCACCAGTTCACCATAGTGAAGTACCTAATGATCTATTTTCAAAAGAAACAATATCACCCGAATAATCTTATATTTTTACATTACTACAGTGAATCATCCAGTGATATGTTTTGTTTTCAAAACAAAAGTGAAGAACACTTGAGTGGGAATCTGTTTATTTTCAAAACAACTAAATGAAGATCACTCGAGTTATGCAATTTCTGAAAACAGAGCATCATATCATAATTCTTAATACTCATTCAAATCTATCATAAACTTGTTCTATTTGCTCCTAATTGGTCTAACACTTTATTATACTAGTATTTGATCATATTACAAGTGTTTAAACAAGGATTAAAGTAAGACTAGAAAAAAGTACTTTTGTGTTAGAGCATTAAATGCTCCAAGTTGAAACGCTTCACATTCTCTTTGCTCTCAACTACTAAATCCAAATACACAAAGAATAAACTGACGTTCTCAATGGCTAGAAGCAAAGACCATAATGGCTACAATCAAAGAGCAACATGTTGGAAATTATGCCCTAGGGGAAAGTCATTGTTCTCCATTAAGTTATCATTTCATACGCATGTTTATGGTGATAACTATATCCCTGGATATATCTTATAGATTATCCTAAATGTCCCTGATCGGTTATCTACGTGGGAGCGAAGATGAGTTAAGACTAGTATGACTTTGATGAGGTATGGAGATACGAATCAAAGTCATGGGCATTTGTAAGAATACAAGGTGCTGGACCGACCCACTATGAGAAAGCTGCATGGATTAAGTCATAAGCTTATCTCATGTATAACCGCGTCACAACGCCCTATGACCTGAGATCATCATGGATTCCTACATGATGAGTCATTGGTCTTTAACCTAGTCAAAAGTCACCTTTGACCGGGTGATGATAAAGGCTGGGATCGGGATCAGTGGTTTTCATGCGAAGGAATGTGAATGATCAAGATGGAATTTGTTCCTCACATTTGTAGAGAGATAATACTGGGCCCCTCGATGAGTGAGTCTAAGAAATGTATGGCCATACTGTGATGGAAAGGAGTTTCCATTTCACTTATTAGACTGCTCGAGAATTGAGAAAGTAATGGTCAAGAAAAGGAAGTTGACGTTATCCATGCCTCATCCTTGACCGAATTATCGCGTGACAAAAGGGACGTGACATGGTTGTACGATAGGTAGTATCGTGTCATCGATCCCCATCTGAATTGGGTAGTCGCAATGTCTTGCTAGAGGCCGCTTGCGACTTGTGGGCTGATACGGTCTTGGCCCACTGCCAATCTCATATGGGCCTGTAGGGTCACACACAAGAATAATCCAACACGGGTAAAAGTGTCCAGATTCATTGAATCTCATATTAATCTAAGATTAAATAAATACTGGATTTAATCTGGGGTAAATATATATATGTGTATATATATTTAAATTTGAAAGTAATATAATAATATTATTTAATGGAGATTATAATATTATTATATGATATTTGTTTTATATTTAATTTATTTGATAAATTAAATATCTAAAACAAATAGAGATATTGTATCTCATTTAATTTTCGAATAAAGATATCATTATCTATTTAATTTAAATTGAGATATTGTATCTCAAATTTAATTAAATAGATAGATATCATTTCTCGGATTTAATTTATAGAGATAAATTAAATCAGAAGGCTTTTAATTTGAATTAAATAAATAAATACATTAGATTAAATCTATTAGATAGATTTAATTAATATATTTTTTTAATTAAAATTTGAAATTCAAAATTAATGGGATTAATTTTGAATATAATACGCCGATGGGTTTAGAAAAATATACGGGACTTTTAGTCGAGCGTATTAGAAAGCCGCGAGAAACCCTAGAGCGAAAAAGAGAGAGACGCACAAGAGGAGCTAGCACGCTACTGTAGCCGTGTTCGGGGATTGTTCGTGTGGATACCAGTAGAGGAAGCTGATTCTAAGAGTCGTCTTCTGCTGATCGAGAAGGTAGCCCACCAGTTCAAAGAGAACGAGACGCCGACGAATTCACTACAGTTTGAATTTTCTTGATCGCCATGAGACAATTGCGCAAAGGGTTTGTGTAGATTCTTGATCTACTAGTTCGCTAAAATCAAAGGAAAACCTCCGGCTCCGGATGATTCTGAGTTCTCTATAAGGTATGATTCGGGTTCCTTAACCTTGATTTAAACGCACCTGAGTGATCCTGGGGACGGGATTCGTAGAAAATTTTAATCCGCTGCGTGTACGGATCCCAACAGTGGTACCAGAGCCAACTCAACGTGCGTTTAAATTGGGTTTCTGTACATGCTATTATATGTGATATGTATGCAAGAATCTGAATCTTTGTATGCAAGAATTTGAATCTTTGTATGCAAGAAACTGAATCTTTGTATCAAGAAATCGAATCTTGAATGCTTTAATTTGAAAATTTGCGTTAGGGTTTCAGACGGGTCTCTAGAATTATGTTGCGGCTGCTTCATACAATTCTGAATTGTTCAGAGTGCATGATATTCGGAATCATCCATCACGTTCGTGCGCATCGAAGACGTTCTGAATTTTCGATCATGCTCGAACAACGCCCTTGGGGGTTTGAAATTAAGTTTTATGAAACTCTCTTTCTAAAAGAATATGATGTTTTGAAAAGCTCTGGGGGCGCTCCTGCTAAACGGCTAGCGGGACCGCCGTAGGGACCGGCTAATTGTTTGTAGCGCGAGAAATGAAATTATTTGTAGTGTGAGAATTTAAATCATGATATAAAGTAATATAAAATTAGAGAAGTTTATCATGAGTAATATTTTATTTCATAAATGTATGAATTAAAGTATGTTCATAACCTTACAAAGTGTTGTTTGTGTATGGTGAACAATATGGCTCTAGATTTTACTAGTGTTGTAAATTTAAATATGTGTTTTCTCTTATTATTTAGAGAAGTCCTCTAATTGGCTTGAGGGGACTACAGGTTAGATGAGCCATGTTGTTCACGAGTTTTAATTATGTTTTGATATGATCACTGCATGATTAATTTAGATTCTATATGAGATATACAATAATGATTGCATTCATTTAGGTAGAATTAATAAAGATAAATTAAATCGGTAGGCTTTTATTTTAGATTAAAATAAATAGATCAGATTAGATCTGTTGGACAGATTTAATTAATATTATTTTAAATCTAAAATTTGAGTTCAAGATTAATTGAGATTAATTTTGAATATTTTAATATGGCCAATTAGGGTTTTAGAAATCCTATAAGATATAGATCTAGTCGTATTAAAATGAAGCGACAGCCGCAAGTCTCAATAATTTAATCATAATGATTTATTTCATAATTGTATGAATTAACATATGTTATGATTAATTTAGAGTTTTAATTATGATTTGATTTGATCACTCATAATTAATTTAGAGTTTTAATTATGATTTGATTAGATCACTCATAATTAATTTAGAATTAAATTAATAGGATTAATTTGATTATATATAATAATACTCTCTAAATAAAATCTTAAGTCACAATGCCATCAATAAATGAATACTTGTCAAAACCTCGATCACCCATTTGTATGTTCCACCAAAGTGGATGCATTTGAGCAATCTTGGGGAGACAAGAGAGAGTAATGGTGATACTCTACATTTATTATTGTCTTGACTTAATTGAGATTATCAAAACGGTTTTGGATCTCAAGGCATTAGATGAGATTAAACATGCTAGGACATATGATGATCAAATCCCATAAAGATCTAAGAGTTACATGTGATGTAATTGGCAAAGTTGTTGCCTACCTAAATAACTTGATTTTAAGCGTTCTGCCAAAGTGGACTTAAGATTAAGCCAAATATGGATCTTAGCCCATTAATTATAATGAGGGTTATTAATTTAGTGGGAGGTTACTGATTATACTTTGCATATCTTTTAAATTGTAGAATCATTTCGAATAGTAACACCACAACACCATCAATGCGATCGGTCCTTGAGAAGGACGAACTCGATGAGACAAACTTTCTTGACATGTTTGAGGACTTAAGTGTTGATCCTAAACACGAAAGAAAGGAGTATCTTATCGATCAACCCATCCCTAACGAGCCTACAGCTGATGATCCAAGAGATCAGACTGATGCTTATAGAAGCATCAGGATGACTCTATGGATACAGGATGTCTGAAGCCTTCCACTGTGGTTCCAGACCTCGATGGAGATCTAGAGCACATGGAGGTGTCTGAGATGATTTATCATCATATGGAAATGTTCCAGGAACAGGCGACACAAGAGAGGTATGAGACCACAAAGGCCTTATTCTCTTGCAAGATGGCTGAAGGTGAATCATCCTCATTTGTTGAAAATGAAAGGCTACATTGATCACATTGAAAGGCTTGGATTCCCCATATCCCAGGAGTTAGCTACAGATGCGATCTTGATCTCACTCACTGAAAGTTATGATGACTTTGTCATGGATTACAACATGAACAATATGGAGGAATCAATTTCTGAACTGCATGGGATGCTCAAAACTGCTGAGCAGAGCCTTGAGAGGAGGCCCAGTACTGTTTTGTCGTTTCAGAGAGGAAGGGGTATTAAACGGAAAGCCAAGAAGACAAAACATCCGAAGGACGGGGTCTGCTTTTTCTGCAATGAAATTGGTCATTGAAAGAAGAATCGCACACTCTGCCTGGAAGATCTGAAAAGAACAAGAAGGATAGCGGCCTATCGCTTCAAGTATCTATGTCGTAGACATTCGCTTTTCTACTTCCTCAAACATGGGTATTAGATACTACATGTGGTTCACGCATTTGTATAAATGTATAGGATCTTAGGGATAGTAGAAAATTGAATGGACATCTGTGACATAAAAGATCAAGTCAAAAGATTTGAGTCCTACCTTCCTTATGGCATTGTCGTCTAGGCCATATAAATGAGAAACGCATTTCGAAACTCCATTACAGATAGATTTCTGAAGTCATTTGATTTTGAATCATTTGATACATGTGAGTCTTGTTTATTGGGAAAGATGACAAATGCACCTTTTACTGGACACAGTGAGAGGGCCACCGATTTATTGGGCCTCATACATACGGATGTGTGTGGACCAATGAAGCTGCTAGAGGAGGTCATTTGTACTTCATTACATTAATAAACGGTCTTAGTAGATATGGTTATATCTATCTAATGAAACATAAGTCTGAATCTTTTGAAATGTTCAAAATATTCCAAAATGAAGTGCAAAACCAACTTGGCAAAACAATTAAGGCACTTCGATCTGATCGGGGTAGTGAATATTTGAGCCAAGAGTTCATTGACCATCTTAGGAGTTGTAGGATTATCTCACAACTTACTCCTCTAGGAACACCTCAATGGAATGGTGTTTCTGAACGGAGGAATCGAACTCTATTAGATATAGTTCGATCTATATGAGTCAAACAGATCTTCAATCTTCCTTTTGGGGCCATGCCCTAGAAATAGCTGCGTTCACACTAAATCGTGTTCCATCAAAGGCGGTTGAAAAGACACCATATGAGATATGGACTGGGAAGTAACCCAGCTTGTCATTTCTTAAGATTTGGGGATGTGAGGTTTATGTTAAATAACAAGCCTCTGATAAATTATCATCTAGATCCTCAAAATGCCTTTTTGTGGGGTATCCTAAGGAAACTAAAGGATATTATGTCTGCAGCCCCACCGATCACAAAGTATTTGTTATTCGGAATGGTATCCTTTTGGAAAAAGAGTTTATCTCTAAAAGAGCCATGGGAGTAAGGTGAATCTCGAAGAAGTTCGAGAGTCACAAGACAATGTAGAACCACAAATGGAAACAGGAGAAGACTCACAACAAGTTGTTGAGACTACTCAAGTAACACAAGGCCCGCGAAGGTCCGATAGATCACGGTTACAGCCTCAAAGATATGGATTTCTGATCACTGGAAGTCGTGATAATGAGCCAATGACTTATCGAGACACCATAGTGGGACCAAACTCCGAAAAATGGCCTTATGCCATGAAGTCTGAAATGTAATCTATGTACGACAATAAGGTATGGACCTTAGTCGATCCACCTGAGGGTGTAAAAACCGTTGGGTGCAAGTGGGTTTTCAAAGAGAAAACTAACATAGATGGCAAAGTAAATGTCTTCAAGGCACGACTGGTTGCAAAAGGATTCACTCAAACTCATGGTGTAGACTATGATGAAACATTTTCCCCAGTTGCAATCGCCAAATCAATCAGATTCCTTCTTGCCATTGCATCATATTATGACTATGAGATATGGCAGATGGACGTCAAAACAGCCTTCCTTAACGAAAAGCTGCTTGAGGATGTGTACATGACACAACCTGATGGTTTTGTACGTCCAGAGGACTCTGGTAAAGTTTGCAAGCTTCAAAGATCCATTTATGGATTGAAGTAAGCATTTTGGAGCTGGAATCATCGTTTTGATGAAGTAGTCAAAGAGTTTGGATTCATTCAAAACATCGATGAACCTTGTGTTTACAAGAAGGTTAGTGGGAGCACAGTTGTATTTCTAGTGCTTTATGTTGATGACATCCTACTCATTGGGAATGATATTCCTACCTTGCAGAGTGTCAAGTCTTGGTTAGGAAAGTCTTTCTCAATGAAAGTTTTAGGCGAAGTCACTTATATCCTTAGGATTAGGATCTATAGAGATAGATCTAAGAGGCTGATAGGCCTAAGTCAGAGCACATATATAGACAAGATACTGCATAGGTTCAGTATGCAGAATTCTAAAAGGGATAACATGCCCATGTCTCATGGCATCCATCTCAGTAAGGATCTGTGTCCTAGTACACAAGATCAAAGAGACCGCATGAGTAAGACTCCATATGCCTCTGCCATTGGATCTATCATGTATGACATGCTATGTACTCGACCGGATGTGTCATTTGCCTTGAGTAAGACCAACATATATCAACAAGATTCTGGTGAGGGTCACCGGACTGCTATCAAGAATATCCTTAAGTACTTAAGAAGGACTAAGGACTTATTCTTGGTACATGGTGGCTTGGAGGATGAGCTCTGTGTAACTGGTTACACAGATGCGAGTTTCCAAACTGACCAAGATAATCTAAGATTGCAATCAGGATATGTATTCCTGTTGAATGGTGGTGCGGTGAGCTGGAAGAGCTCTAAGCAGATCACTATAGCTTATTCTGCAATGGAAGCTGAGTATATAGTAGAATAGGATTCAGCTGAGGAGGCATTTTGGATTAGAAAGTTCATGATTGAACTTGGGGTGGTTCCAACCATTTCAAATCCAATAGACTTGTTCTGTGACAATAGCCATGCTATTGCACGAACCAAGGAGCCTAGGTCACATTAAAGGACCAAGCATGTACTCAGACAATTTCATCTTATCTGAGAAATCAGAGATAGAGGTGATATGAAAGTATGCAAAGTACCAGGAGAATACAATGTAGTTGATCCTCTTACTAAGCCGCTTGCACAAGCAAAACATGAGCGTCATGTTAGGGCAATGAGAATTAGAGTAATTAATGATTGCGCCCAGTGCAAGTGGGAGTCTGTTGGAAATTATGCCCTAGGGGCAAGTCATTATTCTCCATTAAGTTATCATTTCATACGCATGTTTATGGTGATAACTATATCCCTGGATATATCTTATAGATTATCCTAAATGTCCCTGATTGGTCATCTATGTGGGAGCGAAGATGAGTTAAGACTAGTATGACTTTGATGAGGTATGGAGATACGAATCAAAGTCATGGGCATTTGTAAGAGTACAAGGTGCTGGACTGACCCACTATGAGAAAGCTGCATGGATTAAGTCATAAGCTTATCTCATGTATAACCGCGTCACAACGCCCTATGACCTGAGATCATCATGGATTCCTACATGATGAGTCATTGGTCTTTAACCTAGTCAAAAGTCACCTCTGACCGGGTGATGATAAAGGCTGGGATCGGGATCAGTGGTTTTCATGCGAAGGAATGTGAATGATCAAGATGGAATTTGTTCCTCACATTTGTAGAGAGATAATACTGGGCCCCTCGATGAGTAAGTCTAAGAAATGTATGGCCATACTGTGATGGAAAGGAGTTTCCATTTCACTTATTAGACTGCTCGAGAATCGAGAAAGTAATGATCAAGAAAAGGAAGTTGACGTTATCCATGCCTCATCCTTGACCGAATTATCGCGTGACAAAAGGGACGTGACATGGTTGTACGATAGGTAGTATCGTGTCATCGATCCCCATCTGAATTGGGTAGTCGCAATGTCTTGCTAGAGGCCGCTTGCGACTTGTGGGCTGATATGGTCTTGGCCCACTGCCAATCTCATATGGGCCTGCAGGGTCACACACAAGAATAATCCAACACGGGTAAAAGTGTCCAGATTCATTGAATCTCGTATTAATCTGAGATTAAATGAATACTGGATTTAATCTGAGGTAAATATATATATGTGTATATATATTTAAATTTGAAAGTAATATAATAATATTATTTAATGGAGATTATAATATTATTATATGATATTTGTTTTATATTTAATTTATTTGATAAATTAAATATCTAAAACAAATAGAGATATTGTATCTCATTTAATTTTCGAATAAAGATATCATTATCTATTTAATTTAAATTGAGATATTGTATCTCAAATTTAATTAAATAGATAGATATCATTTCTCGGATTTAATTTATAGAGATAAATTAAATCAGAAGGCTTTTAATTTGAATTAAATAAATACATTAGATTAAATCTATTAGATAGATTTAATTAATATATTTTTTTAATTAAAATTTGAAATTCAAAATTAATGGGGATTAATTTTGAATATAATACGCCGATGGGTTTAGAAAAATATACGGGACTTTTAGTCGAGCGTATTAGAAAGCCGCGAGAAACCCTAGAGCGAAAAAGAGAGAGACGCACAAGAGGCGCTAGCACGCTACTGTAGCCGTGTTCGGGGATTGTTCGTGTGGATACCAGTAGAGGAAGCCGATTCTAAGAGTTGTCTTCTGCTGATCGAGAAGGTAGCCCACCAGTTCAAAGAGAACGAGACGCGGACGAATTCACTACAGTTTGAATTTTCTTGATCGCCATAAGACAATTGCGCAAAGGGTTTGTGTAGATTCTTGATCTACTAGTTCGCTAAAATCAAAGGAAAACCTCCGGCTTCGGATGATTCTAAGTTCTCTATAAGGTATGATTCGGGTTCCTTAACCTTGATTTAAACGCACCTGAGTGATCCTGGGGATGGGATTCGTAGAAAATTTTAATCCGCTGCGTGTACGGATGCCAACACAACATTCATTAAATATTCTCACACTATAAATAAAGGAGCATTCAAGACAAAGCAACTAACTCAACATTATGCATTTACTGTTACATTCATTTGCTAAGCCTCAAAGCTCTCCATGTGAATTTGTACTTCAGTGATAATCTATTTACTCTTGTGAGAGAATACACTTAAGCATTTACTCTGATTAAGAGACTCAAGAAAGAGGGACCTTGAGTGGGCATTGATTGCAAAATGTAAGGGGAGCGAATGTTCTTTGAAGAGAAATTAGCTTGTACTGAGGCACCAAAAGCAGATATATCCAAGGGAAAATTACAAGCAGATAGTTAATGAGCAAAACAAGACATCCATAGAATGGTTCAAGGAAAAGGTTGCATGAGACCAGTGTATCTGAGACAATCAAATGCCTAGCTTGGGGGCCTTCTTTTGAAGTCGTCACATGGTGTGCATAAGATATAAACGGGTATTCTTTCTACACAAAAGGCCATGATGATAGAAGTACTATGCAAAATAGTGGGGTGACGATAGTAGCTGAATCAATGCACTTTTCTAGTTTGAAAGATAAAAACCTCGTATTGGCATCCATGGCCTATTATGGAGTTATTGAATACATATTGGAGATCAACCACACCAAGTTGAGAGTCCTTTTCTTTCAAATGTGAGTGTGTGAACAATAATGTTGTACAAATAGATAAATTTGAATTTACCTCAGTTGATCTTCATAGAGCTGGTTATAAAGATGGGCCCTTTATTCTAGCAAGGCAAGCGAAACAAGTGTTTTATGTTACAGATCCTGAGAATAAAAAGTTATCCATTATACTCCATAGTAAACATAGAAGGATGGTGATCCAATTTTGAATTTTGACGACACACCAACTTTCACTACAAATCCACCTATAGCCAGTGGTGGACCCACACTTGTGCCTGTGTGGGCAGGTGCAGACACAAAGTTTTAGAATATATATATTTTGAAGAGATCTTGTAACAATTGTCTAGGTAGTATAGTGGCTATAACCTCAGTCTCACACACACAAAGTCCCCAGTTTGAACCAGACTTCAGACAACTCTCCTAATTAGTTTTTGGGCATGGACTTGTGGGCTTTAAAGCAAGCGGATCTGTTATCACAGTGGGCTTAAAGCAAGTGGATCTGTTACACATAATTTATGTGATAACATGACCCACCTTGCATCAGTGGACAAGGACAAAAAAGTTCTCACATTCAGATAAAAAAAATGAGGAAAAGTTACACATAATCAAACAATAAGGAAAAAGGCAGAAAAAGACAATTAAAAATTTCTGATGCATGCTAACTTGTTAAACGTGATATATTTGATACGATTGATGATAAAAATATAATGCAATATTTTCAAAGAATAAAGAATCGAAGAATGCTTTTGTAATCGTTCTAATGTAAAGGTTAGCTGATTCTTGATTATTATTTTTCTATGTTAAGTTGAAGTTTTCTTTTCTTTTATTGTTTATATTCTTTTATTTTTTTTAATGCATTTAAAACTTCCCTTAAATTTTTTTTTGGGTGCTGCCCCCAAACCCCCGAATCTTACTACTAATTGTGCACCCACAAATCTAAAATCCTGGGTCCGCCATTGCCTATAGCAAGTGAAGTTTTGGAATTCGTAGATGATGAAGACTATGTTGCTAGAAATGATTATTGTGAAGGAATATGGGAAAACACATAAAGTAAGATTTTAATGCATAAAATGGGACTGTGTGATTTTATAACATTTATTTTGTTTACTTCTTTCATTCAAGCTAGATTTTGTTTATTTCTTTCTTACGTCCTGGGCTTACAACAAAGACTGGGAACACTTAGTGGACGACCTATGTGGGTATGGAACGGGAGAGTCAGTCGCCGTGTTATATGACACCAATTGTTGACGGGCATTTATCTTTTTCTTACCTATTTAATTTAACACTTAGTTTGTTAAGTTACGCAGTATTATATTGGCTAACCTCATTTTAATCTATATATGTTATTATAGTTATCATTGGAGTCTCTACCTCGTGATCAACTACATCTATCTATTTGATTCCTTGGATCGCGCCCTGAATGAAGATATCAAAGAGATTTTCAACGTGTAAGTTAAGTTGTTTGTAAATGATAGGTTTTTTAATATCAATGACAAAATAAATCGATTAAAATACAAGGGATTGGAAAAGGGTTAAATCTTTGTTACAACTTGGGCTTCAAACAGATTAGAGACATTTATGATGGCTCTCATGCTATAAATCGATCTGATAACAATTGGTATTTCTGAGACAGTCACCTCTACAAAGATATCATTCTTCTGAAGACGAGCTCTAATTAATGCCACAAAACTGGAATTTTATTTTTAACCTCTGTTCGAAGGAGAATTTAATCTGTTCAGGTACCTTAGCTAAGTCTGCTCATCATAAGGCTGATTTCTTTTTAACTTTCTTTATCAACAAATTGTTTAATGTCTTATGGTTTTCATTTTAATGATAACGCAATGAAGACATATCCATAACGCTGGGTGGGAAGCACAAACCTGTTGCTACCATGAAGTGGTCCTGGCTCAAAGTAAGTTGTTTAAATTCAAGTTTTTTAATTGACAATCAACTTCTCAAGATGAATTTATTGGCTTAATTTATTTTAACCATTTTCTTCTAATATATAGTGCCCTCTCCAACCAGGAAAAATCGAGTGCGGGTACTACATTATACTTTATATGTATAACATCATCAGTGGTGTCTGCACTAAAGAATTTGAAAAGGAGATTATTTCTTCATTCTCAAATGATTTTCATTTTTGTTCCTATAAGTGAATTGTTCGTTATTTGATTAAATTAAATGATTTATGTTAACTTGTTCATAACTTTCCTCACAAATTTTTGGTCAAGAGCGATGACTTCTCATTTTTAATAGATTTAAGATATGTTTTGATATATTTGAGAAGGTATTATTACTAATTTAAAGAGATTTGGAATAGATTTTAAGAGAAATCAATTTGGATGCATTATTTGTGAGTTTTCAATTTAAAATAAAAGTTTTTGAGTTTGAAAAATAAATAATAGTAATAAAGATTTAGTTTATTATTATCATTATCTTATAATTTCTTTTTCTTCAACAATCAGAGAGCCATCAGGATTTTTCTGATTAATTGTTTGGGCACTATTTGGACTTTGGAGATTGAATGAATTGGGGTGGTGGATTTGAAGCAAAGAAAAGACCTAAAAGCTACACTATGGGCTTTGGAAAAAGAAAGGAGCACAGAGACGCACCAATTTTCATTAATTAAAGATGTGATGTGGCTGGAATGAAGGAAGAGATCAGATTTGGGATTCACGACACCGTTTTGCAAATAAAAAAACGAAAAGAAATCTGGAATTGACCTAATGAAGGAGGGAGCGCAAGAAGCAACAGGAGGCGGACATTTTAAATCATCATTCACGCTGGAACAAAGGAGGCGGCAGAATTTGCCATCCTTCTCGCTGGGAAAGAAACGATTATTCTCGCTGGCAGCAGAGGAGGCAGCTGGACTGGAGAGAAAAGAAAAATCAGAAACAGGGAGTTGTGAGGAAAGCAGTTGTTTTCTTTGACGGTTCATCGCGGTTGTGAGAGAGAGAGATTGAACTCTAATCGTGCTGTAACCAAGGAGCCTGGAACAGAGGAGCACCGTTGGGTAGGAGGACATCGATGCTGAGCATGAGTTGGAAGTCAGAGTCTTCATCACAGAACCAAACAAGGCGCTGTGTTTCCATTGTTCAACATTCTCTTCTTCCTTGTTGAGCTTAATAAGAGGTGACGGTTTGGAGGAAGGATAGAACAAGAAAAGTTGTTGCTGAGTCTGTCTTTGGTTTTGTTATTTAACTCTGTTCCAGTCTCTTAGCATTTACCATATGACTAAGATTCTGGTTTTCTTTGCTGTTATGATGTTGATTAAAGCCATGTGTGGCTAACTTTTCATTTGCAACTTAGAGTATTATGAACTTGTTTGAGACTTAGAAATTGTTCTCACTAATTAGTTTTGCTTAATGGTAATTCATTTTATTTAGTCCGGTTTTGATTATTCATTGTTTAGTGATTGGCCACCATTAAACATTTTTTGGGAATTTATGATTAAACTTGATGAAAGAAATCTTAAATTGACCTTGAATTAAATAGCGTGGAATTAGATTTTAATCTAATTTGTGTCTAGGATAGACATATATCTAGAAGCTTCACATAATCAAATTAGAGTGAGCCCGATTTGAATTGCATCTTAATTAATTGTGTGAGACATTGCATAATTATTTGAGGTATGTATATAAGTGGACCGACAAACACTTATAAACATTAATACTCTAGATTAGCTGATTGAGTTAAGTTAGAATTAATTTAGTGGAAATAAAATCTAAGAAACAAACAAGGAATTAATATCTCTAAGTTGTCTTCATTGATATTTGAATTCTCTCCCTGTTTGAAAGTTCTTGTTTTTTTTTAATTAAAATTCTTTTTATTATTATTGGATACAATTCTGATTTGCTCAACTTAAATGAAAAAAAGGAAATTTAACACCTAATCACTAGTTTCATTGAGTCTCTGTGAGATGACCTTGATTTGTTACTTACTATTTTCATGACCCGTACACTTGCGGTGCTTAGTTAAATTTTAGTAGCATCAAAGAGGAACCCTAGTCGATAGAAGACATGAACGTGCTAAGAGTCACAACACAACGGCGGGACGTCTTCTACAACATATAGATGTGTAGATATGGATAGAGACACAAAGGCGGTAAGTCTTCTACAACAAACAACATATAACATATAGATATGTAGATATGGATAGAGACACAAAGGCGGGAAGTCTTCTACAACATATCGAAGATTACACATATGGATAAAAGGTTTTGTTTTTACGTAGTGTAGTGGTATAGAAACACATGTGGAAATACTTACCCAAATGTTCCATGGGACTTGCCTGCAAATTGGAAATTTCAAGAAACTTTTGTGTTGAATTTCGTCTAGCTTGAGACCTCACTGTAAATTTCCCTTTTATGAACCACTTCTTCTCAATTATACAAGTTTTAGAAAATATGAGAAAGTGAGAGTTAAGAAAGTTTTGTTTAAACTTGATCAGTGCCCACTTTCCTCGTAGTTAAATACATTACATTAAGAATAATAATTCACACCTAATCATGAGCAAGTTGAGAAATCACAATACAAGAACCAATGCTCACAACTCTTGGTGTTCAACATTAAAGAATGAAGACGAATTATTACTACGCGTCAATTGGGGTTGGATTTTTGGTCTAGTTGAGCTACATTTTGTCCAAATAACAGTAATAATAAATTATTTATAACATTGACATTAATTTACCGACTTGTCAACACATTAATTATAATTGTGCAAGTTTGGCATAAAGAACATACGTCCGATTTTTGGGAGGAGATTTCTCATTTTCTTTGCAACAACATTAATTTATTTTTATTTTTATTTTTTTTATTTTTTATTTTTGGATAATAACATTATTCTTTTATAACTATCACTTCACTGTGAAAGAAATTGTGCATCTGAAAGACATTTCCTTGAGAGCGAAAAAGCATTTCATAATGCTGACATTTAGAATGCTTTTGGATAAATGGATTTTGATTTGGAATTTATATTTAAAATATTGCATTTTTAAATTTATATATTAATATTTTCAAAATCTTGCAGTGGCGTCTGCAGTGGCTCAGTCTTCGAACTTGGAGAAGTTGTGGTTGGGTAGGTGCAAACTGATTACGGACATGGGAATTGGGCATACTGAAGTGGTGTGTGGGTGTTGGTGATTTTGGGATTGAGTTCATTGCTGTCCAAGTGTGCAGAACTTTGTAGTTTAGATCTCTCTTATTTACCTTCATCTGGACGCAAGGCTAGTTTACCGAAATCTGGGTGCGACGTGGTCTTCAACACGAATGGGTTCGAGATTGGAGGGCAATGAAGAGCTGGATGTATCAATTTTTTTTCTTCTGCTTCTGTGATTTTATGAAGTGTGAGAAAGCTTTTATGTAATTTTTTACTTCTAGTTCAATTCTTTTGAGTTGCTTGGATATATCAACTAAGGGATATGGATGTAATTTGGCCCAATTCTAAATCTTAAATTGTATAATAATTTGTTAAATTCAATGACCCAAATTCAAATTTCATTAATTCAACCATCTTTTTATAGAATTTTCCCAATAGTTTAATGGAAAAAGTTTTCTTTAGCCCATTAATTTATATCATTCATTCATATATTGGAATAAAAAAAATCATATATATATATATATATATATATATATATATATATATAATATTTGTTTATGAAATATTTTAGTATTGTAGAATTTTAATTATTTTTAAAATGTCATGGTCAAAAAAATTATTTGTAAAATATTGTGTAATTATACATAATTTACTTTCTAATTTTCTGAACTTAGGGAAATATTTTACAAAGAATAATTGTAATCAATACTAATTAAAAGCTCAAATTATTGACTATATATAATAATTTCAAACGTGGACCCCTTATTATGGGCTATGCGCTTTTGTTCCGCCATGAACGGAAGTGAAACTTCTTTGATATATTTCCAGGCATTGAATGAGAAACTGAGAGGTGAGAAAAGACATTTAGTTTTAGTTTTTTTTTTCCATTTTTCAAAATACTCATACTGACCTGACATTTTAATTTTAACACATATAATAATTCGTCAAATCCTCATTATAAACACTTTATATTATTCAAAACTATATATTACTAATAAAATATTACAACTAATCTCAATAAAAGTCATTAGTTAGAGGAGTTTAATTTGATTAAAAATTAGGAAGTTATATACTTAGTTAGAGATACTAAGTGAAAAAAACAAATCATTAAGAGGACTTTAAATTAAATAAAACATGTCAGGTAATGAACTACATATATGTTGAAGGTCCGGTGCTTGGAACTCGGACAGGAGAAAGTCTTTACATCATGTAAAAATTTTCAAAAGAGACGGCGACGACTAAGATAGGAACAAGACCCCACCACCCACCAATCTTTCAACTTTCCATGTAAAAGTCCAAAATCTTGAAATTAAATTAAAAGAGACCACTAGAGATTCGTAGCCGAATGTTTAAGCCTCGCTAGTGAGGAAAGCAAACTTGAATAAAAGAGTCTATTTCGTATGAGTCAATTTCAAAATAATTAATTAATGCTCACTATTTGTTAGTTTTGCCCATGCATTTAATGTTTAAGCGTCACATTTAATGGCCGTAACTTAATGAATGCAAGAAAGTTTAACCTTTCAATAGTTCTTTATTCACATTGCGTCCCACCCTTATCATTTGAGCAAGCAAATTAAGTCTCATGTCACGATTGTATAAAAAGGAAAATTGCTTCTTCCGCTCTAGAGACAAGGTTTTCTTAACTGATTTGAAGAACAAAAAAGTAAGACTTTTCCCGCCAAGCTTATCTAATTAATTTTCATTTCGGTTTCTTGCGAAATTGCCATGAAAGTTCCTTTTTTAAAGATAAATTTTAGTTTCTCAAAAAACAGGCACAAAAAACTTTTTTCGGCCAGTTTCATCAAACATCGTAGTATATAAGTGTGGTCACATGATCCATTGTGTTTCTCAAACCAAATGAAGCCTTCATCATCTGTCATGTTACTTGCCTCTTTCTCTAGATGCCTTCCATTGTTTCTTCTCTTTACTTTGATTTTGATCTTTCCTCCTTCTTGCAAGGCCAACTCTTCATGGGGTAATGAGACCGATCACATGTCGTTGCTCAAATTCAAGGAATTAATATCTGACAATCCATATCACATCTTGGACTCTTGGAATACTTCTACACACTTCTGCAATTGGCAGGGAATCGCTTATGGTCGCAATCATCGCAGAGTTACAGAGCTTCAGTTAGACGGACATGACATGCGTGGATCTATAACTTGACATATTGGTAATCTCTCTTTCTTAAGAGTCGTTGTACTTAATTAGCAAGAATAAATTGCACGGAGAAATCCCACAAGATTTTGGTCGTTTGTTCCGGCTCAAGGTACTTGATCTTTCCAATAATATATTGACTGGGAAATTTCCTGTAAACATCACTAGTTGCTCTAAACTCAGCTACTTATCATTTGGTGACAATAATCTTATTGGAAAAATACCTATGCAGATTGGCTCTCTCCATAACCTTGAAAACTTTCGTCTAATTTACAACAATTTTAATGGGAAAATCCCAATTTCCATATGCAATCTTTCTTCCCTTTACTCATCTTTCATTGGGGACAAATAACTTGGAGGGGTGCATACCTGAAGAAATAGGTCATCTAAAAAAATTAAAAATATTTAATGTGGGCAGGAACAAGCTTTCGGGCAAAATTCCTTTTGCTCTTTATGATTTGTCATCCCTCACCTTCATCGTACTTGGGGTAAATCGATTCAATGGCTCTCTCCCAGCCAACATGTTCATCAACCTCCCTAATCTCCAAGCCTTGGCAATTGCAATAAATCAAATCTCAGGTCATATCCTAACATCCATTGCAAACGCGACTATGCTTGAATTGATCTCTATAGGAGACAATCACTTTGTAGGACAAATTCCAAATCTTGGAAAGTTGCATTTCCTCACATTTATACAGTTTGGTCATGGCAACCTAGGAAGTAATTCTTCAAAAGATTGGGAGTTTCTAAATCCTTTGAGCAACTGCACTAAGTTGACACAACTACTATTGGCGGGAAGTAATTTTGGGGGCCATTTACCAAATACTATAGGCAATTTGTCAACCCAGCCCCCACAATACTCAGCCTTGGAGAAAATTATATAAGTGGCAAAATTCCTGCGGCGTTAGGAAACCTCATTAGCCTAACGGTTCTAGACACAAATAGGAACTATTTCACTGATATCATCCCAATTACTTTTGGAAAGTTTTAAAACATGCAATACTTGTCTTTGTGGGGAAACAAATTGTCTGGAGAGATAATTCCTTTCATATGCAATCTAGCTGACTCGATTAATTCACCTAGAGTTGCAAGATAACATACTAGAAGGGAAAGTTCCTCCAAGTATTGGGAATTGTGAAAGCCTACAATACCTTGATTTATCACTAAATCGTTTTAGTGGAGCCATACCAATCCAACTGTTTACTCTTCCATCTCTATCAATTTTATTGGAGTTATCACATAACTCATTTTTTTGGGAATCTACCAAACGAGGTTGGAAACTTTAAAAATATTGGGCAATTGGGTGTCTCTCAAAATCATTTGTCTGGAAGTATTCCTCAAACCATCGGAGAGTGTCAAAGCTTAGAGTATCTCTTTTTTCAAGGGAACTTATTTCAAGAAACCATTCCCTTATCTTTGGCTTCATTGAAAGGCCTAAGATATCTAAACTTGTCTGGATCAATTCCAAAAGATCTACAAGATATTGCTTTATTGGAGTACTTGAATATTTCCTTCAACATGCTTGATGGGGAGGTATACACTACTACAAAAAATGGTTACTAATCCCCTAAAAAATGTCCTTATTTTATAAAAGAGAGTTAAAAGTGAACGTAGTGGCATTTTTGAAATTTTATAAGAATTGGGCGTCCTGAATAATAGTTTAGGGCGCCTAAAAAACTATTAAAGCGTCCTATAATCATTCCAGGACGCTTAAAATGATATTGCTTGGCGCCATGGCATGTTTTGGCGAATTTTTTTGGCGCCAGGTAGTGTTTTAGGATTTTTTTTTTACTTTTTTTTATTAATTGGTGCCCTAATTTATTATCAGGACGCTTTTTCTCGAATTTTTTAGCAATTTTTTTTTTAATTTTTGATTATTGGCGCCCTAATTTAATATCAGGACGCCTTAATTGCAATTATTGGCATCCTGGTATTAAATCAGAACGCCTTAATTAATTTATGGGCGTCCTGATAGTAAATTAGGGCGCCTTAATCAATTTTTTGGCTCCCTGAATCTTATTTCAGGACGCCACAATTTAGTTCATATACCCTAAACTCATCTCCGCGCCCCCTATCGCTTACCCATCTCTGAAATTCTCAGCGATACTCTCTGGTTCCCTCATCCTCAGTCGAAACCCTATCGAACATTCAGTCCCCTCCCTTGCTCGATTCACGCCAAACAATACCCAAGCCCTAACGTGCTCGCGTCGAACAATACACAGTCCGGCTCCTCCGTCTTCCCTCTTCACGGCCTTCGTCTATTCACGGCCTTGGTTAGTGGCTTTCTAGTTTTTGAATGTTCTAATAGCCTAATTGAAATGTTGCAAACTTGCCCCAATGAGTTTAACTTACCTGACTACAGATTCATGAGATGTGAATGCATGTGTTGAATATTTACAGGATTGTTCTTTGCTATATTGGGGATGGTGTTGTTCATTCTTGGTTTCTACTACACACGGATTGCATATTTCGCTTACAAGGGATACAAAGGGTTCTCATTCTCAAACATTCCTCCTGTATAAAAGGAAGGAAGGCTCTATTCTTAGGTCAGGTTCAGATAGCATCCTCTTTCTCATGTACAAGTCTTCCTTGGTTCTTGTTCATTCCTCTTTTCTCTTTGTTTTGCTTGAGTTTCGTGGGATATCTATATAATGTGTATTTAGATTTCAGTTACTTTCAAGTCTGATTGTGAACAATAAAGACTACAGTTTGTACATTTCTCTGTTTTCATTGAGTACATTGTGATTAGTTCAGTTTGCTATATTTAATCAGTTCTCTTGGGATATGTTGAGCACCACTTATCATTCTTATGATTTTATCTTAGAACTAAGGTGAATCCGACTCTAGCCTTCGTCTATCAATGAAGATATGCCTTAATAATTAACTTGAGACATGCATAGTTTCCAAGGAAAAAAAGAGATATGCATAGTTGGTTATCAAGGTGTCTGAAAACCCTTATAGTAGTGCATATTTGGGCATCTATATAGGGACCCGAAACTAGATGTTTCTCAACTGCTATGAATTCCTCAAATAGAATCACAAACACCTTAATAATATCTTAAATTATAAAATAATGTGACAATTAACTTCATGCACATGTCAGATTACACAATACATAGAATGTGACAATTATAGATTTGGCTATTAGTAGTAAATGTTGTTTGAATAATTTTGAGTTAAAACTAGTCTTTAAAGAATAACGATATCAGAATCACTTGATGGGATGCATGGTTGCCATGTTCTCGGGATTGACAAAAAACAGTAGGAATTGCATTTTCTTTTTGGTTGATAATTGTAGAAGTTGCATTTCTTTGGTTGAGTGATTTATATGTTTTTAGATTTGATTGGATAGTTTAACTTTACAAATTCATTAAATTTTCTTGAGTTTTTTTTCATAACACTCAAACATTTTGTATAGACAGAAATATTGAAGGGATGGTTGATCTGTTTTTTAACAATACTTTTTTTATTGTTAACCATGACTTGTTTTCAATCTGTAGCCAGCGCTTAATAGGTGCTCTTAACGGGATTCTTGTATTTGGAATGATTGGTTCTTTTGCAGCTCTCTTGGTAAGATTCTATAATCAAGAACTATGAAGTCCTGTTTTAGTTATATAGCATCGTACTAGTTCCATTTTCTAGCCCACATTGAAGTTTGCTGGTTCTCTATGCACCATTATTTCGTGCATCTATATAATGATCTTTCTTTAGAGCTTGGCTACTTGATCGATTCACTTACTTCTATTATTCCCTCTCCCATATGTTAGTTTGAATAATTATAATGTTCTCTTTATTGTTGTTGTCTTTAGGTTGACTAGAGCAAAAAATTTTCAAGCATCAGAATTTAAAGTTGAGGTAAGTAAAGTTAATTATTGTTGTTTTTTTGTTGATGTTCATTGAACTAGGTCAACTTTGTTGTATGAATAAAGATGATTAGAAGTCCATAATTTAATAGTTTATGACTTGGACAATTTAGCTATATTTTTATACTTTGTATATTGATGAAACTATTGGATTTAATAGCTGATATTGATCTGAATTGGCTTAGTTGGTGAGTTTTCTTGATTGAAGTTGAAATTGTTTGTTGTTGAAATTTTGGGATGTATTACTTTTAAGGGGAAATGCTGCCGAAATTTTAGTTCAAGATTGACAAAAAAGCATGTCGTTCTTTAAATTGTTATAAACTTGTGTTGTCGGAAATGTCGTAGGTGGTATTAAAATGGGGCATAGTTGGATGGATGCTTTGAGAACTAGTGAAGAATATGAGAATGGGGTTGAAGAGTTTATTGAATTTGCTAGAAGGAATGTGGCTACAAAAAATGGGATGTATTATTGTCCATGTGTTAATTGCTTAAATGGGGTTCGACGGGATATTCCTACTATAAGGGATCACCTAATTTGTGATGGAATAAACCTTCGATACACAACGTGGATATGGCATGGTGAGAAGGCAACTCCCAATGTGTCCCACGAAAATGAAGTTGAGGTAGATGACGATGGAATGGAGAGAATGATTCATGATGTTGAGGTCGAATCTTTTGCACAACCGCATGAATATGATAGCGTGCGGAGTGATGCAGAGACACCTTTGTTCCCCGGGTGTACTAAATATACACGGTTGACTGGGACCTTACATCTGGTCAACTTAAAGGCAACTTGTGGGTGGACCGATAGTAGTTTCACGTCATACTTCAATTGTTGAAAGATATGTTACCAGACGATAATGTACTTCCAAATCGTATGTATGAGGCCAAGAAAATCTTGTCTTCAATGGGTATGGAGTATAAAAAGATACACAGTTGCCCTAATGACTGCATATTGTACAGAAATGAGTATGAAGGCCTGAGTAATTGTCCAAAGTGTAAAACTTCACGATACAAAGTGAAGAAAGGTGGTGGTTCTGGAGATGATGAGACAACAAAAATGCAACCTGTGAAGGCTATGTGGTATCTTCCAATAATACCGCGGTTTAAGCGTCTCTTTACTAGTGAAGCAACGGCAAAGCAGTTGAGATGGCATTCCGATGAGAGAATATCTGATGGAAAATATCTTCGGCACCCGGCTGACTCTCTACAATGGAAGAAAATAGACGAAATGTTCCCTCAATTTGGCAGTGAGCCAAGAAACCTTCGTCTGGGCCTTTGTACAGATGGATTCAATCCATATCAGACTCTTAGCAGCACACATAGTTCATGGCCGGTTCTCCTTGTAATATACAACTTACCTCCCTGACTATGTATGAAACGCAAGTATGTGATGCTCTCTATGATGATTTCTGGACCAAAACAGCCCGGGAACAATATCGATGTGTACTTGGCGCCTTTGGTTGAGGATTTAAAGAAATTGTGGGAGGAAGGCGTAGATGTGTTTGATGCATATAAGAAGGAGTCCTTCAAGCTGCGTGCAATGATTTTTACCACGATAAATGACTTTCCCGCATATGGAAATTTATCAGGGTACAGTGTCAAGGGGCATAAAGCATGTCCAATATATGAAGCAGACACAGACTTCCATCAACTAAAGCACGGAAAAAAAACAGTCTACCTCGGTCACACGAGGTTTCTTGATCAGTTCCACCCATATCGTAAATTAAGAAAACGTTTTAACGGTTTACCGGAGCATAGAATGGCTCCAAAGGCATTGACCGGAGAGGATGTTTATAGTCGGGTTAAATATATCAATGTCATATTGGGTAAGCAGCGAAAGATTGTGGGTGAGAAGAATATATGGTAGAAGAGATCAATTTTCTTTGATCTTCCATATTGGCGTAGTCTTGATGTGAGACACAGTCTTGATGTGATGTATGTGGAGAAAAATTTTTGTGATAGCCTTGTCAGTACTCTTTTGCACATACCAGGAAAGACTAAGGATGGAATTAGTGCAAGACTAGACATGGTTGATATGGGAATAAGAGAATGGTTACATCCACAAGTAAAAGAATGTAATACCCCAAAATTCATATTCATCATAAATATTATATTTTGATAAATAATACCTATTCAAAATCGGTGAATATATGGTCTCAAAATTGAGTAACATATTTATGTTAATTTAGGGAATTTTCTCTAAGAATTAAGGTAATCAAAAACCAAATTCTCGAATTTTATTTTGGGATCATAAAATACCAAAAAATTACCATATTAAAGCCTAGTCTTATATAATCATAAGAGCAATAAAATGCTATGGAGATACTAAAATTAATTAAGAGAGATTAATTAAAGTTGAAAGGCCAATTTTAAGAGTATGATTAAGGAACATAAATATGATAAAATGATCATATTAAAACATGGTTCTTATGTAACTAAAATAATCAAGGAAGTGTTATGAAACTACTTGAATTAATTAAAGGGAATTAACCACAATTAGGAGGCAATTAAATTTGCACTAATTAAAATAATGGTATAATACCCCAAAATTCATATATCTCTTAAATATTTTAGTTTGACAGAATAATACCTATTTAAAATAGGAGAGTATGTTGTCTCTAAATTTTGTAAATTTGTTAGCTACATTTTAGGCAATTTTCTCTTGAAAATTAAATAAACCAAAGACTTAATTTAGGCCACATTTAAGGATCATAAAAATACAAGGTAATTATTATATTAAATTATGGTTCTTGAAAAATCAAAAAGAGCAAGATGAGGTTATTAAAATACCCAAACAAATTAAAGGAAATTGTCAATAATTATTGGGCACCTAAATTAATATTAATTAGATTAACTTTTATAATTAATCTAGTGGCAAATATTAATTAGCAATTTGGAGTATTTTGGCTTAATTAAATATTAGAGGCTAACAAGGGTTCAATATTAGTATCAAATGAATTTTGAAAGATCATAATTGAATTTGGTAATCAATTAAACCATAAAGGAGTATGAAAAGGCTTAAGGCAATTAGAGAATACTAAGAATAATTATTGGGCAATTAAGCACTTGATGAAAGAGATCAATAAAACATTATATATTAGAGTTGAAAAGTCAATAGAAATGGCGCATGAGTGTTGGAATAAATCTGCTGGAATTTTGCTTGAAATAAACATGAATTTGGCTATTTAAAAACATATTAAATGATTAATAAAAAAAAATGAAGAAGGAGGAGCACGTTTTTTTTAGTCTTGGGGGAGCAAGGTTTTGTTTTCAAACACATGCTAAATGAGGTCAACAACTTGTCAAGGAAGTTGGCACTATTCCTTACTTGAACCCCAAGTTCTTTAGCTTCTTGAAGAAGGATGAAAAAGTTGAAGGGAGAGAGAAGAGGAGTGGCTTGTTAGAGAAGTTGCTTGTAGCCTATAAATAGGAAGCAAATCCCTCTTCATTCTTCACACCAAACTCAAATGAGTTTTAGAGAGAAAGAGAGTAGAGAGAAGGAAGCAAGAAGGATGGGAGGTAGCAATGGTCTTCAAGAGGTAAGCTTGTTCTTAGTTTTATAGTTTTTAGTTTTTAGTTGTTCTTAGTAGTTTAATGTAGATGTTAGTTTAATCTAGTAAATAGGTAAAGTAATTCCCCATATTTGTTTTCAAGCCTTATTGCATCAAAAAGATGCCTGACAAGGTGGAAACATGTTGGGGAGTGACTTTTAGGATTAAGGGAACAAGTTAGAGTAAGATGAAAGAAGTCTAGAATTGCTGGATTTTGGGAGTCAACTGGATAGGGGGAATTATTTTCTGTATCAAATGATCTTTAAAAATCACGAAATTTTCCAGAAATAAAGTAGACATGTAGGGCTTTCCAAATATATAAAATATGTAATGTTTTGATCTCTGGACAAGGAGATATGAATTTTTGAAGATTAGGCTATTTTTCTGGGCGAAATTCTGGGCAGAGGATGAACACGTGAAATCTGGGAGTTATTTTTGAAATCTGGGCAGAGTCTGATATTTTTTCTGGAAAATAGACATCCTAAGGAGTCCGGAACATTTTACGGATCTTCGTTTCGATTTTTCTATAATTAGTTATGATTTTTCGAAGTTAGGCGAAATTCTGCCGAATATACTCCAGCGTCCTTCAACGAATTTTGAGGAAATAAAATGATAAACTAGTGTACCAAGGGTAAAATAGTCAATAGTGGTCAGAATATCTTTTAGGATATTATTTTAAATTAATAGGACTATATTACTATGATAGGCTATCCGGAAGAACGCAGACCGGCCGGCTACATACCGAGATCACCGACTCAGGTACGGACGCGTATTGTAACCTTAACTCTGATGCTTATGGTATGCTTATATGTGATAGATAGTCTGAAACCCTGTTTTTGAAAATTGATCATACACATACATCTTGATACGGGTTATAGTCGTGATAATGCCGTTATGTTTTCCTAGCGCTGAGGACACGGATGTACACCGTGGCACTGGAGATAGTGCAGACTGTAATAACATACATATTGCAGTGGCTGTGTAATGTTATTATGTGAATATATGAATATTGTATGTGATTAAATGTTGTTTTGCCATGGATATCTGTCATACATATTTGATACATAAGCATGAGGTTAACCGTTACCTGAGGTTCAATGGTAATTGAACCTCAGCTCTTATCATAGCGTCAGGGTCCGGAGGAACCAGGGCCAAGTACAAGGATAAGGAGCCAGCGCAAGGACGAAGACGAAGAAATTTTTATTTCAACGTTATTTTATTAAACAATTTTCAGACTACTGTACCGCTATGTAAGCAGCCAGATACTACAACAGTAAAGGTGTTATCAGATACTCACTCTTTTGAAATTATTCCGACGCTCTACTCTGATCAAATAGTTCGAAAACGTTTTAGAAAATTGGGATGTTACATTTTGGTATCAGAGCAAACATTCTGGCCCGAAGTTAACTAAGTTACTCCAGACAGTTTGGTGTCTAGAAAGGGTTTTGTGGTTGGCAATCAGTCCCCGTGAATTCGGTGAGCCTTCCACAAATACACCGGCCTGGCCAGACTGTCTGAGTAACAGAGTTAGGTTCGGAGTTTTTCAAAGAACATTTTACTTGGCAAGAACCCGACTCAGTTACAGTAAACCATTGGTGCCGAAGGTAGGGCCGAGTCTATGTGGATCAGTCAATCAGTCGCCGTAAAGTCGGTGAGACTCCCATGATAGACGCCTACCTGGCCAATCGGTTTGACTAACTAAGTTAGGCCCTAGGCCATTGCCTTAAAGCATATTTTGAAAAAGAGTACTGATATAACCTTGGTGTGGTGCAGTAAGTGATGAACGGAAATGAACGAGTGAGATATACGGTGCGGAGGGCTGTCCAGAAGAAATTAACAGCGATAGGCAACCCTAGGCTAGTGTACCACCCTCTGTCGGTGCACCACTCTAAGATAGGGCTGGTATATCCATCGCCTGTATCTGCATTGAAATTGGGCTCCGATAATTCTGATAATCCTGATAATCCTGATAATTCTGATAATCTCCGGTTTGTACTAGACCTTAATTCCATTCTAACCCAGAGCTTATATGTGGAGCTGGGCTACGCCAGATGAAACTCCGAGATCAATAAAGACAAGTGCATGCAGTATTTGACTCATGTAGGGGAACTCTTGACACGTATTTCCATACCCATTTTGCTTTGACGAGAGAAATCTTAGAAGAATGACCCCTGTGAGATAGGTGGAGGATTTGATATCCTTTGAGGTAAAGCCTGAATACCTAGAGGTACGAAACATTGCAATCCTTTGGAATACCATAAGAACAGATAGAGTAATCCCGAATCTAATCAAAGCATAGACGATGCTTAGGTCAATGTATGACTGAGCATTGCCTAAGTTCGAGTGCCTAAAAATAAAAACCCTGAGGAAGTATGAGTGAGGTTGCCTTAGTTGAGAGATAATTCCTTAACGGAACCATATGAAAGCTAGAACCTCAGTAGCTACGGGTTATGGTTTCTAGGTGGGACCAATAACCGTAGTGGCTAATCGATTCCCTAAGAAGTAGATGGTTACCCAATAGGGAAAGTTGAGTTAAGGATAATGCCTGGAGCTAAACAGATAGTGAAAGTCCACAAATAAAATGACCCTAGAAAAGATGGCAGACATAGAGACAATGATTTGTGAAACCACTAAAGGGTTGGAACCTGATAAGATTTGAGTTCTCGTTATAATGATTCAGAGACGATCACTGACCTACTTATGGAAAGTTTTGATCGGAAAAGGCTACCTACGGGGAGTTCTGATCAAGGAGGTCTACCTACAGAGGATGCTAACCGGAGAGGCTGACTAGTCTGAGAAGACTGAGTGAAGCACCGAGTAAGGTGCCGTAGAGCAGAGCCACCGTGACGACAAACCGTAGAGTGGAGCCGTCATGACAACGAACCATGGAGTAGGGCTACCAGTGCATCGGTTCTCAAGGTAAGTACAATATAATGAGTCTCACATCGAATAGGTTCCCTAGAGCGAGGGTTTAAGTAATCTAGTATATCGCCATGAGTCGCTCTAGTGTTGTATAGCATATATTGTGTCGATAGGCTGTAGAAGCCCACAGTTGTCAGACAACGAATACGAGAAGTGTCCGGAAAAGTTTTTGAAACCCGAGGATAGCGGGCGATGTTCGGAATAGCCGGACGATTTAAGTAGAACAGACTAAGCATTCTATGGATAGCTTGAGTAGCCAAGGACAGAGGTCCGAATGTGTGTAGTTAGTGATGATCTTCTAATGTTAGTTGTCTGATTCCTAAGTAAGGTTTTAAAATTGAATTTTTGAACTTTCCAATACACCTGCTGTATTTGAAATTTCGGAATTGATTTTTCGAACTTACGAATTTTTGAAACAGAGTTTTCGAATGAAATGTTTTCAACAGAATTTGAGACCACAGTGATGGTTATTTTGAAAGAATGTTGTCTTGAAAAAAAAAGGGGTATTGTTAGAACCCAGAGTTTGAAACTGAGTTTTCAACTATGTTGTGGTAACGTCAGTACAAAACTGGAAGGACAGAAGCTGTTGTAGATGTACATAGTTTGCTGGGTCTTACCAGATGTTTTAAAATGTTTGAAATCGCTGGCCTTTGATAAATGTTCTCTTTGAGCAAAAGGTTTTTGGAGGGATTTTGTTTGAGAAAATGGAAATCGCACCAGCAGTGAACGCACCCAATCCATAACATTTCGCCAAGGGCGTATGTTTTGTTTAGTGAAACCTGACTGTCTATGGCTGGACTGAGTTCCGCTAGATAAGGTTGCTACTTTATGTGCCAGTGTGAACACTGGGTCTCCTGTGAAAGGGGCGGAGGTTCTCCCACATTGTTGATAATACTGTTGAGGATGGATTTGGGGATTGGGAGAGGGCGCTCACTGTACCAAATGGTTAAAATGATGGTGTGTACTCTTAATTGTAAAATTTTGTAAGATGAAGTAACTCCCTCAAAGATATGTGCCGGTAGTAAAAGTTTTTGAAAATGATCTGGCAGTGAATATGTTTTCACGAATTTGTGATGGCAGCGAGTAAGTTTGAAAATGTTATAGCACTATTACTTTGTGGTATAGTGCAGATTGTGAAATGTACTGAGACCACAGAAAATTTTCCATGTTTGAAAATTTGAAAATGAGACAACAAAATGATTTTGGGTAGCAATGATATGTGTGTCGATGCTATCGTGTTGAAAAGAAAAGCGGTGTTGTTGGAGATTATGGTATAGGAACAGAAACTATTAGAAAGGCCTAGAATACTGAACCAGTTAAGCTAGATAGTAATTGTCAGCTATGGTGCTAAGTGAGTGAAAGTAGTCTGAGAACTTGAATGGGAAAGGCTCAGATGAAATAGACGGGCAGAGACCCGAGGCAATAAGACCTAATGTGCGAGTGTGCACAGGGGTAGTGTCCCTAGGCCATAAGACCGATGATACTTAGTATTGTGTGAAATGCTGATTGTTATAATAACTAAGACTAGAATACATCTTAGGACTAGAGAAACATTCGCTGTACCAGGTAGTAGTTAAGATACCTAAGGCCTGAGGATGAATTCCTAGTTAGTAAGGCTAGAATCTTCAGTGCTATGGTAATAGATCAAGTCGGAAGGCCAATATGTGTTAAGCCGAGAGGCTAAATAAGTTAGGCAGTGAGGCCTGTGAAACCGAGTACGGTGAGAATAGACCAGCGAGTCCTGTAATTTAGTACTATACCTGGGTACAAGATAAATGAGACTTTTGAATAGTAGGATGCGTGCTAGGTAAGCTTGCATAGGGAAGGAATAGACTGGAAGTCTAGATAACCTTTCAACGTTATATGTTCAAATTTCGAGGGCGAAATTTTATTTAACAGGGGGAGAAATGTAATACCCCAAAATTCATATTCATCATAAATATTATATTTTGATAAATAATACCTATTCAAAATCGGTGAATATATGGTCTCAAAATTGAGTAACATATTTATGTTAATTTAGGGAATTTTCTCTAAGAATTAAGGTAATCAAAAACCAAATTCTCGAATTTTATTTTGGGATCATAAAATACCAAAAAATTACCATATTAAAGCCTAGTCTTATATAATCATAAGAGCAATAAAATGCTATGGAGATACTAAAATTAATTAAGAGAGATTAATTAAAGTTGAAAGGCCAATTTTAAGAGTATGATTAAGGAACATAAATATGATAAAATGATCATATTAAAACATGGTTCTTATGTAACTAAAATAATCAAGGAAGTGTTATGAAACTACTTGAATTAATTAAAGGGAATTAACCACAATTAGGAGGCAATTAAATTTGCACTAATTAAAATAATGGTATAATACCCCAAAATTCATATATCTCTTAAATATTTTAGTTTGACAGAATAATACCTATTTAAAATAGGAGAGTATGTTGTCTCTAAATTTTGTAAATTTGTTAGCTACATTTTAGGCAATTTTCTCTTGAAAATTAAATAAACCAAAGACTTAATTTAGGCCACATTTAAGGATCATAAAAATACAAGGTAATTATTATATTAAATTATGGTTCTTGAAAAATCAAAAAGAGCAAGATGAGGTTATTAAAATACCCAAACAAATTAAAGGAAATTGTCAATAATTATTGGGCACCTAAATTAATATTAATTAGATTAACTTTTATAATTAATCTAGTGGCAAATATTAATTAGCAATTTGGAGTATTTTGGCTTAATTAAATATTAGAGGCTAACAAGGGTTCAATATTAGTATCAAATGAATTTTGAAAGATCATAATTGAATTTGGTAATCAATTAAACCATAAAGGAGTATGAAAAGGCTTAAGGCAATTAGAGAATACTAAGAATAATTATTGGGCAATTAAGCACTTGATGAAAGAGATCAATAAAACATTATATATTAGAGTTGAAAAGTCAATAGAAATGGCGCATGAGTGTTGGAATAAATCTGCTGGAATTTTGCTTGAAATAAACATGAATTTGGCTATTTAAAAACATATTAAATGATTAATAAAAAAAATGAAGAAGGAGGAGCACGTTTTTTTTAGTCTTGGGGGAGCAAGGTTTTGTTTTCAAACACATGCTAAATGAGGTCAACAACTTGTCAAGGAAGTTGGCACTATTCCTTACTTGAACCCCAAGTTCTTTAGCTTCTTGAAGAAGGATGAAAAAGTTGAAGGGAGAGAGAAGAGGAGTGGCTTGTTAGAGAAGTTGCTTGTAGCCTATAAATAGGAAGCAAATCCCTCTTCATTCTTCACACCAAACTCAAATGAGTTTTAGAGAGAAAGAGAGTAGAGAGAAGGAAGCAAGAAGGATGGGAGGTAGCAATGGTCTTCAAGAGGTAAGCTTGTTCTTAGTTTTATAGTTTTTAGTTTTTAGTTGTTCTTAGTAGTTTAATGTAGATGTTAGTTTAATCTAGTAAATAGGTAAAGTAATTCCCCATATTTGTTTTCAAGCCTTATTGCATCAAAAAGATGCCTGACAAGGTGGAAACATGTTGGGGAGTGACTTTTAGGATTAAGGGAACAAGTTAGAGTAAGATGAAAGAAGTCTAGAATTGCTGGATTTTGGGAGTCAACTGGATAGGGGGAATTATTTTCTGTATCAAATGATCTTTAAAAATCACGAAATTTTCCAGAAATAAAGTAGACATGTAGGGCTTTCCAAATATATAAAATATGTAATGTTTTGATCTCTGGACAAGGAGATATGAATTTTTTAAGATTAGGCTATTTTTCTGGGCGAAATTCTGGGCAGAGGATGAACACGTGAAATCTGGGAGTTATTTTTGAAATCTGGGCAGAGTCTGATATTTTTTCTGGAAAATAGACATCCTAAGGAGTCCGGAACATTTTACGGATCTTCGTTTCGATTTTTCTATAATTAGTTATGATTTTTCGAAGTTAGGCGAAATTCTGCCGAATATACTCCAGCGTCCTTCAACGAATTTTGAGGAAATAAAATGATAAACTAGTGTACCAAGGGTAAAATAGTCAATAGTGGTCAGAATATCTTTTAGGATATTATTTTAAATTAATAGGACTATATTACTATGATAGGCTATCCGGAAGAACGCAGACCGGCCGGCTACATACCGAGATCACCGACTCAGGTACGGACGCGTATTGTAACCTTAACTCTGATGCTTATGGTATGCTTATATGTGATAGATAGTCTGAAACCCTGTTTTTGAAAATTGATCATACACATACATCTTGATACGGGTTATAGTCGTGATAATGCCGTTATGTTTTCCTAGCGCTGAGGACACGGATGTACACCGTGGCACTGGAGATAGTGCAGACTGTAATAACATACATATTGCAGTGGCTGTGTAATGTTATTATGTGAATATATGAATATTGTATGTGATTAAATGTTGTTTTGCCATGGATATCTGTCATACATATTTGATACATAAGCATGAGGTTAACCGTTACCTGAGGTTCAATGGTAATTGAACCTCAGCTCTTATCATAGCGTCAGGGTCCGGAGGAACCAGGGCCAAGTACAAGGATAAGGAGCCAGCGCAAGGACGAAGACGAAGAAATTTTTATTTCAACGTTATTTTATTAAACAATTTTCAGACTACTGTACCGCTATGTAAGCAGCCAGATACTACAACAGTAAAGGTGTTATCAGATACTCACTCTTTTGAAATTATTCCGACGCTCTACTCTGATCAAATAGTTCGAAAACGTTTTAGAAAATTGGGATGTTACATTTTGGTATCAGAGCAAACATTCTGGCCCGAAGTTAACTAAGTTACTCCAGACAGTTTGGTGTCTAGAAAGGGTTTTGTGGTTGGCAATCAGTCCCCGTGAATTCGGTGAGCCTTCCACAAATACACCGGCCTGGCCAGACTGTCTGAGTAACAGAGTTAGGTTCGGAGTTTTTCAAAGAACATTTTACTTGGCAAGAACCCGACTCAGTTACAGTAAACCATTGGTGCCGAAGGTAGGGCCGAGTCTATGTGGATCAGTCAATCAGTCGCCGTAAAGTCGGTGAGACTCCCATGATAGACGCCTACCTGGCCAATCGGTTTGACTAACTAAGTTAGGCCCTAGGCCATTGCCTTAAAGCATATTTTGAAAAAGAGTACTGATATAACCTTGGTGTGGTGCAGTAAGTGATGAACGGAAATGAACGAGTGAGATATACGGTGCGGAGGGCTGTCCAGAAGAAATTAACAGCGATAGGCAACCCTAGGCTAGTGTACCACCCTCTGTCGGTGCACCACTCTAAGATAGGGCTGGTATATCCATCGCCTGTATCTGCATTGAAATTGGGCTCCGATAATTCTGATAATCCTGATAATCCTGATAATTCTGATAATCTCCGGTTTGTACTAGACCTTAATTCCATTCTAACCCAGAGCTTATATGTGGAGCTGGGCTACGCCAGATGAAACTCCGAGATCAATAAAGACAAGTGCATGCAGTATTTGACTCATGTAGGGGAACTCTTGACACGTATTTCCATACCCATTTTGCTTTGACGAGAGAAATCTTAGAAGAATGACCCCTGTGAGATAGGTGGAGGATTTGATATCCTTTGAGGTAAAGCCTGAATACCTAGAGGTACGAAACATTGCAATCCTTTGGAATACCATAAGAACAGATAGAGTAATCCCGAATCTAATCAAAGCATAGACGATGCTTAGGTCAATGTATGACTGAGCATTGCCTAAGTTCGAGTGCCTAAAAATAAAAACCCTGAGGAAGTATGAGTGAGGTTGCCTTAGTTGAGAGATAATTCCTTAACGGAACCATATGAAAGCTAGAACCTCAGTAGCTACGGGTTATGGTTTCTAGGTGGGACCAATAACCGTAGTGGCTAATCGATTCCCTAAGAAGTAGATGGTTACCCAATAGGGAAAGTTGAGTTAAGGATAATGCCTGGAGCTAAACAGATAGTGAAAGTCCACAAATAAAATGACCCTAGAAAAGATGGCAGACATAGAGACAATGATTTGTGAAACCACTAAAGGGTTGGAACCTGATAAGATTTGAGTTCTCGTTATAATGATTCAGAGACGATCACTGACCTACTTATGGAAAGTTTTGATCGGAAAAGGCTACCTACGGGGAGTTCTGATCAAGGAGGTCTACCTACAGAGGATGCTAACCGGAGAGGCTGACTAGTCTGAGAAGACTGAGTGAAGCACCGAGTAAGGTGCCGTAGAGCAGAGCCACCGTGACGACAAACCGTAGAGTGGAGCCGTCATGACAACGAACCATGGAGTAGGGCTACCAGTGCATCGGTTCTCAAGGTAAGTACAATATAATGAGTCTCACATCGAATAGGTTCCCTAGAGCGAGGGTTTAAGTAATCTAGTATATCGCCATGAGTCGCTCTAGTGTTGTATAGCATATATTGTGTCGATAGGCTGTAGAAGCCCACAGTTGTCAGACAACGAATACGAGAAGTGTCCGGAAAAGTTTTTGAAACCCGAGGATAGCGGGCGATGTTCGGAATAGCCGGACGATTTAAGTAGAACAGACTAAGCATTCTATGGATAGCTTGAGTAGCCAAGGACAGAGGTCCGAATGTGTGTAGTTAGTGATGATCTTCTAATGTTAGTTGTCTGATTCCTAAGTAAGGTTTTAAAATTGAATTTTTGAACTTTCCAATACACCTGCTGTATTTGAAATTTCGGAATTGATTTTTCGAACTTACGAATTTTTGAAACAGAGTTTTCGAATGAAATGTTTTCAACAGAATTTGAGACCACAGTGATGGTTATTTTGAAAGAATGTTGTCTTGAAAAAAAAAGGGGTATTGTTAGAACCCAGAGTTTGAAACTGAGTTTTCAACTATGTTGTGGTAACGTCAGTACAAAACTGGAAGGACAGAAGCTGTTGTAGATGTACATAGTTTGCTGGGTCTTACCAGATGTTTTAAAATGTTTGAAATCGCTGGCCTTTGATAAATGTTCTCTTTGAGCAAAAGGTTTTTGGAGGGATTTTGTTTGAGAAAATGGAAATCGCACCAGCAGTGAACGCACCCAATCCATAACATTTCGCCAAGGGCGTATGTTTTGTTTAGTGAAACCTGACTGTCTATGGCTGGACTGAGTTCCGCTAGATAAGGTTGCTACTTTATGTGCCAGTGTGAACACTGGGTCTCCTGTGAAAGGGGCGGAGGTTCTCCCACATTGTTGATAATACTGTTGAGGATGGATTTGGGGATTGGGAGAGGGCGCTCACTGTACCAAATGGTTAAAATGATGGTGTGTACTCTTAATTGTAAAATTTTGTAAGATGAAGTAACTCCCTCAAAGATATGTGCCGGTAGTAAAAGTTTTTGAAAATGATCTGGCAGTGAATATGTTTTCACGAATTTGTGATGGCAGCGAGTAAGTTTGAAAATGTTATAGCACTATTACTTTGTGGTATAGTGCAGATTGTGAAATGTACTGAGACCACAGAAAATTTTCCATGTTTGAAAATTTGAAAATGAGACAACAAAATGATTTTGGGTAGCAATGATATGTGTGTCGATGCTATCGTGTTGAAAAGAAAAGCGGTGTTGTTGGAGATTATGGTATAGGAACAGAAACTATTAGAAAGGCCTAGAATACTGAACCAGTTAAGCTAGATAGTAATTGTCAGCTATGGTGCTAAGTGAGTGAAAGTAGTCTGAGAACTTGAATGGGAAAGGCTCAGATGAAATAGACGGGCAGAGACCCGAGGCAATAAGACCTAATGTGCGAGTGTGCACAGGGGTAGTGTCCCTAGGCCATAAGACCGATGATACTTAGTATTGTGTGAAATGCTGATTGTTATAATAACTAAGACTAGAATACATCTTAGGACTAGAGAAACATTCGCTGTACCAGGTAGTAGTTAAGATACCTAAGGCCTGAGGATGAATTCCTAGTTAGTAAGGCTAGAATCTTCAGTGCTATGGTAATAGATCAAGTCGGAAGGCCAATATGTGTTAAGCCGAGAGGCTAAATAAGTTAGGCAGTGAGGCCTGTGAAACCGAGTACGGTGAGAATAGACCAGCGAGTCCTGTAATTTAGTACTATACCTGGGTACAAGATAAATGAGACTTTTGAATAGTAGGATGCGTGCTAGGTAAGCTTGCATAGGGAAGGAATAGACTGGAAGTCTAGATAACCTTTCAACGTTATATGTTCAAATTTCGAGGGCGAAATTTTATTTAACAGGGGGAGAAATGTAATACCCCAAAATTCATATTCATCATAAATATTATATTTTGATAAATAATACCTATTCAAAATCGGTGAATATATGGTCTCAAAATTGAGTAACATATTTATGTTAATTTAGGGAATTTTCTCTAAGAATTAAGGTAATCAAAAACCAAATTCTCGAATTTTATTTTGGGATCATAAAATACCAAAAAATTACCATATTAAAGCCTAGTCTTATATAATCATAAGAGCAATAAAATGCTATGGAGATACTAAAATTAATTAAGAGAGATTAATTAAAGTTGAAAGGCCAATTTTAAGAGTATGATTAAGGAACATAAATATGATAAAATGATCATATTAAAACATGGTTCTTATGTAACTAAAATAATCAAGGAAGTGTTATGAAACTACTTGAATTAATTAAAGGGAATTAACCACAATTAGGAGGCAATTAAATTTGCACTAATTAAAATAATGGTATAATACCCCAAAATTCATATATCTCTTAAATATTTTAGTTTGACAGAATAATACCTATTTAAAATAGGAGAGTATGTTGTCTCTAAATTTTGTAAATTTGTTAGCTACATTTTAGGCAATTTTCTCTTGAAAATTAAATAAACCAAAGACTTAATTTAGGCCACATTTAAGGATCATAAAAATACAAGGTAATTATTATATTAAATTATGGTTCTTGAAAAATCAAAAAGAGCAAGATGAGGTTATTAAAATACCCAAACAAATTAAAGGAAATTGTCAATAATTATTGGGCACCTAAATTAATATTAATTAGATTAACTTTTATAATTAATCTAGTGGCAAATATTAATTAGCAATTTGGAGTATTTTGGCTTAATTAAATATTAGAGGCTAACAAGGGTTCAATATTAGTATCAAATGAATTTTGAAAGATCATAATTGAATTTGGTAATCAATTAAACCATAAAGGAGTATGAAAAGGCTTAAGGCAATTAGAGAATACTAAGAATAATTATTGGGCAATTAAGCACTTGATGAAAGAGATCAATAAAACATTATATATTAGAGTTGAAAAGTCAATAGAAATGGCGCATGAGTGTTGGAATAAATCTGCTGGAATTTTGCTTGAAATAAACATGAATTTGGCTATTTAAAAACATATTAAATGATTAATAAAAAAAAATGAAGAAGGAGGAGCACGTTTTTTTTAGTCTTGGGGGAGCAAGGTTTTGTTTTCAAACACATGCTAAATGAGGTCAACAACTTGTCAAGGAAGTTGGCACTATTCCTTACTTGAACCCCAAGTTCTTTAGCTTCTTGAAGAAGGATGAAAAAGTTGAAGGGAGAGAGAAGAGGAGTGGCTTGTTAGAGAAGTTGCTTGTAGCCTATAAATAGGAAGCAAATCCCTCTTCATTCTTCACACCAAACTCAAATGAGTTTTAGAGAGAAAGAGAGTAGAGAGAAGGAAGCAAGAAGGATGGGAGGTAGCAATGGTCTTCAAGAGGTAAGCTTGTTCTTAGTTTTATAGTTTTTAGTTTTTAGTTGTTCTTAGTAGTTTAATGTAGATGTTAGTTTAATCTAGTAAATAGGTAAAGTAATTCCCCATATTTGTTTTCAAGCCTTATTGCATCAAAAAGATGCCTGACAAGGTGGAAACATGTTGGGGAGTGACTTTTAGGATTAAGGGAACAAGTTAGAGTAAGATGAAAGAAGTCTAGAATTGCTGGATTTTGGGAGTCAACTGGATAGGGGGAATTATTTTCTGTATCAAATGATCTTTAAAAATCACGAAATTTTCCAGAAATAAAGTAGACATGTAGGGCTTTCCAAATATATAAAATATGTAATGTTTTGATCTCTGGACAAGGAGATATGAATTTTTTAAGATTAGGCTATTTTTCTGGGCGAAATTCTGGGCAGAGGATGAACACGTGAAATCTGGGAGTTATTTTTGAAATCTGGGCAGAGTCTGATATTTTTTCTGGAAAATAGACATCCTAAGGAGTCCGGAACATTTTACGGATCTTCGTTTCGATTTTTCTATAATTAGTTATGATTTTTCGAAGTTAGGCGAAATTCTGCCGAATATACTCCAGCGTCCTTCAACGAATTTTGAGGAAATAAAATGATAAACTAGTGTACCAAGGGTAAAATAGTCAATAGTGGTCAGAATATCTTTTAGGATATTATTTTAAATTAATAGGACTATATTACTATGATAGGCTATCCGGAAGAACGCAGACCGGCCGGCTACATACCGAGATCACCGACTCAGGTACGGACGCGTATTGTAACCTTAACTCTGATGCTTATGGTATGCTTATATGTGATAGATAGTCTGAAACCCTGTTTTTGAAAATTGATCATACACATACATCTTGATACGGGTTATAGTCGTGATAATGCCGTTATGTTTTCCTAGCGCTGAGGACACGGATGTACACCGTGGCACTGGAGATAGTGCAGACTGTAATAACATACATATTGCAGTGGCTGTGTAATGTTATTATGTGAATATATGAATATTGTATGTGATTAAATGTTGTTTTGCCATGGATATCTGTCATACATATTTGATACATAAGCATGAGGTTAACCGTTACCTGAGGTTCAATGGTAATTGAACCTCAGCTCTTATCATAGCGTCAGGGTCCGGAGGAACCAGGGCCAAGTACAAGGATAAGGAGCCAGCGCAAGGACGAAGACGAAGAAATTTTTATTTCAACGTTATTTTATTAAACAATTTTCAGACTACTGTACCGCTATGTAAGCAGCCAGATACTACAACAGTAAAGGTGTTATCAGATACTCACTCTTTTGAAATTATTCCGACGCTCTACTCTGATCAAATAGTTCGAAAACGTTTTAGAAAATTGGGATGTTACAAAGAAGATGGTAAGAAGGCATACCTGGAGCCAGCAGCTCATACACTACCAAAAGTGGAGAAAAAAGTTTGTGTGGGTGTTTATATGACATTAAGGTTCCACAAGGATATTCTTCTAATTTGAGAAGGTGTATTTCAATGGACGATCTGAAGTTAGTGGGAATGAAGTCCCATGATTATCATGTGCTGATGCAACAACTATTGCCTGTAGCTATTAGGGGCATTATGAAAGATGAAGTGCGAACCACTATAACGAAATTATGTATTTTCTTTAATGGTATCTGCAACAAAGTCATTGACATTGAAAAGTTGGATGAATTGGAAAATGAGGGTTATATTATTTTGTCCCAACTAGAGATGCATTTTCCTCCTGCATTTTTCGATATAATGGTGCACCTGATAGTGCACTTGGTAAGGGAGGTAAGGCTCTGCGGTCCAGTTTACCTAAGGTGGATGTACCCTTTCGAGCGATACATGAAGATCTTAAAAGGGTATTCTAAAAATCCTTATCGACCGGAAGCCTCGATTGTTGAGAGATATGTAGTTGAAGAGGCTATGGACTTTTGCAAAGATTATCTACAAGGGACGATGATACGATCTTAGCATGACGAGGGGATAACCGAGGGAACTCGAGGAATCAAACTGAAGAATAAGCCTCGTGAAGAGGTGTTGCAAGCACACCTGTACATGTTGAATAATATGGAAGAAGTTCAACCATACATTGATGAACACAGAAAGAGTTTGAAGAATAAGAATCCAAGGAAGAATGACATGCAAATAGCTCATGAACAAAAGAAGACGTTCGCAAAGTGGTTCGAGGAGAAGGTATCGCGCGAGACCGGAGTGTCGGATACAATCGAGTGGTTGGCCTGGGGGCCATCTTTTCAGGTCATCACTTGGCAAGGTTATGATATAAACGTGTATACCTTCTACACAAAAGACCAAGATGACAGAAGTTCTGTGCAAAATAGTGGGGTGATGGTTGAAGCTGAATCCATGCACTTTGTGAGTTCGAAAGACAAAAACCCGGTATTAGCATCAATGACTTATTATGGAGTTATTGAAGAAATATGGGAGATGAGCTACAACAAGTTCAAAGTTGCTCTATTGAAATGTAAGTGGGTTAGCAATAATGCTGTTGTAATAGATCCACAATTTGGAGTTGTCTCAGTTGATCTTGAAAGAGTTGGTCCTAGAGATGAGCCATTCATTCTAGCAAGCCAGGCGAAACAAGTGTTTTATGTTATAGACCTGGCAAATAAAAAAAAGTCCATTGTACTTCAAAGTAAAAAACAGAAGTATGGTGAAGAATCCTTCGACCTTGACGATACACCCCCTTTCACAACAAATCCCCCTACAACACGTGAAGTGGAATTGGTAGATGATGATGAAGATGTTGCAAGAAAAGATCATTGTGAAGGAATATGGGAAACCATATAAAGTAAGATCTTAACTTATGAAATAGTAATATGTTATTTCTGTGGTGGTTTAACATTTTTTTTCATTTTATTAATCTGTTTACTATTTAATAACCTATCTAACATTGATTTGTCCTTCATCATGAACAGGATCATGTCTAGCTCTAGCTCTAGCTCTGATGACTCAGGAGGTGAGAGAGGTGACGAGCCCGTTGTGAGAAGGGGTAGATTTTTAAGAATAAATTCCTTTCTTATCTTAATTAATATTAAAATGTATATGTTGTAGTGGTTATTGGACCCTGTGTGTTGTTTGTCCCTCGAAGAAGACATGTTATTGGTTTGATCCCTTATGTAGTGGCAGGCCAAACGATGAAATCAAATCCATGTTCGCCAAGTAAGTCAATTTTCGTCTAAATCATTGATTCTTCATATGTAATGATTTGTTTTCATGTCTGTTTATTTCCGTTTTAATGATAGTGCATTAAGGGCGGCTAGATCGATTGCTGGAGCAGCAGAGCAGGGTGGACCAAAGTGGCATTTTCCGAGAGTAAGTAGTTTCAATTCAAGTTATGTCACTGACACAATGGTAGCTTTCGATATGCCTTTATTTGTTTTAACAATTTGCTTTTGATTTATTAGTGTCCGAAGCAACTAGGACACTCTGAGTGCGGTTACTACGTTATGTTTTTTATGCACGAAATCGTTGGGAGCGGACGTACAAGTTTTATGAACGTACGTGATCGCTATGTGTTTCTCAATTGATAATTATTTCATTCACTTCATTGGTTTAACTTATTATACCTTGTTTTTCAATTTATAGATTTTTGATAGTCTGGCTCCGTGCTCGGATGAAGAGATCGATACAGTTCGAGATGCTTTGGCTGCAAATTTTCTTCAACGCATATAGATATGTGATCTTTGTTGTTGCTGTTGCTGTACATATGTGATCTTTGTTTTGTATTGGGATTGAAACTTGAAGCTGAACGTTGTATTTTTGGTCAATTTAAGTTTAATAGTTTGTTGTTGCTGTTGTTGGTCACTTGTGATTGTTAGTCTTGCTGGTTGCCAAGTGAGTTTTGGTTTTTGGTTACTTGCTGTTGGTTGTTTGTTGCTGTTGTTGGTCTTGCTGGTTGCCAAATTGCTTGTTGCTGTTGTTGGTATTGAAGGTTGCCAATTGCCTTGTTGTTGTTCTTTGTTGGTCTTGCTGGCTGCGAATCAATAGACTTGTTGTTGTTATTGCAATTTGCCTGGTTTTTTGGTGGTTTTTACTTGCTGTTATTTGCATTATTCTATCGAACTAGTTTTAAAAAAAACTAGTTTTAAAAGAGGCTTGTTACTTGCATTGTTAACCTGCGCCTTGTTGCTGGATGGTTTTTGTTGGTTTTCACTTGCTGTTATTTGATGTTTACAGGTTTCAGTTATAATGCTAGTTTTTGTTGGTTTTTACTTGCTGTTGTTTGCTGTTAAGTTTCAGTTGTAATGCTGGTTTTTGTTGGTTTTTACTGTTATGTTATTTGCTGTTAGGTTTCGAAGTTGTAATGCTGGTTTTTGTTTTGCTGTTTGTCATCAGGCTTCAGTTGTAATAAGCAAAGAATTGGTTTTAAAAAAAAGGGATTAGAAGGCGTCCTATATTTAAATACAGGACGCCCTAAAAAAGGCGTCCTATGCTTAATATAGGGCGCCTTTTTTAGGGCGTCCTGTATTTAACATAGGGCGCCTTAGAAAAGGCGCCCTATATTAAGTATAGGACGCCTTTTTTAGGGCGTCCTATATAAAACATAGGACGCCTTTTTTAAGGCGTCCTGTTTAGGGTATAGGACGCCTTAATCACTTTTTTTAACTTCCCCTACTCAAACGTCCTGCTCAAAAAGGACATTTTTTTGCCTCTAATTCAGGACGTTTTTAACGTTTTTTTGTAATAGTGATACCTAGCAAAGGCATCTTTGGCAATGCAAGTGCAATATCACTTATAGGGAATAATAAGCTTTGTGGAGGCATATCAAAGTTGGAACTGCCACCATGCCCTGTCAAATCTACTCGAGAAAGTAAACATCGAAACTACAAATTGATCCTATCAATATGCTCTGTGATTACTTTTCTTCTTCTGGCATCTGTTGTTGCTATTTACTATGGGAGGAGGAGAAGCAATAAAGCTTCTTCAAGTATACAAACAATTGAGACAATTTCCAGAGTATCATATCAAAGTTTGCATAATGCTACAGATGGATTCTCTCTGTCAACAACTTGATAGGATCTGGGAGTTTTGGCTCTGTATATAAGGGAAGTCTTGAGTCCAATGAAGTTGTTGCAGTAAAAGTCATCAACCTTGAAATGAGGGGAGCTAACAAGAGTTTTTTTGCTGAATGTAATGCTCTTAGAAATATAAGGCACCAAAATTTGGTAAAAATTATATCATGTTGTTCTAGCATTGATTACAAGGGCAATGAATTCAAAGCTATACTTTATGAGTACATGGTGAATGGAAGCTTGTACAATTGGTTATATCCTACAATTGAGAATCCAGATCATCATCCAAGAGTTTTGCTCCTTCCTCAAGTAATAAATATTCTTATCGATGTTGCATCCACTTTGTATTATCTTCATCATGAATGTGGGCAACCACTTGTTCATTGTGACTTGAAGCCAAGCAATGTCCTTATTGATAACGACATGGTTGCTCATTTGAGTGATTTTGGATTGGCAAGACTACTCTCAACTACTGAAGTCATCCCTAATCAATGTAGCAGCACAGTTGGAATAAAAGGTATTATCGGCTATGTTCCTCCTCAAAGTCATGCAATTCATTGCTTTCAAACTTGTACAATTTTTTATTTTTTTTGTTTTCTAATTATATTAGAGAATTAACATGTTTACAACATTTCAGAATATGGAATGGGTTGTGAGGTGTCTATACAAGGTGATATGTATAGTTTTGGCATTCTTATCTTAGAGGTATTAATTAAAAAAATACCTACTGAAGAAATATTCAAGGATGGTCACAATCTTCATAACCATGTGGAAAGTTCTTTTCCAAACAATCTTTTACAAGTTGTGAGCCCAACTATTCTCCCTACGATTCAATCTGAGCAAATGGCATCATCAAGTGACTTACAGGAGATCATGGTAAGGATCCATCCTAACATGGAGAAATGCATATGCTGTTTGTTTAGGATTGGACTTTCTTGCTCTACAGAATTACCACATGAAAGAATGAGTGCAGCAGATGTCATCAAAGAGCTAATCTCTATCAAAAGGCTTTTTCATTCAGGGTGAGTACACTATTTGTCTTGATACAACTCTCACGTTTTAATTCAATGATATATATATATATATATATATTAAATATGTTCACTGCATGTATAAGGCTCTTTAAATTTAAATAGAGGTTTTACGCAGGCCTTTTAATTCAACGAATACGTTAATTATTCCATTTTTTCTTTTGGGTTTTATACTAATTTTAAAATGTTATTTTTCGAAAAAATCAAAAATATAATATTTTCAAAGGAAGCTTTTTGTTGGCTTTTATTCACACTTACACGTGCTTTTTTTGGTCCGACGCTTGCACCTGCTAATTAATGCCGTTGCCATAGTATTTATCAAAACAAACCATTTTTTAAAATCCAATTAATATCTAATTTGTATTCTAATTAAGAATTCCAGAAAAAGTTCAAGGCTCTTAGTTGAAATTAACTTTATTGAATTATTTTTTTCTCTATTTGACATTTATAATTCATATTTTTAATATTGATGTTTGATATTTTCATTATTCATTATTTTGACGTGGTTTATACTCAACTTAAAATATTAGTACTCAAAATATGAAAGATATATATTGAAATGTTTGTAAAAACAAACATTGAAAATGTTATAAAAAAAAGTACTGAAAATATAAGAAAATGAGTATTCAAAACATAATTTAGAAGAATTTTAATTTCAATTAAGGATCATGATCTTTTATCTGACTATAAAAATTTCATATTCCTTTTTTTTTTTTGGGAAATAATAGTTCTAAAAAGGCGCTTCAGGGTCACTTTATCTTTTTTCCCCCTCAAAATGTATTTCTATATAAAATAATAGAAGATTTGTGGTTGATTGTGTTTTCAGTTGTTATATTTTCCCTTATTCCTAAATTTATTTTGCAAGTAATTATCTGAGATTTAAGATATTCATCTAAGTATAATAAATGATTGCAGAGCTGCAATGATTGTTCTTTTTAACATTATCATCCCGTATCCAATTCAGAGTTCGTGGTTGCTCCTCTCAACACATACATCTTCTTTGGGATTTGAATTCGAGATTTAGAGGGATCTAGCAGACCCTGGACCACAATAGTGGTTTATTAGTGTTTCTTTAATTTTATCTTTTTTTTTTAAGTTTGCAATTTTGCATTGCATCCTTTATCGTTTGCTTAAATCCTGGCTTCGTTTGGGTTGTGTCATGTTTCATTTTGTGTTTAATGACATTTGAGATTATTGTATTGTGATGTTATTTAAAGTTATATACATATATAGTTAGAAAAGTTAATATTATTTACATGTTGGCCTATTTACAAAAAGTAAGTGATAATTAAATCACTTGTCATATATAAATAGACTAAAAAGTAACACTGACAATACTAATGGATACTAAGTTATCATTTCGTACTTTCAATTATCAATCATTGATATTATCATTCACATATGGTTGTTATGCCCAGCAAAAGCATAGAATATTTTCGGCTTTTTGCCATAAAGTCATTCAATATCATAAAAAATTTAAAATAAATAAAAATAGAAATATACATATCCTTCATTTGGGGCAGCTCAAGACTGTGTGTGACTACATGTATGCTTTTAAAAATTTCATGTCACAAAATAGTAGTTTAGATTAGATTGGGTGAAATTTTAGAGTTTTAGTTGGAGGCTAGCAGTCAATAGCATAAAACACGAAGAAACATAAAGGTTAGGTGTATATAACTAGCCCTTTTTGATTTTTTATTTTCGATACAGCCCTTTTTGAAATTTTACATTCTCCCATTGAAGATACCCACAAATGGGTGCAATAGTCTTGAGTTCGAGTCCTTGTAAATGTAGAAAACTTTCCTGGAAGAGGTCCTCACGTATGCGCCCGACAGAACCTCGATCTGGACTAGGCAGGGCGAAGCTCTGGTGAACCGGGTGCGATAGCCAAAAAAAAAACAAAAAACCCACAAATGGTCACAAGAGCAGTGCGCATATGGAGGCATTAGTCTTTAGAGAGAAGCTGATATGCCTAAACATTTTTGTCATTGAACATACATTTTTTTAGTCTGTCATTGGAATGAGAAAACCAAAAATCATGAAAGAGAGTATATTTTTATAAATAGAAGAAAAAAAAGAATATGAGTATATATATAATCAATTAAACTCCGGCTTAAAGTTCTTTCTCTTGAAAGAGAGAAGCCATTGACAGGCACAAACTTGCAAGAATTTGAGAGAATGGATCAACCCCCCCCCCCCCCCCCCCCCCGGGGCCTTGTGAGCTACAATTACTCCTATGGCTTCCCAATAGTTTGATAGCTTTAGCTGCGAGAATTGCAATTTCATCAACCAAACTACTTTTACAGTTGTACTTAAATACAAGACATTCATTAATCCAACCAAAAGAATATCATTTTGATGATTTCTGTAAATTCATTTACTTGTGTGTGAATCTATCTATCCATCCTCACTTTTTTCTTCAAATATACTCTTTCATATTTTTTTCCATTTTTGCCCTTAATGAGAAAATTGCTGGCATTAAGAAAAATTACCATGAAATTCGACGGATTCAGACCCTCTAAAAGTTAGTAGTCAATGAAGTCATTCTGACATGAGAGAGAGACAGAGAAAAGAATTGGACTCTATACAAACTCTCATTCTTTGTCTCACTCTCTACCACTTCAACGACACTTGAACATCAGAGGATCAAAACGTAAGACAATATAATGACAACTTTAAAGAGAGGTTATATAAAAGATTCTTCACTTAGGATTAGGCCAAGATGAGGTTCTAGATTGACCAAATTCTTCACTCATGACAATCTAATACCTGATATCTCTGAACATTATAGGTTTTGTAATTTCCTGCTACTACATCTAAAATGCTCCAGGTCTTTGGAGAGGGAAAATTATCTATCCCGGATGATATAAGGGAAATTTGTAATTGATCTTCACTGAAAAACTCGGGGATCATATATTGGTCATTGAAAATCATCTGAATCATCAACTTGTGTTTTAATACCTTAAGAGTTCCTATCTCGTCTTCTAACTGAAGAAATCTAAACTCCAAAGGAATAGATTGCTTACCACTTCAAAACCAAGTTTATCTGGGGTATCATTCAGCACAATTTCATTTTCTTCCACAGTGATTATAAGAGGCTGCAAGAATATTAAAAACATAAGATTATAAGAGGCACTTGTAACACCCCACTGTCCTGAGCCCAGAACAGAGTGACATCTTCACCTATTATGCAAAGATGTAATATTTAATGTAAACTTAAACCACTGGCTAGTTTTGGTTCTTGCAAAGAAAGCCCTTCTTTAAGCAACAATTCCAAAATAATAATAAAGTTCGGATAGGATTTTCTGAAACATTTAAAACTATTGAAAATAGTTTATCGATGGTTCAAACTTATCATTAAAATTACATCATACTTAAAACCTTTTCAAGTTTCATCAGAGTATTTCCTTATTTCTTTCCATATCAACAAATGGTCATACTCTTACTCCTCATTGATTAGCCATTTTCCCTTTCACTACTTATGGAAAGAATTTACCATTAATATTATTTTGATACAAAATCCTCAACAATAGAAACACATAATCACCATAAACCAGATTTATACTCCATAAAAACAACATACATTTATCACATAGGCTCATAAATACATTGTTCCATGTGTTCAATAATTTCATACTCTGCTGGGAATTCAAACCTAAAAACCAAGGGCCATACGCCCATTCTTAATGCCATCAAGCTACAACTACAGACTTGGACCAATTCCTGTTCTCAGAATTTTGATAGAAGCCAATCAAAAGTTCCCTGATAATGCACTCATCTTATCACAACTAGAATTTTAATTCATGAAAACGAAATCACATTCATTGATCATGCTCATTAACCAGATGCTTCATGTGTTCAATGAATTCCGAGATTCCAAAGGGGCCTTGGTCCATAATCTGATTCTTCTTACTTCCTCAAAAATCATCGTTAGGAAAATTATATAGAATGATATCAATTCATTAATATCAGATTTGATATAAGACCTCAATTAAAAGGATTCAATAGAACACAAAATATATCATTCCATATCTTAATATCCAATTTGTCTTAAAATTAACAAGTCTAAAAGCATTAAATACAACATCTACATATTCCCATTATGTCTCACAAAGACATATAATATTTCATTTGGGCCTATCTTCACCATCAATTGCTTCTTCCGATTCCAATTTAGGCCACAAGTCATAATTTGCTACTACTGTCCCCATCTTAGTACTAGCGGTAACCTCAGGAACAGTTAACACACGTGGCTTTTCTTTATTGCCTACAAATGACCTTCCAGATTTTGCCGGACGGGAGTAAGGTTTATATGATGGTTTCAAAAATACTCTCTTCCTAGCAGTACGCTTAACCCTAGGACCGTCCTGTAAAGAAATAGGCATTACCCTATGCTCATTCTGCTGTTCCCCCTTTGAGACAAACTGATTCACCAGTTCAAGCAATTCCTTACCTTCCATCTCCTGTCATCACATAACAGAAATCACATTAATATACCATACTCATCTTTTATTCCAAATGGTTGGTTCACTGAGGGTTTGAAATCACTCCCTTCACTTCTCCCATGATTTATAACTACTAAACTTGCTACCACTTTCATATATGCTGCTTACATGTAGAGCATACTATCCTATTGCCAGAAACTACGCTCTAATACCAAAATTGTAACACCCCACTGTCCTGAGCCCAGAACAGAGTGGCATCTTCACCTATTATGCAAAGATGTAATATTTAATGTAAACTTAAACCACTGGCTAGTTTTGGCTCTTGCAAAGAAAGCCCTTCTTTAAGCAAAAATTCCAAAATAATAATAAAGTTCGGATAGGCTTTTCTAAAACATTTAAAACTATTGAAAATAGTTTATCAGTGGTTCAAACTTATCATTAAAATTACGTCATACTTAAAACCTTTTCAAGTTTCATCAGAGTATTTCCTTATTTCTCCAATTAATCTAGAGCTCTACCAAAACATTCACCATTATTTGGGCTTGTGATATACATGCCCGCCCTGCAGCAATCGTTAGCAGCATATATGTATCTTGACTACCTCTATGCAATCATGTGTATCTAATTAAATATATACATCCCAAAAGCCACGTACGGCTTTCTCAAAATAATATCTAAGTCATAAGGAAATAAAATTATTCATGTACAAAAGCGAAACTATATGTTTCAATCTGCATCATCAACTCCACATTCTTCTCAAGATCAATCAATATCTACGCCCTGCCTCTTTCTCCTTGCCTACTAGCCTGCTCATATCCTGGATTTATGGAAGGCTCTGAGATTCAAATGAATGAATCTCAGAGTAACAGGTTAATCTCAAATTCTAGCATATGCAATACATGTAAATTCAACCAAACAAAAGTAGTCCTCACAGCATATAAAGCATTCAGATTTCATTCACATTCAAATGACAAGTATTACATATCAATGCAGCTTGTAATACAAGTAAATCATAAAATGATTTCAAATACCTTGACGTAAGGAAATTCATATTAGGTAATTCAATACCAATATACTGAATGCACTAGGCCCTACTTAGCCACCGGGAAGTTGGCCCCATGGTCGGCCCTTCCGCTCAATCGAGCCACGAGTGATGCTGGCCCCATACAGACAGGACATATACAATATGGCATACATAAACATATATAGCTATGCAAAGAATGTGAGATTAGAGTTACTACCTGTTGGTCTTACCGACAAAACCCCTTCCACCGGATTCTTATCACTACGCTCGTCCTTCAGGCACGGCAATTCTCAGACCCTATAATTAACATTTACATATAGAGGTGGGTCACTAACCAATTCAACCGTAATTATAAATTCAACTTCTCTGGACCCAACCCCAAAAGTACTTGTCTTTTAATATCCTTATGACTAGGGATATATACTCATTAAGACTTATTTAATTAGATACTATTCACTATAGATAACTATCATCTCAGCCATTTCACCTTGCATTTTATCCAAAGAAACCTTTACTTTAAAGGTTTAACATAATTAACAATTTATACGACTTTTTAAGACTTATCAAAAATTCAGGCTTCTTTTCTGAGAATTTGGAAAATTCATAACTTGACCTCTACAACTCCAAATGGAGTGAATCCAATTTCTACTTAATCCTTGATAAGTCTATTTCCATAAATTAAAGTCACCAAGTTGATTTATGGCTGAGAAAAATTCCCAAAATTCAGAAACATAAACTTGTCCAGAAATTCTTTAGATTTTCTGACCAATCTTCGAGAAACCATAACTCCTTCAATACTTATCGGAATTCGATGAATTACCTATCAAATTAAACCTCTATGTGTCTACTATTTAAATGGAAAATTTCACAATTTAATGATTTTGTTTGGTCAGTCCGGAATGCCACGCCATCCACTGACTCCAGAAACATACCAGGAATTTTCCAGATTTTGGCTCAACTTCTAAGAATTATAACTAGAGTTGTAGACCTCCGTTTTAGGTGAACCAAAGCTTATTTTAAACCTTAAGAAATGTACTTTCTCCTGTAAAAATTTCAGATTAAAACTCAAACTTTAACTTATGTAAACGCCATGGAAATGACCCCCTGTTTTCAGACTTCTACACAGAATTGCTCAGCAACATTTGCACTTCCAATTCTTGACTTAGATCTCTTGAAAACCAGACCATATGTGCAATAACAGACATGCATGACCTATGTTCATTGTGTTCAAGTGCATTTCTTTCGAAGCAGCAAACTCTTATATAAGCAATAACCAATTACAAATAATTAGCATGTGCATGTAACGCTTAGCTTCAAGTGTTAACCATCTAGAACCAAACACATGCAACCAAAAGCTATTAAACATTCTCTGTTTTTGACATTTAAATCAGAGCACGCATGCAGAACCCAAAGCTTGACTTCTAAAGCTTTGAAACATAAAAACCAACACGCAGAAGAGGTTCAAAAGTCACCTTGAGTTGATTCTGATTTGCATGCAACTTCCAATCTCTTTCTTGTTAGTCGACACCTCTTGCTCCTCATCTATGATCGCAGCTCCTCCTCGTCTCACAGCTTCGTTCTCAGTCTCAAACTCTCTCTCCCTCTCGGCTCAAACGCTCTCTGACTCTCTCGCTCCCTCACTCTCTGTTTTCTGTTTCTCTTTCGGCTGATGAGGCAGAGAGAAAAGAAATGAGATGGTAAATGAGAGTGTAAATGGGTATATATTCAGGGAAGGGTCCGAGAGTACAATGGAGAATGGGAGTGTGCTATGTGTCTGATTTTTGAAGAGGTAATGAGTGTGAGCTGTCGAAAGGAGAATGAGAGAGAAATGAGGTGGCGGTAATATAATGGAGGGAAAAGTGATCAGCTGTGACCGGAGGACATGAGACGTGAGAGAGGGTATTAAATGGATATTAAGGTGTATGTGTAATGAACCCGCTGGACCAAGAACAAAGAGAATAATTGGATGTTAGATTGTGGAGTATTTGTACGTGTAGGTGCTGCTCCCAAAAGCTTATATTATTGTACCATATGAATTAATGATCAATGGAGTATATGTGTGTTTTGGGCTTGCTGGGGTGAATGGAATCAATAAAATGAGGGAGCTTATAATTCAAATAAAGAAAAATGAACAAATAGACATGAGAGGAGTATATACGCTGGGTTGGACACATAATAAGTACATGAATAAATTAGCCCAATAGGTATAGATAATTAGGAGTGAATGTGTGTGGTAACCAATAGTCCTAAATCATAAATAGGGATTTTTCTTCCTTAAATAATTTATTTAGGCTAAATTTTTCCCATAATTAATCCCAAATCATATTTAATTCTAAATTCCAAATTTTGGGATTTTACAATTCTCCCCCCGTAAATTAAATTTCGTCCTTGAAATTTGAACGTCCATACATTGGCAAACCATTCTAGGAACGCTGCCTATCTCTTTCCTATGCATGCTCATTAAGCATACAATTTACTTGTACAACATTCTTTACATCCTGTACCAAGGTGTAGTACTCAACCATACAGGCCCACTTATCAATTACGCAAACGCTTGGTTACGCAGACTTCTCTGCGTGTTAAAATCTGTCTTTCGGCTTATTCTCTTAACATAGTGTTAGATATCCTGACCTTACTGTTCAGGAAATCACCTTTATGTGATAGACATCTCAACTACCACCTGGTACATTCTGAAAATTCTGCCAGCCTCACAACTTCTTTGGACACACTGGTCCCAAAGTCATCATACTTATGAGCATTCCACACAGTGCTAAACACACAGGTGTTACGACCCAGGGACACCGCCCCGTGCCATCTTGCACATCGGGTCTTACAGCCTTGAGCCTCTACTTGTTCATCAATCATTTGAGCCTCTTCAACTTAAGCTCTCAGACCACTTTCCTCTTGCTTAGCACGCTAGCAATTCCTATCTGACCTACTCAGTTCAGATCTCTTAGACCCCTGTAATAGTTTCTGTTCCGATATCATTATAATCACCAACTGCACCGCTTTTCATTTCAACTATGCTGTCTCATTTTCAAATTTACACACATTGAAAATTTCTGTGGTCGCAGTACATTTCACAACCCGCATTATACAAACGGTAATAGTGCTATCATGTTTTCAAACTTAATCGCTGCCAGCTCAAATTTTTGTGAAAACAATTTACTACCGAACTATTTTCAGAAAACATTTACTACCGGCAAATATTTATGAGCGGGATTACTCATTTCACAAATTTAACATTTGAAAGCTCTCACCACCACTTCAACCTTTCGGTACAGCGGCATATCCTAATCCTTTCATACACAGACCACCGAAGTGGCAACGCACTTGTTGGTCAATGTGGGAGAGTTTCCATCCCTACATGGGACCCAGTGTTCGCACTGGCACATTAACGGGCCACCCACCGGAATCCCTACCTGGGAAAAAGGACTATTGTCTAGGAACCCAGTTCCAAACGCCTGCGTGGGTGCCGGCCAAACGAGGCAAAACACGCGCCCCTACAAGGCGAAACTACTTAGATTGGATGCATACACTGCTGGTGCGAGTATCAGCTTTACCAAAACTAATCCCCTCAAAAGAGTTTTCAACAATGGCTAGCGATTCAAAACATTTTAAAACATTTGGCAAGATCCAGCAAACTGAGTACATCTACTACAGTTTCTGACCTTTTCCAGTTTTGTTCTGCCTTACACCACATAGTTTAAAACACAATTTCAAACCTTGGTTCTACTAAACCTTTCTATGAGACAACATCCTTTGAAAAGTGACCACTACCTTGGTCTCAAAATCTTGTTGAAATCATTTCATTCGAAAACTCCATTTCAAAAATTTTCACAAACTCATAAGCAGGTGCATTAGCAAGTTCACAACTTCAATTTTCAAATATACCCAGAAACCAGAAAACTGTTCTTAGAAGGTCATCGTTGCTAAACGCATTCCAACCTCAAATCACAAGAATTTCATATTTCCCATGATACTTCCTAGGATGTCACCCATCTAGAGATTCCTCATGCCAAGCACGCTTAATGTCAATTTGTCAATCTGTTTTGGGGGTACTACTACCGGCATAAGACCAATAACGCAGGACCTTTCAAGTCCTGAATCCCTCAGTGCTAGGAAAGGTAAACGTAGAACCTATTCGGTTCCGAATTCCATAGTGCTAGGAAAGATAAACGCAGGACCTACCCGGTTCCGAATTCCTCTACCCAAGGAAAATATAAACGCAGAACCCACCTGGTTCCGAATTCCTCCGCACATAGGAAAAACAAATATTGTTATTGCATTTGTAGTTGTTGTTGTTGTTGTTTTATGTAAGTTCTGCCAGTGGAAGATATCGTCCCATTACCCCTTGAAGTTCAATGCACATGCATCACCTTTCTACTTAGAACATTTGCGACGACATTTACTTTACCTAGAGGATACTTAATCTCTAGCTCGTCGTCTTTTAGCAACTCCATCCATCTACGTTGTCTCATATTATGTTCTTTTTGATCATACAGATATTTGAGACTTTTATGGTCGCAATACAGTTCAACAATCGTTTCATACCGATAATGCCGCCAGATCTTCAAGGCAAACACGATTGCCACAAGCTCCAAATCATGAGTGGGGTTATTCATTCCGTGAGGCTTCAGCTGCTGAGTGGCATACACCACTACTCTGTCCTGCCGCATTAGGACACATCCCAACCTTTGCTTACTAGCATTACTGTAGACCACCTAGGTCAAACTAAGGTCTAGGATAATTAATACCGGTGCGGATGTCAACCTCTCCTTCAGCTGTCGAAAGCACTCTTCACATTTTTCATCCCACTCAAATGGTTATTTTTTTCTAGTGAGCTTGGTCAATGGCAAGACAATTCTTGAAAAATTCTGTATGAAGCGACGATAATACCCGGAAAGACCCAAAAAACTACGTATTTTAGTTACAGTTTCTGGTCTTTTCCAATTCAATGTTGTTCTACTTTATTGGGATCTACAGAAACTCCATCCCGTGAGATAAAATGGCCCAGAAATCTGACTTCTGGAATCCAAAACTCACATTTACTCAATTTTGCGTAGAGTTGCTTTTCTTTTAAGATGCTCAACACTACTCTCAGATGCCCTTCATGCTCTTCTTTGCTCCTTGTGTAAATCAGGATATCGTCAATAAAGATTACTACAAATTGATCACAGTTTTGACGAAATATCTGGTTCAAGTAATCCAACATGCCATAAAGGAACATTGTTATTGCATTATATGCGGAAAAAACTAATACTCGTAGTATGTTTGAATTTGTACCTTATTTTTTCGACTTCTGGCAAAAGCAAGAGCCCCATCTCCCCCACATGCATCTTTAGGAAGGATAACAGAATCAACATCGCTTGCCAATATGCAGCCTCTTTCCGTGGATTCAGAATTCTTCACCAAGTATTGTGGAGCCTTACCTAGGCCAGCAAGCGCGCACGGTAGGAATTATATCCAAGCTATCTAACAAGAACAAGTTACTTATCATTCAAAACAAATCACAAGTACCGTTACCCACGCAAATGCAGAGGATAATGAACATCAAATGTATAATTGAAGTAACTCTTTAAGAAAAATCCTGTAAACTAGTAAAAAATTTCAATCGATTAATAAGGTGATCAAACTTTAACAAAAACACTATTTTTTCGTCCTAACTAAGCGTTCTACAATGATGGGCCCATATTTCAGTCACTAGTGTATGCAACATTTCGGCATACTTGGGCTGCAAAAGTATCGTAGGTAATCAGTCTTCACTTGCCCATTTTAGGTGAGTAAATTTGATTTATAAATGCATTAAATCAAACATAGCCTAAGAGTCAACCAATCTCCTCAGCAACTGATTTTGGGCATAGAGATGGGCTAAGGGGGAAAAGGAGAAAGTGCAGGAGCATGTGCGCAAGGAATTTGAAAACTCCTAACAACTAGATGGCTAATAACTGCCTCAACACCCGCCAAGTTGTCTATTCCCTGAAAAGATCAAAATGAGAAAACAAAATGTGACTATGTGAGCAATGTCACAATGGAAGAGAGGAAACAATGAACAAAGGGAAACAAAAGCAGTCAAACAGCATCTATATACCATTCCCTGCCGGTAGTCATCTACTTCTTGAATATCATTGTCTGGAAAACGTCCAACAACAGCTATGGCATTCACTTGGGACTTGTTCACTAAAGTTTCTACAGCTCTAAGTAAAGAATCTGGGTGTTTAATCCTCCCTGTTTATTGCCCACTTTCTGGATCAATCCACTTCTCTACCTGTAAAATTTGATCCAAGTGAAATTATTGCATTTGTATTAGAAGGATCACTTGGAAGTTAGAACTAGCTATGCCAGAGCAATTTAAACAACTGAGAAATCATCATGCTAGATGCTAGGAGTACGAAGAATAGACATATCTGATGAAGTCCCTTTGTCTAACATTAACATCAGTAATTTGATTATTTGAGAAATCTTTTAATGCCTGTTGAACTTAAGGCATGGATAAAATGAGTAGAACACTGACTTAACTAAAATATTTGAGAATGAGAAAGAGAGACTCATGATATGCCTAAAGTTATGCAACCATATTGTAATACCCAAAAAAAAAATTATTATTTTCCATAAATACAATATTTTGGTTGATGACACCTATTTTAAATAGGTGAATATGTGATTTCAAATTTTGAGTTATATTTATTCTATCTTTTAGAATATTTCTCCTTAGGATTTAAGATAGCTAATGTTTTATTTTCTAAATTTTGTTAGGAATAATAAAAATATAAATTATCCCCAAATTAAATTATGGTTCTTATATACTCAAAAAGAACAAGAGAGTATTATGCAAATACCTAAATAAATTTAGAGAAATCAATGGCAATTAATTACCAACTAAACCTTCACTAAATAAAATAAATTTTGCAAGTCTTCATAATTAATCAAAGGGTCTTACGCATCCATTCTCATAATTTATTAATGGACTAAATTTTCTAACACTTTATAATTAATAGTTCATATTTAAGTCACAAAAGGTCATAAAAAATTATCTAAACACTTGAAACAATTAAGGGGCAATTATTAATAATTAATGAGCAATTAAAATTTACAATAATGAAATACTTAGACAATTCTTTGCAATTAATATTAATAGCCATTAAATAGAAGTGTATTAAACTAACTAAAAGTTAAGAACCAATAAGGGATTGAGATTAGCACTAAAATTATTAACAAATACAAATCATTCCATGAACCAATAATGCAACAATCAAGAGATAATTAAGCTTATGATTAAGATGTTAATCAAATGTTAATCAAGGGTTGAAAAGTCAACAATTTCAACTATGATCTAAAGGCTAAGAATTAACCTCATAAAGCTTATCCAAAGGCCCTAATTAATTCTAATAAAGCTTAATCCATGAGATAAGGAAACAACCAATGATAAATTTCCACATGAATTGTGTAAAAGCAACAAAACATAAAAAAATAAAAGACAAGGGGGAGGGGGTGCGGTTTTAGAGGGAAAAAAGGAAGAAGAGGTGTTGCTTAATAAATCAAAACACACATGCAAGATGAGTCACCAAGCCTACATCAATGCATGAAGACTTCTAAGGCATAATGGAAGAGGATAAAAAGTAAAAATGGAAGAGGATAAAAAGTGAAGTGGAAGAAGATAATGTACTAATGGAAGAGGATAAATAAAACAAGTCAAGTTGGCAACCAATAGGAAAATTGGACACTAAACTAATTAAATTAACTTATGAAGTTTAACCTAGACATAGATTTATGGAAACCCATACAAACTAAATTATAACTTGAAATCCACTAACTAAGTATTAAATCTAAATAGAGAACTATAACAAGCATAAATCAAGTATGAAAACAAGTATAGCCAAAGTCATTTCCTTAATTGTTGAAGATTGAAATCAAAAGAGAAGATAGGCAAATTTGGCCTCAAAATAAAGCTAAGAACATCAAGAATTCAAAACCAATGAGAAACTAAGCATACAACTTCATTAGGATACCCAAACAAATTCTTCTCTAGTGAAAAACAAAGAGATAGCTTAAACAAGAAGACTAGAACACTTGGTAATCTTGGAAGAGGATAAGGTGAGTCACTAACCTAACATACATGGATCACTAATCTATGTATGAAATGAGTCATAACTCTAGGGTTGAGTCATTAACCAATTGCAAGACTTTTAGGGAAAAATAGAAGAGGATAATGTACCATATGGTGACTCATACAGATGACTCAAAAAGCAAATAGAAGGAGCTAGAAGGAAAGGGGGGGGGGACGGTTTTGGGAGGTGTATGGTGGGGATAGGAGGTTGAAATCTAACCATGATCCAATGGCCAAGAATTACCAAGAGAAAGTTTCAATTAATTACAAGAATTGCCCAACCCTCTTACTATAAATAGAGGTCCTTGGCTTCATGAATCCTCACCAATTCACAAAGCTACAAGCCATATAGAGAGTGTTGAGAGTGAGAGCAAGAAGGTTCTTGAAGAATAGCAAGACCCTTTGGTAAATTTTCTAGCTCTAGTCTTTGAAGTTCTTTGAGTTTTTAGTTATTTCATAGTTTAATCTTTAAATCTGTTAGACATAGTTGTTTTTATGTTTTTCTGAGTTTAAAATTGGTTTTATTTTGAAAAAATGATGAAGAAGGAGTTTTAGCAAAATTCCCGAAAGAGAAACACCAAAGTAACGAAGTTCTGGCGAAATTTCATCGGTTAGGGAATTTCTGAATCAGTGATAAAAATGCTTATATTTTATGTTGAAAACATGGAGGAAAAATTCTGGGAAAATTTATGGTTAAAATAGACACATAGGGATTTTTAAATATGTAAAGAACATGTCCAAATGATTTCTGTACAGAGATAAAAATCCACCAAGTTGGGGCTACGAATTTCTGGAAAATTCTGGGCAGAGGTTCAAAACTTAAAAACTGGGAATAAACCATGAAATCTGGGCAAAGGATGATATTTTTCCTGAAAAATAGGAATCCTAAGGATTCCAAAGAATTTTACAGATCCTCGTTTCGATTTTTCTATAATTAGTTATGATTTTTCAAAGTTAGGTGAAAATCAGCCAAAATACTGTGCATCAGCGTTTTTTTCCGAAAATTAAGGAAAAGTAATTAAATAATAAATGCACCAAGGGTAAAATAGTCATTTGAGGCTAGGATATCTATTGGGATATTGGTTGCGAATTAATGGATGCGATATTACCCTCATAGGAAATCTGTGATCGTCTCGCAACCGACAACGTACCGTGCTCGACAAGCAAAGGTACGGACGCGTACTGTAACACTAACTCTGATGCTTATTGTACACTTGTATGTGATAGATATGTTCATAGACTATGACTCTGTTTGAAACAAATTGTACATACAGCTTTATACAGGTTATAGTCATGATAACGCCGTTAAGTTTTCCTAGCGCTGAGGACACGATAGGCCATCGTGGCACTGGTGAATAGTGCAGACTGGTTGAATGTGAATATGTGGTGATTGTGGTATGAATATTGTGAACATGTGGTTATACTGTATTGTCATGAATATCTGTCATACATAACTGTTACATAAGCATGAGGTTAATCGTTACCTGGGGTTCAATGGGTATTGAACCTCAGCTCTTACCATAGCCGTAGGTTCTGGAAGAGGCAGAGTCGCTGATAAGGGTAAGCAGCCCGCATGAGGACTCAAACGGAGGATTTGTCTTCTAATGTTTGTCCTTTAGTTTTAATACTTGAATATTCGGATGACTGTATTAGTATCAGACACACCAACGATGGATGATTATCAGTTACTCGTTTTGTTTTAAAATAAAATCTTTTCCGATGCCACTTTGATTAAATTCTTCGAAACTCTGATAATTCCTTTTCAAAATCGCATTTAGAAAATTGGGATGTTACACATATCCTGCCATGGTTTTATTTAGTCATGTCCAGAGTGTTGCGCACACCAATCCAGGGCATGATGTGCATTTGATCTGTTGTCTGAACAAATTTGAAAGATACATCCAGAAAGCTATGCAACAGTTGCATGCCAAATAAATTTATGTAGGTAACACAGGACACAATGAGAATGTCCACCAACAACACAGCCATTAATTTTTGTTGATATACACAAGCTTTATCTACTTCTAGATTAACCCCTAAAGAAAGCAATAGCTGCCATACTTGAAATTTAAATGCTTCATATGGACCTTGATACGTGGTACTCCCTCCAGTCTTTAATATAAGACATATCTGAGGAGTTGATCTTGGTCTTAAATATAAGATATAATGTACGTATTTGTCTATCTTTTCCTAATTTACCCCTATTGATACTCCCTCAACGATAATCAAGGAAGAGATGGAATGGGGGAATTAAGGAAGATGACTAAGGAAAGGATTAATAAGGTAATTAGGAAGGGTAGTGGTCCATAAATAGGGTACAATTACTAGCACTAGACCATTACCCTTCCTTCTAACCTTATTACCCATTTCCCACCACGTATCAGACCTTGTGCTAGATGCTTTACACATTATTAAGCAAATCAAGATACTAGGGTGCTGGATACCTTTAGTTGGGTGTTTGTCACAATATATTCCACAACATTCAATCCAAGGGATGCCCTTGCAGCATCAGCTACTTGTAAGAAGCGAATCTGAAGCTCCTTCTCCATTCCAGCTCAAGAACTAATCCCACCTGTTTCAAATGAACAAACAATAAAAATCCAATACATAATTCATATGAAGTACAAGACAATGGTGTGAGGGAAAAATCACCATCTTAAATTTTAACACCACATGAAAAAGCTAATCAAGGATAGCCTACAGCACAAGGAGACTACTACAGAGGAATACCCTGTTTTGGTGAGCCCGTAAGCCTTCTGTGAAGTGGTCCAGAGCATAGCCTTCAACATATAATGTATTAGGCAAGGGCCAGTAGAGCATTGCTGCATTAAGAACCTGTATAAATTTGATAGTGTTAGGAAATAAATCAGCATAATTAATTAGTATCGCATATAATAAAGGATTATAGGAATTATTAGTGATTAGGGAATCAACCATCATAATGAGTCATTACTCTCTTGTCTTCTCTTTTATGTATAAATACCCTATTGAACATATGAATAAACACATTCATTTGAAAATATATTTTCTCTATCTTTCTCTCTATTATTTCACTACATGGTATCAGAGCTTGGTTAGTTCTTGGCCAATTTGAGTTTTCCGGTGGCCGCTGTCACTGTACAGTGACAGTGGCCCGCCTCCCGACTCTGGCGTGTGTGTTCAGGCCATTTCAGTTTCCGTCCATTTTTTTGTTATCCTTTGGTGGTGCTCCTTCTTTTCTGTTTGTGTCGATTTGCTGTCTTTTTAGTACTGTTCCATCTGTTGTTTCTTGAACAGTGAAACATGTCGTCAATATTCACAGGGGGAGAGAGAAAGTGTGTACCTCATTATATGGTTGTCATTTGGTTGTTATGACCATTTTATGGTAGTACTTCATTCTTCGACGTCGAGCCTTCATTCTCGATATGTATAGGCCGGATCTTTGCTTCGAAGATTGCGTTGTGAGAGGGGTTTCTTCTATTTCAGCATAGTCGGCATCTTGTTTTGTGCACGTTCACTTGTCTCTAGTGGTTGGGTTCTTCGTTTGTTATGTTTTCCAACACGTTCGTGAATTGCTCTTCTGTCTTGAATGTCATGCTTTGGTCGTCCTTGTGTGACCCGGTTGTTCTTTGCCTCTAGTGAGGTGTTTCCTTGGTGTTTGTCTCAGGTGAGACAGTTTGGTGATCCTTGTATGACCCGTTCATTGTTTTGCCTCTGGTGAGGTGTTTGGTCTCTGGTGAGATATTTTTGGAGTATTATTTGGTCCTTGATAAGACCGTTTGCTATTTGCTTCAAGATCTCCTGAAGAAGCAAGTTATTGGTGATTAGTTTCTGCTCACATTCAAGCTACTTTCAACTCGAGGGGGAGTATATGAAAATTGGGTGAAGTGGTTCTTAGGAAAAGAATTATTTTGTTTGGATTTATGTTTTCTTGTAACAAATTGAGCATGATTAACATCTATGCTTCAACTTGAGGGGGAGTGTTAGGAAATAAATCAGTATAATTAATTAGTATCGCATATAATAAGGGATTATATGAATTATTAGTGATTAGGGAATCAATCATCATAATGAGTCATTACTCTCTTGTCTTCTCTTTTATGTATAAATACCCTATTGAACATATGAATAAACACATTCATTTGAGAATATATTTTCTCTATCTTTCTCTCTATTATGTCACTACAGATGGTTCATAGCTAACTAAAATAATTTAACTGAAAGAGGACAGATAAGAAGGCACACAAGAAGTTTAGTTTCCAAAATACCAATAAAATTATAATATCAAATATGAAAAGGAAAAAAGAACTACAAAAGCATCAGAAGCAACATAAATGTCAACTTATCGCTTGCAATTGTTTGACATCATGAGGTCAAGTCTCAATTTTCCACTTTCATTTCAATAAAATCAAGAGCCCAAGTCTCAAATTAGAATAAATTATATGTTATACCCAGAAATATATGCATATATGACTGATGAAATAAATAAATAATGTGAAACGACTGCCAAAAAACAACTACAACGGAACAAAAACGAGCAAGGAAGATTACTAAATATCAATTCATTGGGTTTATTAGACAAGGAAGTGAGATACGTTAGGGTGAGTGGTAAGGCAATCAACAACGTTGAAGAGGGCACGAGCAACAGGCAAAGCGTCGCCGGCGAATCCACCAATAGCAGCTCTTATCCCACCAAGTTCACCGGAATCTTCTGTTTCATATAATCAGGATTTCACCCCATGTCGGGCCTATAGTTGTGAGAGAAGAGCTCCCGACACCATTTTTACCATTTCCACACTTCAAAGTGAGGAGATAGTGATGAGAAAGCAAATCCCTTACCACTTGCTCCTAATGACAATTCTATTAATTTACCTGCTTATGCTTATGAGATTTATTCCCCAAAAATGGTCTAAATGGGCTAATGTTACATATTTTGGGCCCATAACAAGATTTTTGCATCACTAAAATCATTGGCTTCAATCAATGTGGCCTAAAATTATCCGCGTGAGAATACAAACTTTTTTTCCCCAACAAAAAGTATTTATATCATGATTTGAGTTTTTTTTTCCTTGCCAGAAGATTTGTGATACCATCTTGTTCTTGTGGGTTTTCTAATGTTGCAAGATTACTGTTGATTTATATAAATCAGTCAATATAATTAAGGACGGAGTACACTGCCAAAAATATTGCCACCAGTCGTTTTTGAAGTATTTGGCTCCTTTGAATTTTTCAAAAGAAGCGAAATAAATATGTGCCTCCATTAACACAATCGCGAGTTTTAATGCATGGCCGAAGACTTTTCCTGTAGTCCTCTTGCCTCCATTTAGATGTGAGCATTAATTTACCTCTCTCCTTAATAATTATATTACCTCCTCTTTAAAATAAGAAGTATTAAAGGAAAAATTTTGGTCCAAAATATGAAAAGTTAATAGGGTAATTATTAATTGTTTCATATGAATTTGAGCGTTTAACATATATAAAAGAAAAAAAAAAAGAAAAAAATTGTAGATTATGGACATCAAATCCAATGCTGATATAACTAATGACCATCACATAAATATGAAAGGTAAATTCCAAGAAACTAAATTTCCATAAGACGTACTCCTATAAAAAGGTTGGTAAAGCCAAACATGGACATGTAAAGGAAGGTTAATTGCTTATAAGCACGATATTCATAAGTCCATGAATTGTACTAGTAATAATACGCTTACACCTAATATTGAGTTTAAATGAATAAATATCATGATGCTCATAGTTGTGCAAAGTTATAGTATCATCGTAGAAGCTTTTCAAAATAGTCAAACCTAACAAATGATAGAGATCAACAAATCATATGATCAAAAGTTGAAACGACAAGACATCAATATGTGTATGTATTTAAATATAATTACAGTGACTATGTATCTTCTTCATCTTCACCCATTGCAATACGAGCTTAGTATAATTAGAATATGCCTAGTATATAGAGGAACAGAGGAAATAGTTTCCACTTGAACATAGGAAAATATATTAGCTCATGTGTTTTGATGATTACAATTTTTAAGTTTTTGAATAAGCAAAGAACATTTGAACATTTGATAAGATAATTTGATAAAAGTGTTTTTCAGAAGTTTACTCAAGCAAAGTGTCAATCTTTACTCGAGCACTGACGAAAGCAAGGCTAAACAGAAGTGTTTTAAGAAAGCCTTGCTCGAGCAGACCATAGGGTCTTGCTCGAGCAACGTCGGGAAACTCATGTCTCTGTGTCTTACTCGGGTACATCACTCAAGTCTGCTCAAGCATCAAGAAAAGGTTCTACTCTTGGAACCTTGCTCGAGCATAGATATCAGATTGCTCGAGCAACATCGATAGAATTGATAAAAATTGTAAAGCCAACACTGTCCTACTTGAGCAGACTCAAAAAGTGTGCTTGAGCACTTTGCTAGAGCAAGCTTAAAAGGTTGCTCGAGCAACCAGCACTTTTCACCTCTGGATAGTCCTTGCTCGAGCAAGGAACAGAAGGTCGCTCGAGCAGTATGCTCGAGCAAACATAAAAGAGTTGCTCGAGCAAAGTTGAGCAATGTGTGACTTCACCTTTTGTGTAAAGTTTGCCCAAGCATGAATTAGTTCATGCTCGAGTACCATGCTCGAGCAACGTGAAAGTCATGCTCGAGCATTAGCGACTCTGAAGCACTTTTACCTAATTCAAGTGGAGTTTGCCCGAGCATCATATATTCATGCTCAAGCAAAGGAATTTTCCTGCTCGAGCATTAGCAACCAATAGCGTTTTACTAGACAATCTAAAGGAGCTTGCTTGAGCAAGCATAGATCATTGCTCGAGCAACATAGTCCTGTTTTCAAAACAACGCTCTGCAAAAAAAAAAAACATGATTCATTGAATAAATCTTTATTATCCTTGATTATCATACATTGCAATTACCAAATGCTTTTAACCCATTTACTCATGAGTTTCAGACTATTTTAACATAAGTTACCAGCAGATTTGGATAAAGCAATATGGTCTGACAGAAGCATTAAATGTAGTTTCCCAAATGAGTGCAAAACACGTAAAGCTACTCTGATCGAAGTAAAGCCACTCTGAAATTCTGTTTGAGCATTAAATGTTATCTCACAACGGTAAAACAGAAGGAATGAAAAAGAATGTCAACCCTGCACATTCTATCTGAGTATTCAAACGACGAAACTCTTGACGAACGTTTCATCTATTTAACGGATATACTCAAGAGACTCAATGGCTATTTTTACGAGCTTCACCAACGGTCATTAATTGCAACATCTATAAATAGCCAAAGCATTGAATTCGTCATCTACCGAAACGTTGTGCAATTAATTCGAAGTTTAATACATCTACTGTTTCAACTGTTTCATTGATTTCGTTCTTCAGTGTTCATTATTTTATCAACTCGTGAGGAGTATTTAAACACTTATTACATTATCAGTTGAATTTTAAGGTTGTGGAACCTTAAGAGAGGATGTATCAATTACAACTTGTAAGGGGGAGTGGAGTCTGAGAGTGAGAAGACCATCCTTCGTTTACAGAGTGTGTAATTGTCTTGAAATATAATGAAATCCCAGGTGTTTTGGGGACTGGACGTAGGTCAGTGATCTTAGACCGAACCAGTATAAACCTCTCGTGTTCATTTTATTATTCTTTCGTTTCTCTAGTTTTTGTTTCGGTTGTCTTCGTGAGAATCTCACAAAAAGAATTCGAGGATCACTTATTCACCCCCCTCTAGGTGATATTCCATCTTCAAAATAACCAAATTATTCCAATTGAGCGAGCAAAGGTTAATGAACACGATTTTTTTCCCGATAATTTATAAATAGATTGCAAAATTAATAGTTACGCAAGTTTTAATAAAATGCTTGACATAGCCATTAGATATTGAAATCCTAGGGCTTCCGCAAGAGATGCCTTGGCGGCTTGGCCAGATGATCTACACCTCTACCTTCCTATCCTGTTGTAAGATACTACTGATTTCAAGCATTAAACCTCTATCCCTAATGTCCCATGTACCTTTCAGTCTGTAATATGGATGTTATATATAATTGAGATGTGGGTAAAAGAAAATGGAAATCAACTCCATGAATATTTTATGAAGAAGGAAAACAATAGAATCACTATTTCAAATCAAATCATTATCATCAGGACGTAATTTTTGATAGAAAAAATGGTATCATTTTTTATGGAGATGTAATACCATTGATGAAGACATGATTTCCCGAGCCTATATTCCCTTTTTGAGCAAATTATGAAATAAAGGAAATTAGGTAATTTAAGAATTATCAAATCATTTCAAAGTATGATTGATTGAGCAATCAAGAATATGATTTCCTATGATATATAGAAGGATTGCATGGTTTAGGTTGAGCTGTTCACGTATGTGAATATTCATTGCTTTTATTGTCTCCAAATGTCCCTTTCTTGATTACGACACTATTACAAAAAAAGTGTTTTATTTTAACGTCATTTTTTTAGCCCATTCTATGTCTTTTTTATTTGAGACGGCTATCTAGGAGACGTGGTAAAGTAAGATCTACGGCATCCTAAAAAAATTTAGGATCCCGTAGTGTTTTCTTTCCCCACTTAAAAAAAAAAAAAAAAAAAACCTCCAAACCTCAGATTCAGGGGTTTGCTGTAGGAAGCTTGGTCGTGGAAGAAGAAAGAAACTGCAAGAAGAAAACATCAACAATCTAACATACTCAATAATCAAAATGCAAAAAGGAAAATCAAATTGAAAACAATGAAAACTATCAATAAGAAGCCAAGAATCAACCCATATATACAAAATGATATAATCAAAATAAAAATAATATCAGATCTACACGACAAGCAGGGACTTCCAGATCTGAAGCCGCCGTCTGAAGCAAGCACTTCACGTCCCAGCGCCACCTGAAGCACTTCACGTTTGACAAGCAAAAGCAAGCACTTCATGTGGAAACTCAATCAAACCCAGATTTGTAAAACAAAGCTAAAGAGTTTAGAAATTTTCCAAATCTAAACATCACCGAAAACATCGCAGATCTGAACCTTCAACTTGGGCTAACACAACCTCACTTATATGAAATTTTCGAGATTTGAAATTTTCCAAAACGAAAGAGGGGTAGCAGGACTAACCTTAGCCTTGACCACTGGTATGCAACGTTGGAGAGGATGAGACGTAACAGCGATGCTGTCTTTAGAAGAGCGATGCAGCACCAACAGTGTTTTGAACCGTTGAAGATGGAGGGGGAGAGGATGAGACAGAGAAGAGGGAAGGTGGAGAGCATTGAGGTTTAGACGGAGAAGATGGAAGGTGGAAAGCGTTGAGGTTCAGATGGAAAAGAGGGAAGGTGGAGAGCATCTCGAGTGGAGAATTTGAATTTGGGCCTAAATTTGCATGGAAAATACCACTTCAAGCGTCCCAATTTATATTTGGGACACCTCAAGCGTCCATTTAAGGCGTCCCAATTTTAAATTAGGCTTCAAAAGTAACTTTTGGCATCATTTTTTAAAATTAGAACGCCAAAAGCCTCCACATAATTATAAAAATGTCATTACCTTTATTTTTTACTTTCCTTTTTCAAAAAAGAGACATCTCTTAGGGAAGTAAAAGCCTTTTTTTTTTTTTAGTAATAGTAGTAGTGTGATTTATAAATTATTGATTTGATGTGTAATTTCATTTTAGATTTTCTTTATTACCTATCTTCAAAGTCAGAGTCTATATATGTGTAAAATTCTAGAAGATGTTTTTTTCTTGAATATTAAATTAATAGTATCATATTAACTGTATGTTAACTAAATCGCAACATTAGTTCGTCAAAAATGGATTAGAGATCCCTAAAATCATGGAAAATGGAGTTTTTTGTTTACTTTTGAGAAATGCCTATTACTTGATTATGACTTATGATTCATGATTTAATGTCTACTTTCAATTGACATTTATTTTATTATATTGTCTTCAAAATGGGAATAATATCCTAATTAATTTAATTGAATAGTTTTGAAATTAAAGGAAATGCGTAATTGTAATCCACAGTTGCTATTGAAGAGGTTAAACTTTCTAGAGTAAATGGAAATTGTCCAAACCACAATAATAAAAATTGGAAATTAAATGAGAATAATCCTAATAAATTTGAATAACTTGGAAACCAAATGTGTAATTGTAGCCCACAGTTATCATTGAAGAGGTCAAAATTTATGGAGCAAACAAACATTGTCTCTATTGGGGAATAATTTGTATTTGTTTTACAGAAAAGGAAATTATTTTAATGGACAATCCCTCCCACTGTTAGGAATTGTGAAAATCTACAATATCTCAATTTATCACTTAACCGTTTCAGTGGGGTCATGCCAATCCAAATGTTTGGCCTTTCAACTGTCAATTTTACAGAACTTGTCACATAACTCCTATAGGAGCGAAATTTAAACTTGTCACACAATAACTTGTTTGGATTATTTCCCAAAGGCCTACAAGACCAGAGTTCCCACGATGTTGTTAATCAAATTTCAAACAAACATGACCAAAATCAAATTTATATTTACGTGTAAAGGTTTTAAGATTATCAAAATAATTCAAAAGCCATGCATATTAATATGTTGTATAGAGAAACGACACGCGATTAAATATACTAAATACAATATTTATGACATTGGATTCATTAATAAAAGATGTAAATTATAGTTCAAGAACCACATTTCAACTCATTTATGGTACGTAGTATTTTTAATACATATTATATTGAACTTTTTAAGAAAAATTCTAATGACACTTGTCAAGAAAATTTATGATAAGCAGATATTTCAATCCTGCTTTTTTTTCGAAGGGAAATTCTTGATTAGCACTGTAATAAGTTCCAAATCGCAAACGGAAAAAAAATGCAAACAAAAAATTCTTGATTAGTTTATTTTGATCCAGTTTGCTTGAGGGTTTTCCCATTTGCTCTTGCCATTTCTGTAGGATTGATTCAATCAATTTCTGAAATACATGTAAATGTAAGTCTGATGTCATTTATGGTCATACATACGTGATCACTTTATTAATAGAGTTTTGGATAACAATTACAAACTCAGTCAATTGTGACCTAATTGTTTTATAGGCTATCTCATATATGTGGAATGTTGTAGGATTGATCCTGTAAGCTTTCATGCTGAAATAAGCTTGTCCCTTGTACTCTAAAAGAATTGAAAAACTTGGATATTTCAATTGTTTTTTCTTCATTCAAAATAAAACATTTTTACCGTCTGTATTTAATTTGATTTTATTATTATGTTTTTTATATTTTATTAATCTAAGAGATCGATATTGATCATGAGATGGTCAAAATTGTTAGCTCGTGTGTTTTGATGATAACAATTTCTAAGACTATTGAATTAAAACAATCAAAGATCATTTGATAAGATAAACAGATAAAAGAATTTCATAGAAGGTTACTCGAGTCAAGGTTTTTGTATGCTCGAGCATTGACAGATGCAAGGCTAAACAAATGTATTTTGGGAAAGCCTTGCTCGAGCAGACCATATAATCTTGCTCGAGCAACATCCACTGCTAGAAAAATGTGAAACAGCGACGGAATTTGCGATGGAAAATATTCCGTCGCAAATTCACGGTATTTTGCGACGGAAAATTAATTCCGTCGCAAAATGAGGAAATTAACGACAGAATATGAATCCGTCGCTAATTTTAGCTAAATCAAAAACTGGCGGCCTTTTTGGCCACCAGTTAGCGACGGATTCAAATTCCGTCGCTAACTGGCGGCCAAAAAGGCCGCCAGTCCCACCGTTTAGCGACGGACTTTATGCCCATCGCTAATGTTAGCGACGGAATTGAATTCCGTCGCTAACTGGCGGCCAAAAAGGCCGCCAGTTTTTGAGTGACTATTTGAGTTAGCGACAGATCTGGAAATCCGTCGCTAATTATAGCGATGGATTTCAAAATCCGTCGCTATCTGTCAGAAAAAGCTGCCAGGTGCAGCTTTTTAGTGACGGAATTCAAAGCTGTTTGCTTTTTGCTTTTTGCGACGGAATTCAAATTCCGTCGCTAAAAGCAATTTTGCGACGGAATTTGTTTCCGTCGCAAAATCCATTAAATAAGCTCTCCTCCCTCATTTGAACCTTCAGCTCGTCCCGTCAGTCAGCCGCCCCCACAGCTCGCACAGTTCGCCGCCGGTCTGTCGCGCAGAGCTCGCCGTCCACAGTTCGCCAGCCCCCAACCACCAGCTCCCCTCTGCCCCAGCTCCCCCGACACCCACAGCTTCCCCGCCAAACCCACAGCTCCCCCGCCCCCCAGCTCGCTCGCCCCCAACCCCGACAGCTCCCCCCACCCCGACAGGTCCCCCCCCCTCAGCTCCACCGCCCCCACTCCAATGCCCGAGCTCCCAATCCCTCAGCTCCCACCCCTCAGCTGCGCTCCCCGTCTCCCTTCTCCGGTAAGATTGTTGTTTTTTTTTTAATCACATTTTTTTTTTGGGAGAAATAAGTATAGATAAACATGGATAAAAATTAATCATATTTATTGCTCATGAATAAATAGGTCTCCAAAGTCGCCGTTCTCTAGTCACCGGTGCTCTTCTATGCCGTCCGGCTACCCTCTTCATCTGGTAAGCTCCCTTTCTTTTGTTTTTTTTTTCACCATATTATTTATCATGAGAAATTAATATAGATAAAAATTGAAAAAACTAATCATATTTATTACTCATGAATAAATAGGTTATAATTTATTTATTTATTTGTTTATTATGAAAAATTAGTATAGATAAAAATTGAAAAAATTAGTCATATTTATTATTCATGAATAAATAGGTTATAATTTAAGATTGGTAATTTGTTTGCTGCATTTTTAAGGGAAAAGTTGTAACGTTAGGTTATAAATAGTCATAATTAATAAGATTTGTTTGCTGCATTTATAAAGGAAAAGTTGTAACGTTAGGTTTGGTCCATGCAAATTAGGTAGACCTACACATATGGCGGTTAAATTAACGAGTTTTTTTATTAAAAAAATTAATATTTAATTACATATTGCAAATAATTAAGAGGAGAAAACACTGGAGTTTTCACGAGAGTCCGATTTTCATTAGATAAATTATAAATACATAATAGTAAGAAAAATAATTAATTAATAAATGTTGCATAATTATAATTAAGGGAAAATATTCATTTGAAATATTTAATATTTTACAAAACTCTCAGACGCTGCTGAGTGCTTTCCGACCAGCAAATGCCTTTTCATGAATTTGGAACACATGTAATATTCAATATTACAAAACAAAATACTACTCTTTGTGATCATTAATTAAATAATTAATATGTCAAAATTAAATAAATTGATTAAGTTAATTATTGGTAAAATATGTTCCTAAAATACTTATTTTAGTCATTTGCTCGTAAAATTTGAAGAGATTATCTTTAAAATTTTCAACGGTTGAGATTTAAAATTAACAATTGATGATATTTTAAATTAAACTTTTTTTGAAAAAATAATGATTATTAAAGATTTTATCTTTATTTTATATTTTATACACATTAAAATATTTAAAAAAAATAAAGCTAGATGGTCTAAACTTCAATGTTAATAGTAATGAACCAAAAAGTTGAATCATATTCTCTATGTGAAGCAAGTTGTCTGAATAACTTATCAAGCTAATTATTATTAAGTTGATTCCTGCATGTGGTTGAGTTTATAAATGCGCTAAATTATTCTTATTCGAGGCATCAGTTACAAAATCCACACCATAAAAAATAAAAATAAAAATGTCATTAATCAAGCATAGGTCACACTCAACTGGAGAGAGAAAGTGTGTGTTTATATATCAAACAATAATTAAAAGTTGGGTTAATTAGGTAATTATAAATAACAAGTTGTTTAGATAAATAGGTAATTATAAATACAAAAGATAAAGTTGATTTTGCATATTATATAAATTTGATTAAGTCTTATATAATCTTTATATGTTAGAAAATCCAAAATACTTATAGTATTCTATTTTTTGTTTGCCCCCTCCACAAGCATGTCCCCATGTTCTGGTGTGCTATCCTCATTCTCTGGTTGCTCGCTGGGATATGTTCTTTGTTCAATGCATGTGTTTTTTTTTTTTTTACTTTCTTGATTAAGTGGCAATTGGTTGACATATATAAGTGGCTAGTTGTATTGGCTACTTATAATTGTATTTGTGGCAAATTGAGATGTTAATTAGGGTAGTAACTGAAGTAGCTAGGAAGTATAGAAGACAATCACGATAGGAGTTGGATGTACAATTGTCTAACTGGAAGAGAACTAAATCCAGCATTCTTGGTGGGTTTGAACGAGTTCATCAAATTTGCTTTGGCGCATTCAAATAATTCAAATAGGGAGATCAGGTGTCCATGTGCCAAATGTAAGTGTTTAAGGTTTAAAAATCCGAGCAAGGTCAAAATTCATTTGTGTCAAAATGGATTCATGAAGGATTATGAGTGTTGGGAATGTCATGGCGAAGTCTGACAGACATCAACACCGAGTGGTTATTACGGGGACAGTAGTCATCGAGAAAACCTTAATGCGTATAAGCAGTTGGTTATGGATGCCGTGGGACCGTCCATCGAAAGATATTTTGATCCCGTTAATCATGCCGAATCGTCATACATGGGAGAGGAGACCGGTACACATACTCAACCATCATACATGGGAGAGGATCCTCATCCAGACGCCGATAGGTTCTATAAAATGCTTCAAGAAGCGCAACGTCCGCTATGGGAAGGATGCGAACACTTTGAAAGTAGTGAATATTCATCGCTTTCGGCTACCCTAGCAACACTAAGCTTGAAGACTGATCACCATATGAGTGAGAGGAATTACAACGAAATGATGCAGATCATAAGCAAAGTTGTTCCCAAAGACAATAATTTGCCGAAGGATTTTTACCAAGCAAAAAAAAAGGTGAAAGAGCTTGGGCTTGGATGTGAAAAAATCCACTGCTGCCCTAGAGGATGTATGTTGTATTACAAGGATGATGCTGAGCTGATCAATTGTAAATTCTGTGGACATGACAGATATAAAGTTGTGAGGAAAGGAAGGAAAATGACCCGTCAAGTGTTAAGCAAGATGCACTACTTTCCTCTGGTGCCCAGACTTCAGAGATTGTACGCATCAGAACAAACAGCTGCTCACATGAGATGGCACCGGGAGCATCACAGGGATGAAAATTTTGTGACGCATCCATCCGATGCTGAAGCCTGGCGTAAATTTGACAAGGCGAATCCTTTCTTTGCTATGGATCCCTATAATGTCCGTCTTGGTCTATGCTCGGATGGGTTCGCTCCTTTTGATAAATCGGACAGAAATTATTCCTGTTGGCCTGTCATTGTGACACCGTACAACCTCCCACCTTCTATGTGCATGAGAAGGGAGTTTTTGTTCTTCAACGCGTTAATCCTTGGGCCATCCAACCCCAAAAAGAAGATAGATGCGTACCTCAGGCCTTTGATAGACGAGTTGAAGATGTTGTGGAGTGAAGGGGTTCTAACGTATGATATATCATTGAGTCAGAATTTCACAATGCGTGCTGCCTTAATGTGGACGATAAATGATTTCCCTGCATATGGGATGTTCCACCAGAAGATGTTGAGTGGCGTGCCTTTGAGCAGACCCATACTCGCCAGACTAAAGGGGTGAGAAGATATGGATTAACGCCAGGGCGGAGCAAGTGGCGGTGAGACATTTATATTGCATTGATTCTTTGTTTCGGACACCAACATGTTTATTTCATTTCACATGGCTTTTTTGTGATGTATTTTTTTGTTTATAGGGCACCTATCTGAGGCTAACACAGGAGAGAGACTCGCAGAGTCAAACCGACCCCTCATCCTCTCAATCCGATAACGAGACTCTATTCTTACAGGCTGCGGGTGGATTTAACAGCAAAGGTAGAGTCTTCGGGTTAGGTTCCTGTGCCAGCTGACTTAGGGAATCAAAGCGCTCCACATCCAGCAGTGAAGGTGTTTCTGCAGGTAAACGTAATACATTTGATATTGATTGTTACATTTTCATTCTCTGGTTCATTTAAATGCAGTGCAAAAAAGATAATTATATTTCCTAATTTTTTGGCAGATGAGTTGAAGAGGATGAAGACAATTATGGAGTCGCAAGCAGCTGAGCTGAGCGAGACAAAGCTAAAACAAATGGAGACAGACAATGAGCTCCACCAGACACAAGAGATGGTTAGACAGATGCAGCGTCAAATCATGGCCCTAATGAAAGACAAGGGTCTGATGCCGCCTCCTGAAGGTGATCCTGCTGCTAATGATGATGATGAGGATGCTGCTGCTTAGATTACTTTTTTAGTACATCTCTGTTGAAACACTATATTTATATTGTATTTTATACTCTGTGTTATGAAGATTCGGTATGTATGTTATATAACTTTTTTTAAATATTTTAATATATAATTTTAAAACAAAATTAAGAAATTAAAAAAATAAATTTTAAAAGAATAATGGAAAAGAATATAATTAATTTTAAAAGAATATAATTTTCAAAGAAAATTAAAACAAAAAATAAAAAATTAATTAAAATAAATAATATATAATTTTTTTAAAAAAAATTAATCAAATTTGCGACGGAAATTGAATCCGTCGCAAATTTGAATTTTGCAAAATTTGCGACGGAATCAAATTCCGTCGCTAATTTGAATTTTGCGACGGATTTAAAATCCGTCGCATCGCTAATGGCGACAGAATATGATTCCGTCGCAATTAGCAACGGAATCTGAAATTCCATCGCAATTGCGACCACTTTTTGGCGACGGAAAAAATCCGTCGCAAATTCCTATAGCGACGGAATTTGCGGTTTTAGCGACGGATTTTTTCCGTCGCTACAACCTTTTTTTCTTGTAGTGATCGGGTTCATGAGAAAAGTCTCTGATGTTTTACTCGAGTACATCACATAAGACTGCCTGAGCATCATTGTATCTAAGCAGAAAGAGGTTCATCAGACCTTGCTTGAGCAGGACATGTTGCATGCTCGAGCAACAGTGAGCTTAGTGAGAAAATAACAAGTCTAAGGAGTCTTACTCGAGCATAGCAGAAAAGCTTGGTGCTCGAGCACCTTGCTCGAGTAGAAGAGTAAGGCTGCTCGAGCAACATCATTGCTTTTCCATCTCATAAGGACTAAACGAGCCTTGCCCGAGCATAAGCATATCATGCTCGAGCAGCATCACTGATATCTTCAGTTCTCGCCTCTGTCTATGCCTTGCTCGAGCAAGCATGATGGCATGCTCGAGCAACAACGAATCAAACTAGTTTTATGGAGCTTGCCCGAGCATGAATTTATTCAGCAGATAGAGAAGCTTGCTCGAGCATCAGCGACAAAGAGTACTTTCCTATGTAATCAAGAGAAGCTTGCTTGAGCAAGCCTAGAATATTACTCGAACAATGTAATCCCTGTTTTCAAATCACCGCTATTCGAAAAGCTTGAATCATCGAATGTAATTTCATTCCTTTTGATTATTACTTATTGCAATTATCAAATGCTTTTAACCAATTTACTCATAAGTTTCAGATTATTTAGACATGAATTACTAACAGATTTGAATAAAGCAAAATCATTTGTCAGAAGCATTAAATGCAGCAACCTAAACCGGTGATGAACACGGAAACCAACTCTGATCGAAGTAAAGCAACTCTGATATTCCAGCTGCGCATTAAATACCATTTCACAACGGTAAAATAAAAGGAATGAAAGAGAATGTCAACTCTGCAAATTCCACTGGAGTATTCAAACGGCGAAACTCTTGATGAAAGCTTCAATCTTTCTAACAGACACATTCAAGAGACTCAACGGCTATTTCACAAGCTTCATCAACGGTCATTAATTACAACAACTATAAATAGCCGAAGCATTGAATTCGCCAACTACCGAAACGTTGTGCAATTAATTCGAGTTTATTACTATTCGCTGTTTCAATTGTTTCATTGATTTTGTACTTCAGTGTTCAACACTTTATCTACTCATGAGGAGTTCTTAAACATTCATTTGATTATCAGTTGTATCTTAAGGTTGAGGAACCTTAAGAGAGGATGTATTAATTACAACTTGTAAGGGGGAGTGGAGTCTGAGAGTAAAACGACCATCCTTCGTTTACAGAGTATGTAATTCTTCTTGAAAGATAGTGAAATTTCAAGTGTTTTGGGGACTAGACGTAGGTCATAGATTTTGGACCGAATCAGTATAAACTGTCTTGTGTCTATTTCTCTTTTCGATTTATTCCTCTGTTTTCATCGTGATTTGCCCCCGTGCACTATTAGCGAAAAGATTTTTGAGATCACCTATTCACCTGCCCTCTAGGTGATATTCCATCTTCAAAAATTCCATCACAATGAATGATGATTGTGATGAGCATTGTACATGAAGCCCATTTCTTTAGAAGTGGCAAAGCATTTCATGTCCATGACTTTATTGTATATGCTGGAAGATATTTGGTGGAAGGCAGGGCCAAGGCCGACATTTCGTATTATGTTTTTGTGAATATGAGAAAAAGCATCTTATTAATATGGAAGATACATAATATATTGTCCCACGACTATTTAGATCTGTGTCTTTTTTCGCTTTTGTTGATTTGATTTGATTAGAGTATTCTCAAATCCTTTTGAACTTGAGATTAGTCCCTTTTGAGATTTAGAGCATAAAAATTTCTTACTTCTCATAATAAGTGTGCTTTTCATTATTTGAATTAACTCATGCCCGCACAATGCACGGATGAGAGGCCATGTATTTATTAATGTGTTGTTAGGTAAACAATCATTTAGATCTTTAAAAGAATAATCAAAATATTAAATTAAATATTTATTAAATAGTTTGTACCTATCTTCCCATTATTAATTTACAAAATATTATATAAATACCTTCTTCATCATCCATTTTTCATAACGGCCTAGCCTTTTATTTTTAGTGTATTAAGCTTGTCATTTTGTTAATATGTCAACCAAAGAGATGCTTATTACTCTACTTTTATATAGTTAAGATGTGTGTTCTCTTTCCTACATGGTTATTCTTATTGTAACATCCCAATTTTTTTAAAAAAATTTTAAATAGAAGAGATTAATTTATAGTAATTAAAATTTACTACGTAATTAATGAGTAAGGGAGTAGAGTTTTTAAAATGATGATTAAAAAAAACATATATAATGATATATTTTGAGATGTTGACATCTCAACTAAGAGTATGTTTGCTTGGGGGGAGGGGAGGGAAAATGGAGGGAAAAAAGGAAATATATATATATTTTCAACTTAGACGGGAACAACGCTACTGCCCTTGCATAACCAAGAGTGCATAATGAAGAGCATGTACCACTTTAATCCTGTTTATAAGTTCATTTTATTTAAATCTTACATAGCAAGGAGAGGTAATTAACTCAATTATTATGGGATAAATTTTTAACTTTTCCCTCATTTATAATTGGGTATTTTTAAATGTTTTTTCTCTCTCTATCTTTATAAGTGTAATTAATATAGGTAAAATTGTCACAATCTCATTTATTATATAAAACTAGATTTATAAATAGAACCAAATTTTTTTAATTAAACTAAATTTATAAATAGGATCAAAACGATAGACCACACCTTCCCACTCATTCATACACGTTGATGAATAGTGGGGCATTATTGAGTCACGAATATTGCTGCCTAACTTGCTTTATGAAAAGTCATAAATTAAAGCTACTGGCGCATGCCTCATTTAATATATTATATTATAATAATATATTGTTACTCCCTCTGATCTTTATTACTCCCTCTTCGATCCTAATTATAAGAGTTAGTTGACTTTTTTGGAAAGATTAAGGAAGCTAATTAAATTACTTTAAAGTATTTTTATTTTTATTTTTTCTTCAAATTTATTAGTTTAACTAATAAACTAATATATAATCTAAGAATATTCAACATATGAAATGATTAAGTAATTTATTTAACTTCCTTAATCTCTCCAAAGAAAGTCAACTAGCTCTTATAATTAGGACCGGAGGTAGTATAAGGTATTAACTAACTTTTCTCACAAACCAATGAAAGTAGTTAAAATCAATAAAGTTGTCCTAGAATCTAAGTAATTTCTAATATTATCCCTACTAATTGCACTAAACTTTAATATCATATTAATTATTATTCTCAGCCACTACCCTTATTAATTATGGGCAGACATGGAAAAAAATAACAATGCTCATTGGGAACAAATAAGTACCTTATAAAAAAGACTAAATAAACTTGCTAGTTGGTGCTTTATAATAAAGACTAAAGAGAGTATGTTATTAAAATATTAAAGATATTATGATAATAATATAATCAGCTGCCCACTACATTAATGGTGGGGAGTGGATGATAATTACACCCAACAACCCCACTCCCCATCCATTTTATAAACACAAAACTCCCCTCACCCCACCCACCCGCCCACCCGCCCACCCATAAGAAGTGGTGGAGAATATGAGTGTTCTAAAGACTTATTTTAGAATAATTTCTTGGTGATTATCTGTAAATTAGGGAGTAACATATAATTATATGTATTCTTTCTTATACTTGTGAATTATGTATAATTGAGAATGATTATCTTTTAAAAAAATGACTGCATTTTATTTATATATGTGTGTGTATCTGTATTGTAAATTTTCAAGTAAGTAAAAAATACAAGTAAATTCTTTTATAACTCCCTTTATTAATAAATAAATTAATATTACAAAAATATATGGTAAGGGAACATGTACCTACTAAGCCCATAGGCTCTACCCGTGAGATTCACGTTTCTTTTATAATATATTATTATAATAAAAGCTAAAAATCAAAGTTTGGGTAGTATTATTAAAACAATTTCTCCTCTAATTCCCCTTTCCATACAACTCCTTGTGGTTGTATTTTAAAACAAGAGGACAAAATATATAATTTTTAGTTTTTGAACTACCTTTTCAATTATCTTTGTGGTACTTTTAAATCCTTTAACAAATTTAATAGACATTATTTTACAAATTTAAATGGTATTTAAATGTAAATTTCCCCCACTAAAATTCAAATTTTTGCTTCCATTTTTTTGGACTAAAAGATCATATATAGGGTACTCAAAAGTCAAAGCAAGGTTAACAAACACCCTGAAGATGAAGACTCTCTCTCAATTATTATTTTGTCGTTACTGTGCATATACATCACCTCTTTGGCTAACATCTATTTGTCAATTTGTGCACAGTGATATACTATACTCATAGATATCTAATCTATAGATATTTATGAAGGAGTTTTCAGATCCAATATTAATGTACTAATCAAATGGACTGGACATCTCTGTCAATCTAGATAGAACATATACAAATATTGATTTGTTATATTGCGAGATATTAGCTTCTTAGACTAGATTCAAGCATCGTTGGTGAAGAAAGCAAACTTGAATGGAAGTGTTTCAAGATAATTCCTTAATTATTCCATAGTATAAGTCACTTTTATAATAATTAATGCTCATTATTTGTTAGTTTTGCCCATGCATTTAATGTTTAAGCATCACATTTAATGTACCTTAACCCATAAAAAATACAGAATGTTTTAAGATACTCTTTTTTTAAGAGTTAAAGTGTATTCTTTATCTTGAAGTATTTTCCTAATGCCACTTAGTATCTGAGTTAATTTGTGATTCATATAATATTTTACATTATTGTTAATAGCATCCAATATTATAAGGTATTTTTAGTGTAATTATACCCTTTAAAACATTTTATCAACATCAATAAATACCTTAAACTTAGAATATTTAATGCAACAACAAAAATTACATTAAGGTGCTAGACACACACAAAAATTATTGAACGAAATATTTAGGATCCTAGATGTTACATTATTGAAAAAAAAAATTACTTCAAGGTGCTTAATATAACAAAAATTAATTTAGTAAATTGATTGCTATTGAAAAATATTTTAGGGTGTTGAATGCAAGAAAGTTTAACCTTTCAATTGTTCTTTATTCACATTTCGTCCCACCCTTATCATTTGAGCAAGCAAATTAAGTCTCATATCACGATTGTATAAAAAGAAAAATTACTTCTTCCGTTCAGTCAAATGTGACCTAGTTGTGTTATAGGCTATCTCTCCCTCTCCCATATGTCCAATGTTGTAGGATTAATCCCATAAGCTTTCAAGCTGAAATGAGCTTGTCCCTTGTACTCTAAAAGAATTGCAAAAACTTGGATATTTCCAAAAAAAAAAAAACCTTAATTCAAAATAGAACATTTTTTACGATCTCTATTTAATTTGATTTTATTAATATGTTTTTGGTATTTTATTAGTTTAAGAGATCGATATTGATCATGAGATGGTGGAAATTCCATCATAATGAATAATGATTGTGATGAGCATTGTACATGAAGCCCCTTTCTACATCTCATGTCCATGACTTTATTTGTATATGCCATGCCAAGGACATTTCGTATTATGATTTTGTGAATATGAGAAAACGCATATTATTAATATGGAAGATACATAATGTATTGGCCCATGACTCTCTAGATCTGTGTGTGTGTGTTTTGTTTTTTGTTGATTTGATTTGATTTAGGGGTATTTTCAAATCACCCCCAAACTTGAGATTGGTCCCTTGCAAGATTTTGAGCGGTTTATTATTTTTATGACATTTTCAATCATTTTTATTTTATTTTTATTCTCAAAACTTGTTCTTGAAAACTCCCGCTTTAAGAAAAAAAATATCCTGGTGCAAAGATTTAATTAATTTGGTTTATCTTGAGCTTTGGGTATTTTTTTTAATCCATTTTTAGTCTGCATTTAATACCCTGGTATATACAAAGAAATTAATTTATTTTTACAATGATCTAATATTCTTTAGAAAGACATTTTGGATGAATTGCTTAATGATAAAGCAGGAACACAGAAAATAGAAATTTTGGAGCTTAAAAATGATTTAGGGCAAAAATGCCCTTTAACTCATTAATTTATAGGAAAAATTGCAACCAGCTTCCAATTAACAAACTTAATGGTAATTAGGTCTCTTGAAATCATTAAATTGCAATGAAGTCCTAAAAGACATGGGGTTACTAACAAAGGAGAAAAATTGTACTTTCATGTTTAGAATTGATTGCACACAAACCCCTTAGGACTTCACTATATATACTTTGATGATATTCAGAGATCTTGTTGCCATTAAATTTTTTAATTGGGACCTGGTTACAATTTTCTCTAATTTATTTCTTTCATTCATATATTGAAATAATATATATATATGTATGCACCCACTTTTTACAAAGCTTATCATCGAATTTATAGAATTGTTTTACAAATATTTATAATAATCAATACTAAAAACTCAAATTATTGATTATAAGTAATAAATTTAAAATTTTGCCCCTTTTGGCTTACACTTTATAAGTTGTTTTGGGAGTAGCTACGGTGTCGAAAGTCCATTTTCCCTCCTATGCAGTGAAAATCCCCCCCCCCCCCCCCCCCTTTAATATTTGAAAAAGTAATCTCCTCCAAAATATTTTTAGGAGCAATCATATCTTGAATTATTTTTTCAAATATATATATATATTTTTTTAAAAAGGCAGAGTTTCACTGCATAGGAGGGAAGTGGACGGTGATGGTAGCCACTCCCAGTTGTTTCCGCCCCATTCTACACGCCATATAATTGTACCTTTTGTCATGTCAACGCATAGACCCTCTTTATTCAAAAATTGTCTTCCTGAGACTGAGAGACTTTTCCCCAAAAACAAAAGAAAATGGAGACGCATATTTTGTGGAGGACAGGTAAGGCATCCGTGGAAAAGGGGAGAGAGATAAGGAAGAGAGAAGAGAAAGAGTGAAGACAAGAGTGCTTGAAAAGATGGATATCAAACCCACTCTAGAAAGTAAAGATAGAAGTAGAACACCCTATAATCTTAAAATTGAATGCAAATGGCAATTAATAATAAAATATATAACTACCAACACATATTAAAACCAATTATTCCCTAATAATAGCTAAATATATATGCTAAATATCTGAAAATTCTAATTAACTGTTGTACCATACCCTATCACTTTTCAGTTTTTATCCATTCTTGTCTCCTCAAATCCATTATAATTAGTTCAGTTTTTTGTTACAAAATTTCTCGAAATTTTTAATTTTAATTAATGAAAAATAAAAATTGTTGTTAAATACATTAACAAAAAATGGTAAATATAATTTTATTAACTGGTAATAACAAGAGTATAGTAATAACATGATCTGATTTCATAGAGGAAAGGAATTTCTTCTCTAATTTCCCTTTCCATACAACTCGTTGTGGTAGTATTTTAAAACAAGCGAAAAATATATATAATTTTTAGTTTTTGAACTACTTTTTCAATGATCGACCCTTTTGATGTAATACCAGTGACATATATTATTTTAAGATAGATATCATAATTTATATCAGAAAACACATCATATTATAATTATAATAATACCAGTAACATATATTATTGCACCATTAGTTTAATGTAAAGCTGAGGAAAAAGAGCAATAGCTTGTTCTTGTAGATTTTCTAATGTTGCAGTTGTGCTGCAGATTTTCATCTCTTTTTCTCTTTGTTTCTTTTGTTTTTTAATTGTAAAATTGATGAAATCTGTCTTTGATGACTTAAACATGTTAAATTAATATTGGGAAATATACAATGAGGCATTACCCATGTCCTAATAGTCATATAACTCATCACGGATGTATAGACGCAATTCACTCGAATGTAATTTTTGTTATAAGTCTTCTATGATACTTTCCACTCGTCTTTCTGGGCAGACCTGTCGCATCGTTCCCTAAGGGTAAGCAATCAAAACAACCTATGCCAAATTTATCTTGGAAGTACTTCCTCTACTCCTAATTATATAAAATTTAGTTGATTTTTTTAGAAAAATTAAAGAAAGTAATTAAACTACTATAAAGTATTTTTATTTTTTTTCTTCAAACTAATTAATGTAAATAATAAATTAATATATAATCTAAGAATATACAATATATGAAATGATTAAATATCTTATTTAATTTTCTTAATTTCTCTAAAAAAAATTCAACTAAATCTTATAATTAAAACCGGTAGTATGTAAGCTTTCTAAGCAGATGTCTGATTCATTTAGCTAGGGGGTGCATTTTTATGCAGAAAACTATAATATTTTTTTTATCCCTATAAATTAATTGTAGTCTCAAATTTTGGTCTAGGGGTCTATACACATTATAGTACATAAGAGTTATTATGATCATATGGTGTCAAAAAAAATTATGATCACTCGGTGCTGTCCACAAACGAATGTAATTAGTAAATTAAAATAATTAAAATTCTAATTAATAAAAAAATGTTGTCAACATTGAGATATAAACTACACACATCATGCAATAAATAAATATAGTTACTAAATCATAATTAAAGGTAAATTATTGTCCATATACCACAATTACAAATAATTGATGAGAAGATTTAACAAAATTAAAAATACTTCTTGAAAAGTGTAAGTAGTCAACAATAAATAATATAAGATATGAATAAAACAATCACTATAAAAAAGTAATGTTAAAAAAAACTAAATTAGTAAAAATACTTATGAAATAAGAAATATCTTATATAAATTTTTAATTTTTAGGATTCTTTATTCAAGATGTTCTTATGAAACTTAATCCTAAAAAAGATAATAACGACTAAATATTTATAATATCATTAATAAAGTATAAAAAATCAATAATATTATTTTCATATAAATAATTTTAAAAAAATACAAGCTTAAAAGGGCTGTCCCTTGGCCCAACAAGGCCAACTCTTTTAGACTCTCTGCCCAACAAACCCTTTTAGCCTCGCTTTAAGTTTTAAGGTAAAAATTTTAAGTCCGTCTCTTTTAAATTCAAGGCTAAAATGGGCCGACTTTCTAAATTTACGGTCTAAACGGACTTGTCTAACACGCTCAGCCCATTTTTCCAAGTATAACTATTGATTTAATTGACTTCTTTGAATTTTTCAAAAGACTTGGTCTCATCTTATCTTGTGTATGTGTATAGACTCTACCAGTCACGGTTTTTTTTTTTTTTTTTGGTGTGGTGTATCCAATGTCTCAGGACATGTCATCTTTCTGACATATCAATAGCCTCAGAATAAAAAAAAAATAGCCTTAGACGAATCCGGACCGAGACTAAATTGGCCCCTTTTGGGAGAAAGCCTTTACCACCCACGCACACTACATTCTCACGTCTCAAACTCAAGACCTATAGTTAAACTAGAATAACTCCTTACCAATTGACTTAATTTGGTGTGCCAACGGGTTTTAATGTATGGACCAAGACTCTTCCTGTCCTCTGGCACTCCAATTATATGTCTCGTCTATTTGGATGGGCGCATTATTGTGGTCCAGATTATTATTTTTGAAAAAAATAATTTTAATGAGCTTTTGAGAGATACTCATAGCTAAATATAATTCTCCTAATTAATTAAAAATATAAACCAATAAGGGGTAGTACCATATTGAGCTCTTGACAGCGAAAAGAAAAGGGGGAAAAAAAGGAGGGGGGGGGGGGGGGGGTTGCGTATAATAATGACCCCACCTAAATGGGCCAGACATGTAGAATTTGGGGGACAAGACATTTGAAACTAGCTAGTGACTGACTGTGCTTGTAGTTGGCTGCCGTCCATGAGAGGAAAAGCAAACTTCTTTTTTTTCTATTGACCATAATTATGTTTATACTACTGTCAAGCACGATGTTAATACATCTCCAAATAAAAATTTAAATATTGGTTTGTTATATTACGAGATATTAGTTTCTTCTACTAAATTCAACCTTCGTTGGTGAAGAAAGCAAACTTGAATAAAAGAGTCTTTGCACAAGATAATTCTTTATTCCTATAAGTCAATTTCAGAATAATTATTGATCACTATTTGTTAGTTTTGCCCATGCATTTAATGTTTAAGTGTCACATTTAATGTACCTTAGACCATAAAAAAAAATACAAAAATGCTTTAGATACTCATTTTTTAAGAGTTAGATGCATTCAACACTTTAAAGTATTTTCCTAATAGTATTCAATATCTGAGTTAATTTGTGATTTATCTAATATTTTAAAGTATTTTTAATAGCACCCAATATTCTAAAGTATTTTTAGTATAATTTTACCCTTAAAATATTTTATCAGCAACAGTAAATGTCTTAAACTTATAATATTTAATGCAACAACAAAAATTACATTAAGGGGCTAGACACACACGAATTATTGAAAGAAATATTTAGGATCCTAAATTTACATTATTTAAAAAAAATGCTTTAAAGTGTTTAATATATCACAAATTAATTTAGTAAATTAATTGTTACAAAAAAATATTTTAAGGTGTTGGCTATAACTTAACTCTTATTTTGAAGCAAGAAAGTTAACCTTTCAATCGTCCTTTATTCACATTTCGTCCCACCCTTATCATTTGAGCAAGCAAATCAAGTCTCATGTCACGATTGTATAAAAAGAAAATTTACTTTTTCTGCTCTTGATATAAGGTTTTCTTAACTAATTTGTAGAACAAAAAAGTAAGACTTTTCCCGCCAAGCTTATCTAATTAATTTTCATGTCGGTTTCTTGCGTAATTGGCATGAAAGTTCCTTTTTTAAAGATAATTTTAGTTTCCCAAAAAACAAGCACAAAAAACTTTTTTCGGCCAATTTCATCAAACATCGCAGTATACAAGTGTGGTCGCATGACCCACTGTGTTTCTCAAACCAAATGAAGCCTTCATCACCTGTCATGTTACTTGCCTCTTTCTCTATATGTCTTCAATGGTTTCTTCTCTTTACTTTGATTTTGATCTTTTCTCCTTCTAGCAAAGCCAACTCTTCATGGGGTAATGAGACCGATCACATGTCATTGCTCAAATTCAAGGAATCAATATCTAACGATCCATATCACATCTTGAATTCTTGGAATACTTCTACACACTTCTGCAACTGGCAAGGAATCACTTGTGGTAGCAAGCATCGCAGAGTTACAGAGCTTCGGATAGATGGACATGATATGCGTGGATCTATAACTCCACATATTGGCAATCTCTCTTTCCTAAGAGTCATTGTACTTGACAACAATAAATTGCACGGAGAAATCCCACAGGATTTGGGTCGTTTGTTCCGGCTCCAGGTACTTCGTCTTTTCAATAATACATTGACTGGGAAATTTCCTCTTAACATCACAAGTTGCTCTGAACTCAGCTACTTATCATTTGGTGGAAATAATCTTATTGGAGAAATACCCATGCTGATTGGCTCTCTCCATAACCTTGAAAAATTATATCTAAGTTACAACAATTTTAGTGGGAAAATCCCAATTTCCATGTGCAATCTTTCTTCCCTTACTATTCTTTCATTGCAGCGAAATAACTTGGAGGGGTGTATACCTGAAGAAATAGGTCATCTTAAAAAATTAAAATTGTTTCGTGTGGGCGTGAACAAACTTTCTGGCAAAATTCCTTCTGCTCTTTACAATTTGTCATCCCTCATCGTCATCGCACTTGCGGTAAATCAATTCAATGGCTCTCTCCCAGCCAACATGTTTATCAACCTCCCTAATCTCCAAGTCTTGGAACTTGCAGCAAATCAAATCTCAGGTCATATCCCAACATCCATGGCAAACGTGACTATGCTTGAAATGATCTCTGTAGGAGGAAATTACTTTGTAGGACAAATTCCAAATCTTGGAAAGTTGCATTACCTCTCATTTCTAGAGTTTAGTTATAACAATCTAGGAAGTAATTCTTCAAAAGATTGGGAGTTTCTAAATTCTTTGAGCAACTGCACTAAGTTGACAGAACTACATTTGGAGGTAAATAATTTTGGAGGCCAATTACCAAATACCATAGGCAATTTGTCAACCCAGCTCACACAACTCAGCTTTGGAGGAAATTATATAGGTGGCAAAATTCCTGCAGCGTTAGGAAACCTCATTAACCTAACGGTTCTTACAACGGAGATGAACTATTTCACTGATACCATCCCAATCACTTTTGGGAAGTTTCAAAACATGCAATACTTGTCTTTTCTGGGAAACAAATTGTCTGGAGAAATAATGCATTTCATAGGCAATCTCACTCGATTAATTCACCTAGATTTGTCAGATAACATACTAGAAGGGAAAGTTCCTCCAAGTATTGGGAATTGTGAAAGCCTACAATACCTTAATTTATCACTAAACCGTTTTAGTGGAACCATACCAGTCCAATTATTTACTCTTTCGTCTCTATCAATTTCATTGGAGTTATCACATAACTCATTTTTTGGGAATCTACCAAAAGAGGTTGGAAACTTAAAAAATATTGCGCAGTTGGGTGTCTCTCATAACTATTTGTCTGGAAGCATTCCTCAAACTATTGGAGAGTGCCAAAGCTTAGAGTATCTCTTTTTGCAAGGGAACTTATTTCAAGAAACCATTCCCTTATCTTTGGCTTTATTGAAAGGTTTAAGATATCTAGACTTGTCACAAAATAACTTGTCTGGATCAATCCCAAAAGATCTACAAGATATTTCTTTATTGGAGTACCTAAATGTTTCCTTCAACATGCTTGATGGGGAGGTACCTAGCAAAGGTGTCTTTGGCAATGCAAGTGCAATATCACTGATGGGGAATAACAAGCTTTGTGGAGGCATACCAAAGTTGGAATTGCCACCATGCCCTGTCAAATCTACTCAAGAAAGTAAACAACAAAACTACAAATTGATCCTGTCAATATGCTTTGTGATTGCTTTTCTTCTTCTGGCATCTGTTGTTGCTATTTATTATGGGAGGAAAAGAAGCAATAAATCTTCTTCAAGTAGACAAACAATTGACACAATTTTCAGAGTATCATATCAAAGTTTGCATAATGCTACAGATGGATTCTCTGTCAACAACTTGATAGGATCTGGAAGTTTTAGCTCTGTATATAAGGGAAGTTTTGAGTCTAATGAAGTTGTTGCTATAAAGGTCATCAACCTTCAAATGAGGGGAGCTAACAAGAGTTTTCTTGCTGAATGTAATGCTCTTAGAAATACAAGGCACCGAAATTTGGTAAAAATTATATCATGTTGTTCTAGCATTGATTACAAGGGCAATGAATTCAAAGCTATAATTTATGAGTACATGGTGAATGGAAGCTTGTACAATTGGTTATATCCTACAATTGAGAATCCAGATCATCATCCAAGATTTTTGCTCCTTGATCAAGTAATAAATATTCTTATCGATGTTGCATCCGCATTATATTATCTTCACCATGAATGTGGGCAACCACTTGTTCATTGTGACTTGAAGCCAAGCAATGTGCTTCTTGATGGCGACATGGTTGCTCATTTGAGTGATTTTGGATTGGCAAGATTACTCTCAACTATTGAAGTAATCTCTAATGAACATAGCAGCACAATTGGAATAAAGGGTACTATTGGCTATGTTCCTCCAGGTAACATTAAATATTTTTTTACTTCAAAGTCACGCAATTCATTGCTTTCAAACGTGTACAATTTTTTATTTTTATGTTTTTGAATTATATAAGAGAACTAACATGCTTATAACATTTTAGAATATGGAATGGGTTCTGAGGTATCAATACAAGGTGATATGTATAGCTTTGGCATTCTGATCTTAGAGCTATTAACTAAAAGAAGACCTACTGAAGAAATGTTCAAGGATGGTCACAATCTTCATAAATATGTGGAAAGTTCTTTTCCAAACAATCTTTTGCAAGTTGTGAGCCCAACTATTCTCCCTCCTATTCAATCAGAGCAAATGGCATCATCAAGTGATTTACAGGAGATGATGGTAAGGATCCATCCTAACGTGGAGAAATGCATTTGCTGTATGTTTAGGATTGGACTTTCTTGCTCTATGGAATTACCACATGAAAGAATGAGTGCGGCAGATGTTATCAAGGAACTAATCTCTATCAAAAGGCTTTTTCATTCTGGGTGAGGACACTATTTGTCTTAATACAACTCTTACGTTTTAATTCAATGATATATATATGTGTGTGTTCACTGCATGTATAACGCTCATATTTAAATTTAAATAGAAGTTTAACGCAGGCCTTTTAAGTCAACAAATACGTTAATTATTCCATTTTTCTTTTGGGTTTTAAACTACTTTGAAACTGTTTTTTGGGGGAATATTCTAATATATAATGTTTTCAAAAAAAGCTTTTTGTTGGCTTTTATTCACACTTGCACCTACTTTTTTTTGCCCGACAATTGCACCTGCTAATTAATGCCGTTACCATAGTATTTAAAGTAATAGAAGATTTGTGGTTCATTGTGTCTTGAGTTGTTATATTTTCCCTTATTCCTAAATTTATTTTGCAGGTAATTATATGAGATTTAAGAGATTCATCTAAGGTATAATAAATAATTGCAGAGTTGCAATGATTTTTTTAAAAAAATAATATCATCTGGTATCTGATTCAGAATTTGTAGCTGCCCTTCTCAACATAGATGTTTCCTCTAAGATTCAAACTTGAGACTCAGAAGAATCTAGCAGACTCTTACACCACAATGATGGTTTATTGGTATTTCTTTAATTTTCTCTTTTTTTAAAGTTTGCAATTTTGCATTGCATGCTTTATCATTTTCTTAGATCGGCTTCGTTTAGGTCGTGGCATGTTTTACTTTTCGTGTCTAATGACATTTGAGAATATTGTATTGTGATGTTATTTAAAGTTATATACACAGTTAAAAAAGTAAATATCATTTACATGTTGGCCTATTTATAAAAAGTGAGTGATAATTAAATAACTTATCTATAGGTTTCTTATTACTAATGGATCCTAAGTCATCGTTTCATACTTTCAATTATGAATCACTGATATTATCATTCGCATATGGTTGTTATGCCCAGCAAAATCATAGATTATTTTCGGCTTTTCGCCATGAAGTCATTTAATATCATAAAAAGTTTAAAATAAATAAAAATAAAAACATACATCCCATTCATTCGGTCCAGCTCAAGCCTACAGTTTGTTTCCCTACCCATACCCATCCTAGCCCAATGACCCCCAGTAGGCCACTCCATCGAGCTGTTGAACACTCAAAGACCAGGTACATTAAGTGCAATATATGTGTGTATGTATGTATATATATATATATATATATAGGGGCGGAATTAGGGAGAGGGGGGCTAGGGGTGGCCCCCGCCTCCTAAAATTATAGAATTTTATCCAAAAGTATAGGAAATTGTGATTTAGCCATATAAAATTTTTAACATTTTCAATTTAGTCCTTATTAAGAAGTGTTATAGAAAGACTAAACTAAAAATATTGAAATATTTATGAGGCTGAAGCATAATTTCCTAGAATTTTGGGTCAAATTTTATAATTTTCACCCCTAATTTCAAATACTAACTCCCTTATAGGTTCTATTTTGTAATTTTCGCCTTCCTGATTTTCAAATCCTGACTCCACCTCTGTATATATATAGCATCAAATATATGGTGAGTAGGAGTAGGCCACACGTATTTATAAATAATAACGTAAAATATAATAATTATAAATATTTTCTTGGACAATAAAATTAGATTTAAATAAATCTTATATGCTGGCAAAAGTTTTTTTTAAAAAAAATATTCTTATGATTATAAAAATATGAAAAACATGTCTAGTATTAAGAGGAGTGAGTCGTGATGATGATCGCTTCACCTGAAACATGTCTAAGTAACCATTTTCTCACTGAGAATAGAGAATCTGTTACCTCATGGAGCTTTTTGAAACATGTCAAATTTAATCATTTCCTCACTAAGATGAGGAGTCAGAAAAGCACAAGAAGTTGAACATCTTTCTTCTCTGCTCATTACTAGACTAATAGATCATATCCTACCTTCATGTTCTTCAATAACTGCCACAAGGTTAAGTGAATAATTTCTCGATGAGGATGCAAGCTATCACCAGCCACAAACTCGGCAAAGCCAGAGTCAAACTCCAATAACTTTTTTTTTTGGGTCAAAAACTCCAATAACACTACAACCCACCTCTTCATTTGATCCACTATTCTTCATCTTGTATCTAACATCTTCCATATCACTCCACCTCTGCTCTGTTGCATACATATTTCTCAAAATCACAGTCTCTGTCGCTCATCCGATCCACTTTCACGGCCTCTTTGAGTACTCTCTCCGCCCTCGCGATGTCTTTGTAATACCCACATGCAAATAGAAATGAACTTAGTATTATCCCATTAGCATTGTAAGGCATGGTCTCAATAATTTTCTCAGCCTCATCCAAGCATCCAGCCCTTCCCAAAAGATCAACCATACATCGACAGTGCTCAATTTGTGGAGTAAGGCCAAATTTCTCTATTGCTCGAAACCATCTTTTTCCTTCCTCAACCAAGCCACAATGGTTGCAGGCAGATAATACACCGATCATAGTTATCTCATTCGGCTTTGATCCTTCCTGTAACATCACTGCAAAAGCCTCGAGGCCTCCTTTGCACGACCATTGGCTACAAAACCAGTTATTAAAGTATTCCAAGAGGCAACTCCTTTTTCTACAATTTTATCGAAAAGTAATTTTGCTTTTGTAATTTCATCACATTTTGCATACATATCAATTAGTGCACTGCTTACATGACCAGATTTGTCAAGCTTTTTCCTCTGGCAAAACTTGTGAATCCAAATCCCCAAATCTAAAGCACCCAAATCAGCTATATCTGTAAGAATACTCGAAACTGTTATTTCATTTGGTTCCACAGATTCACTTCTCTGCATTTCATGAAACAATTCCAAAGCTTTATTGGAATGTTTGTTTTGGCAGTATCCACCTATCATTGCATTCCAATTGAACACATTTTTCTCAGGCATATTATCAAACATCGACTGAGCAGATTCGACGTCATCATTATGACAATACCCAGAAATCATACTAGTCCAAGAAATCACATTTTTATTAGGCATTTGGTCAAACAAATCCTGAGCCAAACCCATAGTCCCCAACATCACATAACCATCAACCATTGCATTAAATGCAGCACTATCTTTCTCATGCATATGTTTAAAAAGATTCCTCGCTTCATTCATATCTCCATACCTCCCATACCCAACAAGAGCCGTCCACGACACTTGATTTATCTCAGCCATTTCACCGAACACCTTACGCGCACTACCCATAAACCCAAACTTGGCATACATATCAACCAGAGCAGTGGACGCATACGCATTCGAGAAAATCCCAAATTTCACCTTTAGTAGAGGCCATGTTCATGGCACAACACCTGGCCAGAATGGTAAATGTCTAGTTATCGAGATTAAAACCTATTTTCCTCCTAAGATCTCTATACAGAGTTAAAGATTGAACGCCCTGGTTTGCAGCTAAATAAGCACTCATCATGGAATTGCATAAGAATGAATCGTCCCTGTGGGGCCTTTGATCAAACACACGACGAGGGTGTTGGATAATACCAAGAGGGTTGTGTCGGGAGGATGAAGCAGAGAAGGGGAGAGATGATAAGCTTGAGATGAACTTGGTGAGGAGATTGACGTTGGATGCGAGGGCATTTCGGAGAATGAAGGCGTGGATTTGGAGTAGAGAGGGCAAGGATTTGTTCTCCTGAAGAAGGTATAAGCATCTTCTTTCTACACTGCTCCATAGCTCTGACATTGTTTAGGCGGTAGAGATTCTACAAAATTGGGATTTCAAGATGAGGTCAATGTTGCAGTGCCTATAAAGTTTTCATATTTGGAGCGAACTTGGAAATATTTGATTACCTCTCATTTTTTCGGCAAGCTAGAAGATTTTGTGGGCTACTCTAATGGGCGAATCAGTCTTGTTTTTCTTCAGGGTGTTCGAACTCATGATGACATCTTAAAATGGGCTTTTTTTCCCTATTTGCCACCTTTTAAATAAATAATTACCAATTTGCCACGGTTTTGAAAATATTTCTCCATCTGCCACTTTTAGTCGACTAAACCCCGGTTTAGTCGACTAAAAGTCGTCGGGTCCCTTTTTTTGGCTGACCACGAAATTTAGTCGACTAAACCACTAGGTTTAGTCGACTAAATTTCGTCTAAAGGGTTTTTAAAAAACCCGCGAGATTTAGTCGACTAACCCGATTGGGTTAGTCGACTAAATTTCGACAGTAGGGTTTTTTAAATTTAAAATAAAGATCTTCTATTTACTACTGTTTAGAAAAATGAATTTATCATTTAAAAAATCTTGAAAATCTTCAATTTCGGCTATTCAAATTAAATTTGAACGATTCATCCAACGAATTTTTATATATTCAAATTAAATTTTTATAAATTTGAACGATTCATCCAACCAATTTCGGCTATTCAAAAATCTATCTACTATTGTTGATCATATATATGTTCTTGTTTCGCCAAATATATATTTTTATAAAAAGCTGAATTTTATATTTTATTAAAATTGAAGTTCCCTGTCGAATTTAATCTATTGATCTCAAAAACTTACTTTTATTTAACACAGCTCGTGGGATTATATACGGTAGAAAACATTAACTCCTAGCCTAGATAAACCCTAATATCTAGAGATAGATCCTAATATCTAGGAATTACAAATTTACATAATCTTCTAACTAGATCCTAAGATCTCTCCAACAATCAAGATTATAGTGAGAGAAAATTTGCCCTTAATTATTTCGAGATTCCAACAAAAATATTTTACTTTCAAGAAACAAATGCCCAGTATATATATGTTGATCATATATATGTTCCAGTTTCGTCAAATATATCAAAAAGCTGAAGTTTATCTTTTATTAAAAACAATTAAATCCAGTATATATATGTTTAAAGAAACAAATAAATTTTTTTTAGGTATAAATGATTTTTTTTTATTATATCAATGCCCCGGTAAATATTATATTGCTGTTTTTTTATTAACCTTTTTTTATATCAATGCCACGGTAAATTAAATCCAGTATATTACATTTGTTTATTAAATCCAGTATATTACATTTAGTCTAACCCTCCAGCCGAGATTTAGTCGACTAACCCGTTGGGTTAATCGACTAAATATATTTAGTCGACTAACCCAAGTGGGTTAGTCGACTAAATGAGCGGTCAAAAAAAAAAAGGGAAACCACGACTTTTAGTCGACTAAACTGTGATTTAGTCGACTAAAAGTGGCAGATGGAGAAATATTTTGAAAAGAGTGGCAAAATGGTAATTATTTATCTAAAAAGTGGCAAATAGGGAAAAAAGCCTCTTAAAATGGGTGGGGTGTTTTTTTTTTTTTTTGCTCAAGAAATGGGTGGGGTGTTTGATCGTAGATGATGAGATACCTTCTTATTATAAAAGCTAATATATAGTAGGGTTAAAAGATAATTTTATCTCAAAAGTTTTAAACGAGGGACAATTTTATTTTGTAAGTTTTTTAAAGGATAATTTTACCCTAAAAATGTAAAAAGAAAATTTTTTTACCCTGATTATTATCTCACTTAATATAGCCATAGGAAAATATAGTGGGAATGAAAACAAGAAAGCTAAATCTATAAATGCTCTAAAATCATCTTGTACTTGAGAAAGATAGATAAAGTGACAAACACAAAACAAATATTAACATTTACATTAAAAAAGTAAAAATAAGCAAAACAAACTTTAAGGTGAAAATAATAGGAAAAGAGGCTAAGAGCCCGTTAAGCCTAATTTATTTTCAGCTTTTAAGCTACTTTTAAGCAAAAACTTAGAAAAAAAAAAGATTTTTTAAAAAAGTTAAAAACTATTTAGTACTTATATAAATTTTTCAGCTTAAGCGTGCATCCTGCTCATTTAATTACTAGACACCCCTCAAATGTATTATTTTCTGTACAGAGTACTTTTTTAGGTTTGCCCTGAAACACGTGTCGAAGACTAGAATATGAAAAATAAACAATTTCATCCATGGTTCTATTTGCTCTTTCTATAACAATGGCGGATCCCTAGAAGTCAACTGTGAAAGGCCTAAATCAGACTGGTTTCCTGTGCTTTTTTTGTGTATAAATATTTATCATATTTTTCTCATCAACAAAAATTTCGGGGGACTTTTTCCTCATGTGCTCATTGACATTTGGTTAATTGATTTCGCCATCTAATGAAATGCAAAAGGTTAGGTAGAAACAGAAAAGCAAGGCTTCTTGAAAATTTTTGGTTGTTTTTGCCACCAATATCTTTGAATCTGTTACAGGACTTGATGGGCTATAGGAATGTCAAGCGTGCACGTTTCTCGGATCAAATCTAAAATTAAATGAGTTTTTTTTTTCCTTGGTATAAAAAAGTTTACAAGGTGAATATTAGTACTTCACTAGGGTTAGGGTATGTCTCTAGGTGTGAAGAGCACTTATAGATGTACTTACAGATCGTCTACCAAGTGTGGATCTACTATCGGCGAGAGAAGAACGATGAGTGCTCAGAGAGGCGATGAGGTGATGCGATGAGTGTGACGACTGGAAGAGCCGAAGAGACGCAGAGAGATAGTCGCGAGGACGCAGAGAGATAGTCGCGATTTTGGTAGGGTTCGCTTAAAAATATAGGGCTTAAAAAAAGAGAGCTTAAAATAAGCTCCTCTCACCAACTTTTTTTTTAAAGAGTTTTTTCTTCATTGTAAAATAAATTCTTATAATATAAGAGCTTATTTTAAATTCTGTTTGGCCTAGGTTTTACTTATAAGCATAAGATAAACTAAAAATAAACTAGGCCAAACGGGTACTAAGTAGGATACCTACGACAGACCTCGTTAATTATTTTCAATCAATTTTGATCAAAATCAATTTTGGATATATTTGGATTAACGTTGGTTAATATGAAATTGATTTATAAGCATAATTAGCTTAAAAATAGGTTGTTTGGATAAATTTTTATGAAGTGTAATTGGAAAGCGTGTAATACTAGTTTATGATGTAACCATGATTTTTTTTGTTCACGATTTGTTTTGGCATATTATAGGGGTGTCTAGTAGCTTATCATATAAAGTTTTGGGTTCATAATTTATTTTGACATATATAGGTGTGTTGGAAGCAAAAAAAAGAAAAAGAACAAAATTGAAGGTCAAAACCATGGTTTCCTAAAATTTTATCCATACCACTTATATATATATTTTAAATCAATTATGTGATCCTCAGCCAAACACCCATTTTGATTAAAATCAATTCTGACACCGTTAACCTAATATAACATCCCAATTTTCAAAAGCGGATTTTTTTTTTCTTTTCCATCAGAGTAGAGCATCGGAATAATTTCAAAAAGGCGAGTATCTGATAAAACATTCACTGTTGTGGTATCTGGCTGCTTACACAGTGGTACAATAGTCTGAATATAGTTCGAGGGTATAAAGTTAAATAAATTCTCTCCATCTGCGTCTTCACGCTGGCTCCTTACCCTTGTCCTTGGCCCTCGATCTTCTAGACCTTTAAGCTATAATAGGAGCTGAGGTTCAATGGCCATTGAACTTCAGGTAACGGTTAAACTCATGCTTATATATGATAGTATATATGACAGATATTCATGGTGTTACAGCAATATCCATACATAAGCACACAGTAGATGTATGATTACAACAATACATAAGCACACAGCAGATGTATCTCATATTCAAGATAATAACATAACACAGCCACTGCAATATGCATGTTATTATAGTCTGCACTATTCACCAGTGCCATGGTGTACATCCATGTCCTCAGCGCTAGGAAAACATAACGGCGTTATCAAGACCATAACCCGTATCATGGTGCATGTGTGTGATCAATTTTCAAAATAGAGTCTCAGACTATCTATCACATATAAGCATACAATAAGCATCAGAATTAGTGTTATAGTACGCGAACGTACCTGAATTGGTGGTTTCGGTATGACGTCGATCAGAAAATGATTGCAGACTTCCTATAAGGGTAATATTGCGTTTATTAACTCACAAATAATATACTAAAAGATATCTTATCCACAATTGGCTATCCTACCCTAGGTGTATTTATTTTTCCATTATTTCCTTTGAATTTTTGGATAAAAATGCTGATTATCAGCATTTAGGGCTGATTTTCGTCTAACTTCGAAAAATCATAACTAATTCTAGAAAAATCGAAACGAAGATCCGTAAAATTCCTTGACATCCTTAGGATGTCTACTTTTCAAAAAATAAAAAAATAAAAAAATCAGACTTTGCCCAGAATTCAAAAATAACTCCCAGATTTCACATGTTCATCCTCTGCCCAGAATTTCCAGCATTTTCGCAACATAAACTTTGAGAATTTCTTTCTCACTGTACAGAGCTCATTTCAACATGTTCTTTACATATTTGAAAATCCCTATATGTCTAATTTAACCATGAATTTTCTCAGAATTTTTCAATATCATTTTCAACATGAACTATGAGCATTTCTGTTACTAGTTCAGAAATCGCCTAACCGACGAATTTTCGCCAGAACTTCGTTACTTCGGTGTTTTTCTTCCAGAAATTTTGCTAAACCACTTTCTTAATCAATTTTTCTAAATAAAGCAAATTTTAAACCCAGAAAAACATAAAAAAAAAAACTTTATCTAAAGGATTTAGAGATCAAACTACAAAATAACTAAAAACTCAAAAGCTAGAGCTCAAGAACTTACCTAGAACTCTTGCTCCTCCTTTCTCCAAGACTCTCACTTTCTCTTTCACTCTTAGAATCAGATGTTGCTTGGGATTTTGGTGTGAGGAATGAGGAGAGGCAAGGCCTCTATTTATAGGAAAATTCAAGGCTCTACTTCCTTAAGAAGTTGTTGCAACTTCTTCAAGAAGTTGAGAAACTTGATGACCAAGTATTGAATAGTGACACTTCTCCAACAAGTTGTTGACCCTACTTGACATGTGTTTGAAACAATTTACTTGCTCTTCAAGTTTTCCCAACTTGTTCTCCAAGTTTTCCAACTTGCTCTCCAAGTTTTCCAACCTGCTCTCCAAGTTTTCCAACCTGACTTGCTCTCCAAGTTTCCTAACTTATTCTCTAAGTAACTTGTCCACTAAGTAACTTGTCCGTGTCCACCAAGTAACTTGTCCACCAAGTAACTTGTCCGCCAGATAACTTGTTCACCAAGTAACTTCGTCCGTCAAGTAACTTGTTCACCAAGTAACCTCGTCCGCCCCGTAACTTGTTCGCCAAGTAACCTCGTCCACCAAGTAACTTGCTCAAGAAGTTTGAAGACTTGCCCATGAAGTCTTGAAACTTGACCACCAAGTTGGAAGATTCCAACTTCATCCACAAGTCTTTACATGTTTTTGAATTTGTGTTTTTTGCTCCACAAGCTAAAGAAAAACCGTCCCCTTCCCCTTCCTTTCTTTTTGTTCATTTTATTTGCTACTAGATTAATCATGAACATTAATTTAATCAACAATTCACTTAATGCTAATATTGACCCCTTGTTGGTTCTTGATCTTTAACTAAGTCAAAACATTCATACTTGATGACTTTTAATATGTCTTTTAATTATTTATGAAAATTAACTCAGTTCCTTCAATTATTGTAAATTTAATTGTCCAACAATTATTGATAATTTCCTTTAATTTGTTTGGGTATTTTATGATCTCAAAATAAAATTAGAGAATTTGGTTTTTGATTACCTTAAGTCTTAGAGAAAATTCCCTAAATTAATATGAATATGTTACTCAATTTTGAGACCACATATTCACCTATTTTTAATAGGCATTATTTGCCAAAATATAACATTTATAATGATTATGAATTTTAGGGTATTACACCCAACGCCCATTTACATCTCAAAATCAATTATGAACCCACTACCATGATTATCTCAAAAACCACCAAAACCCTCATGTAATATGGCTGACTTGTTCAGACATAAGATGTTGACAAATTTGAGGATCAATGAATTAAAAGTAGCAAAAATTACGCATAAGTCTTGAATAAGAAACTTATTTACAAATAATAATACTAATGAACATGTAATATAGCCAATCATCTTGGACACCAATTATAATTTGTCAAAGGGTTAAGGTGCAATTTTATCAATGAACTATTGATTTAGGAGCGTCCAACACAATTAACTATTAAGTGGACCAAAAATACCAAAAAAAAGTTTTACTCATGAGTGTCCAGCAGAACGCCATTAGAAAAAGGTTAACGTCTGTTATCTAAGGTGCAAATTGGCCAATGAACTTTTGGTCTAGGAGCGCCGGGTACAAAATTCTAAATTTTACTAAATTAAATAAGTTTTTTCTCAATTGTCATTATTCAAAATTATTTGTATAGATATCTATGGTCGATGGACAAAAATTACTTATTCTTCAATTTTGTTAAAATTATAATTTTCTAAAATAAATAAAATTTTTAATTAAAAATATAATTATATGATTTAAATAAAACTCAAGGTGTTTTATAGTTTATTATATATGTTTAAAAAAATTATATGATTTATTTTTATTTTAGAAGAAATTTATGTGATTTAAAAAATTTATTTAATGTTAATAAAATTTTCGTACGCCAAGTTGCTCCTTAACCCATTAAAATTGCTCCTTAACCTATTATTAAATTGTCATTCATCAAGCCTCTTAAATTATCTTCTTTTTTTTTTTTTTCAAAAAGTCACAAATAATCAATAGATCATTTAATTAACAAATATATCATCAAGTTGCCGGATTTGTATTATTAAGTATCAATATTTATATCCATTAAAAATAAATCATATATATAAATATAAATATAAATATATATATATATATATATATATATATATATATATATATATATATATTTTTTTTTTTTGTTTAACATATAAATTAAGGGGTTTGAACTTCTCATGTTGCATGGAAGAAGAAAATTCAAACACACACATGAAATATTGAGACCCATGTATATATATAATGCTAATTATATATATATGTGGGTCCCACCATTTTATGTGTATGTAACATGAGAAAACATTTCTTTTACAACATGAGAAATGTTTTTCCCATAAATTAAACTATAAAACACCTTGAGTTTTATTTAAAATTTTTAATTAAAAATTTTGTTTATTTTAGCAAATTATAATTTTGACAAAATTGAAGAATGAGTAATTTTTGTCCATAGATATCTATACAAATAGTTTTGAATAATGACACTTGTGAAAAAACTTATTTAATTTAGTAAAATTTAGAATTTTGTGCCGAGCGCTCCTAGGATAAAAGTACGTTGGCCAATTTGCACCTTAGATAACGGACATTAACTTTTGTCTAATGGAGTTGTGCTGGACGCTCCTGAGTAAAACTTTTTTTGATATTTTTGGTCTACTTAATAGTTAATTATGTTGGACACTTCTGGACCAATAGTTCATTGGTAAAATTGCAGCTTAACCCTTTATCAAATGACACGGTATTCTCCTCAACTTCTAAATAAATTACAAAATTTCAGTTGTAAATTCATGATATTAATCAGTTGTAAATTTTGGAGACCGAGTTTGTAAAGATCATCAAGTGTTTTACATAACACTGTTCAACTTCACTCTTAGAAATTTACAGCTGAACAGGTCTAAAGTAGTGGTATTTTCACATCCACGATAAATTACAACTAGGTCTTAATAAACTTGGTTATATATTTGCAGACTCGCAAGACTTCTTTAAACATAATTTCCTTAATTGGAATTTATGCAAAATTTTTCAAGTAACATTTTTTCTTTTAATTTTCCAAAAGACAGTAAGAGGAAGGTACGTTTGTGTATTAGGCGCATTGAGTCCTCTTCATGTTTGTCTCTGTAGCACCCCAAATTTCTACTACTTATTTACCCGGTGACACGTAATATCTAGGAATAGGGTGTTGACAGATCAGAGTAAAGCGGAACGGAGAGCATGTACTAATATTTAGACAATGAGTGACTGATATAAAATGCCCAAGCATAAGCTAGTAAATTAAATATCCCGAAGAAATATTCGTGTGATACAATAATACAAAACTTGTATAATTCTCTTGACATAGTAATTATACAATCTTAAATTAAGCCTTAACTAGAATTGTGGCTCGGAACCCAATACAGTTGATCATACCTATTGGCCAGGCTGGTGTTAGTTTGGTGGCAGTCTCCCATTCTTTTTTGGTGACTAATTATTGAAACCACACTGACCAAACCATCTTAGTTTAAGCACCAATAATATGAACTAACTTTATTGAATTCATGTCAAAAACTACGCTCTAATGAACCTCTTTTGGCATTCGCTTTGATCAGCGCCACTTTACGTGCTCCGTCCATTGGTGCCATGCCTCTTCTCAGCTTCGTCCATCAGTGCCTCTTTATGGCTTCATCTACTGATGCCTCTTCATGGCTCCATTTACAGGTGCCTTCTCAAATCCAGGTTCTTTTCCTGAACCTTTAGTCAGGATTGAGATTCAATCGAATTGAATCTCAAGTAACAGTTTACCTCTATAGTAGATATAACAATATATGACAAAATTCATTATATTTCAGCATTAACCACACATAGCACACAGCAGATGTAATGTTATAACACTACATATCACACAACACATATAATGTTAACAACGTTTGCATTCACCAATGCCACGACTCCTCATGTCCTCAGCGCTAGGAAAACAACCATACAGCATTATCATGACTATAACCTGCACAAAGTTGAATGTATATAAACATGTGACCTAAGCCCTATAACTTAGTCACGGTGCATGACTGAAGACCTAGTTTTATCCATCACTTTTTGAATCATCAATCATATATAATCATACAAGATATAGGTGATTAAAGTTACTAGTACGTGAACGAACCTTTCACCATGTAGTTACCAACATGCCCAACCTTTGAATCCAACTCTGGACTTCCTGGATATCGTATACATTATTGTCGGATTATTATATGATATTGTGACAAAAAATCATATTGCTTAAAATAATATCCTAAAGGGTTATTTCCATCTCTTTTTACCTTTTCACCCTTAGTGGATTATTTATCCCATTTTTACCCTTATATTTTCTCAAAAACGCATTGCTGGATTTTCTAGACGGATTTTTCAGTCACTTTGAAAAATCATAATTAATTCTACAAAAATGATTTTTGAGTGCTTCAAAATTCCTCATGATGCTTGACATGTCTATTCTTAAGGAAATATATTCCCAGAATCTAGAACATCAAGAATCATTCCCAGATTTTGTGTTTTCAAACATTGTTCAAATTTAAATCCAGTAAACAAGGCCTATTTTAAAAAATTCATATCTCCTTGTCCAGAGCTCAAAACGTTTCATATTTTATATATTTAGAAAGCCCTGCATGTCTAATTTATTCTTGTAAAATTTATTGATTTAATGACTTTATTTGATACATAAAACAATAGTCTCAATGTTCGCTGCCAGCACAGAATTTAAAACTGGAAATCTCCCAACTTTCACAATGTTGATCTATTCATTCTAAAAATTATTTCCCAACATGGTTTTACCTCATTCAGCATTTTAAATGCAATGGAGGCCTAAAAACATATAAATGAATTTACTTCCCAATTTTCTAGATTAAACTACTATTTTATCAAGAACTAAAGACCAAAGCTCAAGAATTACCTCAAGAACTTTGCGCCTTCTTCCTCTTGCTCAAGCTTTCTCTCTTCTCACCCACTTAAGATTAGAGGTGATTGTGTTATGGTGTGAAGAATGCAGAGGGTAGGTTGCCTCTATTTATAGGCAAAGCTTAAAGGTTCAAATGGTCATTGTATGTGGTCATATTCTCCCTTAACCATTGGATTAAAAAGAGCTTTATGAAACCACATTTCCACCTTTCATGCTTTGGTCGACATACCTCCTTCTTTTAGCCATTTAATGAATGTTTTTAATTAACAAAATAACTAATAGATCAATTACCTAATTGGCTAGTTGCTAAATTTGACTTTTCAACTCTAACTTATCATCTTAAATACTTGGTTCATAATTCTCCACACATGTTCAGCTGAAAACGTAGACTTTATGGGCTGATTAGTGATGTCATTTGATCACATAATTAAGGGCTTAAGTATCCCTTAATGCCAAATGCCAATGTGCAATTGGTTGCTTATTTAAAGCAAGTGAATTTATGTATTATTAACCAAGTATTATTTCATCTTCTTTGGCTTAATTATTTTTAAATATAATCAGCCCCTTTTGATGATCTTAATTTTCCTCTAATCATCTTGAAGAATTATGCAATTAATCTCAAATAGTGCAAGCTTATTTTGCTAAGGATAATTGTTAATAGATAACAATTAAACTAAGTGTTTTCCTTTTCCCTTTTCTTGTCTTATGAACATTTAAAATAACTATTATTTCATGTGATTTTATGTCACATTTTATAGCTCCTAATATGTGGTATCTTTAATCAACCATTGGTTAATTAATTCCAAAGTGAAATTTGGACAAAAATATAATCAATAGATTATATTTTTTTTAGACACATATTCACCTTTGCATTTTGCTAATTTATTTACCAAAATACAATGTTTACATGAATTATGAAAATTAGAGTATTATAGTCTTCTTCCTCCAATGATTATCTATCATAGTTCATTATAATTAAAATTCATTCATTTTTATGCTCCAAAGTTGAATTTCTCGATATTGCTCTGAAAGAAAGCAAAATATAAAATATTTTTTGTTAAATACTTGGGAGTACAAACGCATTTTACCTGCAATGAAGTCAGACTAATTTAATGCCAATAAAACAAGAGGAAAAGAAAAGAAAAATCTATTAGTGCAAAAAAACGCTTTAAGATCGGCTCGTTTAGACTGGAGAATTGACACTTTGGTCTTAAAAGTACGACCGGTAGTAGTCTTGTAAATATAAAAAACTTCTTAGACCAAATCTTTTATTCATAGGTCTTAAATATACTATTTAGACCCGTATACAAAACAACTGGTCTTAAAAATCTTATTAAAAAAATTGAAATATCGATTACTTTTTAGAAAAATCTCATACTACTGAACTTAAAATTTATCTGGTCCAAAATATAAGGAAAAATTTAAATATAAAAGTCTAAAACTTTTAAGACCTGATATATATAAAAGCTGGTCTTAAAAGTATACAAATTATGGCCAGTTCAAAATATTGAAAAAAATTAAATAAAAATTAATTTTAAAACCGGAGTTTAATAAGGACTGGTTTTAAAGTTTAACTTTTAAGATCGGCTTTTTAATACTTCTGGTCTTAAAAATTAAAGCTTTTAAGACTAGACTTAAATTGTGACCGAGACAAAATATTGAAAAAAAATTAAACAAAAAATTAATTACTTTTAAAACTGGAGTTTAATAAGGACTAGTCTTAAAGGTTAGCTTTTAAGACTGGCTTTTTAATACATCTAGTCTTAAAATTAAAGCGCCAAATATATTCTTCTTCATGTGAAACCTTACGTTGCTCTCTCTAATGTCTGAACCTTTGTTTTTATTGTGAAACCTCTTTTCTTGTTGCGTTACCTCTCTTCCTCACCCACTACCACCATCCTCTGTTACTCTTTCATTTTCTCCGGCATTCCTCTTTCACACCACCTCTCTCAACCATTTTTTCTTTCTCGAAAATGAACGATGAAACCGATTTAAGTCCTGATCGTGGAACGACAGTTACTAGTGTGAGTCAGAACAAACCCTATTCATCTCATAGTGAGCCTCGTAACCGCCCTGCACATCGTGGTAGAAGAGGCACACAAATGAAAGATCTTGCCTTAAATCGGACTACTGAGGAAAAGCTCAAGATTCAGTTTGAAGAAAATTTGGCTCCTCTCGGTCCCAATAAAAACACATATATTAGTTTTATCGGTACACTAGCACGCAACAAGCCTAGCATCTTGATAGATGAGTGGAAAAATGTCGATCAGGCCAAAGTAAAGGATGTTATTTAGGATACTATACGGCTTATATACATTGTTCCTGACAGTCATAATTTGAAAGACTAGACATTGTCGTATTGTGTTGATCACTAGAGGAATTTTAAGACTTATTTAACTAATAACTATATTTTTGTCAAGGTTCTAGTTAGTGAGCCTCACCCTAATCCTTGCAACAAGTATACATTTCTTGATGAACAAACTTGGCAACAATTTGTTCATAAGCGAATTACTCCAGAAGCTTTGGTGAGTTTATATTTAGTTTTTTTGCCCTTTTTTGTTTGCTTATTACCCTGTGTGGATATGTGAATGTTATTGTGTTCATCTAATCCTGTTAATTAGATGGTTTTGTGTGTGAATAGAATTATACATTTCCATCCTTTGTCCTGCATCAAAGGAGCATGTCTTAGTTTTTATGTAAATGTGACTGTAGATGGAGTAATACAGTAAAAGTCCACTACTGTTCTATGTAAGTCTGATATGTAAAACATGAAAAGGTAAAAATATTACTAAGTAGGTGATTAGGAGATAATAATGGCATAATATCTCCTATGAGGCTGTTAGTCAGTTAGGAAGGTATTCTGTTATAGTAGGTAGTGGTTAGATATTATTGCTAGTTAGTTAGTATGTTAATTGTTAGGTAGTGGTTAGACATTGCTGTTAGTGGTTGAAAGATCTATGAAATTCCTAAAAGGGTATGTGAATAATGCTTACCGGCTAGAAGCATCAATTATTCAGAAATATGTTTTCGAAGAAGCTATAAAATTGTTTTAAAATTATTTGGCCAAAGTAAGACATATTAGGCTTCCTAAACGTCAGCATGTTGAAGGGGTAGACAAGGGGCTTTAGTAAAAAATGTGGATCTTGATGAATTGTTACAAGTTCACTTATATATTTTGAATAATGCTGATGAAGTTCAAATCGGCATAGATGCATATAATTAAAAAAAAGGCAACCACCCCATAAACTCCAAACCAACGGCAACCACTACAAAGATTCTAATTAGATCGATTACAAAATCTTATATTAACTCTCTGCCTTATTCATAATTAAAAGTCATTTCTTATAAAATATGGTCTGAGGCAATAATATCTATGTGTCTTCCTTTTTATTTATTTATTTATAAATTTGATCAAGGGGTTTCCCTTTAAGGTTTAAAGGAAAAAAGGATCTCAGCTCTTCCAACAAGTTCACTTCTCAGAATTTAAACTTATGTTCTTTTTCTTATGGTCTCCTTTTTTCTGTTGGCAACGTCGAGCAGCTTTGGCATGGAAATATGTTGTATTCCTATCACCCATCTTAATCCAGTCACATCTGGCTCGCTGTGCCCAAGTCAGGTCCTCCTGCTCACAAATAATCTCAAACTCTCTACGAAGCTCCTTCTCGAGATGGTCAAGGCGTGGGGAATTGCTGTCTTCCTTTGCACGTTGAATACCCCCCAACCTCGCTAGCATTCTTCGTTTCCGGAGATTAATACTCCCAAACACTTCACGGTTCCAAACCTTAATTGATGCTGTGAGCTTCTTGATATTGGTGTTGACAAAGTCCAGATCAGTCCGCGACTCGTTCACTACCTGATCAAAGGAGTCACTGGTCTCCCAAGCAGCTAGATACCGAAACTGTGAAGGTTGTTGGACACGTTTGTCATTTCCAGGAAGCTGTATATAGAGGGGTCAATGATCAGAGCTAAAATTTGGGAGGTGTTTGACCATGGTATCACAATGGGAAATCAACTAGGAGGCATTTCCAAGGGCACGATCTAAGCGTTGCAATAGAGTACCTCATCTCCATGTATATTTCGGCCCAGAGAACCCCAAATCTGTTAAACCATAGCGGAAGGTGTAACATTTCAAATTTTAGGGTTTGAAATTAGAAAATTTTATGGAAAATTAATTACAAAAATTTAGCCTAAAATAATTATGTGAATTTAAGGCCTACTTTCCTTGAATTGTTGGGGAAAAAAAAAAGAATAAATTCAATTAATGATATTTTAGGCTGAAAGATTATAAAAAAAAATTAATATTTTAAAGCCATTATTCCTCATCATTATTCATTTACATTCGTTTGACCAGAAGCTACAGCTTAAAGCCCAAATTCATTAAGCTCCAACCTAATAAATCACCCAAACCCATACTCCCTCCTAAATTGACGCCACATGACCCCCAAAAAAAAAAAACATAAAAAGAAGAAGAAGAAAAGGATTAGAGAACACCAAAGCGCGACAACAGATGCAACATTCATTAAACGAGCTTTTATTTTCCCTGTACGTGGCATGGATGATAATATTTTATAGGTTATTTAAACATATTTTACTTCCAAAGTGATGCAACCTTAGTATCTTTAAAGAATATTAAAACATTAGTATCAATGAAGAACTACATATTAGAAATAAAACATCAACAATATTAAACAATAATATTCTTCAATCGATTCAGAGTACATATTACAAATGAAATTTCAACAAATTTTTGAGAGAGCACTTTTCCAATATTTGACAGTGAAGAATTTGCTCATCTAAGTGAAGGTGGAATATTACCTAAGGGGGGTAAATAGGTGATCTCAAAAATTCTTTCTACGTGCGATGGATAAATGATGAAAGCAGTAAGAAAAGTAAAGAGAAATGACACAGAGGAATTATACTGGTTGGGTCCAATTCTTGACCTACGTCCAGTACCCAGACACACTGGGATTTTCTACTATCAATCAAGAACAATTACACACTCTGTAACTCAGGATGATCCTTTCTCCCTAGGACTCACTTCCCCTTACAAGTTGTAATTGTACACAATCAGATACACACTCTGTACTTGAAAGTTATCATCTCTCTAGAATACACTTCCCCTTACAAGTTGTACTCTGATTACCCAATCTCCAAGTCCCACGACTTGAGATTCTTACAATAAATGATATACACAAAAATGAACTCTCCCACAGAGTAGATATTGATAAACACTGAGGCTTAATAATATCCGAAGATATAAACAAAATAAAGATTGATCGCTTTGAGTGCTTTGTCTGTGTATGCGTTTTTGTCCGTCCTGATGAATTCAAACCTTTGAGTATTTATAGTAGTTGAAGATTGAAGAAATATCTGTTGATGCTCTTTAAAATGACCGTTGGAGATGAAGCAGAAGAGTCGGAATAATCACCGTCATTATTCCTGTAATGGTGATTATGACCGTTGAGTAATCTGCGTCATTATTCCCATAATTGTGATTATGACCGTTGAAACCTAGCAAAGGAAATGAAATATTCTTGCCTAGAACATTGCAGAGGTATGTCTGTTGTTGAGTTTATCGAATAGGCAAGTTTAATGAATTCCAGATTGCCTTGATTGATATCCTGTGTTGATCCTCATTCTAATAATCTGTAACTCATTAATAAATTGATTAAATGCAATTATGAATAGTAATGAGTAATGATTTGAGGAAATAAAATCACAATCAGTTGTTTTTGATTTTCCGGAGACGGTGATTTTATAACTTAAAAAGATATGACTTTCAGTTAAAGAGTTGATGACTTGAGGTACTAACTTGATAAACAAAAGTCAAGTGAAATTTCTTTCGAAATTCCCAAGTTTAATTTTCTAACTTGAAGCTTGAAAGTCATGCCTTGAGTTAATGACTAGAGTCATTAACTTGATGTGCAAAAGTTAAAGTCGATGGCTTTGAAAAATTTGCAAGTTGATCTCTTAACTTGAAGTTTAAAAGTAATTGCCTTGAGTTGATGACTTGAGTCATCAACTTGATATGCAAGAGTCAAATTCGATGCATTCAAAAAACTAAAGAATTGAAAACTTAACTTGATATGAAGAGTGAATGACTTGAGTTAATGACTTGAGTCATCAACTTGATTTTCAAAAGTTAAACCCGATGCTTTCAAAAAGAGATGGCCAAATGTAGACTTAACTTGAGTTAACAAGTGAATGACTTGAATCATTGACTTGAGTCATCAACTTGATTTTCAAGAGTTAAAGTTGATATTTTACAAAGGAATAGAAGGTTTAACTTGAGTCAATAAGTCATGACTTGAGTCATCAACTTCATATTCACAAGTCAAAATCGATAGTTTCAAAATTTCAAGATTAAAACACATGACTTGAGGCAATTAAATAATTGATTGGAGTTAACAATATTTATTAAAAGCATTTTAATCATTTAACTTGAAGCATCCACAGATTTAACTCGAGGCATGAAAACTTCAACTTATTAACTCCAAGTCAAAGCACTTTAAGTCGAGGCACAGGAGATCAAAACATTTTTCTTTTAAATAATAACACCACATGACTCGAGGCATCTAGAGCTTAACTGGAGGCAACCAAAGGCAAAACTTTCTAGCCAATATAGATTCAAGTTAGCTATATAAAACATGATTTAACCATGAATCTATTAACTTATTTACATTATATTTGTTATCATCAAAACATCAAAAAGATAGAGAACTAACACTAAGGACTTTTATCGTATATCATAATCCTATTCATTCCAAAGTAACCAAATTCCATAGCAAAAAGTCCAGTAGCTTCAACATAAATCCAAGTTTCCTCACCATATGATCAGTTTCTTCACCATTGAATAGTCTTCATTCAAAAGACTAATTTTTGTCAAAAAGGCACCAAGGCCGTACTTCGGGTTGGTAATTTCTCTAACTGCATCAAGTTAGGTTTGATGAGTGGAACATGCATGAGTTTGACGACAGAAGTTAATTGTTGGTGTAATATCCCGAATTTTGGGCCTAAAGTCTTGGAAATTAGTCTATTTTTGGAAGACTACTAGGTCATATTTTTTGAGAGTGGCAAATTTGGAATGGGTCCAAACGCCCTTATTATTATTTGATAGTTGGAGCAAATATATGTCCATTTAATAAAAATGGACAACCTTTCTTATTATGCATGTTTGGACACATAAACAATATTTTCTTCAATCATTCACTTTAATAAATACCTACCACACCGTCAACATATCACTCACCTCTTTTATCTTCATTTTTCGGTGGAATCTTGCACTTATATCTCTCCTTCTCAATTGATTTGGCCAACATACATGTCCCACACTTCTTGATTTTTTTTTCAATGACTTTGGCCAAAATGTCCACATGCACTCATTTTTCTTCATTTCACATTAACACTCAATTCCTTTATCTCCCGTGACTCATCTCTCATTTTCCTTTCTAGATAATGTTCTCTCACATGCAGCCAAATTGTCTCCCACTTCCTATATTTTATTGGAAGCATGGGACACACTCCACACACTACTTCTCTTATTCACTCACGGATGGCTACATGCGCTAACTCCTCCCTCTCACACCAATTATACACCTCCTCCTTTATTCATTTTTGGCCGGCATGAACGAGAAGAGGAAAAAGAGAGGGAGGGAGGTGTGAGTGAAAAACATAGAAGAGAGTGAGGGTTGAGAGAAAGAAGCCATATGAGGAGCATCGATCAACTTGTACAACACTGTAATTCTAGAAATTCAGTAAGGAGGTCAGGTTCATGCAACGTTTTGTCTAAACAAATGATTTCCTTTGACCATGAAATTTGGTAAGTTGAAAGTATACTTCTTAATCTTTCAAATGAGTGCTAGAACGTATTAATCCGACATCTAGAACTCAAGTTATGATTTTTCTAAGTTTGGTTATAAAAACTGGAAAATCCTGCTTTCAGATTTAAGTTACGTTCACTTTTCGAATTTCTGAGAATTATACAGCTATTAATTGGCTTGATGAATCTTTTTCTTATAAACTAGACTTATAGAACTTCAAATAGAATTTTGAATCACCTTAATCGGAGTTCTATAGAATTAGTTATGATTTTTCAAAGTTAGAAGTTGAACACTGAAAAACGTTGGTTTCCAGGAATGAACAGTGATTTTCGGATTTACTTTTAAAATAGTAAACATTTGAGTTTTTCTATGAAAATTTCCAGAATAAAAGTAGACTTATCAAGCTTTAATTTGATAGGTCACAAGCCTTAATTGGATTTATATTCAGGGAGTTATGAATTTTTGAAGTCAAGTATGAAATCTGGGACGTTTTCTGAAACATCTTCTGAACAGTGTTGACATTTTTGAAATCTGGGAATTATTGGAGTATGATTAAATGTTGAAACCAATTTTCCTAGAAACTAGACTTAATGAGGAGTTCATGGATTTTTGAACCACCTGATTTGGACACCTAGAACTCCAGATATGGATTTTTCAAGTTCAGCATTAAACCTGGACGTTTTTCTGGAACAGTGATGATGAATGAAAATTCTGGGAATAGTTTACATATATTTGACAGTCAAATGTATTTTCCTCTGAAAATAGATTTAATAAGGAACACGTGACTTTTGGAATCACCTTAATTGGAGTTTTGTGCAATTAAATATGAATTTTCAAAGTTAATTGGAAATTCTGCCAGATTATGGAGTTTATTTGGAAATAAGAGAAATAGAGAATTTGGACAAGTAGTAACTTGCCAACCATGAATATTTAATTATAGGATTCGGTATTTATCTGAGATGACCAGAGGATAGAGAACCGGATCAGGATTTGGAAAGGCTATCAGGTAGTAACTCTAATCTTGCATTCTTTGTATGTCTTTATATGATTGTATGTACCATTCAATATGTATAAATATGTACTGTATGAATTGTTTGTGCTGTATGTGCTGAATGTATATGTGATGGTTATCTGTCATATACTGATCTATGCTTAGAATGTAAGATTAACATGTTACTCTGGGAACCTTCGGGGTCCCAGTATTTGCTGCTACCTGTGGATTGTTCAGTTTAGAGAATGTGGCTCACAAGGCAAGGCGGTACTCACTGTTGAATAGTTATGCTGGGACGGACCGAGAAATGCTATAGGTTATTTTTATTAGCCTATTTTAGAGACTAGAAATTTATTTGTATAGCCCTATGTGGATTTTGTTATGTAATCAGAATTTAATATCAGTATTACTATGCTAGAATGACTATGCTCATTAGGCTATGCGCTACAACTCTGATAATAATTGATATATCAAGGGGTGTTACAGTTGGTCTCATCTTTAGCATGAAATTTGAACTGCTTATATTGGTATTTCATTTTCACGATTGAAATAGTTAAATTCATTTGGATCACAATCTGATCTTAATATTTTAAAATAGAAATACATAATATTTTAAAATCTCAGGGATAAATAAGCATTTTTCAAAGGTTAAAGATATGAATAGTCTTGGAAATATCAAAGAGTCTTTAAAATATAACTTGGAATCTTGGATGGTGAAAAATAGACTCTATCAACGCTGTCCTTTGAAATTTCCAAGACTATTTATATCTGTAGCTACTCCCAAGCAAACCTCATATCCCTTGGCATCACTTTTCAAAAAAAAAAATCTTAAAAAACCATAGCTTGCCTTGAAAAATCTTCAACCTTCCTTCTTCATTAACATTGCCAGGATTAGTGTTAATCTTAGAGAAGCAGTCTTTAATTCCCAAATGCTTCAAAATTGTCTCAATGAAAAACATATTTGCATCACTCACAACCCTTGAATCACACCTGTAAAAAAACAAAAATGCCACATATATTTCTTCTCCTCCAAAAGGAAAGTAAAATTAAGGAAACAATAAGAGAAGAGAAAGATGCATATCCTAAAGCATGAGCTACTTTAATGGCAGGGACTACCCTGAGATGTAAAGGAATCCTCTGGCTCCACCTCTTCAATTTCCTCAATGGTTACTCCTTGTGAATGTAGCTCCATCATCATCCTATGCTCTAAAATCAATACCTGGAAAAAAAAAAAACTCGATTATTTCTATCATAAACATCATATCAGAAGCACAAACTTCATAAAAAAAATTATGAAACTAAACAGAATGAAGGAAATTTCACAATTATTGAAGAAATTTCATCATTGAAAGAGAAAATATTCTCTGAACTTGAGAGGGGAAAAAAAAAACACCCAGATTTGCCTGAACCATTATTATTGAAGAAACAAAAATTAAATCTCCAAAATTAAAAATTTTACCATATTCAAAGCATAAGAACTTGTATTCGAAGAAGGAATAAAAGAATGGCAAACACATTTTGACCATATGCAATTTCTCAATGTAGAATCAAGAAGACCGGGAAATTGCTCAAGAACCGGTATAATCTTGTATGAACGTACAAGGCAATAAGAAGAAAATCATCAAACTAAAACAACCGGAAATAATTGTGGAATCAAAGATGAAGTAGAATACTATAAAAGAAAGTCAAATTAGAAAATAAGAACATAGGAAACATACAAGTAGTGAGTAAATAATGTTACTCAAAGATTTCGTATTGATCACACCTATAAATTAAATTGACTTAACAGCCCTGCACTACATCCCTCACTACATATTAGTAAATAGAACAAAATGAAAGAGAATCAAATTAAATTAACTTAACAGCCTCAATTAATCAATCACAAACAACATATTTGTCAAGAAAAGCAAACATGACTAACCTAATTTTATTTATAAACAAATCTTAGAATATCAATACGTGTTACCTTAAGAATTTGTAAATCTTCATAGAAGATATTAAGTCAAACCAATTCATAGAATTAAAGCATATTGTAGGCATTAATGACATCAAAAATTAGAAAAAAAAGAGTATAGATTTATAAGTAGGTAGCACTTTGGATAATTTATAGTTCTCTTTCATATGCTACAAGTTTAACTACTAAACAATTTTCAGGCAGATGCTACTACTAACCAATTCAATTTGCAATCCATTCAGGCGGGTGGAAAGAGCTTAATATGAAAAATACAAAAGGAGACAGATAAATATCACATTGCCAAGAATTAAAAGAGATATCAGCTGTTCCTATTCATCTAAAATCAAAGATATCCCTGCACTATATCCCTCATTGCATCCACAGTTGGTTAAAGCAGATGGGGGAAAAAAAAACAAAAACAGAGACAAAAATAAATAAAAAAAGAAAGAAAGAGAACAAAATGGAAGAAGTAACTTGTATTTAGAACAAAATAAAAGAGAACTAAATTAAATTGACTTAACAGCCCCAAATAATCAATCACAAACAACATATTTGTCAAGAAAAGCAAACATGACTAATATCATTTTATTTTTAAACATGTCAAGAAAAGCAATTTGCATCATCCTTATCGTTGCTTTTCTGTTAGAATTATTGATTCCCGTTGACCAAGGATAGAAAGAACTTATCTATTTGACAAAGATCTGTAAATCAAGACAAAGACAATAAGTATAAAGAAGGTAAACCCACCTTCTTCATGAAGCAATTTGCTGCAAAGATCTGTACATAACTGCCATTGAATAGTTATTCGACATAACTGTCTATACATAAATGCAGTTGCATATTATTCGACAATAGCAATTTGCCACAACATTAAATGTTGAAAGCATTGTCTGGAGGATTTAGACTTAATTAGTGGCAACACGCGTGCAAAATGATAGTAGTCAATTATAATGCTAACCTTTTTCTTTGTGTCTCTATATCAATGATTGCGATTGTTTTTATTTATTTTTTCATGTGCATAATCCATAAAATATTTTTTAAGGATTTGGAATAGCATCTCATAAAATGTATATATCCAATCATAAAACACACACAGACACACGCACTAAACATAAAAATCTTAAAACTAACGTTGAAATAGCCATTGCCATTTGTGCTCAAAAGAGATTCATATCGGCATAGCATCAATTGTTCCTACTTGTTTTAACTAAGATGCAAAGCTAACATTGACACAGAAGAATTAAGTCGTGAATTAATTTAAATTGACATAGTCACCAACATTTTTAACAACTACACAAAGAAATGAGGAAATCACCAACTTTCAGACGCAGGTCAGTTCTCAAAATTAGGAAATCACCAACTGTCACACACATGTCAATATCAAATCCAATAAGAAGTCAACAGAAAAGGGAAAATTAGGGCTTGCACCTTGTATGTGACTGGAAAGGGATTAAGAAAGTCTGAACATGTTGTATTTACAGAGCTGTATTTACAAAAAATGAATCCCATATGCAGACAGGAGATATTATAAAATGGGATTAGTAAATCTAAATAACAGCTAACTTGACAGTTGAACTGTATTCATGGAAGCCTCCACGGCATCTGTATTAAAGCCCTCCTCAGCTAACTTGCAGAGTACTTTAAAATATACTCCCCTGATCCAGAATATATACGTCTACTTTAACCACTGCATGCAAACTAAAAATGGTAATTAAATGAAGATTTCATTTTCTAGCTACTGTTGAAGCTTTGCTAGAATAAACTAAAATTTTTAGCATAGGTTTGCATTTCCACATGCGCAAGCACACAACAGAAATAACAATAAAAACAAATGAATAAAAGATTAAAAAAATGCAATTCCGTAGGTGGTCATTTAAAATAATGAGAAGGTGCCACAATTCAACTACATTTCCAACAAAAGTTGTGTTCATATCTTAAAGTGCAGGGTAAACTCTTACCCTGCACTACTAAGAAACCTAAACTTGCCTAACGAAAGCCAGTAAAACCCAATAAAACCCTTATCTACAAAACCATCCATGAATAATCAAAGCAATAGCAGTAGATGAAGAATAAGAAAAAGAGTCTTTACCTGCATCCACTTCCTCCTGCTATTCTGAGAAGATCATTTTGTTAATTTGTATTTCTTTGGAGGAAGCTTTCTTCAGAAGGATGACTTGCTTTGTGGAGATCAACGATGAATTCACCATTATAGCCATAGACCCATCTGGTTTTTGAGAGAAAAAACAAAAAATGCTGCGTGTACAGCTGCGTGTTTAGATTAGAACAACTATCAGTCAATTACAATCAAGAAGCAACGAATTAATAATATAAACTTGTGGAATCTCCTGCATGCGTTTGCTAAAGGGTGCTAATTTTATAATTGCATAAGTATACGTTTTGGGCCTGAATATGTATAGTTAGACTTAAGACTCCTTCTGTACTCTCAACATGTGGACCAATATCCTGATGGGTAGGGTCTAACAAAGAGATCTAGTTTCTCTAGCAAATTAAAGTTCAAATCTTCACTATAAATTATGCTTATATTTAATGTTTAATAGTACCTCGAACATGTCGCATTCAATAAGAGGGTACATCTACTTTTCAAAAAGCATGCATACCAATAATATCATGGACTAAGGTCGTGTATTCTAGCCAGAATATTTTTTTCAGCTTGTCAAATTCTCCGGTCTAAATATAGGACAAAGTTTACAGTGTAATTTACACTGCAAATTGTATCCTATATTTAGGATCGGAGGGAATATTATTTATTGGCTTATAGTTATTGGGCCTTGAATACTGCTTCAAAGACGATTTTGGGCTTGCACAGCCACCTTTTAAATGACATTGCCTAGGATGACTAGAACATGGTATCCGGGATGCCACCTGGGCTCATTTTGGTTCGTGACTGCTAGATTTAATGTTCAGACCAAATGTATCGGGAAAAAAAAAAGTTCACACCAATATTAAATGTAGGAACTAGGGGAGGGAGACATTTTTATGTTAGATATAATGCCCAAATCCATTTTGATTCACCTCTTACTTTTGTTGTTTTCCCTCAATCTACTTCAATTGATTGCACTCATTAGGGGCGGTTTTCAAGCCGGAATATTTTGGGAAAACTAACTCGCAAATTTACATAAAGATTAACTTAACTAATTTTTTTAATTTATATAAATTAGTTATTTAATTCTTATATTTAATAATGGAAGGAATACATAATATCTCTTAAGTGAGAAAAAAAATCCAAAAGCAATTTAATCCTTTTATTTTTGTTTAATTTAGTTGTTTTTCCACTTAATTGATTCACTGCTGAACATTTCATGTGTGTGCATGTCTATGTATATTCAAGAGTCTAGGTGAATTCCATATATATATATATATAGAGAGAGGGATATGATAGTATCACTACCATTTATTGTCACTATCACTTTTTTGTAATACCCTAAAGTTTATAATCGTTATAAACATTATATTTTAGCTTAATTAAAGATCAATAAAGGCTTAATATTAGTACAGAGATCATAATTAATTTGATCACACTGTTTTGCCTAGTAACATCTGAAACACTATACTAAGATGATAACTTGGATTAAATTATCATCCCCTAAGGATTCAATATATATGGCAAAAATTCAATAATAATAAAGAGGCAAATCCAACTATTAAAATTAAAGCATAAAATGAACAAAAAGAAAGGAAGGAAGAGGGGGACGTTTTTAGCTTGTCGAGCAAGTTACTGGGCGGACGAGGTTACTTGGCGGATAAGTTACTGGGAGGACGAGGTTACTTGGCGGATAAGTTACTGGGAGGACGAGGTTACTTGGCGAGCAAGTTACTGGGCGGACGAGGTTACTTGGCGAGCAAGTTACTGGGCGGACGAGGTTACTTGGCGAGCAAGTTACTTGGTGGACAAGTTGTAAAACTTGGAGAGCAAGTCAGGAAAACTTGAAGAGCAAGTCGGGAAGACTTGGATAACCAGTCGGGAAGACTTGGAGAGTAAGTCGAGCAAGTCGGGAAAACTTGGAGAGCAAGTAAGAATTGGCTAGAATGCTCTAGAAGAAGTCAACAACTTGTTGATTAAGCTAGGGTTTTCTAAACACAAATAACACCTAAGCCTTGCTTATGTCATCAAGATGACATCATAAGGATGACATCACAAGAACACATGAAGGGTGTAGATTTAAACTTCTTCATTAAGTTTAGATCTAATGGTTAGGATTTAAGAAGAGGCTTGTTGAAGAAGTTGGGAATTTTCCTATAAATAGGAGGCTTCCCCGCCTCATTTCTTCACACCATCACCACATACACCTCTAATCCTTTGATTAAGAGAGTGAGAGTTCTCTTGGGGCTAGAAGGAAGAAGAGCAAGGAGCTTCAAGAGGTAAGCTTGTTCTTAGTTTTATAGTTTTTAGTTGTTCATAGTAGTTTTTAATGTAGATGTTAGTTTAATCTAGTAAATAGGTAAAGTAATTCCCCATAATTGTTTTCAAGCCTTATTGCATCAAAAGATGCCTGACAAGGTGGGAACATGTTGGGGAGTGACTTTTAGGATTAAGGGAATAAGTTAGAGTAAGATAAAAGAATTCTGGAATTTCTGGATTTTGGGAGTCAACTGGATAGGGGGCATTATTTTCTGTATCAAATGATCTTTAAAAATCACGAAATTTTCCAGAAATAAAGTAGACATGTAGGGCTTTCCAAATATATAAAATATGTAACGCTTTGATCTCTGGACAAGGAGATATGAATTTTTGAAGATTAGGCTATTTTTCTGGGCGAATTTCTGGGCAGAGGATGAACACGTGAAATCTGGGAGTTATTTTTGAATTCTGGGCAAAGTCTGATATTTTTTCTTCAAAATAGACATCCTAAGGAGTCCGGAACATATTACGGATCTTCGTTTCGATTTTTCTAGAATTAGTTATGATTTTTTGAAGTTAGGCGAAAATCAGCCTTAAATGCTGATAATCAGCGTTTTTATCCAAAAATTCAAAGCAAATAATGGAAAAATAAATACACCAGGGGTAGAATAGCCAATTGTGGATAAGATATCTTTTAGTATATTATTTGTGAGTTAATAGACGCGATATTACTCTTATAGGAAGTCTGCAATCGTTTTCTGATCGACGTCATACCGAAACCACCGACTCAGGTACGGACGCTTATTGTAACATTAACTTTGATGCTTATGGTATGCTTATATGTGATAGATAGTCTGAGACTCTGTTTTTGAAAATTGATCATACACATACAGCTTGATACGGGTTATAGTCTTGATAACGCCGTTATGTTTTCCTAGCGCTGAGGACACGGATGTACACCGTGGCACTGATGAATAATGCAGACTATAATAACATGCATATTGCAGTGGCTGTGTTATGTTATTATGTGAATATGAGAATATTGTATGTGATTATTGCTGTTTTGCCATGGATATCTGTCATTCATATTTGATACATAAGCATGAGGTTAACCGTTACCTGAGGTTCAATGGTAATTGAACCTTAGCTCTTATCATAGCGTCAGGGTCCGGAGGAACCAAGGCCAAGAACAAGGATAAGGAGCCAGTGCGAAGACAAAGACGGAGAAACTTTTATTTCGACGTTATTTTATTGAACTATTTTCAGACTACTGTACCGCTGTGTAAGCAGCCAGATACTACAACAATGAAGGTTTTATCAGATACTCACTATTTTGAAATTATTCCGATGCTCTACTCTTATGAAAAAAAAAATTATTCCGCTTTTGAAAATTGGGATGTTACACTTTTTTACCGTAGATCAAAATCTCATTTACCTTTATCATTTCTTTCTCCTATTAAAATTCTGATTTAACAGTAAAAAAGTGGTAGTGACAAAAAATAGTAGTGATAATATCCTATCATATATATATATACTCCTTCCGGTCCTAATTATAGGAACTATTTACCAAAATTTGGAGAGATTAAAGAGAGAAGTTAAATTAGTTAATTATAATTATTTTTTAAAAATATCCCTCCTTAAAATTGAAAATTACATTAAGGTAAAATTATTGATAGCCCCGCAATTAGTATTCTCTAACAGTCCGTGACTTCGATTACATGGTATGACCCAGCTTTACCTTACTAAAATATCATGTCTTGCCCAATCCCAAAACTTGGAAATATTCCTTCAGTCGTATTCGAAGCCAATCACAGGGTAGTTAAAAACTCGATTATCACACATTTTTACGCTAATCGGATCCGTTGATAAAGCTTCTGCCAACAAATCCCAGTGCTTCATCATCTGTTAGAGCTTTAGACCACGAAACCCTCGCACTTCTATTTGATCCAGGTCCCTCATTCATATACTCCCCGAAAAACGCATTACTGCAATAATTATTAAAATATATATATATAAACAAACATATTTTCTCATGTTAAAATAAAAATATTAAATAAATAAAAGGGAATGATAAATAATTAGGATTAATTAAATATGATACAAATTGCTCAAAATTATTTTATATATATAAAAAAAGTATACTACCATTAATGAGTTGTAAACATTATATACTTTATAGAATATATAGGTGTATTATTAAATTATTATTGAGAAAGTATAAATAGAGGTATTACAAGAAAAATTTGATAAAAGTTAGAACTTGCTCTTATAATTAGGACCAAAACCAATTTTAAAATGTGTTCCTATAATTAGGATCGGAAGGAGTATAAAATATTTTTCCCTTTTATTTTTTAATTCATACTCATTGATGTGTATGTGATATTGTAAGCGTGCTCCAGCTAATAAATAGTAATTAAAATAAAAATACTGATAAACAAATATCGTTCCTAGTAAAAATAATTAAAAATTAAAAGTTTGATTTCTTCTTCATCCCAAAAAAAGAACCAAAAAAAGAAAAATTCTTCACATGCATGCATACATAGATATTTGAATTATTGACTAATTAGTGTCGTACACTCATTGTGTAACTTATATATATATGTGTGTGTGTGGGGGGGGGGGGGAGATCAGGGAAGATATCAAGAATAAGATTCTATAATAATATATCACACAGTGAGATTCAAAGAAACAACGCCTATATACACAGTGGCGGAATGTGGTGTTGGCCAGCCGACTAATCTTATAAAATTTATTAGTATATCTATACATTTATTATATGATATTTTATTTGGTCATGAATTTGGCCCTAGCTAATTTTTTATCTTCTCTGTAAAAATAATGCTTGTTTCATTACTCATTGGGCTGTGAGAGGAAAGTAAAATTTTTATTTGAGATAGCGAAACTATTAGTATCATCTTATATATTGTTTTGATTTATAATTATCGGTATTAGAGAATGTAATACGTAATTAATACGTAATTAGTGCCTTGTGTAATTAGCATTTATGTGCGTTGGCATTATTCTCCATATCATTGACATTATTCTCCGTATCAATCTTTCCCTGATTTTGTGTATACATGTTGCCAAGATTATAGGGTCAATTATGATTGGCAATTGTAAAGATTCTCTTCTTGTATTCTAGAATATTGTATTCAGTTTAATATAAATACTGAACGAGCCAGAGCAATTCTCTTGCGCTCTCATTTATATATTTCAATTCTGCATCATTTCTCTTTCTTGGTATCAGAGCAAAATCATGTCTAGCACTTCTGACACCGCTGCCTCCAGCGCCTCTCACTCCGGTGCATCTCGTTCATATTCTTTATTCAATTCCTCTAGCCAAACCACCGAGATCAAGTTGGATCGCTCGAATTTCTTGGTTTGGGAATCCATCGTCCTTCCCCTTATTGAGGGAAATTGCCTCGAGTCTCATATCAATGGCTCCGCCCCTGTTTCCTCGAGGCTGTCTTCTGGAGCTCCAAATCCAGCGTACAAGGAATGGTTCTCTGTCGACCGTCTGTTAGTTGGGTGGCTGCGCAACACAATGACCCAGGAGGTGGGTGTGCAGCTGCTCTACTGTAAGACGGCACGCGATCTCTGGATAGGGGCACGAGAGCTTACGTGTGCGTCTACCAAGGCTCGTATCATGGTAATCAAGAATGAACTCCACAATATGCGCAAAAACTCTCTTAAGATGGAGGAGTATTTAAACAAGATAAAGAGTCTCTCTGATGAGCTTGCCTTGGCTGGATCACCCCTTGCAACCGATGATCTTCTTCTTCATACGCTGAATGGTCTAGATGCCGAATACAACGCAATCTCGGTGAAGTTGATTGACAAACCCGATTTGACTTGGGTAGAAGCACAATCTGCCTTACTATCCTTTGAATCTAAACTCTGTCAACAGAATCATTTTGCCCAACTAAGCATTCAACCCACCATTAATGTGGTTCAACGTCCTCAGTCACCCGCTGATATAGGAGCAAATCGTTCTTGGCGCAATACCTCCAACAATGGCTACAATCCTCGCTCGTTTAGAGGCAGGGGTGGACGTTCTCGAGGCGGTGGCGGCCGTAGTGGAGGCCGTCCATTCTGCATTTATTGTCAACGTCTAGGTCACACCATCGCCACTTGCTACTCTCGTGATGACCAAGCCGGGTATAATCATGCACACTCTTCTCCCTCTGCCTACTATGCTAATTCTTGTTCGGTTGCAGACCCCTCTTAGTACATGGATAGTGGTGCTAAGTACCACGTCACTCCATACCTGGATCAACTTGAGGAAGTAGTTTCAGCTGGTAAGTCTCATCTGACAACTTGCACTGGCACACAGAGCCCTATTGAAGGTGTTGGCTCCACTTCTATTCCTTGCACCAATTCTGAATTAATCCTTTGTGATGTTCTTTATGTACCGACGGCTACTAAGAATTTGTTGAGTGTCAATAGACTCATTCGAGATAACCTAGTTTCTGTGAAGTTTACTGACAAGGGCTGTGATGTGAAGGACCGAGCGACAGATCAGACGATCCTCTAGGGCACCCAAAACAAAGGCCTGTATTAGATGAGAGGAAGAAGACCTGACGTGAAGCCTCGAGCACTAATGGCTGTTCGTGATGACAAGGCTCAACGTGAATATCTTAAGTGGCATCACATTCTAGGCCATCCTAGTTCTAGAGTTTTGAGACTCATTATGAATAAATGTAATAAGACAATTCCAGTTAGTGTTCCTAATGATCATATATGTGAAGCTTGCCAATTAGGCAAGTCCAAGTTTCTGCCATTTCCAGACTTTGTTTCTCGGTCTACTGTCCCACTTGAATTAATACATACAGACCTGTGGGGTCCTTCACCCGTACTTTCCACTGGCGGACATCATTTTTACATATACTTCATCGATGATTTTAGTCGTTTCACTTGGCTATATCCATTAAGACATAAAGGTGAAGCAGTAATGGCTTTTCGAAACTTCAAAACTCTTGTGGAGAATCAATTTGAGTTGAAAATTAAGGCAATACAATGCGACAATGGCAGTGAGTACAAACCCATTAAATCAATAGCACAGGAGGCTGGCATTAATGTTAGATTAACATGTCCGTACACCTCAGCTCAAAATGGATGCGCAGAGCGAAAACATCGTCACGTTGTGGAGATGGGTCTAACTCTGCTCGCCCACTCTGGAATGCCACTCAAATTTTGGGTTGATGCCTTTCAACAGTCAGTTTTTCTGATCAATCGCCTACCAACACCGGTACTAAAGGGAGACACACCCCTGTTTTGTTTAAAACGAACAGAACCACAGTATGACGAGCTTCAACCTTTCGGCTGCGCGTGTTATCCGTGCCTCAAGCCTTATAATACTCACAAGTTTCAGTTTCACAGCGAGAAATGTGTCTACATTGGACCAGCATCACAACAGAAAGGCTATCGGTGCTTGAAAGAAAACGGTAAAATTATCATCTCCCGTCATGTTGTATTTGATTCTACCAATTTCCCTTTCAGGACAGGATTCATGGCGTCATCATCTCATCCCAGAGATAATGAACAATTGCACTCATTTCCGCTGATAATTCGAATGAGTCCCAATAATGAAACATCTGCTCTCGGTGACTCTGTTGTCCGTCCAGATGAAAACGAGTCTCAGTCAACCTCTGAGGTTCCCGGTGACTCAGACTCTGTATCAGACTCCACACTAGTACCCAGCTCCCCTGAAGGCCCAAGTCCAATGGTCTCTGCTGAAGGTCCAGGTCCAACGGTCTCTGCTGAAGCTGCTAGTCCGATGACAATAAGGCCCATTAATGAACATGCCATGACTACTAGGGCCAAGGACGGAATAAAGAAGCCCAAATATCCTTTTATTGGTTATACCCAAGCCACTGTGCAAACTACTTCAGAACCTCGTACAACTCGTGATGCCCTTTCCTCCTCCGTCTGGCAAGCTGCAATGTCTGACGAAATTCAGGCGTTGCTTCGAAATCGGACTTGGGAACTTGTCCCTTTCAACAACCAGAAGTTAATCAACAATAAATGGGTGTTCAAAACTAAGTTTCGGCCAGATGGATCGATTTTGAAGCACAAAGCGAGGTTGGTTGCAAAGGGATTCCAACAAACACCCGGAATTGATTTCAGCGAGACGTTCAGCCCGGTTGTCAAATCCACCACCATTCGAGTAATTCTTTCAATCGCCGTTACTTTCCATTGGGAAATTCGGCAGCTGGATGTTAATAACGTGTTCCTCAACGGTTTTCTCCAAGAAGAGGTTTTTATGCCTCAGCCGGAAGGATTCATCGATAAGAGACACCCGAACCATGTTTGCAAGCTGGTTAAGGCTATCTATGACCTGCGTCAAGCACCCAGAGCGTGGTTTGACAGGTTATGCTTCACTCTTCTTGACTGGGGTTTTTCGTAATTTGAGAAGTGATACCTCTCTATTTATGCTTCAGACCCGAGACTTGACTGTGTTTATACTCATATATGTGGATGATATTTTGGTAACTGGAAATAACTCTACTTTTTTGAATGATTTTGTTAAGCGGTTGAACCAAATCTTCTCCTTGAAGGATTTGGGACCCTTGTATTATTTCCTGGGTCTGGAAGTTTACAGAGATAAATCGGGTATTTACTTGAATCAGGCTAAATATGTAGTGGATCTGTTAAAAAAATTTGGTTTGAGTGACTGTGCACCAGTTGCCACACCTATGGTAACGGGTCGCTTGATCTCTGCTAGTGATGGAGAGCTGTTGAACAATCCCACTGAGTATAGAAGAGCCATAGGCTCCCTACAATACCTGACTACCACTCGCCTTGACATATCGTTTGCAGTGAATAAGCTTAGTCAATTTTTGTCTGAGCCTAGAACAGTTCATTTTTAGGCAGTAAAAAGAATTTTTCGGTATCTTAAAGGAACCTACAATCTAGGACTGTGTATTAGGCCTTTCAGTAATCCGCAGCTTATTGCTTACACAGATGCCGATTGGGCTTGTGACTTGGATGATAGACGATCTATGGCTGGTATGTGTGTATTCTTGGGCAACAATTTGGTCTCTTGGTCTTCAAGAAAACAGAAGGTTGTGTCTAGGTCCAGCACCGAGTCTGAATATCGATCACTTTCTGATGGTTCTGCAGAAATTAAATGGCTAGTTTCTCTGCTAGCTGAGATAGGATTGTTCATTAGAAGACCTTCAATCATGTGGTGTGATAATCTGAGTGCAAAATCTCTAGCTGCCAATCCAATACAACATGCTAGAAGTAAACACATTGAAGTTGACGTGCATTTTATTCGAGATTTAGTTGCATCAGGATTGATTGATATTAGATATATTCCTTCTTCTATGCAAGTAGCTGATTGCCTCACCAAGCCGCTGTCACAGTCTAAATTTGAATTTTTTAGAAACAAACTCGGGCTCCTTGTCACTCCCTCTCGTTTGAGAGGGAATATTAGAGAATGTAATACGTAATTAATACGTAATTAGTGCCTTGTGTAATTAGCATTTATGTGCATTGGCATTATTCTCCATATCATTGACATTATTCTCCGTATCAATCTTTCCCTGATTTTTTGTATACATGTTGCCAAGATTATAGGGTCAATTATGATTGGCAATTGTAAAGATTCTCTTCTTGTATTCTAGAATATTGTATTCAGTTTAATATAAATACTGAACGAGCCAGAGCAATTCTCTTGCGCTCTCATTCATATATTTCAATTCTGCATCATTTCTCTTTCTATCGGTTATTATGTATTTGTATTTTCAAGGTTATTTGATACTATTTAGTAAATACTCTTTCTGATCCTTATTTAAGGAACCAACTAATAATTCTCACAAGTCAATAAAAACAGTTAAAATCATTAAATTTGTCCTAAAATTTAATTAATTTTCAATATTATCCCTATTAATTACACTAAATTCTAATATCATATTTATTATTACTCTTTTTTTTTTCCTAAAACAAAGAGTAATAATTAATTTTTTATTAATTATTACTCTCACTCACTACTTTTTTAATTATGGGTATACATGTGACAAAATATTTAATTCTATTTGGAAACAATCAAGTGTCTTATAAAAAGAACCTTTACTTGTTAGTTGGTGCCTTATGATAATAAGAACTAAAAGGAGTAGTTCAATATGTTTATTTTTTAGCACCGGCTAAAATTTTTTTCCCGTTCCGCCACTGTATATACATAAGATGGTCCACCAGAGCGTGCGTAAGTTCTCATTAGTTAATAATGCATTTTTGTTTATCAAATATTATCAATGAAAGTAACTTAAGCTTACTTAATTATAAGGAACTTGAGTAATTTAACGCAAATCAATGTTATAAACTTTACATCATTTGTAAGTGTTGATTTTTTTCACCAGGATTTCATATGCCTGGTCCACTTTGGAGGGGTTTTTTTTTTTTTTCCTCAGACACTTTGGAGGGTTCATTATAATATTATATACGGTGAAGGTGTAAATTTAGCAATGAAGGTGTAAATTTAGCAATGATGTTTTATACAATGAATACCTAACACAATTATCTTTTGTTGGGTGCAAACATGATCATAGCTATTTTTAAAGGTAGCTAATTTGATAACCCCGCTAAGTTTGAGTACGTTGACCATTAAAAACAAAGGTGGAAGGTGGAGGGAAAACTTTGATCAAACATAGTGACGTGGCGAACTTTGAAATGTATCACACTTTGGAAGATGATGTGGTAAAAATTATTAAAATGGAGAAATAAAGTTGTAAGAATGGGAAGAAAAGTGAAAATATTTTGACAAACAAAAACCATTCTTTTGCTTCAGCTCAGTGATTAACCCAAACAACGTATTCGAACTCTCACACGCCCACCAAACTTCCGGTACAAATCTTTGACAACGAAATTCTGTCGCTAATTCTTGGTAGTATATGATGCAATGGGGTAGGATTTACATTAATTTAGTTTCGGTACTTGTTTTAGTTAGTAGTTATGTTGACAGGTTGTTAAATACTTACTTGTTCTTTTGTTGTAATTTCTTACTTCATAATAATAATATTCTGTGTTGTCCATTTGGTTTTGGGTCACTTGGTTCTAACATGGTACCTGATTTTAGTTGGATACCCACATTCTGGATTTCCTTTTTCCCTCTTCGGTGATACTGTCGAAACTCGCCCTAAAATGCTTCTTTCATTTTTCTCTTCCGATGGCGATTTCTGAAGATCCGATTTGATTTTGAGTGACTGCACCAAATCCATTCGACCTCAGTTTCGTCTGTCTCGTTGATTTTCTTGGTTCGACGCCTCAGGTTCATCTACCTCATTGATTTTCTTGGTTTGACGACTGATCTTCACTGATTATCTTCACTCACGATGATCTTCTTCGTTCGTCTTGTTTCACGCCGATTTGGTCTTCGATTGGTATGATCCTTTCCTGTTTCGGTTTTTCTTGGTTCACGCCGGTTTTTTTTTTTTTTTTTTCTCGGTTTGAAGAACGGAAACGTTTCAGGATTTCATCAATATTTCGTTCTTGGTTGTTCTATTCGAAGACAAAATATATTTCATTTTTTATTTTAGTTTCCTGTTTGTTCTGGTTCGGAGAACAGAGAGATTTCGTCTTCATTTTGATTCTTCATTGTGCTGGTTCGAAAACACAGAAAGGCTTCAGTACTTTCTAATTTCTTCGATTCAGGTTTAGGATTTTGTCTTCTTCTGGTTCTTGATTGCTTCCTGGTTTGAAGACAAAGCACAGTCGATTAGGATTTGTCTTCAGTAATTACGCTTCCGCCACATTCTGACTCTTTGCTTTGCAATTTTGCTGCTGCACAATCATCCATTTGTTTCTCGGTTCTTCCTTTGTCATGGCCTCGGAGTTTAAACTGGAGCTGAAAATTACCCCACATGGAGCAGGGCTATGAAGCTTGCTCTTCATGGGAAAAATAAACCTGGATTCTTAGATGGATCCTGTGCTAGAGACAAGCAAGAGAAGTACCTAAAGGTAATCTGGGATCGCTGTAATTATGTTCTTTTTTGGCTAGTTAATTCTTGGATAAACAAATTGCTTGTGGACTCGTTTTCTCTCTCAACTCTCATCCAGTATGGCTAGACCTTACAGAACGATTTGACAAAGTGGATGGAGCCAAAATATACTCAATTCATTGAGCCATTGATTTTCTTAACCAAAGGAATACTTCGGTTTCAATATATTACACCAGGCTCATAGAATTATGGGATGAGTATGGTGCACGTTCTAATTCCAAACTGTCAATGCAACACTGCGAATGAGTGGCTTTTTTTTTCCTTCCCATTTTTTAAATAACTAATTACCATTTTATCATTGTTTCCAAATTATTTTTGAATATGCCCCTATTTAGTCGACTAAACCAAGGTTTAGTCGACTAAAACGCGGGGCGTGGATTTTTTTTACTGCCCCGTGATTTAGTCGACTAAGCCACAGTGTGGCTTAGTCAACTAAATCACGATAGGGTTTTTTAAAAACCCCAATCGTGGCATTTGAAACCCTAATCAATTATAAAACCTCCCCAAACCTCTCCCCTCTGTTTTTTTAATCAAATCCTTGCTGAATCCATTGGTGGGTAGCGAAGGAAACTTCATTCTAGCGTCATTTGCGTCGATTTTAGTATGTTCTCATCTCCATTTCGAATTTTTGCCGTATGCGGGGGCTTTTACCTTTCCTTCGTCCAATTATTTATTTATTTATTAATATTATTAATATTTTAGTATAAATTATAGGGTTAAACGTGAAATTCTTTATCATGTTCATGTGTGTATAACACGCTCGCTAATATTGTGGAACTGTTAAATAATCAACTCCTTTGTCATGCAGTTAGGATCCTATTGGCACGTGGAGCTATAAAACAACCATAAAATTAATTTTTTTAATTAAGTTTTTATATTGAGGACTTTTCTATTACGATTCTTAGTTATGTCCACAATCCTCACTGAACTTTGAACATTGTAAAACTCATTTTTATTTTTAATTATTTGTCTACCTTCATAAATTTAAACTTTTAAAATTTGATCTATACTCTTCATAATTGCAATCTATAATAAATAAAGAAATTTTAAATTATAAAATATAATAATAATAATTTTATAAAATATTAAATCTAAAATATACTTTTCATTATCTAAGGATGGAGATGAGATCATGATATAAAAGAGGGTAATGATTTTTCCTATATTTTGATATAGTAAATTTTTTGATCCTATAATATACAGGGGAATCATAGGGCTTTTTATATTGGGGATTTTTCTGTTAGAATTCTTAGTCATGTCCTCGATCCTCACTGATCTTGGGTGAACTTTGATTTTAAATATTAAACTCATTTTTACTTTTAATTAATTTATCTACCTTCTAGGGAAATGGGTTCGCATAAACGAAAGAATAACGGCGAAAATTCGAAATGAAGATGAGAACATACCGAAATCGACGCAAATGACACTAGAATGAAGTTTCCTTCGCTACCCACCAACGGATTCAGTAAGGATTTGGTGAAAAAAACAGAGGGGGAGAGGTTTGGAGAGGTTTTGTAGTCGATTAGGATTCCAAATACAGCGATTGGGGTTTTTAAAAAACCTCCTGTCGCGATTTAGTCAACTAAGCACTGTGGCTTAGTTGACTAAATCACGGGGGCAGTCAAAAAAATTCACGCCCCACGTTTTAGTCATCTGAATCTTGGTTTAGTCGACTAAATAGGCGCACATTGGGAAATAGTTTGAAAATATTGACAAAATGGTAATTAATTATTTAAAAAGTGGCAAATAGGGAAAATAGCCGCAAATGAGTACTACTCCAAGATTGTACCCCGACAAAGGCTTTTTCAGTTCTTAATGGCACTACTACAAAAAACGCTAAAAACGTCCTGAATTAGAGGCAAGTAACGTCCTTTTTGAGAAGAACGTTTGAGTAGGGGAAGTTGTAAAAAAAGCGATTAAGGCGTCCTATGGTTTAAACAGGACGCCCTAAAAAAGGCGTCCTATGGTTTAAACAGCTATGGTTTAAACAGGACGCCCTAAGAAAGGTGTCCTATGGTTTAAACAGGACGCCCTAAAAAAGGCGTTCTATGCTTAATATAGGGTGCCTTTTTTAAGGCGTCCTAGATTAAATTTAGGACGCCTTAAAAAAGGCGCCCTAAATTAAGCATAGGACGCCTTTTTTAGGGCGTCCTAGAAGTAAATATAGGACGCTTTATAATTTTTTTTAAAAACCAGTTCTAAACCTCATTACAGCTGAAGCCTGTAAACAGCAAAACAAAAACCAGCATTACAACTTCTAAACCTAACAGCAAACAACAGCAAGTAAAAACCAACAAAAACCAGCATTACAACTGAAACCTAACAGCAAACAACAGCAAGTAAAAACCAACAAAAACCAGCATTACAACTGAATCCTGTAAACAACAAACAACAAGTAAAAACCAACAAAAACCATCCAGCAACAAGGCGCAAGTTAACAATGCAAAGAACAACGCCTCTTTTAAAACTAGTTTTTTTAAAAACTAGTTCGATAGAATAATGCAAATAACAGCAAGTAAAAACAACCCAAAAACCAGGCAAATTGCAACAACAACAACAAGTCTATTGATTCGCAGTCAGCAGGAACAGCAATGAACAACAAGGCAATTGGCAACCTTCAAGACCAACAACAGCAACAAGCAATTTGGCAACCAGCAAGACCAACAACAGCAACAAACAACCAACAACAAGTAACCAAAACTTTGAAGACCCAATAAGATAGATCAATTTAGACCAAAACGCACTTGGCAACCAACAAGACCAACAACAGCAACAACAAACTATTATACTTAAATTGACCAAAAATACAACTTTCACCTTCGAGTTTCAATTCCAATACACAACAAACATCACATATGTACAGCAACAGCAAAATTCTAAATATGCTTTAAGTTTCTGGGCTATTAACAAATCTGAGTAACCAATTCCGCAGAAACCAAGAGTATTAAAGGCGAACAATTCAACACATATCTATATGAGTTGAAGAAAGGAAGCAGCCAAAGCGTCTCGAACTGTATCGATATCTTCATCCGAGCACGGAGCCAGACTATCAAAAAACTATAAATTGAAAAACAAGGTATAAGTTAAACCAATAAAGTGAATGAAATAATTATCATTTGAGAAACACAGAGCGATCACGTACGTTTTGAAAACTTGTACGTCCGCTCCCAACGATTTCGTGCATAAAAAACATAACGTAGTAACCGCACTCAGAGTTTCCTGGTTGTTTCGGACACTAATAAATCAAAAGCAAATTGTTAAAACAAATAAAGGCATATCGAAAGCTATCATTGTGTCAATGACATAACTTGAATTGAAACTACTTACTCTTGGAAAATTCTACTTCAGTCCACCCTGCTCTGCTGCTCCAGCAATCGATCTAGTCGCCCTTAATGCACTATCATTAAAACGGAAATTAACAGACATGAAAACAAATCATATAAATGAAGAATCAATGATTTAGACGCAAATTTACTTACTTGGCAAACATGGATTTGATTTCATCGTTTGGCCTGCCACCACGTAAGGGATCAAACCAATAGCATGTGTTCTTCGAGGGACAAACAACACACAGGGTCCAATGACCACTACAACATATACATTTTAATATTAATTAAGATAAGAAAGGAATTTATTCTTAAAAATCTTAAATAAACAAAACTAAAATACGTATGCTTCAAGTATTGGGGCTAGATAACAACGATCATCCTCCAAGCCAATTGTAGCACCAATATAAAGCGTCCTTTGGGTTAACGTATTGCGAGCCCTGGTCGTGCTTATTGGACTTAAAAATCCATACAAACCCGAGTGGCCTTTCTTGACGCATAGGTCATTGCAGACACTATGGTCGAAATAAAATGATAAGTGTTGTTGAGTATAGAAAACAAAAAATATCAATGCAATAATTAAAGGGGAAAAAACTTACAGTATCGCAGCTTCAAGAATGACCAAATCTAAACACTCCATATGCATAAATTCAGCAAGATCTTTTTTGTCAACGGTAAAGTTATATGTCTTATCTGTGCCGAAAATACCCGGTGGCATCTTGAAGGAGAGATAGCTGATGTCCTTGTACACGTCTCGCAGTAGTGCTAAGTGTGGAAAATTGCCCGCAGCTTGTTCATTCTATGAAAACATAAACAAACATATTATGAGTGAGTTACCAATGAAAAGCAAGTTCTAGGTAATGTATTTCCTACCATTGGAGGTGTCGCCGCCGCCATCTGAATAAGATGATTCGGCCATAGGATGAACGAATTTATGGCCCGGCCTAAATCAGGAACCTCGTCATCTTCAATCGGAATGTGTGTTTCTTCTTCCCCCTCTCGAACACATGTCACAGTCACCCTACGTAGGTCTTGTGGAATTTCAATATTATGGTGGGTGGTGTGATCCATGTAAATAAGAGCATCGGCAACAATACGCCGGTGTGGGACATCCAGAAAGAGAGTGCACGGTTGTCCTCCCTGTGGAATGTGAGAAGGCTCGCTTGGATCAACATCCGGAGGGTGAAAACTCTCTTTACTGCTGGGGAAGGCCGGGGATTCACGAGTTGTATGTTCCGTATTGTCCCTCGAATCCATCATAGTTTTCACTTCGGATCGTACTTGTTGCATGATTTCGTCAAACAATCCCGCCCGAATTTTTACCACAAGCTGAGGACTAGGGTTGTTATCGTCATACAACCGTGAACGCCTTCCAAAATATTTTGCGGCAGTAACCCCCTTAGGCTCCCCTCGAATGTTGTCAGGGTAATTCGGCTTCCCAATCATCGTTGACAAAATATCCATTCGTGAACCCAGCGTAAATGAACCTTGGAAACTCTGCTCCTCAAGTGCATCCTGTATCATAAGATGTTTCATAAATAACAACTAAACCCTATAATATGGAACAATTGAGGGTATTTAAACCGTCTAATTTAACTACTTACAATCTTGGAGGCAACCTCAGCAACATCTGCATTTATGTATGTGTCGCCCCTTATCCTCACAGCTTTCCATTTCTTGTGACGAGGAGAAGGTTCAGGGGTCTGGACAACAGTGGAAGGATCGGATTCGGCAGCTTCCTTCATTCTCTCTAACTGCTCATCCATCATTCTCCGTTCTAGCTTTCTGTACCCACCACGAGACAAACAATGTGGATACTTATTTGCCGCTTGCCTCTCTTTATTGGCTTCACTTACTTCCTGTGACACGAAATCAAATAAAACTGAGCCTAAGTTGTCAAATAAAATAAATGAAATGATATGAAAGAAATTTTACAATAAATTGTGGATTTTTCCGCGACGCCACAAACTCCTTCTAGTCCTCGGGAGAAATATATGGATATTTCTGGCATGGATCCTCGTTCCTCCTTGGACCTCGAATAAAATTTTTAGTCAGCTTATTCTTGAAGTCTTTCCAACATAGACGGACTTCCCCCATCTAATGCTTTTCCATTGCCTTAGTGTTAGGGACGTCATACGTTTGCTGCAAGGTAAAAGGAAAGATAATTAAATTTCAATTAATAAGTCAAATGATACAAATGCAGATATATCGAAAGTGACAAACCAAAAGTTGTGCCCAAATCAACTGCTTTGTTTTCGGCGGAACGAACTTCCAAGCAGAGATGACAATGCAAACTTTGCTCCGAGCCAGATAGCCTACATAGCTAATGAAATTGTCTTCCTTCAGGCCAATTAGATTCAACTTGTCATCAAATTCCACATGCAGCCTCTTTTTTTGGTTTTCACGACGGGCCACTAGCGTTGCCATCTGTGTGCAACCTCAAACCCTTCTCACAACAGGCTCGTCACCTCTCTCACCTCCTGACTCATCAGAGTTAGAGCTAGAGCTAGACATGATCCTGTTCATGAAGGATAAATCAATGTTAGATAGGTTATTAAATAGTAAACAGATTAATAAAATGGAAAAAAATGTTAAACCACCACAAAAATAACATATTACTATTACATAAGTTAAGATCTTACTTTATATGGTTTCCCATATTCCTTCACAATGATCTTTTCTTGCAACATCTTCGTCATCATCTACCAATTCCACTTCACGTGTTGTAGGGGGATTTGTTGTGAAAGGGGGTGTATCGTCAAGGTCGAAGGATTCTTCACCATACTTCTGTTTTTTACTTTGAAGTACAATGGACATTTTTTTATTTGCCAGGTCTGTAACATAAAACACTTGTTTCGCCTGGCTTGCTAGAATGAATGGCTCATCTCTATGACCAACTCTTTCAAGATCAACTGAGACAACTCCAAATTGTGGATCTATTACAACAGCATTATTGCTAACCCACTTACATTTCAATAGAGCAACTTTGAACTTGTTGTAGCTCATCTCCCATATTTCTTCAATAACTCCATAATAAGTTATTGATGCTAATACCGGGTTTTTGTCTTTCGAACTCGCAAAGTGCATGGATTCAGCTTCAACCATCACCCCACTATTTTGCACAGAACTTCTGTCATCTTGGTCTTTTGTGTAGAAGGTATACCCGTTTATATCATAACCTTGCCAAGTGATGACCTGAAAAGAAGGCCCCTAGGCCAACCACTCGATTGTATCCGACACTCTGGTCTCGCACGATACCTTCTCCTCGAACCACTTTGCGAACGTCTTCTTTTGTTCATGAGCTATTTGCATGTCATTCTTCCTTGGATTCTTATTTTTCAAACTCTTTCTGTGTTCATCAATGTATGGTTGAACTTATTCCATATTATTCAAGATGTACAGGTGTGCTTGCAACACCTTTTCACGAGGCTTATTCTTCAGTTTGATTCCTCAAGTTCCCTCGGTTATCCCCTCCTCATGCTGAGATCGTATCATCGTCCCTCGTAGATAATCTTTGCAAAAGTCCATAGCCTCTTCAACTACATATCTTTCAACAATCGAGGCTTCCGATCGATAAGGATTTTTAGAATACCCTTTTAAGATCTTCATGTATTGCTCGAAAGGGTACATCCACCTTAGGTAAACTGGACCGCAAAGCCTTACCTCCCTTACCAAGTGCACTATCAGGTGCACCATTATATCGAAAAATGCAAGAGGAAAATGCATCTCTAGTTGGGACAAAATAATATAACCCTCATTTTCCAATTCATCCAACTTTTCAATGTCAATGACTTTGTTGCAGATACCATTAAAGAAAATACATAATTTCGTTATAGTGGTTCGCACTTCATCTTTCATAATGTCCCTAATAGCTACAGGCAATAGTTGTTGCATCAGCACATGATAATCATGGGACTTCATTCTCACTAACTTCAGTTGTCCATTGAAACACACCTTCTCAAATTACATGAATATCATTGTGGAACCTTAATGTCATATAAACACCCACACAAACTTTTTTTCTCCGCTTTTGATAGTGTATAAGCTGCTGGTGTAACGCCTCATTTTCAATACCAAAATCTTGGCCAAAGTAACACCTCCAAATATAGGATATTCAACACTCAAACACATATTTACAATATGGCCAAAAGTAGAAATCCATTTATACAGGGCCAAAATAAATCCAATAAATAAGAGTTATTTTAAAATGCGGAAGTCTTTTAGGTTCATGGCAAATAAAATAACACAACATAAACTAAAGGAGTACAGAAGAGCCTACAAAGCTCACTCCATGGGTGCATTCCCTTGATCTCTACTAAGTTATTCACCTGAAAAATGTTAATATGGGGTGAGATTACACATCTCAGTAACTACTAAATATTTCTACCGTACACGAGCAAATAATATATGACAAAAAGATATGGGCTGATTTCAAATATATATATAGATTCCATAATTTATCATACAAAATAATTTATACTAATAGTCATCAATATAGAAGGTATTAAAACATATATATCTTAAAAGTTCTCATCTCATGTCTTTACAGAATATTCATCATCATATCAAATTCTTGAACTGTTCAGAAATGCACTATGCAGTATGCAGCCTCCCTTATATCACCACCTCCCTTATACCGCAGACTGGAGCCATAGGCTAACACATAGTCCAATAGAAACTTATTCATTTGACTGAATTGTTCCAAGCTCACCAAAACTTAAGATACACCCGGCCAAAGGTATATAGCTTAAATCTGGACTATGGCTCCCCTCCTTTAAAATAACTAAGGAGGTGTCACATGTCCCACAACTCCAATGAAATCCCGGCCAGAGGAAAACATGGAAGATGGGGCCCTGAAACAAGTACCATCCACTGTGCACCGAGTGGTGGCATAAATCATTCTTATCATTCAAATCCCTCCTTACTCCACCCATCATAATACAACCGCCATGATGAATATGTTCACTCAAAATAATGCATTATTATACCATAAAGTTTTATACATCAATATGCGTATTTATGAATAGTGAATACTATGCGTATATGTGAATAGTAAAATACGATATATATACATGAATAGTAAAAATGAAGAGTACATACGGTATGTATACGTGAATAGTAAATACGGTATGTATACGTGAATAGTATTATGAATAGTAAATACGGTATACGTGAATAGTAAAATGAATAGTAAATACGGTATACGTGAATAGTAAAATGAATAGTAAATACGGTGTGAATAGTAAATATGGTATACGTGAATAGTAAATACAGTATACGTGAATAGTAACATGAATAGTAAAAATGAATAGTAAATACGGTATACGTGAATAGTAACGTACGTATAAATAGTACCTCTGCAGATTTGCAAATCAAAGTTCCCACACCAGATCTTAAAACCATAAATATTTTCTAAATATTCTTGCCAAAATAGTAAACAAACAAATTTATAATCATACATAATTCACAAGTATAAGGAAGAATATTCAGAGTTACCTGTTACTTGCTAATACCCGAATCACCAACCAGCTATTATAACTCTCAAGCAAACATCTCTCTACTCTCTCTCTCTCTCTCTCTCTACCTCTCTCTATGGCTCTTAGAAGTTGTGAAGAATGAAATGAAATGGAAGGTCTATTTATAGTTGGAAAATGGGTCTTTAAGTGTAATTTTCGTCTCTGGGTCGTTTTACGTAATTTTCCCAAAATTTAAAAAAGAAGTTGCCCGTGACTACTCCCGTGATGTTTCTTTTAAAATTTTTTAATAATATTTTAATAATATAATATATATTATTATTTAAATAATAAATTATTATTGAGTGGGTCCCGCGGCCAAAATTTTCAAAACTCACGAGAGTTTCTGTCGGCAAAGGAGAAATAATTTGACGTGGGTCCCACATGAATAGTAAATACGTATTTTGGAATAGTAAATACCGTATTTTTAAATAGTAAATACGTATTTGTGAATAGTGAACACTATTCATATTTCACAAATTTCAAGTATTAAATACGTATTTGCGAATAACATATATATATATATATATATTTTAAAATACGTATTTGTATATAGTAAAAACGTATACGTGAATAGTAAATACTATTCACGGGGCCCACAAAATACTGATTTCAAATTTATTACTTTCCAAAAATAGAGCCTACTAGTCTTCCCAAGATAGGTTTATGTTCAAGATATTAGATTCAAAATTCAGGATGTTACATTTCTCCCCTCCTAAAAGAAAATTTTGTCCTCAAAATTTCGCTATAATAAGAATTCTAACCTATTTAAATAAATGAGGATAGGTTTGTCGCATGCTCTCCTCCGTTTCCCAAGTAGCATCTCCGGGAGCCATTCCTTTACACACAACCTTTACAAGCTAATAGCCTTGTTCCTCAATTACTTATCCCCCGCATCAACAATCCGCTCCGACTCAGCTTTATATATCATATTATCCCTAAGTCCTATCTCTTTCCCAAACATGCTCACCAAGCACACAACACAATTTTCGTTCATCCTGTACCCAAAGTAATATTCAGACACAGGATCCACTAGTTCCTTATTTGAGCGCTTGGTTACACTGGCCTCACAGGCCAGTTCATTCTTCCTTTCTGCTTTTTTCATTGTATTACCACGACACTGGATATTCAGATCTTACAGCTTAAGAAGTTACCCTCAGGCCATAATAACCACAATATGATATAATTTGATTATTTTGCCAACCTTAAGATAAACTTTAGACATACAGGTCTAATGTTACCATGATAGGCAACAAACACAATACTAGGCACATAAGTCTTATAGCCTAGAGATACCACCATATGCAAACTAGCTCAACGGGTCTTACCGCTTCAAGCCTCTGCTCGTCTATCCTATACCCGTGCTTCCTCAATTCAAGTTTTAAGAAAACACTTACTTACTAAATCTAGCTTTCACCAATGGCAAGTAATTCAAAAACAAGTACATTTGGCAAGATTCTGCAAACTAAGTATATCCACAACAGTTTCCAACCTCTTCTAACTTGTACACCTTCCACCACAATCATAATGTAAAAGTCAATTCTTGTTCGAATTTCGCAAGGATTCATTCCATGAGACATCATAGTTTATAAATGTCGATTACAAACTGGTCTTAAATCCTGTTGTAAATATTGCGTAAAAATTTCCAAACACAGCAAGTGCATTGGTAAGTTCAAAATTCAAATACTCAGGGACTTAGCAACTTATTTTAAATAGTCACCAACTCCGAATACATTCCAGGTTCCAACTTATTCTACTCAACTCATCCATGAAACACTCAATTCATTATTTCTAAAGAAAGATTCTATTATCAAGATCATTTCCTATGCTAGATAAACAGTTGGCAATTCTCTGAACACCTTACACATGTTGGTATCACATTTTGTTCCCTATTTCTCTCAAATCAATTAATACCATATTCTAATATCTCAATTTATTCAATCAATTCAGTCTCCTAAAGAATCAATACAACTGTTAAGTTAAACTGTTATATTACATTTATACTAGTAGCAACCCTCTAGATCCCCTACCAACTTTCAGATTCATCATCCTATTTCTAAAACCCCGATTATTCATACTAGATTCATCATACTCCATAGCTTATATCATTTAAGAACTATCCTCAAACTTTCCCCAAAAATGATAATTGTCAAATTACAAATCAACTCTTAGAACTTCAATATCAGCAAGACAGAGATATCATGTGTCCTCAATAATATCCATAGAACATTCATGTTTCACAATTCCTAGACTAAGATTTAAAACATTCAAATATTATTCTCACAATCTCAGCATTGTTCACATGATTCGAATTCAATCCTTAGTATCTCAAAGACATATACTAAATATCATCTGTTCCTCTCATAGTTATCTATTAATCACACCCAAATAACATACTAATATTATAACATAAATCACCGGATTTCATACTTTCATAATTAGACATACTATCTTAACTCAGATTGAATTCAAGTCTATTCTCAAATATTCCCAGACATTAATAGTCAAGTTTACTATTTGATTCTTATAACCTCAACATCAACTGATAATTCGTGTTTCCCCAAAAATACCCATTATACATACTAAGATCATGATTCACAATTCCTAATCTAATTCTTGGATTATATGAAGACTATCTACAACCTCAGCAGTATTCACAAGGTTCTAATTCTACCTCAACCTGCAATATCACAAAGGCTCATTTCGTTCTTAAGTTCTATTTCAGCTTAGATTAAATTAAAGCCTATCCTCAATATTTACTATATTCATTCTAACATCTTTCTGGCATTCCTAAGGATCACCATTTCATACCTTTCCATCGATCTTCCAACATGTTTATCCAAAAACCTTAGTCTTTGAATTATCTGTGACAAATTCATAGAGTTCTTCGGATACTCAGAGAGTGAAGAATGCTCTCGGGTTAATTGGCACAACTCATCATCATTTCAAATCTTCGGATTCTCTCCGGTTCATCTAATATTATTAGGAAGTCACCCTTCCCAAGATTACTATCACCTTAGCACGCTTACGCTTAAAATCCTATTTTTAAATGTCAATTCCGACATCTTGAGTCAGCTGCACATCCAAGACAGATTTCTTAGATAAATGCGCGTATAAACGTCCAAACTTAATTTCTTGAAAACACAGCTAGCAATAAATGCCATAGCGATTTCTGTCTGCAAAGGTCTAGGAAACTGCGACCCCTAACGGTGGCTAGGGTGCACTAGGGTGCGGTGCCATAAAATTTCCGCATAACAACAAAGTCTGCATAATTATGAGCCAGCAACAGATGAGAATCCAATGCTGCTTAACAAAATCTAGACGTTACTAGCCCAGCTATAAACCGAGTAAAGAAAGAGTAAATGTTTCATGTTCTCTCAAACTTCACAAAACCTCCACATATTCATTTCCTCTCCGATCGTAACCTTCACTATAACCTTCCACATTATCCTTAAACATGGCCGGTTCAAGTAACTCTATTCCAGTCTCCGATTCATTCAACCCTTTCTTTCTTGAAGCCTTACTTCATGACTATCAGACTAACGTGTTGTCTAATTTGTCAAACAATGCATCATACCCTTATTCTTCTTTACTTCCCCAAAATCCCGTAAGTATGAACGTTCATTCATCTGCCTCAACGATAAACATTCCTACTCCTCCTCCAAGGATACAAGATTCTATTTTTACCACTACTAACAGAAAGGAATCTGAAGCAGGTCCATCAAGGCGACCTGTCCAAAGGTGTCGTAATGTGGCAGAACTTATGGAGTCTACGGTACCTTCTCAACCAAGGAATCCTGCTTCTACCTTGACTGAGACTACTAATCCATTTTCATGTGGTTGCTGCCATGTTCTACGAGAGATCATTCATACCAATGGACTTCAATACCATAAACTTGAAGTTCATGGGAGGATTGGTATGATATGCCACGCTGTCTTTCACCAGGACGTACAAGGAGGTTCTTCCAGTCCTCAAGTATTTGACTTTGGTAAGAAGAATTTAGATGATGTCAAACATTTTCTAGAAAATTATTGTTTGAATCAAAAATCTTTAGGGTATGTCCTGGTGTCGGATCCCCTATCAGCCTACTATGAGGCCCTCTGTGTTGGTTTGGAATGGACTAAAAATCAAAATGAACTCCCTAATAGTTCATTTCCAACCAATACAGAAAATATATCCAATAAAGGAAAAGAACTCATGGTTGTAAATAATAATCCTTCAGTCCCCATACCTAGTAATCCATACCGATCAAGAGCTGAACAAAATATTAGAGCTGCATCAATGTCAATAGATGATCTTAGAGACTTCTTCCATTTACCTCAACAAGAAGCGGCTCAACAAGTTCGTCTATGCAAAAATGTTCTAATGAAAATATGCCATAGGGGAGGAATAAAGCATTGGCCGTATGTAAAAATTCGAAGCACTATGAAGCAAATAGCTAGATTGAGAAGAACAATGTCTCCTGATGGTCCTCTCTCAAGAGCAGCCGCTCAGGAAGAAATTAATAGACTTAAACTTGAGATAGTCGAAGCTTGCGGTGGGATTGTACCAACTGTTGTTCTTGATGCTTGAATTAATATAGTCTACTCTTCTTAGCCTTCTTGCTAATGTTTGTAATCTCTATTCTAGGATTCATAAGGATTTTCGAGTTTTCCTGCCAAACTCAACTTTATCTTATTAAATTCAAACTTAAGCCAGTTATTTTGTATAATCAAGACTATGCCCGAATTCTGTTATGATATTGTCCTCTGTTACTCATATAAATTAGCTAGGTAAGTAAAAATCTAGCGAAAATCTCTTCATACTTTTTACAACGGCAACTAATTGAATAAACATCAAATAGGGGCTTAGTCTTTCAATCACTTTCTTAGACACCAATAAAAATATTCATCCTAGAAAGTAATTTTGGGCCTACAGAATCCAATATTCAATAAATTTTCTACTTACCAACTTCCGCTACGCAGCTCTGAAATTTAATCTCAATCACATCCTCAAATCATAAATCCTCATTATCAATCACTTGAATATTTTGATTAACCCATTCTTCTCCTATCATGAATGTCACAAGAAAATTGGTAAAAAGAATCCAAAGCTATAAAGGAAAATGCACATGTTATGATATTTAATTTGCCATGACCTCAAAATTTTTATTTAGAAAACTGATAGGAAATTTACAGATTGGCCAGAACCTTTGCTCTGATACCAAAAATGTAACGCCTCATTTTCAATACCAAAATCTTGGCCAAAGTAACACCTCCAAATATAGGATATTCAACACTCAAACACATATTTACAATATGGCCAAAAGTAGAAATCCATTTATACAGGGCCAAAATAAATCCAATAAATAAGAGTTATTTTAAAATGCGGAAGTCTTTTAGGTTCATGGCAAATAAAATAACACAACATAAACTAAAGGAGTACAGAAGAGCCTACAAAGCTCACTCCATGGGTGCATTCCCTTGATCTCTACTAAGTTATTCACCTGAAAAATGTTAATATGGGGTGAGATTACACATCTCAGTAACTACTAAATATTTCTACCGTACACGAGCAAATAATATATGACAAAAAGATATGGGCTGATTTCAAATATATATATAGATTCCATAATTTATCATACAAAATAATTTATACTAATAGTCATCAATATAGAAGGTATTAAAACATATATATCTTAAAAGTTCTCATCTCATGTCTTTACAGAATATTCATCATCATATCAAATTCTTGAACTGTTCAGAAATGCACTATGCAGTATGCAGCCTCCCTTATATCACCACCTCCCTTATACCGCAGACTGGAGCCATAGGCTAACACATAGTCCAATAGAAACTTATTCATTTGACTGAATTGTTCCAAGCTCACCAAAACTTAAGATACACCCGGCCAAAGGTATATAGCTTAAATCTGGACTATGGCTCCCCTCCTTTAAAATAACTAAGGAGGTGTCACATGTCCCACAACTCCAATGAAATCCCGGCCAGAGGAAAACATGGAAGATGGGGCCCTGAAACAAGTACCATCCACTGTGCACCGAGTGGTGGCATAAATCATTCTTATCATTCAAATCCCTCCTTACTCCACCCATCATAATACAACCGCCATGATGAATATGTTCACTCAAAATAATGCATTATTATACCATAAAGTTTTATACATCAATATGCGTATTTATGAATAGTGAATACTATGCGTATATGTGAATAGTAAAATACGATATATATACATGAATAGTAAAAATGAAGAGTACATACGGTATGTATACGTGAATAGTAAATACGGTATGTATACGTGAATAGTATTATGAATAGTAAATACGGTATACGTGAATAGTAAAATGAATAGTAAATACGGTATACGTGAATAGTAAAATGAATAGTAAATACGGTGTGAATAGTAAATATGGTATACGTGAATAGTAAATACAGTATACGTGAATAGTAACATGAATAGTAAAAATGAATAGTAAATACGGTATACGTGAATAGTAACGTACGTATAAATAGTACCTCTGCAGATTTGCAAATCAAAGTTCCCACACCAGATCTTAAAACCATAAATATTTTCTAAATATTCTTGCCAAAATAGTAAACAAACAAATTTATAATCATACATAATTCACAAGTATAAGGAAGAATATTCAGAGTTACCTGTTACTTGCTAATACCCGAATCACCAACCAGCTATTATAACTCTCAAGCAAACATCTCTCTACTCTCTCTCTCTCTCTCTCTCTACCTCTCTCTATGGCTCTTAGAAGTTGTGAAGAATGAAATGAAATGGAAGGTCTATTTATAGTTGGAAAATGGGTCTTTAAGTGTAATTTTCGTCTCTGGGTCGTTTTACGTAATTTTCCCAAAATTTAAAAAAGAAGTTGCCCGTGACTACTCCCGTGATGTTTCTTTTAAAATTTTTTAATAATATTTTAATAATATAATATATATTATTATTTAAATAATAAATTATTATTGAGTGGGTCCCGCGGCCAAAATTTTCAAAACTCACGAGAGTTTCTGTCGGCAGAGGAGAAATAATTTGACGTGGGTCCCACATGAATAGTAAATACGTATTTTGGAATAGTAAATACCGTATTTTTAAATAGTAAATACGTATTTGTGAATAGTGAACACTATTCATATTTCACAAATTTCAAGTATTAAATACGTATTTGCGAATAACATATATATATATATATATATATATATATATTAAAATACGTATTTGTATATAGTAAAAACGTATACGTGAATAGTAAATACTATTCACGGGGCCCACAAAATACTGATTTCAAATTTATTACTTTCCAAAATAGAGCCTACTAGTCTTCCCAAGATAGGTTTATGTTCAAGATATTAGATTCAAAATTCAGGATGTTACAGCTGGCTCCAGGTATGCCTTCTTACCATCTTCTTTTACTTGTGGATGTAACCGTTCTCTTATTCCCATATCAACCATGTCTAGTCTTGAACTAATTCCATCCTTAGTCTTTCCTGGTATGTGCAAAAGAGTACTGACAAGGCTATCACAAACGCTTTTCTCCACATGCATCACATCAAGACTGTGTCTCACATCAAGACTACGCCAATGTGGAAGATCAAAGAAAATTGATCTCTTCTTCCATATATTCTTCTCACCCACAATCTTTCGCTGCTTACCCAATATGACATTGATATGTTTCACCCGACTATAAACATTCTCTCCAGTTAATGCCTTTGGAGCCATTCTATGCTCCGGTAAACCGTTAAAACGTTTTCTTAACTTACGATATGGGTGGAACTGATCAAGAAACTTCCTGTGACCGAGGTAGACCGTTTTTTTCCCGTGCTTTAGTTGATGGAAGTCTGTGTCTGCTTCACATATTGGACATGCTTTATGCCCCTTCAAACTGTACCTTGATAAATTTCCGTATGCGGGAAAGTCATTTATCGTGGTAAAAATCATTGCACGCATGTTGAAGGACTCCTTCTTATATGCATCAAACACATCTATGCGTTCCTCCCACAATTTCTTTAAATCCTCAACCAAAGGCGCCAAGTACACATCGATATTGTTCCCGGGCTATTTTGGTCCAGAAATCATCATAGAGAGCATCACATACTTGCGTTTCATACATAGCTAGGGAGGTAAGTTGTATATTACAAGGACAACTGGCCATGCACTATGGGTGCTGCTAAGAGTTCGATACGGATTGAATCCATCTGTACAAAGGCCCAGACAAAGGTTTCTTGGCTCACTGCCAAATTGAGGGAACATTTCGTCTATTTTCTTCCATTGCAGAGAGTCAGCTAGGTGCCGAAGATATTTTCCATCGGATATTCTCTCATCGAAATGCCATCTCAACTGCTTTGCCGTCGTTTCACTAGTAAAGAGATGCTTAAACCACGGTATTATTGGAAGATACCACAATGCCTTCACAGGTTGCATTTTTGTTGTCTCATCATCTCCAGAACCACCACCTTTCTTCACTTTGTATCGTGAAGTTTTACACTTCGGACAATTACTCAGGCCTTCATACTCATTTCTGTACAATATGCAGTCATTAGGGCAACTGTGTATCTTTTTATACTTCATACCCATCGAAGACAAGATTTTCTTGGCCTCATACATACGATTTGGAAGTACATTATCGTCTGGCAACATATCTTTCAACAATTGAAGTAGTGACGTGAAACTACTATCGGTCCACCCACAAGTTGCCTTTAAGTTGACCAAATGTAAGGTCCCAGTCAACTGTGTATATTTAGTACACCCAGGGAACAAAGGTGTCTCTGCATCACTTCGCACGCTATCATATTCATGCGGTTGTGCAAAAGATTCGACCTCAACATCATGAATCATTCTCTCCATTCCATCGTCATCTACCTCAACTTCATTTTCGTGGGACACACTGGTAGTTGCCTCCTCACCATGCCATATCCACGTTGTGTATCGAAGGTTTATTCCATCACAAATTAGGTGATCCCTTATAGTAGGAATATCCCGTCGAACCCCATTTAAGCAATTAACACATGGACAATAATACATTCCATTTTTTGTTGCCACATTCCTTCTAGCAAATTCAATAAACTCTTCCACCCCATTCTCATATTCTTCACTAGTTCTCAAAGCATCCATCCAACTATGTCCCATTTTAATACCACCTACGACATTTCCGACAACACAAGTTTATAACAATTTAAAGAACGACATGCTTTTTTGTCAATCTAGAACTAAAATTTCAACAGCATTTCCCCTTAAAAGTAATACATCCCAAAATTTCAACAACAAAAAATTTCAACTTCAATCAAGAAAACTTACTAACTAAGCCAATTCAGATCAATATCAGCTATTAAATCCAATAGTTTCATCATTATACAAAGTATAAAAATATAGCTAAATTGTCCAAGTCATAAACTATTAAATTATGGACTTCTAATCATCTTTATTCATACAACAAAGTTGACCTAGTTCAATGCACATCAACAAAAAAACAACAACAATTAACTTTACTTACCTCAACTTTAAATTCTGATGCTTGAAATTTATTTGCTCTAGCCAACCTAAAGACAACAACAATAAAGAGAACATTAGAATTATTCAAACTAACATATAGGAGAGGGAATAATTGTATGACAAAAGGAACATGGTTACAAATACCTACCCTTTTTCAGTAGATTGCCTATCAGTCCAGTTTCAAAAACAATGTAGGTGCACCGAATACAATTGCAGTGGCAATTGCAAATGCCTTTCCAACTACATAAACCAAAATGAAAAATGAGCAACATTATAATAACTGGTCTCTAAGGGATATCCCCCAAAGAAAGCTCAACAACAAAGCAATGGTGCAAATGCGAAAGGCATTCGTGATGTAAATGAGGTAATTTTTTCAATCCATTCTCTCAATAATTAAAATTTCAAGACATGAGTGTCTTCATATAGTAGGAATTTATAGGTCTCACATTAGACTATATGCTACAATCCTAGAGGTGGTCATGGGTCTTGTATTTTGAGTTAAACGACATAACTTAGGAATATATATAATTGATATTATATAAACGGAGTATAAAATATAAATCATTTTCAACTAATTTACCAAAATTAAATAAAGAGTAGTTAATTTATTAAATCCACCTTAAAATTTCATTATTATTATTAACTTTACTATTTGTCCCACGTATCTTATTTTTCTGATATCCAATGTGAACAATAATAAATATGGATACAACTAAAAAAAGATAAGTAATACTCCTTCGATCCTATTTGGCTGCATTTTCATGACTCATACTTAAGAAAGTTTTATCACATTCAATTCTTTCAAGCATGAATCTTTGATAGCTTTTAATGTCAAACTCAGAAATCATTTCATCCTATTTCTTTTGAAAAGAGTAAAACAAAAAAGCTCACTTGTTCTAACTCTATTGTTAATCATGTTATTACATTGTACAGTCAAAACCTTCAAGCTAAATGCATATTTCCAAAAGAAACCAATAACTTGTTTCATTTACACACACAAACTTATATTAATTCATAATTTCTCTATGCAAATACGGAACCTAAAACTTAGGCTCAATCTCAACCTACAAGACCCCTCTAATAGTACCCACAATATTTAAATTATGTCTCTGTTTATTAGATGTAATGAATCAGGCAACCTATTTTGACAAATAAAAAAAAAAAATTCCTTCCTTCATGTTGCTTCAGAAATAGAATTCCAAGATTCCATCTAGTCTTACCTGTTGATGTAAATTTGTTTCAGTTTCTCTTCGTCAAGCGAGGAACGCGTTTCTTCAATCCTCAGTCCTCCTGTGCAGTCTTGAACTCTGGGTCCGAGCTTCTGGGTCGTGCCGATGGAGTATGGCCAACGGAGAATGGCCGACGGAGTATGGCCGACGGAGCAACACTAGGAATTTATTGAACAAAGCAACAAAGCAACAATAGGAATTTTGGGTCCGAGCTTCTGGGTCGTGCCGATGAGTATGGCCGACTGAGTCACGGAGGTGAGTGGCGATGGACGATGAGGTCACGGAGGTCATGAAAGATGGAAGGAACAAGGTAGACGGCGGCCGCGGGCTTGTTGAGGAAAGAATGGAAGGGAAAAAGTAAAAAATTAAGGGGGCTCATGCGTTCTCTTTAATTTCTAGGGCTACAACGCTTTATTGAAACGCTGTGTTTTAAGGATTATAGGCGTCCTGAATTATCTTTCAGAACGCCTAAATTCCATATTTGAATCCCTAAATGATAATCAGGACACCCTTTTTTTCAAATTGGCGTCCTGATTAGGCTTAAGGGCGCCAATATTTTTAATATTGGCGCCCTGATTGTTAATCAGGATGCCTATATTTTAATATTGGTGCACTGATTTACAAACAGGACGCCTATATTAAAAAATTGGCGTCCTGATTATCAATCAGGGCACCAATATTCTGGCTTTTGATAAAAAATATTAACAATATTTTTAATTTCATATATGATAAAAAACATCAACGGCGCTAAACAAAAAATTCTTATATCTTTCTCGCTTTTTTGTGTGTTTCTGATTTTTAGGCATCCTGGAACAAATATAGAACGCCAAAAAAATTAAATCCCATGGCGCCAAACAGAAAATTATCATATTTGCTATGGCGCGCAGATATTAGGTGCCCTGAAAACATATTAGGACACCAAAAATCCATTTAAGAAGTCCTAATCTATAATTTAGAAAGTTGAAGGGTCAACTTCCTTCCAAATAATTACAAGAATGCTACTACCTCCTTTTTTTACTTCCTGTTTCTTAATAAGGATGTCTTTTAAGGGAGTAATTTCTACTTTTTGTAGTAGTGTGGGCTTAAATGATTCCTATCAACATCCTAGGAGCAGTGGCGGAACGTGGTGTTGGCTAGGCCCCAGCTGGCTCCGACTGATCTTATAAAATTTATTAGTATATCCATGCATTTATTATATGATATTTTATTTGGTCATAAATTTGGCCCCAGCTAATTTTTTATCTTCTCTGTAAAAATAATGTTTGTTTCAGTACTTATTGGGCTATGAGAGGAAAGTAAAATTCTTGTTTGAGATAGCGAAACTGTTAGTATCATCTTATATATTGATTTGATTTATAATTATTGGTTATTATGTATTTGTATTTTCAAGGTTATTTGATACTATTTAGTAAATACTCTCTCTGATCCTTATTTAAGGAACCAACTAATAATTCTCACAAGTCAATAAAAACAGTTAAAATCATTAAATTTGTCCTAAAATTTAATTAATTTTCAATATTATCCCTATTAATTACACTAAATTCTAATATCATATTCATTATTACTCTTTTTTTCCCCCTAAAACAAAGAGTAATAATTAATTTGTATTAATTATTACTCTCACTCACTTCCTTTTTAATTATGGGTATACATGTGAAAAAATATTTAATGCTATTTGGAAACAAGTAAGTGTCTTATAAAAAGGACCAAATATACTTGTTAGTTGGTGCCTTATGATAAGAAGAATTAAAAGGAGCAGTTTAATATGTTTAGTTTTTGGCCTGAGCTAAAATTTTTTTCTCATTCCGCCACTGCCTAGGAGTCAAATTCTCTTGATGACTTCGCTCACTACTCCTAATCAAGCTTAATTCTATGGTAATTCAAGAGGAAAGGCAGCATCAAATTAGCAGTCTGTCTCCTTACTCTGCTCCTAATGTATCCATGATGGCAAATAATTGAATGAGAAGAGGAAGAGGCCGTGCTAAGGGACGTGGCAGGGGATGTTCCCAAGACCAATGCACCTACTGCAATAGGAAAGGACATCATCATGACAATTGTTATCAACTCATTGGTTTTCCTCCCAATTTTTGTTTCCCAAGGAATTTGGGACAACAAAGTGATCAGGCAAAGCAGATATCTACTGATGTTGCTCCGAAGACCCTTTTCAATCAAGATTTGGTCTCTACATCTTCTGCTCGTGTTCACTCAATAGCAATACAAACAAACTTTGGACCTCCTAAAGCGGGATTCGGATCCGAAGGATGTTGCAGTTAGTGTGCAGGCAAGTATGACAGGCTTGCATCCCTTGGTGAATGATATAGCTAAAATAGGAGGGAAAGGGATGGAAAGGGAAAAGGACGGTTCCAAACGGCATGCCGCAGTAAACTCAGAGATTTAATGGCAAAACAAGAAGAAGAAGAATATGAAACGGGAAAAAAAAAACTACCAATACAAAAAAACTACCGACTATAGAGTTCATTTTTATCTACATGCAATATATATATATATATATATATATATATATATATTCTTAAAATAGGATCTTAGATATAACCGGTTTTTTTGTTTTTAGAAATGTTTTAGCTAGTTACAAAGTATTAAGAAGTAACTCCTGAAAAACTTCCATTCACTTTGACGGCTTGAAGTATAATTTTTTTTTGATTAAGTGTAATTATTTACATGTATTATTTTTTTTTTGAAACATTGACTGATTGATCGATAATTATAATTTAGGGCGTGGGTGCTGCATTATGCATACATGTCAACATTGATTGGAACATGTGTGTGTGTTGGTCGGCGAAGTTTTATGCTAAGAGCAGGGGTGGACATGGGCAGAGTTGGGTAGGGTGAGATCTTTACTTGATGCCCAACCTGAGGAATGAACGGGCTACATTTTGTAGCTCGATGCCCAACCCTACTCGATAAAAGCCCTAACTATTTTCGGGCTGGACAAGGGCGGGCTGGGTAGGGCTGGCTTCCCTTGCCCAAATAGTGACGTTTTGCCTTGTTCCTTGAAAATTTTAATTCATAGTTCATAGAATTTCAAAGCTTTGGAGATAGCTGAAATATAATATAATATATTGAGACATAGTAATATAATATATTTTAAATAAAATAATATATGTAGAACAATATTTATTTAAATATATTTAATTTTTAGGGTAAGGTCAAATGGGTAGGGTAGGACCTCCTGCCCGATGCCCAGTCCAAAACTGCCCAAATTTTTTTCGGGCCACTCTTTTAGAGCAGGGCTGGACAATTTTTTGCTGGGCTTGAGTGAGTGTACTGAGCATCTGGGCACTATGTTCACCTCTAGTTAAGACTACCTAACATAAATAAGTTTTAGAAGAGGTAAAAGTATTAATCAACAATTGAAAATAGAGAAAAAAAATACAAATAAACAATTTAAAATGGGGAAAAGAACACAATCTCGTTAACTTCAATCTAATAGCCATTTTATCTCTCCTTCAACGCCTCTGACATCACACCAAATGACCATTCGGCTGATTTTAACGTCATTGTGCCATAGACGTGCTATTTTTTCTTAAAACATAATAAGGAAACTTCATGAAAGTAATACTTTGGGACCAATTATACAACTCAGACAAAATTTATAGGATTTTTATCTTAGCTGTCGGCAAGATTTTTGTTGTCTATCTTTGTGTGTGTTTGTAGGAATTTTCTCTGTTTTCCCGTTTTCTTTTGGGGCTGCTTGTGTTTTATGTCTCAGTGGCCATTTAAAAGTGTTTCTAGTTTTAAAAAATGTATAACTATAAGGGAAAACTCCATTTGCAGGTATCTCCTCAATTTTTAATTTGATACCTAATGTATTTTTCTTTCTTATTAAATTATTAATTTTGCTCTATTAACAGTTAGTTCTTACAGCTTTATTCTATTAGCACTTTTAGTCCTCGTATAGGAGTTAACGGTACTAACAAAACAAAATTAAAGCATTTGATTCTGAGAGAAAAACACACCAGCGCCAAATTAAAAATTGAAGAAAAGTATAAGTAACTAGGTTTGCCTTAGCTATAAAATATAATTTCTTCTGCCAATTAATAAGTCGAGTAATTAACCACACGAGATTGCGAAATCTCAGTCTGAAAATACAAGAAGGAATAAAAATGAAGGATGACATTATCCCACGTTATGAACGTGTCCACATATAATAAAATGATCCGTAAGAGTACGAAACTCAGATATCACCATGTATATACGTGGCCCTATATAAAGGCATCGTTTCATCATCGATCACAAGATATAAACAGAGATGGCCCTATATAAATTCTTACTTCAAGGTGTTGGATGTACCTTAGTCCATTTTCTTTCACTTATAGTTGTGTGTGTGTGTGAGTGAGATTCTGAATATGGTTGGAAATGGGAGTGCATGCATGCAGCAGCAAAAGTGCGAGTACGTTGTGAATGTTAAGACAGGAGATATGCGTGATGCAGGAAGGGACTCAATCATCAGCCTGACGTTTAAGTCCTCTTCTCACGAGGGCTTTATCGTGAAAAGCCTCAAAGATTGGGGCATATTGGGTTCCGGTTACAAATATTTCAAACAGGGCTTGTTCAACCCTTACCAACTCAATCAACATCTAGCTTGTTGGTTATGTATCTGGTTTTTGTTGGTGTAAGTGTTTCTTAATGACATTAAAAATGCTATATATGTGAAATAATAAAGTCGTCATTCCTCGTTCTCATGAATCAATTTCCAAAAATATACTTGTTCCTTTCTTTTTATTTTATTGTCTGGTTCATTCATAATGACTGTGGGTGGGAAATGATATTTCTAGTACCGCAAGGAAAACTGCGGTGGTGGCAACAACAAAAAATAAGCTTGAGGTTGGTTATATGGTATGCATGACAACGTTGTGCTCTAATAGTTGCAAGGATTTTTTTTTAAAAAAAATAAATTTACAAAAATTTTATGCTTTGGAATCTCATGTATAGACTCTCTCTTTTTCGGTTTTCATTAGCTTTGTTTTGTTTGAGCGAGAGTAACAAAAGAGTAAAAATTATATATTTTTTTTTCGGTGAAAAGCGGGGCCAAAGCCCATCTATATTACTGAATCAAAATGGTTCTTGGGAGTGCAGCTCCCATTACATCCCTAAAAAGGAACTTATGTACAAAAAACAGGGGGCCTATCAAAGACAGCAAAAGAAACATTCTGCTGAATAGCTAAACTCGCAAGGGCGTCTGCACAAGCATTCCCTTCCCTGAACACATGCACGAACTTCAACCTGGAAAATCTTGGCAACACACGGTCAATCTCAGTCAACAATCTCAGAGCATTAGTGTTATCATTGCCTTCCTGCAAATTAAAAATGGTTCTTTAATTTTATCTGGTCCAAGCTCGCTGGTGGCCTTGGTCAATTATGCCGCGGGGCGAGAGAAGACGAAGTCAAAGAAAATAAACCTAAAATGTAATACCTTATATTATCTAGGCCATTCTGTAATTTTATCTGGTCCCTTTCTTCATTGTTTGTAGTTTCCAGAAATTATGGGTACTTTTCTGTAACTTTCTTTAAACTGATCTGCAAAGAAAATAAACCCAAAATGTAGTACCTTACATTCCAAAAATCAATAAATTAAGGTATATCATCAAATATATGACATTTTTACCCCCTTTTAACCTTAATTTCATGCAAACAACTTTAATCACAATTAATCTCAAAGAATGTATTTTAAGGTCTATTAAATTGGCAAAAACAAAACAAGAATTTGGAAAAATTTAAATGAGTAAGAGTAGCCAAATAAAATATGAAAATTAGGCATGTGATGCTACAAAAATTTAACTAAGCAAGGGCCGTGAAAATAGTATAATAGCTAATCAAGGTCATCTATAGAGGATCAATTAAATTAGTGATTAAAAATTAAATTTTCTTATTTCATTTAAGTTGAACATATCAAAATTGATTTCAATGAGTGTGAAGAAATAAAATTAAAAGCTATAAAGACTTTTCATACAGAAAAATTTCAATTGTCCATGGCAACCTAAAGTTTCTAATCGCTTGTTTGTTTCTTAAATTTTATTCCCACTAAATTAATTTAAATTTAACTATATAATTAATCTAGAATCTAAATGTATATAAATGCCTATGAGTCCATTATATTTATACACCTACCTCAATTAATTAGGTAATGTCTCACACAATTAAACAAGGTACAAGTTAAAACGGAAATCCATAATCACTCTAATTTGATTAGCGGAACTTCTAGGTATAATTAAACAAGGTACAAGTTAAACCAGAAACCCGTAATCACACTAATTTTGTAATACCCTAAAAATCCTATTTAGCATAACCACTAAATGATACCTATTAAAGTAGGTGAATATGTGGTCTCAAAGATAGTATAGTTCATCTAGTTTAAAATTATAGAATTTTCTCCTAGAGTTAAATAAACCCAAACAACTCAAATACTCTAAGTTCATTTAGGGATCATAAAATACCCTATAATTTTCATATTGAAGCATAGTTTATATTTAAATTTTAAAGGGGGCAAGAAATGTTATTGAAATATCAAACAAATTAGAGGAAAGTGTCAATAATTGATTGGACAAATAATTGTACATTAATTAAAGTAATTGCATTAATTTTTGCAATTAATTATTGAATCCTCTTAGGAACCATAAAATATCATAAAATGCAAGTAATTACCAAATTAAAATATGGTTCACATGGAATTAAAAGGACTAATAAGGAACTATGGAGAATACTTAAACAAGATAGGAGAAAAATAATAAAGGTATTCATTAAATTAAATAATTGTGCTAAATCTTTATCAAGGAATTGATTAAGCATTATTAACGTATTAAGGGGTGAATAATACCAATTAATGAGCAATTGAAATTACAACAATGAAGACACTAAATTTAAATTAAATTAGGCATAAATAAAGATGTATAATTCCAATTGAAAGTCAATGACTAATTAAGAGTTGTTTAAATGAATTTCTAAGGACTATAATTAAATTGGGGTTCCTAAAATAATATAAGATATCATGAAAATAGGAAAGTATGTTGTCTCCAAAATAGTAGTGTATTTATTCTACTTCTTGAATAAGTTGTCGGTAGGATTTAATAGGGCAAAATTCAACTCCCTAAATTTTATTAGGGGTCATAAAATATTGTAAAATGTCCTAGAAACCCCTAAACCAATTAAATGAAATTTCCAACAATTCAAGAACGATTAAATTCACACTTAGGGGTATATTGTCATATAATTCACATATTGACGAAATTAAGCCGTAAAGGAATAGCAAGGGATTTAAAACAATTAGAGAACACTAAAAAATTAATCATTGGGTATCAAAAATACATCTTAATTGAATTGACATTCATAACTAACCTAATGGCAAATATTAACAAACAATTCAAATTATTTTGGCTAAATTCAACAATAAAGCCTAACAAGGATCCATAATTGTAACAATTGGACTTAGTAGGATCATGATGGAATTGGTAATCAATAAAATCATTTCAAACTAAACCTAATTAAGCTTAATCTAATAATAAGCAAGAAGAAATTAATTTAGGGCTTTTTGGCACAACAAAAACTCATTGGACCATTTTTGGCAACCCAAACCTTTGCCCAAACCACCAATAAAGCCCAAACCAACCCAAAAACAATTCAAAAAGGGGAAAAACAGATGGGGCACGGTTTTGGGTGAAGCTTCAAGGGGATGAGTTGATTTTTCATCACATGTGCCAAATGGTAGCTTCTTGGATACAAACCACTATTGCATACTTGCACCTCAAGTTGTTTTTGGCTTCTAGGAGAAGGAAGAAGAAAGAGAAGAAGGGAGAGAGAGAGAGAGGGCAGATGAGTGTGTGTGTGGTGAGGATGGAATAATTCAATTAAAACCTAGATCCAATGGTGAGAATTAGCCAAGAGTAAAGTTGCATTTATTTACAAGATTGCCCAACCTTTTCACTAAAAATAGAGGGCCAAGTTCACTCATTTTCCTCACACCAAGCAAAGCAACACTTGCTTATTTGAGAGAGAGTTGAGAGAGTTGGAGGAAGAGCTTGAAGGAGTCTAAGCTTTAGGTAAGCAAAGTTCTTTAGTTGTGAGTTTTAAATTCATAGGTAGAAGTAGTTTTAATATTTAAAATTCTAGAATAATTTTAGTTTCATGTTTTTATAGTTAAAAATAGCTTCATTTCGAAAATTTAGTGAAGGAAGTAGTTCTGCAAAATTTCCAGGTTAAGAACACTGTAGTAACGAAGTTCTGGCGAAAATTCGTCGGTTAGGCGATTTCTGAACAAGTCACAGAAAAACGCATATTTTATGTTGAAAATGTTGTTGAAAAATTCTTAGAAAATTCATGGTTAAAGTAGACATATAGAGCTTTCCAAATCTGTAAATAACATGTTGAAATGAGCTCTGTACAGTGAGAAAGCAATTCACAAAGTTTATGTTGCGAAAATACTGGAATTTCTGGACAGAGGATGAACACGTGAAATCTGGGAATTATTTTTGAAATCTGGGCAGAGTATGATATTTGTTCTGGAAAATAGACATCCTAAGGAGTCCGGAACATTTTACGGATCTTCATTTCGATTTTTCTATAATTAGTTATGATTTTTCGAAGTTAGGCGAAATTCTGCCGAACATACTCCAGCGTCCTTCAACGAATTTTGAGGAAATAAAATGATAAACTAGTGTACCAAGGGTAAAATAGTCAATAGTGGTCAGAATATCTTTTAGGATATTATTTTAAATTAATAGGACGATATTACTATGATAGGCTATCCGGAAGAACGCAGACCGGCCGGCTACGTACCGAGATCACCAACTCAGGTACGGACGCGTACTGTAACACTAACTCTGATGCTTATGGAATGCTTATATGTAATAGATAGTCTAAAACTCTGTTTTGAAAATTGATCATACACATACAACTTGATACGGGTTATGGTTTTGATAATGCCGTTATGTTTTCCTAGCGCTGAGGACACGGATGTACACCGTGGCACTGGAGATAGTGCAGACTGTAATAACATACATGTTGCAGTGGCCGTGTAATGTTATTATGTGAATATATGAATATTGTATGTGATTAAATGCTGTTTTGCCATGGATATCTGTCATACATATTTGATACATAAGCATGAGGTTAACCGTTACCTGAGGTTCAATGGTAATTGAACCTCAGCTCTTAACATAGCGTCAGGGTCTGGAGGAACCAGGACCAAGGACAAGGATAAGGAGCCAGCGCAAGGACGAAGACAGAGAAATTTTTATTTCAACGTTATTTTGTTGAACTATTTTCAGACTACTGTACTGCTGTATAAGCAGCCAGATACTACATCAGTAAATGTTTATCAGATACTCGCTCTTTTGAAATTATTCCGATGCTTTACTCTGATTAAATAGTTCGAAAACGTTTTAGAAAAATTGGGATGTTACAAATTTGATTAGCGGAGCTTCTAGGTATATTTCTATTTTAGACACAAATTAGATTAAAATCTAATTCCACATTATTTAATCTCATAGTCAATTTAAGATTTCCTTTGTTTAATCATAAATCCCAAAACATGCTTAATGATAGTCAATCACTAAGCAATAAGTAAGAAAAATAAGATTAACTAAACTAAAATAAAATTAAGCAAAATTAATTAGTAGGAACAACCTAGATGTGTTTGCTTTGAGAAAGAGAAGATAAATTTTTTTATCTTGTTTTGACTAAATTACTTATAGAAAATTTTCAATATCCCATAACTAAACTCTCAACAAAAAACTTTTTTCTTCTTATTCATAACAATTTGATAAAAGTCCTTCCTCCCTCTCATCCCCTCCCATCATCTTCCCTCAAACCAAATATACACAGAATAAAGTCTGAAACAAATTCTTATGTATTATAGGTTGAATAGAAATTAAAGTTCAATAACATCATAAAAAAGAAGAGATGAACTGAAAAATAAGACGATGAAATGGCATCCTCTGGTCTTTCAACTTTTAAAGAAAAATCCAAAACTGAAACTGCTCCCTTGTTTTCTCATGTTGCCACTGCACACTCTCGCTGAAGACAATCAACGAAGAAAATGAACAGTGCTGCACAGTCTTCTGTGCTCTGGTTGAGTACTCATTAACGTCCTTCACTGATCCAATCAGAGTTAAAAAGAAGAACAAGAACAATGATGAAGGTCCAGGTCGGCTGATCCTCCTATAGTCCACGATGAGAACAGAGCACAGTGAAGATCGCTGCTCCAATCGCTCAACGGAGAAGAAGTCTCGCGGCGTTCACCTCGGTCTCCTCGCTCTCACACACGATTTCTCGTTGGTCCTTGAAGAAGACGATGATGACGACTTCACTGTCGAGAAACGGCGCCTCCTCTCTCCCATTCGAAGATGATTCTTACCAGCGGTGCCTCTCTTCTTTTTCCTCCTTCTCTGCAACTTAGAACGACCTCCCCATTTGAGAAGACGATGAACACTGTTTCCTCACCCAGCCGCCTCCTCTGCTTTTCCAATCGTCGCTCTCTTTTGCTCTCTTAGGTTAGGTTCCATTATTTACAACTAGTCCCCTGCATGAATAATATATATCTTTATTTTTCAAGAATAAATTTCCTCCCATACATTCATGTTCTCACACAGACACTCTCTTGCTAGATGAGATCAGACCCACAAAAATATTAGGTCAATATGGTTCTTAGACTGACTTGTTCAAATCTGAGGTGTTGACAAATTTCGAGGCACGCTGAATTGAAGTGGGAAAAATTGCCTAAACACCGAACTATTTTTTTTGGGTCGAAGGTAAACACCGGACTTATTTACTAACAATTCTAGCAAATTTGCAAAAATATAGCTAAGCTTCTTTGGGCTTAATTGTAATTTGTCTTTGATGTGAAAATACCATATATATTTTACGCGTAATATGGCTGGGAACCCCTCCTCTTTCTTTTTTTAAATTGAACATTGACTGATTCATGTCATGCACTTCTCGTTTCACTTTTTATATACACAAAAAATATATAGAGATTATTGAGTCACTAGTAGGAAAAAAGGCTTTTAAACTGCTTCATCAAGACTAAACATTGTGGGGACGGTTTGTAAAAGTGACTAGTGGGATTTTTGCAAATATCAATATATGTTTTAGCCCGGTCGTGTACAAGTGTAGTCCAAATAATATTTTCTAAATTAGATATATTAAAGACCAGTCTCGATGGGAATAAAATATTTTAAAAGTAAGTTAAAAGTTAAATTTTAAAATTTTTCTAGACTGGTGTGACATATAACCAGTCTAAGAAACATTTTCAAGATCGTTGTTTCATAGGACCAGTCTAAGACACTCAAGTGTTTTGCAGCAATCGCTTTAGCTCTTTGAAAGTACTCTTCCGTGCCTCTCTTCAAATTCTGGAGTTCAGAATCCTTGTTCTCTATTGTCCCGACTATTTAAACTCTTCTTATCCATAATTTCTTTGCACATCATCTCCCTCGTCTTTTTCTTTCTAATAAGCATGTTCATGTTTTTATTTTCAGTTGTTGTTTTTCTTTCTCTGACTTGAAGTTTGGTCTACATAATTTATATGTATGTATATATATTGATAATGCCAATTATCTGGATTGGTTATTGGACAAAAATAATATAAAACATTTGATGGATGTTTAAATAAAAATTTTAAATCTATTTAAATAATTTTTAGACTTGTTGGCAATGCAACAGGTCTAAGATTGTTTTTCTAGACCTCGTTTTGCAACAATTGATCCAGAGAGAATATGAAAATTAATTACTTTTTTTGGTAAATTTATATTATAGGCCGGTTAATTTGAAGGCCGGTTTAGAAAGTGCATATCTATACCGGTCTAGAAATCTAAGCCCCCGATATTTATAGCGGGCGCTCTTATTCTGTGTCTGTCTCTTAACGCCATTGTGCTCTCGCGTTCGATGATCTTCTCTAACTCTTGATCATTTTTTGCTTTTGCAAACCCTCGCTTGCCATCATTCTATAAGTGATATTGTTTGTCGTCATATGTCTTTGCTTGCATGCATGTGTTTTAACTGGTTGTTTACTATTGCTTATTCTTTTTCCTTCTTTGGTGAAACTCTAACTTTCTACTGATCGAGGGAAGATGAATGATAGAGACGACATTGAAGAGCTGGGATTTCTATTGAAACTTCTTGTGGTCCGGTAGTCCAGCTATGGCTTCATGTCAGAGCTTACCGTCTTCGAGGTTCCTTTTCTTTCCTTCACACTCTTTATTACTACAAAATGTAGATTTAACGACATTAATTAATTACTTCAAGAAAAATAATTAACTTTCAACAACTGTTATGTGAAACAGTCATTTAAAGTTAAGCCTTAAGATAAATAAAAAGATTGATATTTGTGAGATTCAACTGTTTTTTATAAAACAGTTGTTGAATCTCTCAACAAGTTTGGTGTTGTAGTGCAGTTGGCTAGAACCTTTAGTTATTTTCCTTGAGCTCGAGTGTTCGAGCCTCCCTCACCCGTTTATTCTTAAGCTTGAGGCCCTTGTTCTTCCCTCCTCCTTCTGAGGCCATCGCACGCAACCACTCCCTTCTAACTTGAAATTACTGACCCCCACCGACACCTCTAACGGCAGTGAGTTACGCACGATCTACCACTTTCTTGATTAGATATGCTCTGTATATCGTTCTCGGCATCAGAACCTCTTCTTCCCATCGCTACCAGTTTTTGTTGCAGAGTCACACATAGAGATCAGTTCTGGTAGCAACAAGGGCCTATTGGAAAAATGCCTAATTATAATTGGTTTTTTTTTTTCTTTCGGTGTGAACCTGATACAGCAATAGCATCTGGATAGGTGGACAAGAACACGTTCTCTACTGGAAGAAGCAAAATGAAAGTTCCAGCAGATTCAGGAAGCCTATTCAGGTATGGTGATTTCGCATCATCTACGACCTTCTGTTAGAAAATTTTGAACTTCAAAGTTCTGGGTTTTATCTCTGAGTGGCTGATTCCATATATTTCGTTGGTGCATGTAATACCCCATATTCAATACTACCCATTATGAATACTAATAAACACAGTATATAAGAATATCATCAGAGTGGAGCATTAGAGCAAGTAAGTTGGGTTAAGTGAGTGAGTAACTGATAAGTGGCTACAAATTTAAAATTTTTGCGGTGTATTTGGTCGGCACTTTAGAGGTACAATTATCAAAATATTCAAATATTAAACATAATATAGTCCAAAATAGAATCTCTGGCCAAGTCCTCACACGTGTTGCTTACCCTTGTCACCGGCTCCTGATCCTCCAAATCTTGAAGCTAGGGTAAATGTTGAGATTCAATACCCATTGAATCTCAAGTAACAGTTAACCTCAAGCTCAAGTATAAACAATATATGCATGACAGATATTCATTACATTTCAGCATTAACCGTACATAGCACACAGTACATGTAAGTTTACAATAATATATAGCACACAGCAGATGTAATGTTAACAACACAACAACCAGGGGTGGAGCCAGGATTTGAAATTTGGAGGGTGGGGGGGGGGGAGCGAAAATTATAGAATAGAACACAGTGAAACCAGTATTTGAAATAAAGGGGGGAAATTACAAACATTGTACCCGAAATTTTAAGAAATTATATTTTACCCTCATAAATATTTCAATATTTTCATTTTAGTCCCTTTATGAAAGTAAAATATAGGGACTAAAGTGAAAATATTGAAATTTTTACAAGACAAAAATATAATTTCCTATACTTCTGGGTCCAGTTCTGTATTTTTTTTGGGGGGTTTAGGGTTTGGAGTTTGATTTGGTATGAAAAATGAAATTACCACACCCAATCACTTTGGTCCCTATCCATTGGATCCAATTCACTTTATTAGACTTAATCCTCACCCTTAATGTTGTTAGAAAAATCTTAACACTATTGAAGATTTTTTTTTTTTTTTTGGGTTAAAACACATGTGATCTTATTCATATTATTAAATAACAAACTTGCCCCCCCCCCCTCCCCTCCCTCTCCCCCTCTCTCCCATGTGCCTATGCGTCCTCTTCTTGACTTTGAGGGCTGAATGTTTAATCTCCAATTAGCATTCATAATGTAGTGTTTTATATGCCATTAAACATAATTGCCATAGTATAATCGGTTCCTTAGTTAATTATGGTCATTAGTGTTTCATACAAGCTCATTTTTGTCTTCCCATTGGCCCCTAGATTTTAAAATAAGACATCCCTTATTTGAAGCTTTTTGATTTGTCTCTAGATTAATTTGAAGAATTACACAAATATTTTAATTAGTGTAAGCTTAATTGCCCATTAGTTTTTGCTAATTGCCTTTAAATTGCTTAAGTGTTTTCATAACATTTCTTGCCTATTTTAGTCATAAATACCCATCATTTTATGTACTAATTATATCACATTTTATGATCCCTAATCTTGGTCTTATATCTTGCTTTTTGTTAATTCAACTCAAAGTGAAATTTACCTAAAATTATAATTAACAATTTACAATAATTTGAGACACATATTCATCTTCATTTTTGCTAATTACTCATCAAAATATAATACTAATATTAAATAGGAATTTTCAAGTATTACAGTGCAAGCATTTGGTACGAATATCATTAAACTTTGCCCTGACTTTTGGTGTGAGCAGTATTGTCGGACTAAAACTATATAACTTCAAGCAAAATAATTGCATCCAACCATATCATGAATAAATCTCATGAATCTAAAAACCATATTCAATAAATAAAGGCAAATGGATAATTATCTTTCTCCTTTTCTGTGGACCAAATGAATTCAGGATGACTGCTTCACAAAGTTCTCAGATCAAACTATCCAGTTTCACCTTCTATTTCAACTAAAATCCTTTGAGTGATAAAAGTCGTCGATGATGCAAACAACCCAAGAATTGCCCTTCGCTATAAAATGACATCTGCTTGATTCAAATTTTTATTTCCTTTGCCAAATAAATGCTACCGTCTTTAAATTGGGCCGAACATGCAGCAATTTGAGAATTGCTACAAATTAATTCTAAGCAAGACCAATGAAGCCATCCAAGGACCCAAATCTTACTTCACGAGGAGTGTGGTCAACTCCTTCAAAGATGCCATTTGTATACACGAAATTAAGTTAAAGATTGTTAGAGGGGCCAAATCTTTGACAGGTACAAGAATAGGAGAGATGAAGAATAAAGTAGTGCACAATGTCTACAAGGCGTCAACAACACTTTTTTTTAGGCTTAATACGTCCTCACCTGTTTCTATCTAATAGATGCAATTTGGATTGATGGATAAATTTTCTATGAGATACAATAAAGACTTTTGAGTTTGAATTATACTCTCAACACTCAAGCTAAGACAATATTGTCTTTTACAAAGTGATAATTTGATTTTATATTTGCATGCACTCAATGACAAAAATAATGGGTTTGATCTCTTGTTGTGTGATTTCTAATGTGTGTTGTTGTATTGAATGTCATAAATGAGGTGATTGTATAGGGTGTTTATAGACTATGAAGTAATGTCTTGAAGTGGTGTCTCTTGAAACAACAACTCTTCAATATAAAGTCATAATTATATGTTATATTCATGATATCTCATGAAACAATATAACTTAAATAACCTATTGTTATTTAAAATAACTCTTCCATGAAGAGTTATGCTTTTATAGTATGTAAGATTTTTTTAAAAATCAACACAACCTTTTATCAAGAGCCTTTTGCCATAACCTTTCATACGTTTCTTTAGGAATCAAAGAGACATAACCTTGGTAACTTTTGTGTTATAACTCCCTACACAATCCTTCGAATAAATTTATTAATTTATAAGGATATGACTTTTCAATAAATACAGCTTTTCATTTTGAAATATTCTAACATTTTTTAGGAGTACGTAGTTTGGGATTACCATTTTAATGAACAAGAATAAAATAAACTACGGACAATAGAGTTGCTTTTTTTTTTTTTCCCATGCTATAACAATTTTTTTTTTTTTTTAGACGGGATCATAGATCAGTGTAGATAGGTAACATAACTCCATTTCTGCTTTTGGTATTGTTTTGTTTGGAGTGTTTTAGATAATTACAAAAATAACTCCTGAAAATAATTAAATACCATTCACTTTGACAACTTGGAGGATAACATACTTGGTCCACACAAAACATGTTATCCTAGTGTTTTGGGTTAACACTTTCTAACCACACAAAAAAGGATTCAATGAGCTATCTCAAACTAAGGGTCGGAAATTAAATTCTGAAATTGGATGGGAAAACAAAACATATGGAACAAGTTAATTGGGTGCTAAAACTCATCAGATCTAAACCATTCACACTTAATGATTTTGAAATTATAATTTTTAAATAATTTTTTGAAAATATAATATTAGGAGATTATCTTTATTTTAGATTATATACCATTAAAACAATTATCTAAAAAATAAAGATAAAAACTATATTTAGACCATCTAGATCAAATATGAACTATCCATATTTAAGTTTTGGGGGCTCAACAAAGGTTTCCAAACAGATTTTGCAATGCAAATGTAATACCCCAAATTGACAATTATGGTAAATTCAATATTTTGTTTGATGGCACCTATTTAAAATAGGTGAATATGTGGTCTCAAATTTTGAGATGTATTTATTTTTTCTATTAGGTTATTTTCCCTTAGAATTTAAGGTAGCTAATATTTTATTTATCTAATAAATTTTGATTGGAATCATAAAATACCATAAAAATACAAACAACTCCCAAATTAAATTAGGGATTTTATAGGATCCAAAGAAAGCAAGGAAAAATTAGGAAAACACACTAAATTAATATGGCAATATAATAGGAATTAGTAGACCCTTGAATTTTTACTAAACAAAATGATTATGTAAATTTTTATAATTAATCAAGGGATTAAATTAAGAGGACTTAAATCTCAAAATTCATAATTAAATAAGAAACTAGATTTTTCTAAAACCCTAGAATTAATACCTAGCACATACTAAGTTATAAAATGCCATAATAAATTAGCAAAACACTTGAACAAATAAAAGAATAATTACCAACATTTAATAGGCTATTAATTAACACTAATGGAAGGTTTAGTTAATTAATTACAACCATTAATTAAGAGGGATGATAGGATAATTAAAAGTAAAGAACCAACAAGGGATTAAGATTAACACCAAAAATTGTTAGCAATCATAAATCATTCCATGAACCAATAAGCAACAAGCAAGTGGTGATTAAGCTTAGGATTAAGATGATAATCAAATGCTAATCAAGAGTTGAAAAGTCAACAATTTCAACTATGATCTAAAGGCTAAGAATTAACCTCATAAAGCTAATCCAAAGGCTCTAATTAATTTCAATAAAGCCTAATCCATGTGAATAAGGGACTAGCCAATGGAATATTTTCTTTTAATACTATAAAGCAACAAAACAAAAAAATAATAAAAAGGGAGGGGGTGCGTTTTTTTTAAGAAAAGGAAGAAGAAGAAATTGAATAATTAATCAAAATACACATATGCACTATGAGTCATAAACCTAGGCATAGATGAGTCATTGATTTAAACATGAGATGAGTCATTAACCTAAGAGATGAATCACAACTCTAATGAAGATTTTCAAGGCTTTGGAGATAAGGTGATGTAAGGGATGATGTAGGGGAAGATGAGGTGTAAAACATAGGTGGACCAATTAGGAAGAGGATAATTAAAATAACTAAATTAGTTTATAAAAATAATTCTAGATAAAACTAATAAAACCTATACAAATCAAATCATATCTTGAAATCCATGAACTAAGTATGAAAACCAAGTTGGGATTCATAACAAGCATAAATCAAGCATGAAGACAAGTATAACTAAAGTCATTTTCATGATTGTTTGAGAAATGGAATCAATAGGAAAGATAGGCAAAATTGGTCTCAAAATGAAGCTAAAAATCTCTAGAACTCAAATCCAATGGGCAATTGAACATACAACTTTATTAGATTACCTAAACACTTTTTTTTCAATGAATTCTATTTAGTATAAGAAAAGCCAAACACTTTGGATAATAGACATAAATGGTGGAAGAAGATAATGTACTAGGGTAATGACTCATGTAGGTGACTCAAAAGCAATTTGAAGGGTTAGGATTTGTGCTCCAAAATACCCTGAATCCAAGGGTCAAGAGTTGCCAAGAGGGAGTTTCAATTAATTACCAAACTTGCCCAACCCTTCTACTATAAATAGGGGTCCTTGGCCCTTCACAAAACTCACACCAAAACCAAGCAATCTGAATATTAGTGAGAGTGGAAGAAGCTTGAAGGAGTTCAAGAAGAGGTAAGCAAGTTCTTTAGTTTCTAGCTTTTAAATTCATAGTTAGAAGTAGCTTAGATCTTAAATAGTTTAGAATAATTTTAAATTCATGTTTTTATAGTAAAAATTGGTTTTATTTCGAAAAAGTAGTGAATAAAGGGTTTTAGCAAAATTTCCAGAAGAGAAACATCGAAGTAACGAAGTTCTGGCGAAATTTCATCGGTTCTGGAATTTCTGAACTAGACATGAAAAAGCTTATATTTTATGCTGAAATAATGGTTAGAAAATTCTGAGAAAATTCATGGTTAAAGTAGACATATAGATATTTTTAAATATGTAAGGAACATGTCCAAATGATTTCTGTACAGGGAGATAAAAATCTCCAAAGTTAGGGCTACGAATTTCTGGAAAATTCTGGACAGATGTTCGAACCTTAAAATCTGGGAATGAACCGTGGAATCTGGGCAAAGGCTATAATTTTTCCTTGAAACTAGACATCCTAAGGATTCTGAGGAATTTTACGGATCCTCGTTTCGATTTTGCTAAAATTAGTTATGATTTTTCAAAGTTAGACGAAATTCTGCCCAGATTTAAGGACCAGCGTTTTTCTCAAAAATAAAGGGAAATAATAAATTCATAAATCCACCAGGGGTAAAATAGTCATGTGTAGCTAGGATATCTATTGGGATATTTGTTGTAAATTAATACATGAAATATTACTTCATAGGGAATCTGTGATCGCTTTGCAACCGACGACGTACCGTGAACACCGACAAAGGTACGGACGCGTACTGTAACACTAACTTTGATGCTTATTGTACACTTTTATGTGGTAGATATGCTCATAAACTGTGACTTTGCTTGAAAATTATCTGAATATATACGGGTTACAGTCTTGGTAATGTCGTTTGAGTTTTCCTAGCGCGCTGAGGACACGATAGGCCATCGTGGCACTGGTGAAGAGTGCAGACTGGATTGATGTGAATATGTGATGATTGTATTGATATGTGGTTATGCTATACTGTCATGAAATACCTGTCATATATAACTGTTCATAAGCATGAGGTTAACCATTACCTGAGGTTCAATGGTAATTGAACCTCAGCTCTTACTATAGCCTCAGGTTCTGGCGGAGGCAGAGTTGCTAACAAGGGTAAGGAGCCCGCTTGAGGACTCGAACGGAGGATGGACCATCTGACGTTGTTTTTGTCATTTCAGTTTACTTTTGAATATTTGAACAATTGGATAACTGTATTAGTATCAGACACACCAACAATGAATGTTTATCAGTTACTCATTTTGTTTTAAAGGAAATCTTTTCCGATGCCACTCTGATAATTTCTTCAAAGCTCTGATAATCTCATTAGAAAACCACATTTGAAAAGGCGGGATGTTAGGAAAAATGAATTTAAGATTCTAGATCTAATAGAATGGCAAGCTTGCTATTAGACCAGTTGTTTGGGAAAGCGGTATAAATAATATTTTTTAGACCTCATGTTAAAGGAATCAGTCTAAAAATATATTCATGATGTTATACTCTTACCAGCCTCGCCCTTTCGAGTGGTGGGTTAGAGGGATTCTTTTTATTGGTTACCTCGCCATCATTATTAAGTCCATTTAATACATATCAGAGTTACCACAGCAGAGCATTTGACTAGTTTGGACAACCAGCTATACTGGTAAAAGTAAAATAAACAGAAAGTAAAAGTCCCTGAAGGGTTAAGGGTATAGTCTTCCAACATAAGTTATCAAAATAATATACAGTCATCTCAAAATGTAAATACAAAATATAATAGGGCATTCCCTATTCTTCAACTGCACTGCAATGCCCTACCTCTCCAAAAAGGTTCTTGATCTTCAGGCACGTATCCTTGTAGCTTAAAAAACGTTTGGAGTCCAATAATGGCCCTCCAGAGTAACCATTGTTAGTTCTCAGTGTGTTTTGATGATTACTAACAATTGTAAACAATATTGATAAAGTTTGACAAAGTTTGAAATGATTTAAACTTGTATTTTTCAATCTGTCAAAACCAAACTCGAGCCTGTCAATGTTGAACTCGAGCCTGGATTTGACAGAGAGCACGGACTTGTCAAACTGATTTGCAAACTCGAGACTGAACCTGAAGTTTAAAATTAAACTTTTGAAAAGTTCATATGAACTCGAGCCTACTAAGGTCAAACTCGAGTTCATTCTTTCCAGAGTGTTTTTGAACTTTGAAAATATGTAAAACCTCACACTTGCTTTCTTCAAACCTCAAGTTTGAAAGGATCCAAATAAAGTTTTAAGAGCATGAACTCAAGCCTATCATGGTAAACTCGAGTTCATCTCTGGCGGGATAAGTTTTCCAAACTTGTAGGTATTTTCAAAGTCTGCACTATTCCATTGAAAGAAAAGTTTCCAGTTTGAAAAGTTTTTCAAATACTCAAACTCGAGCCTAGCATTCTTAAACTCAAGCCTAGTTTTGGCCAAGAGCCTCCAAAGCTTTTCAAAACATTCGAACTCGAGCCTAATCATTTTGAACTCGAGCCTAAAAGTTCCAGAGAGCAAAGAACTTTTGAATATGTTTTAAACTCGAGAGTTTGTTTTGCAAACCTCAGGTTTGTTCCTTCAAGCTAAAACGAAGTCTGCTCAAAAGTGTCTCGAACTCGAGCCTGACATTAATGAACTCGAGTTCATTTCAACCCGAGAGCTTTTTAGTTTTTCAATGACTTGAGAACCTCCAGTTTAAAAGACAAACCTCAGGTTTGTTCATTTTGAACTTACATGTTTTTAAACACTGAAGTCTTGAACTCGAGCCTGCATAAACTGAACTCGAGTTCGTGTCGCAGTTTCAGAAAATTTGAATTTGAGGATTTTAGAAATCAATGTTATTTGATTTTAATCTTCTTCAGTATTATTCTCTGATATCCCCTGCTATGTTTAACGTATTTGTTAGTGGATTTCAGAGCATTAAAGAATGTTTGGTGAGAGGTTAGAGTATAAAGCAAAAAGCAACTCAGAGCATTTATTGCAAAGCACAAAAGTTACTCCTTCTACCCAAATCCTTCTGCACACGCTTACAAAGTATTTAAGGATGTTAACTGAAACAAGAAAACTCCTCTCCAATGGATTAATTCGCAGAAAGTCAGTCTTGATGACTTGGCCAACTAGCATAAGAGAAAACAAGAGAGAGAAGATCCCAAAAACCACTTCAGAACACTTGGGCAACTTCTCCAACGGTCTGATTCAAGCTACAACGGTTATTTAATGTTCTCTAGCTATAAATAGAGTTCATTAACACCTTCACGAGCAGATACACCTAAACTGAGCGAAAATTTACTAAGTTCATTTATTGTGTATTAGCTTTCACTTGTATTGTATCATTTTGATACTTAGTGCTTCAGTATTCATCTATCTACTCTTTGAGAGAGTTTCATATGTAAAATCATTTATTGATTGAGATAACTACAAGTCAAGGGACTTGGTAGTTGGGGTGTATTGATTACAACTTGTAAGGGGGAGTGTGTTCTAGTAAGAGAACATCTCTTAATACAGAGTGTGTAATCAATATTGTTGAGTTAGTGGATTGAAAATCCCAAGTGAGGCTTGGGGACTGGATGTAGGTCAAGAGAGGACCGAACCAGTATAAATAGCTTTGTGTCTAGCTTCTTCTCCCTATCCTCTCTGCTGTGCCCTGTTCTGAGTATACAAAAACAGAACAAGTTTCAAAAATTTTCATTATATCCAATTCACCCCCCCTCTTGGGTATAAAGCTCCTGCTTTGAACCATCAATACTCATGCACTAAATGTGTAATGTGTATGCATGCAACCATGTATGTATGTAAACACAGAAAAGTATGCCAAATACACCATACTATGCAAACAGAAACATATACAATAACACGTCTTTGCACCATCGAGCCACCTTACCAAGGCAGGCCTCGGAATTACCGGAATCACATGCTAGTCCCGTTGAGCCGCCACATAGGCAAACTCCGGCAGGCACCGCCTGTTTCTGTTGAGTCGCCACATAAGCAAATCCCGGAAGGCACCCTCAGCACTAGGGACTCAACCACAAACATGTTTTGTATGCATATTTGGCAAGACAATACAAAAACAACACATATGGCAAGCAACACAAACATCAAACACATAAAAGTGCCGGAGTAAAGAGGTTACTACCTGGTATACTTTACACTGTCCTTATTATTATTATGTCCAGCAACTTTTCCAAAAATATCCTTGACCTAAAAACACCAAAATACACCATTTTTAGTATTTCCAAAAATACTCTTACAAATATTTTGTCAAAACTGAGCCCAAACAGTGATTTCCAGAAAATCTGTGAATCTGACCCAACTTCCAGGATTTTTAATAAATTCCAAAAAAATCATCTTAACATTAGACCAGTGCCATCTGAACCATGGAGATGTCTATTTTTTAGGAAAAATGTATTTAGAGACCAAGAGTACACATGTTTTGGCGTGCAGTCAATTTTCTACTCCCTGGTCCAGATTCGCCCTGTTGCTTCCAGGGGAAACTTTGACAATTTTTAGCTCTTAGTAGAAAACTCCAAAAGACACAAAATTATACATCACGGTGAAGCTTAGGAAGTTTACTTTATACCTGTAAAATTTCAAATTATTTTAATATCATTTACTATTTTTAAGATTGAGTGGAAGCATCGCTGCCAGAATTTCCAGATTTGATGATTAACTTGTTCTTAGGGGTTTTTCGGTGTTTTTGAGTTTGGAAACTTAAATCATAATTTAACCCCATACAAAAACATGTTTTAGACCCAGTGGAACCCTCAAAAACACGAGAATCAAACCACAACACCAAGCCCTATGTTCATGCACGAAAATCCCAACTTGAACTTCAAAGTGGTGAGTTTTCGATGTTTACCTGAAATCGGAGATCCGGCTTGGTGTTCTTGATGATTGCCTCTTGTTCTTGGCTATGGAACTTGGCTAAACTCACTATTAGAAAATGTCATATTTGCGACGAAATTTGCGAGGGAAACAAATTCTGGTCCAAATTTTGGCAAATTTGCGAGGGAAAAAAATTTCCCTTGCAAATTGGCCACTTTTTGTGAGGGAAAATTTTGTCCCTCGCAAAGTGGCCAATTTGCGAGGGAAGTTTTGTTTCCCTCGCAAGATTTGAGGGAAAAATGTCGCCAACTTCCTTCCACTTTGCGAGGGAAAGATGTTTCCCTCGCAAAATGGGGGATTTTGCGAGGGAAATTTTTTCCCCTCGCAAAATAGGGGATTTTGTGAGGGAAATTTTTTTCCCTCGCAAAATTTGGGGAAATTGGGGGAAAAAATTCCTCCAATTTCCCTCCATTTTGCGAGGGAAAATTGTTTCCCTTGCAAAATGGAGGATTTTGCGAGGGAAATTTTTTTCCCTCGCAAAATTTGGGGAAATTGGGGGGGGGGGGGGGAATCCCGCCAATTTCCCTCCATTTTGTGAGGGAAACATCTTTCCCTCGCAAAATGGTCAATTTTTGCGAGGGAAAATTTTTTCCCTCACAAAAAGTGACCATTTTGTGAGGGAAATTTTATTCCCTCGCAAAAGTGATCATTTTGCGAGGGAAATTTTGTTCCCTTGTAATATTTTTTTTTGTAAAATTATCTCTACAAAGTGGGCAATTAAACCAACAAAATTCACCTCCGACCTCCATTCGACCCTTCAGCGTCTCTCACTCTCACGGCCGCACTCCTCCTCCTCCTTGATCTCAACTTTCAAGTTCTCAATCTACCAGCCACCACACTCACAGCTCTCAGCCTATCGGCTCTCGTTCTCACCGTCCACTGTCACCCACTCCGGCCACTCGTGATTCGCGAATCCGATCTGCCATCCGCCATCGAAGTAACCTCAGTCCCCACCACTCCGCCGTTGAATCTACCTTCGTCTCCGCCACTCTTACCCAAGGTGTCGAGGATCACTTCCCTTTTGGCCTTTCGATCTACTCCAACGAACTGCAAATCCAGACCATTCTCAGGTTATTTTCTCTCAAATCAACGAATCTTTGTTTGTTTTTTTCAAGCTGCGAATTTATTTTGCCCAAGCTGTGATTCTGTTGCAAATGACTCTAAGTTGAAGGGAGCATATGCATCCCCAAAAAAACAAAGAAAAAAACCTGATTAGTAACACTGGTCAATGTGGTTTGGTTTTGCGATTTTAAGGTTTGGTTTGGTGCTAACTGTTTCTGGCAATGCCGAAGGTGAGTGATGACTTTTGAATCTGAATATTCTCTTTGAGGGGTTTTTAAATTGCTTCAGAAATATATTGTTCCCAATGAATTAATGCTTTAATGTGCTTGTTACCAACGTTTCTGCTTAATTTTGGTTTGTTCATCTGATTATTCACCCTTTTCTGCTGTATTGTTTCTGGGTCTAAGTCATGAATTTCAGCTTCTGAGTAAATATTTTACAGACCGGGGAATAATGATTAGGCTTTCATCTTGGGACTGTCCTTTTGTAATATTTCAGCTTGTGCTCTGTACTTAGAATGGGTGTTTCCTTAATCACAAAGGTTGCAAGTTTGCTTTTAAATTTCTTCTCACTTTTACTGTTGGTTTAGTATTTGGCGCCAGAGGGTCTCGTTGATTCTAAGGATGTTTTTCACTTATCTCTAAAATGGGTGATGCACTAAATGCATGGAAGATGAACTTGGCTGATCCTAACAATGTTCTCTAAAGTTGGGATCCTACACTTGTAAATCCCTGTACTCGGGACTTATTAAATTGTGTTTGAATTTAAGTTGGGATTCTGTTGCAGATGACTCAAAAGTCATAAATATTTTTGTGTTGTTTTGTTTGAATTTTGTGATAAAGGAGATGATATAACTAGGGACTTATTAAATTGTGGGTAACTATAGAAATGAATCAGAGGACTAAGCTTTCAGCTTTCTGTCCTTTTATTTTTTTTTCCCTGTTCCTCCAGGCCAATCCTGCAAATGCAGTGGGCGAAGTAGTTGATATTGTAATAATAAAAATCATAAATATCATTAAACAAGGGAATCTGAACAAGTGTGGGTTGTGCTCATTTATAAGGGTTTGAAATGAAGGCATGGATATTAATACTTAGTGGAACACTTGATGTATTAATCAGTATATTGCTTCTTCTTTTTATTCTTTTGATAAACCAGGATTATATTAATTCAAATATACTTGCATGTAAATGTGACTGCTTCTCATAAAAATCCCCTGTTGTTGTGTTATTGCCTCAGCCCTCAGGTTCAGTATATGTAATATAAGTATATTAACAATGACTTTGGTTTCTTTAGCATGTTATCTCAGGCTTGCAGAATTTTAATAAAGACAGCATTGCTTCTGTAGTAACTGCTGCTGACAAGGTTTAATTTTCTCCAGCTCCCTATTTTTATTCTTTCTTTAGCTTTGTAAATAACCAAAAAAGAGAAAATAGTTGGTGCCTAATCTTTCTTCTGAAACAAAATCAGGTAGAGAAACCTGATCAGAGTTCACAGGATATATTTAAATCATTAAGTGACTTGTCTCTGTTAGAAAGGATGTGATTTAGGGAGATATGTGATTTTAATGGTGGTATGATTAGTGTTTTCAAGTGTATCTAATGACCTAAATAGTTCTGCCATTTCTGGTAAAGGATAACTGTTGTCTTGGTAAATTTTTTTGCTAAATTTGGGGAAATCCACACGATACTAACAATGTTTTAGTCTAAAATCATTGCTATCTTGTCTGAAATGTATTCTCTTTTCCTGGAGTACATTAATAGGCTTACTTAAGTATGTTTCTATGAAGGGTTTGCAGTCTTTTTCCTTTTGCTTTACCTCATGATCAGATTGGATGACTTGATGGATTTGCAAGGTAGATTAAATGATGAGATAAAAATGTTGTGCCGAAGGCCAATTCACATACAAGTGAATTTTGAAAACTATTTATTGAGAATCAATTTGATGTTCCTAGCTTATAGTTTTATTAAATTTTGAATTAGCTAGGTCCATCTATTCAAAAATAATATTCTTTACCGGGAGGCATACTATACAGTAATGGTTTTTTTCTAAAATAAAAATAAAATAAAAAAATCTCCCATCATCACTTCTTTGCTACTCATCGTTATCAGCTTTGTGGGAATATCTCTGTATCCTTCTCGATCTGGTAGATGTACCAAAGGGAACTTCTCACATCCATATATGCCATCATGATGTGATATCCGCAAATCAATTTAGAAGCGAAGGTGAAGGAGTAAGAAGAGATGATTACTGAGATGTGGGCACTTCTCCAGTCGATATTGAAGAACAAGGGTACGGGGTCGCCTCCTAGTGGTGATGATGATACCGGTGGTGATCTTGACTAGACTGCTGCAGTTTAGACTCTTTTTTAGTTTATTTTGGTCGGACAAACATTATAATTTGTAATATTCTGTTTTTGCTATGTAAACTCTTACGATTGTTACAATTTATATTTATGATATATAAGTCTTTTTATTTTCTAATTTTTAATATATTTTTATTTAATAATTTTATTTTTAATAATTTTTAATATTTCTTTTTAAAAAATTAATTGGAATTTGTGAGGGAAATTTTTTCCGTCGCAAACTTTGAACACTTTGCGAGGGAAAATGCTTCCCTCGCAAATTTCAAAAATTTTGCGAGGGAAGACTCATCCCTCGCAAAATGGAGCACTTTTGCGAGGGCAAATTGTTCCCTCGCAAAATTTCAAATTTTGCGAGGGAAAGTATTTTCCCTTGCAAAATTCAGGATTTGCGAGGGAAAAATGTTCCACCGCAAAATTTTGAATTTGCGAGGGAAATGGGCATTTTTGCGACGGAAAATTGGTTTGCGAGGGCGATTTTTTGTGACGAAAATTTTCCCATTGCAAATTCCGCCGCAAATTAATTTTGCGACGGAAAATGCCTGTTTTGCGAGGGAATTTTTCCACCGCAAAAAACATTTTTTTTTGTAGTGACTCCTCTCTCTCCCTCTTCAAAATTTCTTGCTTCATGGTGTAGGAGAGAGAGAAAGCATGTGTTTTAATAATGGTAAAAGTACATATCAGTCCAGAATAACTAGAGTAAAATCTTGTCCAGTAATTAATGGAATTTATTTGGCTTTTCTTGACTTTCTCCCCAAGAAAATCTAGAGAATTCCAGAGTTGTCTAGCTGCTGCCAAGTGTCAAAACCCTCTCCAAAATATCTAGATATTTTCTTCTTTTGGGGCAAATTACCCATTTTGGCCCGAAACTTTCAAAAATTGCAATTGTGGCCTAGAACATTTAAAAAATTACCAACTTTTCCCCATCATTTCACCTGCCCAAAAGGACCCTTTATGCGCCATTTGGGGCACACAATTCTGCCCAAATTAATTTTTGTCCATTATTCCCATTTTGCCCTTTTTCTCTGAATGTGGGACCCGTGGTTTGACTTTTATACTGACTTTTCTCCCTTTTTCTTAAAGCAAATATTTTCAATGACTTCAAGGGGTGTGTGATGCCTAAGGGCACCCACACATTTGGTCCCTGGTATTTAATTCCATTTTTCCTCACTTATTAGTCCAGTTCCCGATCTACCGATCCGTGTGGGTCTCACCGGCCAACAGGGTGGTTCCCTTTCCACTTTTCTTTACCTTTTTCAAACTTTTCCTTCTTGAATAAACACTCCTAGGGGACACTCTCCAAACTTCATGGAGTGGCTCCACACTTGACCTAATTGGTCCCAAGGAACCCCTAATTGGTCCCAGCCGGTGCCGTATTTCAAGTTTGGGTCTGAATATGACTTAAATCACCTGGTTTTCTCTTCTTTCTCGTGAGGGACGAAATTCAACATTAAAAGGACAAGGAATTGACTATTTTGCCCTTGCTTTTCCTCTTTTACCCCTGAAGTGATACGTGTCCCAATGTAATCATTACACCGACTCTTGCTTTTGACATATGACCCTCCAGTGTCTCCTTCTCTTCCTATTTTCCTGTAAAACGCAGAGGATCCTTATCTATCCAGGAAATGTCACACTTCCTGAATCGGGCTTAGTAGTCTTCCTAACTTAGACTTATTCTCAAGTTTGCATGCCTGAAATTCTTGATATTACACATGAATGTTGGGCTTTTCACCAAAGTGTCACCTCCACATTAAATTACACACATGTAACCATATATTCAATTAATGGATATAAAAACACTTAGGAATTAAAATCTGTCAAATAAGCACTTAATCCTCATATTTACCTTTGAACTAGGGGTGGAAATAGGCTAGGCTAGGCTAGGCTTTAGCTAAGTAGGCCTGGGCCTGCGAAGGAAATTCAAAGTCTAAGCCTGGGCCTGAGCCTGTGTGTAGGCTTTTTTTTAGGCCTGAGCCTAGGCCTTCAAAAGGCCTGGTAAAGCCTGAAGCCTATTTAAAGACCTACTTAAAATGCAGGTCTTTATGTAGTTTTAAAGCATATGCATCTAAGTTCATATATAATTCATTAAGTTTATTTAAATGCCTACGATATGTCTAAAAAGTTTAAGGATTCATTCTCATAAGAAATAAAAGAGTTAGTAAGTGAAAGAAAAGAACACCTAGTGGTATCAATTGTTTGAGTAAGTATGAATAAGAAAAATCAATCATTTATTGACTAAGGAGATATATTTCTTAAAATCAACCAAGCACAACAAGTGGCATGTGAAACTAAATTTTACCTCTTATTTTTCTTGCAGAAAATGAGACAAACTCCTTCTATTTGGATCATTTTCATTTGGGCATTACTAAAATAAACTTAATGCAATTTTTATGTTACATCAAATGACATAAATTAATGGAGGAGTAATAAGCTAGCATTGTCACCTCGAGCGATAAAAAAGAAGCAAAGTATATGTCATCAATTGATGAATGAGAAGGTTAAGCTCATTGATAAATGGAGAAATGAGAAATTTAAGGTTAAGAATAAGTTCTTAATTTTATAAATAATCTAAAAATTAATTTAGATTAAATTGTATATAATTATGCATAATAAAACATTTAAAAAAATTAAATAGGTCAAGCCTGTAGGCCTGAAGGCTAGGCCTTATGAAAATAGGCCTGACCTGTTTATCTAAATAGGCCTGACAATAGGCCTAAGCCTGAGCCTGACCTATTTACTAAATAGGCTAGGCTAAAAGCTTTGAAAATATAGAGAATATCAAATGTCCCTTGTCGTTTTATTTCATGGCTTTTACGCTTCAATTATAATGACAATGAGACAATTTTATTATTATATATATGTTATTAAAAATTATATATACTATTTTTAAAACTGTGTTTGGCAACTACAACAAAACACTCAATTAGTGACGGAATTCTTCCTCTAAATTGGCCTAGCAATGGAAACTCATTGCTAATTAATCAATGATAGTTTATTTTACTACGAAATCATCCAATTCCATCGCTAACCCACTGTTTTTTAAGACTTCTACTGGGGTGTTATTACATATAATGCATTTTTCTGTAACTATCAAGGCTACAACTTGATGTTTTTTATTAGTTTGTATTATTTCACTTGAAAACATCTTTTACTATGCATCCCAGTTTTCACCTTAAATATACGTGTGGGAAACTTTTAAATGTTGTTAAAAATATCATTTTTATTTGTATATATTATTTATTGAAATAATGTTTTTACGCTGGCTTTTTGAGAAACCGATTTTTTTAAAAAAGAATGTTTTCTTTTTCTGGCAGGAAAAGTGTTGCGCAAGCGGAGAGGGTGATAAACTTGAAAACAAGTGTATGCATATAGTTCAGATTATTAGACGGATCAGAATATGAGGTTAGTCCTCAGTGTCGTCATGAAAACTTCAAAGAAGCCAAATATATGCACATTTCACATGGCGGCCGGGCTTGACCTGACGAGGAAGTTATGTAGCCTTGCTATGAAGAAGCCAAAGTATTTATATGTTTAACATATTTATGAATAAATATGTCGCTGAAAGTCGATTTGTTTGTTTTTTTTTTTTTGTAGTGATATATGCTTCCTTGATATTTAATTTCTTGATTGGTTAAATTGTTCTTGTATGTTCAATGTTCATGTTTGAGTGATTGAATTAATTTGAAGTTAAAAGGGACTAATTGCATCGGCCAACCTAAATTGCACATTAGGAGAGCTTAATACTCCCTTCGGTCCTAATTATAAAAGCTAGTTGACTTTTTTGCAGAGATTAAGGAAACTAATTAAATTACTTTAAAGTATTTTTATGTTTATTTTATAATTTAAGAATATTTAATATATGAAATGATTAAGGAACTTATTTAGCTTCTTTAATCTCTCCAAAAAAAGTCAACTAGCTCTTATAATTAGGATCAGAGGTAATAGTATCTTAGGGAATGAGTTTTCATTAATTAGGAGATTAGACTTAATATTAATTGAGGTATGGTAATTGGTATTTTAGAAAGCTCTTAATGAATTTTTTATTGGTTCATTTTGATTTAAATTAAATCCGATACGAGTAAATGGTCAATTGGCTTTCCCATCGCCTCATCTAGGCAGATAATGGTTGCGTTTTGTGGCAAAGAGAGGAATCAAAACTTGGACCTCGCGCACGTGCTTAATATCTTTACCAGTTAAGCTGTTTTGACCTTAGGTTATTGATTCACACACACACACACATATATATAAAGGGACACGTATGTTAGAAATTTAGGCGATCTTATCATGCTGAACAACCGAATAGCATAAGATCAAAGCGGAAAAATATTAGAGATCACAAATACCTCCCGCCATTGATTTGTCTCCAGAAGTAAGTAGGGACGAACTTCGAGTCTCCAGACAGGCAGGGACGGAGCTTGAGATAAATATTTGGGGGGGGCCAAATGTATACTCATTAACTAATTAAGAAATTTTATAATTATTTGACATATTTAAAATATTCAGATTTATAATAAAAGAATTTTAGCTATTCTAATATATGAGATAACATACCTGTCTCAAGTATGGATGTCATATCAATTACAAAATGAGAAGATATCATGAAATTCCAGAAGATTACCTGTATATAATATATCAAAATATTAAAAGTTAACAATGTAATTTATAATACAAAATTAATAAAACACTATACTAAATGAAACAATTAAAAATCACCTTCACTTAAAGTAATGCTCTTCGCTCTTTCAATGACTTGAAATCATCAATAATTGAATCAGTAGTGAAAGTTTCAGCTATTTCTCTTTCAATATGAATTACCATATTATCTGCAATAAAATCATCTTCCATCTTGTTACGCAACCTTGTCTTAATTACTTTCATTGCTGAAAATGAGCGTTCGGTGGTAGCTGTTGAAACTGGAAGAGTTAATATAAGGCGAATCAATCGATCAATCAAGTAATACACCTTAGATTTCCCTATTTTCACCAAAGCACAACATAATTCAGGTAGAGTTGATAGATTCTTCAAATCTGGATGACTAAAAGCATCAATAAGAAAATGTTGAAGTTGAGGCTTCAAAATTATCTTCTTTTGCTCAGTAAAATCAGCAGGATAGTATTTTGCAACAAGAGTGCAAATATTATCAACGTTGAAAGCTTTATAAGCATCCTTAGGAATCAAATGAGAGCTAAGTGTCAAAAGCTCCAAAATCTTGTAACTGTTTATCTATTGTAACTAAAAATATTTCCACTTTATAATGATACTCCACTGTTATATGATCTTTTTGGTGACGGGAGCGTCCTTGTCGTGCTATATAGGGAGCATTAAAGTTAGGAACATCAATCTCATGTTGCTCACAGAATAATGTCACATTCTTCAATAAGTCCAACCAACCATCTTCTCTCAATTTTTGGATGAGAAGTTTTGTAGTACCAACTAAATTCAAAGCATTAACTATATCTTGGGATTGTTCTTGCAAAGCTTGGCAAAGAACATTTGTTATTCCCATGATTTCTTTCATCAAGTGTAAGATCAATATGAACTCAAATGAAGTCAGAATATTATAAGCAGCATCAGCATCCCCTCTTTGAGAATAAGTTGATCCATCAGCAATAATCTTTTCAAGAACAGAACAAGTTGCTACAAACATATTTGTCACACTACAAATTGAGTAAAAATGAGAACTCCAACGAGTATCTCCAGCCCGTTTCAAAGTGCCAATTTGGTTTGCCCCTTTACCAGTTTCAAGTTCACCAATCTCAAGCAAATGTGCAATTTCATCTAACTTCGCAGCTTGTAACTCATCATATCGTTTACTAGAAGAACATATAATATTAACAATGAAAGTTAAATTTGAAAAAAATTGATGGACAGGAATAACTTCTCTAGAAGCAGCAACCAATACAAGTTGTAATTGATGAGCATAACAATGCACATAGTATGCAAAAGGGCAATCATTAAGAAATAATGCTTGCAAACCATTCCATTCCCCTCTCATATTACTAGCCCCATCATAACCTTGACCACGAATGTTAGAGATATCAAGATTATGCTTAGAAAATACACCACACAATTCTGTCTTAAGAGTTAATGCCATAGTGTCTTTAACATGTATAAGATCAAAAAATCTTTCTTGTATGCAACCACTTTCATCAACAAACCTCAAAACAAGTGCCATTTGCTCCCTTTTGGATTCATCACGTGCTTCATCAACAATTATGCAAAACTTGGAATCTCCAATTTGTTGACAAATGTGGTTACGAACTTTGCTTGAGAGGATATGCAAGATTTCCTTTTGAATCATAGGTGAAGTATACTTGGAATTGTATGGCGCATTTTCCAACACAACTTTTGCAACTTCATCATTGTATGATGCTAACAACTTTATCATCTCAAGAAAGTTACCCCTGTTTTTTGATTCTGAAGTTTCATCCCGACCTCTAAAAGCATATGCTTGAAATGTCAAATCAATAGAAGCCTTAAGACGTAGTCGGTTCTTTAAAATTTGACTTGAACTTTGTACATTGAAGACATTCTGAATATGCCCATGTTGATTCAACAAGTCTTCACAAGCCTTTATTGCTTTGTTATGTGGTGAGCAAGGATCTTCTCCTATATGAGTGAGAAAAGCACAATTTTTTCCACTAAGGACTTTTTTCCACTTTTGAAATCCTTTAACAGTAAAAACATCTGCTCCAGGACGTCCACTTGGTTTAGTGAAAAGAAAGCATGGTAAGCAATAAGCAACATCTGTAGTAGGAGAATACTCTAACCAAGAAGGAAATATACCAAACCAAGTATATTGAAATCTTCTTGGATGATTCTTTCCTGTAAGAGGATAACATTGAAGATTACACTGGTATGGATCCCATTTTAAATAAGCCCTTCGAACTTCATCTCTTTGATTCACATGATATTGCCATCTTTGAGGGCGTTTACCCGGATCACGCTCTAAGGAATTAATATCAAATTCATTGGAAGTAACTTTAGGAATTTTAGAAGGTTGTTCCTCACATTCAACCCTTAGAGCATCATGGCAAGTCTTTTCAACCGGTAAAGATGTAGAAGCTATGTTATATTCCTCTATTTGATCACTAACTTTCCTCTTGAAAAATGAATCAATTGTTTTATTCTTCATCATTGAGCTATTCTTAGATTTTATCACTTTCCAAATAACCTATAAACAATTTAAACAATTAACTATTATCATACTAAATATAAATATAGAAAGAATAATCAGCAAGAAATCCAAGATAAACTAATATTCAAATTCTTGATTTAGGAGGAATAACTAAAGTCAAGCAACACACACATTCAATATACTTGATACTTGATTTGATTAGTATATAACATCTACTTTAAAAAATTAAAAGCATGGAAACAGATTAATGATTTGCAGAATAAAGAACAAAAAATCAGTTAACCGTGTGGGTGTCTGGATGAAAGGACAAAAAATTCAATATACTATTGAGAAATATACTTGATTTGCAGATTTAGAGAAAAGCAATCATAACCGTGTGGGTGTCTGGATGAAAGGACAAAAAACTTTAATAAAGAACTATAAAAAAAAAACCCTTAACCGGTTAACCCCACAATGCAACCAAAAGACCTAAGTGGCCAAGTGGGCCATCACATCATTAAATATGAAAGAAAAGTGAGAGCAGGTAATAAACTATTGAGAAATCAGAATTACCAGAGCACAGACGCGACCACGGATGACAGATCACAGAATCGAATTAGAACAAGTGAACAACCAGTCACCAGATGACCAGAAATCAGAATCCAGACGCGATCAGATCACTGAAGTCTGAAGCTATGAAACGAAGGCAATAGCGTCGAAACTCGAAAGCACAGGTCGCGAGTGCCGTGGGCCGTAACTGCGTCCTGCGTGAGAGATTGAGAGCCTGAGAGGATGGAGAAAGGCAGAAAGCACAAATGAGGAAGAGGAGAGGACGAACCGAAGAGGAAGAGGAGAGGACGCGTGCGTGCGGCGGTGCGGCAAAAGTTCAGCGAGAAAAAAAGCACGGTATTTTTCATTAAAAAAATTATTAAAAAATTGAGGGTATTTTTCATTATATTTAAAAAAAATTCTGAGTTTTTTTTTTGTGGGGGGGGGGCCATGGCCCCCACCTGTCTCTTCTATGTTCTGTCTATGCAGACAGGAACAATCCAATGCCAGCAACCAGGAACGTTCACCGAGTCTTTTCCTTCTGACCCTTCTCTCTGAATCTGCAGATGGTGTGCTTCTCAAAGGTCAGAGCAGGTTCAGGGGACCAGACAGAGTTTCTGCACGTGTTTCCACTCTGGCCATCACAGAGTTACAAAAGGAAACAAATTGAATACGCACTTATTGCGTATTAAATGTGCATTAATTGGGCTGTTACAGTATTAATGGGCGGTTACAAAACCGGCAATAATGTGGGTCATAAATAGAAAAAATGGAAGATTAATTGCTGAATTAATATTCCAACATTCTCCCACTTGGCCCACATACTTCAGTATATACTAATGAAAAACAAAATGCATGGATCATAGCGATAGGTCCTCTTAAAGCGAGTAATATCTTCCATGTATCACAGTGCATCATGTTTCCTAAGCCCAAGTCACTTAATGAATAAACCCTACGTTTATTCTAGGTCCAAACTTAATGATGTTTCTCAATTTAAACAAATAAATGTGTACACAAACTGAAATGAGAAAAACATCTCAAATGGGGTTCCATAAAATAATAACGTTCTTACAACGAAAGAAAATCATTCAAAATGAAATTCAAAGAAGGGCACTAATTCCCATTCTTTCCACATGATCCCTAAACCTCATCGATGGCATGCCTTTAGTTAAAGGATCTGCAAATCGGTGCTAATGTGTTCAACAACCACTATTTGATGCTTAACACGTTCTCTTATGGCTAGATACTTAATGTCGATGTGTTTGCTTCGACTTCCACTTCTGTTGTTCTTAGCCATAAACACAGCAGCCGAATTGTCACAATATATCTTCAGTGGCCTAGCAATTGTATTCATGATTCTAAGCCCACGAATGAACCCCTTCATCCAAACACCATGAGAAGTAGCCTCAAAACAAGACACGAACTCAGCTTCCATCGTGGAAGTAGCAATCAAAGACTGCTTCTTGCTACTCCATGACACAGCTCCACCGGCTAGCATGAAAATATATCCTGTAGTGGATTTCCTCAAATCAATGCAGCCAGCATAGTCTGAATCGGAATAACCAGTCACTTCTAGATTGTCAGTCCGTTTGTACTTAAGCACGTAATCCTTAGTCCCTTGAAGGTATCTCAACACCTTCTTCACAGCCTTCCAGTGATCCATACTTGGATTACTCTGATATCTCCCCAACATTCCAACAGAAAATGCAATGTCAGGTCTAGTACAGACCTGAGCATACATAAGACTTCCTACAGCCGAAGCATAAGGGATGTTTTTCATTTGTTCCCTCTCAAAATCATTCTTAGGGCACTGGTTCAAACTGAACCTGTCACCTTTCACGATAGGAGCTGGGCTTGGTGAACAATGCCTCATTCTAAATCTTTCCAAAACTTTGTTGATATAGGTCTCTTGAGACAGACCTAAAACACCTCTATGTCTGTCTCTTTATATCTTAATGCCAATGACATAAGATGCAACTCCCATATCCTTCATTTCAAAGCTTTTAGAGAGGAATTGTTTCACTTCATGCAATAAGCCATTATCATTGGTTGCAAGCAAAATGTCATCCACATATAGAATAAGGAAACAAATCTTACTCCCACTGACCTTCTGGTATATACATTCATCCACAATTTCTCTACAAAACCAAATGAAGAGATAACGTCATGAAACTTTAAATACCATTGACGGGAAGCTTGTTTCAATCCAAATATGGATTTTATGAGCTTGCAAACCAAATGCTCACCCTCACTAGAGAAAAATCCTTCTGGTTGTTTCATGTAAACCTCTTCCTCTAGTTCTCCATTGAGAAAGGTTGTTTTCACATCCATTTGTTGCAACTCCATGTCAAAATGTGCAACTAATGCTAGAATGATGCGAAGAGAATCTTTCTTTGATACAGGAGAAAATGTCTCCTTGTAATCGATTCCTTCTCTCTGAGTGAATCCTTTGGCCACGAGTCTTGCTTTATGTCTGTCAATGTTGCCTAATGAATCTCTCTTGGTTTTGAAGACCCATTTACATCCAATGGCCTTCGCCCCATTAGGCAACTCAACAAGATCCCAGACTCTATTGGATGCCATAGAATTCATCTCATCCTTCATAGCATCATGCCATGACACTAAATCTCTACAGTTTATGGCTTGTGAAAACGTTACAGGATCATTTTCAGCTCCTACATTATAATCAGATTCTTGCAGATACACAACGTATTCACTAGGTATCGCTGATCTCCGCGGTCTAGTAGATTTCCTTAATGTCGTTTCATTTTCTTCTTGAGGAACTTGTTGTTCAACTGGTTGTTCAACAATTTCTTGTTGTTCCTCATCAACAACTTGATCTACTAGATCATCATCAGCCGGTTGTGGATCTTGTATGACTGGTTGTACAACATTCGGTTGAGCTGAAGGAGCATTGTTTACAACCAATCCCAAACTTGAAGTAGAAGGTTGGCTATCTGTATGATCCTCTTCAGAAACTAGGTTTCTGAATTGATCGCTCCCACTAATCAAGTCATTCTCAAGAAATTTGGCATTCCTTGATTCCACAAACCTAGTGGTATGAGATGGACAGTAGAACCTGTACCCCTTAGACCTTTCAGCATATCCGACGAAATATCCGCTAATGGTCCTTGGGTCCAGCTTCTTTTCTTGTGAGTTATAGATTCTAACTTCAGACGGGCATCCCCAAACGCGTACATGTCGCAAACTCGGTTTCCAACATTTGAATAACTCAAATGGCGTCTTTGGAACAGCCTTGGTTGGAACACGGTTTAATATGTACACAGCCGTCTTAAGTGCATCTATCCACAAGGACTTACGTAGCTTAGAACTACTAAGCATGCTTCTCACCATGTCCAATAATGTTCGGTTTCTTCTTTCTGCTACGCCATTCTGGTCTGGAGAACCAGGCATGGTGTATTGCGCAACAATCCCATGTTCTTGAAGAAACTTCGCAAATGGACCAGGTGCTTGTCCATCTTCAGTGTATCTACCATAATATTCACCACCTCTATCTAATCTTATGATCTTAATTTGTTTACCACATTGTTTCTCTACCTCAGATTTGAATACCTTAAAGGCATCCAATGCTTCGTGCTTGTGATGAAGCATGTAGAGATACATGTATCGTGAGTAATCATCAATAAAGGAGATGAAATATTTCTGACCATACAAGTCCATTTCAGGATTACAAATGTCTGTATGTATGATTTCTAACAATTCAAAACTCCTCTTAGCACCTTTCTTTGACTTGTTAGTCTGCTTTCCCTTTATGCAGTCTACACAAATCTCAAAATCAGTAAAGTCCAGAGTACTAAGTACCCCTTCCTTCACCAATCTTTCAATTCTTTGAATGGAGATATGTCCCAATCTCCGGTGCCACAACATAGAAGAATCCTCATTCATAACACTACGTTTTGAACCAACAGAAACATGCATGGCATCATAAGCAGTATCATGTTGTAAGTAAATATGAAAAAGACCGTTAGACAATGTACCATTCCCAACTTTATTTGATTTATAAAACATATCCAAAGATGTCTCATAAAACATAAAGGAATAATCCAAACGTACAAGTCTTGAAACAGAAATCAAGTTCCTAGTGAAACTTGGTACATAAAAAGTCTTTTCCAAATTTAAAACATAGCCACTACTCAAAACTAAACTGCAAGTCCCAACAGCCTCCACATGTGAACGAATCCTTCCACCAGAGTAAATGAATTGTTCACTTCCCAACGACTTCCTTAGGTTTTGCATACCCTGCAAGGTATTCGAAACATGGATTGATAAACCAAAGTCAACCCACCAAGTGCCATTAATGTCATCAATCATATTAGATTCATAACAGACAATTGAGACTGACATACCTTTCTTCTCAAGCCATTGTTTGAATTTAGAGCAGTCCTTCTTCATGTGTCCCTTCTTTTTACAGAAGAAACACTTGGATTCCTTCTTAATTCCTCCTTGGGGTGGTGCTTTAGTTCCACCTTGGGGTGGTGTTTTTCCCTTCCCCTTCTTCTTGGCTTGAGCCTGACCCCTTTTTTCAGTCGTCATAAATGAGCTCTCTCTCATTTCTATTTTCAACCTTCCCTCCTCCTGAACACACATGGTCAAAAGTTCATTAATTGACCATTTATCCTTATGTGTGTTGTAGGATATTTTGAAAGGTCCATATGGCTGTGGAAGAGTGTTCAGGATGTAGTGGACGAGAAAGGAGTCAGACATGTCAACCTCAAGTTGCTTTAGTTGAGCTGCAATGTCCCTCATTTGCATGATGTGCTCACGCACACCTTTTACTGTAGTAAGTTTTAGGGATGAAAACTTCATAATTAGGGTGCTGGCCAATGCCTTATCTGAAGTCTGAAATTGATCATCGATCGCCTTCAGAAGTGGCCTTATTTTGTCATGCTGTTCGACGGAACCACGAATACCAGCAGAGATATGAGTCTTTATGAACATTACTGAGAGATGATTAGATTGCTCCCACTTTTCATAATGATCAACTTGATCTGGAGTGCTGGTGGTAGTGATGGAGGGTGGTTCGTTTTTCCTAATAGCATAATCAATATCCATCCACCCCAATTGGAGAAGAACTCTTTCTCTCCAAACCTTATAGTTGTCACCCCTCAGGTTGGGAATTTCATTTTTCATATCAGAGAAATTTACAGGTTGTTTTGCTGCATAATTAAGAAATACATGCTTAAAAAACAAGAATTGAGACCAATAAACTAAATCATGTTTTACCAATGTAAATCATGCAAAAATTCATAAATCTACTGACATACAACTTGCCTGTGGGCTAAAGTTCTAATTCAATTAGATTTATACTTAACTGTATGATAAAACTATCAAATTATTTCCCTATTCTTAATACCTGTGGGTAAATTAAGAATATAATTTGACATTTTATCCTAATTAATCATACAAAACATATAATAAAATATTCCTGTGGGATAAAATTTTATTATATTACATATGATTTATTACAACTAATGTCATTATGTGATCATACAACTCTATTTACATTTACAATTAATTAAAGATGCTGTGGCTACTCTCTAATTAATTAAAAAATATAGATCTCATAACATTAATATATAATATTGCGAGAAACTATAAGCAATATTAAAATAAAATTGGATATTTACATATTATTTAACACAACATTGCATGAATAATTAAATAATAAATAAGTCATGCAAGTAACACAATATGTAGTTCAATAGCATTGAAATCCAATTTTAAAATAAAATTTCAGATTTAAATATAAATCCAAAAAGGGCATAATATGTAAAAAACAAAATTTTAAACATATCATCAAGTGTCACCTTTGCTGGATGGTCCAGAAAGCCTAAATAAGATTTTGGACCCAAGGGAAGTGGGTTCGAATCCCATTGGCAACACTTTAAAAATTTTGGTTTTTGCTGAAAAAGAATTATTTAAATAAAATAAATACTCAGCAGAAGACACAAAGGAGCCCATGGCTCAGCTGGCAAGGCGCCCATGCCCCTGCTGGTCCTGGGTTCAAATCCTGCAGAGACCATTTCTGCCTTTTAATTAAATTGATTTTCGCTGGAGAAATAATTTAAATAAAATAGGCGCTGAAAATTTAACACTGGAGACCACGTGGCGCAGCTTGCAGAGTGCCAGCACTTAAGGCGCTCACGCGCCTACAGGTCCGGTGTTCGAATCCAGCTGAGGCAACTTCTGAGTTTTAATTGAAATCATTTCCTTCATTTTTTTTTTATTTCTAAAAACCAAAAACGCGCCAGGCCCAAACGAAAACCAAATCGCGCTAGGCCCAAACGAAAGCGAACCCGGCCCACAACGTGTCAGCCCAGCTTCCTTATAAATGAAACACAGCGTTTCATTAAGGGCCAAAACGATGCCGTTTCTGCTTTCTTCTTCGCCCGTTTTGCAAACCCTACCCGACCCACGACCCGGCTTCAACCCGATTACAGCAGCCGCGACCCGCGATGTCCGGTGACGGTTTCAGGCATCTGGGATCTCAAACCCGACGGTTTTTTACGGCGAAAATCACTGGAAAATTTTCTGAACATGGATTTCTCACAATCTAACAAGATCTACTCAAAATCAAAACAAAAGATTTAATTTTGAAATCAAAACAGAAATCGCGTTCTTTGGTTCTTTGAGTTCCCAATGAAGAACCGACAGCTTTGTTCTCCAGAAAATGAATGCTACTCGGTTATCTCCAGCAATCCAGAGAAAATTGATCAAACAAACTATTCGAATCCAAAAATGAAATCGCGTTTTCTGGTGACTCATCGATAAACATTTCCAGCAACAATGAAACTTAGAGAAAACGTCAAGAAAAACGATTTCCAAATTGAAAACATAAATTCATCAATCAATCACAAAATCGAAACCAAATCTCTGGAAAATGATTTATTAATTAATTGCTAAAGTACAACAAACCATCAACAATATTTCTTGAGACCTTCGAAAACGCTCTTGTTTGTGATTTATTTGACCACTGGAATTCATCATGGATTAAATAAACTAGAACATTAATATTCAAACTCTAGGTTTGTAAGGTTCATCCATTAAAAAGCCCGAAATTATTCCAAAAAACAAAAATTCATGAACAGGAGGCCCAATATGGTCGAAAACAAAATTTGGAATGAGAGAGAATTTGCAAATATAACTCAAGTCTCAGGTTTTTTTTTTCGGTCGAAAGTCTCAGGTTTCATATGAAACAAAATTGCATCAATGAAAAACTTCAACATTCACATCCGAGTAATTGCAGAAGCATAGAGAAAATCAAGACAGAGGTATATGAACGGCTCTGATACCAAATGTTAGAAATTTAGGCGATCTTATCATGCTGAACAACCGAATAGCATAAGATCAAAGCGGAAAAATAGTAGAGATCACAAATACCTCTCGCCATTGATTTGTCTTCAGAAGCAAGTAAGGACGAACTTCGAGTCTCTAGACAGGAACAATCCAATGGCCAGCAACCAGGAACGTTCATCGAGTCTTTTCCTTCTGACCCTTCTCTCTGAATCTGTAGATGGTGTGCTTCTCAAAGGTCAGAACAGGTTCAGGGGACCAGACAGAGTTTTTGCGCGTGTTTCCACTCTGGCCATCACAGAGTTACAAAAGGAAACAAATTGAATACGCACTTATTGCGTATTAACTGTGCATTAATTGGGCTGTTATAGTATTAATAGGTGGTTACAAAACCGATAATAATGTGGGTCATAAATAGAAAAAACGGAAGATTAATTGCTGAATTAATATTCCAACAACTACTGTGAGGTACCTAGTCACTAAACGCGACTTGTAAGGCAATAAGGAACCTGAGAGTGAGGTACCAAACGTGGAATATGCCACATATATGGACGAAAGTGTCTTTTTCTATTTCCTTTTGCTAAAACGAGAATGAATAATGATCCAAAGGAAATAGAAAAATACACTTTCGTCCATATATAATGTGGCATTTTCCGCGTTTTGTTCCTCACGCTCGGGCTCCTTCTTGCCTCACAAGACGCCTGTACTTGACTAGGGCCCAATACGTCTGGAACATTTCAGTACGTGTCCCTCTGTGTGTAGTTAATTTTTTTGGAGAGATTAAGGAAGTTAATTAAATTACTTTAAAGTATTTTTATTTTTATTTTTTCTTCAAACTTATTAATTTGAAATATATAATCCAATAATATTTAATATATGAAATGATTAAGTAACTTATTTATCTTCCTTAATCTCTCTAAAAAAAGTCAACTAATTCTTATAATTAGGATCGGAATTAGTATAACGTCAAAACAGCTTAAACTGACAAAGGTATCAAAAACACATATTAATATCTCTCGGCCCAGTCTGCCTTCTTGACAAACACATTTCTTTCTCCATGGTCCACATATACCAATATTAGGTGCAATCTATATTATTCAATGAGTTCATATGCCTAGCTAGTTAGGAAATAGAAAAAGACACTTTTGTCCATATATACTGTGCCATGTTCCACGTTTTGTACCTCACTCTCAAGCTCCTTCTTGCCTTACAAGTCGCGTTTAGTGACTTGGGACCAAATCCTTTAGAACATTACAGTATGTGTCCCTATATCTATATCTATTATTCTGTAATCAAATCTCACATATCAAAAAAAGGTAGTTAACTCAATGATTATATCAAAAAAAAAATTATCTTGATCTTGTTTTATTTTTTTATTAACACCATAAATCATCACACGGGAATCTGGGCAGACACAACCATTATCCACGCCATTTGAAATATACATGTGTGCCCAAACACGTATTTTATATTTACATAAAATAATAAATATTTAATATATTATATCAAAAAAAATTCTTATATTCAAATATGTTACATGTTATATTTTTATACATTATTTTATTATATTATATAAATTATTATAATATAATAATAAAAATTACAAATTTTACCGACAGAATTGTTTCATCCATAAACTCCACTGGTAATTTTCATGTCAAATTACGCTGAATTTCCGTCAATCCGTTGGTAGTGGAAAAAATTCAGTCAGAAAGTGTATTTTCTGACAATATTTACCAATGGAATTTTGCTTTGGTAATTCATCGGTAAATTTATCGAGAAAAAAAATTCCACCAGTAATTCCATATTTTTTTGGTGCTCAACTGTATAATATACATATGGAACCATTTATTGGTTCAACGTACTAGAACATGTCAAATAAATATATGCTATCATATTTCAACAAAAGTTAATTATTTGAGAGTGATGTAGAGGAAGAAAGCACAATAGACGAACAAGCTAGTTGAGGTGATACAGGGCCTTATTTCCGTAAGGAGAAGAATACAAATTCGAATCCTAGTAAACACACTTACTAAGAAATGTGAGAACTCTTTGCCCTCTAAGCCTCTAGGAGAACTATTGATAGTAGAATAACAAAACAAAAGTTATCTATAACCATATCGAATTCTCATAAAAAAAAATATGTCCGCTGCTGAATTTCGTCGGAAAAGTGTCTGAAAATCCGTCCATAAATTTTGTTAAATATAAAAATTAATTAAATAATAAAATTCATTGATGGAAATTCCGATGGAATAGGTCTCCCGCTAAAATCTGTCGGAATTATGTTGAAAAATCCATTAGGGTGGACCTGTGAAAATTAAAATTTTCCAGTGAAAAAATTACTACCGAAATTCTGTCAGTAATGTTTCCCACAGTTTAGTGCCAAAATTAGTGACCGGTTGTATTCCGTTTTCCGTCAGAAATACGCTATTTTTTAAAATCTTACTTTTAGCAAAAGTTGGTCAAACACTTCAAAAAGCTCCTTAAGCTATTTTGCACCCAAATCATAGTTTTTGCTTTAAAATCTAAGTTTTGGAAAAAGTTATTTTTTTTTTATATTTCTCTCTCTCCTCTACCATCATTAGTGTTTTTCCAATACCGGTTAGTATTCTTAATTATCTTTTTAATACCTATCAGTACTCTAAAATATGTTTTCAAGATCATTCATTACCCTAATATCCTAAAATAAAATTTTAATATTATGAAGTATTTTTTAGTATCCTTAAGTATCTTTTTAGTATTTGTTAGTACCCTATTTAAAAAAAAAAAAAATAGTCAGTACACTGAAATATTTTTTCAATATCCTAAAATAAAATTTTTATATTATGAATTATTTTTTAGTATCCTTAAGTATCTTTTTAGTATTTGTTAGTACCCTAATTTTTTTTAAAAAAAAATCAGTCAGTACACTGAATTATTTTTTCAATATCCTAAAATAAATTTTTAAGACTATAAGAAGTATTTTTTTCAGTACCAGTCAGTATCATTAAGTATCTTTTTAGTATCTATCAATACCTTGAAATATTTTTTTAAAATCGGTCATTAAAATCCAGTGGCAGAACTTGAAGGAAAACTTTGGGGGGACCAAATAGTGGTGGAGGGATTCGGCAAAATTTTTTTTTAAGGAAACTTTTAAATTCATTAAAAATGAAAAGAATGAAAAAAAAAAATTCATAAAATCAAGTTGATTAACTTCATCTACAAGTGTAGTGTAGAATGGGTAAAAGCATAGTAAGGGATAAACCATAAAAGTAAATTTCACTGATAAGCTAAAAATTTTAGGTAATTAGAATGAAATATAGAAAAGAATGATAAGATTAACATAAATCGTATAAAACCTTACATAGAACAAAGATTGAATTATAAGCCTAAAATATAAAAAGAGGGAAAAATGTAAAAAAGAAAAAAGAAGAAGAAGAAGTTGGGGGGCCAAAGTTATATTCACTACTTTAGGGGGCCAAAGTTGTATTATTACACTAAAAAAGAAAAATTTCCACTAAAAATTTTTAAACAAATTTTTTTTTTTTTTGGTGGGCCATGGCCGCCCTATGTCATATAGAAGTTCCATCATTGTTAAGATCATATAGTATTTTTTCAGTATTAATCAGTACCCTTAAGTATTTTAATTTTATACACAAATTTATATAATTTTTTGATTTATTATGAGATTTAATGTTAAAAATATTTAAAATACAATCTTATCCTTTCTATGCAATTATACCAAAAGCTAATATATATATATATATATTTTTTGTAAATTTGACTTTCAAAAAAGCTATTCTAATAACAATATTCAAATACTATCATTTATTTGTAGAATCATGAATAAGTTAATTAATCATAGTATATATTATATATTATATTGTTTTCTTTATAAATAAGACAAGGAGATCAATTGGATAATCATTAAAAATAAATAAATTTACAACAGTTTTATATATTGAAGACGTAAAGTCTTATATATAGACTCTTTCTTTTTCGTTTTTCTGTCATAGTTTTGTTTTGTTTAATTAAAACAGTTAAGTAGCTTATATATTCACGTAAAATAATATTTTTCTTCACTTTTTTTCGGTAATAAAAATAACATTATTTGATAATAATGAAAATATAATACATATTATAATAAGAGAATGACAATGATATGTTTTCAACCAAACAAGAATTTGGCTGTTTTGTCTTGCCTCGACGAGGAGGACTGAGCTCATTATTCTGTTCAGTATAATAACCTATTAACCTGTGAACTAAAAGACTGAACCTGAGGTGATATTTAATTTTGTCCAATATAAATAAATATGGATTAAAATAAAAATATTGATCAACACGTGTTTTTGCAGTGGAAGAGAATAGTATGATCGCTTAAATATAATGATCGATATATCGGGCATTTTAATTAATTAAACTGGAGTATGCACTACTGTGGAGAGAAAATTATTGTGCGTCCATATTCAAAGCTAATTTTAATGAAGTGCTAATAAAAAATTATTTAGTAAAGTGCTTAGTATGGTGGTCTTTTAGCCCAGTAACATCAGGCACCACTTAAGTTTTCTTTTGGGTGACGCTTCCTTAAGTGTCTGTTTTTTTTTTTTTTTTCTTTAAAAAAAAGAAGTGAGGTTGCGAGTTCGACAACCTATCAAGTGAAGGATGAAAGAAAGAGTTACGACTTATATTACATGGCCCCCTTGCGCAAGTACCTATCAAGTGAAAGTAACATGCGAGCTAGCTCAATTTTGAGAGGCATCAAATAATAAATTAAGGGAAAATAATGTTATAATAATGTTATAACCTCATCTCCCTATCCTTTGGATAGGTAGAGAGAGCTCTTCTCTCCTGGACCATCCAGATCAGATCTAGATGGTCCAGTTCTAATTTTTTTATTTTATATTTTTTTCAAAAAAAAAATTTTAATAAGTAGAGAATCTAAAATAAAGATAATCTTTCAACTAACATTTTTTCAAAAAATAATTTTTTTATTTGAAAAAGAAACACTTAAAAAAAAGTTAAATCTGGACCATCCAGATCTGATCTGAACGGCCCAGATCAGATAGGTAGATGGTGCCTATCCTTAGAATAGGCACTGAAAGTGGTTCCGGGTTAAGGGTTATCCTCGACCAAGTGTTCCACATCATGGCTCCTTTTTTTTTTTCGGATGATTATGTGCATCTTTTTGCAGCCACTGGAATATGGTTCTTGTCGTCAGAAGAATTAGGAGATTATATAATATGTGAAATAACTTTTATTAAATATTCAAGGGTTAATATGTGAAACAGGCCCTTACCTGCGCCACGAAGAGTCTGAGATGTGGTTCACCCCGACGTTATTCTTTTTTTGAGATATATTCCAATATTTTACAGTGGCATTCGCATCCTCTAAAGAATAGAAGGCCTTAAAAAATATATATATATTTCTGCTCATCGGTACCATGTTAAAATATAGTATTATCATATTAAAGAGCAACCTAACATTCTTTTCTTAATAATACAATCATGATTATTATTAGCGGAATGCATGTAGTTACGTTGAATCACACACTATATATATTATGATGATGCTCTTAGATATATATGATAAAGAGTTAGAAAGCGAAAAATAAATAAATAAATATATATATATATATATATATATATATATATAATTTCATATTTTAGTATAAGCTTCTCCATATGCTTTGACAAATTAGTCCTAATAATATGACTTGTTATGAATTAAACTACTTCCTCCTGTTTTAATTATAGGATAACATTTGGGAGTTGGTTTTGGTTCTAATTATAAGACAACCTTCTAATTTTTGTCAATTTCTTCCTAAAACACCTCTATTTTATTTTCTCAAATATATTTAGTTTTTGGTGAGTATATATATGTGAGTGCGTAGATTCTTCCAATCAATTAAACTTTTAGATATATATGTGTGTATCTATATATGTATATATGTGTGTGTCTACATACAAATATATATAGAAACACACACTCGCACATATATATGTATGTATATATATGTGTGTGTCTATATATATATATATATATATATATATATATAGGTGTATCACAAATATATATAGACACGCACACATATGTGTGTGTGTATATATATGTATGTATATATGTGAGTGTTTGTGTATATGTGTGTGTATCTACGCACAAATATATATAGACACACACCCACACACGTGTGTGTGTCTCTATATAAGTACATATATACAAACACACACACAGATATACATATATGTGTGTGTATGCATATATATAGTGTGTTTATATGTGTGTCTGTGTATGTAGATATATGTTTGTGTGTGTTAGGATACATGATATTGGGAAAATATGTAATAGGAGCTATTGATTCACTTTACTTATGTCATTTTAAATTTATATAAGGGCATTTTAGGAAAATGAGTAAAAATAATAAATTTAACTTCTTTCCTTAATCTCTACAAAATCGGTTAAATATTTCTTATAATTAGGACCAGAGGGAGTATTACTGTATTAGGAAATCAATTTCTAAACGGCATTTGACGTTGTCACAATCATAAAGCTGGGACCAATATCTTATTTGCAGAAGGGACAAAAGAGACTAGAGACGTTTATCCTCGATCACATCTTCTTGCAACCACTAAAACTTGCTTATTGTCATGGTCCCCTTTCCTAAGTACCTGTCATTCGGTAATTTTTGTGTAAGATATTATCAAGTGAAAGTAACATGCGAGGTACTCCCTCCTTATAAACTTATAAAGTTCCTCCCTATAAACTTATTATAATGCACCAACTAAAAAATTCTCACAAACTAATAAAAATAATTAAAGTTGCTAAATTTGTCTTAAATTTTAAGTAATTTTCAATATTACCTCCACTAATTATATTAAACTCTGATATCATATTAATTATTACTTTCACCTACTACCCTTATTAATTATAGGCATACATGAAAAAAAAAAAAATATTTAATGCTATTTACAAATAAACGAGTACTTTATAAAAAAGATCAAACATACTTTTTAATATAGTTTTTAGTTGGTGGCGCGTAACTCAATTATGAGAGGCATGAAATAATAAATTTAGGGAAAATCACGTTATAATAATGTTATAACCTCATGGCTATGTATGTCTTCCCCCTATATAAAGGCCTGCACGTAGCTTGTTTCAGCATCGATCAGTAGCGTCACAAAACTAAACTAAACAAATGGCTCTCAGAGTTATTGCATTGTCAGCTTGTCTTGTGTTTCTACTCTCACTCACCTTGGTTACATCTGTAAGTAATTGCCCTGTTGTTCTGATCGATTATTATTAGTTTCAAGCTTTTATTATTCCATCTACTTAGTTGTGTGTGTGTGTTTATATGCATACATGCAGGATGAGTGCTACTACCTTGTGAGTGTTCAGACAGGAGATCGCGCTGATGCAGGAACGGACGCTACAATTAGCCTCAAGTTATTCAACTCGTCCGGCGGCAGCATTACCGTCCCGAACCTCGAAGATTGGGGCTTAATGGAATCGGGTCACGACTACTTCGAGCGGGGAAATCTCGATCTCTTCGGCCACAGTGCCCCTTGCATTGATGTTTGCGGCATCACTGTCACCTCCGACAACTCAGGGAACAAACCAGGGTGGTACTTGGATTCCGTGGAAGTCATCGTCAGTGGCAGCATATCTAAGAAGGAAGCGTTCCCAGTGAACCAGTGGCTGGCTCTCGACGAATATCCCTATAGTCTCTCTGCAACCGTCGACTTATGCTCCTTCATTAGTTTGAAGTCCACTCTCTCCTCTGTGTGACTAAAATATTAATATTACCTCTCTCCCCTTATTTATAAATAAGCTCTGAGATGGTAACATTATATATATATATATATATATATATATATATATTCATATATCTGGCTTGTGTGTTATGTAATGTTTATCATGTATCTGTCTCATTTCAATTCAATAAAATAATTATTACCTCTATTGGCTTGTTCATAAACTCTAACTGTGAATAAGCTTTGAGGTAGTAATATATGTATCTGGCTTTTCTTGGTGTGTTGTGTGTTAAGTAATGTTTTTGTTGTGTGTCTCTCATCTCAATATTAATAAGTAACCGTTTAAAAATACTACCACTAGTCTTAACTATAAAACAAAATTTATAGTGCAATTCACACTATAAATTTTTGTTTTATAATTAAGTCCGGAGGGAGTAGTTACTATAATTTTATACCTTGGAGTCTCATATATACTGACTACTTCCTTTTCGGCTTTCATGTTTTGTTCTCTTTTGTTTAAGGAAAGTACTGAAACAAATGCGGGGAGAGTAAAATTATTGACGCTTGTTTCTGTTTTAAAATACCACAAATTACTCTATACCTGCTTGTATTACTACCAACTCCAGTCTCTGGTATAAAAACTAGTTAGAAGTTGGATTTGATTTTAAATATAAGAACCCCAATTCATTTTGCCCGCCATGTTATCATTTGTACTCTAACATATCTCTATTTATTCAACATGTTAAGAAAGTTTTTTTTTTTTTGGGTGCCAAGGCTCATGTTAAGAAAGCTTGTACGAAGGGTACGTAGTTTCAATTCAAGTGCTTTAATAGGTCTTTTAGGAAATTAACACTTATTTTTACCAAATAATTAATTTCTCTAATCTATCCAAATTAGTTAAGTAGATCTTATATTAAGCACAGAAAGTAGTATTGTTTTGTATACTCATTTAATGCTTAATATAAGACATATTTACCTAATTTAATTAGATTAAGAAATTTGGTTAAATTAATTAATATGACATATATTTTCTAAAATACCCTCTTCTTTAGTTCCCTTCTTCCACTTCTCTTTGATTATTGTTGAGAGAGTATCCATAGAGGCAAATTCGGAAAAGAGTGAAAATTTTATTGTATATTTAAGATCAAAATCAACTCCTAAAATATGTCTTATTTCAATGACCAGAGGAGTATATAGATAATATAATAAATCCGTACCGATGAGCTTGAATAATGTTGTCTTCTTTTTGCAGGCATATCCTAGATTTTCATATTCATTGGGTTAGATTTAGGATAAAACACATCAGAAATGAATTTCCACAAAAAAGAAATGAACATATTTTCTTGCCAGAAAAAAAATGAACATATATACTTGGATTTGGTAGAGCTAATGAGAAAAGGTTTATCAAAACAAGAAAAGGAGAAAGAGCTGATGAGAAAAGGAGCCTCGTTTGTCACATTTAAAATATCCCGCAGAACCATAGGAAAACTAGTCATGGGAATAAAAGCAAGAAAATTTTATCGATCTATAATAAGCTCAGCAAAGTGTAGAAACAAAAATTAAATGGGGGGAAGCAGGTTAATCTTTGGGCTTGTAGGGGCTAGGTAGGGCAAGCCTAAGAAATTATTCTCAATAAATCGATTAAACTGAATTTTTTGGACCTTTGAATTGGTCCGTTGGTATTTGATCAATTTTTTTTTTACAGTAAAGATTTATTATTTTATTAGTTTTAAAGTATTGTGAACAAAGTCAGAGTAAAGATAGCATTGTCCGCTTTGTGTCATGGTAACATCTTTAAAATTAAACCAAGGATTCTAATAAAGGGTACAATCCAGGATCATCCTTTCAAGAACCTTTTATTAATTCCCCAAAAATTAAGTACAATAATTGACAAGGGAGACTTTTGGTCTAAGTCATTCATATTTGTAGCAATTATATATAACCGCTACAAAGTATTACAATGAACAAGGTAGGGTTTAGTGTTTAAAAAAAAAAGAAGGTAGGGTTTCATGTTTTATAGTAGTTAATGTAGCAGTTTTTACTTAAAAACCAACACAATATTTCACCAAGATCCTTTAGTCATAATCTTTCATATGTTTTTCTAGGAATTAAAGAGAGATAACCTTAATAACCTTTAGTGTTAACTCATTATACAACCCATCACATAAATTCTTTAATTTATAAGTACATGATTTTTCAACAAACACATCTCTTCATTTTAAAATATTCCATACACATCTTTTGGGGAGTACATAGCTTGGGATTACAATTTTAATGAACACGAATAAAATAAACCACCGACAATAGAGTTGCTTTTTTTTTTTTTTCTATGCTATAACAATATCATTTTTATTTATTTTGATAAAGGGGATCATAGATCTATGTAGATCCGTAATATAACTCCTTTTTTTTTTTTGGGGATTGTTGTAGCTAATTAATTACAAAGAATTAAAAAAATAACACCAGAAAATAATTAAATACGATTCACTTTGACAACTTTGAGGATAACATACTCGGTCCACACAAAACATGTTATCCTACTGTTTTGGGTCAACACTTTCTAACCACACAAAAAAGGATTCAAAGAGCTATCTCAAACAAAGGGTCGGAAATTAAATTCTGAAGTTGGAAGGAAAAACAAAACATATTGGAACCAGTGTGGGTCCTAAAAATCGTCATATCCGAACCATCCATACTCAATGATTTTCAACTTATAATTTTTATTTTTTTAAGAAAATAATTGTTAAGATATTATCTTTATTTTAGATTATATACTATTAAAATAATTATCTAAAAAATAAAGATAAAAAAATTAAATTTACACCATCCAAATAAGATTTAAACAGTTCATATTTAATGAGTTTTATGAAGGGTTTCAAACAGATTTTGCCATGCAAGTAGGGAAAATGGAATTAAGATTCTAGATCTAATAGAATGGCAAGCTGCTATTAGGTAAATTCCACAAGTGCCCCTCTGATAACTCTATATCCAAAATGACGCCAATTTACTCCGGCCTTGACCAATAATTGATGAATGTTGGGCTCTTCACCTAAGGGTCACCTCCACATTTAATTACACAAATGTAATACCATATATTCAATTAATGAATATAAAAAACACTTAGGAATTAAAATTCAATTACCATCGTTGGACCCGGCAAACCAATGGCTGGCTCTAGATGAATGGCCCAGACATCTCTATGCCAACCTCAGCTTATCCTCAGCTTACGTAGATTGTTCATCTAATTCTTTTCTCCGACAGTAAAACTTCGGATTTTTTATTTTTTATTGGCTTGCCCAACTGCTACAGAATTAGCTTACTTAGCTTGACTCTTCAAACTTGTAACACCCCAACTTTTCTAAAGCATTTTCGAAATTATTTGATCAGAGTTCAAAATAATTTAACCAGAGTTGAGCAACGAAATGATTTTAAATACAAAGTAACTGATATTCAACCACTGTAGTGTACTGGTTTGTTGATACAAAGAGTTCGAAAGACTATACATATCTACAGGACTTTCTCCAGCTAGTCCTTCTGCCTGCTGCTTACCCTTGTTTCTGTTTCTGTTCACTCCGAAAATCCTGAAGCTACAGTAAGAGCTGAGGTTCAATACCCATTGAACCTCAGGTAACGGTTAACCTCATGCTTATGTATCAAATATGTATGACAGATATTCATGTCAAAATAGCAATAATCACATGCATTATTCTCATATTCACATAATAACATAACACAGCCACTGCAATATGCATGTTATTATAGTCTGCACTATTCACCAGTGCCACGGTGTACATCCGTGTCCTCAGCGCTAGGAAAACATAACGGCGTTATCAAGACTATAACCCGTATCAAGTTGTATGTGTATGATCAATTTTCAAAAACAGAATTTCAGACTATCTATCACATATAAGCATACCATAAGCATCAGAGTTAAGGTTACAATACGCGTCCGTACCTTCCTTCCACGTGAATAGTAAATTACTATTCATGTATACGGCACTATTCATGTATACGGCACTATTCACGTATACGGCACTATTCACGTATACGGCACTATTCACGTATCCCCAAACTTCCTTTGAATCTGACTCCGGAATCCTCGGATATCCTATAATATCATTTTTATCAGTGACCATTAATTTTCAGCATTTGCGGAAACTATGTTGGATATTCACTATTCATGTGAATAGTACCAGTAAAAATATTTTTACCGTGCCGGTAAATATTTTTTACTGTGCCAGTAAATAATATTTACTGTCCAAGGATAATTCTTTTCTGATGTGACAGATCAGACTAAGCTGCAGCCACAGAGCATACTCAGAAAAACTCTATCTGGCATTTCTACTATAATTACCAAAAGAAACTACCAAATATTAAGACTAGAGACCAAAGAACTTACCCTTGAAGTTCCTGCTCATTCTCTCCAGCTTCAAGAACTTTACTCTAAACTCTCTCTCTAACTCTAAGAATTCTCACTCTTCTCTTAAACTCAACTGTTGTTCTCTGAGTTTGGTGTGAAGAAAATGAAGAAATGAAGCTTCTATTTATAGTGAAAAAGCATGACACTATTCATACTTTATCAGGTCAGATTTTGGCCGTTGGATCTTGACTTTAAATATGGCTTCATCTCAACCGTCCAATCCATTTGCTTACGTCATCGATGACGTCATCGATGACGTCATCGATGACGTCATCATGACGATGACACTTTCTTACTCTTTTGCATTTATCCTATAAAGATTCCCTGATCGGTGTTCTAATCGCGTTATATTAGAAATTCTCAAGAATCCGGAAGCACAGCCTTGAAGTTCTATTTTTCCTCTTCAGAAATATCTGGGTCAACTAAATTTTTGATCCTATTTAGGGTATTCCGTAACCTGCCGAAGATTTTAAGTCGGACACTGACGGTTACAGAAATTACTTCGGGTGACACCATCTTCTAGACAAAAATTCACTGATTCATAATATGTGCAGTTGTTTACTACTTAGTTCAAGGATTTTGAGTTATGATTTATTTCCTACAGGTTCCACTATCTGTCCTGCTTCAAAATATCGGTTCAACCTATCTCAAATAATCATTCCGCCGATTACGGAAATGACTTCGGAGATAACCCACTCTGAGATAAAAATTCACTTATTTATAATATACCCTTACTTTAAAAACCTAATTCACGGTTTATTGGAAATAATTTTATTTCTATTGTTTTCCAAAGTATAAGATATTATATTATAATATTATTATTATTGAGTGGGTCCCGCGCGCAAAATTTTTCAAACTTCACGGGTGTTGGCAGAGGAGAAATAATTTGACGTGGGTCCCGCATGAATAGTAAATACGTATTTTCAAATAGTGAATACGTATTTAGGAATAGTGAATACCGTATTTTTGAATAGTGAATACGTATTTGTAAATAGTAAATACTTTTCATATTTCTCAAAATATCGATTAAATACCGTATTTATAAAAAGTGAATACGTATTTGTGAATAGTAAATACGTATATGTGAATAGTAAATACTATTCACGTCCCACAAAATACCGTTTCAAAATTCGCCATTTTCAAAAGTAGAGCCTAGTAGTCCTCCAAAAATAGGCTAGTTTTCAAGTCTTTAGGTCCAAAATTCAGGATGTTACAATTCTCCCCCCGTTCAATAAATTTCGTCCTCGAAATTTGACAATATAAAATCAAAAGGTTATCTAGACCTCTAATCTATTCCTTCCTTATGCAAACTTAAATAGCACGCATCCTACTATTCAATGTCTCAGTCTTATACCCAGGTATAGTACTAAATTACAGGACTTGCTGATCTATTCTCACAGTACTCGGTTACACAGGCCTCACTGCCTGATTTATTTAGCCTATCGGCTTAACACATATTGGCCTTCCGGCTCAATCTATTACCATCGCACTGGAGATTCTAACCTTTCTACTTAGGAATTCATCCTCAACCCTTAGGCATCTTTATTACTACCTGATACAGTGAATGTTTTGCTAGTCTTACGATGTATTCTAAACATAGTTACTTAGCATTTCACACAGTGCTATGTATCACCGGTCTTATGTCCTAGGAGCATCATCCCGTGTATACTTTGCACACTACGTCTTATTGCCTTGAGCATCTGCTCATCAAATTCATCCGAGACTTTCCCATTCAAGTCCTCAAACTACTTTCACTTACTCAACATCATAACCGGCAGCTATTATCTGACTTAACTAATTCAGTATTCCAAACCTTTCTAATAGTTGCTGTTCCTGTACCATAATTCCCAATTACACTGCTTTTCTTTTCAGCACGATAGCGTCGACAATCATGTCATTGCTACCCAAAATTATTTTCTTGTCTCATTTTCAAATTTTCAAACATGAAAAATTTTCCGTGGTTTCAGTACATTTCACAATCTGCACTATACCACAAAGTAATAGTGCTATAACATTTTTAAACTTAATCGCTGCCATCACAAATTCATGAAAACATTTTTCACTGCCGGATCATTTTCAAAAACTTTTATTACCGGCACATATCTTTGAGGGAGCTAATTTATTTCACAAAATTTTACAATTGAGAGTACACACCATCATTTTAACCATTTGGTACAGTGAGCGCCTTACCCCAATCCTCAAATCCAGTCTCAACAGTACTATCAACCATGTGGGAGAACCTCCGCCCCTCTCTCAGGAGACCCAGTGTTCACACTGGCACATAAAGTAGCAACCCTATCTAGCGGAACTCAGTCCAGTCATAGACAGTCAGGTTTTACTAATCAAAACATACGCCCTAGGCGAAATGTTATGGATTGGGTGCGTTCACTGCTGGTGCGATTTCCATTTTCTCAAACCAAAATCCCTCCAAAACTTTTTGTTCAAAAAAAAGAACATTTATCAAAGGCCAGCGATTTCAAACATTTTAAAACATCTAGCAAGACCCAGCAAACTGTGTACATCTACAACAGCTTCTGTCCTTCTAGTTTTGTACTGACTTTACCACAACATAGTTGAAAACTCAGTTTCAAACTCTGGGTTCTATCAAAAACCCTTTTTATACAAGACAATATCATTTCAAAATAATAATCGCTGTGGTCTCAAATTCATTTCATTTGAAAACTCAGCTTCAAAAAAAAATCCACATGTTCGAACAAAAAAAAATTTCAAATACAGCAAGTGTCTTGGCAAGTTCAAAAATTCAATTTTTTTTAAACCTTACTTAGGAATCAGACAACTAACATTAGAAGGTCATCACTAACTACACGCATTGGAACCTCTGTCCTTAGCTACTCAAACTATCCATAAAATACTTAGTTTGTTCTTCTTTAATCTTCCAGCTATTTCAAACATCGTTCGCTATCCTCGGATCTCACAAAATTTTATGGACACTTCTCATATTCGTTGTCTGACAACTATGGGCTTCTGCTAGCCTATAAACACAATATATGCTGTATAGCACTGGAGCAAACCATGACGATATACTAAGTTACAACAGTCTTTTCTCTAGGGAACCTATTCAATGTGAGATTCATTATAATGTACTTACCTTGAGAACCGATGCACTTGGTAACTCTACTTTATGGTTCGTTGTCACGGCGGCTCCACTCTACGGTTCGTCGTCACGGTGGCTCTGCTCTACGGCACATTACTCGGCGCTTCACTTAGTCTTCTCAGACCAGTCAGCTTTTCCGGTTAGCATCCTTGTAGGTAAACCTCCTAGATCAGAACTCCCCGTAGGTATCCTTCTCCGACAAACTTTCCATAAGTAGCGCCAGTGATCGTCTTTGAATCATTATAATGAGGACTCAAATCTTAACAGGTTCCTATCCTTTAGTAGTTTCATAAACCGTTGTTTCTATGTCTGCCATCTTATCTAGGGTCATTCTATTTGTGGACTTTCACTTTCTATTTAGCTCCAAGCATAATTCTTAACTCAATTTTCCCTATCGGGTAGCCACTTACTTTAAAGGGAATTTATTAGCCACTAACATCTCTATGGTTCTTGGTCCCACCTTGAGACCATAACCTGGTGGCTACTGAGGTTTCCAGCTTTCGTATGGTTCTGTTAAGGAACTATCTCTTAGGTATTTGGAACCTAGGCAAAACTCACTCATATTTTCTCAGGGTTCCTACTCACACAGGGGTCATAGTTCTGAGATTTCTCTCGCCTAAGCAATATTAACTTCATAATGTCTATTGATTCTTGGTACTAATATTGGTATACTTACTACTGGGTACCTACAACTCTCATAGGCACTAGTATGACATAACTGTCTCCCCAGAATTACTGGGTACTTTCCCTCTTCTGTCAATTGATCACCACCGTCAAGGACTTAATCAAAAGATCTTCGTCCCCGGAGCCACGCCCCTTTGCACGCATGGTGTCTGGCCTCTACAAGGTAGGGATTTTCTTCTCAGGGTACCTTAACAAGTTATTATTTTGACAAGGACATTAAATCGATAGGTTACTATCCAAGGGAAACCTAAACAGTAGGTTACTGTCTACCGGTAAACTTAAGTCGTACCGACTTCTCTGTACCACTTCCCTTGAAACTCTGAGCGGGGATTTAACTTAGATTCCGATTCCCATATCAAAAGTCTTAAAGTTTAACAACAGAAACCATATTCTGTGCCATCTACTCTATATCAAGGCCTCCCGAGCCTAACCCTTTTCCTTAGGATGTACGTCCTTTTTGTATCACAACACCAGTATTGTATCAGTACTTGTACTTGTTTTTTCGAAACACTTTTAAAACCATGGCTTAGAGCCTAACTTAGTTAGTCAAACCGATTGGCCAGGTAGGCGTCTATCATGGGAGCCTCACCGTGCTAGGGTGACTGATTGGCTGATCCACATAGACTCGGCCCTACCTTCGGCACCAATGGTTTACTGTAACTGAGTCGGGTTCATACCAGATAAAACACTTTTGAAAGCTTAGAACCTAACTCCGCTACTCAGACAATCAGACTAGGCAGGTGTTTTTGTGGAAGGCTCGACGAATTCAAGGAAACTGATTGCCAACCACAAAACCCCTTTCTAGATATCGGACTGTTTGGAGTAACTTAGTTAACTCTGTGCCAGGATGTCTGCTCTGATACCAAAATGTAACACCCCAACTTTTCTAAAGCATTTTCGAAATTATTTGATCAGAGTTCAAAATAATTTAACCAGAGTTGAGCAACGAAATGATTTTAAATACAAAGTAACTGATATTCAACCACTGTAGTGTACTGGTTTGTTGATACAAAGAGTTCGAAAGACTATACATATCTACAGGACTTTCTCCAGCTAGTCCTTCTGCCTGCTGCTTACCCTTGTTTCTGTTTCTGTTCACTCCGAAAATCCTGAAGCTACAGTAAGAGCTGAGGTTCAATACCCATTGAACCTCAGGTAACGGTTAACCTCATGCTTATGTATCAAATATGTATGACAGATATTCATGTCAAAATAGCAATTAATCACATGCATTATTCTCATATTCACATAATAACATAACACAGCCACTGCAATATGCATGTTATTATAGTCTGCACTATTCACCAGTGCCACGGTGTACATCCGTGTCCTCAGCGCTAGGAAAACATAACGGCGTTATCAAGACTATAACCCGTATCAAGTTGTATGTGTATGATCAATTTTCAAAAACAGAATTTCAGACTATCTATCACATATAAGCATACCATAAGCATCAGAGTTAAGGTTACAATACGCGTCCGTACCTTCCTTCCACGTGAATAGTAAATTACTATTCATGTATACGGCACTATTCATGTATACGGCACTATTCACGTATACGGCACTATTCACGTATACGGCACTATTCACGTATCCCCAAACTTCCTTTGAATCTGACTCCGGAATCCTCGGATATCCTATAATATCATTTTTATCAGTGACCATTAATTTTCAGCATTTGCGGAAACTATGTTGGATATTCACTATTCATGTGAATAGTACCAGTAAAAATATTTTTACCGTGCCGGTAAATATTTTTTACTGTGCCAGTAAATAATATTTACTGTCCAAGGATAATTCTTTTCTGATGTGACAGATCAGACTAAGCTGCAGCCACAGAGCATACTCAGAAAAACTCTATCTGGCATTTCTACTATAATTACCAAAAGAAACTACCAAATATTAAGACTAGAGACCAAAGAACTTACCCTTGAAGTTCCTGCTCATTCTCTCCAGCTTCAAGAACTTTACTCTAAACTCTCTCTCTAACTCTAAGAATTCTCACTCTTCTCTTAAACTCAACTGTTGTTCTCTGAGTTTGGTGTGAAGAAAATGAAGAAATGAAGCTTCTATTTATAGTGAAAAAGCATGACACTATTCATACTTTATCAGGTCAGATTTTGGCCGTTGGATCTTGACTTTAAATATGGCTTCATCTCAACCGTCCAATCCATTTGCTTACGTCATCGATGACGTCATCGATGACGTCATCGATGACGTCATCATGACGATGACACTTTCTTACTCTTTTGCATTTATCCTATAAAGATTCCCTGATCGGTGTTCTAATCGCGTTATATTAGAAATTCTCAAGAATCCGGAAGCACAGCCTTGAAGTTCTATTTTTCCTCTTCAGAAATATCTGGGTCAACTAAATTTTTGATCCTATTTAGGGTATTCCGTAACCTGCCGAAGATTTTAAGTCGGACACTGACGGTTACAGAAATTACTTCGGGTGACACCATCTTCTAGACAAAAATTCACTGATTCATAATATGTGCAGTTGTTTACTACTTAGTTCAAGGATTTTGAGTTATGATTTATTTCCTACAGGTTCCACTATCTGTCCTGCTTCAAAATATCGGTTCAACCTATCTCAAATAATCATTCCGCCGATTACGGAAATGACTTCGGAGATAACCCACTCTGAGATAAAAATTCACTTATTTATAATATACCCTTACTTTAAAAACCTAATTCACGGTTTATTGGAAATAATTTTATTTCTATTGTTTTCCAAAGTATAAGATATTATATTATAATATTATTATTATTGAGTGGGTCCCGCGCGCAAAATTTTTCAAACTTCACGGGTGTTGGCAGAGGAGAAATAATTTGACGTGGGTCCCGCATGAATAGTAAATACGTATTTTCAAATAGTGAATACGTATTTAGGAATAGTGAATACCGTATTTTTGAATAGTGAATACGTATTTGTAAATAGTAAATACTTTTCATATTTCTCAAAATATCGATTAAATACCGTATTTATAAAAAGTGAATACGTATTTGTGAATAGTAAATACGTATATGTGAATAGTAAATACTATTCACGTCCCACAAAATACCGTTTCAAAATTCGCCATTTTCAAAAGTAGAGCCTAGTAGTCCTCCAAAAATAGGCTAGTTTTCAAGTCTTTAGGTCCAAAATTCAGGATGTTACAAAACTCGATCGTCAGTACAGTTACAAACAAAAGCATCAAGTAACCCAGAGACAAGAATATACACTCCTTTTATTTGTAACTTTGTAAATATAATTTAGGATCATTTATCCACAATTTACCAATAAAAATTGTTTTGGAGCCTTATCACTCAAATATTGTTAAAGATAGATAAAGTTAAGTCACCATGCCAACTCGCTCGCATTCACACTATAGAAAACGTGCTTGTGGCTTCTTTGAATAAAGACTGAAACTACTGAGGTGATATTTTGTTGCATATAAATAATACTCCCTCTGGTCCTAATTATAAGAACATTTTTTGGAGTTGGTTTTGGTCCTAATTATAAGAGTAAGTTTTAACTTTTGTCAATTTTTTCCTATAATACCCTTATTTATACTTTCTCAATAATAATTAAAAATAATAATAATTTAATAATACACCTATGTATTTTATAAAATAAATAATGTTTGCAACTCATCAATGTCATATACACCTCAATTATTATAAATTTTTCTTATAAAATAATTTTGAGCTATTTTTGTCATATTTTTCCTATATGCTAATACTTCCTCCATAATAATTAATTTAACGACACGCTTATATTCTATCAAGTGAGAAATTATATTATATTTTTTATTTTTAATAAAATAATTTTAATATTACTTTAAAAATAAAATATTTTTAAAGAGTAACCATATATGACATTGCTTTGATGTGAATGCATTCGCTCGCTGACGTAATTTAACCACACGATTAGGCATTCGCTTGCTGACTCACACGGGCCCATGTGATGTGAATGTATTTCTTTAATGACCCTCAAAACTAATTTTGCCTTGATGTAATTTTTAATTCTAAGTAGGGGTATTTTTTTAAAATAATTATAATTAACTAATTTAACTTCTCTCCTGAATCTCTCCAAATTCTGGTAAATAGTTCCTATAATAAGGACCGGAGGAAGTATCTTTTGTCGTGTTTAACTCTCTTGGTCCAGGCTATTTCCTGCCTTACAAGACGAGTGTACTTGACTTGGGGGTAAACCAATTCACTCTTTACTACTCTCCTATTTAAATCCAAATAAACCAATTAAAAATTCATTGAGCTTTCTAAAATACCAATTACCATACCTCAATTAATATTACGTTTAATCTCCTAATTAATGAAAACTCATTCCCTAAGATATTTTTAAGCTCTCCTAATGTGCAATTTAGGTTGGCTAATGCAATTGGTCCTTTTTAACTTCATATTAATTCAATCACTTGAACATTAACATACAAGAACAGTTTAACCAATCAAGAAATATCAAGGAAACATATATCATTACAACCAAACAAAAAAAAAATAAAAAATCGAATTCCAGCGGTGACTTTTGTTACAGAAAAGTCTCTGTCCCCGCGGCTGTGTTTTTATATATTCATTGGGTTAGATTTAGGATAAAACACATCATAAATGAATTTCCACAAAAAAGAAATGAACATATTTTTTTGACAAAAAAAAAAACGAACATATATACTTGGATTTGGTAGAGCTGATGAGAAAAGGTTTATCAAAAAAAAGAAAAGAAAAAAGAGCTGATGAGAAAAGGAGCCTCGTTTGTAACATTTAAAATATCCCGCAGAACCATAGGAAACTAGTCATGGGAATAAATTTGAAAACCTAGCTCCAATCTTATCTTTTTGTTTTTTTTCCCGTATATGTAATCCATATATATATATTTTTTTAATCCGCAATCTAATCCTTCTCAAAATTTGAAAAGTGTAAGATTCAGAATTTCTTCACGGGCAATAAATGCAGTTATGCATTCTGACGCAAGAAGTTTTTATCTCCGATGAAAATGACTGATTTTTTTTTTCCCTTGGTCAATGAAAATGACTGATTTTACAAATGTCTTATGCCTACTTTTTGGTAACATGATTCAGAATTCATGAGCATGACTTTGCACAGACATAAATTAAGTAAGATGGGAGATTGCTGTAAGTGAAGAGGAATGGAAGGGGTGAGATGAGTATGGAGGGTTGCATCAATGGATGTGGAGAGGGAGGCGACATGTAGAAGAGAGGATGCATTTTAATTTTAATTTTTCCTTTACTTTAATTTTATAATAAAAAAAATATTATGTTAATATTTAAGTATGCTTTGTGAATATTTTATTGCAAAATCAACATTAAATTTGCTAGCTCAGCATGTTCTGTCAGTGAGGGTTAATGGTGCTAACACTAAGAGATACTTTATAAACCTAAAAGACTAAATGGATAATTGATGTCAACTTAAGGTTTTCTAATTATCCTTTATGGGAATGAATATTTTTCGAAGTTTCTTAATTTGATGTTGTGTCTCACTTAATTAAGCGGTGAGACGGTATATTAGTTTTTTGGGCAAAGAGGCCCCGGCCCCAAGGCTAGACAGTCCAAGGCCAGAGAGGCCAGAGACCTGAGGGGCTAGAGAGGCGTGTCTAGCCAGGGTAGATTGAAGCATATGGAATTTTGTCAACTGATTGGGTGCATGTGGTTTGTCATTTTCCACGGTGTTTGAGGCATGGTGTGAGAGAAATCATGTTCGTGGTCTTGGACGTGTTTCTAGGTATTTCCAGCTTCTTTGTCCTTTATTGTAAGCTTGTAGCTTTGATTGTTTAGCTAGGTGGCATGTTTGTGCATTTGTTGGAGAATATCATGTACCCTATTTTGATCATAGTAGATTATATTTTCATTCATTTGGACAACGTGTGGTTTTTACCCTTGTATGTTAGGGGATTTCCATGTTATTAATTTTGGTGTCTCTTGTGCCATTTAATTTCCACCATATATTTGCTTACTTTGTTTCCTCAAAGACTCTTGCAAGTGACATGAAGGTTTAACATCCATTGTTCTGCTTCCTAACAAGTGGTATCAGGGTTGGTTGTCAGATTGTTTGACTTGTTGACTTGTTTGAGTAATGGAGACAATGAGGATGATTTCTTTAAATGGCCAAAGGGTGTATATGATAAAAGCTTTGGTGGCTAGAGGGAATTTGGATGCTATTAATATAGAGTTGCAACATCAAAGGCTTAATCATATTAATTAAAAAAAAATGGGGAAAGATGTACTTCCAGAATTGAAGAATGTAGAATTAGAGAAGTGAAGTGTCCTTGCTACATGGTTTGTGAACAAGTTAGAGTATCTGTCAGGAAGAATGTTTCTTCAAGGAGGTTAGAGTTGCTTGAATAGATGCACCTTAACATTTTATGGAAAGTTTGAAGCTTGTTATTATGTGAATACTTGATTGGCATTTGTCTCTATATAGTCATGAGGGGAGAGATGTAGGGATTTGGACTCCCTCCCTATGTGGAGAAAAGCTCATGTTTAAATTATTCAATTTGTTGTATTTCTTATTTGATGTATTTTATCCATGGTTATCAAAACCGGACAGGACCGGCCGGTTCGAACCGGAAACCGGCGAACCGGCCGTGTAACCGATCCGGAAAAGCATAGAAACCGGGGTCAACTTCCTTTTTTCTTAAAAAAAAAAAAACGTCGTTTGGAACTCTTCGTATGTAAAGAGAAAGAGATGAACAGAGAGAGAGGGATGTACAGAGCCCGGGCTCATATCGATGAAAATCAGAAGAGCAACGAAGCACAGAGGTCACCGGAATCGGAGCGATCACTACTTGTTTTCTCTCAGAAACCGCCGGAGATCGATGGGGGGCAAATGCACCAAGGTGCTGATCGATGGTGGACAACCAATGAGACCAGAGAATAGACAGGCAGAGAGAAGAGGGAGCCAGACCAGCCATGGCTGAACCTTTGTGAGAGAAACAAAGAAAAACTTCAAAATAGAGAGAGAAAAATGAAAACTCAGCACTTTACTAGGGGAGAAAAATAAATGAGATGGTTGTGCAGCAGAAAAACTGATGCTAGTAATTATTTGTCACCGCCTTTAGTTTAAATCATCCTGATTCGCTGAAGATTTTGGCTGGGCACAAATTTCAAAAGGTCTTCTCCTCTGAATATTGAAGAGACACTTCACTGACAAAAAAAAATAGCTTCATTTGGCGCAAATCTCAAAGATCTTCTCATCTCTTTATTCAATGGAAATTTAAACATCTAAAGGATTTTTTTTTTAAAAAAAAATTATATTATGAAGGAATAACTTAGAAATTTTTACTTCCTAACCGGTTTGGTCCGGTTTAAGTCTGGTTTAACTCCAGTCTGACCTACTGACCCTTGACCCAGTATCCTGACTGGTTTAGTGACCGGTCCAGTTTTAATAACCTTGATTTTATCAAATGAAAAGAAAGGAAAGAAAGAAAAACAATGAGAGAATGAAAAAAAGGAAATTTTCTAATTGTTTTTTTTTGGGAAAGAATATTCACATGAAGTTACCCAATTTGATGTTTTGTCTCATTTATTTAAGTGGTGAGATGGCACATTAGGCTTTTGGACAGAGAAGTCCCGCTGAGGCCGAATAGTCCAAGACCGGAGGGGTTAGATTCCCGGAGAGGCCAATAAGGCCGGTGTAGATAACAGTGGTCGGAGAGGTCTATTTATACAGCATTAACTACATGTCAACTCAACCGTTGAACCCAAGGAAGAATGGTCTAACATGTTTTGTGTACAATCATATGTTGAAAATAAAGCTTTAAATAAGTTTTAAATATTTTTTTTTGAAAAAATAATAGTTAGTAGATTATCTTTATTTTAGATTATATACCTTAAAATAATTATCTAAAAAATAAAGATAAAAAACTATATTTAGACCATCTAGATCAGATATGAACTATCCATATTTAAGTTTTGGGGGCTCAACAAAGGGTTCCAAACAGATTTTGCAATGCAAATAGGAAAAATGAAATTAAGATTCCAGATCTAATAGAATGGCAAGCATGCTATTAGACCGGTTGTTTGGGAAAGCGGTATAAATAATATCTTTCAGACCTCATTTTAAAGGAACCAATCTAAAAAAATATTTATAAAACTGTCACCGGTAATAATTTTTAGAATTGATTCTCTACATCTGGTTTAAATGTGGTGATCTAAAAGCCCATTTTTATACTAGTACAAGATGCTATTAGATAAATTCCACAAGCACAAGTGCTCCTCTAGATAACTCTATATCCAAAATGACGTACGCCAATTGACCCCAGCCTTGACCAATTGATGAATATTGGGCTTTTCACCTAAGTGTCAACTCCACATTAAATTACACACAATGTAACCGTATATTCAATTAATGAATATAAAAACACTTAGGAATTAAAATTCAATTAAAATCTGTCAAATAAGCACTTAATCCTCACATTTACCTTTGAACACAATTAGATCAAATTAACACACTCTGGTCTGGTCCATCGGAATGCTAAAAACTAAATATAGGCTACAAAAAGCTATGAAAATATAGAGAATATCAAATGTCCTCTGTCGTTTTATTTCATGGCTTGTAGGCTAATTTACGATTCAATTCTAATGACAATGAGACAATTTTATTATTATATATATGTTATTAAAAATTATATACACAATTTTAAAATTTGTGTGTTTGGTACTACAACAAAACCCTAAATCAGCGACGGAATTCTGCCTCTAAATTGACTTAGCAATGGAAATTCATTGTTAATTAATCAATGATCGTTTATGTGACTACGAAATCATCCAGTTCCATCGCTAACCCACTGTTTTTTTAGACTTCTACTGGGGCGTTATTACATATAATGCATTTGTCTGTAACAATCAAGGCTACTATACAACTTGATGTTTTTTATTAGTTTGTATTATTTCACTTGAAAACATCTTTTACTATGCATCCCAGTTTTCACCTTAAATATACGTGTAAGAAACTTTTGAATATTGTTAAAAAGATCATTTTTATTTGTATATATTATTTATTGAAATAATGTTTTTATGCTGGCTTTTTGAGAAACCGTTTTTTTTTTCTAAAAAATGTTTTCTTTTTATGGCAGGAAAAGTGTTGCTCAGGCAGAGAGGGAAATAAACTTGAAAACAAGTGTATGCATATAGTTCACATGGCGGGCTTGACCTGACGACGAAAACAAGTTATGTAGCCTTGCTATGAAGAAGCCAAAGTATTTATATGTTAACATATTTATTAATAAAATAAATAAATGTCATAAGAAATAAATAAAAATTAATATATATTAAATTAAAAATAGCATATTGGTTATAGTCATATTTTTATTAATTTAAAAATACAGCCGCGCGGACGGTGACTTTTTGGCAACAAAATATGCCCCTTAAAGTCGATTTTTTTTTTTTTTTGGGTAGTGATATATGCTTCCTTGATATTTCTTGATTGGTTAAATTGTTCTTGTATGTTCATGTTTGAGTGATTGAATTAATTAGAAGTTAAAAGGGACTAACTGCATTGGCCAACCTAAATTACACATTAGGAGAGCTTAATGATATCTTAGGGAATGAGTTTTCATTAAATAGGAGATTAGACTTAATATTAATTGAGGTATGGTAATTGGTATTTTAGAAAGCTTAATGAATTTTTAATTGGTTTATTTTGATTTAAATCTGAGACGAGTAAATGATGAATTGGTTTGCCCATCACTTCATCAATGGTTGCGTCTTGTGACAAAGACAGGAATCAAAACTTGGACCTCGCGCATGTTTTTAACGTCTTTGCCAGTCAAGTTGTTTTGACCTTATGTTATTTATTCACACACAAAGATATAGATATATAGATATAGGGACACGTACTGTAATGTTCCAACGGAATTGGGCCCTACCGCCCTAATCACTACACGCAACCTGTATCTATGAAGCACCGACACTCCTTTTTTAAAAAAATATGCGTGTCGGAGACTCCGACACCCGTTCGACACTCCGACACCGTTCGACACTCCTCAATACTCCTATTTTTTAAAAATATGTGTGGTTTTGAATATTACTAAATTGATGATGAATTTTTCTTTTATATTTTTTTTTAAAAAAAGGAGGCACGACTTTTAAAATGAAGCTGAATCTAATGTGAGCCAAAGCTGGAGGCTAGGATTTTACGAAATATTGAACTTGAATGTAAATTATAATATATATATATATATATATATATATAAAATATCAAAACGTGTTCTAACGTGTCAAAATTTAAATTTTTTCAAGATTAATGTGCCGGAGTGTCGAGTCGTATCGTATTTGGTGTCTCGTGTTGGTGTCGGTGTCGGTACAACATAACCTGTAAGGCAAGAAGGAACCTGCAAGTGAGGTACAAACCGTGGAACCTCCCACAGTATATATGGACAAAAGTTTCTTTTTCTACTTCCTTTTGCTAAAACGAGCATGAACAGGTAATATTGCTATATATGGTTCATGGGGAAAGAAAGGTGTTTGTCAAGAAGACAGACTGGGCGAAAAGAGTTAAACACAACAAAAGATATTTATTTATGTGCAACAAAATATCACCTCAGTAGTTTTAGCTTTTATTCAAAGAAGCCACATGCACTATAGATATCCTATTCTACATGACCCACTATAGAAAACGTGCATGTGGCTTCTTTGAATAAAGGCTGAAACTACTGAGGTGATATTTTGTTGCACATAAATAAATATCTTTTTTTGTGTTTAACTCTCTTCGCCCAGTCTATCTTCTTGACAAAAACATTTCATTCCCCATGGTCCATATATAGCAACATTACGTGCAATCTATATTATTCACAGAGTTCACATGCCTAGCTCGTTTCAACAATAGGAAAAAGAATAAGACACTTTTGTCCATAACCGTGGCATGTTCCGCGTTTTGTTCCTCACGCTCAAGCTCCTTCTTGCCTTACAAGACGCGTGTACTTGACTAGGGCCCAATTCCTTTGGAACATTACAGTAAGTGTCATATTATTATTCACAATTTTCATCTCACTTTGGTAGTAATATAATTTAGGCTATTTTTTAGAATGGCTATTGGAGCTGAGGTAAGTTTCTTTGAGGAATTTAATCTCCAATTGTGTAAAAAATGTTTATGAATTGTGATTCTAAATAAGTATCACTTTGGTTTAATTTATAAGTTCTTTTTAACTAAATCACACATACCAATGATAAGTAGCTAACTCAATGATGATGAGAAAATCATGTTTCAATTAAAATGGTTTGACTACGTCCCAACTTCTAGAGACCATATTGTTGTAGTTTTTCATGGCTCACATTTTGATGGTCTCTTGACGAATGGATGTTTTATTGCATGTTAAGAAGACAGAAGTGAGCCAATTAATTAATTAATTGCCAAGGAAACGACAAGAAAGGATCATAAATATAAGCTTAGCGATGAATGCTTTGTTTTGATGGTGTCTTTACGATGGCACACATTTTCCCAGGCCTCTAGATGCATTTTACGAGCTCCACGGGTGATTCCAAAGAAAATTCCAGTACCGTTTTAAGTTATAGTCAAAACAGCTTAACTGACAAAGGCATCAAAAACGCGCGCGAGGTCACAAAACACAACCATTATCTCGCCTAGATGAGGTGATGGGTAAACCAATTCACTCTTTACTCGGCTCATATTTAAATCAAAATAAACCAATTAAAAATTCATTAAGCTTTCTAAAATACCAATTACCATACCTTAATTAATATTAAGTCTAATCTCCTAATTAATGAAAACTCACTCCCTCAGATATCATTAAGCTCTCCTAATGTGCAATTTAGGTTGGCCAATGCAATTAATCCCTTTTAACTTCAAATTAATTTAATCACTCAAACATGAACATTGAACATATATACAAGAACAGTTTAGCCAATCAAGAAATAACAAGGAAGCATATATCACTACAAAAAAGAAGAAAAAAATCAAAATCGACTTTCAGCAACAAAGTCCCTGCCGCCACGGCTGTATTTTTAAAATAAATGAAAATATCACTATAACTAATACGGTATTTTTAATTTAATATATATTAATTTTTATTTATTTCTTGTGATATTTATTTAATTTATTAATAAATATGTTAACATATAAATACTTTGGCTTCTTCATAGCAAGGCTACATAACTTCGTCGTCAGGTAAAGCCCCCCATGTGAAATGTACATATATTTGGCTTCTTTGAAGTTTCCATGATGACATTGAGGACAATATTGTTAAAGATAAATAAAGTTACGTCAACCTGCCAACTCTTTCTCACATCCCTGACGAAATAGATAATATATATATAGATAATATATATATATACATACATATATATATATATATATATAGGGAAAACCACTTCTCATGTTGTAGGAGAAGTAAAAAGTGTTTTTTCATGTCACATATACATAAAATGTTAGGACTCACATATATATGTGTATGTGTGGGTCCTACTATTTCATATGTGTGTAAGAATCTTCTTTTTCTCATGCAACATGAGAAGTTTAAACCCCAAATATATATAAAGAAATACACTTCTCATATTGTAGGAGAAGTGTATCCTTATATCTTAGATACAAAAAGATATGGGTTCCACCATTTCCATGCTTAAGTATTTTCTTTAATATATATATAAAAAAAGATGTGGGTCCTACCATTTCATGTGTATGTAGAAATCTTCTTCTTCTCATGTAACATGAGAAGTGTAAACCCCATATATATATATATATATATATATATATAGTTTTTTAATCATATATGCCATTTGTCCTAATTATTTGATTTGGATTTACAGTCAAATATAATCCCTCGGTCTTTAATATGAAATATATTTAAAGAATTGATCTTAATTTTAAATATAAGATAAGATTTTTACATTCGGGTCCATTTTTTTCTTTAGGTTACCCGTATTAACATTGTATGTCGCCCTATATAAAGGCATATTAGCTAGGCATCGATGAGTAGCGTCAGAAACTAAACTAAACAAATGGCTCTCAGAGTTGTTGCAATGTCTTTTCTTGTGTTTCTGCTCTCACTCACCAGCTTCACTTCATTAGCTACAGCTGTAAGTAATTGCTCCCTCGTGTTGATTGATTCATTATTAGTTTCAAGCTTTTATTCCTTCTATTTACTTGTACACGTGTGTATGTTTTTATAATATATATGCATGCAGGAGCGGTGCGATTACCATATACAAGTTAAGACAGGAGATGTGGATCATGCAGGAACAGACTCCAGGATCAACCTCAAGTTAATATCCTCTTCTGGCGAGACCTTAGACATCTATAACCTCATATTTTGGGGCGGATCTAAGGGACACGACCACTTCGAGCGGGGCCAACTCGACCACTTCAAGGCCAGGGACACTTGCGTCCAACCTTGCGCCATTACCGTCAGGTCCAACGGCAAAGGACTCGCCTCAGGGTGGTACTTGGAATACGTAGATGTCGCCGTCACCGGACACGGCATTAATTTCGAGGAAGAGTTCGATGTGAACACGTGGCTGGATAATGTTGGACCCTATAAACTGCAAGTCACCGTCAACAAATGCTCCGGCTCCTCTATTTCGAAGCCCACTCTCTCTTCTGTGTGATCTTTCTTAATTAGAGCACAATCCTCATAATATTACCTCTCCGCTTGTTTCTCATAGACAGGCATGAGGTAGTAACAATATGTTTGTATCCTGCTTTTGTTGGTGTCTTGTGTGTTTCGTAATGTTTGTCGGTCGTGTGTGTCACTCTATCTTAATAGTTATTCCCCTTCATGAATAAATGGATTGTGATATTATGGTATGCACACCACTCTTACCCACTTCTTTATTTTTCATCAACTCTCTCGCTTCCAGTTCCAGCACACTATTATTAGACCATCCCCATGATGCTTTGCTTCATTTACTGGCTTTTAAAAAATCACATTTAGGAAAACAAATTCCTTTAAGAATCTTGCCACACAGATCATTAGGATTCTGAATTATTCTCCGAGCAGTCTTCGCTAGTAAAGCTTTATTAAAAGTCTCCAACTCTCTAAAGCCCATACCTTCCCCTTTAGCTTTACAAATCACTTTCTACATACCGAAAATTAGTAACACTTCACTTAAAAGTTATCTTAAATAATCATTGGTTATTTAAATTACGTTTATTTATTAATCAGCATATATGCTTTATTAATCTAACATATGATTATGACTTTTAATGTTGTTTCAAGATGCATCAATTCAAGACATTACTTCATGACAATAGTTTTTTTTTTGAACACTCTTCATGACAATAGTTAGATCAAACGTACATGCACTCTATGTAGATAACGTACGTAAGAATTTCTCACGGAAAAGTGTATGAGAAATTGTTTCTCTCGGTTTTACCATTTTAGATTGCAAGAAAAAAATTCTGGGAGCTTTTCCATTTTGAGGATATATTTCTATGAGAAAACTTGTGAAAATTATGTTCTCGCGGGTTTTATGTGTGACAAAATTACAAATTTTCGGTATTCTGAGAGAGAAATTACTGTTTCATGAAATAAGTAAATATCATGAAATGACAAGTATGAGTTCACGAAATTACAACATGTTCATATTACTAATGTTTTATTGGGACTTTTTTATAACTACATTAATTCCTTGAGATCTCTTAGTAATTATCCCTTCATAATATATTTTTGCTTCACCAACAAATTTCTCCGTCTGCTAAAGTTTGCCAATTTTTCTAATTGCATAAAGTATGCATTTTGGTCATGAACATGTGTAGTTAGAATTAAGATTCCTTTTGGATCTAACAAAAGGTCTAGTTTCTCAAAATATGATTAACCAAGGTTCAAATTCTCACCGTAAAAGATGCTCAAATTTAATGTTTCACAATACTTCAAATATGATTACTTGCAATAATATGACACGTACTTATGAGAAAACATGTATACTAATAATATCATGGACTTTTCTGTAGTGTATTGGAGCCCAAATATTTTCTTCGGCATGTTAAGTCTTCGACTCTTTAGTGGGTTTACAGTTATTGGGCCTTAAATAAGTTCTTGGGAATGCATTGGCTCCTTTTAAATGACATGGCCTCGGATGAATATGACATGGGATACCTCCAAATACTATGTTTTCATGTATAAAATTGGGCATAATCACATTTGATATCACCTACCTTTTTTTTTTTTTCCTCCTCCTCCTCCTCGATATTGATATCACCTATCACGGCACACGGGTTGCCGCTTGTGCTCATTTTAGCTTTTGACTACTAAATTTAATATTCGCCCCGCAGTATTAAATGTACGGACTAGTTGAGGGATAAGCTTTGATATTAAATGTAAATCTCCAATCCACTTTGATTCATCTATTACTTTTCTTATTTCCCCCAAAACTACCTCTATTGATTGTATCCATTAGGGTCGGGGTAGTTTCCAAGCAGGAGTATTTTAGGAAAACCAATGTACTCAAAAACAATTTAATGCTTTTATTTTTCTTTAGTAAAAGTTTAGTTTTTCTCCCTTAATTAATTAACTGCTGAACATTTCATGTGCGTGCATATTTGTATATATTGAAGAGTCTCGCTAGATGAATCTCCTTTTAATAAATAATAGTCATTCTAATAAATATTGATTAAAATAAAAATATGAACATAAACAAAATTAAAGTTTTAATTCTTCTTCATAAAAAAAATATATATCTCTCTCACGCACACACATATATTTGAAACATTGACGGATTCATGTCACACACTGATTTTGTCACTTTTATATAAGGAGATTAGAGAAGAAATCAAGAATATATAAGATTCTATAATATATCATGTGTTTGACCAAAAAAAAAATATATATATCATGTGGTGATATTCAAAGAAATAACGCGTTTTTTTATACATAATAAGATGATCCCCTAGAGCGTGGGACGTTCGCATTAATTAATAATGAATTTTTGTGTATCAAATATTATCAAGAATAGTAACATGTGAGCTTACTTAATTATGAGGGGCATTAAAATAATAACTTAACCGCGAATCATGTTATGAATTGTACATCATTGTATATTTGTATTGTATGTATTGATTTTGTTTACCAGGATTTGATATAGGCAGTCCATTTTGGACATTTTGGAGGGTTCTTCATAAAATTATATTATATAGTAAAATACTCCGACCTCCTTTACACATTGCTTTAATCAGGCAAACGTTCCCCTGTTTTAAAAATATACAATTAAGTTTAGACTATATTAACACCGTTAAAAATATTCTAAGAAAATAATTTTTATTAAAATAAATTTTATTTACTAATTTACCCTTTATGATACTAAATATCTCTCTTTTTTTTTTTGGCTAAAATTGTTTACCATTATTTTATAAAATATATTTTTATCCATTTAAAAGAAATATACACAATTAAGTTTTAATAAATGTGATGAAAAATAAAAATATTAATTTTATAATGTAATCAAAATCAATAAAATTTTTATCATTATCCATTATAAATTTTTTGGCTGTATAATTTTTTTGACAAATATAAATGTTTAAATAATTCATTTGTCATAGAGATGTTTTGGTCAAAATGCATGATCAACTAACGGTTGAATGAATGAAAATGAAATTTAAAAAATATGAGGAATGTTTGTGTAATTACCATGCATTTTGATTTGAGGGGGTTTAACATGGGTTTTCAAAATAGATAGGAGGTTTTTATAATTTAGCTGAATTAGAGGGACAATTAATATATTTTACTCTAAATTATATTGTGTGTGTTCGTGAGTGAACAATGTTAAAGTTATTCGGGCTTGAACTAGGAATTGTGCCTAGGGCCTACGTACCCATGTATAGGGATCAAAGCCCACGTAGTTCGAATATATTTCCAGCGTTTAGCCACTGAGAGTGGGGTGTGTGTTCTGTGAGAATGGAAGGGTGAAATAGCATGTATCATTCACCAGTGGAAGGCTTTCCTATTTATAGGAGAATGGATAACCGTCCCGAGATGGCGGTTACCATTTGTCCCGGGATGGGCGGTTATCGCATATGTAGAAAATCATCGATGAAAACTAGCATGAGGAGTTGGGCTTTAGGGCCCAAGTTCCGAGATCCATAACAGTTGCCCCCCAGCTCGACAGCTCAGATTTCTGGGTTGTCGGGATGTATTGATGGTTGCTCTTGATTGAAGGTGACCGAGTAGATGTTTTTGCTCTCTCACCGATATTGATGCTTTGCTTTACGCATTTCTGAAGTCGGTAGTCCTTGACTGTGAGTTATCGAGTTTATCCCGATCTGAGTGCAGAGTTTGTAACTTTCTGGAATCATTGTCAGAGATCTTTTTGCCGAGGTGTTCTGCCTTCCGATATGTTTATTACCAAAATGGCCGAGGTCGTACCAATCGTCGCGACTATTTGCTTGTCTTCACCTCTTTAAGATTTATGGTGCCGTATCATGTAACCACTACCTCCGAATTTGAAGTGACACGTCCTTCGAAAAGCCGCCTTCGGTTATCGCGCTCATTAATGCTCTACGTCACCCTCCATTTGCCATGATTACTTTTGGGATTTTAGTAGGGTTTAGCCTTGATTCTAGCTACCCGTTTGAACTTCGTATTGTCATCTCTCCTGGCCCCTCGTAACCGGTGAGACATCCAGACACCGAATCGTCATACTCTTTGGTTTGTTTATAAATATCCCTTTGGCGCATTGTTCATTTCACTAGTTCATATTTCGTCTTCCAAGTCTCTCTCTCTTCGAAGGAATTGTCAGCAGAGCCTTCTGTGCATTCCACTCTTCTCCAGATTCTACCTTTTTCCAAGTTCTCAAGTGAGTATTTTAATCTACCTTTGCATTTCGTTTATCTGCAGTAATTCTTTCTCTTTATGCAATTTCCTCAATCCCCTTGTTCATCTGTCGTTGTTTTTGTTTTCTGGGTTTGCATTTACTTGATGTGCATTTATGTATATCTTCTGTTCTTGCTTGGCATTTTGAACGACGACGATGATCTCCGAATTCCTCTCCGGAAAAGGAAAATGTTGAGAACTATTGTGAAACTTCTTTGTCTGAGTCGTTGCAATATTGGAGAATTTGGGAAAATTTGGAACTATGTTCTTCATCTTCTCTGCATTGTCTTTGTGTTTCTATATGTTCTTAAATTCTTATTCCGTCAGTCTGCTTAACAATCCCCAATTGCCTGCAATTTAGCGCATTAGTTGTTTTTCAAAAGATGGATCACAAGCTTCCATTAGTAGATATGTATGGTCGGCCCATCCCGGAAGAGGATAGAGAGCTGCTTCAAAGAGTTCCTGGCCGAACTAAGCTTTGGCTGTGGTCCATCCTACCCATTGAGAAGGAAAAGATGGAGGATATGCTTCGTCCTTCTCGTGGTAGTGGCTCCTCCTGAGGTGGTAGTACCTCCCGAGGTGTTAATTCTTCTCGAGGTGCTAGTTCTTCTCGAGGTGGTGGAGGAGGAAGATCTCATCAAGGTCGCTTGGTTCAACCTCCGTCTGCCGCCTCGGCGCGTCCCTTAGTCACCCCAAATGTAGTTCCTGATGCCTCCGTCCCGATTTACTCGACCGAGATCATTACACCTTGCGAAGAGTGTACGTTCAAAGCTATTGAGTCTGCCCGTCGGGGTTTTGATCGAGAAGCCGAAAAAATCTTGGATCGCTGCCGTTGTCATGAAAGGTCGTGGAGATCCGCCGCCACCTACACCTCTTTACTACTTTCAGCATTTCAAACTTCTGTAAATCCTATGACTTCAGGTATTCCCAAGTTCTGAACTAGTCTTCTTTTTTTTTTTGTGTCTTTGTATAGGTATTTATGTCTTCCCTTTCTCATCAAACAAACCAATCCGAGACCAGTGAGTCCGCTCTTTTTGGTTCTTCGCGAATGACTACGATCAACAGATATGCCGTGAGCAAAGTCGTCACCGATACAAAAAACAAGTTGTCTGCTCAGGCTATTGCTCGTGTAATCCGAGGTGGGGACGGGTATACCGTATGCCAGCCTTCGGCTAATGAGTCGGTAGCTTCTGTGCATTCCAAGGAAGAATGCCATTTCTTTTTCTTTTATAAAAACGTCATAACCCAACTGGGTTTGGAATTCCCTTTTCTGATTTTCAAATGCAGCTTCTCCGCCATTTCCATCTTGCACCTTCCCAACTTCATCCTAATGGCTGGGCCTTTGCTTTAGCTTTTGAAAGCTTTTATGACAAGTTTGATTTAGTCTGTTCTGTGCCCGAGTTCTGTCACTTTTTTGTTCCTTTAGAGACCAATCTTTCTACGGACGACGATTTGCTAGAATTTGGATGGACTTCACTCCAAGCTTCGCTCGGTCGTAAATTTCTCAAGCCTTTTACTGATTCATGGAAAGGCTTTAAGAATTCATTTGTCAAGGTTTCCGCCAAACCCGGGAATGTCCCCTGGTTTCTTCAAATTTTGGCCTCCGGGGAACTCGAAGGTCATTTTCCCTTGTATTGGACTGAGGAGCACCACAAATTCGAGGCCAAGAATTTTTTGACCCCCCTTTCCGAGATGACCGCTTAGGAGAATGACACAATTGTTTTCATTTCCACCTTGGTCAATAAAGAGCCCTTAGTAGACTCTGCTGAGTACATAGCTTCTTTTATATGGAAATGACCCACTACGGGTATGATAGTTGATTCAAATGTTTTCGAAGCATGTTTTCCTTGAATTCTATCTTAACTCATTTTTTTCCTTCTTTCAGGTGATCCCATGGGAAAGAGACCTGATTACCTTGATGTCACCCGTCGTTCGGACGCGGGGCCACCAACATCTCATCCCACGACTCCTGCCGCAAAAAGGGCAGCTTCGGTTCCTGAGCCATCTGACCCTCCCCTAGCCAAGAAAACCAAAAGGCTGAGGAAAAAGAAAGTCATCGAGGCTGACCCGGAGGATGAGGTCGAAGCCGACGTTCCTTTGACCATTCCCGCTCTCGAGCCTGAAAGAGCGGCTTCTGAGGTTCCGACATCTTCTTTTGGGCCTGTTGTTGAACTCCCGAAGTCATATCTCTGGGACAATAAAATTCCTTCAGGACTTCGTGTGGGTCTTCAAGCCCCTTCCCATTATTATGACATGAAAAAGCTGTCAACGCTGGAGCTGAAAGAGCTTAAGGACTTGGAGCACTGGAACATGAGGAATGCGGTGTTTGTCATCTTGCTGCACAGCTCAAAGATCTGGTTGGAGATCAAGCATCGAAGATAGCCTCCTTACAAGCCGATAAGAAAACGGCAGATAACCAGGTAGCTCAAGCCCAAGAAAATTTGCACGTCGCCTTGGCTGAGAAAGAGAGCTTGTCGGATGAGATCATTTCACTGCGGGACAAGCTCCATAAAGCTGAATCTGAGGTCACCCACCACCTTCAGGTCCACGAGCAAGATGTAGCTTCACTTGCGAAGTGCAAGGACGAGGTTGCGAAGTATAGGGATGAGGTTGCCCAGTTGATGTTGTCGTTAGAGTCTAGCCAAGCAGCTCTTGCACTTGCTAAAGACGACGTGGCGAAACCGAAGACAAGCGTGGTGGATGCCTTTGAAAATGCCTTGGAGCAGGCCCAGTTCCTGAATCCCGAGGTCTCCTTGGACTTGCAGAAAGTGCATGTCAATGCTTATGTTGAAGGCGGCGTGTTTCACCCGGCTCCTCCGTTGGATGCTCCTTCAACTAGCTTAGGTCCCGAGGAGGCTGGCGAGGATCAGCAGGCTTGTGATTGACCCAACTTACTCTTTTCTCTATTTTTTGTGTTTACTTGTAAACTACAGTGCCCGTGTTGGGCTTTTCTCTGAATCTTACAATATGGACAACAACTGACTTCATTATAATAAGTATTACCGAGTTGTTTCTATTCTTGTCAAACTGCTTTCCTTCTTTTGGTTCAGGCAATCAACCGACATGATCAACGTCGATTAATGTGCCTTGATTATTTATTTTCAGCATTTAAATTGTTGAGTTACATGATCCACGAAAATCTGCGTTTGCAAAGTCCGTGCATGTTCTTTTTTAATATGGCCATTATTGCGATGCGGTAAACATGAATTATCTAACCCGAGTTCTGTTCGCATTTTTTGGCGGCTTTGCCGCTATACGGTCACTTTAAACTCGTATTTGGCGGATTGTTCCGCTGGCTTTTAATCGCTACATGATTTATGAATTAACTCGGAATTCATACATGTGTTAATGTCATGATTTATGAACTAACTCGGGATTCATACATGTATTAATGACATGATTTATGAATTACCCCGGGGTTCATACATGTTCTGATAGTTTAAAATTGATTGAACTCGGCTTTGTAGCCTTTTACTTCATACGTCAAATCCTTACAAAATATTGGGTGAGATTTTGATCCCGCAATTAAACTTTCTGAAAAAGAACAAACTTGCCAGGTAACGATTAAACATAATGAACTAAAGTTCGTTGTAAATAACTTCAACTGTAGTAAGCCTTGAGCTTATCGACATTCCAAGTTCTTTTCAGCACTTTCCCATCCAGGGTTTCCAAAATGTAAGCGCCTTTTCCAAATCGTTCTTTGATTCTGTAGGGGCCTTCCCAGTTGGCTGCTAACTTTCCATTTCAGGCATTTCTGTTGCCAATGTCAGCTCTTCGGAGTACTAAGTCACTTTCCTTGAATGAGCGCGGATTAACCTTTCTGTTGTGACGAGCCATGATGAGTCGCTTTGTAGCCACATCCCTCAAGTGAGCAGCAGTGCGAACCTCGTCAATTATATCCAACTCGGCCGCAATAGCCTTGTTGTTAGCTCGTTCTTGAGTGACTTGTAATTTCCTCAGGGAGGGTTCACCGATTTCCACGGGAATCATAGCTTCGTATCCATAAGTAAGTCTGAAAGGGGTTTCCCACGTGGATGATTGTACTGTTGTCCGACATGCCCATAACACTGAATATAGATGCTCAACCCAATTGTCCTGGGCCTCTTCCATCTGCTTTTTAAGCCCGTTCACGATCACTTTGTTTGCTGCCTTTGCCTGTCCATTGGACTGCGGGTGTTCCACAGAAGCAAAGTGATGTTTAATCTGAAAGTCGGACATCATTTTCTGAAATCCTTGGTCCACAAACTGCGTTCCATTGTCCGTGATTATTTCTACTGGAATCCCGAATCGTGAGATGATATTCCTCTGGAAAAACTTTTGTGCTCTGGCCGAGGTTATTGTCGCCAATGGTTCAGCCTCAATCCATTTAGTGAAGTAATCCACCGCCACGATGAGCCATTTCAATTGACCGGGTGCTGGTTTGAATGGTCCTAACAAGTCCATGCCCCATTTGAAGAACGACCATGGAGCCGTGATTACTTGTAAATCAGATGGTGGGATCCTAATAATCTTTCCATGCTTCTGACAGCTTTCACATCTCTGGACGTGGTCTTTGGCATCCTGAGCCATTGTAGGCCAATAATATCCTGCTCGAATGGCTTTCCGCGCTAGTGCCTTGGCACCCATATGCTGTCCATTGATGCCTTCGTGAATCTCCGTTAAAACATATTGGGCTTGATCGTTCTCGAGGCATTTCGCCAGAGGCGCATGCATTCCTTTCCGGTAGAGTTGGTCGTCCACCATCGTATAAGCGGTCGCCAACCTTATCAAGCTCCTTGCCTGTAATTCATCATCGGGAATAACTCCTCGTTCCAAATAATCCACAATTGGTTTTCTCCAGTCTTCCGAGTTTGTTATTAACATTACGCAACTCGGTTCTGATAAGTTTTGTTGGACTACTGTTCTCAAGCTTCCCGGGCATTTGGTTCTTGCTAATTTTGACAGGATGTCGGCCCTGGTATTTTCCGCCCGTGGAATATGCGTCACCGCCACCTCCTCAAATAATGCCATGATTTCTTTTACTCTGGCTAAATACTTAGCCAACAACGGTCCTTTTACCTGATAAATCCCTTGAATTTGGGATGCCACTAGCTGAGAGTCTGTTGAAATATGCACCTTCTGGGCCCCACTGTCCTTTACCTGAGATAAGCCTGCCAACAAAGCTTCATATTCAGCCTGGTTATTGGATGTCGAGAAATCAATCCTGAGAGATAGCTCTATGGCGACACCATCCGGGTTCTCCACAATAACCCCTGCGCCTCCTCTTTGCCGATTGGATGATCCATCTAAAAACACTCTCCAAGGGTTTAATCTCACTTCTTCTCCCTGAATGAAAGTTGATTCTACCAGAAAATCGGCCAAAGCTTGCGACTTGATCGCTTGGCGAGCCTCATAAGTGATATCGAACTCGGACAACTCAATTGCCCAATTTGTCATTCTTCCTGCTAAGCCCGACTTGTGCAGGATCTGCCGAAGTGGTTGATTTTTTCAGACTATTATGGAGTGGCCATGGAAATAGTGCCAAAGTCGTCGTGCTGCTGTAAGCAACGCAAAAGCCATCTTCTCAAGTTTCTGGTATCTCACCTCGGGTCCTTGTAGAGCTCGACTTACAAAATATACCGGTTTCTGTCCTTCACCGGTTTCTCTTGCTAGAACTGCGCTCATTGCTTCTTCACCCACAAACAAGTAAAGGATTAATTTCTCATTAGGTTCAGGTCTTGATAGCACTGGTGGGGAAGATAGGCATTGTTTGATTTTGATGAACGCATCCTCACAATCCAAGTTCCATCCCTCTTGAGCTTCCTTCTTTAGGAGTTTGAAGAACGGGAGTGATTTTTCTGCTGACTTTGGCAAAAATCTCGTTAAAGCCGCTAATCTTCCTGTCAACTGTTGGACCTCTTTCTTATTTACTGGAGCCTTCATCTCCAAGATTGCTCTGCATTTCTCCGGGTTTGCTTCTATGCCTCGGCTTGTTAACAGGAAACCCAAAAATTTTCCAGAGGGCACTCCAAAAGCACATTTCGTCGGGTTTAGTCGGATTTTGTGCTTCCTCAATCTTTCAAATGTCTGGCTTAGATCTCGGATATGCCTGTCTTGCTCCATGGATTTGACTATCATGTCATCAATGTATACCTCTACATTCTTTCCCAACTGGTCGCTAAAAACTTTCGTCATCATCCTCTGATAAGTCGCTCCTGCATTTTTAAGACCAAAAGGCATCACATTGTAACAATAATTTCATGATTAGTGATGAAAGCAGTCTTATCCTGGTCTTCGGGATGCATTGCAATTTGATTGTATCCCGAGTACGCGTCCATGAAGGAGAGCAATTGGAAACCAGACGACTGATCCACTAGTTGGTCAATGTTGGGCATGGGGAATGCATCTTTTGGGCATACTTTGTTCAAATCTTTGTAATCGACACATATGCGCCACTTGCCGTTAGGCTTCTTTACCATGATGACATTAGATAGCCATGTGGTATACTGCACCTCTCTTATAAATCCTGCATCAAGCAACTCTCTGACATGTGCGTCTAAAGCTTGTCCTCGATCTGACCCGATCTTCCTCTTCTTCTGCGCGACTGGAACTGACTCCGGCGGAATAGCCAACTTGTGACAGCAAAACTTGGGATCAATTCTTGGAATTTCGGACGGTTTCCATGCAAACACGTCCCTGTTATTTTGTAGAAACTTCTCTAGTTCTTCCCGAACTTCAGGATTCAACATCTTACCAATTTTTGTAACTTGTTCTGGACCCTCACCCAAGACAAAATCCTCTACTTCCTCGCTTGACTCGGCTCTTTGCGCCTTGTCCTCTTCTCTCAAGTCCAGCTCGACTACCTGCACGGAGCTGCTTAATTTTTTTTCTTTGCTGGCTGACTTGCCTTCTTGGACGGCCTTGAAATAACATTTCCGCGAGTCCTTTTGATCTCCTTTAACAGTTATCACTTGGTTGTTTTTGTTGATGAATCTCAATTTCTGATGATTCGATGATACCAACATGTTCCAGCTATGGATAGTTGGCCTTCCCAATATTATGTTGTAAGGTGAGGGGAAATCTGCCACTAAGAACCGAACCATCTCGGTCTTGAAAGCTTCCTTTACTCCCAGAGTCAGTTTGAGGTTAATAAACCCTTTTGGACGGGTATCTTCTCCGTTGAACCCGGTCAACGTGGTCTTACATGGCTTCAAATCTTTGGAATCTAGTCTCATTCGTTTGAATGCGTCCCAAAGAATAATGTCTACCGCACTTCCATTGTCCATGAATATTTTCCTAACTTGACAACAATCCACTGTACCCGTGATAACCAGACCATCATTGTGTCCAAGTACCACATCATTCAAGTCTTCTTGTGAAAATCCCAACATCGGTTCATCTAGCCTCTTATCTCTTTTGAATCTGGGACGGTCAGCAATGGACATGACCTCCTTTAAATATTTCTTCCGTTGATTTGAAGAGTCTCCCCCTCCTCCAAAACCACCGACGATCCCGTTGCAAACATACTTCGACTCGAGGAATTCGTCATCATTGCTTCGTCCAGCTTTGTTATAGTCTTGTCTCTTGCGTCCTTCAGGCGGACTCCTACTTTTGTTGTGCCGTTTGTTCTGCCGGCCTTGAGTCTGTATCACATATCGGCGAAGCTTTCCTTCCCTGACAAACTTCTCAATGGCATCCCTCAAATCCCAGCAGGCTTCCGTAGTGTGTCCATGTTGATCATGAAATTCACAGTATCGGGATCGATCTAAAGGTTAATTGGTCCCCATTGGCCGCGGGCGTTCTACATTCTTCATTTCTGTTAAAGAAACTTCTTTCCAAATCTGTGCTTGAGGTAACCTCAACGGCGCATACCTGTCGTATCTTCCTTCTGCTCGACTTCCTCGAGGCCTTTTGTCCCGATTTCGGGCATCTTGTCTGTTTGAATTATATCGGTCTTTACCTCGGGGAGGGGATCTTTCAAATGACTCTCTAGACGGTCGATTCATAGGTTCCATCTGTTCCATCTCTATATATTGCTTCGTACGATCGCGAAACTCGGTCAAGGACTTCGGGCGTTGCTTCATAATCGACTTTTTTAGTGGTGAACTTTTATCTAGACCCGCCATCACACAATGCAACTGCACGTCCTCTTTCAACCCGGGAACCTGCAATGCGGTACTGTTGAATCGTTCCAAATATTTTTGAAGAGCTTCTCTAGGCGTCTGTCGTACTTGATCGAGTTGAAATTCTGTCTTCGGTTGCTTCCGACTTGGGGCGAAGTGAAGCAGGAATTTGTTTTCCAAGTCTTTAAGGTCCGAGATTGAGTTGGCTGGTAAACTGTTGAACCATATCTGTGCAGGTTCTCGCAGAGTTCCTGCGAATAAACGTGGTATGACTGGTCCCGAGTATCCCTTTACCATAATTTCCATCTTAAAGTTACCGACATGAATCTGTGGGTCTTGGCTGCCATCGTATTTGGGAAAATCCTTCGTGTCAAGGCCTTTCGGATAAGGCGCTGCCATGATCTTTTTGGTAAAAGGAGTTACCACTTTGTCATCATCATCCGAACTTGAGTATGCTGAGGTGGATGTAGCATGATCCCTAGACGAACTCGGGTCCTTGATTGGTTCTTTGTCCTTTCTCTGCGTTCTAGTTAACGCTTGATCTCGCTCGGCGCCGCTAGTTTCTTCGTGACTTGCGGTAGCCCGACTTCGTTCTTCACCACAGTCATTTTCCACAGATCGCCTGGCATGTCTATCTCGGCCATCTTCCCTAAATCGCCTTGAGTGTCTCTGGTGTCTACTTCTTTCTCTGTCACTTCCGCGCCCTGGTTGCGATTCATGGGAGGGAGAGCGGCGTCGACTCGGTCCCGAATTATCCTTGTCTGTCCTAGTGTTCCGTTTACCAACTTGTTTGGCGTATTGTTCAAAAAGCCTCCTCCATTCTGCATCACGTCAGTCCATCTCTTCCTTTTGTACTCGAGCCTTTTCTTGGATTTGAAGGTTGTGACGATTTTCTATCCCGTCCATTCTGCTCAAGATGGACCCTATAGTGTTCTGTAACAAACGAATGTCCGGGTTAGTAATTTGGATTTCTACCTGGGGACTGTTTGGGGAGGCTTGGGTATCCTCTTGCTCTAACATGTCGTTTTCTGTGATGGGGGAATTGGCCATGTTTGACACCTCTGCTTCAGTTTCCACTGTTACTTGATCCATATCAACGTCGGTAGGATCCTGGCGCACCGCTCGTTCCGTTTGCTGTCCTTGTTGTTCTTCTGGCACTTGAGTGTGCCGAGTTGCTAAAGTTCGTTTTGTCCTTGCCATCGTATACGTAACTTGAAAACCTCGTGGTCGAACTTTTCAGTCCCCACGGACGGCGCCAAATGTTCGTGAATGAACAATGTTAAAGTTATTCGGGCTTGAACTAGAAATTGTGCTTAGGGCCTACGTACCCTTGTATAGGGATCAAAGCCCACGTAGTTCGAATATATTTCCGGCGTTTAGCCACTGAGAGTGGGGTGTGTGTTCTGTGAGAATGGAAGGGCAAAATAGCATGTACCATTCACCAGTGGAAGGCTTTCCTATTTATAGGAGAATGGATAACCGTCCTGAGATGGCGGTTACCATTTGTCCCGGGATGGGCGGTTATCGCATATGTAGAAAACCGTCGATGAAAACTGGCATGAGGAGTTGGGCTTTAGGGCCCAAGTTCCGAGATCCATAACAGTGTGCATAAAAAAATTAATGCTGTGTAAAGTGAAATATATATATCCAATACTCCAGAAGGTATTGTAAACGACATCTTTGATCTTTTTCTGCAAACTTGATCTGGTTGTATAGCCAGAGAAAGTGTAGAGAGATCATATCTTGTCAACTGAAAATCTTCTTTAGGGTATGCTTTCTTTGCTTTGGTCGTGGCATGAACTATTCGAGCACTACCGGAAGACAAATGAATCTCAAATCAGCATATCCCTGGTCTTCATACCAGAAAGACCTAGTATTCCACACTATATCATTGAGGCGAGTGGATTCATCTTATAATTTTGGATGGCAATGACTGATCAAAGGAAGAACAGAACATACCGAAGGCTTCTATGATCGATGTATGACCATACAAACTCATGTAAATTGACTTCACCTTGTCTTTTCTCATGTATTCTATTCGCCAATTCTCTATTCAGTTACAATGAACTTCATTAGTAAGGACTACTTTGGGAGCTCAACTGCTAACTGACAAGGAGAAGAAGTTTTAAGATAGGGAGAGGAGTGTTATTGATTCCATCTTCTCTCTTGAGAGTTTTCGAACGACGCTTTTCTGAACATCACTGAGATAAGCTTTTCCCCGAGCCATTGACCCTTGTTCGGGAGGGAGAAGTTGATTCATTCAATGGAGCTTTATTTGTTTGATCTAATCTAGTAAGTGGGGTGCTAGAAATAAGCCATCGCCCGACGAAACAGCGGTTTACAATGGAGCGATCTAGGACATCGAGCGAAGAGCTCCAATGCGCATATTCGGAGCTAGGCTACTGCCGTAGCCGCAGAAGCGGGATCAACATCATGACAACGGCATTCTGGAAATTGTTGGGCCAGCCACAATTGGTCTAATGTCTGGGTGAATATGACGATACACTGAGAGCATCTTTGAGTCAGCTGACAAATAAATTAAAGAAGGGTTTCGTCATCTTTTTCCCACTTTCACCTTCCATTGCGAAGGGATTTGAGGCCGGTTTGAACTTCCTGTGGTGGGAAGGCCTTCGCGATTTGCATCTTCCCATCCAGCAAAGAAAGTGAAGGGGAGCGGACAACAAGTTGGAGGAGGCTGCCGCGTGATGGATCCATCTGCTCTATTCCCTAATTGAAGCAAGTTGGAAAGCCTTCAGAGCCTCAGCCCCTTTCATTATATTGAATAAAATGAAAGCCGACTAGCAATCACTCGTTTCACTTATTAGCATGGGTTTTGCTGTTAATAATGAAAGACAGAACATCTATTATAAGGCAATCCCAAGGGAATTCCTATCTATTTCTGATGGATAACAATCCATCTTTCTCGCTTTCGCTCCTTCTCCCAATCAGTCGCGAGGGTTCCGGGCATGAGAACACAAGTGCCGGAATTGAACAAAACGTCCAAGAACGAAAGAAAAGAAATTCTTCCCCTACTTATAGGGGGAACTCGTTTCATGTCGGCTTATTCGTGCCGGTTAGACGTCGGCCATGAAATCCATCACTATACCGAACAGATCACGGGCAGTCGGGCATTCACATCTCCGTCAAACGGAACTATGCCTGATTCTATCGTGAATCGCCTTCAGCAACGGGCAGTCGGGCATTCACATCTCCGTCAAACGAAACTATGCCTGATTCTATCGTGAATCGCCTTCAGCAAGGTAGGGCATTTAGTGTCTGAACCCGGGAGAAATCTTTCTTCGTAGATACAAGAATTCGTTGGTGATCTAAAAAAGATCTTATCCCGTGGGCGTTAGCAGACGTTTTTCTTTTGTAAACCTAACCGGTTACGCCTAATTAAAAGTAAAAATTAATTCAATTTTAAATTTATAATTTAGTTAAAAGCATTCATCACAAGAATTAGTTATTATGTAAATAATGGGAAAAATTTCATTGTTTTAATTTAATTTTAAGAAATACATTCAGTATTAAAGTAGGTAATCTTTTCCCCGAACAAACGTACATACCCTCTACGTAGAGTTGCAAACGTACATAGGTAAGATAAGAATTTCTCACGGACAAATCCTGAAAGTCCACTTATTATATCTTGGAATCTCTTATAGAATCATATTTTTTCGATTTCAAAATATTTTTCACTTTCTTTTGTACTTCAAAATAATATTATTTAATAATAAAAATATATCAAATATTCTGGTAAGAGAATCACTAAGATTTGCAACGAAACAAACTTGGGAAAATTGGGGAGAAAATTCCCATTAAAAATTTTATGAATAAGAAGAGCATAAATTAAAATATTAATATTCTGGGTGTACCAATTTATAGTTTATTGATATTTCATGTACCTAAAAATTTATCGGGTTTTTTCCATGTATAAATTTTATATGGGAAATATTTTGCCAATTTTCCTAACACATTTTGGCGTTTTCAAACTTTCCACCACGATGCAGTGGACTGAGCTCATTTATTCCGTTCTGAATAATAATCTGTGAACTATAAGACTGAGACGTACCGAGGTGATATTTTGTGATTGTTACTATGATAAATATATTGATTAATAGTTTGTTTTATAAAAGATCAAATGCATTAGAAAATTAACTAGTAAAAGTCTTACAGAGTTAAATAAGAAACCGGACAAGCATTAAGAAAATTTAAAACCTAGGCACTATAGTGTTTGCTACCTTAATAGAAGAGAAATTAAAGTCTTTCAACATCTGAACAATATCCATGGTGGATAATAGTTCTTCGCTCCTTTGGTGCGCCACCATTTTGCAAAAAAAACAAAAAAAAAAACCCCTCCTTCAAGCTATAAACTTCAAGGGCCCTCATTGAATCTGAAAAGAAATTTGAACCTCGGATCCAATGTAGACATGCTCCGAAACATGAGGCACGACAATGGGATGCATGTGCCTCTGTGACTAGCAATTCTTCTATATTATAAATCGAAGAGAAGATCCTTGGTAACAAATCCATGCTTTTTAGTAAACCTTCCCATAAGATCTATACTTCGGCAATATAATAATCCAGCCAAGCATATCTAAATTAAAATTTAAAACTTTGGAAAAACAAATTGAGGAAGAATTGTAGATGCAGAAATGGAGTTTCTGAAAGATAAGCTATGTTGATCTAAATTAATATTAACAGTTCTTACTACAGTAAAAGAGAATATCATCCTAAGTATTTTTTTTATGGTCCGTTGGTATTCATGTCCTAAAATATTTAGTGGTTCATCCGGTGCCTTGTCTTATTACTCATGTGCATCCACTACCATAAAGTATTTTGTGTTTTATCCCATATCCTAAAATATTTTTCACGTGTGTCTAGCACCATAAAGTTGCTACTACAAAAATAATTATTTACTCATTGTTTGTCACATATCTGTCTCATTTCAATAAAATAATTTTTACCTCTATCGGCTTATTCTAAATTCGCCTTATTCACACACAAACCCAACCCTTTCATTTGTTAGTCATTCACCTCTAGCTCTCTCATCTTTGATTGTTTAAGATGACAATGCTAGCTTACTCCTTCTCCTTCGTTTGCATCATTTGTTGAAACATAATAATTGTTGAAAGTTTATGTTAGTGATACCTAAATGAAATATTGTAATTTCAGTAGAGAGTTTGTCTTAGTTTGTGGGAAAGGCTAAATGTGTGAAATCTAGTTTCACACACCGCTTGTTGTGCTTAGCTGATTTTTTAAAAAATATCTTTTTATTGGTTTTTCTTTTTCCTACTAGCTCGGACAATTGTTGTCACTATGCATTCTTTTCTTATTCTTACGAAACTCAATTATTATAGGTAAGAATGGATTCTAGGATTTTAAGACATAACTTACACTTTTTAATCACATTTATTATTTTTAATTAATCTTAATCACTAGTTCATTTTGCGCAATGAAAAAAAAAGTTACTTATAAAAAAACCGGAGGGAGAATATTTTTTAAAATGCTCACAGCCCAACCAGTGACATGTAGTTATATATAATAGTGCAATTTTTTTAAAGGAAAAACTAAATAGGCTAGGCCTATAGACTTATATGCTAAACCTTCTAAACTTAGGCCTAATCCATCTAAATAGGCTAGGCAATATGCCCGAACTTGAGCTTGAAATATTTTTACTCCCTTGGGTCCACAATATAGAGCACTTCAACTATATATAGTTAAGTTATTTAATATGTTCTAAAATGTAAATTTTTTCCTCTATTACTCTTCTTGAGAAATGTGCTTAATTGCATTTGGAGTGTTCTTTTAGGGAGAGGAGGGAGATAATGAGTATGAAAAGTTGAAAGTAGGCATTAATTATAGGGACAAAATAGAAAAAAGAGCATTAATTAAATTGGATGTTACTTATATTTTAGACCATACATTCTTTTTAGAAGTGTCCTATATTGTAGACTGGGGGGAGTACTAAATACTCCAAGTTAGAGTGTGCTTAAGGTCCTACTTCTGCCACCATTTCATCAGGGGATATAAAACCATGGCTTGCAATTTTTAAAATTATGATTTCCCACCACACTGTCCCCATGAAGAAGCCAAACACGTACCCGACAAGTGAATAAATTTGCATTATGACGGGGAATAATTATTACTGAAATGAGACACATGACAAACATTATGTTACACACAACATACCAAAAAAAGGCCAAATATATTCCTCCGACTCTCATAATATAGGGTACCTTAATTAATTTACAGGAAACAAGAAGTAACGGTTGACTCATTAAATATGTCCTAAATTAAAGATTTGTTTTCACTTTTACACTTATTGAAAAATGTGTTTGAGAATTAAAAAAGGGAATAAAATTTGAAATAAGCAATAACTACAGGGGTAAAAGGGAAAATGAGCATTAATTATCTCATAAGTGACTTATAGTGTAATATCCTCAATTTTAAGCCTAGAGGTTTAAGAATTAGCTTGTGACAGGTAGACGACCAGGTCTAGTTCAGGAGATGTGATAAATGATATTTATCCCTATCTAATTGGCTAATAAAGGATCATGATTGTGAAGTGGCATGAGAAGGCAATAGAAAATTCAAGAACATGTATACATGGAAAAATAGGAAGATTAAGAACAAAAATATCTTTGCCTTTGAAAATGACATATACACATGACAAGGTCAAGATGATTATTAGTAAAAAATTCTTTGACTTTGGAAATAATAGCCTTATTGATGCTATTATAAATTGACACATGGAAGGTGAGCAATTTTTTTCCGAGCAAAAAAAAAAAAAAAGAAGGTGAGCAATTTAAGGAAGAGGCACGTAGATCACCAAGTGTCAATATAATATTTAAAGAAAATTGTTAAGGACACATGTACACAATTAATTAATTAAAGGGGACACCTAAACTACCAAGGTGTCAACATGATATCTAAAGAGGAATGGCTAGGGACACTTGTGCATATTTTATTGATAATTTGTGCCACCTAATTATCTTATCTATTAAGCAAAATATTGATGATTATCCAAATGGCCATGTGTTACACAAAGGAAAGAGTTAACAAGTTAAGTAGACACCTAAGCATTTCATGTACTAATAGAAAGGGACACTTGGACACCTTATTTAATGTGTTTTGAAGATCAAAATTCTTCTTCCATAAGCTATCAAATTCGTCCAAAATAAGGAGGCAAAGAAAAAGTCAACAAAACTTGCAAAATAAGCCAAGTTTAAGGGATATTTTGAAAGGGCACTTTGGTCATTTGACTTGGGGATTTTTAAGTGCCTTCTTGGTATATTTAAGACATTTTGCACTCCCTTTTTGAATGAGTATTTCATTCAAAGAGAGAAAACTCAAGAGAAGTCAAGAATTTTATAGAAAAAGGGAGAAATTCAAGAGAAAGAAAGGATAAGACCAAGGGGTAAAATGGTAATTGGTCAAAGGAGATTTTTTGGTTGGCTCATGACCTCTATATAAGGACTTCTTCCCCTCATTTGTAAGACATCAAGTTGACATAAGAGAGAAAAGAAAAGAGAGTAAAGGTTAGCTAAAGTGAAAGAAGAAAGAAGTAAGCAAAGTTGAGAACTAAGGTAAGTTATTAGCTATGGTATTTTGTGAAACTTCCTTCTATCTTCATGAACATGTTGTAGGTCCTAATGAGCAACTATTGTATGATATGTAGAAGCTTAGGCCAAAATCAACAAGGAGTTTAAAGAAGGAGAAGTTCAAGGAAAGCAAAGATCAAAACCAAGTAAGTACCTTCCTTAACCCTTGTGGCTTTGTCACTTGGATTTAGCTTTATTTCATGATATTTGATGGTTATGGGAATCAATATTCCTTAAGGGTGGTTCTGCTCAAGTTGATAAAAATGACTTAACATCAGTTTTAAACCAAGAATATGACTTAAGAAGGAAGATTAGGCAAGAACTATGAAAGGATATGGACCTGAAATGATAATTTATTCAAAGTAATATTTGAATTATGGAGAATTGCAAAAGTGACGAGTATTATTTATAATCATCAAAAGTGCCGTCGCTAAGAGCTTTTGAAAGAATTTGGAGAAAGTAACTGACAATTTAAGTTTGTCAAGTAGTAACCTTAATCCTCATATTCTTTGTATGACTTTGTATGTATGCTTTACCGTGATTGTGTATGCATTCAGTGTTATTGTGCTTCCAAGCGTTTTAGTACCGGAACCGCTGTGTGTGACCCCTAGCATGGTTATGTGCATTACTAAGCAGTATATATATGTTATGTGTACTGTTTGTTCCGGTTTAGGCTTTGTGCCTCATTGTGTGCAACTTATTAGATGCTGTTGTTACACCCCTACCGGTCTCACCTTCACAGGTGGTGGGTAGTATGATATCTCTTATTTATTAAGTCCAACTGTCACACTTTTCCAATAATATTACAGATCAGAGTGATAGGGCAAAACTTTATAGCCTAAAAAAACTCCGCAAGTGCATGGGCCGTATCAAGTAATAAAGTGATAAGAAAAGTATCGTTCCCACGAGGACTTGGTATCACAAACTTCAGTTAAGCATTGATTTCACAATTTCATTTAAATTGAGAAAACCAAAGTAATTTTAATTAAGATAAAAGAAATTAAAGCTAAAATAAAAATAAGAAAACTACCACAATAATCAAATGAGCAACCTAGAGTCACTAATTCCTTATTTGATTTTTAGATTTTATCCCCACTAAATTAACTTTGACTTAACTTATCAGCTAATCTAGAGTATTAATGTTTATAAGTGCCTGTCGGTCCACTTATACACCTACCTCAAATAATTATGCAATGCCTCACATAATTAATTAAGATGCAATTTAAATCGGGCTCACTCTAATTTGATTATGTGGAGCTTCTAGGTATATGTCTATCCTAGACGCAAATTAGATTAAAACCTAACTTCACATTAAATTTAAATCTAATTCCACATTATTTAATCTCAAGAAAAACAAGATCAAATAAACTGATTAAAATTAAGCAAAACTAATGAGTGGGAACAATTTCTAAAACCCAAACAAGTTCATAGTACTCTAGGTTGCAAAACAAACTAGCCACACATGGCTTTATTCAATCCATAACAAAAAGATAAAACTCAGGTTTAAAGAAGGAGAGAGAGGAGTGCCATTTACCACTTGAATTGGAGTATAAAGCATGGTGGGCAATCAAGAGGCTAAATATGGATCACAATCAAGCGAGCTCAAGAAGGCTGCTGCAACTGAATGAGTTGGAAGAATTTAGACTTCAAGCGTATGATAGTGCACGGTTGTATAAAGAAAGAACAAAGAAATGGCATGACAATCATATCTTGAGGCAATCTTTTGAGCCAGGGCAGTTGGTGCTTCTCTTCAATTCAAGACTGCATTTATTTCCCGGGAAGCTGAAATCAAGGTGGTCTGGTCCTTTCAAAGTGGTTTCAGTGTCATTAAAAGGTGCAATTGAAGTTAAAGATGAAAAAACAGGAGATTGCTTTAAAGTGAATGGGCAAAGACTAAAGCATTACCATGGTGGTGAAGTGAACCGGCGAACAATGGTTCACCGCTTGTCATCACCTACTTAGATTGTTGGGAGAGTCAGGCTGAAGACTATAAACCAAGCGCTTCTTGGGAGGCAACCCAAGGTGTGATTTGATGCTTTATTTGATTTTGTAGGATTGTAGATAGCCCCTGATGATGTGTTCTACTTTGGTGGCAAGGATTGAAAGCGCAAGTCACGGACAAATAGGGGAGTTTCCTTCTACTTTTCCTTGATTTGTTTTATCTGATTGTTGATGATATATTGCTTGGGAATGAGTGCTCCTCTTAGTTAGATATGCATGTGATGACTGTTTGTGATAACTATTGAGTGACTGCTAGCACTTGAGTTGTTCCACTGGTGGAAATTTGAAATCTTTGAAATTGGTGTTACCCTTACACTACACATGTGGTTGTTCGTCACTTCCATATTACTTGTTGTTACTTGTTCACATTGAGGACAATGTGACATTTAAGTGTGGGGGTGAGGGTATCCTTGATTTTAACTTGCTATGTCCTCAAAAAAAAATTATGGGTTAATTTGAATATGAAAAGAAGTGAATTTGATTGGGAATTGATTCTATATTCTTTGAATGTTAGTAAAGAGGTAAAGATTTGGTTTGGGTAATTTACTTTAGGACGTCAAAGAACCTGTGAGGAATTTGAGCCCAAATATTCATCCTTTTTAAGAGAGAGTACACTTATTGTGGTTTGATCTCTAGAACTTGTTTTGAATCTCTCTAGAAAAAAAGGAAAGAAAAATCCTTTACATACATAAAGATGGGTGGACAATTTTTTTATTGGTTACTCTAGTGAGTGCTAAGTGAGAAAAAAAGATGAAGAAGAAGATTGAAGGGGTTAAAAAAAAAAAAAGAAAAAAAAATAACTCCAATGACTTCTCTAGACTTTACTTAGTAACCGGGGGCACTTCATCACCAATGTTGGCACTCGCGTCAAACGGTAAAGTCAAAGAGGGTTATGAGTTGGGCTAAAAGCCTCTTGAGATGCCTGTTGGAGTAACTGAGTAACCGGTGCTGCATCACCCATGTGCAGGGTCGCGTCAAAAGGGGACCTACAACGGCTCAAGAAACAAAAAAAAAAAAAGAAAAAAAAAAGAGGGCAAAATGAGTTATTTCCCACCTGAGAATTCTTAATAAATTAAATGAAAAGCTTGGTTTGGTGGGGACATTTGAATTTTTCTGGAGAAATTGAGTAGCATAATATTCTTTTATTAATCTTATGGTTGAACTTATTGCTTGTCGATCTTTTGATCATGGGATGTTAATAGATTGTTACACTCAATTGGCTTAGTGACTTATTTTTATAAAACATTAACTTAAATAAGATTTGATGATATGATCCAAGTGTGGTGGTTTATTGCTCTCTATTTAGGAATTTCATAAGCAATGTTCTTTTTAGATAATGAATTCTCTTTCTTTTGCTTGAGAACAAGCAAATGTTTAAGTGTGGGGGTGTTTGATGAGTATATATTTTATGATTAAATAGGTGTATATTTTATGAGATTTAATTGGAATAATTGATATTATATACCTATTTAATTATCTTTTAGGAACGTTTCCATAATTGAATGAAACTTGGGATCAAAGAATAAATCAGCATAAAATCTACTCATATCCTATTTTTATTGTGCAGGAAATATTAGCTGATTTGGAACGAAGTAAAAAAGGCAATAAGAGGATATGCAATCAGTCAAATTCAGTGGTCTCATGAAAGAAAAATAGAAACAAAATCAATTGCGTTATCTGGTGGAGTAAATTACAAGATATGAGATATCTTTGTAATAAGAAAAAGAAAATCAGTGACCCAAGACTTAAATTATAAATAGGGAGGCAGAGACAAGGAAGACGGAAGACGAAGGCAGATCAGAGAGACGCAGAACGAGAAGGAACGAAGAAGCGGAGGAGTAGAGGCTGAGCGTTTCAATTCTCTTCATCATCTCCACGGAAGGACGAAAGGACTGTGGAGGCGACGGAGAGAATTGAAACACTCAGCCTCTACTCCTCCGCTTCTTCGTTCCTTCTCGTTCTGCGTCTCTCTGATCTGCCTTCGTCTTCCGTCTTCCTTGTCTCTGCCTCCCTATTTATAATTTAAGTCTTGGGTCACTGATTTTCTTTTTCTTATTACAAAGATATCTCATATCTTGTAATTTACTCCACCAGATCACGCAATTGATTTTGTTTCTATTTTTCTTGCATGAGACCACTGAATTTGACTGATTGCATATCTTCTTATTGCCTTTTTTACTTCATTCCAAATCAGCTAATATTTCCTGCACAATAAAAATAGGATATGAGTAGATTTTATGTTGATTTATTCTTTGATCCCAAGTTTCATTCAATTATGGAAACGTTCATAAAAGATAATTAAATAGGTATATAATATCAATTATTACAATTAAATCTCATAAAATATACACCTATTTAATCATAAAATATATACTCATCACAGAGCAATATAGCGCAGTGTAATGGTAAAACAGTTTGGGCATATTATACTGATAATAAATTACAAACCTTTGTTAAAATATAATTACATAAAAATCTCTTCAACAATTCTTCGAATATTCTGGAACTGGTCCAACACATTCATCTGCTAATATCCTCCTGGGAGCTATATCCAATAAACTGTACAACATACAGGTAGCAACAGAGGCTGGAATCCTGAAGGATCCCAAAGTAACCGTTAATCTCATACACAAAGTATAATCAAAGTATGTAAGGAAACCATAAGCACAAACTGTAAAGCATTCAGTAGGTCGCACACAGCGAGGCACAAAGCCTAATCCGGAACAAGCAGTCTCTATAGCACATAGCATAGACTGCATGACACAACAAGGCCCTAATCGCACACAGCGGTTTTGGTACCAAAGTGCTTGGCAAAACATCAACAACCGAATGCATACACAATCATGGTAAAGCATACATACAGAGACATACAAAGCATATGAGGATTAAAGTTACTACCTCGCAAACTTAAACTGTCAATTACTTTCTCCAAATTCTTTTAAAAGCTCCCAGCGACGACACTTCTTGTTCTAGACCTTAACTTCCCTTTGAAACTTCTCCTCCTTAAAGCCCCTTGCAGTTTTGGTCAAGACTTGATAGCACCATGCAAGAATCATTCATCTATATCTTAGGAATGTCTACGAAGATTGAAGAAAGTAGAGCAAGAATCCAAGTCCTACTTACCTTGATTTCGTGATCAGTTTGGACATCTGGCAGTACCTCCACCATGTAGACATCACCAAACACCTCATTCAAAGAATCCGAACCCATTGAAACGTTGCTTTCACCAAGAGGAACAACATTGGAGAAGGCTTCGAGAGCTAAAAACACCAAATCGGAGGTGAAATCGGCCCCCTTTTCTTCCCCCCCTCCCCTCTCCATTTTGTTTTTTCATCTTTCTCTCCTCTCTTTTCCATGTTTTGGCAAGAATGGCCTAAAGACAAATGAGGGGGAAGGTATATATAAAACATGGGCGCGGTCCAGAATGCGCCATGTGTCTGGTCCATAATGCGTCGCGTGTATGGTCTAGAATGCACCACGTGTCGCGCTATGTGTCTTCTTTTCATTGGACCACATAAAAGTAGCTTTATGCCTTGTCATGATTACAGGACACGTGTCATGCTGACTCAAAATCTATGTCATGATTACGGGACACGTGTCATGCTGACTCAAAAGCTATGTCATAATGAGGGGACACGTGTCACATTTCTATTTGACCAACAAAAGTAACTTTTGACTTGTAATGATGGCAGACACGTGTCATGCTTTTATTGGACCAACACAAAAGTATGTCATAATAAGATGACATGTGTCATGTTTCCATCGTTTAGACCCTGTTTTTACTGTTTTTTGGTCTCAGCAGGACATATCGGGTATTTTAGCAATTGTTTGACTTACTCCGATTGGGCTGATTTTTGGTGAGCTGAAGGAAAATGGTATTTAGCATAGGACACATGCTAAAGCGTTGTGGTCTTGAGATATAAGCCAAATTCCATCGTTTAGACCATTTTTTCAATTTTTAAAGTTTTTTTATTCCATTTTTTGGTTCCCCAATGGTCTAGGAATTGCCCTGTCCAAGTCCCATAAATTTTAAAAATCATTTTATAGTGTTTCTGGACTTTTTTTAATCAATTTCTACCATAGGTTCTTGTTTTCTTTGTGTTTGCTTTTGTGTGTCTTAGTGTTTTTCTACTTTTTACCACTCTTAGTGTGGCATTTTCATAATTCTGAGTTTCCAGTGGCATTTTTGTGAGTTTGGATTTTCTGCAAATTCTGCCTTGTGATTATACTGCATGAGTACTAGGAGCACTGTCAATCCAGAAGACTTGTTGCCATTTGATCCTGAAATAGAAAGAACAATTCTTGCTGCTAGAAGAGTTGTTAGGCTAAGTCGTGGGATTAATACTGAATTGGACATTGAACTTGACCATTCTGATTGTGTCCACTCTATTGATCTTTCTGATTGTGTTTATGATAGTACTTCTGATAGTCTTGTTGTTTTCACTAATTCTAGTAGCAATTTTGCTAACTCCGAAACTATGGCAGAACAAGCAGATCATCCTACCTTGAGAGAATTAGCTACCCTTGATGTGGGCAATCAAAATTTGTGTATTCAATATCCTGAACTTGTTGCTAACTTTGAACTAAAATCTTGTCTTATCCATTTATTGCCCAAGTTTCATGGTCTTGCAGGTGAATGTCCTCATAGGCATCTAAAGGAGTTCCATGTGGTATGCAGCATGATGAAACCTGAAGCAATTGATGAAGACCACATTAAGCTGAGAGCTTTTCCATTTTCCCTAGATGGTCTCACTAAGGATTGGCTATACAATTTGCAACCAGCATCTATTGGTAGTTGGGATGATATGCAAAAGTTATTCCTAGTGAGGTTCTTTCCTTCCTCAAAGGCCATTACTATTCGGAAGGAGATCACTAGTGTCAAACAAATCAATGGGGAGACCATGTATGAGTATTAGGAGAGGTTCAAGCGATTATGTGCTTGCTGTCCACACCACCAGATTTCAGACCAGCTTCTAATTACATATTTCTATTCTGGTTTGTTACCGTTGGATAAAAGTTTTGTGGATCCATCTAGTAGTGGGGCCTTAGATAGAAAGACACCTGAAGAGGCCCGAGAGTTGATATCTACTATGGCTGCTAATTCTCAGCAATTTGGCACCAGGGCCAATAGTACTCCTGTTTACCAGATTCAAACACCTCCAACCCAGTACGATTCTCAAAGATTAGAGACTAGACTTGATGATCTGACCTCCCTTGTGAGGCAATTGGCAGTGACACAGACAGTACAGTCTTCTCCTCCTCAGACTGGGTACTCCTGTGGGTTTTGTTCTGACCCTTATCATCCTACTAATTCTTGCCCTACTTTGCACGATCCTACTTATCAAGACCAGTCAGTAGCTTCAGTGGGTGTTTCTCCAGGAAAGCCACAATACCAGCAGAATAATGCCTTCTCCAATACCTACAATCCTAGTTGGAGAAATCACCCCAATTTCTGTTGGAACTAGAATCAGAACCAGGGTAACCAATATTAGCAGCAGAATTCTAGGAATTACCAGCAGAAGCAGTACAGACCACAAAATTTCCAACAACAATCTGCACCTCCTTTGCCTGCACCACCTCCTCGACCAGCCATATGTGCACCTCCACAGGAGGCACAACAGCAGGCCAATAGTAGTAGTGGTGGTTCCTCACTTGAAGATATGATGAAGCAATTTGTCACAGCCAATATGCAGTTCCAACAAAAAACTGACACTTCCATTCAGAGTTTGCAAAAGCAGATTGGACAATTGGCAATATCACAGAATCAGCTTCAACCTCAAGGATCCAACACTCTTCCTTCACAGACCATTCCCAATCCTAAGGGGAATGTGAGTTCTATCTCCCTACGGTCTGGCAAACAATGGGAGGAACCTACACCAGCTGCAGATGTGACTTCCACATCAGAAAAAGAGTCATAAAATGTGAATATTGACTCTAAAAATAAAAAGGTAGTGCAGCAAGGTGAAAAGGAAGACACCCCTATTCCTCTTCCTTTCCCTTAGAGAGTAGTTCAGTCCAAGAAGTTGGCATAAAAAGCACAAGATAAGGATATACTTGAGACATTCAGAAGAGTAGAGATCAACATTCCTCTCTTAGATGCAGTCAAACAAATTCCTAAATATGCCAAGTTTCTAAAGGAGTTGTGCACCAACAAGAGGCGACTGAAGGGGAGTGAACGAGTAAGCTTGAACCAGAATGTATCAGCACTCATCCAACCTACAATGCCTCGCAAGTGCAAGGATCTAAGGATGTTTTCTATCCCTTGCTGTTTTGGTAGCTATAGATTTGATGATTGCATGCTAGATTTAGGTGCTTTTATTAATGTCATGCATGCATTTATTTATAAATCTCTTGGTCTTGGTCCTTTACGTCCTATTGGTGTTGTTGTTCAGCTAGCTAATAGGAGTAGTGTTCATCCTTCTGATGTAGTTGAAGATGTATTAGTCAAAGTTAATGAATTAATATTCCCTGTTGACTTTTACATCTTAGATATGGAGGATGAGTCCCGTAGTAGTAGGTCACCAATCATTCTAGGGAGGCCTTTCATGAAAACAGCCAGGACTAAGATAGATGTGCATTCTAGTACTCTTTCCATGGAGTTTGGTGATATATCTATGAATTTCAATATCTTTGATGCCATAAAACATCCTAGGGAAGATCATTCTGTTTTCTCCATTGATGTGATTGATGATGCTGTGGATGATATTCTTGCTAGTTGGTGTGCTGATTATCCTGATTTTGCATTTGAGAGTGATTCCCCTATTTGTGCATGTGCTGATAATGAATGGTGCTCCGTTTGCACTGATTTGCTTAATGCTGCATTGCTTGGTGAATCTGACTTGCTTGATGATTCTGACTTGCTTGGTCATTCTATATTACATGTGGATTCTGATATTGATTCTAAGTTTGAGCTTCATTCTAATCCTAATGTGCATCCTGATTCTGATTTTGATGAGCTTAACTCTGATTTTGATTAGCTTGATTATGATGTTAACATTGAGCTGTATAGACATAGTTCTTCTGTTTCTTTGAATGTGGTTTCAAGTATTTACAGTGTCATGACATCAGAGTTGTTGCAACAACCATCCAAGCTTCTTCCTTCCATTGAGCAACCACCCAAGCTTGAGTTGAAATCCCTTCCAGATCACCTGAAGTATGCATTTCTGGAGGTGGATGAACAGTTGTCAGTCATTGTGGCAAATGATCTTCTTCCTGACCAAGAAGAGAAGCTGCTAAGCTTATTGAGGGCGAACAAGAAAGGCATTGGGTGGACATTAGCTGACATCGTTGGCATTAGCCCTTCTATGTGTATGCATCGAATTCTATTGGAAGAGGACTCTAAGCCGGTGAGGCAACCCCAGAGACGCCTTAATCCTCTTATCCTTGATGTGGTGAAAATGGAAGTCACTAAGCTTCTGCAAGCTGGTATCATCTATCTCATTTCTGATAGCCAGTGGGTTAGCCCGGTCCAGGTGGTTCCTAAGAAGTTTGGAGTCACTATGGTAGCCAATCAGAAGAATGAGCTCATTCCTACTCGAGTTCAGAATAGTTGGAGAGTTTGCATCGACTATAGGAGACTCAACCAAGCCACTTGCAAAGATCATTACCCTCTGCCTTTCATTGATCAGATGTTAGAGCGGTTGGCTGGCAAATCTCATTACTACTTCCTGGATGGCTACTCCGGATACTTCCAGATCCATATTGCTCCTGAGGATCAGGAGAAGACGACCTTCACATGCCCCTTTGGAACATATGCCTACCGAAGGATGCCTTTTGGCCTATGCAACGCACCTGGCACCTTTCAGCGTTGTATGGTAAGCATTTTCTCTGAGTTTCTAGAGGATTGCATGGAGGTTTTTATGGATGATTTCACTGTATATGGGTCTGATTTTGATGCATACTTAGCTAATTTGTCTAGAGTTTTGCATAGGTGCATTGAGTCTAATCTTGTGTTGAATTATGAGAAGTGTCACTTTATGGTTGAGTCGGGTATAGTCTTGGGACACATAGTGTCTAGGAAAGGGATTGAGGTAGACCCTGCTAAGATAGATGTAATTACTGCTTTGCCTTACCCCGCATCTGTGCGGGAAGTTCGTTCTTTTCTTGGTCATGCAGGTTTCTATCGGCGCTTCATTCGAGATTTCAGCAAGATTGCCCGACCCTTGTCCAACCTTCTGCATAAGGACACTGACTTTGTATTTGATAATAAGTGCAAGGCGGCCTTTGATCACTTAAAGCGTTGCCTGACTACAGCTCCAGTGATCCAACCCCCTAATTGGTGTCTTCCATTTAAGTTGATGTGTGATGCTTTCAATTATGTGGTTGGTGCTATCTTGGTACAGCGGGTTGACAGAGCATCTCATGTGATTGCATATGCCTCTAAGACTTTGGATCCTGCTCAGTCTAATTACATCACTGCTGAAAAGGAGTTGTTAGCTATTGTATTTGCTTTTGATAAATTTAGGTCCTATTTGCTAGCAAGTAGGGTAGTGGTTTTCTCTGACCATGCAGCATTGAAATTTCTTCTGAAAAAGGCAGATGCTAAGCCACGACTCATCCGGTGGATGCTCTTGCTCCAAGAGTTTGATGTTGAGATTCGAGACTGAAGTGGAGCACAAAACTGGGTAGCTGACCACTTGAGTCGCATCACGCATTCCCCCTCTCACCCCTCTTCTATACGGGATGATTTCCCTGATGAGCAGCTTCTACAGCTGCAAGGTAAGCTTCCATGGTATGCTGATTTGGTTAACTACTTGATAGCTGGTGTTTTGCCTGTCGATTCCACTAAGGCCCAAACCCTTAAATTAAAGAGTGAATCTAAATATTATGTTTGGGATGACTCTTATCTATGGAAATTTTGTAGTAACCAAGTTGTTAGGAGATGTGTGCCTGATCATGAGTTTCACTCTATATTGCATTTTGCTCATGCGTCTGCCTGTGGTGGTCACTTTGGACCCCAAAGAACTTTTAGGAAAGTGTTAGACAGTGGATTATTTTGGCCTTCCTTGTTTCATGATTCCCATCTGTTTTGTAAGTCATGTGATAATTGTCAGAGAGCAGGGAGTATTTCCTGTAGGCATGAGATGCCCCAGAACCCTGTATTGTTTTGTGAAATCTTTGATGTTTGGGGTATTGATTTTATGGGTCTATTTCCTGCTTCATATGGTTATACTTACATACTACTAGCTGTTGATTATGTCTCGAAATGGGTTGAGGCGAAAGCCAACCGGACTAATGATTCTTCTGTGGTGGTGGATTTTGTTAGGTTTAACATTTTCTACAGGTTTGGTGTTCCTAGAGCCATTATCAGTGACCAGGGATCCCATTTTTACAACCAAAGCATGGGTGCCTTGTTACGCAATTATGGAGTGCTCTACATGGTCTTCACAGCATACCATCCTTAGACCAACGGTCAAACTGAAATCTCAAATAGAGAGATTAAGCAAATCCTTCAGAAGACTGTTAACTCTACCCAGAAAGATTGGAGTAAGCGACTAGATAATGCTTTGTGAGCATATCGCACTGCCTACAAGACTCCGATTGGGATGTTTCCTTATCGGCTTGTCTTTGGGAAGGCATGTCATCTTCCGGTTGAGATGGAGCATCAAGCCTATTGGGCCATTAAGCAGTGTAACATGGATTTGGCTACGTCTGGGATGGAGCGGAAGCTACAGTTGCAAGAGTTAGACGAGCTGAGATTGGATGCCTATGAGAGTTCACGTTTGTACAAGGAAAAGACTAAGGCATTCCATGATAAGCATATCCTGAGGAAGGAATTTTCTGTGGGCCAAAAAGTTCTTCTGTTTAATTCCCGTTTGAAGTTTATGCCAAGTAAGCTTCGATCTAAATGGGATGGCCCTTTTGTGATCACTAAGATATTTCCATTTGGTGCTGTTGAGCTATGTGATCCACCCACAGGAAGCATCTTTAAGGTCAATGGGCATCGCCTCAAGCCATTTCATGAGGGATCCCAGCAGCAGCCTGAGGAAGCGGAGATTCTCCTCATTGATGTCACTTATCCTCCATAAACCCCTTGGGGAGTATTCTTCTTTCTTCTCTCTCTTTCTCTTTTATTTGTTTTCCTTTTGCTCCTTTGCTTTTTGAAATAAATACAGTCTCTCTTTCTATTATTGCTACATATTATGAACCTAGAGCTATTTGTTTTAATGGATCATTCTGTCTGGTCTACAATTCTTGAGTCTTCGATTACATGTCTTGGTAGTTGATTTGATGTTGTTGATTGCCTAAGTTGGTATTGACCTTGTGAGGTTTTGGGCCTGCATGAATGGAATTCATCTTTTTCCATTCTTTCTTTCATATGTGCATCTGCTCATTATTTGCGTTCTCTAGAACTTGCTCCTTTTCTTTTTGAAACTACATTTTTCACTTATGTGCATAAGTATGATGGAAGCTTGTTTTCCTTCTTTTATTTACCCCACTTTGGCCAAATAGCCTTTCCCGTGCATTATGATTCCTTTGCTAACCCCTTTGTGCCTTTTTGCCCTTTCTTTTCTAAGCCACATTACAAGCCTAAACTAAAACCATTTTATTCCGCACCTTAAAAATTTATTGAGCATTGATTTACCTCGGTTTTGTGTTTAAGTATGGGGGTTGCTCAGGAGTGCAATAATTTAAGTGTTGGGGGGGAGATATTTGATTTTGTCGTTGTGATTATGTACATAGTATAGTTACTCAAAAACAAAAACAAAAAAACAAAAAAGGAAAAAAAATGTTAAAAAAAAAAAGAAAAAGAGAAAGAAAGAAAGAAAAAATAATAATAGAAAGAAAGGAGGTATATGAGTTAAATAAAAGTTTTCATACATAGAGAATGATTGTGTTAATCAGTGCTCTTGTTAATTTCTTTGGTGCTTAACCTCTCGTTCCATACTTTTACCTACCTCCACCCTAACCCCATTACAACCTTTAATAACAGGCTTTCTTGATTTGTGTATACATGTGTTATGAGTAGTGGAGACGTAGAAATTAAGCAAGCTTATGGTAGAACAAATTTCTTGAGTAGAATTTGAGCGATACACTTATATACCTTAAACACTTGAGAGATACACTTGAGAGGTTGATTGATTGAGCGCATCATTTGAGAGACCATCTTTTGTGATTAGCATCATTGATGAGATTACGATGAATTGTGATTTGAGATGAAGGGATTATGGTCTTGATTGATTGATCTTTTGGAGCTTTGTGTCCCTTATTCAATTTTTGCATTGTTAGCAATTGTTAAAAAAGAAGAGTTTCTCCTTTAGGTCTTTTTCTTTGAATTTTGCTCAAGAGTGCAAAAAGATAAGTGTGGAGGAGTTTGATAATTAAATATTTCATACACTACTTTTTGTCTCTTGATTAATAATTTAGGACTCTTTAGCTAATAAATAATGACTTTTATATCTATTTGGACTTTGGGCCTTTGATCATGTTTTAGCCATTTTTAATAGTGAAATTCCAGTTTTACATTGCTTCGCTATTTTTACCATAACTCTTGAACCAGACATCAGATTTGCCTCATTTTTGTCTCATATTTTAGATGATTCAGAGAGCTACAATTGTTATGAAGACATGAAGAGAAAATTCAGACAAGAGGGCGGTTGATTTTGGAGTCGAATTCATATGTTTATTTCTAGATTTTTATTTGTAATTAAAGCCCATTTTTAGTATTTTCCATTTTAGGCCTGAATTGTGGATTGGAGCCCCATTTTCGTTTTTCCATTTAGGGTTAAGTGTGGCAGCAGCAGAAAACACCTATTCATTCATGTTTTGTTAAACTTGTGGATCAAAATAGAAGCTTTTGATCTTCGCGTTATTGGCGTTCTTCATCTATTCTTCGTTTCTCTCAACTGTTCTTCATATGTTCTTCGCGTTATTGGCGTTCTTCATCTATTCTTCGTTTTTCCTAGTTATGTTCAGCTAAATCTCTGTGATTAGCCCACGGATTAAGGATTCTACTGTCCAGAGGATTCGCGCTTAATCGGTAACCGTCTAACTCGTTTCTGTATTCTCTGATCGGATTCGATTTTTGGATTTGGATTGGGTTTTTTATTAAAAACCCAGATCGATATTTCCCAAGGACGTAGTTCGAACTAGGTTAAAGTATTATTGTGCGATCGTACAGTGATACGCCACTGATTCGAACAGATTTTGAACAATTGTTCAGTTGAGGGAAATTCTAAATAAATGCAGAGATCTCGGTTTATCTAGAGTATCTAGAGTCGATCACGAGTTTGGTTGTGAATCTGTTTCGTCCGAGGAAGGAAAGTGAATCCGTAATCCTGGGTTGATCTCTGTTAATTGTTTAACCTCTGTTTGATTCGTTCTGTTTTTGCTTGTTTCGTTTTGTCTCTATTTAGTTTTGTTTTTATTCTGTTCACATCAAAAACCCCCTATTTTACTGTTCTGTTTCACTGTTATCAATCGAACCCGCTGTGAATTCATTGGGGAAACAACCCAGGTTCCCTATTTCTACAAAAATCTTATTTGAACTTGGTTATTTTGGGAGATACGGCAAATCTTTGTCACAAGGAGCGAGATGTAAATGGTTAAGGAGATTGATCTGAAACTTGGTTAACGAAAAGTGGATACCGAGCCGAGAAATGCAATCCCGGTAGAAGAAGAAGAAATAAGGTTCATTCTCCTTAGTCCGACAACAGGATACAGAATTTTCTGACTTGGGCAAGTCGATAGAATAATCTTCTCCACTATAAAGACCTATCTCGACAAGCTCCTCGATGGTTATTGTGTTTTTGATACTTAGCACTTCCTCGGTGACCCATGGATTTGGAAATTTTGAAGCTACGGAAGAACCTGCAAAACCTTTTTCTTTAGCCATGGCTTGTTTTACGCGGTAGGAGGATAAGATCATTTGTACCTATAGGCAAGAAGTTTAAAGTTAGAAACAGAATATATACCTGAGCTAAAAGTATTACTATGTCGAATGTTGTTAGACGTCAAGCTGGTAAAATTAGTGTGGGTCGGGATAGCATTTGCAATATATCTATGTCAGCACATAGTTAGAATTGCATGAGCTTCTTGTTCACGACCCTCTTTGACAAGATTGATATTTCGATACCAGCACTCATCGTAAGGATCGAGGAGGTCTCTCAGCTGAGAACTCGGTCCACCTTGGGTGGGCTCGGGAACGCAAATTGGAGGTCTATAGTCATTCCCACTTCCCCGAGGCTTGTGAAGTAATGCATCCCTCTCTTCTTCTTCAATGCAAGGCGTTGCCCAGACCCAAAACTTTTGGCCACTTGGGAGAGTTTGAAGAATGTCTCTATCCTCTTCTGGAAGGAGACTACCATACATGTCTAAGGGTGAAGGGTTGTTAGCATCCATGAGCACCTAGAGAAAATAGTCAGGATAAAGGAAGAAAGAGTTCTTGGAGTAGGGGCCAGTAGGTTACAACATTGGCAGTCCAAAACCCAAGAAAGCATGAAAACTAACCCAGAAGGCCCTAAAATCACAAATAAGAAACAATGAAGAATAGGGCATGGAAATGACTTAGACCGAATATTGGGAACTCAATGTTTTTTCTCAACATCTCTCGTTCAGAGAGGAATTATTATTTGGTCATCACTGTCATTCAATTACACCACATTTTATTAGAAGGAACAAAGGAGTGGGTGGTACCAGAAATTCAAACACATTTAGCAAAAACTTGAAAGTTCAAAATGTCTACCAAGAGATGCTAGAAAGTAAGAGAAATAAAAGAGGATGGCAACCAGAGCAGAATGAAAGTAAAAAGGCATAAGGAGTAAAGGAAATACCTGGTCCAAGAAATGATGGAGAAGGCTAAAGTTCGGCGGGGAAAGAGTTTTATGGAAATAAGGAGTTCTGTGTGAGAGCACAAATAAACTTCTTAGCGTAAAGTGGTAAGAAGAAGAAGAGAGTGGGAATATATAGACATTGCAGATTTGAAAAGCTGGGGATCACGACGACAAGTACGAGGCGAATCAAAATTAAAATCTCATAAAGGATAATTATGACGAAGGTGAAATGACGTAAACATTAAATGCGCACGAAAAATGAAGACGGCTGGCATGGATGCGTGGCCACTCAGGGAAAAATGGCAGTTATACGCTGCGACGTAGGCAAGCAAACAACCATCACGCCCAGTGAAGGGCTAAGCCTGTTCGAATGCTAGTACAGTGACATGATACCCCAGATTGGGGGCAGCACATGGCAAGAGTTTATAACATCGGCAAACCGAGTTAAAATTACAAATGTAATCCCGGTCATCATGAAAACAAATGACTAATAGTGAAAGCCCAACTCGGTATTCGTGACAGGGGACAGATCAAAAGCAAACTTGGAGTTCTTTGAAACTCACAAAGCATAGAAAGGGAAATTATAAGAATCAAATTCTTAAACTCAGACACACAAATTTTAGGTTAAGCTACCAATTAATCTCAACAAATTAGAGACCTGAACTCCCGAGATTGGGGGCAACTGTTATGGACGCATATATTGGGCCTTGACATGGTGCGGCCCAACAAGGACACACCATGGCAAAAGACCTCTCTAAGTAGGCAAAACACTAATCACCCTATAAACCAGGCGTTAATCCCAGCAATACAGGTAGTGAAGCAGGGAGGCGTGAGATAGTGGAGCAGGCATTTGCAGAACGTAGAGATGCATGTTGCTTGAGGAGAAGACATGGAACCAGCAGGAAGAAACCCTAGGTAATCTCATAGATAAAAGATTACCTTCAGGTGCACACATTCCTATTTATATCCTTTTACTATTCAATTACACTGTGCACACACCCCAACACCTTTGGCTAATCATGGCAGGAAAGGTAAAACCACACAACCTACTAATTGCTAAATGAGCCACAAAACTAATTGTTCGAGTCATGCCAGCAGAAGTACGACAGAATTATTGAGAGCAATAAACTTGATGGACAAATATTTTTAGATTATGCTAATTGAAAACAAAGAACCAAATAAAAATAGTACCTGCAATTTATCAGGAGACTGAACAATTTTGGCTCTCCTACCTTTGATTTTTCCAATATTCTACAAAATCACAAAATTAAGAGATAAAAATATAATTAGTTCTTGACACATATTTAATAACTCGCAAAGATAAAATTCCATTATCAGTCAAAGCAATAAGAGATCTGCATCTGCTACCAGACAAAAAGCTCATTTTTTATATCAATATGGTGGACAATTACTGTTATCTTGAGATACATGCTTGCAGAAATTTGGTGGTCTATATTTTACATGTATGTAACATACGTATAGCACAAAAGGGTTGACTTCATCCACTATGTCTGAAAAGCAATAACAAAAAAGGATGTGTGCCAGCAACACAGCTACTTTGACGTCCTCTACAGTGACTCTATGACTCAATTGACCTCTCTAGAGTTTCAACCCATTAACGAAAGGTTTTTCCTGAGTAGTTAGTACACACACACATGAAATCTCCATTCTAAACCAAGAACCCCACTTCATCAGCTCATTAAGGAATGTATTTTCTTCCCCTCTACATTTTAAGGCGTCTATTTTCCATGTTTTCCTAATTTTCCAAAAGTACATAAAAGCCAAGGTAAAAACATTCACCTATGCAGACAGAAATTTAGAAGTGCACCCAGGAAAAACTCTGTTCTATTGGCCTCAGTATTAAAAGATCTTTGAGGGTAAATTTCCCAGGTAAATTCAACGAGGCCACCACCTCCTTTATTCTGCTGTACAGCTTCATTACCTGGACAGAGTCAACATGTAAGTCCGGGTTCTCAAGATGCTCTAGAGCATCAAACTCAACATGGCTTCCCTGCCCAAATTACAGACTTAGTAAATAAAAGAAGGCAGCAGGCACTAAAGAAGAAGTAACATGAGATTTCTAACACTATAAAGACTTGAACAAAGGGAACAACAAGAGAGCAACAATAATTTTGAAATTGAAATGTTCTGATTTCCAAATGGATAAGACCTAGCTAGATACATATAGAACGAATTTATATATAGTTTCATATATCCTATCATCAAATGAAGCATACAATTTCTTTTCTCAATAAAAAATGAAAAGTTCATGGTTTAATTGGAGAACCATACATTTGTCCGACAAACTATGCACTTAATATTATTGGAAACTCGTAAGCCTGTAGTATTTTAATTGGAGAGACTCATGGCAAGAATGTTAAAAATCTTACATAAGTTTTATCCATTATATATAACGAAAGAATCAAGTGGGGAAGATCCACTTTTTCAGAGTCTTACAAGTAAATTCTAGAAGTATCCTCAAAGCTCAAATTTTTTCCTGCCACAGAATAATTCCGGGAAAAAAAAAAAAAAAACAGAAATGCACTCATTTATCAATGCATACTGAACTTTTGGGGAATAGGAGATTATTCAAAATGTTACTTGCGGATATTTGTGTCTTGGATTCAAATCATTTAATAGTTTCTGTGAAATGCAACACTTAAACTGCGAAAAATACCCACCCCGCATTCAAAAAGCCCTCCTTGATGTCTGTATGACATCCCTTTACATGAAAACATTCAGTTCAAGTTCATATTTCCTTTCCCTAAGCATTTACCAGAGAATTATAACAAAAGCCCTCTTTGAAATTGCAAGCCAACAAAGAAAAAAATAATTACACCAACTAGACGAAAAAACATGGAAGAAAAACCAACATAGCTATGTCTGACAATTTGCCAAAAAAAAATCACATTCGAATATAAATTAGTTGATACTACTGAATCCAAGTAACTGCACCAAAGAAAGTAGCGAAGAAGATACAGAGAAACACAAAAATTGGTAAAACTGACAATAGGGTTAAAGAGGAGCGTGGAGATGTTACTCAGGAAGAGAGTCGAGATGACGAAGGATCTGAAAGTAGAGTTCTGAAACGATTTCAGGTTTTGGGTTCACGAGTTGTTGTTCGGACACATTTGAAATTGCGCCAAAACGTCAGTGATCTCTCGGCGCGAAAGCAAGGGGTACTTGAACATGGACATCGCTTTGGCGAGTGAACGATTGAGGAGAAGCGAGCTTCGCGCCGGAGAAGGCAACCGCGGGAATGAAACTTTTCGGCTGAAAATTAAGACGGAACTGGATCGAGCATCTAAATTGATAGAAACCCATTTGCAACGGATTGGTATTTCCGTAGCAAATAGGGAATGTTTTTTTTTTATTTTCCTTTTAGCGTCGCAAATAATTGTTTGTTTTTATTTTACTTTTGCGATGGAATTTGTTTTTCATCGCAAATAAGAGGTTTTTTTTAACTTTTGTGGCGAAATGTGTTTTCCGTTGCAAAGTTTTGCGACGAATTTATTTTTCCATATTAAGTAGTGAAACTTTTTTCATTTTTGCAAAGGAATTTGCTTTCCATCACAAACAAAGATTTTTTTTAAAAAAAAAATTTGCGACGGAAATTTTTTTCCGTCACAAAGTTAATATTTTTTCCGTTGCAAATAGAAAATTTTTTAAAATTTTAGCAACAGATTTGTTTTTCCGTCGTAAATTTTTTTTTCGTCGCAAATTTTTGTTTGCGACAGAAAATAAAATCCATCGCATTCAAATCCGTCACAATTGCGACAGATTTTTTTACGTCGCTATTTTAGTTTTTTCTAGTAGTGAAACAAGCTATATATCACATAAGTAAGAATTGTGTGATTAATGAAGATTGATTTTTTTATTAACTAAAAACTAATTTGAGTTCTTTCAAAAATAAATTTTTTATTCAAAATATTTAATAAAAACATTTAATTGGTATCGGTGTTATGCTTTTCTTTTCATTTTATATATTTTATACATTTAATTATATATTAATGTTAATATATATGCACACTTATTTAAAAACAAAGTTAAAGAGAAATTAAATTCTTTTAAGATCGGAAAGAGGATAGAGCAGACTACGAGAATGTAATAAAGTCAATTTACCTATATCTTAAAATTCTAAATTGAGTCTATAACTTAATTAGGAATTTGTTGAGTTTAACAACATGTACAGTTTCTTTATTCTAAGCATCTTTATATATATGAGATTTTCCTAAATAAATATGTGCCTCCATATATAATCAATGACCATTACATAATTTAAATATAAAAGGTAAATTCCAAAAAAAACTAAATTTTCATAAGATGCCCCCTATAAAAAGGTTGGAAAAGCAAAGCATGGACAGGTAAATGAAGGTTACTTATAAACACGTTATTTATGAGAAGTCGACCATGAATCGTACTAGTAAGTAGTAACAATACCCCCAATGTCTGATGTTATACTTGAATGAATATCATGATGCTCATAGTCGGGCTATCATTGGCGAGGTTCGCGATCTTCTTTTCCAAGACAGGGACGTGCAGATCTGCTATAGTCCAAGAGATAACATTGCTTGCGATGATTACATGGCTAAACTTGGGCATGAAGTCTCTGATGATACCAACGTAGTTCTAATCCCCACAATTCCTCATGGATGCCTTGCTATGGCATTGAAAAACCAAATGTCTTGTAACTAGCATCTTATTTCTAGTTTGATGTATTAAGGATTAGTTCCTTATGGGCTACTCCTTATCTTGTACTCTTCAAGCTTCGGCTTGCCTTTCTTAATTAAAAAAAAAAAAAAAAGTCACAGTACCATCGTAGAAGCTTTTGAAAATACCCAAACCTAACAAATGATAGAGATTAAGGAATCATATTATCAAAAGTTGAAACGATAAGATATCATGTGTGTATGTATTTCAATATAATTAGACTGACTATGTATCATCTTCATCAGACTCATTGCAGTACAACAATTTAATCTTCTTCTTTGAGCTTAGTATAATCAAAATATGCCTAGTATACAAGTAACGGAGGAAATATTTCCCACTTGAATATAGGAAAAAAATCAAATTATTCCAATTGATCAAGAAAATACTAGTGAACATGGTTTTTTGTTCAATAATTTAGAAATAGATTGCAAAATTAAAGAGTGACGCAAGTTTTTGATCTGCACCTCTACCTTCCAATCTTGTTATAAGATACTATTGATTTCAAGCATTAAACCTTTATCCCTCATGTTTTTCTCCTCAACCCATGGATGAGGGTACATGCCTCCATTGAATCATTTAGCAGCCGAATTCTTCTAACTTTAATGTCCCACGCACCTTTCTGCGCGTGAATACGGATGTTATATATAATTGAACTGTGGGTAAACGAAAATTGGAATAAACTCCATGGATATTTCTGAAGAAGGGAAAAAACAAAATCACTATTTCGAAATCAAATCATTATCATTAGGTCATAATTTAAAAAAAAAAATGGTATCATTATTTATGGGGATGTAATATCATTGATGGAGACATGATTTTCTCAGCCTATATTCCCTTTTTGAGGAAATTATTAAACAAAGGAATTTAAGAATTATCAAATCATTTCCAGGTATCATTGATTGGGCAATCAAGAATATTAGTTCCTATGATGTATATGAGGATGCATCATGCATGGTTTAGGTTGAGCTATTCACGTGTGTGAATATGTATTGCTTTTATTGCCTTCTAATGTCCCTTCCTTGATTATGATTTATAATTATCGATTTGATGTATAATTTAATTTAATTTTGTCTTTATTACCTATCTTCAAAATTGGAGTCTATGTGTAAAATTCTAGAAGATGTTTTTTTCCCTTGAATATTACATTAATAATATCATATTAACTATATATATGTTAACTAAATCGCAACAAAAGTTGGTAAAAAAATGGGTTAGAGATCCCTACAATCATGGAAAATGGAGTTTTATATTTATTATTGGGAAATGTTAGATTAGGATTCTCTCAAATCTCTCCCCTCGTATCCCTCAGTATCTGCGCATCATGATTGTTCAAAAATTAATCTAAGAGTCCAGAGAGAGATACATCATTTATTTAAAATTATCGCATGCAGTAAAAACTACTGTACGCGGTAAAAATGAAAATTTAAAAAGTAGATGAGATGTCGCTCTCTGGACTCTTAGATCAATTTTTAGACGATCAGGATGCATAGATACTAAGCGGAGGGATTATGAGGGAACCCAGATCCTATTACTTAATTATGACTTATGATTCATGACTTAATGTCTATTTTCAATTTAAATTTATTTTATTACCTTATCTTCAAAAGGGGAATAATATCCCAATTAATTCATATAGCTTGGAAATTAAAAGAAATGTATAATTGTAGCCTGCAATTATTATTGAAGAAATCAAACTTTATGGAGTAAAAGGAAATTGTCTGAAGTACAATAATAAAAATTAGAAATTAAATGGGAATAATATCCCAATAAATTTGAATAACTTGAAAACACTTGTAGCTCCTAGTTATTATGGAAGAGGTCAAAATTTCTCAAGTAGAGAGAGATTTTCTATGTTAGGGAATAATGTATATTTTTTTTCAAAAAATGAAATTACTTTAATGGGTATAACTGAATGATTGATAATGTAATTATACATAGACTAATTTATGGTGTTATTATCCAACTCGTTTTGTAGTGAAACGAGTTCTAAAGGCGGGTATTACAAGATTTCTAGTGTAAAGGAACAATAGCTTAGAACAATATCCCAATTAATTCGAAGAGGTAATTGTAGCTTGAAGTTTTTATTTAAGAGGTCAAAATTTATAGAGTAAACAGAAATTGTCTATATTCGGGAATGATTTGTATTTGTTTTACAAAAAAGGAAATTACGTCAACGGGTATTAATTGAATGATTGTTAACATAATTACACATGGACTAATTTAATGGTGTGGTTATCTGACCTATAATTTTGTAGTGGAACGGGTTCTTGAAGGCTGGTATTACAAGATTTCTAGTGTAAAGTTGATGATTGATTAATTACTTATACTTTTTACAATTTGTCATCTCTCACTTTAATCCAACTTATATTAAATCAGTTCAATGGCTTTCTCCCAACCAATATGTTCTCCAACCTCCCTAATCTCCAACTCTCGGCAATTGGAATAAATCAATTCTCAGGGCAAATCCCAATATCCATGGCAAACGCGATATGCTTGTAATGATCTCTGTAGGATATAATAACTTCGTAGGGAAAATTTCAGATCTAGGAAAGTTGCATGAACTTTCATGTGATCTCATTAGCTTATAATAGTCAAGCACGCATAGATTTTCTTTATTCAAGTTTTGGCTTCTTCAGGAAGACTTTTCCCCAAAAACAAAAGACAAAAAAAATGGGAGACTTTTCCTTCCACCCCATGTGGATATGTTCTTGTTATTTATGGTTGAGAGACTTATTGAGACCTGAGCTTCCTTGATGTTGTTAATCAAATGTTCAAACAAACATGTCCTAAATCATATTTATATTTATGTGTAAAGGTTTTTTTTTTTGAACAAAATGTGTAAAGGTTTCAAGATTATTAAAATAAAGCAAAAGCCATGCATATTAATATGTTGTATATTCAAAGAACCGACAAGCGATTAAATATACAAAATACAATAATATTGTGACATTGGATTCATTAATGAAAGATGTAAATTATAGTTCAGGAACCACATATCAACTCAATTATTAATATTTATGGTACGTAGTATTTTTAATACATATTATACTGAACTTTTCAAGAAAAATTCTAGTGACACTTGTCAAGAAAATTTCTGGTAAGCAGGTATTTCAACCCTTTTTTTCGAAGGGAAATTCTTGATTAATACTGTCATCAGTTCCAAAACGAAAATGGAAAAAAAAAAATGCAACCCTTGAGCAAATAAAAGAGGTTTTTATCAAATTCATAAGATAATACACAGCTATTAGTTTATTTTGATCCAGTTTTCTTGAGGTTTTTCCCATTTGCTTTTGCCATTTATGTAGGATTGATTGAATCAATTTCTGAATTCTGACTACATGTAAATGTAAGTCTGATGTCATTTATTTGCTTCTAATATTTCAAACTCAAACAGCCACCTATTAACTTGTAGAAAGGTTCCAACTCAACTTCAGCCACTTGCATATGTTCCATAGTTTCAAATATCAAAGTCATACCTGGAATATTCTTCAGCCAAGGATCCATTTAAAATCTAGTTGATCTACCACCTTTAATCCTCTTCAACAATTATTTATTATTGATTATTAATTAATTTTAAAAATAAAAATTTACTTTTAAATATATTTTCTTGAAACAAAAGAATGTTCATACATACGTGATCACTTTGTTAATAGGGTTTTGGATAAGAATTGCAAACTCAGTCAATTGTGACCTAGTTGTGTTATAGTCTATCTCATATGTGTGGAATATTGTAGGATCGATCCCTTAAACCTTCAAGCTGAAATGAGCTTGTCCCTTATACTCTAAAAGAATTGCAAAAACTTGGATATTTCAATTGTTTTTTCTTCTTTCAAAATAGAATATTTTTACAGTCTGTATTTAATTGATTTTATTATTATGTTTTTAATATTTTATGAGTCTAAGAGAGATCGATATTGATCATGAGATGGTCGAAATTCCATCATAATGAATAATGATTGTGATGAGCTGTGATGAATAAGGATGAGTTGGGAGTGTTCAAAAGAATAAGGATGAGTTGGGTCAGTCTGTGGATGGCCCAATACTTGATTCAACAACTGAAAGTGTAAGGCCCACGCGGAAGAGCAGAAGAATCAAGACAGAGACTTGGAAACTAAGGCTATGTTCGCGAGTTTGGAGGGGAAGGGAAGGAAGGGGATACAAGGAGAAAGGAGGGGAAGGGAAGGAAGGGAAATGGAGGATATCTCCTCCCCTTGTTTGGGAGTTAAAAAAATAGTAAGGGAGGAAGATGGATGATTAATGAGCTATTTTTACAATTTTGTCCTTTTCTTTAATAATTAATATAATTATGGAAAAATTCCAAATAAATACCTTTTGAATTTGAAAACCCCAGACAGTTGGGGGAGTGAGGTGCATAAGTAAGGACAAACGGGATATTGGAGGGTGTGAATGATATTGTGGCATGTTTCTCTCCTCTCTGTGGTCCCCTTTCCTCTTCCCGGCTATTTCTGTTATTCTGTTTTTCTGCACTTTTCTATTTCTGGATTGTACCGTTCATTCATATAATTGTTGAGAAAGCTAGTACAAATCCTATATATCAGAAGTTATATCTTCATTTCGCTCACGTCTTGCATAGTCATAACATTTTGGTGCTTTCGTTGAAAGATATCATGGCTGAAAATGCCCCCTCCGAACACCCGTATGAAGGAGATCGTGGCAGAGCAGAAGCGAGTATTGGACTACATTGAAGCATCTGAAGTTCAATTGGGACGCTTAGAAAGGCTCATCGAAACTGTCCTAGATAAGTTGGACAAACAGCCAGAAGGTTCGGGCTCTGGATCGACGATAGAGACACCATTCTACTCGCAACAGAGCACTTATTTCTCCACGATGAACCGTCAGGTGAAACTGGACTTTCCTAGGTTCGACGGCACGGATGCTCTCCAATGGATCTTCAAGGCTGAGCAGTATTTCAAATTCTTTGAGGTGACCGATACTCAACGTTTAGTCATCACCTCAGTGCACTTGGATGGGAATGTGGTTTCGTGGTTCCAAATGTTGGAGAGAGCCAACAGAGTTCCACATTGGCAAGCCTTAGTACAGGCTATCGAAGAACAATACGGATCCTCCCAGTTCGATTGTGCACGATCCCAGCTCTTCAAGCTAGTTCAACACGGTAAATTAGAAGAATATAACAACCAGTTCATGACTCTGGCTAATCGAACCATGGATGTTCCGGAATCAGCTCTGTTGGACTGTTATGTGGGGGGACTCAAACCTGACCTCCGTCGTGACATACTAATCCAAAAACCAGGGACAGTGTTACAGGCCATGACCTTGGCGAAATTGTTCGCTAAGACACTGGAATGGGGTAAATCTTCCACAAAGGTTCAGGGATTCAGTAATTTCAGTGGTTCATCTAACAAGGGATATACGGCTCCAACACCAAGCGTCGAGGGAGTGTCACCCTTGACCAGTGGAGGGGGCAAGACGAATTTACCACCTCTGCTACCCACGCCGACCAGGCTTCCTTTGAAACGAATGACATCGGCAGAAATGCAAGTTCGGCGCGAGAAGGGATTATGTTATACCTGCGATGAGAAGTTCTCCCCTACGCATCGTTGCGCGAAAAAGCAACTGATGATGATGATCGGGGATGAGGAACCCGACGAAGCCATAGAACCGGAGTCGGAAACAGAGGGAATGACCGTCGACGGGACCATGCATCACCTGTCTATCCCTACGGCAAAAGGCACTCATGGGGCTGCTACGATTCGTTTCACAGGTCAGATAATGGGCATCGAGATTCAAATATTCCTTGATGGGGTTAGCTCAGATAACTTCTTACACCCCCGAATAGTCAAGCATTTGAACCTGCCAGTGGAGTATAAGAAGGAGATAAAGATCTTAGGTGGAACAGGGCAAGTCATGCGAACCAACCAACAGGTGAGTAATATACTTGTTCAGATTTGTGGGTACACATTGCTACTGAGCATGTTAGTTGTGCCTATAGCCGCAGTGGACATGGTGATTGGCGCGGGATGGTTGGAGACATTAGGGGCACATGTGGCGGATCACAGCACTTCCACTATCAAATTTCTCAAGGATGGTTAGTGGGTGACGTTGAAGGGATTCCGTGGCAATACCACCTCGCAGGCTCAATATCACCATTTAACACGAGTGACTTGCACAGAGTCTTGGACTGAAATATTTTTGATGGAGCCCGTGGGTTCCCATTCGCAGGAACTGGAAGACACACCAGAGGGACTTAATGACGTGTTAACTGAATTTGCCTCAGTATTTGAGATGCCCCACGGTTTACCACCTGAACGAGGCCACGAGCATTCTATTGCACTTCTTCCGAATTTTACCCCAACTAAGGTCTGACCCTATCGGTACCCGGTGATCAGAAAACAGAGATTGAGCGAATAGTTGAAGAATTGTTGGATGAGGGATTAATTCAACCGAGCATCAGTCCATTCTCAGCCCCTGTCATACTCGTCAAGAAGAAAGACGGGACATGGCGATTCTGTGTCGATTATCGAGCTCTTAATGCCATTACGGTGAAGGATGCCTTCCCAATGCCAACGGTGGATGAGCTGTTAGATGAGTTACATGGATCGAAATTCTACTCCAAGCTCGATCTTCGTTGTAGCTACCATCAAATTCTGATGAAGTCTTCAGACAGGGAGAAGACGACATTTTGAACACACCACGGCTCCTATGAGTGGCTCGTCATGCCATTCGGTCTCACAAATGCGCCGACCACATTTCAAGCATTGATGAATTCTGTTTTTCGGCCATTCCTTAGGAAATTCGTCTTGATTTTTTTCGACGACATCCTCGTGTACAGCCCGACATGGGAGGCGCATCGGGAGCATATCAGCATCGTGTTGTTAAAGTTGCATGAGCACCGTCTTTACGCCAAGCGTTCAAAGTGTTCTTTTGGACGGAGGCGGATCGAGTATCTGGGGCATGTATTGTCGGAGATGGGAGTTGAAATGGATCCATCCAAGGTGTCGGCGATCCAGCAGTGGCCCATTCCAGAATCCGTGACACAATTGAAGGGGTTTCTTAGGCTCAGTGGGTACTACAGGCGGTTTATACATGGATATGCCCAGATAGCCGGCCCACTTACTCAATTACTGGCCAAGAATGCATTCGTATGGTCGGCGCAAGCTCAACGCGCCTTTGAATCCCTAAAACAGGCAATAACCCAAGCGCCAGTTCTTGCCCTCCCCAACTTTGATATGCCATTCATCCTTGAAATGGACACCTCCGGCATGGGAATTGGTGCTGTCCTTAGTCAGGAAGGACATCCTATAGCATTTTTTTCCAAGAAATTAGCGTCCCGACTTCAAGCACAATCCACCTATGTTCGCGAATTGGTAGCTATTACGGACACGGTGTCCAGGTTTCGGCATTATCTGTTTGGCCATTATTTCATCATACGCATCGATCACGCAAGCTTGAAACACTTAGGTGATCAGATTATACAAACACCTCAGCAGGAAGCCTGTCTGCCCAAACTCCTGGGATATAGATTCAGTATAGAATACAAACCAGGGAAGCATAATCAAGCCGCTGATGCCCTTTCTCGTGTGTTTCACATGGCAGTGACCTCCATCCAGGCGACTTTTATGGATCAAGTATACGCCAAGGTGTGAGCCTCAGTAAGCATCCAAGATCTCACACAACGGATCATGACTGCGTCAAACCAGATACTTCATGACGATGCTTACTGGCGTCGAAGGTTACTTATACCCCATGACGACCCTGAACTTATCAATAGCCTCCTCACTGAATTCCACTCTTCCAAAATTGGCGGACATGCGGGGTATCTGCGGACATTTTATAGGCTTGCTTATCTTTTTTTTTTTTTGCCTCAAATGCGCTCGGATGTGCGCACCTTCGTTCAACGATGTGTGGTCTGTCAACAAGCAAAAATCTCCCACCTCCATCCGGCTGGATTATTGGAACCATTGCCTGTCCCTACACGGATTTGGGAGGATATATCGATGGATTTTATCACGGGGCTCCCTCCAATCCAATGTTATTCAGTTATTTTTGTTGTGGTGGATCGCTTGTCTAAGTATGGCCATTTCTTGCCATTGCCTGCTAATTTTACCAGTCATCATGTTGCTGAAGCCTTCATTCAACATATTGTTAAATTGCATGGCATTCCTCGTACTATCGTGTCAGATCAAGACAAGGTTTTTACGAGTAGTTTTTTGGAAGCATTTGATGAAACTATAGGGTTCTCAACTGTGTTACACGTCCGCATATCACCCTCAGTCCGATGGACAGACTGAAGCATTGAACAAATGCTTGGAACTCTATTTGCGTTGCCTTGTTTATGACCATCCTCGCCAGTGGCTATGTCATCTTCCTTGGGCAGAGTACTGGTACAATACTTCTTTTCAAACATCCATCGGTATGGTCCCGTTCAAGGTGGTCTATGGTAGAGACGCTCCACCCCTGTTACTACATGCCTCTCGCGATGATACCCCTTTTGACGTTCTTCAACAGCTCAAATAGCGGGATGAACTTTTAACCACCCTCAAGGCTAATGTTCTCAGGGCTCAAGCTCGTATGAAGGCTTACGCTGATAAGAAACGAACGAATGTGGAGTTTCAGGTGGGCGAATTCATCTGGGTAAAGCTTTAGCCATATCGTCAGCACTCGGTAGAATTGAGGAAGTATCAGAAACTCGCTCTCTGGTATTTTGGCCCTTTCAAAATCACTAAGCGTATTGGTCAAGTGGCATACCGCTTGGCTCTGCCTGCCCATGCAAAGATTCATTCGGTGTTCCATGTCTCTGTTCTGAAGCGATATTTTGGGTCAGAGCCTCCTAGTCCCATGGTACCTCTACCCCTCCTCTCAGTACCAGAAGGTCCAATCGATACTCCTTCCAAGGTTCTCCAGTCTAGGACGGTGCAAGATGGTGAGCAGTGGGTTACTCAACTACTCGTGGAATGGCATGGGTCCACGCTTCCAACTTGGGAGAATGCTACCACTCTGGCGTCCTTGTATCCTGATCTAGACCTTGAGGTCAAGGTCTCTTTTGATGGGAGGGGTACTGTGATGAATAAGGATGAGTTGGGTCAATCTGTGGATGGCCCAATACTTGATTTAACAACTGAAAGTGTAAGGCCCACGCGGAAGAGCAGAAGAATCAAGACAAAGACATGGAAACTAAGGCTATGTTCGCGAGTTTGAAGGGGAAGGGAAGGAAAGGGATACAAGGAGAAAGGAGGGGAAGGGAAGGAAGGGAAATGGAGGATATCTCCTCCCCTTGTTTGTGAGTTAAAAAAATAGTAAGGGAGGAAGATGGAGGATTAATGAAATACTTTTACCATTTTGTCCTTTTCTTTAATAATTAATATAATTAGGGGAAAATTCCAAATAAATACCTTTTGAATATGCAAAACCTCCAAAAGTCCGTTGAATTTGTAAAAAGACTATGAAGTACTAAGGACCTATGAGAGATATACAAATTTGGGTGAAATTACTCTTTTGCCTCTAGTTTTAAATAAATAAAATCCCCTTCCCCCGCTAGGCCACCACCACCGTACCACCGCCGGCCGGCCAACACCACCACCGGCCGGCCAACACCACAACCGGCCGGCCACCACCACCGCCACTGGCGGCGGTGGCCGGCTGGCGGTGGTGGTGGCCGGCCGGCCGGCGGTGGTGGTGGTGGTGGCGGGCTGGCGGGGGTGGTGGCGGGCCGGCGGGGGTGGTGGCCGGCCGGCGGTGGTGGCCAGCAGTGGCGGTGGTCGGCCGGCGGTGGTGGTGGTTGGCCGGACGGCGGTGGTGGTGGTGGTGGCCGGCCGGCGGGGGGATGGTGGCTGACCGGCGGTGGTGGCCGGCAGTGGCGGTGGTCAGCCGGCAGTGGTGGTGGTGGCCGTCCGGCTTGCGGCGGTGGTGGTGGCTGGCTGGCCGGTCGGCGGTGGTGGTGGTGGTGGCCGGCCGGCGGCGGCGGCGGTGGTGGCCGGCCGGCGGCGGTGGTGGTGGCCGGCCGACCGGCGGCGGTGGTGGCCGGCCGGCGGTGGTGGAGGCCGGCGGCGGCGGTGGTGTGGTAGTGGTGGTGATGGTAGTGAATGGGGGTAAAAAAGTAATTAACCTATTGTTCCTCTTAAAACCCCCATATTGGGGGAACTTTATTTTATAAAAGGAGGAGGGTTTTGGAGGATTTGTAAAACTCCTTGATTCCCTCCCCTCCTATTTTTAAAACTCGTGAATAAGGGAAGGGACTACCAAAACCCTCCCTTCCCTTTCCTTTCCCTCCATAATAGAACTCGCGAACATAGCCTAAGGGAATTGGGGGAGTGAGGTGCATAAGTAAGGACAAACGGGATATTGGAGGGTGTGAATGATGTTGTGGCATGTTTCTCTCCTCTCTGTGGTCCCCTTTCCTCTTCCTGGCTATTTCTGTTATTCTGTTTTTCTGCACTTTTCTATTTCTGGATTGTACCGTTCATTCATATAATTGCTGAGAAAGCTAGTACAAATCCTATATATCAGAAGTTATATCTTCATTTCGCTCACGTCTTGCATAGTCATAACATGAGCATTGTTCATGAAGCCCATTTCTTTAGAAGTGGCGAAGCATCTCATATCCATGACTTTTTATTGTCTATGCTGGAAGATATTTGGTGGAAGGCAGGCCAAGGACATTTCGTATTATGTTTTTGTGAATATGAGAAAACTGATCTTATTAATATGGAAGAAGATACATAATAAAGCCATTATTGATTACGCCTTGCTGTCCACAACCAGAAGGTATAGCCAGTATTGATTTTTTTTAAAAAAAAAAAAAAATAGCCCCTATTGAAAGAGCTGGAAATCACAACTGTTTTTTGAAAGGTCAAGGCCTACAAGGTCCGGTCTGGGGTAAAAGACAAACAAATATTTTTTTAAAACTCAACCCATGAGTGTACGGGCTAAGGCTAGCTTTATAAGCCCGAAAGTTATTTTTCTAAATTTTAACTATTTTTCTTGTATTTTTTCTAAAGAAATGTAATTAATAAATTAAAACAATTAAAGTTCTTATTTAATTAAAAAAAATGTTGTCAACATTAAGATCTAAACAACAAGCATAATGCAACAAACAAATAGAGTCACTGAATCATAATCAAAGGTAAACTATTATCTACATACCACAATTATAAATAATTAATGAGAAGACTTAACAAAATTAAAACACTTCTTATAAATATGTCTTGAAAAGTGTAGGTAGACAACCATAAACAATACAATATATGAACAAAACAATCACTAAAAAAAATGGTAAAAAAATACAAAATTAATAAGAATACTTATGAAATAAGAAATATCTTTTATAAGTTTTTAATTTTTAGGATTTTTAATACAAGATGTTCTTATGAAATTTAATTCTAAAAATAATAATAACAACTAAATATTTGCAACATCATTAATAAAATATAAAAAATCAATAATATTATTTTCATATAAATAATTTTTTTTAAAAACATACAGGCCTAAAAAGGCCGGCCCATTTAGGCCTTTGGCCCTTCAAAGCTGGCTCGCTTTCACTTTTGAGGCAAAAATTTAAAACCTAGCCCTTCTAAATTCAGGACCTAAATAGATCAGTCTGAAAACTCAGCCCATTTTCTTGACTCTAACTAAGGATTTATTTGGCTTCTTTGAATTTTTCAAAAGACTTGCCCTCATCTTATCTTGTGTATGCACATAGACTCCAGTAATCACTGGTTTTAATATAGGGTTAAAATGCATATTTACCAATAAGCTATTACGAAAGGAGTATCTGTCACAAATATTAATTAATGGTACCTTAAATACAAATAAACAATTAAAATGTGCAGTTAGCACAAAAAACCTTTAAAAAGGCGCAGTCAGCACAACGCCATTAGAAATATATAACCGACCGTTATCTAAGGTGTAGACTAGCTAACGAACTTTTACTCTAAGAGCACCCAGCACAAAAAAATTTTACTCAGGAGCTCCCAACGCAAAATTCTTAATTTCACTAAATTAAATAAATTTTTTCCTCAATTGTCATAATTTAAAACTACTTGTATAGATATCTATGGACAAAAATTACTTATTTGCTAAAATAAATAAAAAAGTTTTGATTAAAAATATAATTATATGATTTAAATAAAACTTAAAACGTCTTATAATTTATTATATATGTTAAACAAAAAAAATTGTATGATTTATTTTTATTTTAGAAGAAATTTATGTGAGTTAAGAAATTCATTTAATGTTAATAAAATTTAAAAAAATTATTATATTCGGAAAGAAATGAAATGAGTTTAAATTTTATTTTATAAAGAGCTTAATGGATATCAATGTTGACACTTAATAATATAAATCTGGCATCTCAATCATATTTTTGTTAATTAAATTATATATTGATTAAATAAAATTAAAAATTTAATTAACCTATTATATCCTTAAAAATATGAAAAGCATTTATTTTTTATTTATATAAAAAGTGCTTAATTGATAATACATGAGGTTTGATTAGTGTCAATTTAGTTAATTCACACAGTGAAATTACCCTTAAATAATATATTCAAACAATGAAATAAGTCTATTTTTTTATTTTTAATAGTCATTAATTAAATAATATATATATATATATATATATATATATATATATATATATATATATGATGATATCATGATAGACAGTTTAGTTTTAATTTTAGTTATATTTTTAATTATGAGTGCAAGAGATAATACATGAGGTTTGATTAGGGACAATTTAGTAATTTTAAATTTATATTATGATGTTTAGTCCTTTTAAGTAATTACAATTTTTATGGTCCTTTATAATAAATATTATTTTCTCTTAGTCCTTTATTTTAATTTTCCCTATTATCATTTGCATATGTTTGTTAGCCCTGCAAAAGCATAGAATATTTTCGGTTTTTCGCCATAACATCATTCAATATCATAAAATATTTTTTTTATATATAATATCATAAAATATTTGAAATAAATAAAAATATACATACCCTTCACTTGGGCCAGCTCATGCCTACAGTTTGTTTCCCTAACCATACCCGCCCATCCTAGCCCAATGACCCCCAGTAGCCCGTTGCCTCGTTCCATCGAGCTGTTGAACATACAAATTTCAAAGATGAGGTGGGTGAGTGTGTATGAAACAAAATATATGGTGAGTAGGTGACACGTATTTATAAATAATAACATAAAATAAGATAATTATAAATATTTTTTTGGACAATAATATTAGATTTTAATAAATTTTATATGCTAGCAATTTTGTTTTTAAATACTCTTAGTAACAAAACAATAATAATAATTATAAAAATAAAAAAAAGTATGTATTATATTTAGAGTCAAGGTCAACTCCTCATAATATGTTGTATATTAAAAGAAGGGAGTATATATTTTTGAAATATTGACTCATTCATGTCATGTACTCTTTGTGTCACTTTTATATATAGAGATTAAATAAGAAAACTATAATAAAACTATTACACCCGAAATTGAAGGCTTACTAGAGTGTTTTCACTTTCTACTGTCTTTTTCGTTTCTTTTTTCTCTCTTCTTTTAGTTTGGCTTATGCTATGGTGTCGTTTGTCTTTTCTTCTCATGGCTTTCTTGGATTTTGGCTTTCAAGTATATAACAAGAAAATATGGGCATCTCTGTTGGCTGAGACATGAAAGCAAGGAATGCTTTTACTGGCTTCATATGCTTTTCCTGGTAATATTGATGAATCATGATGATTGCTTCACCTGAAACATGTCTGAGTAACTTTCGAGCACAAAAGAAAAACATGTCTAAGTAATCATTTCCTCACTGAGAATAAAGAGAATGGGTTACCTCATGGAGCTTTTTGAAATATGTCAAATTTAAACATTTCCTCACTAAGATCAGGAGTCAGAAAAACACAAGAAGTTGAGCATTCTCTGCGAGCCAAAGAGCATCTTTCTTCTTTGCTCATTACTGGATTAATAGATTATATCTACATTCATGTGTTTCCATAACTGCCCCAAGGTTAAGTGAATAATTTCTTGATGAGGATGCAAGCAATCACCAGCCACGAACTCGGCAAAGCCAGAGTCAACTCCAATAACACTACAACCCACCACCTTATTTGATCCACTATTCTTTATCATGTATCTAACATCTTCCATATCACTCCACCTCTGCTCTATTGCGTACATATTCCTCAACATCACATAGTCTCCGCCGCTCATCCGATCCACTTTCACAGCCTCTGTGAGTACTCTCTCCGCCCTCGCGACGTCTTTGTAATACCCACATGCAAATAGAAATGAACTTCGTATTATCCCATTAGCATTGTAAGGCATGGTCTCAATAATTTTCTCAGCCTCATCCAAGCATCCAGCCCTTCCCAAAAGATCAACCATACAGCCATAGTGTCAATGGCGGACCTAGGATGTAATGTTTGTGGGTGCACAATTAATAATGAGATTCGGGGGAATTAAATTTTTTTTTAAAGGAGGATAAAAGGCAATCCACACCTTCGTAAAATTTAGGATCAGAAATTGGGTTCAATTGAAAAGTATTTTCGAGGAAATCAATTTAAATAGAACAATATATTCTAATCCTATGGCATACAAATACTCAGATGTTACGCAATATCCCATGGCATACAAATACTCTTTTTTTTGGTCAAACATGGCATACAAATACTCAAATGTTACACAATTAAATTCCAAAGCAACATGCAAGCAAAAATTATTATGATTTCTCATATGTGATAAGATATTAAAAATAGGTAAGAAAATTGTCCATGCATGAGTTTGAATACAGGATCTGCTGTGGGACTAGTGAAATTACCACAACACCACCTAGACAACTTATTGCAAAGTCCCTTCAAAAAAATATATCTCCTTCAAATTTATGGGTGCATTTACACCCACAAAAACATGTGTGGGTCCGCCAATGCATAGTGCACAATTTGTGGAGTAAAGCTGAATTTCTCTATTGCTTGGAACCATCTTTTTCCTTCCTCGCTTAACCAAGCCAAAATGGTTGCAGGCAGATAATACACCGATCATAGTTAATCTCAATCGGCTTTGATCTTTCCCGTAACATCACTGCAAAAGCCTCCAATGCCTCCTTTACACGACCATTAGATGCAAAACCAGTTATTAAAGCATTCCAAGGGTCAACTCCTTTTTCGGCGATTTTGTCAAAGGGTACTTTTGCTTTTGTAATTTCACCACATTTTGCGTACATATCAATTAGTGTAATGCTGACATGACCAGATTTGTCAAGTTTTTTCCTCTGGCAAAACATGTGAATCCAAATCCCCAAATCTAAAGCACCCAAATTAGCTATAGCAACAAGAATACTTGAAAATGTTATTTCATTTGGTTCGACATGTTCACTTCTCTGCATTTCATGAAACAATTCCAAAGCCTTACTGGGTTGTTTGTTTTGGCAATATCCACCTATCATTGCATTCCAAGTGAACTCATTTTTCTTATGCATATTATCAAACATCGACCGACCATATTCGACATCACCCTTATGACAATACCCAAAAATCATACTAGTCCAAGAAATCACATTTTTATTGGGCATTTGGTCAAACAAATCCAGAGCCAAATCCATAGTCCCCAACTTCACATACCCATCAATCATTGCATTAAACGCAGCACTATCTTTCTCAGGCATCTGTTCAAAAAGATTCCTCACTTCATTCATATCTCCACACCCCGCACACCCAACAAGAAGAGCCGTCCACGACACTTGATTTATCTCAGCCATTTCATTGAACACCTTACGCGCCCTACCCATAAACCCAAACTTGGCATACATATCAACCAGAGCAGTGGACACGTACACATTCGAGAAAATCCCAAATTTCACAACACCACCATGTATCTCTTCACCTTCTGTAACGGCCATGTTCATGGCACAACACTTGGCCAGAATCGTAAATGTATATTTTTCGGGATTAAAACCTGTTTTCCTCATAAGATCTCTATACAGATTCAAAGATTCAACGCCTGGTTCGCAGCTAAATAAGCACTCATCATGGAATTGCATATGAATGAATCGTCCCTGTGAGGCCTTTGATCAAACACACGATGAGCGCGTTGGATAATACCAAGATGGTTGCGTCATGAGGATGAAGCAGAGAAGAAGGAGACCGAGGATAAGCTTGAGATGAACTTGGTGATGAGATTGACGTTGGATTCGGGGCATTTCGGAGAATGAAGGCGTAGATTTGGAGGAGAGAGGTCAAGGATTTGTTCCCTTGAATAAGGTATAAGCATATTCTTTCTAGACTGCTCCATAGCTCTGACATTGTTTAGGCGGCAGAGATTTTACAAAATTGGGATTTCAAGTTTCCGGTGTTCTTCGTTCTCCTTTCGTTGCTCAGTTCGAAGTCGCAGCTCCAAGCTCAGTGTTCCGACGGTGAAAACGAGATCAACCGATGGTAGTGCATGAGATCGACGGCGGAAGTTGGTTGACGGAGTAGGACGGTGCTATTAGTCGATCGGCGATGGTAGTGCATCTTCTCACCGTCGACCCTCCACTCTCTCGCAACTCCTCCGATATAAAGCTCCCTCCTCTGATTTTTTTCACCGTCGAAGTTCCCTTGCTCCCTTCGAACTCGCCGGGGACCGTGGTGGAGAACGAAGCCACCGGCAAGGAAGAAGAAGGGCGATGGCGGAAGATCGAAGGAAGGTCCGATTCTGAGCTCTCTCCTTTGAAGAAAGCTTCTGCAGCGCAACAACTGTGTTCCTCGGGTTTGTGTCCCAGAAAGAAGAAGGAACTTGGTCAAAACCTATTTTGACCAGGGATCTATCTAATACTTTTAAAAGTTCTTGAGGAGGGATTTAAGTGTAAATTTATGAAACAAAAAATGTAATTAAAAAACATACGGGTACTTTTTTGTAATTCTCCCTGGTTACTTTTCTTCATTGATTTTAAATTTCCAGGAATTCTAGGGATCTTTTTTGTAATTTGTCCCAGTTCTTGAAATATTAATTCTGACTCTTGAAAATCTCAAATTTGCTTATTAAACACTAGCAAGATTAAGCGCAAGGGAGCATCAAAATTTTAAGAAATCATTTGTATAAATAATTAACAAATTATGACCATTTTATCTCTAATTACACTTAACTTAATACAAATGTCCCAAATTCAAATTAGTACTTAATCATGTAATAATGTCCCAATAAATGCATTAATAGTCCCAAATTAATCATGAAAAATCATATAAAAATATGATTCAATGAAATCAATGTTGCAGTGCCTATAAAGTTTTCATATTTGAAGTGAACTTGGAAATATCCTTTGATTATCTCTCATTTTTTAGGCAAGCTAGAAGATTTTGTGGGCTACTCTAATGGCCGAACCAGTTTAGTTTTTCTTCAGGGCATTTAGAATCATGCTAGCATCTTAAAATGGGTTTTTGTAGGATGTTTGATCGTAGAAGATGAGATACGTTCTAACAACAAAAGCTAGATAATCTGGATAAGGGGTCACGTTAGTCCTTAATATATATTAGGGTTAAGGGATAATTTTGTCCCGGATGATTTCAACGAAGGACAATTTTGTCCTGTAAGTTCTTCAAAGGCATTTTACCTTGAAAGTGTTTTTTAAAAAAAAAAGAAATTTTACCCTAACTGTTATCCCAATTAATTTTACCCTTAAATGCTACATAATCATAGGAAAATATGGGGGGAATGAAAACAAGAAAGTTAAATCTATAAACGCTCTAAAATCATCTTGTATTTGAGAAAGATAGATAAAGTGACAAACACCACACAAATATTAACATTTACATTAACAAAGTAAAGCTAAGCAAAGCAAACTTCAAGCGGAAAAAAGTAGGAAAAGAGGCTAATGAGCTAATCAGGTTGACTCAGGCCAGCATAATTAGCTTAAAAATTAGGTTGTTTGGATAAATTTTTATGACAGTGTAATTGAAAAGCGTTGTTTGGATAAATTTTTATGAGAGTGTAACTGAAAAGCGTGCAATAATAGCTTATGAGATATCCATGATTTTTTTGTTCATAATTTGTTTTGGCATGTTATAAGGGTGTCTTGTAGCTTATCATAAAAAGTTTTGGGTTCATAATTTATTTTGACACGTATAAGTGTGTTGGAAGGGAAAAAAATTTGAAAGTCAAAACCATGGTTTTCCGAAAATCTTAACCAAACACTTATCTACTGATTAAATCAATTATGAGATCCTCAACCAAACACACATATTTTGATTAAAATCAATTATGACACCGTTAACCCAACGCCCATTTACATCTCAAAATCAATTACGAACATAAAATCATGATTATCTCAAAAACCACCAAAACCCTCAAGTAATTTGGTTGACTTGTTCAAACATAAGGTTGTGACAAATTTGAGGACCAATGAATTAAAAGTAGCAAAAATTACGCATAAGTCATAAATAAGAAACTTATTTCCAAATAATAATACTAGTGAACTTGTAAAAATATAGCCAATAATCTAGGGCACTAATTATAATAATTTTCCAAATGAAACGGTATTCTCCTCAACTTCTAAATAAATTACAAAATTTCTGTTGTAAATTGATGATATTAATCAGTTGTAAATTTTGAAGGCCGAGCTTTTAAAGACCATCAAGTGATGTTTTTACATAACACTGTTCAACTTCACTCTTGGAAATTTACAGCTGAACAAGTCTAAAGCTATGTGGTATTTTCGCATCCATAATAAATTACAACTAGGTCTCAATGCATGGTTATATATATGCAGACTCGCAAGACTTATTTAAACATAATTTCCTTAATTGGAATTTATACAACATTTTTCCATTAAAGTAACACATGTTTTTAATTTTTCAAAAGACGGTGAGAGGAAATTAGGTGCATTGAGTCCTATTCATGTTTGTCTTCTTGACGAAGACTACTTTTCCTCCAATGATTATCTATCATAGTTCATTATAATTAAAATTCATTAATTTTTATGTGCCGAAATTGAATTTCTCGATATTGTTCTGAAAGAAAGCAAAATATAAAAGATTTTTTTGTTAAATACTTAGGAATACAAACGCATTTTACCTACAATGAACACAGATTAATTTAATGGCACTAAAAAAAAAGAGGAAAAGAAAAGAAAAACCGTTTCGCGATTTTTGAACTAAAGTAAAATGTTGGCTACGTTAGGTTCTTGATCATAAAGGACTAACATCTTTTTTCCTAATGACGAATTTTGTTCATAGGGTCAGTGTCACAACAGATGGCCAAACTGAGGCACTTAATAAATGTTTGGAGTCCTACTACTTGTGCTGGTTTGTTTTTGATCAGCCGCGACAAAGGTTGCAGTATCTCCCTTGGGCAGAGTATTGGTACAACACTTCATTCCAGACGGCCATCGGTATGGTGCCCTTTAAGGTAGTCTATGGCAGAGATCCACCACCAGTACTCTGACACCCATCCTTGACTGATACTCCCTTTGATGTTCATAACCAATTATCTCAGCGTGACACAGTATTGGACACTTTGAAACTGAACCTTCAACGTGCTCAGACTCGCATGAAGCAATTTGCGGACAAAAAACGTACAGATGTATGTGGCATTTCAGGAGGGTGAATACGTCTGGGTTAAGTTGTAGCCTTATAGGCCAGGCAACATTCTGTGGAACTTCGGAAATACCACAAGCTGGCTCTACGCTATTTTGGTCCCTTCAAGATTCTTGCCCACATTGGCAGGGTTGCTTATCAGGTGGAATTACCTCCCCATGCTAAGGTACATTCTGTTTTTCATGTCTCCTTATTGAAAAAGTCTGAAGGCTCAACATCTCCAATACCTGTGATACCGCTACCATTACTCTCAATTCCGGAAGGCCCTATACTCACTCCATCCAACATCTTACAGTCCAGACTAGTACAAGTTGGGGACAATTGGTGCACCCAATATTTGGTTCAGTGGGATGGCTCTCCAGACACCACGTGGGAGGCCTTGAGAACAAGGTCCTATCTGATGCGGGGGGTAATGTCATAAACGAAGGATCAATGGGCCCTATATTGGAAGACCCAACAGATGCAGTGAATATGGGCCAGATAAGGCCCATGAGGAGGAGCACAAACGCCTGAGGAGAAGGACCTGGAAGCTTAGAGAGATAGATGAATAGAATCATTAAATAAGGACAAATAGGGTTAGAAAAGGGTGTGAAAAGTATTGTGGAATCTGTACTCCATCCCCTATCTGTGATCCCCCTCCCTATCAGTTATTCTTCTTCTTCTTTGCTGTTATTTCCTTACTGTAATGTTTTGTTCATTCTACATTACTTCCATACATGTAATGGCAGAGTGATTATCTGTATACGTACGATTGCAATATATATCAGAAGTCATATCTTCTGCTTGATATCACAGTGTGATCATAACATAGGAGGTAGTTAGTATGCATCACCAGCTCATTGTTGAGGCACTCCTTGTTGAGGGGGGTCACTCTTTTTTAATTTCTTAGTTGGATATGGGACTCAAAACAAATTATAATTACAATATAAACCGGATCGTAAGCTGTTTAGGAGTTATGAATAGCACTTGCCTTGGGAATTAATATGTGATTAATTTGATTTACTTTCAAGCTTTAGGTATTATTTTTTATTTTTCTCTACTTTTATTCTGCATTTAACTGATCTGGTACAAGGAAGTTAATTTATTTGAAAAAATGATGAATATTCTTAAGAAAATTAAAATATTTTGGCGATCTAAATGGTAAAGTATATGAAGGACAAGGCAAATAAAAATTTTGGCGTTTAATTTTTTAGTTTGTTATCCTATGGGTGATACACACATCACCTCCCAAATACCTCTCTTATATCACATAGTGTTAGAATCCACAATCTCCCTTTTCTGTAAGGGGTGTGGATCATGTCACTGTAATGGCGGATCTTGGAATAAATATTTGGGGGGCTAAATGTATACTCATTAACTAATTAAAAAAATTTCTGATTATATAACATGTTTCAAATATTCAGATTTATAATAAAAATATTTTAACAATGTATGATGCTAATAACTTTATCATATCCAATCTCTTTAAACCCCTTTACCTCTAGATAAGTTCTTGTTCCGCCCTGCTTTACACACACACATATTTACATCTATCGATTCATTGTGTCTTTAATAAACCATGTATATATATCAAATGTGAATCGATCTTCAACTGGCGTAATTATATGCATGTCATTATGATCTTAAAATAGTTACGTAGGGACGACACTACTTGACTTTCTACTAGGAGAATTATACGAGTTGGGCGCACAAGGTAGGAAGCAAAGATATTAAATTAATAAAAAGGAAGCAGATGATGACTTTTCGGTGGAAATGAGCAATTCACAATGAATATGATCATATTAGTTTAAAGAAAGTTAAAATTCCTGGTCGAGCTAGGCTGAAGGCTGAAGGATTTAAGCTAGGATTTAAGCTCTGTCATGAGAGAGTAAACAGTTATTTGAACAATTTTTTGTTTTTGGGGGGCCTGTCCGTGAGAAGATCCGCCCCATCCTTATCCTCTCTGAGCTCCCTGTTTCTTTGCTTAACCCAAAACTATCCTCCTTATCAACCACATCAACCCTACCTTCCTCGCTTGCTACCAAATTTCACTTCCAAATCTGAACATTTTTTTTCTTGGGGGATGGCCCTCCCTAGTCCCTAAGAAGATCCGCCCTTGACTGTAATGTATTTAAATAAATAGACACATCTATATTTTTAAGGAAAAAAACACACACACAGAGAGAATATCGTAGGTTATAAAATCTCCGATGAATATCGTAGGTTATAAAATCTCCTACTCTTCATCAAGAGGGTAAAATTCCATAGGTTTGCCAAATAAAAATCTATAGGGCCTCTGCACACAGCGGGGCTTCACATAAATTACTTTTTTATATATAAAAATTAATTTAGGGTTCTATGGTATTTTCCCCCTTTAAATTATTGTTGTAAGAGCTCTAGGTTGCTTAGCTTATATATCTATCTAAGTACTTTAATGTTAACTTTAAATTTTTAAAAATCATTGACTATATATAATATTCATTTGGTCCTAAATATAAGACATAATTTATATTTAAGACCCGAGATAGTAATTCCAAGCCAAGATATCTTTTTTTTGGCAAGCAAACCAAGAGGTAATTACTTAATAGCTTCAGTATAAAAGGATATATCAACACACGAAACACACGATTGAGGTCAACAAGGCAGCTTTTGGTCTATTGATTTATTTTCCAGTGACTGAAAATCGTACATTTTGGTTTCTTGGAATTTCCTATAAGTTGTTTCCTCCACATTCTACAATTGTACCTTTTGTCATGTCAAACACGCATAGACCCTCTTTATTTAAATTTTGTCTTCCTCAGAGAGACTTTGCCCCAAAAGCAAAAGAAAATGGAGACAAGTTTGTCATGTTAAACACGGATAGACTCTCTTTATTCAAATTTTGTCCTCTTTAGAGAGACTTTTCCCCAAAAGCAAAAGAAAATGGAGACAAATTTTGTGCAGGACAGGGAAGGAGTAAAAGGGGAGAGAGATAAGGAAGAGAATAGAAAGACTAAAGACAAGACAGCAAGAAAGGAGGGAAATCAAGAAGAAACTCAATTAGTTTATTCAAAAGAGAAGGCGTACAAAACAATTAAGTTAAAATACAAAGTTTGAGTTGAGATGTGATTTATAAACATCAAAATAAGTCTAGAAAGTAAATATAGAACACCCTATAATCTTCAAATTGAATGCAAATGGCAATTAATAATAAAATATAACTACCAACACGTGTTAAAACCAATTATTCCCTGATAATAGCTATATATATATGCTAAATATCTGAAAATTCTAATTAACTGTTATATCATACCCTATCACTTTTCAGTTTCATCCATTCTTGTCTCCTTAAATCCATTATAATTAGTTCATTTTTTGTTTGTTTAAGAACTTCTCAAAATTTTTAATTTTAATTAATGAAAAATAAAACTTATTTTTAAATACATTAACAGAAAATGGTAAATATAATTTTATTAAATGGTAATAACAAGAGTATAGTAATAACATGATCTGATTTCATAGAGGAAAAAAACTTGCTCTCCAATTCTCCTTTCCATACAACTCCTTGTGGTAGTATTTTAAAACAAGGGGAAAAGGTGGTAGTATTTACTGATAGGATTTTTTTCTCGTTGGATTTTTCCTAATGTAATTTATGTTTGGGATAGCGTTGAAAGAAGTGGTTTTTTTCTTGATGAGTACTTGTTTGGCAAAGCTTTTAAAAAAATAGTTGAGACGGAAAATAACTGAAAAAGTCATAAATCATATATATGTGTGTGTGTGTTGTATAAAATGTGACAATTTAGAATAAAAAATAAAAAAAATATAAATTTACTAAATAAAATAGTAAAATAACTATTAAAAAGGAGAGTACCAAGCTTTTAATTGAAGAGAAGAGGAGTTTTCAAGAAAGACACCAGAGAAGCAGGAGATTAGCTTCAACCAACGATGAGATTAGCTTCAGTCAAGAAGCAGCTTCATAACTAAAAGCCCATCAAATGTTGAAGTCATGCCAAACACATAAAAATCAGGTTTTCACTTTTACTGGGCTTTTTTCAGCATCTGATGTTATCCCAAACAGGCCTTATATCTTTCTATTCACCATAATTATGTTCATACTACTATTAAATACTAAATGTTAATACATCTCTTAGGAAAGATTCAAGCATTGGTTTGTTACATAATGAGAGATTAACTTCTTCTACTAGATTCATCCCTCGTTTTCGTTAGTGAGGAAGCAAACTTGAATAAAAGAGTCTCTGCACAAAATAATTCCTTATTCCACAATATAGGTTACTTTCAGAATAATTAATGCTCACTATTTGTCACTTTTGCCCATGCATTTAATGTTTATGCGTCACATTTAATGTACCTTAGCACATTAAAAAAAAAAAACACAAAATGCCTTAGGATACTTATTTTTTAAGAGTTAATTAAGGTGCATTCAGCACCTCAAAGTATTTTCCTAATAACACTCAATATCTGAGTTAATTTGTGATTCATGTAATATTTTAAAGTTTTTTTTAAATATAACACAATATTCTAAAGTTTTTTTAGTGTAATTTTATCCCTAGATATATTCTCAGCAACAATAAATACCTTAAACTTAGAATATTTAATGCAACAACACAAAATTACATTAAGGTGCTAGACACAAAAAACATTATTGAAAGAAATATTTAGGATCCTAGATGTTACATTATTGGGGGGTAAAAAAAACTTCAAGGTGCTGAATATATGACAAACTAATTTAGTAAATTGATCGTTATTGAAAAAATATTTTAGAGTGGTGAGGGTAACTTGACTCCTATTTTTAATGCATCAAGAAAGTTTAACCTTTCAATCTTTCTTTATTCACATTTCGTCCCACTCTTATCATTAGATCAAGCAAATTAAGTCTCGTGTCACGATTGTGTATAAAAAGAAAAATTACTTCTTCGGCTCTAGATATAAGGTTTTCTTAACTATTTGTAGAATAAAAAAAGTAAGACTTTTCCCGTCAAGCTTATTTATTTAATTCTCATGTCGGTTTCTTGTGAAATTGGCATGAAAGTTCCTTTTTTAAAGATAAATTTTAGTTTCTCAAAACACAAGCCACAAAAAACTTTTTTCGGCTAATTTCATCAAACATCGCAGTATACAAATGTGGTCGCATGATCCACTGTGTTTCTCAAACCAAATGAAGCTTTCATCATCTGTCATGTTACTTGACTTTTTCTCTATATGCCTTCAATTGTTTCTTCTCTTTATTTTGATTTTGATCTTTCCTCCTTCTTGCAAAACCAACTCTATATTATTGCACCATTAGTTTAATGCAAAGCTGAGGAAAAAGAGCAATAGCTTCTTCTTGTAGATTTTCTAATGTTGCAGTTGTGCTGTAGTTTTTCATCTCTTTTTCTCTTTGTTTGTCTGTTTCTTTTGTTTTTTTAATTGTAAAATTTACGAAATCTGTCTTTGATGACTTAAACATGTAAAATGAATTTTGTGAACTATAGGGTACTCAAAAGTCAAAGCAAGGTTAACTAACACCGTGCATAGTGCTTGGTGTTTAATTACAATGTTTAGAGTCAAACAAATCATCGCACTAGATATAAGGTTTTCTTAACAAATTTGTAGAATAAAAAAGTGAGAAACCGTTCCCCCCCCCCCCCCCCCAAAAAAAAAAAAGAAAAAGAAAGAAGCTTTTTTAGTTAATTTTCATGTCGGTTTCTTGCGAAATTGGCATTAAAGTTCCTTTTTCAAAGATAAATTGTAGTTTCTCAAAAAACAAGTACGAAATTCTATTTTCGGCCAATTTCATCAAACATCGCAGTATATAAGTGTGGTCGCATGATCCATTGTGTTTCTCAAACCAAATGAAGCCTTCATCATCTATCATGTTACTTGCCTCTTTCTCTAGATGCCTTCAATTGTTTCTTCTCTTTACTTTGATTTTGATCTTTCTTCCTTCTTGCAAAGCCAACTCTTCATGGGGTAACGAGACCGATCACATGTCGTTGCTCAAATTCAAGGAATTAATATATGACGATCCATATCACATCTTAGACTCTTGGAATACTTCTACACACTTCTGCAACTGGCATGGAATCACTTGTGGTCACAAGCATCACAGAGTTACAGAGCTTCAGTTAGATGGACTTGACATGCGTGGATCTATAACTCCACATATTGGCAATCTCTCTTTCTTAAGGGTCATTGTACTTGCGAACAATAAATTGCACGGAGAAATCACACAGGATTTGGGTCGTTTGTTCCGTCTCCAGGTACTTGATCTTTCCAATAATACATTGACTGGGAAATTTCCTGTTAATATCACAAGTTGCTCTAAACTCAGCAACTTATCATTTGGTGGAAATAATCTTATTGGAAAAATACCCATGCAGATTGGCTCTCTCCATAACCTTGAAAAATTATATCTAGTTTCCAACAATTTTAGTGGTAAAATCCCAATTTCCATGTACAATCTTTCTTCCCTTACTCATCTTTTATTGGGGCGAAATAACTTGGAGGGGTGTATACCTGAAGAAATAGGTCATCTAAAAAAATTAAAAGATTTTAAGGTGGCCGAGAACAAGCTTTCTGGCAAAATTCCTTCTGCTCTTTACAATTTGTCATCCCTCACCAACATCACACTTGCGGCAAATCAATTCAATGGCTCTCTCCCAGCCAACATGTTCATCAACATCCCTAATCTCCAAAGATTGGAAATTGCAAAAAATCAAATCTCAGGTCATATCCCAACATCAATTGCAAACACGACTACGCTTAAATTTATCTCTGCAGGATACAATTACTTTGTAGGACAAATTCCAAATCTTGGAAAGTTGCATTACCTCTCATTTCTAGAGGTTAGTGAAACCAATCTGGGAAGTAATTCTTCAAAAGATTGGGAGTTTCTAAATTCTTTGAGTAACTGCACTATGTTGAGACGACTATATTTGGAGAAAAATAATTTTGGGGGCCATTTACCAAATACCATAGGCAATTTGTCAACCCAACTCACAGTACTTTGGCTTGGACAAAATTATATAAGTGGTAGAATTCCTTCGGTGTTAGGAAACCTCATTAACCTAGAATATCTAGAAACAAAGATGAACTATTTCACTGATATCATCCCAATTACTTTTGGGAAGTTTCAAAACATGCAATACTTGTATTTGTCAGGAAACAAATTGTCTGGAGAAATAATACATTTCATAGGCAATCTCACTCGATTAATTCACCTAGATTTGTCAGATAACATGCTAGATGGGAAAGTTCCTCCAAGTATTGGGCATTGTGAAAGCCTACAATACCTCGATTTATCACTAAACCGTTTTAGTGGAACCATACCAGTCCAACTGTTTACTCTTTTGTCTCTATCAATTTTATTGGAGTTATCACATAACTCATTTGTTGGGAATCTACCAAACGAGGTTGGAAACTTAAAAAATATTGGGCAATTGGATATCTCTTATAATCATTTGTCTGGAAGCATTCCTCAAACCATTGGAGAGTGCCAAAGCTTAGAGTATCTCTTTTTACAAGGGAACTTATTTCAAGAAACCATTCCCTTATCTTTGGCTTCATTGAAAGGTCTAAGACATCTAGACTTGTCACAAAATAACTTGTCTGGATCAATTCCAAAAAATTTACAAGATATTGCTTTATTGGAGTACCTAAATGTTTCTTTCAACATGCTTGATGGGGAGGTACCTAGCAAAGGCGTCTTTGGCAATGCAAGTGCAATATCACTTATGGGAAATAACAAGCTTTGCGGAGGCATATCAAAGTTGGAACTGCCACCATGCCCTATAGAAAGTAAGCATCTAAACTACAAATTGATCCTCTCAATATGCTCTGTGATTGCTTTTCTTGTACTGGCATCTGTTGTTGCTATTTATTATGGGAGGAAGAGAAGCAATAAATGTTCTTCAAGTAGTCAAACAAATGACACAATTTCCAGAGTATCATATCAAAGTTTGCATAATGCTACAGATGGATTCTTTGTCAACAACTTGATAGGATCTGGGAGTTTTGGCACTGTATATAAGGGAAGTCTTGAGTCCAATGAAGTTGTTGCAATAAAGGTCATCAACCTTCAAATGAGGGGAGCTAACAAGAGTTTTCTTGCTGAATGTAATGCTCTTAGAAATACAAGGCACCGAAATTTGGTAAAAATTATATCATGTTGTTCTAGCATTGATTACAAGGGCAATGAATTCAAAGCTTTAGTTTATGAGTACATGGTGAATGGAAGCTTGTACAATTGGTTATATCCTATAATTGAGAATCCAGATCATTATCCAAGAGTTTTGCTCCTTCATCAAGTAATAAATATTCTTATCGATGTTGCATCTGCATTATATTATCTTCACCATGATTGTGGGCAACCACTTGTTCATTGTGACTTGAAGCCAAGCAATGTGCTTCTTGATGCTGACATGGTTGCTCATTTGAGTGATTTTGGATTGGCAAGACTACTCTCAACTATTGAAGTAATCTCTAATGAACGTAGCAGCACAATTGGACTAAAGGGTACTATCGGCTATGTTCCTCCAGGTATCATTAAATATTTTTTTGCTTCAAAGTCATGGAATTCATTGCTTTCAAACTTGTAAAGTTTTTTATTTTTATGTTTTTTAATTATATAAGAGAACTAATATGTTTACAACATTTCAGAATATGGAATGGGTTCTGAGGTATCAATACAAGGTGACATGTATAGCTTTGGCATCCTTATCTTAGAGGTATTAACTAAAAGAAGACCTACTGAAGATATGTTCAAGGATGGTCACAATCTTCATAAATATGTGGAAAGTTCTTTTCCAAACAATCTTTTGCAAGTTGTGAGCCCAACTATTCTCCCTACTATTCAATCTGAGCAAATGGCATCATCAAGTGACTTACAGGAGATCATGGTAAGGATCCATCCTAATGTGGAGAAATGCATATACTGTTTGTTTAGGATTGGACTTTCTTGCTCTGTGGAATTACCACATGAAAGAATGAGTGCAGCAGATGTTATCAAGGAACTAATCTCTATCAAAAGGCTTTTTCATTCAGGGTGAGTACACTATTTGTCTTAATACAACTCTCAATAATGTTTTCCAATAAAGCTATTTATTGGCTTGTATTCACATTTGCACCTGCGCTAATTAATGCCGTTAACATATTATTTATCAAAACAAACCATTTTTAAAAAATCCAATTAATGTCTAATTTGTATTGTAATTAAGAATTTCAGAAAAAGACCAAGGGTCTTAGTTGAAATTGATATTTTTGAATTATTTTTTTCATTATTTATTCTTTTTTATCAATTTGACATTTATCTTTCATATTTTTAATACTGATGTTTGATATTTTCATTATTTATTATTTTGACGTTGTTTATACTCAACTTAAAATATTAGTACTCAAAATATGAAAGATATCTATTGAAATGTTTTTAAAAACAAACATTGAAAATGTTAGTGTAAAAAAGTCCTGAAAATATAAGAAAATGAGTATTGAAAAAATAATTTAGAAGAATTTTAATTCCAATTAACTATCATGATCTTTTATCTGACTATAAGAATTTCATATTCCTTTTTTTTTTTTGGAATTAATAGTTTTAAAAGGCGCTTAAAGGTCACCTTGCCTTTTTGTCCCTGAAAATGTATTTGTTATATAAAATAAAAGAAGATACGTGGTTGATTGTGTTTTTAGTTTGTTATATTTTCCCTTATTGCTAAATATATTTTGCAGGTAATTATCTGAGATTTAAAAGATTCATCTAAGGTATAATAAATGATTGTGGAGCAGCAATGATCGCTTATTTTCTTTTAATATTAACATTTGGTATCCGATTCAGAGTTTGTGGTTGTCACTCTTAACACAAATGTTTCCTTTTGAATTCGAACTCGAGATTCAGAGGGATCTAGCAAACCATAACACCACAATGTTTCTTTTAATTTTTTTTTCTTTTTTTAAGTTTGCAATTTGCATTGCATCCTTTATCGTTTTCTTTGATCCGGCTTTGTTTGGGTTGTGGTATGTTTCACTTTTTGTGTTTAATGACATTTGAGAATATTGTATTGTGATGTTATTTAAAGTAATATACACAGTTAAAAAAGTAAATATTATTTACATGTTGGCCCATTTATAAGAAGTAAGTGATAATTAAATCACTTGTCTTATACAAATAGGCTTAAAAGTAACACACACACACACACACAATATTATCACATATCCTAAGTCATTGTTTCGTACTTTCAATTATTAATGGCTAATATTATCATTCGCATATGGTTGTTATGCTAGCAAAACCATAGAATATTTTTGGCTTTTCGCCGTAAAGTCATTCAATATCACAAAAAATTTAAAATAAATAAAAATAAAAATATACATACCCTTCATTTGGGCCAACTGATGCCTACAGTTTGTTTCCCTACCCATACCCATCCTAGCCCAATGACCCCTAGTAGCCCACTCTGTCGAGTTGTTGAACATTCAAAGACCAGGTACATTATCCCACAAAAAAAAAAAACGTGCTATATATATATATATATATATATATATATATATATATATATATATATTATTTATTTATTTATTTATATGCATGTATGTATGTATATATAGAACATAAAATATATGGTGAGTAGGCCACACGTACTTATAAATAATAACGTAAAATAGGATAATTATAAATATATTTTTGGAAAATAAAAATATATTTAAATAAATTTTATATGCTTGGAAATTTTTTTTAAAAAAATATTCTTACTAACAAAATAATAAATAATGATTATAAAAATATGAAATATATGTCTTATATTTAGAACCAAAATTAACTCCTCAAAATATGCTTATATTATAGTATATTTTTGAGACATTGACTCATTCATGTCATTAATGAGAGCCTTTTTATCTTTAGTTTTGGGGTCCACAATAAAAAATTTACTAAAGATTGCGTATAAGCAAAGTTAAGACCATTCTCTCTTTTCGAGAAGCCTTTTATTGAATTCTAAGTAATCTAAATGTCATACACATGTAATAAAAACAAGGGGAAAATGTTTTTTGGATTTTCAAATTAATAAACTAAAGAATAATGCAATTTAATTAAAAGCTAAACTATTATTTTTTATATTTTTTTTTATAAAATGGTGAATGAGTGAATAGAATGGTATTGAAATGAAAATATGAATGATGAAACACGAGGTAGTATCAAAAGTTCAAGAAATCATTTATATGAATACTTAACAAATTATAATTTTTTTATCCCTAATTAATTTAATTCAGTACAAATATTCCTAACTCAAATTAATGCTTAATCATACAATAATATCCCAGAAAATACATTAAAAATCCTAAATTAATCATGAAAAATCATATAAAGATATAGTTCAATCATGTCAATGTTGCAGTGCCTACAAAGTTTTCACATTTGGAGCAAACTTGGAAATATCCATTGATTGTCTCATTTTTAGGCAAGCTAGAAGATTTTGTGGGGACGCACTCTAATGGCTGAATCAATTTTGTTTTTCTTTAGGGTGTTCGGACTCATGCTGGCATCTTAAAATGAGTTTTTGTTGGGTGTTTGATCATACTTGATCATACTTCTACCATAAAAGCTAGATAAGGGGTCACTTGAGTTTTTAATATATACTAGGGTCAAGGGACAATTTCGTCCCATAAGTTTTTAAAGGAAAATTTTGCCACAGAAGTATAAAAAAGGAGAAATTTTACCTGAACCATCATATCAGTTAATTTTATCATTGAAATGCTACATTACCATAGGAAAATATAGGGGGGAATGAAAACAGAAAAGCTAAATCTATAAATGCTCTAAAATCATCTTGTACTTGAGAAAGATAAAGTGACAAACACTAAATAAATAGTACTCCAACAATTGTTGACTCACACTAAATAAATAGTACGTAGCTTTACTTTTTAAAGTATATGTACATCTGGGTTTGTATATGTGTGTAAGTGTATGTGTGTGGATATATATATGTGTGTATAGATCTATATGTATACATATATATACACGCAGTGTATGTGTATAGATCTATATGTATATACACACATATATAGTAAGACCATTATTTTAATTAGAAAGCGTGTATAAAAGAAAATTCTAGGTCAAAGATGTATATAGCAGGGATTCTTAATTCCCTTTTACTTATGTCATTTTAAATTTATATAAGTACATTTTTAAAAAATAAGTAAAATTAACTAATTTAACTCATCTCCTTATTAATCACCCTAAAATTAATTAAATATGTCTTATAATTAAGACCAGAAGGAATAACATTTACATTAAAAAGTAGAGCCACGCTAAGCAAACTTTAAGGAGGGAAAAAGTAGGAAAAGAGGCTGAGCATGTTGACTCAAGCAAGCAATTGTTGGGTGCGGCAGGGCTCAGTAATTATTTTCAATCAATTTTGATCAAAATCAATCATGGGGCCATCATCCTTCTTTCGCATGAGCAGCTCCCATATATTTGGATTAACGTTAGTTAATATGAAATTGATCTATAAGCATAATTAGCTTAAAAATTAGGTTGTTTGGATAAATTTTTATGACAGTATAATTGAAAACCGTGTAATAATAGTTTATGAGATAATCATGATATTTTTTTTTTTGGGGTTCATAATTTGTTTTGGCATATTATAGGGGTGTCTTGTAGCTTATCATATAAAGTTTTGGGTTCATAATTTATTTTGACATATATAGGTGTGTTGGAAGGGGGAAAAAAATTGAAAGTCATCAAAACCATGGTTTTCCTAAAATTTTATCCAAACACTTCTATATCGATCAAATCAATTATGAGATCCTCAACCGAACGCCAAACGCCCATTTACATCTCAAAATCAATTATGAACCCAAAGCCATGATTATCTCAAAAACCACCAAAACCCTCATGTAATATGTCTGACTTGTTCGAACATAAGTTGTTGACAAATTTGAGGACCAATGAATTAAAAGTAGCAAAAATTACGCATAAGTCTTAAATAAGAAACTTATTTACACATAATAATACTAGTAAACATGTAAAAATATAGCCAATCATCTTGGGCACTAATTACAATTTGTCAAATTACACGGTATTCTCCTCAACTTCTAAATAAATTACAAAATTTCAGTTATAAATTCATGATATTAATCAGTTGTAAAATTTGGAGGCCGAGTTTTTAATGACCATCAAGTGTTTTTACATAACACTCTTCAACTTCACTCTTCGAAATTTACAGCTGAACAGGGGTCTAAAGTTATGTGGTATTTTCACATCCATGATAAATTACAACTAGGTCTCAATAAACTTGGTTATATATTTGCAGACTCGCAAGACTTACTTAAACATAATTTCCTTAATTGGAATTATACAAAATTTTTACATTAAATGTAACACATTTTTTTTAATTTTCCAAAAGACAGTGAGAGGAAGGTTCGTTTGTGTTTTAGGTGCATTGAGTGGTATTCATGTTTGTCTTCTTAACGACGACTACTTTTCCTCCAATGATTATCTATCATAGTTCATTATAATTAAAATTCATTCATTTTTATGTTCCAAAATTGAATTTCTCGATATTTTTCCGAAAGAAAGCAAAATATTTAAAGATTTTTTGTTAAATACTTAGGAGTACAAACGCATTTTACCTGCAATGAACACAGTTTAATTTAATGGCAATAAAACAAGAGCAAAAGAAAAGAAAAACCGTTCCGAGATTTTTGAACTAAAATGAAATGTTGGCTACGGTAGGTTCTTGATCATAAAGGACTAACATCTTTTTTTCTCATGACGAATTTTGTTCAGAGAGAGTCAGTGTCAAAACAGATTTGGATTTCATAATTATTAATAATTTTGGGCCTTTTTTTTTTCCTCCTTATTTTAATTTTAATGGTAGTTTATTGTTGTAAATTACTACCTTCGGTCTTAAATATAAGACTCATATGACTTTTTTTTGGGAGATTAAGTAAGCTGATTAAATTATTTTAAAGTATTTATATTCATCGTATTTTTTCAAACTAATTTATTTAACTTATAAACTAATATATAATTTAATACACAATATATGATACGATCAAGTAATTTATTTAGGGTCTGTTTGGGAGTTCAATTTTGGAGGGAAAGGAAAGGAAGGGTTTTGATAGTTTCTTCCCTTGTTTGCAAGTTTTAAAAATAAGATGAGAGGAAATCAGGGATTTTTACAAATCCCCCAAAACCCTTCTTCTTTTAAAAAATAAAGTTCCCCCAATATAGGGGGTTTTAAAAAGGAAAATAGATTAATTACTTTTTTACCTTTGTTCACCACCATCTCCCCCACCCCACCACCATCGCCTCCGCCACTGCACCACCACCACCGCTACCGTCGCCATCACCACCACCACCGTCACATAAATAATTTTTTGAATATAAAAATTACATAAATAATTTTTTTAGAAAATTTAAATTTATTTGAAAAGTATAATAATTATATTAATTATTAAAGAAAAGGACAAAATGATAAAAATAACTCATTAATCCTCCATCTCCCTCTTTTACTATTTTTTAACTCCCAAACAAGGGAAGGAAATATCCTCCATTTCCTTTCCATCCCATCCCCTCCCCTCCATTCTTGTTGCATCCCTTTTCTTCCCCTTCATTTCAAACTCCCAAATAAAGCCTTAGCTTCTTTAATCTCTCCAAGTAAAGTCAAATGAGTCTTCTATTTAGGACCAAAAGTAGTATTTTTTTTTTATGTAATTACATTGTATTTTTATGTCTTTATTAAATATATAAATACGTCATATAAATCCTCTTTTGCTTTTTTGGAGTGTTTTAACTTGTTACAAAGTACTTTCAAAAAAAAAATCCCGAAAAATCTATCATTCTCTTTGACACTTGAAGGATAACGTACTTGGTTCAAGAACATGACAAAATCAATTATGAAATTGAAAATATGGTAATAACATCTTAAAAGATAACCATGATTTTGGATTGATAACTAACGTTAGCATTTTAAAAGGATAACACTTTCTAACCACACAAAACATGACCCGGAATATGTGGCCTAAAGGATTTAAGTGGGAAAAATATAATCAATAACAAACCTATAATATTTCAAAATATGCCAACAAATTAAAATTGGTTCAATTGGTAAAGAATTGACTCATAGCTCATAAGGTTGTGAGCTCAAATATCGTTGCTAATTTGACAACTTTGTTGCTGGCCCTGGCCCTACATCTCTGTCAAAAAAGCAATAATATTTCATAATATGAATAAGTGAAATATAATTTACGTTCATTTATCCACAATTCACAATTTATGTGGAAATTTGTTTTGGGACCTTATTATTTAGATCTGATAGTATTACTATTTAAAGATAGATAAAGTTAAGCCGACCTGCCAACACGTATTCACGCCATAGGGGAGAGCAAATTGCTTAAGTATATCAACTTGTCTACATGTTAAAATGAGTGGGGACATAAGAGTGAAACTCAGGTGTCACCACGTATATACGTCGCCCTATATAAAGGTTGTTTTGCCCTATATAATTATTATCTAGCTTGTGTTTGTCCACTCTCACTCGTCAGATTCGCAGCAATGACTACTATAAATAATCTCTCTCTTATGTGTTGGTCCATTATTGTAAGCTTCTTTTGGGATTATTCTAGCACCATAATTTTTTTTTTTAGAGCATCTAAGATGCCAAAATATTTTTTTTTCCAGATGTATTCAGCACCTTAAATTACCTAAATTTTAAATGCAAAATTGTATGAAAAAAATATTTTAGGGTTATAGACGTACCTAAAAATACTTCAAGGTACTAATGCTGGATACACCACAAAATACTTTAAGATACTAGATGAACCTAGAAAAATACTCACTTCAAGGTGTTGGATGTACCTTAACCCATTTTGTTGCACTAATAGTTTTGTGTGCGTGTATCTCGGTGTGTGTGTGTGTGAGAGATTCTGAATACGGTTGGAAATGGGTGCATGCATGCAGCAGCAACAGTGCAAGCACGTTGTGAATGTTAAGACAGGAGATATGCGTGATGCAGGAAGGGACTCTCAATCATCAGCCTGACGTTTAAGTCCTCTTCTCGCGAGGGCTTTACCGTTCCGGTTACAAATATTTCAAGCAGGGGTCCTTCAGCATTTTCCCGGCCAACAGCCCTTGCTTCAATGTTATGCCATCCCTGTCACCTCCGACGGCTCAGGGGACAATCCAGGGTGGCTCTTGAAATAAATGGTAATCGAATGAAACCCATGCCGGCATATTTGATTTATTAGACAAACCACCCCATAAACTCCAAGCCAACGTCGACCATTGCAAAGATTGTAGTTATGTTGATTACTAAAATCTTATATTAACTCTCTGCCTTATTCATAATAATTAAAAAGTCCTTTCTTATAAAATATGGTATGAGGTAGTAATATCTATGTATCTGGCTTTTTTTTTAAAAAAAAAAATCACGGTTTCCCTCAAAGCTTAGAGGGTAAAGGATTCTCATGTTTTACAATAAGTACACTTTCCCGATTTAAACTTATGTCATCTTCCTTACAGGATGAAGTCCCTTGCCATTTAACCATATATTTTGTTTTTGTTGGTTTAAGTCTTGCTTAATGCCATTAAAAAAGCTGTGTATGTGAAATAAAGTCGTCATTCCTCATTCTCATGAATCAATTTTCAAAAATATACTTGTTCCTTTATTTTATTTGCTGTCTGGTTCATAGTGGGAAATCATATTTCTAGTGCCGCAAGGAACATTGCGGCGGCGGCAACTATAATAAGCCTTAGGTTTGGTTATATGGTCTGCAACGAATTTTTAATTTAATAGCTATATATTTTTATTTCTTATTAAATTATTAATTTTCCTCTATTAACAGTTAGCTCTTACAGCTTTATTCTATTAGCACTTTTAGTCTTGGTATAGGAGTTAATAGTACTAACAAAACAAAATTGAAGCATTTGATTATGAGAGAAAAACACATCAGCACCAAATTAAAAATTGAAGAAAAGTACAAGTAACTACTGTTGGGTTTTCCTTAGCTATAAAATATAGTTTCTTCTGCCAATTAATAAGTCGAGTAATTAACCACACGAGATTGCGAATCTCAGTCTGAAAATATAGGAAGGAATAAAAATCATGGAAACGTGTACACATGGACTAGGTTGTTTGACATTATCCCACGTTATGAACGTGTCCACATAATAAAATGAATTTGATCGGCAAGAGTACGAAACTCAGATATCACCATGTATATACGTGGCCCTTAATAAAGGCATCGTTTCATCATCGATCACAAGATATAAACTGTAATACCCCAAAATTATAATTTCTCATAACTACAATATTTTAATAAATGATATTTATTTAAACTACGTAAATATGTAGTCTCAAATTATGAGGTATGATTATTCTAATTAATAAGAAATCCTTATATAGGATTAAGATTGAATTTTTCTAGGGATCATAAAATATCATAAAAATACAAAAAATCATCAAATTAAATTAGGGTTCTTGTATGAAAATACATAAATAAAATTGGAGGAATGTAATATCCTAAAATTCATATTCATTAAAAATAGTATATTTTGACAAATAATACCTATTAAAAATAGGAGAATATGTTGGGCAAATTTTCTCTAGAATTTAAATAGGGCAAAACCCAATTTTAAAAATTATATGAAGGATCATAAAACATTATAAAAAGCCCTAAAGTCTCTAAAACTAAGAGTAATCCTGATTTAATCATAAGAGAAATTACTAACAACTAAGGGACAATTTAATTTGCAATAATTGGAATAATTGTATTAATTTTCATAATTAATCAAAGGGTTTTAAACACCAATTTTATAAATGTTTAAGAGACCAAATTTTCTAAAACCCTAGAACTAATACTTAGTTCATATTTAATTCATAAAAAGCCATAAAGAATTATCAAAACACTTGAACGATTAAAAGATAATTACCAACACTTAATGAACAATTAAAATTACACTAAGGGAATATTTAGCTAATTATTTACAATTAATACTAATTGTCATCAATTAAGGATGTGTTAAGCTAATTAAGAATCAAAGACCAATAGGGGATGAGATTAGCATAAAATAGATTAACAATAATCTTAAACTACCCTAAAAGTCAATAATACAATAATCAAGGGGCAATTAAGTATTGGATTAAGATGATAATTAAATTCTAATCAAGCTTTGAAAAGTCAATAAAATCAACTATGATCTAAGGGTCAAGAATTAACCACATAAAGCCAATCTAAGGGCTTAAATAATTATAAAAGCTTAATCCTTGTGAAATTGGATTAGCCAATGATAAATCAAGAAAATGTTCTTAGTCCTCATAAAATTCATTGGACAAATAAGAGTCTAAAACAATGAGTCACAAACCAAGATATGAAATAGTCATGAATCTAAGCCTTGAGTCATCAATCTACAAAGGGTGAGTCATGAAATTCCATAAATGCATGAAGACTTGTTTTAATTGGAAGAGGATAAGATGATGCATGTGATGATGTCATTGTTGTGCATGTGTGTGTATGCTATTGTTGTGCACATGTGTGTGTCTAGTATGAAGAGGGAAAGGGAAGTCAACTTGTTAGCCAATAGGGATTTAGTTAATTGCATAATTAGGATAATTCATGAAATTAATTCTAGACATAAACAAATAAAAATCTATACAAACTAAATTATATCTTGAAATCCATGAACTAAGTATTAAAACTAAGTTGTGATTTATAACAAGAAAAAATAAAGCAAGAAAACAAGTATAACCAAAGCCATTTTCTTAATTGTTTGAGAAATGGAATCAATAGAAAAGATAGGCAAAATTGGTCTCAAAATGAAGCTAAGAACTTCAAGATTTCAAAACCAATGAGAAAATGTACATAAAACTTCATTAGGATCCTCAAATAAATTCTTTCCTAGTGATTCTAGCTAGTGATATGCAAGAAGGAAGAAAAGTTGTTTAACACATGCACATATGAGTCACAACCCTATGCAATATGAGTCACAACCCTAGACATGAAATGAGTCACAACTCTAAAAGATGAATCATCACTCTAGTTGAAGACTTGGAAGAGGATAGGGTGACTCATAAAGTAATAGAAGAGACTAGAAGAAAGAGGTGTAAGGCTAGGATGAGTGCTTCTCAAATACCCTAGATCCAATGGCTATAATGCAAGATGAGTTAGGTTTGAATTAATTGCAAAATTGCCACACCAATTTACTATAAATAGGGGTCCTTAGTCTTCACAATTCTTCACACCAAAAACCATTCTAAATAAAAGTGGAGTGAAGCAAGAAGGAGGAAGAGCAAGAGTCTTCAAGAGGTAATTAAGCTTGTCTTTAGTTTTTAGTTTTATAGTTCTTTAGTTTTAGTTTTTTAAATTCTTAGATAGAAGTAGGTTAGATCTTAAATATTCTAGAATAATTTTAGATTCATGTTTTTATGGTTAAAATCAGCTTTATTTCTAAAAATTGATGAATAAGATGTTTTAGCAAAATTTCCGGAAGAGAATCACCGAAGTAACGAAGTTTTGGCGAAATTTCATCGGTTCTGGAATTTCTGAACTGGACATGAAAATGCTTATATTTTATGCTGAAATCATGGTTAGAAAATTCTGAGAAAATTCATGGTTAAATTAGACATATAGGGATTTTTAAATATGTAAAGAACATGTCCAAATGATTTCTGTACAGGGAGATAAAAATTCCCAAAGTAAGGGCTACGAATTTCTGGAAAATTCTGGACAGATGTTCAAAACTGAAAAACTGGGAATGAACCGTGCAATCTGGGCAAAATATAATATTTTTCCTTGAAATTAGACATCCTAAGGATTCCATGGAATTTTACGGATCCTCATTTCGAGTCTTCTAGAATTAGTTATGATTTTTTAAAGTTAGGTGAAATTCTACCCAGATTTGCACCAGCGGTTTTCATGGAATTTTGAGGAAATAAATTGGAAAATAAAAACCCCAAGGGTAAAATAGTCAGTTAGGGCTAGGATATCTATTAGAATATTGTTTGGGAATTAATAAATGTGATATTACCCCATAGGGTATCTGTGCACGCATGCTGATCGATACACGTACCATGAACACCGATAAAGGTACGTTCGCGTATTGTAACACTAGCTCTTATGCTTATTGTATGATTGTATGTGATGGTTGTGCTCATCGACTAAGACTTACATACGTGGTTATGATACAAACGTGGTTATGTTCTAATTATTGTTGTAGCATACGTGGTTATGTTACATACGAGGTTGTTATTGTTGTAGCATACGTGGTTATGTTACATACGAGGTTATTATAATTGTAGCATACGTGGTTATGTATTTCTAATCATACATCTGTTGTGGGCTTTTGTATTGATTATCATTGTAATGTCATGAATATCTGTCATACATAACTGTACATAAGCATGAGGTTAACCGTTACCTGAGGTTCAATGGGAATTGAACCTCAGCTCTTATCATAGCTTCAGGATCCGAAGGAGCTAAGACCAAGAGCAGGGATAGACAGCACGTGTGACGACACGGGTAGAGGATGAGTCCTTTATCTAGATACTGTATTCGAATAGTTGTACCACTGTATGTATAAGTACCTAGACTCGACAGCAGGAAATATATATATATATCAGATACTCACTCTTTTAAATCATTCCGATGCTCTACTCTGATTAAACTATTTTTAACTCTGATCAAATATTTTGGAAACAGATTTCGAAAATGAGGATGTTACAAGATGGTCCTATATAAATTCTTACTTCAAGGTGTTGGATGTACCTTAGTCCATTTTCTTTCACTTATAGTTGTGTGTGTGTGAGTGAGATTCTGAATATGGTTGGAAATGGGAGTGCATGAATGCAGCAGCAAGAGTGCGAGTACGTTGTGAATGTTAAGACAGGAGACATGCGTGATGCAGGAAGGGACTCAATCATCAACCTGACGTTTAAGTCCTCTTCTCGCGAGGGCTTTACCGTGGAAAGCCTCAAAGATTGGAGCATATTGGGTTCCAGTCGCAAATATTTCAAACAGGCGCTTGTTCAACCCTTACCATCTCAATCACCATCTAACTTGTTGGTTATGTATCTGGCTTTTGTTGGTGTAAGTGTTTCTTACTGCCACTAAAAATGCTATATATGTGAAATAAAGTCGTCATTCCTCGTTATTATGAATCAATTTCCAAAAATATACTTGTTCCTTTATTTTTATTTTGTTGTCTGGTTCATTTGTAATGACCGTGTGGTGGCCTGGTGGGAAATCATATTTCTAGTGCCGCAAGGAATTTTGCGGCGGCGGCAACTACAACAAGCCTTAGGTTTGGTTATATGGTCTGCAAGGCACCATTGTGCTCTAATAGTTGCAAGGATATATATATATTTTTAAAAAAAAAAACCAAAAATTTATGCTTTGGAATCTCATGTATGGATTCTTCCTCTCTCGGTTTTCATTAGTTTTGTTTTGTTTGGAAAAATTACAAAAATTAAAAAAGAAAAAGGGCGGTCTTTGGGGGGAGAGAGCGAGAGTAGCCACTAACAAAAGAGTAAAAATTATTGATGCTGGTTTAATTTATGTTCTACAATCCAAATTCCTAAACCACCAAACAAACAGCTTTATTTGGGGATGAGAAAAAAACACCAGGTGGTCCACAGAGTCTAACCAAATCCAGTCATATTGAAAAAAATTGGTCTCAGATAGTTTTGGGTATACAATACCAAACTGGTTTGTTCGAACCGGATTATACCTTTTGGTCTGGTGTGTGTATATATTTATAAGGGAAAATTCACATAAAGGCCCTTTTTACAGAAAAAATCTTAAAAAAGGCTCAAAGATTCTAAAAATCCTAGAAAAGACCCAATGACCTTTTCTGGGATTTTCAGAATCTACGTGAGTTGTTAATGGGCCGATATAGTTAACAGGTAGGTCATTAATAACTAAATCAACACTATTAACAACAATTTGCTAACAATTAAATCAGCCTCGTTAACAACTATATTAGTACCCCATTAACAACTATATCAGCCCTGTTAACAACTCACGTAGATTCTGAAAATCCTAGAAAAGGCCCAGGGCCTTTTTCTAAGATTTTTAGACTCTTGGAGCCTTTTTTGGGTTTTTTTTTTTGGTAATATGGGCCCTGAAAAGAATTTTCCCTATTTATAATTCTCTCACATACTTGCAGTCACATATTCGGTCACACACTGACACTGCGACACTCGACTTGAATCTGAGAACTCAGGTCAGAGCTCAGAGTCGAGAACGGGAGTGCGAGACCGGAGACACAAACTAGGTCAGAATCTCAAAACTCAGATCAGAGTCGAGAACGAGAGTGTGAGTTGAACTGGCAGGCGAAAACGCGTTTATGGGCTTCGGTCTTTTGCGATCTGATCCAGGCAAGGCAAATAAGATCTCGACAAGGAAGCACATAGTCAAACAATAATCACCTTCTATCGTTCCTCGCCGATTGCCTTCCTAGCCCCGTCTTCTACGAGTTGTGAGTGGTTCACTCCTGATACGAGTTTTTTTTTTTTCTTGATACACATAGTAGGGGAGGGGGTAAGGTTCGAATCCTGGACATGGGGAATACATAATATCTCCTAAGTGAGAGAAAAAATCCAAAAGCAATTTAATCCTTTTATTTTTTTTAATTTAGTTGTATTTCCCCTTAATTGATTAATTGCTGAACATTTCAGGAACAAGATACTCTCATGAGCAGATCTCTCCATATCCCTCCTCATCACGCATCTGGACCGTTCAATTTTTGCCAGATAGATTTTCTCAAAAACCGCATGTGGTAATTTTTACCGCATGCGGTTTTTGAGAAAATCCATCTGGGTCGTTGGATCAAAAATTGGACGGTACAGATGCGTGATGAGAAGGGATATGGAGAGATCTGCTGATGAGAAAAACCGGACCCGAACATTTCATGTGTGTGCATGTCTATGTATATTCAATAGTCTAGGTGAACTCCTTATATATATATAAGGATAGGATATTGTCACTACCTTTCTTGTCACTACCACGTTTTTATCGTTAGATCAAAATCTCATCATTTATCATTTCTCTCTCCTATTGAGATTCTGATCTAACGGTTAAAAAATGCTAGTGACAATATCCTATCCCATATATATATATATATATATATATATATATATATATATATATATATATATATATATATATATATAAAGGGGAAATCATTTCTGCATTTACTGCAGAAAAATTTTTCTGCAGCAAAGTCAAAACGATGTCATGTAATCTAGTTCAATATACACATACTGATACATGAGCAGGGGAAGCACACCTAGCAAAGCACTTATAGTAGGATATGCTCCGAAGAACAATGTAGTAATTCAGCTGGACACTGAAGGAGGTTTTTCCTTCATATGTTTGGATCCATAATGATCCACAAGTTGGTTTTGATTCGCAAGTTGGACCTTGCAGATGGGACAAATGACTTTTAGCCCTACGGCTCGGGCTCAAGCTGTGACCTCTTCAGTTTCTGATTCTTCTCAGTGCTTCTCTCTGTGCCTCGATCTTCTGCTTCCCCCACCGTCATCCCGCTTAGATCCTCTCTCCCTCACTCTCTATGTTTCTCCTCTATTCTTCACCGTAGGCGGCGAGTTTTTTAATGTCTTAAGTTTTATAGAAAAGTAGAAGAAACGAAGCCGTTTTATCTTGCTGCAGATTTCTTTTTCTACCACAACTACAGAAATGTTAAGCCTATATATAAAACTTCCCTTTTCTTTTTTAATTCATACTCATTGATGTGTATGTGATATCGCAAGCGTGCTCCAGCTAATAAATATTAATTAAAATAAAAATAATGATAAACAAATGTTGTTCCTAGTAAAAAATAAAAAAATAAAAGTTTGAATTCTTCTTCATCCAAAAAAAATTCTTCACATGCATTCATAAATAGATATTTGAATTATTGACTGATTCGTGTCGCACACTCATTGTGTAACTTATATATATATATGTGGAGATCAGGGAAGACATCAAGAATAAGATTCTATAATAATATATCACCGAATGAGATTCAAAGAAACAACGCCTATATACATAAGATGGTACCCCAGAGCGTGCGTGAGTTTTCATTAGTTGAAAATGCATTTTTGTTTATCAAATATTATCAATGAAAGTAACTCTGAGCTTACTTAACTATAAGGAGCATGGAATAGTAATTTAACGCAAATCATTGTAGGTGTTGTTTTTTTTTTCACCAGGATTTCTTATGCCTGGTCCATTTTGCAGGGTTCATTATAATATTATATAGGGTGAAGGTGCAAATTTAGTAATGATGTTTTGCACTATGAATACCTAACACAAATATCTTTTGTTGTGTGCAAACATGATCATAGCTGTTTTTAAAGGTAACTAATTTGATAACTCTGCTAAGTTTAACTACGTTGACCGTTAAAAACAAAGGTGGGAGGTGGAGGGAAAACTTTGATCAAACATAGTAACGTGGCGAACTTTAAAATGTGTCACACTTTGGAAGATGATGTGGTAAAAATTATTAAAATGGAGAAATAAAGTTGTTAGAATGGGAAGAAAAGTGAAAATATTTGGGAAAATGTATTTAAGGGCCCTTTTTAAGAAAAAAATTCTAAAAAAGACCCCAAAATTTTAAAAATCCCCAAAAGCGCCCAACTCTCACGCACACGCCCACCAAACTTCGGGTGAGACCCTTACAAATCTTTGACAACGAAATTCTGTCGATAATTCTTGGTAGTTATTGAATTTAGAGGGATAAAGCATATTCTTTTAAACTCAGTAAATAAAAGAGAGTACATAGGAACCTAATATCTAACTAATATCTAACAGTAGTATATGATGCGATGGGGTAGGATTTACATTGAATTAGTTTCGTGACTTGTTTTAGTTAGTAGTTATGTTGACAGGTTGTTATTCAAGGCTGTGACTTCTATATACAAGGGCCCTAATACTTAGTTGTTCTGTTGTTGTAATTTCTTACTTCATAAGTTCATATCTTCATTGTGCTGGTTCGAAAACAGAGAAAGGCTTCAATACTTGCTAATTTCTTCGATTCAGGTTTAGGATTTTGTCTTCTTCTGGTTCTTGATTGCTTCCTGGTTTGAAGGCAAAGCACAGTCGATTAGGATTTGTCTTCAGTATATTACGCTTCCGCCACATTCTGACTCTTTGCTTTGCAATTTTGCTGCTGCACAATCATCCATTTGTTTCTCGGTTCTTCCTTTGTCATGGCCTCGGAGTTTTAACTGGAGCTGAAAATTACCCCACCTGGAGCAGGGCTATGAAGCTTGCTCTTCATGCGAAAAATAAACCTGGATTCTTAGATGGATCCTGTGCTAGAGACAAGCAAGAGAAGTACCTAAAGGTAATCTTGGATCGCTGTAATTATGTTGTTCTTTTTTGGCTAGTTAATTCATTGGATAAACAAATTGCTTGTGGACTCGTTTTCTCTCTCAACTAGTATGGCTGGACCTTACAGAACGATTTGACAAAGTGGATGGAGCCAAAATCTACTCAATTCATTGAGCCATTGATTTTCTTGGCCAAAGGAATACTTCGGTTTCAATATATTACACCAGGCTCATAGAATTATGGAATGAGTATGGTGCACTTGTTCCAATTCCAAACTGTCAATGTAACACTGCGAATGAGTATTACTCCAAGATTGTACCCCAACAAAGGCTTTTTCAGTTCTTAATGGGCCTAAATGATTCCTATCAACATACCAGGAGTCAAATTCTCTTGATGACTCCACTCCCCACTCCTAATCAAGCCTATTCTATGGTAATTCAAGAGGAAAGGCAACATCTAATTAGCAGTCTATCTCCTTACTCTGCTCCTAATGTATCCATGATGGCAACTAACTGAATGAGAAGAGGAAAGGCCGTGTTAGGGGACGTGGGAGGGGATGTTCCCAAGACCAATGCACCTACTGCAATAGGAAAGGACATCATCATGACAATTGTTATCAACTCATTGGTTTTCCTCCCAATTTTTGTTTCCCAAGGAATTTGGGACAACAAAGTGATCAGGCAAAGCAGATATCTACTGATGTTGCTCCGAACACCCTTTTCAATCAAGATTTGGTCTCTACATCTTCTGCGCTTGTGTTCACTCAAGAGCAATACAAACAAATTTTGGACCTCCTAAAGCGGGGTTCGGATCCGAAGGATGTTGCGGTTAGTGTGCAGGTACCTATGACAGGCTTGCATCCCTTGGTACTTACTCATGAATGGATATTAGATTCAGGAGTGAGCTGCCATATAGTGAATGATATAGCTAGAATAGGAGGGAAAAGGATGGGAAGGGAAGAGGAGGGTTCCAAACGGCATGCCGCAGCGAACTCAGATTTAATGGCAAAACAAGAAGAAGAAGAATATGAAACAGGGGGAAAAAAACTACCAATACAATAAAAACTACCGACTATAGAGTTCATTTTTATCTACATGCAATAAAAATATTTTTGTTTACTAAATAGGATCTTAGATATAACCGCTTTTTTGTTTTCTGTTTTTAGAAATGTTTTAGCTAGTTACAAAGTATTAAGAAGTAACTTCTGAAAAAATTCCATTCACTTTGATGGCTTGAAGTATAATTTTTTTGATTAAGTGTAATTATTTACATGTATTTTTTTTTTGAAACATTGACTGATTGATCGATAAGTATAATTTAGGGTGTGGGTGCTGCAATTATGCATATATGCAACATTGATTGGAACATATGTGTGTGTTGGTCGAAGAAGTTTTATGCTAAGAGTACCTAACATAAATAAGTTTTAGAGGAGGTAAAAGTATTAATCAACAGTTGAAAATAGAGGGGGGAAAAATACAAATGAACAACTTAAAATAGGGAAAAGAACACAATCTCGTTAACTTCAACCTAATAGCCATTTTTATCTCTCCTCCAACACCTCTGACATCGCACCAAATGACCATTAGACTGATTTTAACATCATTGTGCTATAGACCTGCTATTTTTTCTTAAAACATAATAAGGAAAAGTTCATGAAAAAGTAATACTTCGGGACCAAATATACAACTCAGACAAAATTTATAGGATTTTTATCTTAGCTGTCAGCAAGATTTTTGTTGTCTATCTTTGTGTGTATTTGTAGGAAGTTTCTCTGTTTTCCCGTTTTCTTTTGGGGCTTCTTGTGTTTTATGTCTCAGTGGCCATATAAAAGTGTTTCTAGTTTTAAAAAATGTATAACTATAAGGGGAAACTACATTTGCAGGTATCTCCTCAATTTTTAATTTGATACCTAATGTATTTTTCTTTCCTATTAAATTATTAATTTTTCTCTATCAACAATTCTTACGGTCAGTGTTGTCAAAAACTAGGTTTTTACGTCTTTATCGGCGTCTTCGGTGCTAAAACGCAGGTAAACACTGTCTGAGGTAAAAATGGGTTGGCACTGGTGTAAAAACATAGAAACTGGTAGAAACGTAAGTTTTTACCATCCTGACCATTTTTACTTAAGAAACCAACCCCCCCCCACCCCCAAAAAAAAAACTGAGTAATTCAGGGGTTGGGTTTCTCTCATAATCTCTTTCTCATTATCCCTCATCATCTCTAAATCATATCCATCCAATCAATCACAATACCACTTTAACTTTTCTTTCACCTTCCCAATCAATGGCATAGATGATGCTAATAAGAAAAAATGAGAAAGAGGATCATGAGAGAATCCTCTTTCGTAATTCAGTAAGTTACTAACACCATCGGGCAAAGAAAATCGCAAATCTCCCATTCTCTCCAATCTCCAATTCTCCATTGCGCTAGTTCCAGAGTTCCCAAACGACCAAACCCTAAAACCCAAATCATCGGTTGCCTCCTCCACTCCGACGTCGCCGTCCTCCGCTCGCAGCATCGCTGGTGGCCTTCCTCCTTGATTGATCCACTCCGGCTCGTCGCCTCATCGTGCTCTACTCGTTCTCCACTTGTGCTTCATCCAAGTCCAGAACTCGTCGGCTCATCATGCGCCTTCCTTCACTCCGGCCCAGATCCGCCGCGTTTCTTACCGAAAATGAAACGTCAACAGCTATGGCTTCTTTCCAAGGTGCTAATTTCTCCTATTTCCTCCCCTATTTTTGGCCCTTTTCAAATGTATGATCCAGATTTAAAACTAATTAGGGACAATGAGAAAATGCCAATGAGAAGATCCAGACCCTATTCTTTTTCCTTCTTTGGTGAAACTCTAATTATCTACTGATCGAGGGAAGATAAATGATAGAGACGACATTGAAGAGATGGGTTTTCTATTGAAACTTCTTGTGGTCCGGTAGTCCAGCTATGGCTTCATGTTAGAGCTTACCGTCTTCGAGGTTCCTTTTCTTGCCTTCACACTCTTTCATTACTACAAAATGTAGATTTAACGACATTAATTAATTGCTTCAAGAAAAAGAATTAACTTCAACGATTGTTATGTAAAATAGTCATTGAAAGTTAAGCCTTAAAATAAATAAAAAGATTAATATTTGTGAGATTCAACTGTTTTTTATAAAACAGTTGTTGAATCTCTCAATAAAGTTTGGTGTTGTGGTGCAGTTGGCTTGAGCCTTTAGTTATTTTCCTTGAGGTCGAGTGTTTGAGCCTCCCTCACCCGTTTATTCTTAAGCTTGAGGCCCATGCTCTTCTCTCCTCCTTCTGAGGCCATCGCACGCAAACACTCCCTTCTAACTTGAAATTACAGACCCCCACCAACACCTCTAACGGTAGTGAGTTACGCACGATCTACCACTTTCTTGATTAGATATGCTTCGTATATCGTTCTCGGCATTAGAACCTCTTCTTCCCATCGCTACCAGTTTTTGTTGCAGAGTCACATATAGAGATCAGTTCTGGTAGCAGCAAGGGCCTATTGGAAAAATGCCTAATTATAATTGTTTTTTTTCCGGTGTGAACCTGATACAGCAATAGCATTTGGATAGGTGGACAAGAACACCTTCTCTACTGGGAGAAGCAAAATGAAAGTTCCAGCAGATTCAGGAAGCCTATTCAGGTATGGTTATTTCGCATCATCTACGACCTTCTATTAGAAAATTTTGAACTTCAAAGTTCTGGGTTTTATCTCTGAGTGGCTGATTCCATATATTTCGTTGGTGCATGTAACACCCCATATTCAATACTACCCATTATGAATACTAATAAGTAGTATATAAGAATATCATCAGAGTGGAGCATTAGAACAAGTGAGTTGGGTTAAGTGAGTGAGTAACTGATAATTAAGTGGCTACAAATTTAAACTTTTTGCGGTGTATCTGGTCGGCACCTTAGAGGTACAATTATCCAAAACATTCAAATATTAAACATAATATAGTCCAAAATAGAATCTCCGGCCGAGTTCTCACACGTGCTGCTTACCCTTGTCACCGGCTCCTGATCCTCCAGATCTTGAAACTAGGATAAATGCTGAGATTCAATACCCACTGAATCTTAAGTAATAGTTAACCTCAAGGTCAAATATAAACAATATATGTATAACAGATATTCATTACATTTCAGCATTAACTATACATAGCACATAGCAGATATAAGGTTATAATAATACATAGCACACAACAGATGTAATGTTAACAACACAACAACTATGGGCGGAGCCAGGATTTGAAATTGGGGGGGGGTAGAACATAGTGAAGCCAGTATTTGAAATAAAGGGGGAAAATTACAACATTGGACCCAAAATTTTAAGAAATTATATTTTACCATCATAAATATTTCAATATTTTCATTTTAGTCCCTTTATGAAAGTAAAATATAGGGACTAAAGTGAAAATATTGAAATTTTTACAAGACAAAAAATATAATTTCCTATACTTCTGGGTCCAACTTTGTATTTTTTTTGGGGGGGGGGTGGGGGCGGGGCCACCCCTAGGCCCCTGATTTCGCCACTAACAGCAACACATGTAATGCTATCCATGTTTATAATAACCAGTGCCATGACAGCTTCTCGTGTCCTCAACGCTAGGAAAACATCCCTACGACGTTATCAAGATTATAACCTGCATAAAGCTGAATGTATATAAACAGTGACCTAAGACCAAGTCTTAGCCACGGTACATGATCCAAGACCTAGTCTTGTCCATGACCCTATGAATTATCCTATCACATATAAGCATACAGGACAACATAAGAGTTAAAGTTACAGTACGCATCCGTACCTTAATCCATATAGCTTAGTGGTACGCTTGTCTGTTTGGTACGATTCCTGATTTTCCCGGATGTCCAATGATAGTATCACCACATTATTTCCTTTACAAACAATATCCTAAGAGATATATTAGCCACTATTAACCTTTTTACCCCTGGTGGATTTGTTATTCCAATTATATCCTTAAATTTCCTTAAAAACGGAATTTCAACATTTCAGCCCAGATTTTTCGGTAACTTTGAAAAATCATAATTAATTTTGAAAAAATCTCAATGAGGTGCTGTGAAATTCTACACAACCCTTGACATGTCTGTTTTCTAGGAAAAATAACGTCTTGCACTTGAAGTGTGTGGATCAATACCAATTTAATATTTTCCAATCACTGTTCAGATTTTCTTCTAGAAAATGTGACCCAACTTCAGGAATTTTTATCTCCTTCTACAGAACTCTAATTGCTACATATTTTATATCAATGGAAAGCTATATATGTCTAATTTACCCCTGTAAAAGTTCATGATTTTATGAGTTCATTAGATACATAAAACAATGCCCTTGATCTGACTGACTCCAACAGCCCAGCAAACCCGAAAATTTCCTATCTTTCACTATCTTGTCCCATTAATTTCAAAAATTATTTCACAACATGTTTTTACCTCATTAGGCATTTTTCAATGCAAGGAAGCCTAAAAACAAGTATAAGAATTTATTTCCTAATTTTCTAGACTAAAACTACAACTTGACTAAAAACTAAAAAAAACTTAAGACTAAAGCTTAAGAACTAGAGAACTTATGCTTGAAAATCCTTGCTTCTCCTTCCTCCTCGTTGCTCCAAGACTTTTCCTCTCCCTCACTCTCACTTCTTAGAAATCAACTACTTGGAGTTTGATTTGGTGTGAAAAATGAAATTACCACACCCAATCACTTTGATCCCTATCGATTGGATCCAATTCACTTTATTAGACTTAATCCTCACCCTTAATGTTGTTAGAAAAATCCTAACACTATTGAAGATCTTTTTGTTAAAACACATGTGATCTTTTTAATATTATTAAATAATAAACTCCCCCCCCCCCCCACTCTCCCCGTCTCTCCCATGTGCCTATGCGTCCTGTTCTTGACTCTAAAGGCTGAATGTTTAATCTCCAATTAACATTCATAATGTAGTGTTTTATATGCCATTAAACATAATTGCCATAGTATAATCGGTTCCTTAGTTAATTATGGTCATTAGTGTTTCACACAAGCTCATTCTTGTCTTCCCATTGGCCCCTAGATTTTAAAATAAGAGATCCCTTATTTGATGCTTTTTAATTTGTCTCTAGATTAATTTGAAGAATTATACAAATATTTTAATTAGTGTAAGCTTAATTGCCCATTAGTTTTTGCTAACTGCCTTTAAATTGCTTAAGCGTTTTCATAACATTTCTTGCCTATTTTAGTTATAAATACCCATCATTTTATGTGCTAATTATATCACATTTTATGATCCCTAATCTTGGTCTTATATCTTGATTTTTGTTAATTCAACTCAAAGTGAAATTAACCTAAAATTATAATTAACAATTTACAATAATTTGAGACACATATTCACCTTCATTTTTGCTAATTACTCATTAAAATATAATATTTATATTAAATAGGAATGTTCAGGTATTACAGTGCAGGCTTTTGGTAGGAATATCATTAAACTTTGCCCTGACTTTTGGTGTGAGCAGTTTTGTCGGACTAAAACTATATAACTTCAAGCAAAATAATTGCATCATATATCATGAATAAATCTCATGAATCTAAAAACCATATTCAATAAATAAAGGCAAATGGATACTTATCTGTCTCCTTTTCTGTGGACCAAATGAATTCAGGATGACTGCTTCACAAAGTTCTCAGATCAAACTATCCAGTTTCACCTTCGATTTCAACTAAAATCCTTTGAGTGATAAAAGTCGTCGATGATGCAAACGACCCAAGAATTGCCCTTCGCTATAAAATGACATCTGCTTGATTCAAATTTTTATTTCCTTTGCCAAATAAATGCTGCCATCTTTGAATTGGGCCGAACATGCAGCAATTTGAGAATTGCTACAGATTAATTCTAAGCAAGACCAATGAAGCCATCCAAGGACCCAAATCTTCTTACTTCACGAGGAGTGTAGTCAACTCCTTCAAAGATGCCATTTGTATACACGAAATTTAAAGATTGTCAGAGGGGGCAAATCTTTGATAGGTACAAGAATAAGAGATGAAGAATAAAGTTGTGCACAATGTCTGCAAGGCGTGAACAACACTTTTCTTTAGGTTTAATATGCCCTCACCTGTTTCTATCTAATAGGTGCAATTTAGATTGATGGATAAATTTTTTTTAAGATACAATAAAGACTTTTGAGTTTGAATTACACTCTCAACACTCAAGCTAAGACAATATTGTCTTTTACAAAGTGATAATTTGATTTTATCTTTGCATGCACTCAATGACAAAAGTAATGAGTTTGATCTCTTGTTGTGTGATTTCTAATGTGTGTTGTTGTATTGTATGTCATAAATCAGGTGATTGTATAAGGTATTTATAGACCATGAAGTAATGTCTTGAAGTGGTAACTCTTCAATATATATAAAGTCATAATTATATGTTATATTCATGATATCTCATGAAACAACATAACTTAAATAACCTATTGTTATTTAAAATAACTCTTCCATGAAAACTGAAAAGTTATGCCTTTATAGTATGTAGGATTTTCTTAAAAATCAACACAACTTTTTACCAAGAGCCTTTAGCCATAACCTTTTAAACGTTTCTCTAGGAATCAAAGAGACATAACTTTGGTAAATTTTTGTTATAACCCCCTACACAATCCTTCGCATAAATTTATTAATTTATAAGGATATGATTTTTCAATAAATACAGCTCTTCATTAAAATATTCTAACATATTTTTTAGGAGTACGTAGTTTGGGATTACCATTTTAATGAACAAGAATAAAATAAACTACGGACAATAGAGTTGCTTTTTTTCCCCCCCTATACTATAACAATTTTTTTTTTTTTTTTAGACGGGATCATAGATCAGTGTAGATACGTAATATAACTCCATTTCTGCTTTTTGTTTTGTTTTGTTTGGAGTGTTTTAGATAATTACAAAGAATTACAAAAATAACTCCTGAAAATAATTAAAGACCATTCACTTTGACAACTTGGAGGATAACATACTTGGTCCACACAAAACAGGTTATCCTACTGTTTTGGCCTGGGTTAACACTTTCTAACCACACAAAAAAGGATTCAATGAGCTATCTCAAACTAAGGGTCGGAAATTAAATTCTGAAATTGGATGGGAAAACAAAACATATTGGAACAAAGTTAATTGGGTGCTAAAACTCATCAGATCTAAACCATTCACACTTAATGATTTTCAAATTATAATTTTTAAATAATTTTTTGAAAATATAATATTAGGAGATTATCTTTATTTTAGATTATATACTATTAAAATAATTATCTAAAAAATAAAGATAAAAACTATATTTAGACCATCTAGATCAAATGTGAACTATCCATATTTAAGTTTTGGGGGCTCAACAAAGGTTTCCAAACAGATTTTGCAATGCAAATAGGGAAATGAAATTAAGATTCTAGATCTAATAGAATGGCAAGCTTGCTATTAGACCGGTTGTTTGGGAAAGCGGTATAAATAATATTTTTTAGACTTCATGTTAAAGGAATCGGTCTAAAAATATATTTATGATGTTACACTCCTATCAGTCTCGCCCTTTCGGGTGGCGGGTTAGAGGGATTCCTTTTATTGGTTACCTCGTCATCATTATTAAGTCCATTTAATACATATGAGAGTTACCACAGCAGAGCATTTGACCGGTTTGGACAACCAACTGTACTGGTAAAAGTAAAATAAACAGAAAGTAAAAGTTCCTGAAGGGTTAAGGGTACAGTCTTCTAACATAAATTATCAAAATAATATACAGTCATCCCAAAATGTAAATACAAAATATAATAGGGCATTCCCTATTCTTTAACTACACTACAATGCCTTACCTCTCCAAAAAGGTTCTTGATCTTCAGGCACATACCCCTGTAGCTTCAAAAACGTTTGGAGCCCAATAATGGCCTCCAGAATAACCATCAATACTCATGCACTAAATGTGTAATGTGTATGCATGCAACCATGTATGTATGTAAACACAGAAAAGTATGCCAAATACACAACAATATGCAAACGTAAACATATACAATAACACGTCTTCGCACCGTCGAGCCACTTAACCAAGGCAAGCCCTGGAATTAACGGAATTGCATGCCAGTCCCTTTGAGCTACCACATAGGCAGACCCCGGCAGGCACCACCTGTTTTCGTTGAGTCGACACATAAGCAGACCCCGGCAGGGACCCTCAGCGCTAGGGACACAACCACAAACATGTTCTGTATGCATATTTGGAAAGACAATACAAAAACAACACATAATATTTTTAAGGGTATACTTTACACTGTCCTTATTATTATTATGTCCAGCAACCTTTCCAAAAATACCCTTAACCTAAAAACACCACAATACACCATTTTTAGTATTTCCAAAAATACCCTTACAAATATTTTGTCAAAACCGAGCCCGAACAGTGATTTCCAGAAAATCTGTGAATCTGACCCAACTTCCAAGATTTTTAATAAATTCCACAAAAATCATCTTAACATTAGACCAGTGCCATATGAACCATGGAGATTTCTATTTTTTAGGAAACATATATTTAGAGACCAAGAGTACACATGTTTTGGCGTGCAGCCAAATTTCTACTCCCTTGTTTAGATTCGCCTTGTTGCTTCCAGGGGCAAATTTGACAATTTTTAGCTCTTAGTAGAAAACTCCAAAAGACACAAAATTATACATCACGGTTAATCTTAGGAAGTTTAATTTCTACCTATAAAATTTCAGATTATTTTACTATCATTTAATATTTTTAAGATCGAGTGGAAGCATCGCTGCCAGAATTTCCAAAATCGATGATTAGCTTGTTCTTAGGGGTTTTTCGGTGTTTTCGAGTTCGGAAACTTAAACCATAACTTAACCTCATACAAAAACATGTTTTAGACCCAGTGGAACCCTCAAAAACACTAGAATCAAACCACAACACCAAGCCCTATGCTCATGCACGAAAATCCCAACTTGAACTTCAAAGTGTTGAGTTTTCAGTGTTTACCTAAAATCGAAGATTTGGCTTGGTGTTCTTGATGATTGGCTCTTGTTCTTGGCTATGGAACTTGGCTGAACTCCTCTCTCTCCCTTTGCAAAATTTTGTGCTTCATGGTGTAGGAGAGAGAGACAACATGTGTTTTAATAATGGTAAAAGTATAGATCAGTTCAGAATAACTGGAGTAAAATCATGTCCAGTAATTAATGGAATTCATTTGGCTTTTCTTGACTTTCTCCCCAAGAAAATCAAGAGAATTCCAGAGGTGTCCAGCTGCTTCCAAGTGTCAAAACCCTCTCCAAAATATCTAGATTTTTTCTTCTTTTGGGGCAAATTACCCGTTTTGGCCCAAAACTTTCAAAAATTGCAGTTATGGCCCAAAACTTTTAAATAATTACCAACTTTTCATCATCATTTCACCTGCCCAAAAGGACCCTTTATGCGCCATTTGGGGCACACAATTCTGCCCAAATTAATTTTTGTCCATTATTCCCATTTTGCCCTTTTTCTCTAAACGTGGGACCCGCAGTTTGACTTTTACACTAACTTTTCTCCCTTTTTCTCCAAGCAAATATTTTTAATGACTAAAGGGGGTGTGTCATGCCTAGAGAGCCCCATACATCTGGTCCCTGGTATTTAATTCCCTTTTTCCTCACTTATCTGTCCAGTTCCCGATCTACCGGGCCGTGTGGGTCCTGCCAGCCAACAGGGTGGTTTCCTTTGCACTTTTCTTTACCTTTTTCAAACTTTTCCTTCTTGAATAGACACTCCTAGGGGACACTCTCCAAACTTCATGGAGTGGCCCCACACTTGACCTACTCAGTCCAAAGGAACCCCTAATTGGTCCTGGTCGGTCCCATTTCTGTCGGTTAATCACCTGTGGGACCCGCATTTCAAGTTTGGGTTTGAATATGACTTAAATCACCTGGTTTTCTCTTCTTTCTCATGAGGGATGAAATTCAATATTAAAAGAACAAGGAATTGACTATTTTGCCCTTGCTTTTCCTCTTTTACCCCTAAAGTGACATGTGTCTCAATGTAATCATTACATTGACTCTTGCTTTTGACATATGACCCTTCAGTGTCTCCTTCTCTTCCTATTTTCCTCTAAAATGCAGAGAATCCTTATCTGTCCAGGAAATATCACACTTCCTGAACCGGGCTTAGTAGTATATCTAACTTAGGCTTATTCTCAAGTTTCCATGCCCCAAATTCAAAACATTACACATGAAACTGCCACCGGTAATAATTTTTAGACTTGATCTTCAATATCCAGTCTAAATGTGACAGTCTAAAAGCCCATTTTTATACTAGTGTGAGATGCTATTAGATAAATTCCACAAGCACAAGTGCTCCTCTCATAACTCTATATCCAAAATGACGCCAATTGACCCCAGCGTTGACCAATTGATGAATGTTGGGCTTTTCACCAAAGTGTCACCTCCACATTAAATTACACACATGTAACCATATATTCAATTAATGGATATAAAAACACTTATCTGTCAAATAAGCACTTAATCCTCACATTTACCTTTGAACACAATTAGATCAGATGAACACACTTTGGTCCATCGGAATGCTAAAAACTTAATGTAGGCTACAAAAAGCTTTGAAAATATAGAGAATATCAAATGTCCCTTGTCGTTTTATTTCATGGCTTTTACGCTTCAATTATAATGACAATGAGACAATTTTATTATTATATATATGTTATTAAAAATTATATATACAATTTTAAAAACTGTGTTTGGTAACTACAACAAAACACTCAATTAGCGACGGAATTCTGCCTCTAAATTGGCCTAGCAATGGAAACTCATTGCTAATTAATCAATGATAGTTTATTTGACTATGAAGTCATCCAATTCCATCGCTAACCCACTGTTTTTTAAGATTTCTACTGGGGTGTTATTACATATAATGCATTTTTCTGTAACTATCAAGGCTACAACTTGATGTTTTTTATTAGTTTGTATTATTTCACTTGAAAACATATCTTTTACTATGCATCCCAGTTTTCACCTTAAATATACGTGTGGGAAACTTTTAAATGTTGTTAAAAATATCATTTTTATTTGTATATATTATTTATTGAAATAATGTTTTTATGCCGGCTTTTTGAGAAACCGATGTTTTTCTAAAAAAAAGTTTTCTTTTTATGCCAGGAAAAGTGTTGGTCAAGCGGAGAAGGTGATAAACTTGAAAAAAAAAAGTGTATACGTATAGTTGATTGAACCACATTTTTACATGATTTTTGATAATTAAATTGGGATTTTTAATGTATTTTGTCACAGTTATTGAGCTTTAAATGTATTTCTTTTGATAAATTGAGATTAAGAGTAAATATGTTAAAATAGGGCTAAAAAGGGCAAAATTGTCAAAAAAAAATGTATTTACTCTTAATTATTGATTTTTCTGAGAATATTTGATTTTAGGTTAATTGTTTTAGATTGAAGAAACCTGAAAAGATTAGAACATATTTGAAAATAAAAGTTTAAATCCAAGTTTTAAACTTTTCAGTTTGGTCCCTCTGTGAAAGTTTCTAAAGTTGCACTTAAGTCCCTCTTCATGAAGCTATGCGTTTTGGGCTTTTGATTAATTAGGGATTTTGTTCTGATTCATTCAGCAATTTGGAGACCCGTGAACCAAGAAGGACCCGACGCAGCTGAGGGATTGGAGGAATTAAATGGAGATTGAGCGCCGCGGAAAAGGGGCTTCTTTACGCCTACACCGTTCACACTTTCTTCATCGATTCCTTCCTCCCATCTTCTTCCACCAAGTCGCCGGCGACTTCCACTCTTCTCTCACCGTCGCCAGCGACGCACCTCCCCCCAGCAGACACCAACGGCCTCCATTAATCATCTTTGACTCAGCACTCTCAGACCCACACCCCCACACCGTCAACCAGTCACCATCGTGGAGCCACCTTCTACCGCCATTCTTTCCAACCTCCACCGTTAACCACCACACGATTTCCTCTGTTCTCACTCCACGCTAGCTCAAACCACCTTCATCATCTTGGATTCACCTTCCTCCACTTTCCATAGCTTTCTCATTTCCATGGTGAATTCAAATGTGGAGATTATTTGGGTTTTTCTGATCGCAATGTGTGGCTGAGTTTCTTTTCTTCCTGGGGATGGATATTGACTGGAGTTCCAAAGCTCAACAACTAGGGGAGTTTATTTTGCTCAATCTATTTTCTCTAATTACATTTTAATTTCTTAGTTTTAGGAATATGGATTTGTATTGTTGAGACTTAGTTTATCTGGTTGGAAAACTTTGTGAATTGAACTTATGTGATTGAATTGGATTTTTGTAGCTTGTTGGATTTTTATATATGTATTTCCTTATTAATTTATTGATATTGTGCTTTCTACATGGTATTGTTAGATAGTATAATTGATTTGAATTAATTGAATGATGTGGTATCGCATTCAAATCAAGAAGAAGCAAGTTGCATTAATTTAATCCTAATCACACACTAAGTAGTCTTAAACAATACCTTATGAAATAGTAGTTAGCTATGGTAGTAGGAACTACTATTAATTAGGAATATTGGACTCAAGTGGTATCTTGAGGTTTTTCATCTAGACTTAGTGAAAATTTACTCCTATATTTAATTGAACTATGATAGTCACTATTCCATTTCCAAGAGCATTCATTCTCACATTCAAACTCCATTCCATTTTATTAAAAAAATACCAAAAATATAATAGTTTAGTATTTAATTAAATTGCATTTCTCTTGTTTTATTAATTTGAAAAGCCAAAACCTACTTTTTCCCTTGTTTTAATTGCATCTTCATGGTATTTAGATTATCTAGGACTCAATAAAAGGCTTTTCGAGAGAGAGAGAACGATCCTAGGTTTGTTATACGCAATCCTTAGTTTATTTTTTATTGTGGACCCCAAGACTAAAGACAAAAAGGCCCTCATCAATAGTTCAGATTATTAGACGGATCAGAATATGAGGTTAGTCCTTAGTGTCGTCATGAAAACTTCAAAGAAGCCAAATATATGTACATTTCACATGGCGGGCTTGACCTGACGAGGAAGTTATGTAGCCTTGCTATGAAGAAGCCAAAGTATTTATATATGTTTAACATATTTATGAATAAATATGCCGCTGAAAGTCGATTTGTTTTTTTTTTTTTTTTTGTAGTGATATATGCTTCCTTGATATTTCTTGATTGGTTAAATTGTTCTTGTTTGTTCAATGTTCATGTTTGAGTGATTGAATTAATTTGAAGTTAAAAGGGACTAATTGCATCGGCCAACCTAAATTGCACATTAGGAGAGCTTAATACTCCCTCCAATCCTAATTATAAGAGCTAGTTGACTTTTTTGGAGAGATTAAGGAAGTTAATTAAATTACTTTAAAATATTTTTATTTTTATTTTATAATCTAAGAATATTTAACATATGAAATGATTAAGGAACTTATTTAGCTTCCTTAATCTCCCCAAAGAAAGTCAACTAGTTTTTATAATTAGGATCGGAGGTAGTAATATCTTAGGGAATGAGTTTTCATTAATTAGGAGATTAGACTTAATATTAATTGAGGTATGGTAATTGGTATTTTAGAAAGCTTAATGAATTTTTTATTGGTTCATTTTGATTTAAATTAAATCCGATACGAGTAAATGGTCAATTGGCTTACCCATCGCCTCATCTAGGCAGATAATGGTTGCGTTTTGTGGCAAAGAGAGGAATCAAAACTTGGACCTCGCGCACGTGCTTAATATCTTTACCAGTTAAGCTGTTTTGACCTTAGGTTATTGATTCACACACAAATATATATATATATATATATATATATATATATATATATATATATATATATATATATATATATATATATAAAGGGACACGTACTGTAGTGTTCCAAAGGAATTGGGCCCTAGTCACTAAACGCGACTTGTAAGGCAATAAGGAGCCTGAGAGTGAGGTACCAAACGTGGAATATGGCGCCCGGATCTTCTCACATGCGGATCCTCTTCCCATTCCTCATAGTTATATCTGGGCTGTCTAAATCTTGATCCAATGATCCAGATCTATTTTTTTTTGTTTTTTGATAAAAAATAAATTTTTTTTTAGATCTGGACCATTGGATCAAGATTTAGACGGTCCAGATATGACTATGAGGGATGAGCAGAAAAAGTGAAGAGGAGAAAATCCTCCTCCGTGGAATATGCCACATATATGGACGAAAGTGTCTTTTTCTATTTCCTTTGGATCATTATTCCCAAAGGAAATAGAAAAAGACACTTTCGTCCATATATAATGTGGCATTTTCCGCGTTTTGTTCCTCGCGCTCAGGCTCCTTCTTGCTTCACAAGACGCCTGTACTTGACTAGGGCCCAATACGTCTGGAACATTTCAGTATGTGTCCCTCCGTGTGTGAATAAATAATACTCCTTCCGATCCTAATTATAAGACATAGTTGATTTTTTTGGAGAAATTAAGGAAGTTAATTAAATTACCTTAGAGTATTTTTCTTTCTATTTTTTTTCAAACTAATTAGTTTGATTAATAAACTAATATATAATCTAAAGATACACAACATATAAAAATGATTAAGTAACTTATTTAACTTCCTTAATCTCTCCAAACAAAGTCAACTATGTCTTATAATTAGGACCGGAGGTAGTACATCCTAATTATAAAAGCTACTACCTCCGGTCCTAATTATAAGAGCTAGTTGACTTTTTTTGGAGAGATTAAGGAAGCTAAATAAGTTACTTAATCATTTCATATATTGTGTATCTTTAGATTATATATTAGTTTATTAGTTAAACTAATTAGTTTAAAGAAAAAATAAAAATAAAAATACTCTAAAGTAATTTAGTTAGCTTCCTTAATTTTACAAAAAAGTCAACTAGCTCTTATAATTAGGATCGGAGGGAGTAGTTGATTTTTTTGGTGAGATTAAGGAAGTTAATTAAATTACTTTAAAGTATTTTTATTTTTATTTTTTCTTCAAATTTATTAATTTGACTAATAAACTAATATATAATCTAATAATATTTAACATATGAAATGATTAAGTAACTTATTTATCTTCCTTAATCTCTCCAAAAAAAGTCAACTAGCTCTTATAATTAGGACCAGAAGTAGTATAACGTCAAAACAGCTTAAACTGACAAAGGTATCAAAAACACATTAATATCTCTTGGCCCAGTCTGCCTTCTTGACAAACACATTTCTTTCTCCATGGTCCATATATACCAATATTAGGTGCAATCTATATTATTCAATGAGTTCTTATGCCTAGCTAGTTAGGAAATAGAAAAAGACACTTTTGTCCATATATTAGGTGCCATGTTCCACGTTTTGTACCTCACTCTCAGGCTCCTTCTTGCCTTACAAGTCGCGTTTAGTGACTTGGGGCCAAATCCTTTATAGAACATTACAGTACGTGTCCCTATATCTATATCTATTATTCTGATAATATTTACAAAACAAAAGTTATCTATAACCATATCGAATTCTCATAAAAAAATATGTCCGCTGCTGAATTTCGTCGGAAAAGTGTCTGAAAATTCGTCCATAAATTTTGTTAAATATAAAAATTAATTAAATAATAAAATTCATTGATGGAAATTCCGATGGAATAGGTCTCCCGCTAAAATCTGTCGGAATTATGTTGAAAAATCCATTAGGGCGGACCTGTGAAAATTAAAATTTTCCAGTGAAAAAATTACTACCGAAATTCTGTCAGTAATGTTTCCCACAGTTTAGTGCCAAAATTAGTGACCGATTGTATTCCGTTTTCCGTCAGAAATATGCTTTTTTTTTTTTTTGTTTGGATACATAGGCGATAGGGGATGGGGGGGATCGAACTCAGTACAAGGGGGTGGAGAGATTACTCTCAATACCACTGCACTACTAGTAGTGCCAGTAGAAATACGCTTTTTTTTAAAATCTTATTTTTAGCAAAAATTGGTCAAACACTTCAAAAATGTCCTTAAGCTATTTTGCACCCAAATCGTAGTTTTTGCTTTAAAATCTAGGTTTTGGAAAAATTTATTTTTTAAAAAATATTTTCTCTCTCTCCTCTACCATCATTAGTATTTTTTCAATACCGGTTAGTATCCTTAATTATCTTTTTAATACCTATTAGTACTCTAAAATATGTTTTCAAGATCATTCATTACCCTAATATTCTAAAATAAAATTTTAATATTATGAAGTATTTTTTAGTATCCTTAAGTATCTTTTTAGTATTTGTTAGTACCCTATTTTTTTAAAAAAAAAAAATCAGTCAGTACACTGAAATATTTTTTCAATATCCTAAAATAAATTTTTAAGACCATAAGAAGTAGTTTTTCAGTACCAGTAAGTATCATTAAGTATCTTTTTAGTATTTATCAATACCTTGAAATATTTTTTTAAAATCAGTCATTAAAATCCAGTGGCGGAACTTGGAGGAAAACTTTTGGGGGTGAGGCAAATAGTGGTGGAGGGATTCGGCGAAAATTTTTTTTAAGGAAAGTCGTTTTAAATTCATTAAAAATGAAAAGAATGAAAAAAAAATATTCATAAAATCAAGTTAATTAACTTCATCTACAACTGTTGTGTAGAATGGGTAAAAGCATAGTAAGGGATAGACCACAAAAGTAAATTTCACTGATAAGCTAAAAATTTCAGGCAATTAAAATGAAATATAGAAAAGAATGACAAGATTAACATAAATCGTATAAAACCCTACATAGAACAAAGATTGAATTATAAGCCTAAAATATAAAAAGAGGGGAAAATGTAAAAAAGAAAAAAGAAGAAGAAGTTGGGGGGCCAAAATTATATTCACTACTTTAGGGGGTCAAAGTTGTATTATTACACTAAAAAAGAAAAATTTCCACTAAAAATTTTTAAACAAATTTTTTTTTTGGGGGGCCATGGCCCCCTATGTCATATAGAAGTTCCGTCATTGTTAAGATCATATAGTATTTTTTCAGTATTAATCAGTACTCTTAAGTATTTTAATTTTATACACAAATTTATATAATTTTTTGATTTATTATGAGATTTAATGTTAAAAATATTTAAAATACAATCTTATCCTTTCTATGCAATTATACCAAAAGCTAATATATATTTTTTTTTTTGGTAAATTTGACTTTCAAAAAAGCTATTCTAATAACAATATCCAAATACTATCATTTATTTGTGGAATCATGAATAAGTTAATTAATCATAGTATATATTATATATTATATTGTTTTCTTTATAAATAAGACAAGGAGATCACATGGATAATCATTAAAAATAAATAAATTTACAACAGTTTTATATATTGAAGACGTAAAGTCTTATATATAGACTCTTTCTTTTTCGTTTTTCTGTCATAGTTTTGTTTTGTTTAATTAAAACAGTTAAGTAGCTTATATATTCACGTAAAATAATATTTTTCTTCACTTTTTTTCTGTAATAAAAATAACATTATTTGATAATAATGAAAATATAATACATATTATAATAAGAGAATAACAATGATATGTTTTCAACCAAACAAGAATTTGGCTGTTTTGTCTTGCCTCGACGAGGAGGACTGAGCTCATTATTCTGTTCAGTATAATAACCTATTAACCTGTGAACTAAAAGACTGAACCTGAGGTGATATTTAATTTTGTCCAATATAAATAAATATGGATTAAAATAAAAATATTGATCAACACGTGTTTTTGCAGTGGAAGAGAATAGTATGATCGCTCATCGGTACCATGTTAAAATATAGTATTATCATATTAAAGAGAAACCTAACATTCTTTTCTTAATAATACAATCATGATTATTATTAGCGGAATGCATGTAGTTACGTTGAATCACACACTATATATATTATGATGATGCTCTTAGATATATATGATAAAGAGTTAGAAAGCGAAAATAAATAAATAAATATATATATATATATATATATATAATAAATTTCATATTTTAGTATATGCTTCTCCATATGCTTTGACAAATTAGTCCTAATAATATAACTTGTTATGAATTAAACTACTTCCTCCTGTCTTAATTATAGGATAACATTTGAGAGTTGATTTTGGTCTTAATTATAAGACAACCTTCTAATTTTTGTCAATTTCTTCCTAAAATACATCTATTTTATTTTCTCAAATATGTTTAGTTTTTGGTAAGTATATATATGTGAGTGTGTAAATTCTTCCAATCAATTAAACTTTTAGATATATATGTGTGTATCTATATATGTATATATGTGTGTGTCTACATACAAATATATATAGAAATATGTAACAACCCAATTTTCTAAAATGTTTTCGAACTATTTGATCAGAGTAGAGCATCAGAATAATTTCAAAAGAGCGAGTATCTGATAAAAACCTTCACTGTTGTAGTATTTGGTTGCTTACACAGCGGTACAGTAGTTTGAAAATAGTACAACAAGATAATGCTGAAATAAAAATTTCTCTGTCTTCGTCCTTGCGCTGGCTCCTTATCCTCGTCCTTGGTCCTGGTTCCTCCGGACCCTGACGCTATGTTAAGAGCTGAGGTTCAATTACCATTGAACCTCAGGTAACGGTTAACCTCATGCTTATGTATCAAATATGTATGACAGATATCCATGGCAAAACAGCATTTAATCACATACAATATTCATATATTCACATAATAACATTACACGGCCACTGCAACATGTATGTTATTACAGTCTGCACTATCTCCAGTGCCACGGTGTACATCCGTGTCCTCAGCGCTTAGGAAAACATAACGGCATTATCAAAACCATAACCCGTATCAAGTTGTATGTGTATGATCAATTTTCAAAACAGAGTTTTAGACTATCTATCACATATAAGCATACAATAAGCATCAGAGTTAGTGTTACAGTACGCGTCCGTACCTGAGTCGATAGTCTCGGTACGTAATTGATCGGTCTGCGTTCTTTCGGACAGCCTATCAGAGCAATATCGTCCTATTAATTTAAAGATAATATTCTAAAAGATATTTTTGCCACTATTGACTATTCTACCCTTGGTATATTAAACCATTATTTTATTTTCTCATAATTTATTGAAAAACCGCTGGAATTATTGGGCAGAAATTCTCCTATCTTTGGAAATTCATAACTAATTCTAGAAAAATCGAAACGAAGATCCGTAAAATGTTCCGGACTCCTTAGGATGTCTATTTTCCATTAAAAATACCAGACTTTTCCCAGAATTTAAAAATCATTCCCAGATTTCACGCATTCATCCTCTGCCCAGAATTTCCAGCATTTTCGCAGCCTAAACTTTGTGAATTTCTTTCTCACTGTACAGAGCTCATTTCAACATGTTATTTAGAGATTTGGAAAGCTCTATATGCCTACTTTCATCATGAATTTGCTCAGAATTTTTCAATAACATTTTCAACATGAAATATGCGTTTTTCTGTGACCCGTTCAGAAATCGCCTAACCGACGAATTTTCGCCAGAACTTCGTTACTACAGTGTTCTTAACCTGGAAATTTTGCAGAACTACTTCCTTCACTAAATTTTCGAAATGAAGCTATTTTTAACTATAAAAACATGAAACTAAAATTATTCTAGAATTTTAATGATTAAAACTACTTCTATCTATGAATATAAACTCAAAACTAAAGAACTTTGCTTACTTAAAGCTTGGACTCCTTCAAGCTCTTCCTCCAACTCTCTCTCAAATAAGCAAGTGTTGCTTTGCTTGGTGTGAGGAAAAGTGAATGCCCAAAGGCCCTATTTATAGGAATTTCTCAAGGTAATTTGGTAAATAAAAGCAACTTCCCTCTTGTCAATTTTCCACCCTTGGATCTAGGGCAATTTTGCAACTTCAAATCCTCACCACTCTCCCTCTCATCTGCCCTCTCTCTCTCTCTCCCTTCTTCTCTTTCTTCTTCCTTCTCCTAGAAGCTAAAACAACTTGAAGTGCAAGAATTGAATAGTAAGTTGTATCCTACAAGCTTTGACCAATTGGCACATATGATGAAACTCAATTCCTTCCTCATGAAGCTCCCAAAACCGTGCCCCCTCTGAATTTTTGGGTTTTAGGTTTGTTTTGGGCTTTATTGCTTGGTTGGGCAAAAGTTTGGACTCCCAAAAATTGATCCAATGTGCATGGTTGTGGTAAAAAGCCCTAATTTAATTTCCTCTTGTTTATTATTTGATTTAGCTTAATTAAGTTTAATTTGTAATGCTTTTATTGATTACCAACTTAATTATGATCCTACTAAATCCATTTGTTTCAATCATTGATCCCTTGTTAGGCTTTATTGTTGAATTTAGCCAAAATATTGCAACTTGCTTGTAAACATTTATCATTAATTTAATTATGCATGTTAATTCAATTAAGATTAATTTTTTATGTTTACTAATTATTTTTAGTGTCCTCTAATTATTTTAGACCTCTTCCTATCCCTTTACGGCTTAATTTTGCCAATATGTGAATTATATGACAATATACCCCTAAGTGTGAATTTAATCGTTCTTGAATTGTTGGAAATTTCATTTAATTGGTTTAGGGGTTTTTAGGAAATTTTTACAATATTTTATGACCCTTAATAATATTTAGGGAGTTGAATTTTGCCCTATTAAATCCTACCGACAACTTATTCAAGAAGTAGGGTAAATACACTACTATTTTGGAGACAACATACTTTCCTATTTTCATGATATCTTATATTATTTCAGGAACCCCAATTTTATTATAGTCTTTAAAAAAAATTCATTTATACCACTCTTAATTAGTCATTGACTTTTAATTGGAATTATACATCTTTATTTATGCCTAATTTAGTTAAATTTAGTGTCTTCATTGATGTAATTTCAATTGCTCATTAATTGTTATTATTCACCCCTTAATTAGGCTCAGTGTGGTGATAACTCTTTAGGGTTTTCTATGAGTCAATTATGATTTTATGCATTAGTGTGTTAATTAAGGAGATTTTAGTAAATTTCACCTCTTAATGAGTTAATGATGCTTAATCAATTCCTTGATAAAGATTTGGCACAATTATTTAATTTAATGAATACCTTTATTATTTTTCTCCTATCTTGTTTAAGTATTCTTCCATAGTTCCTTATTGGTCCTTTTAATTCCATGTGAACCATATTTTAATTTGGTAATTACTTGCATTTTATGATATTTTATGGTTCCTAAGAGGATTCAATAATTAATTGCAAAAATTAATGCAATTACTTTAATTAATGTACAATTATTTGTCCAATCAATTATTGACACTTTCCTCTAATTTGTTTGATATTTCAATAACATTTCATGCCCCTTTAAAATTTAAATATAAACTATGCTTCAATATGAAAATTATAGGGTATTTTATGATCCCTAAATGAACTTAGAGTATTTGAGTTGCTTTGGTTTATTTAACTCTAGAAGAAAATTCTCTAATTTTAAACTATAATATCTTTGAGACCACATATTCACCTACTTTAATAGGTATCATTTAGTGGTTATGCTAAATAGGATTTTTAGGGTATTACAAATACACACTCGCACATATATATGTATGTATATATATGTGTGTGTCTATATATATATATGGGTGTATCACAAATATATATAGACACACACACGCACATATGTGTGTGTATACATATATGTATTTATATATGTGAGTGTTTGTGTATATGCGTGTGTATCTACGCACAAATATATATAGACACACACCCACACCTGTGCTTGTGTGTATGTCTACACACAAATATATATAGACACACACACGTGTGTGTGTATCTATATATGTACATATATACAAACACACACACAGATATACATATATGTGTGTATATACATATATATAGTGTGTTTATATGTGTGTGTGTAGATATATGTTTGTGTGTGTGAGGATATATGATAATGAGAAAATATGTAATAGGAGCTATTGATTCACTTTACTTATGTCATTTTAAATTTATATAAGGGCATTTTAGGAAAATGAGTAAAAACAACAAATTTAACTTCTTTCCTTAATCTCTACAAAATCGGTTAAATATTTCTTATAATTAAAACCGGAGAGAGTATTACTGTATTAGGAAATCAATTTCTAAACGGCATTTGACGTTGTCACAATCATAAAGCTGGGACCAATATCTTATATGCAGAAGGGACAAAAGAGACTAGAGACGTTTATCCTCGATCACATCTTCTTGCAACCACTAAAACTTGCTTATTGTCATGGTCCCCTTTCCTAAGTACCTGTCATTCGGTAATTTTTGTGTAAGATATTATCAAGTGAAAGTAACATGCGAGGTACTCCCTCCTTATAAACTTTCTAAACTTCCTCCCTATAAACTTATTATAATGCACTAACTAAAAAATTCTCACAAACTAATAAAAATAATTAAAGTTGCTAAATTTATCTTAAATTTTAAGTAATTTTCAATATTACATTTTCTAATTATATTAAACTCTAATATCATATTAATTATTACTTTCACCTACTACCCTTATTAATTATGGACATACATGAAAAAAAAAATATTTAATGCTATTTGCAAACAAACAAGTACTTTATAAAAAAGATCAAACATACTTTTTAATATACTTTTTAGTTGGTGGCGCGTAACTCAATTATGAGAGGAATGAAATAATAAATTTAGGGAAAATCAGGTTATAATAATGTTATAACCTCATGGCTATGTATGTCTTCGCCCTATATAAAGGCCTGCACGTAGCTTGTTTCAGCATCGATCAGTAGCGTCACAAAACTAAACTAAACAAATGGCTCTCAGAGTTATTGCATTGTCAGCTTCTCTTGTGTTTCTACTCTCACTCACCTTGGTTACATCTGTAAGTAATTGCCCTGTTGTTCTGATCGATTATTATTAGTTTCAAGCTTTTATTATTCCATCTACTTAGTTGTGTGTGTGTGTTTATATGCATACATGCAGGATGAGTGCTACTACCTTGTGAGTGTTCAGACAGGAGATCGCGCTGATGCAGGAACGGACGCTACAATTAGCCTCAAGTTATTCAACTCGTCCGGCGGCAGCATTACCGTCCCGAACCTCGAAGATTGGGGCTTAATGGAATCGGGTCACGACTACTTCGAGCGCGGAAACCTCGATCTCTTCGGCCACAGTGCCCCTTGCATTGATGTTTGCGGCATCACTGTCACCTCCGACAACTCAGGGAACAAGCCAGGGTGGTACTTGGATTCCGTGGAAGTCATCGTCAGTGGCAGCATATCTAAGAAGGCAGCGTTCCCAGTGAACCAGTGGCTGGCTCTCGACGAATATCCCTATAGTCTCTCTGCAACCGTCGACTTATGCTCCTTCATTAGTTTGAAGTCCACTCTCTCCTCTGTGTGACTAAAATATTAATATTACCTCTCTCCCCTTATTTATAAATAAGCTCTGAGATGGTAACATTATATATATATATATATATATATATATATATATATATATATATTCATATATCTGGTTTGTGTGTTATGTAATGTTTATCATGTATCTGTCTCATTTCAATTCAATAAAATAATTATTACCTCTATTGGCTTGTTCATAAACTCTAACTGTGAATAAGCTTTGAGGTAGTAATATATGTATCTGGCTTTTCTTGGTGTGTTGTGTGTTAAGTAATGTTTTTGTTGTGTGTCTCTTATCTCAATATTAATAAGTAACCATTTAAAAATACTACCACTAGTCTTAACTATAAAACAAAATTTATAGTGCAATTCACACTATAAATTTTTGTTTTATAATTAAGACCGGAGGGAGTAGTTACTCTAATTTTATACCTTGGAGTCTCATATATACTAACTACTTCATTTTCGGCTTTCATTTTTTGTTTTCTTTTATTTAAGGAAAGTACTGAAACAAATGCGGGGAGAGTAAAATTATTGACGCTTGTTTCTGTTTTAAAATACCACAAATTACTCTATACCTGCTTGTATTACTACCAACTCCAGTCTCTGGTATAAAAACTAGTTAGAAGTTGGATTTGATTTTAAATATAAGAACCCCAATTCATTTTGCCCGCCATGTTATCATTTGTACTCTAACCTATCTCTATTTATTGCACATGTTAAGAAAGTTTTTTTTTTTTTGGGTGCCAAGGCTCATGTTAAGAAAGCTTGTACGAAGGGTAGTTTCAATTCAAGTGCTTTAATAGGTCTTTTAGGAAATTAACACTTATTTTTACCAAATAATTAATTTCTCTAATCTATCCAAATTAGTTAAGTAGATCTTATATTAAGCATAGAAAGTAGTATTTTTTTGTATACTCATCTAATGCTTAATATAAGACATATTTACCTAATTTAATTAGATTAAGAAATTTGGTTAAGTTAATTAATATGACATATATTTTCTAAAATACCCTCTTCTTTTGTTTCCTTCTTCCACTTCTCTTTGATTATTGTTGAGGGAGCATCCATAAAGGCAAGTTTTTATTGTATATTTAAGATCAAAATCAACTCCTAAAATATATCTTATTTCAATGACCAAGGAGTATATAGATAATATAATAAATCTGTACCGATGAGCTTGAATAATGTTGTCTTCTTTTTGCAGGCATATCCTAGATTTTCATATTCATTGGGTTAGATTTAGGATAAAACACATCATAAATGAATTTCCACAAAAAAGAAATGAACATATTTTCTTGCCAGAAAAAAAATGAACATATATACTTTGATTTGGTAGAGCTAATGAGAAAAGGTTTATCAAAACAAGAAAAGGAAAAAGAGCTGATGAGAAAAGGAGCCTCGTTTGTCACATTTAAAATATCCCGCAGAACCATAGGAAACTAGTCATGGGAATAAAAGCAAGAAAATTTTATCGATCTATAATAAGCTCAGCAAAGTGTAGAAACAAAAATTAAATGTGGCGAAGCAGGTTAATCTTTGGGCTTGTAGGGGCTAGGTAGGGCAAGCCTAAGAAATTATTCTCAATAAATCGATTAAACTGAATTTTTTGGACCTTTGAATTGGTCCGTTGGTATTTGATCAATTTTTTTGTTTTTCAGTAAAGATTTATTATTTTATTAGTTTTAAAGTATTGTGAACAAAGTCAGAATAAAGATAGCATTGTCCGCTTTGTGTCATGGTAACATCTTTAAAATTAAACCAAGGATTCTAATAAAGGGTACAATCCAGGATCATCCTTTCAAGAACCTTTTATTAATTCCCCAAAAATTAAGTACAATAATTGACAAGGGAGACTTTTGGTCTAAGTCATTCATATTTGTAGCAATTATATATAACCGCTACAAAGTATTACAATGAACAAGGTAGGGTTTCATGTTTTATAGTGGTTAATATAGCAGTTTTTACTTAAAAACCAACACAATATTTCACCAAGATCCTTTAGTCATAATCTTTCATATGTTTTTCTAGGAATTAAAGAGAGATAACCTTAATAACCTTTAGTGTTAACTCATTATACAACCCATCACATAAATTCCTTAATTTATAAGTATATGATTTTTCAACAAACACATCTCTTCATTTTAAAATATTCCATACACATCTTTTGGGGAGTACATAGCTTGGGATTACAATTTTAATGAACACGAATAAAATAAACCACCGACAATAGAGTTGCTTCCCCCCCCCCCCCCCTCCCCCTTCTATGCTATAACAATATCATTTTTATTTATTTTGATAAAGGGGATCATAGATCTATGTAGATCCGTAATATAACTCCTCCTTTTTTTTTTTTTTTGGGATTGTTGTAGCTAATTAATTACAAAGAATTTAAAAAATAACAGCAGAAAATAATTAAATACCATTCACTTTGACAACTTTGAGGATAACATACTCGGTCCACACAAAACATGTTATCCTACTGTTTTGGGTCAACACTTTCTAACCACACAAAAAAGGATTCAAAGAGCTATCTCAAACAAAGGGTCGGAAATTAAATTCTGAAGTTGGAAGGAAAAACAAAACATATTGGAACCAGTGTGGGTCCTAAAAATCGTCATATCCGAACCATCCATACTCAATGATTTTCAACTTATAATTTTTATTTTTTTAAGAAAATAATTGTTAAGATATTATCTTTATTTTAGATTATATACTATTAAAATAATTATCTAAAAAATAAAGATAAAAAAAATTAAATTTAGACCATCCAAATAAGATTTAAACAGTTCATATTTAATGAGTTTTATGAAGGGTTTCAAACAGATTTTGCCATGCATGTAACGCCTCATTTTCAATACCAAAATCTTGGCCAAAATATTAGTAACACCACCAAATATAGGATATTTAACACTCAAACACATATTTACAATATGGCCAAAGGTAGAAATCCATTTATACAGGGCCAAAATAAATCCAATAAATAAGAGTTATTTTAAAATGCGGAAGTCTTTTAGGTTCATGGCAAATAAAATAACACAACATAAACTAAAGGAGTACAGAAGAGCCTACAAAGCTCACTCCATGGGTGCATTCCCTTGATCTCTACTAAGTTATTCACCTGAAAAATGATAATATGGGGTGAGATTACACATCTCAGTAACTACTGAATATTTCCACCGCATACAAGTAAATAATGTATGACAAAAAGGCATAAACTTATTTCATAAATATAAATATATACCATACTTTCTCTTACAAAGATTATTTGTAAAAGTAGTTATCAATACAAAAATAATAAAATATGACTTTATATATATAAATATATTTTTCAGAAGTTCTCATCATATGTCTTTACAAATCATTCATCAGTCTATCGAATCCTTGATCTGTTCAGAAATGCATTATGCAGTATGCAGCCTCCCTTATACCACCTCCATCCGTATACCGCTGACTGGAGCCATAGGCTAACACATAGTCCAATAGAAACTTATTCATTTGACTGAATTGTTCCAAGCTCACCAAATCTTAAGATACACCCGGCCAAAGGTATAGAGCTTAAATCTGGACTATGGCTCCCCTCCTTTAAAATAACTAAGGAGGTGTCACATGTCCCACAACTCCAATGAAATCCCGGCCAGAGGAAAACATGGAAGATGGGGCCCTGAAACAAGTACCATCCACTGTGCACCGAGTGGTGGCATAAATCATTCTTATCATTCAAATCCCTCCTTACTCCACCCATCATAATACAACCGCCATGATGAATATGTTCACTCAAAATAATGCATTATTATACCATAAAGTTTTATACATCAATATGCGTATTTATGAATAGTGAATACTATGCGTATATGTGAATAGTAAAATACGATATATATACATGAATAGTAAAAATGAAGAGTACATACGGTATGTATACGTGAATAGTAAATACGGTATGTATACGTGAATAGTATTATGAATAGTAAATACGGTATATGTGAATAGTAAAATGAATAGTAAATACGGTATACGTGAATAGTAAAATGAATAGTAAATATGGTTTACGTGAATAGTAAATACAGTATACGTGAATAGTAACATGAATAGTAAAAATGAATAGTAAATACGGTATACGTGAATAGTAACGTACGTATAAATAGTACCTCTGCAGATTTGCAAATCAAAGTTCCCACACCGGATCTTAAAACCATAAATATTTTCTAAATATTCTTGCCAAAATAGTAAACAAACAAATTTATAATCATACATAATTCACAAGTATAAGGAAGAATATTCAGAGTTACCTGTTACTTGCTAATACCCGAATCACCAACCAGCTATTATAACTCTCAAGCAAATATCTCTCTACTCTCTCTCTCTCTCTCTACCTCTCTCTATAGCTCTTAGAAGTTGTGAAGAATGAAATGAAATGGAAGGTCTATTTATAGTTGGAAAATGGGTCCTTAAGTGTAATTTTCGTCTCTGGGTCGTTCTACGTAATTTTCCCCGTGACAAATTTTCAAACCTCCCGTGACTCTTCCCGTGGCTGGTTGTGGAAATTATTTTTCGTGGGTCCCACATGAATAGTAAATAATATTATATTATAATAATATAATATTATTATTCAAATAGTAAATTACTATTACGTGGGTCCCGCTGACAAAATTTTCAAACTTCACGAGAGTTTCTGTCGGCAGAGGAGAAATAATTTGACGTGGGTCCCACATGAATAGTAAATACGTATTTTGGAATAGTAAATACCGTATTTTTAAATAGTAAATACGTATTTGTGAATAGTGAACACTATTCATATTTCACAAATTTCAAGTATTAAATACGTATTTGCGAATAACATATATATATATATATATATATATTTTTAAATACGTATTTGTATATAGTAAAAACGTATACGTGAATAGTAAATACTATTCACGGGGCCCACAAAATACTGATTTCAAATTTATTACTTTCCAAAAATAGAGCCTACTAGTCTTCCCAAAATAGGTTTATGTTCAAGATATTAGATTCAAAATTCAGGATGTTACATTTCTCCCCTCCTAAAAGAAAATTTTGTCCTCAAAATTTCGCTATAATAAGAATTCTAACCTATTTAAATAAATGAGGATAGGTTTGTCGCATGCTCTCCTCCGTTTCCCAAGTAGCATCTCCGGGAGCCATTCCTTTACACACAACCTTTACAAGCTAATATCCTTGTTCCTCAATTGCTTATCCCCCGCATCAACAATCCGCTCCGACTCAGCTTTATATATCATATTATCCCTAAGTCCTATCTCTTTCCCAAACATGCTCACCAAACACACAACACAATTTTCGTTCATCTTGTACCCAAAGTAATATTCAGACACAGGATCCACTAGTTCCTTATTTGAGCGCTTGGTTACACTGGCCTCACAGGCCAGTTCATTCTTCCTTTCTGCTTATTTCATTGTATTACCACGACACTGGATATTCAGATCTTACAGCTTAAGAAGTTACCCTCAGGCCATAATAACCACAATATGATATAATCTGATTATTCTGCCAACCTTAAGATAAACTTTAGACATACAGGTCTAATGTTACCATGATAGGCAACAAACACAATACTAGGCACATAAGTCTTATAGCCTAGAGATACCACCATATGCAAACTAGCTCAACGGGTCTTACCGCTTCAAGCCTCTGCTCGTCTATCCTATACCCGTGCTTCCTCAATTCAAGTTTAAGAAAACACTTACTTACTAAATCTAGCTTTCACCAATGGCAAGTAATTCAAAAACAAGTACATTTGGCAAGATTCCACAAACTAAGTATATCCACAACAGTTTCCAACCTCTTCTAGCTTGTACACCTTCCACCACAATCATAATGTAAAAGTCAATTCTTGTTCTGATTTCACAAGGATTCATTCCATGAGACATCATAGTTTATAAATGTCGATTACAAACTGGTCTTAAATCCTGTTGTAAATATTGCGTAAAAATTTCCAAACACAGCAAGTGCATTGGTAAGTTCAAAATTCAAATACTCAGGGACCTAGCAACTATTTTAAATAGTCACCAACTCCGAATACATTCCAGGTTCCAACTTATTCTACTCAACTCATCCATGAAACACTCAATTCATTATTTCTAAAGAAAGATTCTATTATCAAGATCATTTCCTATGCTAGTTAAACAGTTGGCAATCTCTGAACACCTTATACATGTTGGTATCACATGATTCGAATTCAATCCTTAGTATCTCAAAGACATATACTAAATATCATCTGTTCCTCTCATAGTTATCTATTAATCACACCCAAATAACATACTAATATTGTAACATAAATCACCGGATTTCATACTTTCATAATTAGACATACTATCTTAACTCAGATTGAATTCAAGTCTATTCTCAAATATTCCCAGACATTAATAGTCAAGTTTACAATTTGATTCTTATAACCTCAACATCAACTGATAATTCGTGTTTCCCCAAAAATACCCATTATACATACTAAGATCATGATTCACAATTCCTAATCTAATTCTTGGATTATACGAAGACTATCTACAACCTCAGCAGCATTCACAAGGTTCTAATTCTACCTCAACCTGCAATATCACAACGGCTCATTTCGTTCTTAAGTTCTATTTCAGCTTAGATTAAATTAAAGCCTATCCTCAACATTTACTATATTCATTCTAACATCTTACTGGCATTCCTAAGGATCACCATTTCATACCTTTCCATCGATCTTCCAACATGTTTATCCAAAAACCTTAGTCTTTGAATTATCTGTGACAAATTCATAGAGTTCTTCGGATACTCAGAGAGTGAAGAATGCTCTCGGGTTAATTGGCACAACTCATCATCATTTCAAATCTTTGGATTCTCTCCGGTTCATCTAATATTATTAGGAAGTCACCCTTCCCAAGATTACTATCACCTTAGCACGCTTACGCTTAAAATCCTATTTTCAAATGTCAATTCCGACATCTTGAGTCAGCTGCACATCCAAGACAGATTTCTTAGATAAATGCGCGTATAAACGTCCAAACTTAATTTCTTGAAAACACAGCTAGCAATAAATGCCATAGCGATTTCTGTCTGCAAAGGTCTAGGAAACTGCGACCCCTAACGGTGGCTAGGGTGCACTAGGGTGCGGTGCCATAAAATTTTCCGCATAACAACAAAATCTACATGATTCTGAGCTAACGACAGATGAGAATCCGATGCTGCTTAACAAAATATAGACGTTGCTAGCCCAGCTATAAATAGAGTAAAGAAAGAGTAAATGTTTCACGTTCTCTCAAACTTCACAAAACCTCCACATATTCATTTCCTCTCCGATCGTAACCTTCACTATAACCTTCCACATTATCCTTAAACATGGCCGGTTCAAGTAACTCTATTCCAGTCTCCGATTCATTCAACCCTTTCTTTCTTGAAGCCTTACTTCATGACTATCAGACTAACATGTTGTCTGATTTGTCAAACAATGCATCATACCCTTATCCTTCTTTACTTCCCCAAAATCCCGTAAGTATGAACGTTCATTCATCTGCCTCAACGATTAACATTCCTACTCCTCCTCCAAGGATACAAGATTCTATTTTTACAACTACTAACAGAAAGGAATCTGAAGCAGGTCCATCAAGGCGACCTGTCCAAAGGTGTCGTAATGTGGCAGAACTTATGGAGTCTACGGTACCTTCTCAACCAAGGAATCCTGCTTCTACCTTGACTGAGACTACTAATCCATTTTCATGTGGTTGCTGCCATGTTCTACGAGAGATTATTCATACCAATGGACTTCAATACCATAAACTTGAAGTTCATGGGAGGATTGGTATGATATGTCACGCTGTCTTTCACCAGGACGTACAAGGAGGTTCTTCCAATCCTCAAGTATTTGACTTTGGTAAGAAAAATTTAGAAGATGTCAAACATTTTCTAGAAAATTATTGTTTGAATCAAAATTCTTTAGGGTATGTCCTGGTGTCAGATCCCCTATCAGCCTACTATGAGGCCCTCTGTGTTGGTTTGGAATGGACTAAAAATCAAAATGATCTCCCTAATAGTTCATTTCCAACCAATACAGAAAATATATCCAATAAAGGAAAAGAGCTCATGGTTGTAAATAATAATCCTTCAGTCCCCATACCTAGTAATCCATACCGATCAAGAGCTGAACAAAATATTAGAGCTGCATCAATGTCAATTAATGATCTTAGAGACTTATTCCATTTACCTCAACAAGAAGCGGCTCAACAAGTTCGTCTATGCAAAAATGTTCTAATGAAAATATGCCATAGGGGAGGAATAAAGCATTGGCCTTATGTAAAAATTCGAAGCACTATGAAGCAAATAGCTAGATTGAGAAGAACAATGTCTCCTGATGGTCCTCTCTCAAGAGCAGCCGCTCAGGAAGAAATTAATAGACTTAAACTTGAGATAGTCGAAGCTTGCGGTGGGATTGTACCAACTGTTGTTCTTGATGCTTGAAATAATATAGTCTAGCCTTCTTGCTAATGTTTGTAATCTCTATTCTAGGATTCATAAGGATTTTCGAGTTTTCCTGCCAAACTCAACTTTATCTTATTAAATTCAAACTTAAGCCAGTTATTCTGTATAATCAAGACTATGCCCGTATTTTGTTATGGTATTGTCATCTGTTACTCATATAAATTAGCTAGGTAAGTGTAAATCTAGCGAAAATCTCTTCATACTTTTTACAACGGCAACTAATTGAATAACCATCAAATAGGGGCTTAGTCTTTCAATCACTTTCCTAGACACCAATAAAAATATTCATCCTAGAAAGTAATTTTAGGCCTACAGAATCCAATATTCAATAAATTTTCTACTTACCAACTTCCGCTACGCAGCTCTGAAATTTAATCTCAATCACATCCTCAAATCATAAATCCTCATTATCAATCACTTGAATATTTTGATTAACCCATTCTTCTCCTATCATGAATGTCACAAGAAAATTGGTAAAAAGAATCCAAAGCTATAAAGGAAAATGCACATGTTATGATATTTAATTTGCCATGACCTCAAAATTTTTATTTAGAAAACTGATAGGAAATTTACAGATTGGCCAGAACCTTTGCTCTGATACCAAAAATGTAACGCCTCATTTTCAATACCAAAATCTTGGCCAAAATATTAGTAACACCACCAAATATAGGATATTTAACACTCAAACACATATTTACAATATGGCCAAAGGTAGAAATCCATTTATACAGGGCCAAAATAAATCCAATAAATAAGAGTTATTTTAAAATGCGGAAGTCTTTTAGGTTCATGGCAAATAAAATAACACAACATAAACTAAAGGAGTACAGAAGAGCCTACAAAGCTCACTCCATGGGTGCATTCCCTTGATCTCTACTAAGTTATTCACCTGAAAAATGATAATATGGGGTGAGATTACACATCTCAGTAACTACTGAATATTTCCACCGCATACAAGTAAATAATGTATGACAAAAAGGCATAAACTTATTTCATAAATATAAATATATACCATACTTTCTCTTACAAAGATTATTTGTAAAAGTAGTTATCAATACAAAAATAATAAAATATGACTTTATATATATAAATATATTTTTCAGAAGTTCTCATCATATGTCTTTACAAATCATTCATCAGTCTATCGAATCCTTGATCTGTTCAGAAATGCATTATGCAGTATGCAGCCTCCCTTATACCACCTCCATCCGTATACCGCTGACTGGAGCCATAGGCTAACACATAGTCCAATAGAAACTTATTCATTTGACTGAATTGTTCCAAGCTCACCAAATCTTAAGATACACCCGGCCAAAGGTATAGAGCTTAAATCTGGACTATGGCTCCCCTCCTTTAAAATAACTAAGGAGGTGTCACATGTCCCACAACTCCAATGAAATCCCGGCCAGAGGAAAACATGGAAGATGGGGCCCTGAAACAAGTACCATCCACTGTGCACCGAGTGGTGGCATAAATCATTCTTATCATTCAAATCCCTCCTTACTCCACCCATCATAATACAACCGCCATGATGAATATGTTCACTCAAAATAATGCATTATTATACCATAAAGTTTTATACATCAATATGCGTATTTATGAATAGTGAATACTATGCGTATATGTGAATAGTAAAATACGATATATATACATGAATAGTAAAAATGAAGAGTACATACGGTATGTATACGTGAATAGTAAATACGGTATGTATACGTGAATAGTATTATGAATAGTAAATACGGTATATGTGAATAGTAAAATGAATAGTAAATACGGTATACGTGAATAGTAAAATGAATAGTAAATACGGTGTGAATAGTAAATATGGTTTACGTGAATAGTAAATACAGTATACGTGAATAGTAACATGAATAGTAAAAATGAATAGTAAATACGGTATACGTGAATAGTAACGTACGTATAAATAGTACCTCTGCAGATTTGCAAATCAAAGTTCCCACACCGGATCTTAAAACCATAAATATTTTCTAAATATTCTTGCCAAAATAGTAAACAAACAAATTTATAATCATACATAATTCACAAGTATAAGGAAGAATATTCAGAGTTACCTGTTACTTGCTAATACCCGAATCACCAACCAGCTATTATAACTCTCAAGCAAATATCTCTCTACTCTCTCTCTCTCTCTACCTCTCTCTATAGCTCTTAGAAGTTGTGAAGAATGAAATGAAATGGAAGGTCTATTTATAGTTGGAAAATGGGTCCTTAAGTGTAATTTTCGTCTCTGGGTCGTTCTACGTAATTTTCCCCGTGACAAATTTTCAAACCTCCCGTGACTCTTCCCGTGGCTGGTTGTGGAAATTATTTTTCGTGGGTCCCACATGAATAGTAAATAATATTATATTATAATAATATAATATTATTATTCAAATAGTAAATTACTATTACGTGGGTCCCGCTGACAAAATTTTCAAACTTCACGAGAGTTTCTGTCGGCAGAGGAGAAATAATTTGACGTGGGTCCCACATGAATAGTAAATACGTATTTTGGAATAGTAAATACCGTATTTTTAAATAGTAAATACGTATTTGTGAATAGTGAACACTATTCATATTTCACAAATTTCAAGTATTAAATACGTATTTGCGAATAACATATATATATATATATATATATATTTTTAAATACGTATTTGTATATAGTAAAAACGTATACGTGAATAGTAAATACTATTCACGGGGCCCACAAAATACTGATTTCAAATTTATTACTTTCCAAAAATAGAGCCTACTAGTCTTCCCAAAATAGGTTTATGTTCAAGATATTAGATTCAAAATTCAGGATGTTACAATGCAAGTACGGAAAATGGAATTAAGATTCTAGATCTAATAGAATGGCAAGCTGCTATTAGGTAAATTCCACAAGTGCCCCTCTGATAACTCTATATCCAAAATGACGCCAATTTACTCCGGCCTTGACCAATAATTGATGAATGTTGGGCTCTTCACCTAAGGGTCACCTCCACATTTAATTACACAAATGTAATACCATATATTCAATTAATGAATATAAAAAACACTTAGGAATTAAAATTCAATTACCATCGTTGGACCCGGCAAACCAATGGCTGGCTCTAGATGAATGGCCCAGACATCTCTATGCCAACCTCAGCTTATCCTCAGCTTACGTAGATTGTTCATCTAATTCTTTTCTCCGACAGTAAAACTTCGGATTTTTTATTTTTTATTTTTTATTGGCTTGCCCAACTGCTACAGAATTAGCTTACTTAGCTTGACTCTTCAAACTCGATCGTCAGTACAGTTACAAACAAAAGCATCAAGTAACCCAGAGACAAGAATATACACTCCTTTTATTTGTAACTTTGTAAATATAATTTAGGATCATTTATCCACAATTTACCAATAAAAATTGTTTTGGAGCCTTATCACTCAAATATTGTTAAAGATAGATAAAGTTAAGTCACCATGCCAACTCGCTCGCATTCACACTATAGAAAACGTGCTTGTGGCTTCTTTGAATAAAGACTGAAACTACTGAGGTGATATTTTGTTGCATATAAATAATACTCCCTCTGGTCCTAATTATAAGAATATTTTTTGGAGTTGGTTTTGGTCCTAATTATAAGAGGAAGTTTTAACTTTTGTCAATTTTTTCCTATAATACCCTTATTTATACTTTCTCAATAATAATTAAAAATAATAATAATTTAATAATACACCTATGTATTTTATAAAATAAATAATGTTTGCAACTCATCAATGTCATATACACCTCAATTATTATAAATTTTTCTTATAAAATAATTTTGAGCTATTTTTGTCATATTTTTCTTATATGCTAATACTTCCTCCATAATAATTAATTTAACGACACGCTTATATTCTATCAAGTGAGAAATTATATTATATTTTTTATTTTTAATAAAATAATTTTAATATTACTTTAAAAATAAAATATTAAAGAGTAACCATATATGACATTGCTTTGATGTGAATGCATTCGCTCGCTGACGTAATTTAACCACACGATTAGGCATTCGCTTGCTGACTCACACGGGCCCATGTGATGTGAATGTATTTCTTTAATGACCCTCAAAACTAATTTTGCCTTGATGTAATTTTTAATTCTAAGTAGGGGTATTTTTTTAAAATAATTATAATTAACTAATTTAACTTCTCTCTTGAATCTCTCCAAATTCTGGTAAATAGTTCCTATAATAAGGACCGGAGGAAGTATCTTTTGTCGTGTTTAACTCTCTTGGTCCAGGCTATTTCCTGCCTTACAAGACGAGTGTACTTGACTTGGGGGTAAACCAATTCACTCTTTACTACTCTCCTATTTAAATCCAAATAAACCAATTAAAAATTCATTGAGCTTTCTAAAATACCAATTACCATACCTCAATTAATATTACGTTTAATCTCCTAATTAATGAAAACTCATTCCCTAAGATATTTTTAAGCTCTCCTAATGTGCAATTTAGGTTGGCTAATGCAATTGGTCCTTTTTAACTTCATATTAATTCAATCACTTGAACATTAACATACAAGAACAGTTTAACCAATCAAGAAATATCAAGGAAACATATATCATTACAACCAAACAAAAAATAAAAAATAAAAAATCGAATTCCAGCGGTGACTTTTGTTACAGAAAAGTCTCTGTCCCCGCGGCTGTGTTTTTATATATTCATTGGGTTAGATTTAGGATAAAACACATCATAAATGAATTTCCACAAAAAAGAAATGAACATATTTTTTTGACAAAAAAAAAACGAACATATATACTTGGATTTGGTAGAGCTGATGAGAAAAGGTTTATCAAAAAAAAGAAAAGAAAAAAGAGCTGATGAGAAAAGGAGCCTCGTTTGTAACATTTAAAATATCCCGCAGAACCATAGGAAACTAGTCATGGGAATAAATTTGAAAACCTAGCTCCAATCTTATCTTTTTGTTTTTTTTCCCGTATATGTAATCCATATATATATATTTTTTTAATCCGCAATCTAATCCTTCTCAAAATTTGAAAAGTGTAAGATTCAGAATTTCTTCACGGGCAATAAATGCAGTTATGCATTCTGACGCAAGAAGTTTTTATCTCCGATGAAAATGACTGATTATTTTTTTCCCTTGGTCAATGAAAATGACTGATTTTACAAATGTCTTATGCCTACTTTTTGGTAACATGATTCAGAATTCATGAGCATGACTTTGCACAGACATAAATTAAGTAAGATGGGAGATTGCTGTAAGTGAAGAGGAATGGAAGGGGTGAGATGAGTATGGAGGGTTGCATCAATGGATGTGGAGAGGGAGGCGACATGTAGAAGAGAGGATGCATTTTAATTTTAATTTTTCCTTTACTTTAATTTTATAATAAAAAAAATATTATGTTAATATTTAAGTATGCTTTGTGAATATTTTATTGCAAAATCAACATTAAATTTGCTAGCTCAGCATGTTCTGTCAGTGAGGGTTAATGGTGCTAACACTAAGAGATACTTTATAAACCTAAAAGACTAAATGGATAATTGATGTCAACTTAAGGTTTTCTAATTATCCTTTATGGGAATGAATATTTTTCGAAGTTTCTTAATTTGATGTTGTGTCTCACTTAATTAAGCGGTGAGACGGTATATTAGTTTTTTGGGCAAAGAGGCCCCGGCCCCAAGGCTAGACAGTCCAAGGCCAAAGAGGCCAGAGACCTGAGGGGCTAGAGAGGCGTGTCTAGCCAGGGTAGATTGAAGCATATGGAATTTTGTCAACTGATTGGGTGCATGTGGTTTGTCATTTTCCACGGTGTTTGAGGCATGGTGTGAGAGAAATCATGTTCGTGGTCTTGGACGTGTTTCTAGGTATTTCCAGCTTCTTTGTCCTTTATTGTAAGCTTGTAGCTTTGATTGTTTAGCTAGGTGGCATGTTTGTGCATTTGTTGGAGAATATCATGTACCCTATTTTGATCATAGTAGATTATATTTTCATTCATTTGGACAACGTGTGGTTTTTACCCTTGTATGTTAGGGGATTTCCATGTTATTAATTTTGGTGTCTCTTGTGCCATTTAATTTCCACCATATATTTGCTTACTTTGTTTCCTCAAAGACTCTTGCAAGTGACATGAAGGTTTAACATCCATTGTTCTGCTTCCTAACAAGTGGTATCAGGGTTGGTTGTCAGATTGTTTGACTTGTTGACTTGTTTGAGTAATGGAGACAATGAGGATGATTTCTTTAAATGGCCAAAGGGTGTATATGATAAAAGCTTTGGTGGCTAGAGGGAATTTGGATGCTATTAATATAGAGTTGCAACATCAAAGGCTTAATCATATTAATTAAAAAAAAATGGGGAAAGATGTACTTCCAGAATTGAAGAATGTAGAATTAGAGAAGTGAAGTGTCCTTGCTACATGGCTTGTGAACAAGTTAGAGTATCTGTCAGGAAGAATGTTTCTTCAAGGAGGTTAGAGTTGCTTGAATAGATGCACCTTAACATTTTATGGAAAGTTTGAAGCTTGTTATTATGTGAATACTTGATTGGCATTTGTCTCTATATAGTCATGAGGGGAGAGATGTAGGGATTTGGACTCCCTCCCTATGTGGAGAAAAGCTCATGTTTAAATTATTCAATTTGTTGTATTTCTTATTTGATGTATTTTATCCATGGTTATCAAAACCGGACAGGACCGGCCGGTTCGAACCGGAAACCGGCGAACCGGCCGTGTAACCGATCCGGAAAAGCATAGAAACCGGGGTCAACTTCCTTTTTTCTTAAAAAAAAAAAACGTCGTTTGGAACTCTTCGTATGTAAAGAGAAAGAGATGAACAGAGAGAGAGGGATGTACAGAGCCCGGGCTCATATCGATGAAAATCAGAAGAGCAACGAAGCACAGAGGTCACCGGAATCGGAGCGATCACTACTTGTTTTCTCTCAGAAACCGCCGGAGATCGATGGGGGGCAAATGCACCAAGGTGCTGATCGATGGTGGACAACCAATGAGACCAGAGAATAGACAGGCAGAGAGAAGAGGGAGCCAGACCAGCCATGGCTGAACCTTTGTGAGAGAAACAAAGAAAAACTTCAAAATAGAGAGAGAAAAATGAAAACTCAGCACTTTACTAGGGGAGAAAAATAAATGAGATGGTTGTGCAGCAGAAAAACTGATGCTAGTAATTATTTGTCACCGCCTTTAGTTTAAATCATCCTGATTCGCTGAAGATTTTGGCTGGGCACAAATTTCAAAAGGTCTTCTCCTCTGAATATTGAAGAGACACTTCACTGACAAAAAAAAATAGCTTCATTTGGCGCAAATCTCAAAGATCTTCTCATCTCTTTATTCAATGGAAATTTAAACATCTAAAGGATTTTTTTTTTAAAAAAATTATATTATGAAGGAATAACTTAGAAATTTTTACTTCCTAACCGGTTTGGTCCGGTTTAAGTCTGGTTTAACTCCAGTCTGACCTACTGACCCTTGACCCAGTATCCTGACTGGTTTAGTGACCGGTCCAGTTTTAATAACCTTGATTTTATCAAATGAAAAGAAAGGAAAGAAAGAAAAACAATGAGAGAATGAAAAAAAGGAAATTTTCTAATTGTTTTTTTTGGGAAAGAATATTCACATGAAGTTACCCAATTTGATGTTTTGTCTCATTTATTTAAGTGGTGAGATGGCACATTAGGCTTTTGGACAGAGAAGTCCCGCTGAGGCCGAATAGTCCAAGACCGGAGGGGTTAGATTCCCGGAGAGGCCAATAAGGCCGGTGTAGATAACAGTGGTCGGAGAGGTCTATTTATACAGCATTAACTACATGTCAACTCAACCGTTGAACCCAAGGAAGAATGGTCTAACATGTTTTGTGTACAATCATATGTTGAAAATAAAGCTTTAAATAAGTTTTAAATATTTTTTTTTGAAAAAATAATAGTTAGTAGATTATCTTTATTTTAGATTATATACCTTAAAATAATTATCTAAAAAATAAAGATAAAAAACTATATTTAGATCATCTAGATCAGATATGAACTATCCATATTTAAGTTTTGGGGGCTCAACAAAGGGTTCCAAATAGATTTTGCAATGCAAATAGGAAAAATGAAATTAAGATTCCAGATCTAATAGAATAAGCATGCTATTAGACCGGTTGTTTGGGAAAGCGGTATAAATAATATCTTTCAGACCTCATTTTAAAGGAACCAATCTAAAAAAATATTTATAAAACTGTCACCAGTAATAATTTTTAGAATTGATTCTCTACATTTGGTTTAAATGTGGTGATCTAAAAGCCCATTTTTATACTAGTACAAGATGCTATTAGATAAATTCCACAAGCACAAGTGCTCCTCTAGATAACTCTATATCCAAAATGACGTACGCCAATTGACCCCAGCCTTGACCAATTGATGAATATTGGGCTTTTCACCTAAGTGTCAACTCCACATTAAATTACACACAATGTAACCGTATATTCAATTAATGAATATAAAAACACTTAGGAATTAAAATTCAATTAAAATCTGTCAAATAAGCACTTAATCCTCACATTTACCTTTGAACACAATTAGATCAAATTAACACACTCTGGTCTGGTCCATCGGAATGCTAAAAACTAAATATAGGCTACAAAAAGCTATGAAAATATAGAGAATATCAAATGTCCTCTGTCGTTTTATTTCATGGCTTGTAGGCTAATTTACGATTCAATTCTAATGACAATGAGACAATTTTATTATTATATATATGTTATTAAAAATTATATACACAATTTTAAAATTTGTGTGTTTGGTACTACAACAAAACCCTAAATCAGCGACGGAATTCTGCCTCTAAATTGACTTAGCAATGGAAATTCATTGTTAATTAATCAATGATCGTTTATGTGACTACGAAATCATCCAGTTCCATCGCTAACCCACTGTTTTTTTAGACTTCTACTGGGGCGTTATTACATATAATGCATTTGTCTGTAACAATCAAGGCTACTATACAACTTGATGTTTTTTATTAGTTTGTATTATTTCACTTGAAAACATCTTTTACTATGCATCCCAGTTTTCACCTTAAATATACGTGTAAGAAACTTTTGAATATTGTTAAAAAGATCATTTTTATTTGTATATATTATTTATTGAAATAATGTTTTTATGCTGGCTTTTTGAGAAACCGTTTTTTTTTTTCTAAAAAATGTTTTCTTTTTATGGCAGGAAAAGTGTTGCTCAGGCAGAGAGGGAAATAAACTTGAAAACAAGTGTATGCATATAGTTCACATGGCGGGCTTGACCTGACGACGAAAACAAGTTATGTAGCCTTGCTATGAAGAAGCCAAAGTATTTATATGTTAACATATTTATTAATAAAATAAATAAATGTCATAAGAAATAAATAAAAATTAATATATATTAAATTAAAAATAGCATATTGGTTATAGTCATATTTTTATTAATTTAAAAATACAGCCGCGCGGGCAGTGACTTTTTGGCAACAAAATATGCCCCTTAAAGTCGATTTTTTTTTTTTTGGGGTAGTGATATATGCTTCCTTGATATTTCTTGATTGGTTAAATTGTTCTTGTATGTTCATGTTTGAGTGATTGAATTAATTAGAAGTTAAAAGGGACTAACTGCATTGGCCAACCTAAATTACACATTAGGAGAGCTTAATGATATCTTAGGGAATGAGTTTTCATTAAATAGGAGATTAGACTTAATATTAATTGAGGTATGGTAATTGGTATTTTAGAAAGCTTAATGAATTTTTAATTGGTTTATTTTGATTTAAATCTGAGACGAGTAAATGATGAATTGGTTTGCCCATCACTTCATCAATGGTTGCGTCTTGTGACAAAGACAGGAATCAAAACTTGGACCTCGCGCATGTTTTTAACGTCTTTGCCAGTCAAGTTGTTTTGACCTTATGTTATTTATTCACACACAAAGATATAGATATATAGATATAGGGACACGTACTGTAATGTTCCAACGGAATTGGGCCCTACCGCCCTAATCACTACACGCAACCTGTATCTATGAAGCACCGACACTCCTTTTTTAAAAAAATATGCGTGTCGGAGACTCCGACACCCGTTCGACACTCCGACACCGTTCGACACTCCTCAATACTCCTATTTTTTAAAAATATGTGTGGTTTTGAATATTACTAAATTGATGATGAATTTTTCTTTTATATTTTTTTTTAAAAAAAGGAGGCACGACTTTTAAAATGAAGCTGAATCTAATGTGAGCCAAAGCTGGAGGCTAGGATTTTACGAAATATTGAACTTGAATGTAAATTAATATATATATATATATATATATATATATATATATATAAAATATCAAAACGTGTTCTAACGTGTCAAAATTTAAATTTTTTCAAGATTAATGTGCCGGAGTGTCGAGTCGTATCGTATTTGGTGTCTCGTGTTGGTGTCGGTGTCGGTGTCGGTACAACATAATCTGTAAGGCAAGAAGGAACCTGCAAGTGAGGTACAAACCGTGGAACCTCCCACAGTATATATGGACAAAAGTTTCTTTTTCTACTTCCTTTTGCTAAAACGAGCATGAACAGGTAATATTGCTATATATGGTTCATGGGGAAAGAAAGGTGTTTGTCAAGAAGACAGACTGGGCGAAAAGAGTTAAACACAACAAAAGATATTTATTTATGTGCAACAAAATATCACCTCAGTAGTTTTAGCTTTTATTCAAAGAAGCCACATGCACTATAGATATCCTATTCTACATGACCCACTATAGAAAACGTGCATGTGGCTTCTTTGAATAAAGGCTGAAACTACTGAGGTGATATTTTGTTGCACATAAATAAATATCTTTTTTTGTGTTTAACTCTCTTCGCCCAGTCTATCTTCTTGACAAAAACATTTCATTCCCCATGGTCCATATATAGCAACATTACGTGCAATCTATATTATTCACAGAGTTCACATGCCTAGCTCGTTTCAACAATAGGAAAAAGAATAAGACACTTTTGTCCATAACCGTGGCATGTTCCGCGTTTTGTTCCTCACGCTCAAGCTCCTTCTTGCCTTACAAGACGCGTGTACTTGACTAGGGCCCAATTCCTTTGGAACATTACAGTAAGTGTCATATTATTATTCACAATTTTCATCTCACTTTGGTAGTAATATAATTTAGGCTATTTTTTAGAATGGCTATTGGAGCTGAGGTAAGTTTCTTTGAGGAATTTAATCTCCAATTGTGTAAAAAATGTTTATGAATTGTGATTCCAAATAAGTATCACTTTGGTTTAATTTATAAGTTCTTTTTAACTAAATCACACATACCAATGATAAGTAGCTAACTCAATGATGATGAGAAAATCATGTTTCAATTAAAATGGTTTGACTACGTCCCAACTTCTAGAGACCATATTGTTGTAGTTTTTCATGGCTCACATTTTGATGGTCTCTTGACGAATGGATGTTTTATTGCATGTTAAGAAGACAGAAGTGAGCCAATTAATTAATTAATTGCCAAGGAAACGACAAGAAAGGATCATAAATATAAGCTTAGCGATGAATGCTTTGTTTTGATGGTGTCTTTACGATGGCACACATTTTCCCAGGCCTCTAGATGCATTTTACGAGCTCCACGGGTGATTCCAAAGAAAATTCCAGTACCGTTTTAAGTTATAGTCAAAACAGCTTAACTGACAAAGGCATCAAAAACGCGCGCGAGGTCACAAAACACAACCATTATCTCGCCTAGATGAGGTGATGGGTAAACCAATTCACTCTTTACTCGGCTCATATTTAAATCAAAATAAACCAATTAAAAATTCATTAAGCTTTCTAAAATACCAATTACCATACCTTAATTAATATTAAGTCTAATCTCCTAATTAATGAAAACTCACTCCCTCAGATATCATTAAGCTCTCCTAATGTGCAATTTAGGTTGGCCAATGCAATTAATCCCTTTTAACTTCAAATTAATTTAATCACTCAAACATGAACATTGAACATATATACAAGAACAGTTTAGCCAATCAAGAAATAACAAGGAAGCATATATCACTACAAAAAAGAAGAAAAAAATCAAAATCGACTTTCAGCAACAAAGTCCCTGCCGCCACGGCTGTATTTTTAAAATAAATGAAAATATCACTATAACTAATACGGTATTTTTAATTTAATATATATTAATTTTTATTTATTTCTTGTGATATTTATTTAATTTATTAATAAATATGTTAACATATAAATACTTTGGCTTCTTCATAGCAAGGCTACATAACTTCGTCGTCAGGTAAAGCCCCCCATGTGAAATGTACATATATTTGGCTTCTTTGAAGTTTCCATGATGACATTGAGGACAATATTGTTAAAGATAAATAAAGTTACGTCAACCTGCCAACTCTTTCTCACATCCCTGACGAAATAGATAATATATATATAGATAATATATATATATACATATATATATATATATATATATATATATATATATATATATATATATAGGGAAAACCACTTCTCATGTTGTAGGAGAAGTAAAAAGTGTTTTTTCATGTCACATATACATAAAATGTTGGGACTCACATATATATGTGTATGTATGGGTCCTACTATTTCATATGTGTGTAAGAATCTTCTTTTTCTCATGCAACATGAGAAGTTTAAACCCCAAATATATATAAAGAAATACATTTCTCATGTTGTAGGAGAAGTGTATCCTTATATCTTAGATACAAAAAGATATGGGTTCCACCATTTCCATGCTTAAGTATTTTTTTTAATATATATATAAAAAAAGATGTGGGTCCTACCATTTCATGTGTATGTAGAAATCTTCTTCTTCTCATGTAACATGAGAAGTGTAAACCCCATATATATATATATATATATAGTTTTTTAATCATATATGCCATTTGTCCTAATTATTTGATTTGGATTTACAGTCAAATATAATCCCTCGGTCTTTAATATGAAATATATTTAAAGAATTGATCTTAATTTTAAATATAAGATAAGATTTTTACATTCGGGTCCATTTTTTTCTTTAGGTTACCCGTATTAACATTGTATGTCGCCCTATATAAAGGCATATTAGCTAGGCATCGATGAGTAGCGTCAGAAACTAAACTAAACAAATGGCTCTCAGAGTTGTTGCAATGTCTTTTCTTGTGTTTCTGCTCTCACTCACCAGCTTCACTTCATTAGCTACAGCTGTAAGTAATTGCTCCCTCGTGTTGATTGATTCATTATTAGTTTCAAGCTTTTATTCCTTCTATTTACTTGTACACGTGTGTATGTTTTTATAATATATATGCATGCAGGAGCGGTGCGATTACCATATACAAGTTAAGACAGGAGATGTGGATCATGCAGGAACAGACTCCAGGATCAACCTCAAGTTAATATCCTCTTCTGGCGAGACCTTAGACATCTATAACCTCATATTTTGGGGCGGATCTAAGGGACACGACCACTTCGAGCGGGGCCAACTCGACCACTTCAAGGCCAGGGACACTTGCGTCCAACCTTGCGCCATTACCGTCAGGTCCAACGGCAAAGGACTCGCCTCAGGGTGGTACTTGGAATACGTAGATGTCGCCGTCACCGGACACGGCATTAATTTCGAGGAAGAGTTCGATGTGAACACGTGGCTGGATAATGTTGGACCCTATAAACTGCAAGTCACCGTCAACAAATGCTCCGGCTCCTCTATTTCGAAGCCCACTCTCTCTTCTGTGTGATCTTTCTTAATTAGAGCACAATCCTCATAATATTACCTCTCCGCTTGTTTCTCATAGACAGGCATGAGGTAGTAACAATATGTTTGTATCCTGCTTTTGTTGGTGTCTTGTGTGTTTCGTAATGTTTGTCGGTCGTGTGTGTCACTCTATCTTAATAGTTATTCCCCTTCATGAATAAATGGATTGTGATATTATGGTATGCACACCACTCTTACCCACTTCTTTATTTTTCATCAACTCTCTCGCTTCCAGTTCCAGCACACTATTATTAGACCATCCCCATGATGCTTTGCTTCATTTACTGGCTTTTAAAAAATCACATTTAGGAAAACAAATTCCTTTAAGAATCTTGCCACACAGATCATTAGGATTCTGAATTATTCTCCGAGCAGTCTTCGCTAGTAAAGCTTTATTAAAAGTCTCCAACTCTCTAAAGCCCATACCTTCCCCTTTAGCTTTACAAATCACTTTCTACATACCGAAAATTAGTAACACTTCACTTAAAAGTTATCTTAAATAATCATTGGTTATTTAAATTACGTTTATTTATTAATCAGCATATATGCTTTATTAATCTAACATATGATTATGACTTTTAATGTTGTTTCAAGATGCATCAATTCAAGACATTACTTCATGACAATAGTTTTTTTTTTGAACACTCTTCATGACAATAGTTAGATCAAACGTACATGCACTCTATGTAGATAACGTACGTAAGAATTTCTCACGGAAAAGTGTATGAGAAATTGTTTCTCTCGGTTTTACCATTTTAGATTGCAAGAAAAAAATTCTGGGAGCTTTTCCATTTTGAGGATATATTTCTATGAGAAAACTTGTGAAAATTATGTTCTCGCGGGTTTTATGTGTGACAAAATTACAAATTTTCGGTATTCTGAGAGAGAAATTACTGTTTCATGAAATAAGTAAATATCATGAAATGACAAGTATGAGTTCACGAAATTACAACATGTTCATATTACTAATGTTTTATTGGGACTTTTTTATAACTACATTAATTCCTTGAGATCTCTTAGTAATTATCCCTTCATAATATATTTTTGCTTCACCAACAAATTTCTCCGTCTGCTAAAGTTTGCCAATTTTTCTAATTGCATAAAGTATGCATTTTGGTCATGAACATGTGTAGTTAGAATTAAGATTCCTTTTGGATCTAACAAAAGGTCTAGTTTCTCAAAATATGATTAACCAAGGTTCAAATTCTCACCGTAAAAGATGCTCAAATTTAATGTTTCACAATACTTCAAATATGATTACTTGCAATAATATGACACGTACTTATGAGAAAACATGTATACTAATAATATCATGGACTTTTCTGTAGTGTATTGGAGCCCAAATATTTTCTTCGGCATGTTAAGTCTTCGACTCTTTAGTGGGTTTACAGTTATTGGGCCTTAAATAAGTTCTTGGGAATGCATTGGCTCCTTTTAAATGACATGGCCTCGGATGAATATGACATGGGATACCTCCAAATACTATGTTTTCATGTATAAAATTGGGCATAATCACATTTGATATCACCTATCTTTTTTTTTTTTTCCTCCTCCTCCTCCTCGATATTGATATCACCTATCACGGCACACGGGTTGCCGCTTGTGCTCATTTTAGCTTTTGACTACTAAATTTAATATTCGCCCCGCAGTATTAAATGTACGGACTAGTTGAGGGATAAGCTTTGATATTAAATGTAAATCTCCAATCCACTTTGATTCATCTATTACTTTTCTTATTTCCCCCAAAACTACCTCTATTGATTGTATCCATTAGGGTCGGGGTAGTTTCCAAGCAGGAGTATTTTAGGAAAACCAATGTACTCAAAAACAATTTAATGCTTTTATTTTTCTTTAGTAAAAGTTTAGTTTTTCTCCCTTAATTAATTAACTGCTGAACATTTCATGTGCGTGCATATTTGTATATATTGAAGAGTCTGGCTAGATGAATCTCCTTTTAATAAATAATAGTCATTCTAATAAATATTGATTAAAATAAAAATATGAACATAAACAAAATTAAAGTTTTAATTCTTCTTCATAAAAATTATATATATCTCTCTCACGCACACACATATATTTGAAACATTGACGGATTCATGTCACACACTGATTTTGTCACTTTTATATAAGGAGATTAGAGAAGAAATCAAGAATATATAAGATTCTATAATATATCATGTGGTGATATTTGTTTGAATGTGAACAAAATTGCTCGGGCTTGAACTAGGAACACAGCCTAGGGCTTACGTACCCTTGAATAGGGATCAAAGCCCACGTAGTTCGATTATACTTCTGGCGTTTAGCCACAGAGGAGTGTGGTGCGTGCTATGTGAGAATGATAGTATGGAATGGCATATATCTCTCGTTCACCAGTGGAGAGATCTCCTATTTATAGGGGAAGGTAACCGTCCCGACTTGGCGGTTATCTGATGTGCTGTCATAACCGCGGGTGGACAGTTTAAAAGGCAGACTGGGCTTCGCGGCCCAATCTCCGATGTCCATAACAGTTGCCCCCCAGCCCGACAGCTCAGGTTTCTGGGTTGTCAGGATGTACCGACTATACGTCCGCTGTACCCAATGTGGAATTGTCCGAGATACACTCGCCTTGTTTAAGTCATCCATGGGCATCGCTTACTTGTTTCCTAGAGTTGCGTGTCTCTGAAGTTGGTATTTCTAGACTGCGGATTGCCGAGTTTATCCCAGTCCAAGATCTCGAATTTGAAATTCCCCGAGATTTTTGCCGAAGTGTTTAGTGCCTGACCAATTGATGCGACCGTTCTGTCATCGCATCTCCTTGGTTTATGGTGCCGTATCGTGTAACCACTTCTTCCGAATTTGAAGCGACACGTTTTTCAAGAAAGCCGCCTTCAGTTATCGGGCCCATTAATGCTCTACGTCACCCTTGGTTTGCTATGATTACTTCTAGGGTTCCGGTAGGGTTTTAGCTTTGATTTCGTCATTTTTGTATTGGCTAATCGTTTAAATTCCCAACCATTATCTTTTTTGGCCCTTTGCAACCGATGAAACGTTTGGATGATGGAACGTCGCACACCTTAATTCATTTATAAATACCCCTCCGAACACACTGTTAACTTCACTATTTCCATTTTGCTTCTTTTATCTGCTCCCTGTACAAGAGAGTTATCGGCAAAGCGTTTTCCTGCACTTTGTGTTTTCCAGATTCTTCAGGTAAAGCTCTTGTTCAGATTCTGTTTTGTTCATTTGTTGCAGTCCCTTTTCTTTAAATGATTTTTTCAACTTTCATGTTCATCGATCTGTCGTTGTTCTTCGCTTCCGTTGCTCTTTGTTTTTTCTGGGTTTGTAATATTCGATGCATACATTTTGTTCTTGTTGGTTGTTTTGAACGACGATGATGATTTTTGAATTCCTCTCTGAAAGAAAAAGTTGAGAGCCATTGTGAAGTAACTTTGCCTGAGTCGTTTTAGCACTGGGAAATCTGGGTGATCCTGGAATCACATTATTCATATCTTCGTCGTTTTGGTGATTTCGCATGTTTTTGCTATTCCTATCCTCTTCAATTTTCTGCAACTTGTTTAATAATCGCAAATTGCTTGCATTTGAGCGCGTTAGTTCTTTTTCAAACAAATGGACCCCAGACCTCCATTAGTAGATATGTATGGTCGGCCCATCCTAGAAGAGGATAGAGAATTGCTTCAACGAGTTTTTGGTCGAACTAAGCTCTGGCTGTGGTCTATTCTTCCCACCGAGAAAGAAAAGATGGAGGATATGCTTCGTTATTCCCGTGGTAGTGGCTCCTCCTGAGGTGGTGCTTCCTCCCGAGGCGCTAGTTCCTCTCGAGCTGGTAGTTCCTCCCGAGGCGCTAGTTCCTCCCGAGGTGGTAGCTCCTCCCAAGGTGCTAGTTCCTCCTGAGGTGGTGGAGGTGGAGGATCCCGTCAAGGTCGCGTTCAACCTTCTCCATCTGCCGCCCCGGTGCGCCCTTTAGCAGCCCCGAGCATAGTTCCCGAGGCTTCTGTCTCGACTTACCCAGCCGAGATTATTACTCCTTGCGAAGATTGTATGCATAAAGCTATTGCATTTGCACGTCTAGGTTTGGACCGAGATGCTGAGCAAATTTTGGACCGCTGTTGTTGTCATGAAAGGCCTTGAAGATCCACAGCCATTAACACCTCTTTACTGCCTTCAGCATTTCAAACTTCCTCTGTAAATCCTGTGACTTCAGGTATTCTCGAGTTCTGACTTAGTCTCTTTTTGTGTCCTTATAGGTATTTAATGTCTTCCCTTTCCCATCAAACAACCCAATCCGAGATCGATGAGTCTGCTCCTTCCGGATCTTCGCGAATGACTACGATTAAAAGATACGCCGTGAGCAAAGTCGTCATTGATACGAAGAATAAGTTGTCTGCTCAAGCTATCGCTCGTGTAATTCGAGGTGGGGACGGGTATGCTGTGTGCCAGCCTTCGGCTAATGAGTCGGTAGCTTCCAGGCGCTCCAAGGAGAAGTGTAATTTCTTCTTCTTTTATAAAAACCTTATAACCCGACTTGGGATGAGATTCCCTTTTTCTGACTTCCAAATGCAGCTTCTTCGCCATTTTCACCTTGCTCCTTTCCAACTTCATCCTAATGGCTGGGTGTTTACCGTGGCTTTCAAAAGCTTCTGCGACAAATTTGATTTAGTATGTTCTGTGCCCGTGTTTTGTCATTTTTTCGTTCCTTTAGAGACCAACCTTTCCTCGGACGGAGATTTGCTAGAACTTGGATGGACTTCGCTTTGGGCTTCGCTAGGTCGTAAGTTCCTCAAGCCTTTTACCGATTTGTGGAAAGGCTTTAAAAATGCCTTTGTTAAAGTCTCCGCCTAACCCGGGTGCGTCCCTTGGTTTCTTCAAACTTTGGCTTCTGGGGAAGTCGAAGGACGTTTCCCTTTATACTGGTCTGAGGAGCATCATAAATTTGAGGCCAAGGATTTTATGACCCCTCTCTCTCAGATGACCGCCCAGGAGAACGACGCTATTGCTTTCATTTCTACCTTGGTTAATAAAGACCCCTTAACAGACTCGGCCGATTATATAGCTTCTTTTGTTTGGAAACAACCCAATACAGGTATGATAGTCTATTTGATTCAAATGTTTCGAAGCATACTCTTCTTGAATTTTATTTAATTCTTTTCTTTCTTTCTTTCTTTTTTAAGGTGATCAAATGGGAAAGAGACCCGACCATATAGACGTTACACGTCGTTCAGATGCAGTGCCACCATCATCTCGTCCTTTGACTCCTGCCGTGAAAAGGGCTGTCTCAGTTCCCAAGCCATCTGATCCTCCACCGGCCAAGAAGGCTAAGACATCAAGGAAGAAGAAAATTATTGATGTTGGCCTGGATGAGGTTGAAGCCGACATTCCTTTAACTCTTCCAATTCTTGAGTCTGAGAAAGCGGCTCCCGAGATCCCGGCATCTTCTTCAAGGCCTATTGTTCAACTCCCGACGTCATATCTCTGGGAAAACAAAATTCCCTCGGGCCTTTGTTTGGGTCTCCAAGCTCTCGTTCATTATTACGACATGAAAAAATTGTCGAAACTGGAAGTGAAGGAGCTTAGGGAGATGGAGCATTTGAACATGAAGAACGCCGGTGTTTGTTTTCTTGCTGCACATCTTAAGGATCTAGTTGGAGATCAAGCGTCGGAGATAGCTGCTTTAAAGGCCGACAAGAAAACGGCAGATGATCGGGTAACTCAGTTCCAGGAGGATTTGCAAGTAGCCTTGGCCGAGAAGGAGAGCTTGTCGGACGAGATCATTACATTGCGTGACAAGCTCCATAAAGTTGAATCCGAGATCACCCGTCATCTTCAGGTCCATGAACAAGATGTGACCTCGCTTGCGAAGTACAAAGACGAAGTCACCAGGTTAACGTCGTTGTTGGAGTCTAGCCAGGTAGCTCTCGAGCTTGCCAATGACGACGTGGCGAAACTGAAGACCGGCGTGGTGGATGCCTTCGAGAATGCTTTGGAGTAGGCCCAATTTCTGAATCCCGAGGTCTCCTTGGATCTGCAAAAGGCACATGTCAACGCTTATGTTGAAGATGGGGTGTTTCACCCTACTCCTTCGGATGCTTCTTCAACTAGCATGGGTCCCGAGGAGGCTGGCGGGGATCAACAAACTCATGCTTAATCTGACTTGCTTTTCTCTCTTTCTTTTATGTTGATTTGTGAATTGGAGTGCCCGTGTTGGGCTTTTTACTTGGATTTTGTAGCCAGGATAACAGTTGATTAATAAAAAATTACCTAGTTACTTACTGCTTTTTGATTGAGCAAATAACCGACGTGATCAAGGTCGATTAATATGCCCATAACTGTTCATTTTCAGCAATTACGTTGTCGACTTTACATGATTCACGAAAAAAAAGCGTTTGCCATTTGTTCGTGCAAGTTTTTTAATATGGCCATTAGTGCGATACGGTAAGCACGAATCATCCAACCCGAGTTCCGGTTGCTGTTTTTCGGCGGCTTTGCTGTTATACGGTCATTTTAGACTCAAATTTGGTGGATTATCCCGCTGGCGTTTTAATTGCTACATGATTTATGAATTAACTCGGAATTCATACATGTCTTGGTAGCTTTAAAGTGACTGAACTCGACTTTGTAGCCTTTGATTTCATTCATCAAGTCTTTATACAATACTAGGCGAGATTAAGATCCCGCAATTAACTTCCTGAAAACAAACTTAACATGTAACATAGTTAAACATAACAGACCAACATTGAAACTTCTAGAAAATTCAGCTGTAGTAAGCCTTAAGCTTGTCGGTATTCCAGGTTCTTTTAAGCGCTTTCCCATCTAGGGATTCCAAAGTATAAGCGCCTTTCCCAAGGTGTTCTTTGATTCTGTAGGGGCCTTCCCAGTTGGCTGCTAGCTTCCCTTCTAGGGCATTTTTGTTGCCGATGTCAGCTCTTCGGAGCACTAAGTCATTTTCTTGAAATGAATGCAGGTTAACCTTCCTGTTGTAACGAGTCATGATAAGCCGCTTCGTGGCCATATCCCTAAGGTGAGCTGTAGCACGGACTTCATCGATCAGGTCCAACTCGGCAGCCATAGCCTCATTATTAGTTCGCTCCTGTGTAACTTGCAATTTCCTTAAGGAGGGTTCACCAACTTCAACGGGAATCATAGCCTCGCATCCGTAAGTAAGTCTGAAAGGAGTCTCTCCTGTGGATGATTACACTGTTGTCCGACATGCCCATAATACTAGATACAGGTGCTCAATCCAACTGTCTTGGGCTTCTTCCATTCGCTTCCTTAATCCATTCACGATTACTTTATTTGCTGCTTCTGCCTGTCCATTAGACTGTGGATGTTCCACAGAAGCGAAATAATGTTTTATCTGGAAATCGGACATCTTCTTTTGAAACCCTTGGTCTGTGAACTGCGTTCCGTTGTTTTTGACTATCTCTGTTGGAATCTCGAACCGCGAGATGATATTCCTCTGGAAGAACTTCTGTGCTCTGGCCGAAGTTATTGTTGCTAATGGTTCGACCTCGATCCATTTAGTAAAATAATCAACCGCTACAATCAGCCACTTCAATTGACCGGGTGCTGGTCTGAATGGCCCCAACAAGTCCATACCCATTTGAAGAACGGCCATGGAGCCGTGATTGCCTGCAAATTAGATGGTGGGATCCTAATAATTCTTCCGTGTTTTTGACAACTCTCACATCTTTGGACGTGGTCTTTGGCATCCTGAGCCATTGTAGGCCAATAATAGCCTGTCCAAATAGCTTTCCGCGCTAGCGCCTTGGCACCCATATGCTACCCATTGATGCCCTCGTGAATTTCGGCCAAGACATACTAAACTTGACCCTTCCCGAGGCATTTTGCCAGAGGCGTATGCATTCCCTTCCGATAGAGCTGGTCATCGACCATCGTATAGGGGCTGCCGATCTGACCAAATCTTTAGCTTGTACTTCGTCTTCGGGGATGATCCCTTGCTCTAGATAATCAGCAATAGGCTTTCTCCAATCTTCCACATTCAATATCACCATGACACAACTGGGTTCCAGTAAGTTTTGTTGGACCACTGTTCTCAAGTTCCCTGGGCATTTGGTACTCGCCAACTTTGATAGAATATCGGCTCTGGTGTTTTCTGCTCGTGGTATGTGTGTTACTGTTACCTCATCAAATAGTGTCATGATTTCTTTAACTTTGGCCAGATATTTAGCCAACAACGGCCCTTTAACTTGATAAATTCCTTGAATTGGGGATGCCACTAGTTGAGAATCCGTCGAAATATGCACCTTCCGGGCCCCGTTTTCCTTTGCCTGCAACAACCCTGCCAACAAAGCTTCATATTCAGCCTGGTTATTAGATGTCGGGAAATCAAGTCTGAGAGATAGCTCTATGGCGACACCATCCGGGTTTTCCACAATAACCCCTGCGCCTCCTCCTCGTAAATTGGATGAGCCATCTACAAACACTCTCCAAGGTTCCGATCTTGCTTCTTCTTTTTGAATGACAGTCGATTCCACCAGGAAATCGGCTAGAGCTTGTGATTTGATTGCTTGGCGAGCCTCATAAGCGATATCAAACTCGGACAACTCTATTGCCCAATTCGTCATTCTTCCTGCTAAGTCCGGCTTGTGTAGGATTTGTCAAAGTGGTTGATTTGTTCGGACTACGATAGAATGGCTGTGAAAATAGTGCTGAAGTTGTCGTGCCGCTGTTAGCAACGCGAAAGCCATCTTTTCAAGCTTTTGGTATCTCACCTCGGGTCCTTGTAAAGCCCGATTTACAAAATATACTGTTCTCTGTCTTCACTGGTTTCTCTTGCTAGAACTGCGCTCACTGCTTCTTCATTCACAGATAAATAAAGAATTAATTTCTCCTTAGGTTCAGGTCTTGATAGCAATTGTGGGGAAGATAAGCATTGCTTGATCCTGGTGAACACATCTTCACAATCTGAGTTCCAGCCCTCTTGAGCTTCCTTCTTCAGGAGTTTGAAGAATGGGAGTGATTTTCAGCCGACTTTGGTAAAAATTTTGTCAAGGCCGCCAACCTTCCAGTCAGCTGCTGAACCTCTTTCTTACTTGTTGGAGCCTTCATTTCCAAAATCGCTTTGCATTTCTCCGGGTTGGCTTCTATGCCCCGGCTAGTTAGTAGGAAATCCAAAAACTTCCCAGAGGGTATCCCAAAGGCGCATTTTGCTGGGTTTAGACGAATCCGGTGCTTCCTCAACTTCTCGAATGTCTGATTCAGATCTCGGACATGGCTGCTTAGTTCCCTGGATTTGACAATCATGTCATCAATGTATACCTCTACATTCTTCCCCAATTGTTCGCTGAAAACTTTTGTCATCATACTCTGATAAGTCGCTCCTGCATTTTTCAGACCAAAAGGCATCACATTGTAACAGTAATTTGCATTATTAGTGATGAAAGCTGTTTTGTCTTGATCATCGGGATGCATTGCAATTTGATTGTATCCCGAGTATGCGTCCATGAAGGATAGTAATTGGAAGCCGGATGACTGATCCACTAATTGGTCAATGTTGGGCATGGGAAATGCGTCCTTTAGGCATACTTTGTTCAAATCTTTGTAATCGACACAAACGCGCCACTTACCATTTGGCTTTTTTACTATGACGACATTGGACAGCCATGTGGCATACTACACCTCCCTTATAAACCCGGCATCTAGTAACTCCTTAACATGCGCGTCTAGAGCTTGTCCTCGATTTGAGCCAATCTTTCTTTTCTTTTGCGCAACTGTCACTGATCCCGGCAGAATTGCCAACTTATGATAGCAAAACTCAGGATCAATTCTGGGAATCTCGAATGGTTTCCATGCAAACACGTCCCTATTATCTCTTAGAAACTTCTCTAACTCTGTACGAACCTCAGGTTTCAGCATCTTTCTGATTTTTGTTGCTTGTTCCGGACTTTCTCCCAGGACAAAATCCTCTACTTCCTCGCTCGGCTCAGCTCTTTTTGCCTTGTCCTCCTCTCTCAGATCCAACTCGATTACTTGTACCGAGCTGCTACTATCCTTTCCTTTGTTAGCCGACTTGCCTTCTTGCACTGCTTCGAAGTAACATTTCCGCGAGTCTTTTTGATCTCCTCTGACGGTAACTACCTGATTCTTCTTGTTAATGAACTTTAACTTCTGATGGTAGGATGATACTAACATGTTCCAATTATGAATAGTCGGTCGTCCCAGTATTATTTTGTAAGGTGAAGGGAAATCAGCCACTACGAACCGAACCACTTCGGTCTTGAAAGCTTCTTCTGTTCCTAAAGTTAGCCTGAGGTTGGTGAATCCTTTTGGACGGGTATCCTCTCCATTGAAACCAGTCAATGTGGTCTTGCAGGGTTTCAAGTCTCTTGAATCTAATCTCATCCGTTTGAACGCGTCCCATAGGATTATATCTACCGCACTCCCGTTGTCTACAAATATCTTCTTAACTTGGCAACATTCTACTGTTCCTGTGATAACCAAACCATCGTAGTGTCCCGGCACCACGTCATTTAGATCGTCTTGCGAAAATCCCAACCACGGCTCATTTGGCTTTTCTTTTTTGAATTTGGGGCGGTCAGTAACAGACATGACCTCCTTCAGATATTTCTTCAGTTGATTTAAAGAATCTCCTCCTCCCCTAAAGCCTCCAACGATTCCATTGCATATATACTTTGACTTGGGGAATTCATCACTACTGTCTCGTCCAATTTTATTACAATCTCGTCTCTTTTGTTCACCAGGTGGACTTCTGCTCTTGTTCTGTCGATTGTTCTGCCTGCCTTAATTCTGAATGACGTACCGGCGTAGCTTTCCCTCATGAACGAGTTCTTCAATAGCATCCCTTAAATCCCAGCAAGCTTCTGTGGTGTGTCCGTGTTGGTCATGAAACTCGCAATATCTGGACCGATCTAACGGTTGGTTGGTCCGCATTGGTCGCGACCGTTCAACGTTTTTCATTTCCGTCAGCGAAACCTCTTTCCATATATGAGCTTGAGGCAATCTCAATGGTGCATACCTGTCATATTTTCCTTCTGCTCTGCTTCCTCGGGGCCGATTACTCCTGTCCCGACCACGGGCGTCGCGCCTACTTGAGTTGTACCGATCTTTACCTTGGGAAGGGGAGCCCTTGGTTGATTCCCTAGACGGCTGATTTATAGCTTCCATCTGCTCCAACTCAATGTATTGTTTCGTGCGATCTCGGAACTCGGCCAAAGTCTTAGGCCGGCGCTTCATTACCGACTTCTTCAAGCGTGAAGACTTGTCCAATCCTGCAATTGCACAATGGAGGTTCACTTCTTCTTTTAGCCCAGGAACTTGTAAGGCTATGCTGTTGAATCGCTCTAAATATTTCTACAAGGTCTCCCCAGGCGTCTGCCTCACTTGATCGAGTTGAAATTCCGTTTTTGGCTGTTTCCGACTTGTCGCGAAGTGGAGTAAGAATTTATTTATCAAATCCTTCAGATCTGGAATCGAGTTGACCGGTAAGCTATTGAACCAAATTTGTGCAGGTCCCCGCAGTGTTCCTGCGAACAGGCGTGGGATCACGGGACCCGTATATCCCTTTACCATGATCTCCATTTTAAAATTCCCGACATGAATTTGTGGATCCTGGCTCCCATCATACTTTGGGAAGTCCTTCCTTTGTGTCCAAACCTTTTAGATAAGGTGCTGTCATGATTTTTTCCGTGAAGGGCGTATCAACTCTCTCCCTTTCATCTGAACTCGAGTCTGAGGATTCAAAATCTTCTCTTGATAAACTATGCCCCCTAGTAGGTTCCTTGTTTTTCTTTCGAGTTTCTGTTGACGCTTTGTCCCGCCTTGTACCACCTGTTCTTTCCCGAGCTACCATGGTCAGATCTCATTCGCTTGGGTTTCCTCGATCTAGGGTGTCTTCTCGGGGCTGTCTGGGTCCTTCCTCCTGCCTTATTTCCTCATCACTTGTTTGCAACGGTTCTGCATTTTGAGGACGGGGAGTATCATACCGGCTTCGTCCATTGGCATCCCTGTCAGGCCGAGTTTCCTGGTTATCGGTCCGCCTTGCATATTGTTCGAATAACTTTCTCCAATCCGCATCATGTCGATCCATCTCCTCCTTTAGTAATCGGGCGTACTCTTCCATTTGAAGGGCATGACGATTCTCTATGCCGTCTATTCTGTTTAACACGGACCTGACCGTGTTTTGCAGTAGACGGATGTCAGGATCAGTCACTTGAAATTCTGCTTGTGGGCTAGTCGGGAGAATTAATGAACCCACTTGTTGTAACACGATGTTCTCCGGGAGAGGGGAGTTTGCCGTATCCGACGTTTCATTCTCGGTTTCATTGATAACTTGATCCATATCAACGTTGGAAGGATCCTGGTGTGTCGTTTGTTCTATTTGTTGTCCTGGTTGCTCTTCTAGCACTTGAGTATATCGAGTTGCTAAAATTCATCCTTTTGCCTTTGTCATCGCAGTACGTAGCCTGATAACCTTGTGGTCGAACCTTTTGGTTCCCCATGGACGGCGCCAAATGTTCGAATGTGAACAAAATTGCTCGAGCTTGAACTAGGAACACAGCCTAGGGCTTACGTACCCTTGAATAGGGATCAAAGCCCACGTAGTTCGATTATACTTCTGGCGTTTAGCCACAGAGGAGTGTGGTGCGTGCTATGTGAGAATGATAGTATGAAATGGCATATATCTCTCGTTCACCAGTGGAGAGATCTCCTATTTATAGGGGAAGGTAACCGTCCCGACTTGGCGGTTATCTGATGTGCTGGCATAACCGCGGGTGGACAGTTTAAAAGGCGGACTGGGCTTCGCGGCCCAATCTCCGATGTCCATAACAATATTCAAAGAAATAACGTGTTTTTTTATACATAATAAGATGATCCCCTAGAGCGTGGGACGTTCGCATTAATTAATAATGAATTTTTGTGTATCAAATATTATCAAGAACAGTAACATGTGAGCTTACTTAATTATGAGGGGCATTAAAATAATAACTTAACCGCGAATCATGTTATGAATTGTACATCATTGTATATTTGTATGTATTGATTTTGTTTACCAGGATTTGATATAGGCGGTCCATTTTGGACATTTTGGAGGGTTCTTCATAAAATTATATTATATAGTAAAATACTCCGACCTCCTTTACATATTGCTTTAATCAGGCAAACGTTCCCCTATTTTAAAAATATACAATTAAGTTTAGACTATATTAACACCGTTAAAAATATTCTAAGAAAATAATTTTTATTAAAATAAATTTTATTTACTAATTTACCCTTTATGATACTAAATATCTCTCTCTTTTTTTGGCTAAAATTGTTTGCCATTATTTTATAAAATATATTTTTATCCATTTAAAAGAAATATACACAATTAAGTTTTAATAAATGTGATGAAAAATAAAAATATTAATTTTATAATGTAATCAAAATCAATAAAATTTTTATCATTATCCATTATAAATTTTTTGGCTGTATAATTTTTTTGACAAATATAAATGTTTAAATAATTCGTTTGTCATAGAGATGTTTTGGTCAAAATGCATGATCAACTAACGGTTGAATGGATGAAAATGAAATTTAAAAAATATGAGGAATGTTTGTGTAATTACCATGCATTTTGATTTGAGGGGGTTTAACATGAGTTTTCAAAATAGATGGGAGGTTTTTATAATTTAGCTGAATTAGAAGGACAATTAATATATTTTACTCTAAATTATATTATATTGTGTGCATAAAAAATTAATGCTGTGTAAAGTGAAATATATATATCCAATACTCCAGAAGGTATTGTAAACGACATCTTTGATCTTTTTCTGCAAACTTGATCTGGTTGTATAGCCAGAGAAAGTGTAGAGAGATCATATCTTGTCAACTGAAAATCTTCTTTAGGGTATGCTTTCTTTGCTTTGGTCGTGGCATGAACTATTCGAGCACTACCGGAAGACAAATGAATCTCAAATCAGCGTATTCCCTGGTCTTCATACCAGAAAGACCTGGTATTCCACACTATATCATTGAGGCGAGTGGATTCATCTTATAATTTTGGATGGAAATGACTGATCAAAGGAAGAACAGAACATACCGAAGGCTTCTATGATCGATGTATGACCATACAAACTCATGTAAATTGACTTGGACCTTGTCTTTTCTCATGTATTCTATTCGCCAATTCTCTGTTCAGTTACAATGAACTTCATTAGTAAGGACTACTGTGGGAGCTCGACTGCTAACTGACAAGGAGAAGAAGTTTTAAGATAGGGAGAGGAGTGTTATTGATTCCATCTTCTCTCTTGAGAGTTTTCGAACGACGCTTTTCTGAACATCACTGAGATAGGCTTTTCCCCGAGCCATTGACCCTTGTTCGGGAGGGAGAAGTTGATTCATTCAATGGAGCTTTATTTGTTTGATCTAATCTAGTAAGAGGGGTGCTAGAAATAAGCCATCGCCCGACGAAACAGCGGTTTACAACGGAGCGATCTAGGACATCGAGCGAAGAGCTCCAATGCGCATATTCGAAGCTAGGCTACTGCCGTAGCCGCAGAAGCGGGATCAACATCATGACAACGGCATTCTGGAAATTGTTGGGCCAGCCACAATTGGTCTAATGTCTGGGTGAATATGGCGGTACACTGAGAGCATCTTTGAGTCAGCTGACAAATAAATTAAAGAAGGGTTTCGTCATCTTTTTCCCACTTTCACCTTCCATTGCCAAGGGATTTGAGGCCGGTTTGAACTTCCTGTGGTGGGAAGGCCTTCGCGATTTGCATCTTCCCATCCAGCAAAGAAAGTGAAGGGGAGCAGACAACAAGTTGGAGGAGGCTGCCGCGTGATGGATCCATCTGCGCTATTCCCTAATTGAAGCAAGTTGGAAAGCCTTCAGAGCCTCAGCCCCTTTCATTATATTGAATAAAATGAAAGCCGACTAGCAATCACTCGTTTCACTTATTAGCATGGGTTTTGCTGTTAATAATGAAAGACAGAACATCTATTATAAGGCAATCCCAAGGGAATTCCTATCGATTTCTGATGGATAACAATCCATCTTTCTCGCTTTCGCTCCTTCTCCCAATCAGTCGCGAGGGTTCCGGGCATGAGAACACAAGTGCCGGAATTGAACAAAACGTCCAAGAACGAAAGAAAAGAAATTCTTCCCCTACTTATAGGGGGAACTCGTTTCATGTCGGCTTATTCGTGCCAGTTAGACGTCGGCCATGAAATCCATCACTATACCGAACAGATCACGGGCAGTCGGGCATTCACATCTCCGTCAAACGAAACTATGCCTGATTCTATCGTGAATCGCCTTCAGCAAGGTAGGGCATTTAGTGTCTGAACCCGGGAGAAATCTTTCTTCGTAGATACAAGAATTCGTTGGTGATCTAAAAAAGATCTTATCCCGTGGGCGTTAGCAGACGTTTTTCTTTTGTAAACCTAACCGGTTACCTTTAGAAACGCGCTAAAACAGGCCTAATTAAAAGTAAAAATTAATTCAATTTTAAATTTATAATTTAGTTAAAAGTATTCATCACAAGAATTAGTTATTATGTAAATAATGGGTAAAATTTCATTGTTTTAATTTAATTTTAAGAAATACATTCAGTATTAAAGTAGGTAATCTTTTCCCCGAACAAACGTACATACCCTCTACGTAGAGTTGCAAACGTACATAGGTAAGATAAGAATTTCTCACGGACAAATCCTGAAAGTCCACTTATTATATCTTGGAATCTCGTATAGAATCATATTGTTTCGATTTCAAAATATTTTTCACTTTCTTTTGTACTTCAAAATAATATTATTTAATAATAAAAATATATCAAATATTCTGGTAAGAGAATCACTAAGATTTGCAACGAAACAAACTTGGGAAAATTGGGGAGAAAATTCCCATTAAAAATTTTATGAATAAGAAGAGCATAAATTAAAATATTAATATTCTGGGTGTACCAATTTATAGTTTATTGATATTTCATGTACCTAAAAATTTATCGGGTTTTTTCCATGTATAAATTTTATATGGGAAATATTTTACCAATTTTCCTAACACATTTTGGCGTTTTCAAACTTTCCACCACGACGCAGTGGACTGAGCTCATTTATTCCGTTCTGAATAATAATCTGTGAACTATAAGACTGAGACGTACCGAGGTGATATTTTGTGATTGTTACTATGATAAATATATTGATTAATAGTTTGTTTTATAAAAGATCAAATGCATTAGAAAATTAACTAGTAAAAGTCTTACAGAGTTAAATAAGAAACCGGACAAGCATTAAGAAAATTTAAAACCTAGCCACTATAGTGTTTGCTACCTTAATAGAAGAGAAATTAAAGTCTTTCAACATCTGAACAATATCCATGGTGGATAATAGTTCTTCGCTCCTTTGGTGCGCCACCATTTTGGGGGAAAAAAAAAAAACCCTCCTTCAAGCTATAAACTTCAACGGCCCTCATTGAATCTGAAAAGAAATTTGAACCTCGGATCCAATGTAGACATGCTCCGAAACATGAGGCACCACAATGGGATGCATGTGCCTCTGTGACTAGCAATTCTTCTATATTATAAATCGAAGAGAAGATCCTTGGTAACAAATCCATGCTTTTTAGTAAACCTTCCCATAAGATCTATACTTCGGCAATATAATAATCCAGCCAAGCATATCTAAATTAAAATTTAAAACTTTGGAAAAACAAATTGAGGAAGAATTGTAGATGCAGAAATGGAGTTTCTGAAAGATAAGTTATGTTGATCTAAATTAATATTAACAGTTCTTACTACAGTAAAAGAGAATATCATCCTAAGTATTTTTTTTAATGGTCCGTTGGTATTCATGTCCTAAAATATTTAGTGGTTCATCCGGTGCCTTGTCTTATTACTCATGTGCATCCACTACCATAAAGTATTTTGTGTTTTATCCCATATCCTAAAATATTTTCACGTGTGTCTAGCACCATAAAGTTGCTACTACAAAAATAATTATTTACTCATTGTTTGTCACATATCTGTCTCATTTCAATAAAATAATTTTTACCTCTATCGGCTTATTCTAAATTCGCCTTATTCACACACAAACCCAACCCTTTCATTTGTTAGTCATTCACCTCTAGCTCTCTCATCTTTGATTGTTTAAGATGACAATGCTAGCTTACTCCTTCTCCTTCGTTTGCATCATTCGTTGAAACATAATAATTGTTGAAAGTTTATGTTAGTGATACCTAAATGAAATATTGTAATTTCAGTAGAGAGTTTGTCTTAGTTTGTGGGAAAGGCTAAATGTGTGAAATCTAGTTTCACACACCATTTGTTGTGCTTAGCTGATTTTAAAAAATATATTTTTTATTGGTTTTTCTTTTTCCTACTAGCTCGGACAATTGTTGTCACTATGCATTCTTTTCTTATTCTTACGAAACTCAATTATTATAGGTAAAAATGGATTCTAGGATTTTAAGACATAACTTACACTTTTTAATCACATTTATTATTTTTAATTAATCTTAATCACTAGTTCATTTTACGCAATCAAGAAAAAAGTTACTTATAAAAAAACCGGAGGGAGAATATTTTTTAAAATGCTCACAGCCCAACCAGTGACATGTAGTTATATATAATAGTGCAATTTTTTTAAAGGAAAAACTAAATATGTTAGGCCTATAGACTTATATGCTAGACCTAAACTTAGGCCTAATCCATCTAAATAGGCTAGGCAATATGCCCGAACTTGAGCTTGAAATATTTTTACTCCCTTGGGTCCACAATATAGAGCACTTCAACTATATATAGTTAAGTTATTTAATATGTTCTAAAATGTAAATTTTTTCCTCTATTACCCTTCTTGAGAAATGTGCTTAATTGCATTTGGAGTGTTCTTTTAGGGAGAGGAGGGAGATAATGAGTATGAAAAGTTGAAAGTAGGTATTAATTATAGGGATAAAATAGAAAAAAGAGCATTAATTAAATTGGATGTTACTTATATTTTGGACCATACATTCTTTTTAGAAGTGCCCTATATTGTAGACTGGCCGGGGGGAGTACTAAATACTCCAAGAGTGTGCTTAAGGTCCTACTTCTGCCACCATTTCATCAGGGGATATAAAACCATGGCTTGCAATTTTTAAAATTATGATTTCCCACCACACTGTCCCCATGAAGAAGCCAAACACGTACCTGACAAGTGAATAAGTTTGCATTATGACGGGGAATAATTATTACTGAAATGAGACACATGACAAACATTATGTTACACACAACATACCAAAAAAAAGCCAAATATATTCCTCCGACTCTCATAATATAGGTTACCTTAATTAATTTACAGGAAACAAGAAGTAACGGTTGACTCATCAAATATGTCCTAAATTAAAGATTTGTTTTCACTTTTACACTTATTGAAAAATGTGTTTGAGAATTAAAAAAGGGAATAAAATTTGAAATAAGCAATAACTACAGGGGTAAAAGGGAAAATGAGCATTAATTATCTCATAAGTGACTTATAGTGTAATATCCTCAATTTTAAGCCTAGAGGTTTAAGAATTAGCTTGTGACAGGTAGACGACCAGGTCTAGTTCAGGAGATGTGATAAATGATATTTGTTCCTATCTAATTGGCTAATAAAGGATCATGATTGTGAAGTGGCATGAGAAGGCAATAGAAAATTCAAGAACATGTATACATGGAAAAATAGGAAGATTAAGAACAAAAATATCTTTGCCTTTGAAAATGACATATACACATGGCAAGGTCAAGATGATTATTAGTAAAAAAAATCTTTGACTTTGGAAATAATAGCCTTATTGATGCTATTATAAATTGACACATGGAAGGTGAGCAATTTTTTTCCGAGCAAAAAAAAAAAAAAAAGAAGGTGAGCAATATAAGGAGGAGGCACGTAGATCACCAAGTGTCAATATAATATTTAAAGAAAATTGTTAAAGACACATGTACACAATTAATTAATTAATTAAAGGAGACACCTAAGCTACCAAGGTGTCAACATGATATCTAAAGAGGAATGGCTAGGGACACTTGTGCATATTTTATTGATAATTTGTGCCACCTAATTATCTTATCTATTAAGCAAAATCACTACTACAAAACGGGGCTACGAAGTCCTATTTTTTGTACTTTTGACGTCCTTTTCTGAGGGGACGTCTATCTGGGGGGCGCCGTAGGGAAAACTTAAGGAGTCCTTTTTTTTTTTAGACTCCTTAAGTCATGACTGTAACGTTCTCTTGCGTCACTTAAGGAGTCTAATTTATTTAAATGGACTCCTTAGGTCTCACTTCAGAAGTCTAATTCTGGAACTTAGACTCCTTAAGTCTCATTTCAGAAGTCTAATTCTGGAAGTTGGACTCCTTAAGTCTCACTTTAGGAGTCTAATTATAAAAATTAGACTCCTTAAGTGTTCTTTTTTTTTTTAAATAAAAAATAATAATAATCGCTTCGTATATTCATTATCCCACAATTTCTTACAAAAAAACATCCTTAAGTGAGACCTGAGAGCATAGGGTGGTAACTGATCAGACAAAAGGTTACAATAGACCAATGACAGTTTATAGAGAAGTAAATATACCAAATACTCAATAACAGCTAGTGCCTAAAACAGAAGTAGCTTCAGGAATTGAAACATAGAAAACTAGCATGTAATATGAACAGACTTGGGAAATAAAACAGACACCATTTGATTAAGAAAGAATCAAGGAGTTACATTGATGAATAATCCACAATACAGATATATGTGTTGTGCAATTGTGATATGCTTGCCTCTATATGTCACCCTCAAAATCAAGGGTTCAAGTAGTCAATCTAAATCCAAATTCTAATAATCTTTCAACTAACAGTGTTAAAGTGTCTAGCATCAACCAACAGATTATGATCATAAATAAAGGAACCAAATACAAAATAGGAATAAATTCTTCATGGGATAAAATGAAACAACAATACAAGATATATATTCTAACCTGAGGTATATATTTTATGACTGTCAAACATGCTTGGAATATGCTGCATCATCATCAATTTTAACAAAAAGTTAGACAGGATATACTTAACATCTAAGCATAATCAAGATTTAAAATAATGGGTTTAAAATGGATTTTTTAGTCTAGGGAGAATTTGCACAATTTACAGAGAGAACCAAATCAGATGAAAAATATTAAAACTGGATTTATCAATGTTTCGATATTTAACTAAATCTTGAGAAATATAAAAGGTGGCTATCATATAAAAATTACACCGTAATACTAGACTAAGATATAGTACGAACATTCTGTTAAAACCATGCAAATACAAGGTAATGCTGAGATAGGAAAGAAAGAATAGCAAAAGAAAACAAACTGAGATGGCGTAATGGGAAGAAATAACTCAAATTCACTGGCCAAGGAAACTGGAAGTGATTTAACTGCTAAAACTTTTCCATGTCATACTCTCGTACTCCACAATCATTATTGGATGCCATGAAATGAGTTCCACCCCTGCAAGAGTTTCAATGTCAAAAAACCTGATCTAGAATTAATGACAAATAAATGCCAACTATTTTATTACCATATCTTACATCAGATTTGGTCCTTCACATAAAGGACCCCCTATACTCCACTTTCTTCTTAATACAATTTCTTATTCATCAAAGATGCAAACCAATATTCAAAACTTTGCATGAGAAATACCTCAAACTGTCGTATATTTCAATTGCATTTGTGATTGCATTGTCATCATGTGTGGTCCGGGTACAAAAGCTTACTCCTTTCCTGTCCAAACGCTGCATTTAATGAACAGACATCAAAATTTACATCAAACCATCACAAGAAAGCACTGGAAAATACCAAATACAAATGAGCCTCATCGTTAAGTGCACTATCAGCAGCCAAACAATCAATCCCTATGATAAGCTATCAATCATGCGGGCTCAGCTTACAAGTAATCTCTCCTTGGAACCCACCGGCAACAAGGAAATTTCCCTTGACAACCAATGTGCTGATCTGGGTTTGTGAAAAGCCTTCCATCAAACTTCCTGCATGTTTCTACAACGCAAAATAATAGGCTTAGCAGATAAATTATAAATGTACAAGTCAGATAAGTAAACCACAGATGTTTAAAGAACTTTTGTTGCACAAGTTTTCTTCCACTTGAAGGGTAAGGCACCAAATACCAATTATAGCATGTTTGAAGTAACAAACTTCAAGGCCTAATATTTTACCAATCACATTTGTATTTTCTATTTTTCAATATATAAATGCAAAGACAAAGTATTATCATATCCTATTGAGTTTTAAATAATATATGAGCCTAAAGATACATCTGTCAGCAGTCACATCAGGATTATTTGAGGAAAAGTCTCCTATTATTAAAATACAAATTCCCTTTGTGCTCCAAGACTTAAAAGGGGAAACCTTGAACAGATTTTTAAAAAAAAATACAAATCCCCTTCCTTTACAACTTTGTTCATGTTAATTTTTCACACTCCGCAGCTTACAGCATTGCTCCAGATGTATCTATTTGTAACTAACTCCTACTTCAATATAGCAAACTGAATAGAATGCCTAAGGCTTTCGCCCCATAGAGCACTCAATCATTCCTACCAAACAGACAATTGAAAGAACTCATTTAAGTGCCTCTAAATAATTCCAGGGTTCAGCGTTTTGTTATTCAGCAACTACCCTCAATTCACAACAATCAACCTAATTTTTTCACACTCCAAAGGGCCCAGCGCCGCCAGGAGGCCAAAACCACTATAAAAATACTGCCACCCAGTAGGAGATCGTCTTGTGACAAAGGCAAGTAAACAAATTAGACTTGCATCAATAAGAATTAATGCATATGTAGATCTCATATACAAGGTAATGCTGAGGATAGAGAAAATTAAAGTTTAAGAATGTGAAACATTGTAATGGTTGTAATCAAATTAGTTTTACATATATGGAATACCATAGTGGCTTCAATCTATCGATGATACCACAGAAGTTTGAAACAACATACTGATCTAATTGCAGCAAATAAAACTAAATAAATTCAAGTACACATAAGTTTGAAAAAACAGAGATATCTAATTGCAGCGAGTGAAACTAAATAAATTCTAGTACACAGAAGTTTGAAAAAACATAGACATCTAATTGCAGTGAATGAAACTTGTTAAAGTTAAGCAAGCAACGCTACCAAATTTTAAATAGGCACCACAAGTGTATAGGCTGTAAAATAGTAAATTGGAAAATCAAGGCCGTCCTCAAACTAGTGATTTGAAGCAATATACTGATGTCAAGAGAGCATTAAGAAGACCAAAAAGCATTTACTTGTCATTGAGATGTTGAGCAGAAACTATAACAAACAATACCTGATTACTGTGAGGAGACACAGAAGGCGTATTAGGGTCGGTCTGATCATTGTCACGCAAACCCAGAAACTCTACAGCCTTGTTACCGGAATCAACAGTGGTAACCGTCATTGACATAACGGAGTTCATTAAAACCAGATAAGGAATCATCAATCAAGAAAATAAGAGTATTTTTTATCTTACCTTGATAGGAGGAGGTTTTGAGGAGCCTCTCAATAAGCTTCCGATCGATTAAGCTGTCGTCGACGGCTAGCACATGAAATTGGGACTCACAGGCCATTCCCATTTTCAAATGGAAATAAAAAAAACCTAGAATCACAAGAATGTAAAGGTACTAGAGAAGATAAGAGAATGGAAGGAAGAGAGAGTGGCGATGCTTGTCTGGGTTTTGTGGATGAATGGTTCGTAGCTAATGAATGGTATTCGTCAGATCTGAAGAAACAAAAAAGCAAAGCAAATTTGTAGATCTACAACCCTGAGACGCCGCTGCGGTCATCGCTGTTGCCGGTGGGCTTGTGGGTCGCGGATGCTACGGATCTGAAGCACGCAACACCAGTCCACGGCGACGACCACGGGAAGGAACACGAAGGTCCGACTGTGTGAGAGAGGAGGCAAGGAGGAGGGTGAGAGAGAGGACATTGATCGGTGGAGCAACGGTGGAGCGAGAGAAGAGACAAGGCGGGTTGAGAGGAAATCTGAGACTGAGAAATCGACGGGCACGCGTGCAGGAGACAGTACGAGGAAGGGTATGTTTTTGGTGAAAAACAAAAAATTAAGGCGTCTAACAATTAAAGTTAGACTCCGAAAATAACTTTTGGCGTTCTAGTATAAAAATTAGACTCCAAAAATCATCCGATAATTACAAAAATGCCACCGCGATTTTTTTTACTTTCTTTTTGAATAATAGGACGCCAATTTGTGAAGTAAAAGCTATTTTCTGTAGTAGTGAATATTGATGATTATCCAAATGGCCATGTGTTACACAAAGGAAAGAGTTAACAAGTTAAGTAGACACCTAAGCATTTCATGTATTAATAGAAAGGGACTCTTGGACACCTTATTTAATGTGTTTTGAAGATCAAAATTCTTCTTCCATAAGCTATCAAATTCATCCAAAATAAGGAGGCAAAGAAAAAGTCAACAAAACTTGCAAAATAAGCCAAGTTTAAGGGATATTTTGAAAGGGCACTTTGGTCATTTGACTTGGGGGATTTTTAAGTGCCTTCTTGGTATATTTAAGACATTTTGCACTCCCTTTTTGCATGAGTATTTCATTCAAAGAGAGAAAACTCAATAGAAGTCAAGAATTTTATAGAAAAAGGGAGAAATTCAAGAGAAAAAAAGGATAAGACCAAGGGGTAAAATGGTAATTGGTCAAAGGAGATTTTTTGGTTGGCTCATGACCTCTATATAAGGACTTCTTCCCCTCATTTGTAAGACATCAAGTTGACATAAGAGAGAAAAGAAAAGAGAGTAAAGGTTAGCTAAAGTGAAAGAAGAAAGAAGTAAGCAAAGTTGAGAACTAAGGTAAGTTATTAGCTATGGTATTTTGTGAAACTTCCTTCTATCTTCATGAACATGTTGTAGGTCCTAATGAGCAACTATTGTATGATATGTAGAAGCTTAGGCCAAAATCAACAAGGAGTTTAAAGAAGGAGAAGTTCAAGGAAAGCAAAGATCAAAACCAAGTAAGTACCTTCCTTAACCCTTGTGGCTTTGTCACTTGGATTTAGCTTTATTTCATGATATTTGATGGTTATGGGAATCAATATTCCTAAAGGGTGGTTCTGCTCAAGTTGATAAAAATGACTTAACATGAGTTTTAAACCAAGGATATGACTTAAGAAGGAAGATTAGGCAAGAACTATGAAAGGATATGGACCTGAAATGATAATTTATTCAAAGTAAAATTTGAATTATGGAGAATTGCAAAAGTGACGAGTATTATTTATAATCATCAAAAGTGTCGTCGCTGAGAGCTTTTGAAAGAATTTGGAGAAAGTAACTGACAGTTTAAGTTTGTCAAGTAGTAACCTTAATCCTCATATTCTTTGTATGACTTTGTATGTATGCTTTACCGTGATTATGTATGCATTCAGTGTTATTGTGCTTCCAAGCGTTTTAGTACCGGAACCGTTGTGTGTGACCCCTGGCATGGTTATGTGCCTTACTAAGCAGTATATATATGTTATGTGTACTGTTTGTTCCGGTCTAGGCTTTGTGCCTCATTGTGTGCGACTTATTAGATGCTGTTGTTACACCCCTACCGGTCTCACCTTCACAGGTGGTGGGTAGTGTAATATCTCTTATTTATTAAGTCCAACTGTCACACTTTTCCAATAATATTACAGATCAGAGCAATATAGCGCAGTGTAATGGTAAAATAGTTTGGGCATATTATACTGATAATAAATTTCAAACCTTTGTTAAAATATAATTACATAAAAATCTCTTCAACAATTCTTCGAATATTCTGGAACTGGTCCAACACATTCATCTGCTAATATCCTCCTGGGAGCTATATCCAATAAACTGTACAGCATATAGGTAGCAACAGAGGCTGGAATCCCGAAGGATCCCAAAGTAACTGTTAATCTCATACACAAAGTATAATCAAAGTATGTAAGGAAACCATAAGCACAAACTGTAAAGCATTCAGTAGGTCGCACACAGCGAGGCACAAAGCCTAATCCGGAACAAGCAGTCTCTATAGCACATAGCACAGACTGCAGGACACAACAAGGCCCTAGTCGCACACAGCAGGTCGCACACAGCGGTTTTGGTACCAAAGCGCTTGGCAAAACATCAACAACCGAATGCATACACAATCATGGTAAAGCATACATACAGAGACATACAAAGCATATGAGGATTAAGGTTACTACTTGGAAAACTTAAACTGTCAATTACTTTCTCCAAATTCTTTTAAAAGCTCCCAGCGACGACACTTCTTGTTCTAGACCTTAACTTCCCTTTGAAACTTCTCCTCCTTAAAGCCCCTTGCAGTTTTGGTCAAGACTTGATAGCACCATGCAAGAATCATTCATCTATATCTTAGGAATGTCTACGAAGATTGAAGAAGGTAAAGCAAGAATCAAAGTCCTACTTACCTTGATTTCGTGATCAGTTTGGACATCCGGCAGTACCTCCACCATGTAGACATCACCAAACACCTCATTCAAAGAATCCGAACCCATAGAAACGTTGCTTTCACCAAGAGGAACAACATTGGAGAAGGCTCCAAGAGCTAAAAACATCAAATCAGAGGTGAAATCGACCCCCTTTTCTTCCCCCCTCCCTCCATTTCGTTTTTTCATCTTTCTCTCCTCTCTTTTCCATGTTTTGGCAAGAATGGCCTAAAGACAAATGAGGGGGAAGGTATATATAGAACAAGGGTGCGGTCCAGAATGCGCCATGTGTCTGGTCCATAATGCGTCGCGTGTATGGTCTAGAATGCACCACGTGTCGCGCTATGTGTCTTCTTTTCATTGGACCACATAAAAGTAGCTTTATGCCTTGTCATGGTTATAGGACACGTGTCATGCTGACTCAAAAGCTATGTCATGATTACGGGACACGTGTCATGCTGACTCAAAAGCTATGTCATAATGAGGGGACACGTGTCACATTTCTATTTGACCAACAAAAGTAACTTTTGACTTGTAATGATGGCGGACACGTGTCATGCTTTTATTGGACCAACACAAAAAAGTATGTCATAATGAGATGACATGTGTCGTGTTTCTATTGTGCCAACACAAAAGTAGCTTTTTCACTTGTCATGATGAGTCAACACGTGTCACGTTCTCATTGCGCCAACACAAAAGCATGTCATCATGGGCTATCATGACTTACTTTATTAAAGTTACTTTATCAATGTTTGCTCTGAATCCTGCTCGGGTTTTACTAAAAAATGCAGGACATACCTAACTGCCTTGAAAATGCCATATTCTTACTTATACCGACATATTTTCACTCAACTAATTGTCATATACTTTAGGACATAGTTAGGTGGCATATTTTCCAATCAAATTTATACCGCATAGGTCTTCTGTGCCCCTTTTTCACTGGCACTTTAATTTTCTGGCTTATACATACTAAGTCCACTAACCTGTATAACCGGGTTACTCAGTCACTTGAGAGACTTCCTATCCCTCGACATTCTTGGAATTCGGCTCGAACTGGGCTTAGTCGCCTGCCTTTTATAGGCTTATCCCCAAGTCTCTTTGCCCAAAATTCAGGATATTACAGCTGTATGATTTATTGTTTTCTTACATACTCTGTTTATACTTTAGATATGAGATTAACAGTTACTCTGGGATCTTTCGAGATTTCAGCCTCTATTGCTATTTGTATATGGTATAGTTTATTGGATGTAGCTCCCATACGGATATTAGCAAATGGAGGTATTGGACCAGTTCCAGATTATTTGGAAAGTTGTTGTAATAATTTTATATAATTATATTCTAGATTTTGTAACTAAGATTTGTAATTTATCATCAGTATACTATGCCCAAATCATTTTGCTACTGCGTTGCACTATATTGCTATGTTTTGTGACATATTATTAAGAATGTGTGGTAGTTGGGTTTAAAAATAAGAGGTATTACACTACCCGTCACCTAAAATATAGCGAAGCTGGCAGGAGTGTAACATATACTTTGGACAAAGATATTCCTCTAGAAGTAGCTTATGTGGCTGAGGGTGTGTGTGTGTTTATCTGGCTTATTTATAATATAGTAGTATGTGTTAATACCTATAATTATAAATAAGCCGAGAGATAAGTTGGCATGGAGATGTTTGGGTCATCCATCTAGCAATGCATGGCTAGTGTTCCTGAGACATTTTTGCCCTTAATATTCATTCATTCATATGAAGCGATCTCCTGTGCGCAGAGGTTTTATGGACATTTACCTTCTTGACGAAGAGTCTGACATGTGCTTCAACCCCGATGTGATCCTTTTTTCCTTATATATTTAAATACTTTACAATGGCATCCGCACCATTTATATAATCAGATTACAAGTACTATTCGTAATTTCTAAACATACACCGGAGTATATCATAATTATGATGCGGGGACAAATATTTTATTTGCAGGAGGGACGAAAGAGATTAGAGCCCGGGGGAGATGATCATGATGTTTCGTCCTCGAACACGTGTTCCACATGGAGCTTCCTTTTTTTTCTTTAATGATTTATTTGCATCTTTTAAGAATGATTGAATTTTAATTTTGATCCATATAATTTTAAATTGGGATTTTTGGTCTCCATAATCTTTTAAGAATTTGTTTTGCCCTTAAGATACTATTTATTTATATGAAGCTAACTAAATTATGAGAGGCATGAAATAATAAATTAAGGCAAAACATGTCATACCTGTATAAAGGCCTGGACATAGGTTGTTTCAGAATCGATGAGTAGCGTCACAAACTAAACAAAACAAATGGCTCTCAGAGTTATTGCATTGTCTTGTTTCGTGTTTCTACTCTCACTCACGCAGCGGCGGAACTAGAGGAGTTTAGGTGTAGCCCTGTCCTCCAAAAATTTATAGAATAGATACCAAATTTCTAGGAAATTATATTTCAGTCTCATCAAAATTTCCATATTTTCATTTCAGTCCCCACTATAATTTTCATGGAGGGACTAAATAAAAATATTGAAATGTTATGGAGTTTAAATATAGTTTTATGAGCATTTGGGTTTTATTCTGTAATTTTAGCCCCCCAAATTGTAATTCCTGGCTCCGGGCTTCTCTTCAATCGCTACATCTGTAAGTTATTTCTCCCATATTATTTTTCCATTATTATTAGTTTCAAGCTTTTATTATTCCAAAAATGGGCATAAAAACAAGAGAGTTTTATCCAAAAATGCTCGAGAATCATCTTGTACAAGTGATAATATAAGGCAAGGAGTCGATATCGTTTGATCCTATTTATAATCCATGTCATTAAATTTTTAACACGAATGTATAATTTTATCCATTATTTATATATAAGTCATTATTTTATTAAAAAATGTGTTGTTAAATAGGAATAAAGTCAGAAAATTATTGACCTTTATGGTCCTTTCAACTCTCTGTCACCTTCAACTTATGCTCCTGGTTCATTAGTTTGTTGGTGTCTTGTGTGTTACTCAATGTTTGTCATGTATCTGTCTGATTTCAATAATCTAATTATTACCTCTGTCGGCTTATCCGAATTTCGCCTTATTCACACACAAACCCAACCCTTTCATTTGTTAGTCATTCACCTCTAACTCTCTCATTTTTTATTGCTTAAGATGACAATACTAGCTTACTCATTCTCCTCTCATTTGCATTATTATTCGTTGAAACATAATAATTGTTGTAAGTTTATGTTAGTGATGCCCAAATAAAATATTGTAATCTCAGTAGAAAGAGTTTGACATTTCTGGGAAAGGCTACAGAGATGAAATCTAGTTTTATGTGTCACTTATTGTGCTTAGTAAATTTTAGAAAATATATATCTTTAGTGGGTTTTCTTTTTCCTACTAACTTGGACAATTGTTGTCACTATGCATTCTTTTCTTTTTTTTTTTTTTTTTTGCTCAGAACATTCTTTTCTTATTCTTACTAAACTTTTATATTGTAGGTAAGAATGGATTCTAGGATTTTAAGACATAATTTACAATTTTTGATAGGTACTAAAGGTTATATACAAACTTGGAGGCGTAGGCTTTTTACCCTATTCAAATGTCTACATTTTAAGAAGGCTTTTAAAAAAAAAATTTAGGCCTTGTAAGGTTTTTTGAAGACTCAAACTTGAGTTTGAGAAAAGCCTATATACAAGTACTAATGCCTATTTTGCTAAAGCTTAGTTTTAAAATTATGATTTGCCACCATACTGTAGTTATGAAGTAGCCAAACATATACCCGACAAGTGAATAAGTTTGCAATATGACCGGGAATAATTATTAATACTGAAATGAGACACATGCAAACATTATGTTACACACAACATACAAAAAAAAAGCCAAATATGTATACTTCATCCGACTTATAATATAGGATACTTTAGCTAATTTACAGGAAACAAGAAGTAATAGTTAATTTATTAAATATGCCCTAAATTAAAGATTTTTTTTTTTTTAAAAAAACTTTTACCCTTATTGAAAAAGTGTTTGAGGATTAAATGAGAGGATAAATATAATACCCCAAAATTTGTATTTCTCTTGAATATGATATTTTTGGCCATTAGGACCTATTGAAAATAGGAGAGTATGTTGTCTCCAAATTAGTAAGTGTATTTATTCTATTTCTTGAATAAGTTTTCGGTAGGACTTAATAGGGCAAAATCAAATTCTCTAAATTTAATTAGAAGTCATAAAATATTATAAAATGCCATAAAAACACCTAAATTAATTAGCTAAAATTTCCAACACTTAAAGAACACTTAAGGATATATTGACATATAACTCATATATTGTCAGAAATAAGCCGTAAAAGAATATGAAGAGGCTTAAAATAATTAGAGAATACTAAAAAAATAATTATTGGACACCAACAATTAATCTTAATTGAATTAACATTCATAATTAATTTAATGTTAAATAATTACAAGCAATTTGCAATATTTGGGCTAAATTCAATAATAAAGCCTAACAAGGGATCAATAATTGTAACAATTGGATTTGGTAGGATCATAATTGAATTAGTAATTAAAAAAATTACTACAACCTAAACTTAATTAAGCTAAACCTAATAGTAAACAAAAGGAATTTAATTTAGGGCTTTTTGTCACAACAAAAACATCATTGGACCATTTTTGTAACTCAAACAATTGCCCAAATCAACAATAAAGCCCAAAATAAAATCAAACCAAAAGGGCCAGAGGGGATTTCAGTTTTTAGAGGCTTCAAGAACAAGGAATTGATTTTCAACACATGTGTCAAATTGGTCAAAACTTGTAGAGGAAGATTTACTATTCAAAACTTGCCCTCCAAGTCATTTGGCTTCTTGAAGAAGGAGAAGAAAAAGATGAAGGGGGGAGAGAGAGAGATTTCGGTTTTGATGATTTGAAGGGTGGGGATGTGAGTTTTTAATCTTACCCTAGATCCAATGGTGGAAATTAGCCAAGAGAGAAGTTGCAAAGAATTACACAATTGCCCAACCTTTTCACTATAAATAGAGGCATAGGTCATTCACTTTTCTTCACACCAAGCAAAGCATCATCTGCATATTTGAGAGAGAGTGAAGAGAGTTTGAAGAAGCTTGAAGGAGATCAAGCATTAGGTAAGCAAAGTTCTTTAGTTTTGAGTTTTAAATTCATAGCTAGAAGTAGTTTTAATCTTTAAAATTCTAGAATATTTTTATTTTCACATTTTTATGGTTAAAAATAGATTTATCTCGAAAAATTAGTGAAGGAAGTGATTTAGCAAAATTTCCGGGATAGAAACACTGTAGTAACGAAGTTCTGGCGAAAATTCGTCAGTTAGGCGATTTCTGAACTAGTAACAGAAAAGCTCATATTTCATGTTGAAAATGATATTGAAAAATTCTGAGAAAATTCATGATCAAAGTAGACATATAGGGATTTTCAAATATGTAAAGAACATGTTAAAATGAGCTCTGTACAGTGAGAAAGAAATTCTCAAAGTTTATATTGCGAAAATGCTGGAATTTCTGAGCAGAGGATGAACACGTGAAATCTGGTAATTATTTTTGAATTCTGGGAAAATCATGATATTTTTTATAGAAAATATACATGTTAAGGAGTCCGGAATATTTTACGGATCTTCGTTTTGATTTTTCTAGAATTAGTTATGATTTTTCAAAGATAGGCGAAATTCTGCCCAACAATTTCCAGCGTTCTTCAACGAATTTTGAGAAAATAAAATGATAAACCAGTATAATAAAATGATAAACCAGTATACCAAGGGTAAAATAGTCAGTAGTAGCCAAAATATCTGTTAGGATATTATTTATAAATTAATAGGGCGATATTATTATTATAGGTTATCCGAACGAACGCAGACCGATCAAACTACGTACCAAAATTACCAATTCAGGTACGGACGCGTATTGTAACACTAACTCTGATGCTTATGGTATGCTTATATGTGATAGATAGTCTGAGACTCTGTTTTTGAAAATTGATCATATACATACAGCTTGATACGGGTTATAGTCTTGATAACGCTGTTATATTTTCTTAGCGCTGAGGACACGGATGTATACCGTGGCAATGGTGAATAGTACAGACTATAATAACATGCATATTGCAGTGGATGTGTTATGTTATTATTTTGAACATGAGAATATTGTATGTGGTTATTGCTGTTTTGCCATGGATATTTGTTATACATATTTAATACATAAGCATGAGGTTAACCGTTACTTGAGGTTCAATGGTAATTGAACCTCAGCTCTTACCTTAGCACCAGGACCCTCAGGAGGCCAGTCCGAGGAGAAAGGTAAGCAGGTGGCGTGAAGAGGCAGACGAGGAGTTTCTGTTGGATTTTTTTTTTTAATTTTCCGTCTTTTTGAATATTCGACTATTTGGATGACTGTAACAGTACACAGATACACCTTTGATGAATGTTGACCAGTTACTCGTTTAATTTAAAATCTATTCTGATGCTCTACTCTAATCAAACCTTTTGAACTCTGATAACACTATTTCAAAAACGCTTTAGAAAATTGGGATGTGGCAATAAAACTTGAAATGAGCAGTAATCACAAGGGTAAAAGGGAAAATGAGCATTAATTATCTCATAAGTAACTTATATTTTGGACTAAGATATTCATCTATAAGTACCTTATAACATGGACTAGAGAGAGAGTGTGTGTGTTTATCTGGCTTATTTCTATTATAGTAGTATGTGTTAATACCTTTAATTATAAATAAACCGAGAGATGTTTGGGTCATTCATCTAAGTATGGCTAGTGTTCCTGTCACATTTTTGCCCTTAAAATTCATTCATTCATTCATTCATATGAAGCGAGCTCCTGTGCGCAGAGTTTCTATGGACATTTACCTTCTTGACAAAGAGTCTGAGATGTAATTCAACCCCGATGTTATCCTTTTTTACCTATATATATTTAAATACTTTACAATGGTAAAAATGATATTTAATATTTATTATATAATCAGATTACAATTAAGTACTATTCGTCATTTCTAAACATACAACGGAAATAAATAATTTTAAGCATGTGATGTTGTTTATATGATAATTATGAAGCTGGGACAAATATTTTATTTGCAGAAGGGACGAAAGAGATTAGAGCCCGGGGGTCTGTCATCCCAGATAACCATGATTTTTTTTTCCCCTCCAACACGTGTTCCACATGGAGCTTCCCCCCTTTTTTTTTTAAAATGATTAGGGGCTAGTTGGGGCAAGCCTAAGTAACTATCTTCCTTTTTTTTTTTTTTTCTTTTTTTAATGATTAGGGGCTGGTTGGGGCAAGCCTAAGTAGTAAATCCTGTAAATAAAGTCCGAGTGAAGATAGTGTTATCAGTTTTGTGCCTTGGTAACCTCTTTAAAATTAAATCAAGAATTTCGATAAAAGGTAAAATCTCGGATCGTCTCTTAAGAAGCCCTTTTACTAAGTACAATGATTCAAGTCATTAAGTTACAAAGCCATTAGCATTAACAATAATGCCTCCCCAGCCTCCCCATCTCGCAATGCGCCTCTGCCTCCTCATGCTTCTTCGAACCGGGCCTCATCCATTGTCCAGCACCATCTTGTTGTAGGCCTCCATTTGTAGCTATTTCAGAGCCCAATGCATTTGGGCTCATAACAAATACTGCCTCAAGTCTTTTATATAGTATTTGTTATGAGCCCAAATGCATTGGGCTCTGAAATAGCTACAAATGGAGGCCTACAACAAATAAAAGATCAATGGGAGTTGGTTCAAGTGGAAGGGACTTCGCTTAAGTAGGGGTCTTGAGTTCGAGTCTTTGTGAATGCAGAAAACTCTCCTGAGAGAGGTCCCTACGTATGCACCCGACAGAACCTCGATCCGGACTAGGCAGGGCAAAGCTCTGGTGAACCGGATGCAATAGCAAAAAATATATACAAAAAAAGATTAAATTTTTTTACCAAAAAAAAAAAGAAGATTCAATTTACTGTTTTGAAAAAAAATTAAGGAATCAAAATAAATTATTCTCTTTGGTCCTTAATATAAGACATATTTAATGAGTCAATCTTGGTCCTAAATATCAGAAAATTTTCATTTTTGTCATTTTTTTCACTAATTTACTCATTGTGATGCTCTCTCAACAATAATTAAGGAGAAAAAAAAAGGAGGAACCAAAAAATTATGACTATGATGTTTTAGAAAATATATGTCAAATTTACTAACTTAACTAACTTATTTAATCTAATCAAATTAAATAAATATGTCTCATATTAAGGATCAGACGAGTACTTTGAAATATTTATATTTATATTTTTAAAATACCAAATTATTTTGTCTGACTAATAAACTAATATACTCCCTTTAGTCCACAATATAAGTCGCTTTGAGAGCAATTAAATATTTTTTTTGGTCAATTTTACCTATATAATTAATGTTTAAATATGACTAATGGTGATTCTCTATCTCATTCAAAATATCATTTAATATGGGCAAAATTATAAATTTTCTTCCATTATAATAAATTTAATGAGTTAACTACTATTTCTTGGTTATAATGAATTTATTTAATGGACTTATATTGTGGATCAGATGAAGTATAATCAAATGACACATGACTTGTTTTATGATTAATTAATTAATTTTCTTTAATCTCTTAAAAAAATCAATTTAGTTATTGTAATTATGAACTGGGAAAGTAACTTGAAATGATTATGGATAATAATTTCCGCTGAAACAAAGAAATAGAGAATGAAATAAAAGAGACCGCTCGTCAGAAAATATTTTATAGGATTGCGTGTGCAAAGCGAGGCCTGGTACATAAAGAAATTTAAAAGGTAAAAGGGGTATTATCATTGCGGTAAATATTTCATGTCTATAAAAATATATAATAAATTAAAATTTAGTAATTAAATACGAAATTTCGTTCAAAAGAAGTTATTATTTATAAAAGAAAAATGAGAGAACCCATTAAACTGTTTTTTTCCCTTTAAGTGTACTCATTTTTGAATTAGGTGTATTGCTGCTTCAATTGAGTCACAATAGATGTTGCCTTGCTTGTATTTTTCCTCCCAACAAAGATTTGACCCTTCAAGAATAGCTAACAGTTCGGCCGTAATGTTGCATGCAGTAGCCCCGGCCCGTTAGAGTTCACAAAATTGTCATCATCCGGTCTAACCCAAATTGGTACTTTCTCCTATCCATTTTTTAAGCGGTTTCTAACAAATTCACACATATAAATAAAAGCAGTTAAAGGTATTAAGGGTGTGCATGGCAACCATTCTGTTGCCTAGCACTGTTTCTGAGATGAAACAGTTTTTTTCTGATTCTGTGCTTTATAAGAGTTCTGAGAATCAGAATTACGTTTGTTAACCCATTTTATTTTTACTCCGATAATCAGAATTACGTTTGGTAACACATTTTTCCTCCTCTTGTTTGGGAGTTAAAAAAATAGTAAAGGAGGAAGATGAAAGATTAATGAGTTATTTTTACCATTTTGTCCTTTTCTTTAATAATTAATATAATTATTATACTTTACAAATAAACTTAAATTGAAATTTCCTAAATAAATTATTTATGTAATTTTTATATTCAAAAAATTATTTATGTGGCGGTGGCGGTGTCGGGGTGGGGTGGTGGCGGTGGTGGTGGTGGCGGTGTCGGGGTGGGGTGGTGGTGGTTGTGGTTGTGGTGGTGGTGGTGGGGCGGTGGCGGTGGTGGCTGAGGCGGGGTGGCGGTGGTGGTGGGGACAGTGGTGGTGGCAACAGTGGTGGCGGTGGTGGTGGTGGTGGTGGGAGCGGCGACGATGGTGGGGTGGTGGCGGTGGTGGTGGTGGGGTGGTGGCGGTGGTGGTAGTGGTAGGGCGGTGGCGGTTGAGGCGGGGTGGTGGTGGCAGCGGCAATGGCGGTGGTGCGGCGGTGGCGGTGGTGGTGGCGCGATGGCGGTGGCAGTAGCGGTGGCGATGGTGGTAGTGGTGGGGCGGTGGCGGTTGAGGCGGGGTGGTGGTGGCAGTGGCGATGGCGGTGGTGCGGCGGTGGTGGTGGTGGTGCGGCGGTGGCGCGATGGCGGTGGCGGTGGCGGTGGGGCGATGGCGGTGGTGGTGGTGGCGGTAGTGGCGATGGTGGTAGTGGTGTGGCGGCGGCGGTGGTGGCGACAGTGGCGGGGCGATGGTGGCGGTGGGGCAGCGGTGGTGTTATGGATGGCAATGGCGGTAGTGGTGGCGAACGAGGGTAAATTTCTGCTTCGATTGAGGGAAAAATAAATTCTGATTTTTGCCTTGGAATAGAGAAGCCAAAATTTTTCGCTTCTTTTTTTTTACTCCCCAGCACAAAAAATAAACCGGTTCATCCCGGGAGCAAGAAAAAAAACCGGATTTACCAAACACAATTCCCATCCATTTTTTGTTCCGGGGCACAGAAATTAGGAAAAAAGTCATTCTGAGAGTGTTACCATGCACACCCTAATTGTCATAAAATAAAAGTGATTTCCTATATTATCTTTATTAACTACATTAAACTCCAATATTATATTAATTTTTGCTACCTCTCACTACCCATATTAAGTATATGCATATACGGAAAAAAAAATGAAGGTTCATTAAAACTATTAAAACATCTTATAAAAGGGATTAAAAATATCTCTTAAAAGACTTCTTATAAAATTGATTCGAAATACAATTCGTCTTTTACATGCCAAGAGGCTTATTGTCATTTTCTCCTTCAAATCCCTTTTTTCTTTACAGGCAAAGGTATCCTCTAATGTTTGGGCTATCATATTTTTAAGGGAAAATTCGTTTGAGGGCTCTTATTGGGTAATTAATTCCAGAAAAGGCCCACAAAATCTGAAAATACGGAAAAAGGCCCTGAAATTCTGACAATACCCAAAAAAGCCCAAAGATTCTGACGGAGTTGTTAATGGGGCTGATATAGTTGTTAGTGGAGGCTAATATAGTTGTTAACCGGGCTGATTTAGTTGTTAAAAAAAAATTTTAACAACTAAATCAGCCCGGTTAACAACTATATCAACCCCCGTTAACAACTATATCAGCCCCATTAACAACTATATCAGCCCCCGTCAGAATCTTTGAGCCTTTTTGGGTATTATCAGAATTTTAGGGTCTTTTTTCATATTTTCTGATTTTGTGCGCCTTTTCTGAAATTAATTGCCCAATAGAGGCCCTCAAATGAATTTTCCCTATTTTCAATGAGAATTTAACCATTGATTCGTGGGACTAATCCATTTAACTAAATCCGACTCTCATTGTCCTCGTTCAATTCCCTTGTCACAATACATGTTAGGACTTTGATACTATCATGCCTTTCAAACCAAAAGTTCAGTCCAACAGAAAGCCAAAAAAATTCAATTATAGTAATAAAAATAAATTATTGGGAAATTCTTATTTTAATATGAACTAACAGACACAATTTTCAGTGCCGCAACCGGAAACTTTCAATTTTTTTAACTAGAAACATGGTAGAATCTGGGTTCATAATTGTCTTATTTCATTTCTAAGGATCTGTCTGTGCCAAAAATAAAATAATTTCCATGAATGATTTTAATTTATACTGTGTTTTTTTTTTTTGCCAGAATAATTTATACCGTGTTATTTCATTTGTAAAGTTCAATTATCCCATGTTCATAAATTAATATTCATGCGGGTTCCTTGCCGAAATTCATGAATTAATTTCCATGTCAGTTCCTTTGTAGAATTGACAAGAGAATCCTTTTTTCTTAAAAAATTAAATTTCTTTAGTGTCGTTAGAAATTTCCTTTTCGGGTTCTCCCGAAGCAACATGAAAAACTCATTTCAATCAAATTTATTACAAAAATGATATTCTTAATATTTTTAAAGTTAGTTCCACGTCAAAGATATTAATAGCAAAAAGTGGGATGTCTAGTGCCATTTATACCAAATACATATCACTTTTCGACACGTCTTTACTTTTGCCCAGTGCAGTGAAATTCCACAAAATCTTCAATTCTCAAAGCACAAGTGATGCACTAAATATTAAATAGAATAATTTTATATTTTAAAACATAAAGTTAAGCCGCCTACAAACTTAATGGAGGCAAGTAAGTTGAGAATTACTTTCTATTCCCATAGTAGAAATCAAATCAAATCAAATCACATCACATCGCATTATTAATATTATTTCACTCCAAGTGCTATGCTCATAGTCTTGGTGGTCATCGATATTCACGGCACATTATTACCACTTGTTAACAGGTTGGAACAAATTAAGCCTAATTTTTAGACGTTATTATATTATTTCACTCCAAGTGCTATGACAATAAGATATTGACCCAACCCATTTTTTCATGGCAAAAGTGAAAATCTCATTTCTATTTTTTTTTATAGACAAGAAAATACCACTTAAACTTTAAAATTTCAAATCAATCTTATTGTTTATAAAAGTATAGATATTAACTACAAGAGTATAGTCAATATTGTCAAATTCGTGAGTTTAAGTAAACTCAAAAATGTAAATTTGGATCATGAATTTGAATTGTAAAATAATTAAAATATAAAAATGACAATAATTAATTTAAATATATTTTAAATATGAACAGTTAAAATTAAATCTATCAACATTTATAATTTATCATATCCAAAAAATAAATTTCTATGAAGTTCATATCTCAAGCCATTGAACATTACCAAAACAAATAAATAAACTAACACAAGTTTAATAGTGAGTTGATATAATTTTATAAGGTAAAAACATAAAAACTGTAAAATTAATGTGTAAACTTGTGAGTTTAACAGTGTTTATAGCTACAAGTTTATGTACAAGCAGACATGATTTTGTAAGGTAGAAATGTAAAACCCTAAACTCGAAGAGTCAACTAGCGAGTTTGACAGCAATGAGTATAGCAATTGACAACTCATTTTAAAAGAAAATCACTGATTTGAAATTTTGAAGTTTAAATGGTATTTTCTTGTCTTTTTATTTCCTTTTTCTTAAAAAAAAAGTTACCTTTTTCCTTCTTTACGAAAAATCAAGGATTTTCTTTAATTTACCATAAAAAATAGTTGAATTAATAATACTTTATCAACATTTATGATTGTTTAATCATATAACACCCCTAATTCTATACTATTTATTATACATATTAGCATTAGTAATTAAGAATATCATCAAAGTGACGAAGCGATAAAGCATATGATATGGGATGAGTGGATGAGTAACTGATAATAAATGGCTGTAAATTTAAACTATTCGCGGTGTATCCGTCGGGGGTAATATCGGTGCATTTATCTAAGCATTCAGATTCTAAATATCTGTAACATCCCAATTTAAAAGCGGATTTTTTTTATAAAAAAAAATCAGAGTAGAGCATTGGAGCGAGTGAGTAACTGAACCGTGATAAAACATTAACCATAGTGTAATAGTGTCGTTACAGTTATCCTAGTATTCAAAAGTAAATACATATACGGTAAGTAAGTCTTTGTCTAGTCATCTATTCCTGCTACTTGCCTCTATCACCAATCCGCAGACCTCCTGACCCTGAGGCTACAGCTGAGATCCAATTCCCATTTGGATATCAGGTAATGGTTAACCTTATGCTCAAATAAAACAGTATATGGATGACAGATATTCATGACAGTACAGCAGCATATCAGTACATAAGTACAGAGCATATGCATGATCATAACAATGACAGAACATAAGCACAAAGCAGTATGTAAAGTCCCACAACATGTTTGCACATACCCAGTGCCACGATCTCAACACGTGTCCTCTCAACGCTAGGAAAACTCAAACGGTATTATCAATACTATAACCCGTGTAAAGCTGTATGTATAACTAACGACCCCTAACCAGAGCCTCAATCTATGAACATATCTATCATATATATGTATATGAGCAGCACAGAGTTAGTGTTACAGTACGTGTTCTACCTTCGTTGATGATATTCTGGTACGTTTGACGGAAACGGTACTTCTGACGGAAAACAACATGTTTGACAGTGGTATAACAGCGGTACGAGTTCACAGATATCCTATAGGGATAATATCACATTTATTAGTTATCAACATCATAACAGGCATTTTAGGTACAAATTACCATTTTGCCCCTAGTTTGACTAATCGGTGAAATTTCGCCAGAGCTTCGCTATTTTGACTCTAATCTTCCAAATTTTGACATATCTCTTTTTCCAATAGATATTTGAAATAAATATCATATTTATCCCTAAAACATGATATCTAAACTTACTTGGAAGATTAAAGACTAGCTAGCATTTTTACTGTAACTACCGCAACAACTACGAAAACTAAAGACTAGAGACCGAAGAAATTACCCAGGGCTCCGCTACAATTTTCTCCGGGCTCCTCCTTCTCTCTTCCTTCTCTCTATTTTCGAAATCTCTCTTGCATTTTGGTGTGAGAATTTCAAATGGATGAAGGCCTATTTATAGGGAAAAATGTGCACTATTCATGACTTTATCATATTGAATTCTAGCCATTGGATTTAAGCTTGTACACAAGGCTTCATCTCCACCATCCAATCCACCTCCTTACCTCATTCTCCAAAACCATGATGTCATCAAGGCGATGTCACTCATTCACTTTATGAGTCTTTACCGATAAAGTTTCCTGTTCAGTGTTCTGATCACGTAATCTTGTAAAATCACTACAAGAAAACTGGTAAATAGAGGCGGATTATTAGAGGCGGTTTCTGAAATACTTTTAGCGGTGGTTCTTACGGCAGAGAAAGAAACCGCCTCAATATTACCAGCAATTAGCGGCGGTTGTGTAAAGCCGCCTCCAATTTTTATAATATAGAGGCGGTTCTTAAGGCGGTTCTCCAATATTTACATAAATTAGAGGCGGTTTGTTACTCCGCCTCGAAATTAAAATATAGAGGCGGTTTTTAAACTGCCTCAAATGTTCATTTAGAGGCGGTTTTGTTAATAAGAAACCGCCTCCAATGTTCATTTAGAGGCGGTTGGATAATTTTTTTATTAATATTTAATATTCATTTTTAAATTGTAATTATATATCCATTTCATATTTTTACGATGTTTTTCTCTTCTAAAATTTAAATAATTAGTAATTGTTATAGCTCAATTATTTTGTCTTATTAAATCATAATTTTAGTTCCTTTAAAGGAACTAAAATATGAAATTAATTTAGAGAAGTTATGTTCATTACAATTTAAATCAATGTTCAATTGTTGCAGGACAAATTTTGTTAGCAATCAGCTTGATCGCGCCTTTTGTAAGGAAGTATTTCTAATGGGGCGTGAATTCGAGACTTTAAAATATTTAACGATCAACTATATGTTGATATTTTGTTAATATTTATAGTTATATTAGATAATTGATGCTCTCTCATATATATCTTAAATATAGAATAAATTTTATAATGTAAATTATAATATAAGATAATATATATTTGATAATATATATTTGCTTTATTTGTTTTGTTACAACACAGAATTTCATATATATCTTTTATTGATAATATATATTTGATATATTTGTTAATATTTATAGTTATATCAGATAATTGATGCTCTCTCATGTATATCTTAAATATAGAATAACTTTTATAATGTAAATTTAAGGTATAAGATAATATATATTTGCTTTATTTGTTTTCTTACAACACAGAATTTCATTCGAGGCGTATATATCATTTAAGATTTATGATCAATATAAAAGTTGCATCCTTTTTTGCCCCAAAAACATTCCAATGTTTATTTTTCAACACTTTTTGATGGCCCCCTAAATTTGATTATGTGCTTTTTTTTTATCTCTAGTGACAAAAACTTGACATTGTAGTTTTTTGTAATTCATTCAGTATATAAAGTAAATTACTTTGATATCTATAAAATTTCATACGTTATTCATAAGATATAAACAACAATTTATTTTTCCATATAAAATTTTGATCTAACTCTTATGAATTAATCTCTTTATTATATCATCATTGTTTTTATTTTATTTTTTCTCTTTATTTTTTATTATTTGAATTTAAATTTTGAATTTTCCATATAAAATTCTGATCTAGAAAATTTTAACGCATTTTTCTCTAACAATATTTTTTGGAAACCACGTATGCATACTTTTAGGAAATTTATAAAAATTGTAGCATATTATCTTTCAAAATTGCTATTATACTGCTATTTTTTTATTTGTATCTTGTAAATTTGTCAATAAATTTTTAATATAAAATAACTTTTTTACCCTTTATATTTTTTGTTCTTTTTTTGTTTTTTTCCCCACCTGAAGCCCACTCTTCCCAGCCCGAGATTGTCCGATCCGACTCCAAATTTCCATCGCGGCAGAGAGGCAGAGACAGATAATTCAAAGCTGAGTTTCTTACTTTCAACCCCAAAAATCAAACCCTAACACACCAGCAATAGCACCATCGGACGCTAGCACACAGTCGCCGCGCGAAACGTCTGTTGCCGCCAGCCCGCCAGTCTGCCACGTCTTCCTCTCCCTCTCCCTCTCACCGTCAACGTCTACCTTTTGTAAGTATTGAGTTTTGAATCTTGCTAAGTTTAAAATGCCATCTCGATCTGTATTGAACTGTCTGTTATGGGAAAGCCCTCTCCCTCTCACCATCAATTTCTTACTCTCCCTCTCTCTGTATTGAACTGTCTGTTATGGGAAAGCCTGTAGGCTGTATATGGAGAAATTGATTGTGAGATTCTCCTTCACATTCCACTCTTGGCCCCACTGCACTTGTATGTCCCTGTCTGGCTGTCTGTAACTCTGTATAAATAATTGTGTGTGTGTGAATCAAAGTGCATTTTCGGCCCCACCATCTCTCAACCTGTCTCCTGCATTTTTTTATCCCTCTGCACTGAATAGTGGACTAATTTAATTACTTAAAGTATATTAATTTAAATTGAATCAAAGTGCATTCTGTTTCTTTTATATATTTGTCAAACAACAGCCTCTTTTCCCGGCCAAGAAAACAGCAGCCTCCGTATATATGTGTATATATCTATATAATAACAACTTTGCTACATATATATTATTAGAAGGGTCGATGACCTGAGTGTGAGGGCAAATAATAATAATGATGGAAAAAGTTAGGCCACCAGCTCCTTTTTCTTTATACTGTATATTGGCAAAGTTTAGTATACGATTTATTTCTTTATACTGTATATTGGTTGCATTTTTCACCTTTTGACTCGATATTTACCCTAGCTATTTTGTACCATCTGCATTTGTCCTTCAAATTGGTATGTATATTCTTAGTCAAATCAAGTTTTAACCAAATTAAAAGAGGCTTTGTGCCCTTACTGTTGCTGAAAGCCATTATTTTGGATTCTTCTGAAATTAATCAGTCTTTTTTCTTCTTATTTTTAGCCACTATTTTCTTCTTATTTTTCTTTTCTAAAGGCTCTTTTTTTTGTAAAATTTATTTATTTATTTATAAATACCGTATCATGATGGTTTGGTGTTAAAGTAATTCCCATTAAATCATTGATTTTGTCCATCCTTAGTTTTTTAAGGAAATAAATTACCATTTATACTCAGTTAATGAACTTTCTAATTCTATCATCTTTTGTTCTAGGATATTATATCCTATTATATCTTAGGATATTATATCTTAACCGTTTTGATTATTTTTGATTTGATTTGATTTTATCAGATTCTAGGATTAGCTCTAGATTTTATTAAAATTGATGAATGCAGATTAATTTTTTTTATAAGGACACAGTTCTTTCGCGATTCTGATGTACTTTGATAACCATTTGTGGCTGTGGCAAGGGTTAGGACTCAACCTCACACCACCATTATAGGAATCAATGCTAGTGGCCGCCGAAACTGGGTTAATCAAGTGATTAAGGTATTCATTTTTATTTATTCATTTATGTCTACTTCTTCTGCATCATCACTTCAGTTCCATCTGATTATGTCTGCGAGATAGATGTTCATCCATTTATATTTATATTTCTATACATACTGATTCTAGCTAGTTAGAGACCAGCAATTAATGTCAACGTTAATTAATCTTTTCAACTAATTAATCTCCAGTGCATTGCTTGCGAGAAGGGAAAAAAAGAGTTTTTTAATTTCTTCCCAACACAAGACATCTATATAAAACTCTTCAGATAATTTTTACTAAGAAATATGCTTGGTAATTATATTGAACTGAACTTCATCTTTTTGATTGTACGTGCGGTATAATAATTTGGTGACTGTCTCTTAATTTAGTGCGTTGTAGTAGCTCGTCTTATTAAATGTGTACTTAAATTTGTTATGCGTTGGGAAATATCACAAGTATACTGTGTTTATAAGTTTAAGAGGTCCCTCCCCTAATGGATTAATCTATTGATATTAGATTCTAGGATTAGCTCTAGATTTTATTAAGATTGATGAATTCAGATAAAATAAAATTGATTTATATCTTGTTAGTTGAGTCTCCCACGGGGCTTCCATTAAGAAAATATTAATCATTAGATTGTGATATAATGAAGTCGAAGTAGAGTAGTTACACTCTTCTTCTTCTTCCTTTTTTTTGTTTTTGTTTTTTGTATTATTGTCCTATGTTGATAACTTGGACAATAAAATATTGGCATATTTTTGTCGAAAAAAAGAGTTTGACAACAATGCTTCACTTATTTTCAGAGTGAATGGACAAGTCTTGGATTATAAAACCGCGAAATTCAATTGAGTATGATGAAGGAGTTAGGAGATTCATTGATTTTGCTTTTCAACATAGTTCAATTGAAGGCAAAATACTATGCCCTTGCTCACCTTGTGGTTTTATAAAGTGGCTATCAAAAGAAACTGTGTATGATCATTTATTGTGCAAGAAATTCCCTGAAGGATACACATTTTGGTTCTATCATGGAGAGTCAAAGTTCGGGTCAAGTCGTAATGTTGCTGGTGGATCCATGTCACATGGTGTAAGAGACCACAATGTTGATGTAGATCCAATGTTCAACATGATCAATGATGCATTTGGCATAAATAGGTAATGTGACAATGAAGCACAATTTCATTCAAAGGAAAACATTGCCCAAGATGAGGGAACAAATTGTTTTGCAAATGTAGAAGTTAATGTAGATAAAGAATTTTATGAATTAGTAAAAGACGGTGAACAACCATTGTATGAAGGGTGTCAAAAATATTCAAAGCTTTCGTTTATTGTGAAGTTGTATCATATTAAGTGCTTATGTGGGATGACTGACAAGTCCATGAATATGATATTAGAGCTATTGTGCGATGCGTTTGAACATGCAAAGATTCCATCTTCATTCTATGAGGCAAAGAAGACCATTACCAAGTTAGGATTGGATTACCAGAAGATACATGCTTGCCCAAATAATTGTATGTTGTATTGGGGAGTGGAAGATGAAAACAGACAAAGTTGCAAGATTTGTAATGTATCTAGATGGAAGCCACTTGTTAAAGAAGGTGATCGTACATCTTCTCAACAAGGAAGAAAGAAGCGTAATGTGGCTGCAAAAGTTGTTCGATACTTTCCCCTTAAACCACGCTTGCAAAGACTATTTTTATCAACAAAGACTGCTGAAGATATGAGATGGCATGCTATGCATGATAAAAATGATGGCTTGATGAGACATCCTAAAGACTCTCAAGCATGGAAGAAGTTTGATGAGCTGCACACATCATTTGCTTCAGAGCCACGAAATGTACGACTCGGTTTAGCAACTGATGGTTTTAATCCTTTTGGTAATATGAGTGCTAGCTACAGTATTTGGCCAATCATTCTAATTCCGTACAACACCCCTCCATGGTTGTGCATGAAGTCGACGCCTTTTATCATTTCAACCATCATACCTGGTAAAAGAATGCCAGGTAATGACATTGATGTGTTTTTACAACCTTTGATCAAAGAGTTGAAAGAATTATGGCAAGATGGTGTAGATACTTATGATGCTTTTGCACGAGAGATGTTCAAGTTACATGCAGCATTGATGTGGACGATTAGTGATTTTCCTGGCTTGGGAAATCTATCTGGCTGGAACACATACACAGGCTTAGCTTGCCCTTCATGCAAATTTGATTTTGAACCTTGTCGTCTTTATCATAGTAAAAAATGGTGTTTTATGGGTCATCGACGCTTTCTTGACCAAAGACATAGATTTAGATCGAACAAGGTTCGGTTTAATGGGCAACAAGATCTACGTAATCCTCCAAGGTTGTTGTCTGGTTGTGAAATACTTGAACAAGTTAAAAATATTAATGTCCAATTCGGTCGAACTCCCGAAGTTAGTGGAAGAAGAAAAAGAGGATGTGCTAGTGATCGTGATGCAGATGGCAACACCCAACAGTGGAAAAAGAAGAGCATATTTTTTGAACTTTCATATTGGAGGCATAATTTATTGCGTCACAATCTTGACTTGATGCATATTGAGAAAAATGTGTGCGATAATATAATTTTCACATTACTTAATGATGCATCTAAGTCAAAAGATCATATGAATGCTCGAAAGGATCTTAAAAGAATGGGTTGTAAGCATGACCTTTGGCCAGATGAGAATGGAAAATATCCTTTAGCAATCTATACAATGACTGATAAAGGCAAGAAGATGTTTCTGACAACATTGAGGAATATTAGAGTACCAGATGGTTATGCAAGCAATATTTCTAGGTGCATTGATGTTGATTCTACGCGGTTGAATGGAACGTTGAAAAGTCATGATTGTCATATATTGATTGAGCAATTACTACCATTGGCTACACGAGTAGCAATGCCTAATAATGTTTCAACCATTTTAATTGAGTTGTGTTCATTCTTCAAACAATTGTGCGATAATGTGTTGAATGTTGCAAATTTGGATATACTACAACGTGGAGTTGTGCTCTTGCTATGCCACATGGAAATGTTATTTCCTCCGTCGTTTTTCACAGTCATGGTTCATTTGATCATCCATCTTGTTGAAGAAGCTAAGCTTGGAGGTCCTGTGCACTATCGATGGATGTATCCTATTGAGAGATACTTGGGGCAATTGAAATCATATGTACGTAATAGAGCTCGACCAGAAGGGTCTATAGCACAAGGTTACATAATGCAAGAAATTCTAACATTTTGTTCAAGGTACATTGATGATATTGAGACTCGATGGAATCGATCTGGGCGGGTCGATGATGTACCTAATGATGCACAAGCCAAATCACGGGTGGATGAATTGTTTCCTCGGGTGGGAAAGCCAATCGGTGCATCATCATATTTCAATCTTACATCAATGGAGAGGTTACAGGCTCATAGACATGTTCTGACGAATTGTCCACTTGTTGAATGCTACATCCAGTAAGTAAGCCTGTTTATTTTTTAGGCAAGTTATTATTACTCATGTTCTAATTTTAATAATTTATTTAGGGAGTTTCGAAGAGATGTGAAGAGGAAACTAAGAAGGACTACTCGGAGTGAAGCTGAGATAGATAAACGGGTTCATAGGGAGTTCGTTGATTGGTTCTCTAAGCGTGTGGGTATTTTATTGCACAATAAGGATCAAGAATATTTTTCCTTTTTGAGTTAAAATGCATGGTGCTAACATTATTTCTTTTGTGTTGTAGATTCCTTTAGATATTGAGAATGTTAGAGAATCAGACAAAAATATTATGTTTTCCCTTGCTAAAGGTCCTATTTATGAAGCAAGAAGGTTCAATGCATATAACGTGAACGGCTTCAAATTTCGAACATTGGATCGAGACAACAACCTGAAAACACAAAATAATGGGGTCTTTGGAACATTTGACACAAGAAGTTATTCAAGTAGTAGAGATGGCCAAATGATATGTGGAGGAGTTCCTTACTATGGAAAATTGGTTGACATTATTGAGATTAACTACAATGGCTTGTTCACTGTGCCTTTGTTTAAATGTCAATGGGCTGATACTACCACTCATAGAGGGCATAAGAAGGATAAATTGGGTTTTACCCAAATTAACTTTTCAAAACTGATACATACTGGTGAAAAAGAGGATGATGAGCCATACATTAAAGCTTCTGAAGGTCAAATGGTTTTTTATGTTGATGACGAGAAAGAAAAGGGTTGGAGCATACCTGTTCATGTAAAGCCTCGAGACTTATATGATATGGGCGAAGATATCATGACAACCACTGACCTATTTCCATCACAAAACTTGGACCACATTTTAGTTGATGACACAGTAGCTCTACAATTATCAAGACCTGCCATAGATGATGACATTCCAAATTTGATAGCTAATCACAATGAGGATGAAGATTTAGACATATAATTTTTTGTTTAAGGCTTAGGTTATGTGTACTTACATGGGGTTGTGTAGCCTAACATTTTGAGGATTGTCTTTTGTATGGTGTTGTGTCTGGTTTTCTTTATATCATGTGTTTTGCTTGTATATAATTGTTGTTGAAGACTTAATATTTACAATTCAATTTCTTAATGCTCATATACTATAATCTTTTTCCAATATATATTGGAATTGTATGATTTTGTAAATACTTAAATATATGTTGCCATGTTATGTTTTGGACAAATGGATTAGGTGGAATGGGGCGTACAAGGAGATTCCCTGCAAGAACAGCTTCAACAAGCTCTACAACACCTACCCTCCAAACACAAAATGTACAACCCAGTGAGAACCAAGAAAATGATATTCAAAGGGTGGAACCACAGCCACCTGAAATGGAAGGCCAACAAGATCAAGTTTCTAATCAATCCCAACAACAAAATGAAAGACCACATCCTGACAAACCCAAGAGAGTATGCAACAAATATTGGGTGGTTGATGTTAAAGGTATACCATTTAACACCTATGTTACATTAGTAAAGAAAATTTATATATGCCTATGTTATATGTTATTGCTCCACTAACAAAATTCATATGAATATTATATGTTATAGATGATCAAGGAAGGATTGCTGAGGAAAGATTGCGCATTAGGGATGTTTTGGTACTAGAGACTCACAAGCAAGTAGTGGTGCCATGGAGTCAAGAGAATCAGCCTGTTGGTGATGGCGGTTCACTCTTGCATGGCTTTTTAGGACATCTTGCATGTAATACTAATTTATTTCCAATATGTTATGATAAGTGGCCTCATGTACCTCGCGAGTATAAGGATAATGCTTGGGAGATGACCATTCAGGTATAAATGCTCTTTCAATTTCATTTACTAAGCTTAAATGCTTGTGAATTGATTTTTATATTTTCCTTATTGCAGAAAAAATTATGTCTCCATACTGATGACCAATATGATTATTGTTTGGCAAATATGGGGAAAAAATGGAAGGATAATAGGTGGAGGTTGTGTAATTATTATTATGATAAAAATGCAAGTTATGAGCAAAACCTTGAAAACTATCTTGAAGGTATGACTCGAGAACAATGGGCTGGTTTTTTGGCATATAAGTTAAGCGAGAAAGCTAAGGTAATGACATAAGCTTGCATATATTTGTTTAATTTGGTTTACTTGACTTAATTTGAAGTATTTTTTGCTGAACAATGTAGAAATACAGTGAGATAAATACTAGAAATAGAGCAAAACAAACAATTATGCACACCCTTGGATCCAAAAGCATTGCATCAGTAAAATTTGACCTGGTATGTACGTCAATTATAATATTTTTTTTTATCTATCTTTGATTTTTTATGAATTTAACTAACCTTTTGTATACTGACATTGCTTTAGGAAAAAAAATATCGACGCAAATTTAGTAGGGGGGAGATGTTCACCATTTCACACAAAAAAAAGGATGGCAGTTTTGTCTGTGAGGAAGCTAGAGAAAAGAATGTATGTATTTTCATTGAGAATGAGGAAGCTGTACTTGTTATTTGATTACATGTTTGATGTTGTATTGTAGGACCAATTACTAGCTGAGATGGAGGAAACTTCTTCTGAAGAAGAGGCCTATGAACAAGTCTTTGGGAAAGAGCACCCTGGACGCGTTAGAGGAATGGGGTTTGGGGTGGTTCCATCTCAAATGCGTAAGCGCTACAGGTGTTCTGCATCATCTTCTACTGCTGGTCCTTCTCAAGCAGAGTATGATTCCCTCAAAGAAGAACTTGACACCTTAAAAGGGAAAATGGGAGAACTTGAGGCCTTGAAAGCACAATTGGCTACTATTTTGCAACATATTGGTGCTCAACAACCTTCTCATTTTCCCTTCAATGAGGTAAATGTTGTGTTATAATTAAATGTATATTTTGGAATTAAATCGTAGTTTCAATCTTTGTTGGCTATGTTGGACATTGTAGCATTTGATTTTCAAGTGACAATTGCAAGTTCCTCTCTCTGAGAAGTGTCATATGCTCTCCGTTTTGGTTGGCATATATTCTGTGCATTTATATATATACACAGTGAATGATGCTTTATAGGAGTACCAATATAATTAAGGTTTCTGTGAATTTGTCAAATAGCCACCATTCTTTCTAAACAACATGTGGACATGTATCAGATTCTCATGAATTGTATTGTTTGAGTTGTCCTCTTTATTTTGCTTCCTGTTCTAACTTGAAATACTTCGAAAATGGGCCACCCAGGGTGGCAAAGTCAATAATGCGTTCAATCTTATCTTTCTATAATAACATTATTATTATCATTATGCATGCTAATTACACTCCTTTAGTTTCTTCTTTGCGAAAGTTGAGGAACTCCAATCACCTAGGGGAATATGTGATATCATCAATTATGAGGCTTTGATTTTATTTCAACACTCTTTTTTACTTTAACTACTCTGTTATTGAGGTATATAGTTGTGCATATGAATTATGCTAATGATTCATTAGTGATAAGGCTTGGTGGTGATAAGGCATTATAAATAATTTGTTTGCTCACATCATAATTCATTGCCATGATGCATAGTAAAACAAACTAAGACATTGTAGCATTTGATGTTTGTTTTCAATTTTGTTTCAATGTATCAGGATGTAAATTTGGGGTCTTCAGAGCTCAGAAGATCTTCTCATGCTAGTCATGACCCTCATTGTGACGGACCGAATGCATCACCTCATATTCCATCTCCATCACCACAACCCCAACCTTGAATATTCTATTTAGATATTGATTTTGGATAGTATTGTTGTCATTAGTGTATGTTTAGCAGTTGAGACTTTGTTTATGGTTGTTAAACATATTTTGTTCTATGATTTTGGATAATGTATGCAAACATACACTTTAATCTTGTGGTGAATTTATATATCTTATGCTTTTAATTAAGGGCTTTTAACATTGTATGGATATATATGCTGAAATGTAATTAATTTTTTTTTCTTGATACATCAAATGCAACAGGTTATTATTTCATTATTAGAAAAAAAATTATTAAATTGAAACTGTAAAAAATCATCTATTAACTACCTTTCGTTATTAAAATTAAAAAATATAAAAAAGTAAAAAAAATTATTTATATATATATTCGCTGATAAAAAACCATCTGCCAACCGTCTCAGAATGATATTTTGAGGCTATTTATAAACCCCTTTTTAAAATCTTTCACCCCATTCAAAACCGCCTCAAAATTACATGTTGAGGCACCTGCAAAATCGCCTCTAAATGATATTTAGAGGCGGGCACAAAACCGCCTCTAAACATACTTCAGAGGCGGTTTCCCATACCGCCTCCACGTATCATTTAGAGGCGGTTAACAAAACCGCCTCCAAAATCATTTAGAGGCGGTTAACGAAACCGCCTCCACGTATCATTTAGAGGCGGTTAACAAAACCGCCTTTAAATTCTCCTTCAGCGGTTACTCCAGCGGCTCATTTAAACCGCCTCAATTTGCCTCCCGACGGTGGTAACTGAGGCGGTTTTGGAACCGCCTTTTTGGGCAAATAGAGGCCAAAACCGCCTTTTTGGGCAAATAGAGGCGGTTCAAACCGCCTCTAAATGCCAAAAAAACCGCCTCTAAATAGCGGTTTTCTTGTAGTGAATCTCAAAAATCCGGCAACGTAGTCTTGAAGGTCTAGTCTTCTTCTTCTTCAGAAATGACTGGGTCAACTAAATTTTTGATCCCATTCAGGGTATTTCGTAACCTGCCGAAGATTCTAAGCCGAAAGCTGTCAGTTACGGAAATTACTTCGGGTGACACCAACTTCGGGACAAAAATTCACTGATTCATAATATGTCTAGTTGTTTACTACTTAGTTCAAGGATTTTGAATTATGATTTATTTTCCATCGGTTCTCATTTCTACTATCTGCCCTATTTCACAAAATATCGGTTTCATTTTATCTCTTAATCATTCCGCCGATTTCGGAAATGACTTCGAAGATAACTCACTCCGAGATAAAAATTCACTTGTTTATAATATGTCCTAACCTTAGAAACCTAGTTCACGGTTTTCTAGGTAAGATTTAATTTCTATTGGTTCCCCTTTATCCTACTGGTTCTTCCATAAATATATCTTTTATGTTATTATTATAATACAAATATCATGATATTTATTATTTATTTTATTTATTATTATTATTATTATTTTCCTTTATTTTTTTTTTGTTTTTTTTCCTCTTTTTTTTTCTTTTCTTCTTATTTTTTTATTTTCTTTTTTGAAAATTTCGTTCCTCCCCCCTTTCTTTTTATTAATTTATTTTATATTTTAATTATCTTCCAAAATTCAAAAAAATTCTCCCCATTGGTTCTTTTGTTCAAGCTTAAATAATTAGCCATTAATTACCTAACTAATCACTTTCTAATTGTTGATAATTTTCTTAATTATGATTATTGATTTTCTCACAACTATTTTACTGACATTGATATTTTATTTCCCATGCATTATATTAAAAATCATGGGGGCATTTTGGTTCTCAAAATACTTTTTGATTTTTTCCCATTTAATTTTCCAAGTTTATAATTTAATAAATTACCAAAATTAGAGACAATATACTCTCTAAATTTTAATAAATATTTTCCTGCCTCTTAGGATTTATCATAATAGTCTTAGGCTATTTTATGTTCCATAGGGGTATTTTAGGAATTTTGGCATATTATTCTCCCTAATTTCTAAGAGATTTTTCCTTAAGAAACTTGATAAATATAACATAGGAAATTCAGACTATATATTTTACTTATCAGAAATAGCCAATTATTTATCTTAACCTAATCTTCCAGATATACGATTATTCGGGTATTACAATATCTAATAGTATAATACAATCCAAAATACTAAAAACTCCTTCTAAGTCTTCACACGTGCTGCTTATCCTTTATTGCGGCTCTTGATCCTGAAGCTAGGTTTAAGTCTGAGATTCAATCGAATTGAATCTCAGGTAACAGCTAACCTTCTATGCAAGTATAAACAATATATGATAAATCCTTTATTGCGGCTCTTGATCCTGAAGCTAGGTTTAAGTCTGAGATTCAATCGAATTGAATCTCAGGTAACAGCTAACCTTCTATGCAAGTATAAACAATATATGATAAATATTCACAACAACATTCATCAACCACAATACATAGTATACAACAAATGTAATGTTAACAGCGAATACACTCACCAGTGCCACGTATCCCCGACATGTGTCCTTAGTGCTAGGAAATCTAAACATGCAGCATTATCATAACTATAATCTACATCTAGCTGAATGTACACAAACACATAACCTAAGACTTGGTCTTAGTCATGGTGCATGACTCAAGACTAAGTTTTGTCCATGACTCCATGAATCAAACAATCATATATAGCCATACAAGATACAAAAGATTAAAGTTACAGTATGCGTCCGTACCTTTCTTTGCATAGCTAGTGATACGGTTGTCTTCTTGAAACTGATCCCGAATTTCCTGGATATCTTAAAATATTATCACTGCATTATTTCCTTTTCTATATTTTATATGATATTATAATAAATACCATATTGCTTGGAATGATATCCTATGACATACTTTTGCCACTTTTGACCTTTTTACCCTCAGAGGATTTGTTATTCCATTTTTAATTTAACTTTTCTTAAAATTCGGATTTCCGGATTTTTTGTCCAGATTTTTCAGTAACTTTGAAAAATCATAACTAATTTTTCAAAAATCAAAATGATGTGCTTCCAAAGCCTAAATGACCCTTGACATGTCTATTTTCTTGGAGAGATATCTCTATAAATTCAAAGTTCTTGAATCATTTCCATTTTTAATTTTTTTTCCACACTGTTCAGATCACATGTCCAGAAACATGGATCAATTTGAAAAATTTATATGTTTTTGTATAAAAATCCAAAAATTACTTATTATGCATGAAAAGAACGCTTTCTTTATACTTTGATTTTGGAAAATTTTCAGGATTTTTAGGCATCATTTGATCAGCCAAAATCCACACTCAACCACTACTGCACCGATTGAACTTCCAGAAACATAAGTTTTTTTTTTCCCAAAAATCTGTAACTCCTTCTATAGAGCTCCAAAATATCCATATTTTATATCAAAAGGAAGCCCTTTATGTATACTTTCTCTCTGGAAAATCTCATGAGTTTTGGATGTCGTTAATTTGTTCAAAAACTAACCGTCAGTTCGCTACCTCTCAGAATCTTAAACTTGCAGTTTTCTCAACTTTGTAAAACTTATGATTTTATGTATAAAATCATCTCCTAACTCATTATTTGGGTTTTAAACATGTTCTTAAACCATTTGGGCAGAACCTCCACATTGGGTTTGAGGTTTTTCAAATCAAGGAGAATTTACCATCATTTATCAACAAGTTCAAGAACAAAACAAATAGGTTCAAGATCATCTCTTACCTTGACTTGCTTTGTGTTTCTTGCAACTTCTCCTTCCTCCTTGGCTCCAAGTGTTTTGGCCTCTTCTCCATAAACACCATGCAAGAGTGTTTTTAGTAAGTAAGGCTAGAGATTAATGGAAAGTATAAGAGGATAAACTACCAAATCACAAGAACAACTTACCTTGTGTTCTTGAGTTCTTCCTCCTCCTATGATTTTCACCCAGCCCTTTCTCCCACTAACCAAATGTGTTTTGCTTCAAGTGTGAGGATTTGCAAAGAGGGGGACCACGTATTTATAGTGGAAGATTAGCCCTTTGTGGGCCCCACATGTCAAATTACCAAATTAACCTTGCAAAATATCCTCCTTCCACTACTAAAAAAATGCAGAACAGTGACGGAATTTGCGACGGAATATTTTCCGTCGCAAATTCAAGGCATTTTGCGACGGAATTTTATTTCCGTCGCAAAATGAGGAAATTAGCGACGGCGACGGATTTGAAATCCGTCGCTAGATTTAGGGACGGAATTGAATTCCGTCGCTAGATTTAGCGACGGAATCAGAATCCGTCACTAAAAGGCCGCTAGTCCCGCCCTTTAGCGACGGAATTCAATTCCGTCGCTATATTTAGCGACGGAATTGAATTCCGTCACAAAATGGCGGCCAAAAAGGCCGCCAGTTTTGGGAGTTAGTGACGGAATTGATTTTCCGTCGCTAAATCTAGCGACGGAATTGAATTCTGTCGCTAAAATTAGCGATGGAATTGAATTCCGTCTCTAGATTTAGCGACGGAATTGAATTTCGTCACAAAATGGCGGCCAAAAAGGCCGCCAGTTTTGGGAGTTAGTGACGGAATTGATTTTCCGTCGCTAAATCTAGCGACTAAATCTAATTCCGTCGCTAGATTTAGCAACGGAAAATCAATTCCGTCGCTAAAATTCGCAAGCCAGTTTTTTGAGTTAGCGACAGAATTCAGTTTCCGTCACTAGCTGACAGCAAAAAGGCTGCCAGCTGCAGCTTTTTAGCGACGGAATTGAATTCCGTCGCTAAAAAGTTGTTACTTTTTGCGACGGAATTCATTTTCCGTCGCAAAAAGCTATAATTAGCTTTTAATTAATTGCCTTCTTCTTCCTCAGAATCCACAGCTCGATCTTCGCCCCCAGCTCTCACAGCCGCCCCAAGCTCGCCGCCTTCCAAACCTTGCCCCCAGCTCGCGTTCCAACGCTCCCCCACCCCAGCTCGCCGTCCACCCCCCCAGGTTGAATGCATGTTAGGAAGGTATACTAACCATTCAGCTCTTCATTTTTGGCTTCTCCACTGGCGATGTCATTGATTGTGACCAGGTTGAATGCATGTAGACAGATCGGGAAGTCACGTTTCTCTGAAATGGTGTATTCGAATGAAACATGATCTTCCAACCATGTGCACATGTTTTAATTTGTAACCGTCATTGTTGTCCAAGGCTTCGATCATCAAGTTCTCAAACTGGTACCTCAACTTCTTCTAAATCATTAATATATCGTTTGATCTTGTCCCTTCTGATGAATAATTGAAGCCTCTATCATCGACGTCTTTGAGCAATTCATATGCAATGTTTGCAATTGCCTTTGTTGATGCTACTAGGTTCTGCAAGAATATAATATTCCATATGTGAATATACATTGTTTTTATTGCCTCCAAATTCACAATTACATGATAATGGCTAATGGTTCATGAATTAATGTGTAATTTCATTTTGAATTTATTTTAATACCCATCTTCAAAATCGAAATCTATGTGAAAGTCTTGCATACGGTTTATTTTTAGTTTATGGACGAGATATTCATAAGCTAATACAAGATTTCAAATGTAAATTTTTAATATACTTTGTTGCACCAATAATCTAGTTATGGAGATCCCTATAATGAAGGAAGATGAAGCTCTTGGTTATGCTTGGACTAATGACTTAATTATTAATATAATTGATTGAGATCCCTAGCTAGGATCACTATCATATAATTTTTAGGAAAATGCTTATGTCAAATTTTTTATATCCATTTTGTCAAGTGTTCCAATTACATGTGGCTATGTGTCCAATTTTTAAATTATTATCATTGTACTATAAATTTAAAAGAATAATGGAAAAGAATATAATTATTTTTAAAAGAATATAATTTTTAAAGAAAATTAAAACAAACAATAAAAAAATAATTTAAAAAATAATATATAATTTTTTTTAAAAAAATAATTAAATTACCGACGGAAAATGAATCCGTCGCTAATTTGAATTTAGCGAAATTAGCAACGGAATCATATTCCGTCGCTAATTTGAATTTAGCGACGGATTTTAAATCCGTCACAAAATTCAAATTAGCGACGGATTTTAATTCCGTCGCTAATAGCGACGGAATAATTTTCCGTCGCTAATAGCGACGGAATTACAATCCGTCGCTAATTGCGACGGAATTTAAAATTCCATCGCAATTGCGACCACTTTTTAGCGACGAAAAAAATCCGTCGCTAATTCCGTCGCTAACGGAGGTTTTAGCGACGGATTTTTTCCGTCGCTAAAACCCTTTTTTCTTGTAGTGTTCTTTGCTTAGTCATCATATTTTCTCTTCCTTCTTCTCCTCCCTTGCTTTTTGGTTGACATACTTAGCTCATTTTCAGCCCTTAGACAGCTTCTCCATGTGTCATCTCCCTATGGCTCCATTACCCTCATTGGCTCAAACAATTACAAGAGGATTTAGACTTAATTGCATGTGATATTATCTTGAAACTTGGCTCATAATCCTCCACCAATGCTCAACCAAAATATGAGACCTCTGGGGCAGATTTGTGATGTTATTTGGATGACACAAATAAGAGCTTAGGTGTCCCTTGATGCCAAGTGTCAATGCTTGGTTGGTTGTTGACTAATCAAGGTGTATTTGTGCAGTAATCATCAAGATTAATTGTGTCTTCCTTGGCCCTTAGTATTTCGAAAATATCAGCCCTTGGAGAAAGTCTTTATTGCCCTTCTCAACTTGAAGACACGTGCACAATTTGGTTAGCAAATGATTAGATATTAATCCCTTGCTTAACATGTGTTAACTTGGCACAAAATGCACTAAATCTTAAATGCTTTATTCCCTTTGACAACTACTAATTTTCGTTGTCTTCTACCTCTTGTGTTTAGGCCAAAATATACCCCTATCAATTAGTGCAAATCCATTAGTCAAGAATTTGTTGTTAAGTGACAACAATTTGACTAAGTGTCCTTGATTACCTTTCTTGACTCTTTTGGATTTTAAATAGCTATTATTTCATGTGATTTTTATGTCACATTTTATAGCCTCTAAATGTAGTCTCATAATTGACCATTTGTTAATTAATTTCAAAGTGAAATTTGTATGGAAATATAATCAATAGATTATAATTCTTTGAGACGTACATATTCACCTTTGTATTTTGTCAAATGTTTAACAAAATACAAGGTTAATGATAAAAGGAAAATCAAGGTATTACAGATCAAAATTTTCTATTAATATTATTGATAATTGAAAAGACTTTCATTGTATTAGGTTACAAGACTAAAATATAAATTAAGTTAAAGGGTAAAAAATCTATAATACAAAATTAAACGATTAAAAATATACTTTATCTAACTTTTTTTTATACATTTATTTTTTGTCCTATCCATATGTATTTTTTTTTTTATTGGAGACAAGTGTATTTGAGGTATAATTTAATATTGAAAGTGAGTACATTTTCTAATAGGAATTCAAATTTTGATTTGTCACAATGCAATAGATTATTCGTTCCGCTAGCAAAACCCAATCCACATCAATTATTTACTTAAGATTTTTTCGATGTATATTGTTCTTGGCTAACAATATATACTTTATGCGCTTTACATTTTTTTTTTCGGTTGATATCCTTCTATATTTATAATTCTATGCAGTTGTAAATTCTCTAAATTTTGAATAAGAAATTGAAATATTTCTTAAACAGAAAATGTTATAGTATGATCAACAATGAAAATCTTGCGAGCCAATTAATTCACCAAGAATACAAATTGAAATTAATTTAAAATTTTTTCTTACAAATTTAAGACAAATAATTAAAATTTCACCATATCATGCAAATAACATATGAAGAGTATAGTTATAGGGAAAAAAACGCATAACCCATGTCAATATAATTTTGGTTAAAAAAATACGCATCATTTTACTTATTTTATTATATTTTAAGGCCTACTATAGTTATTTTTTTAAGAAAATTATTATATCAATTTTAACGAAGTATCTCTGGGGCACCTATTTAAATTTCTTAGGTAAGAATTCAAAGAAATTATAATCCTCTCTCATGCAATGTGTGGTCCCAAAATCCAAAATAATCCCTGCCATCATTAATATAAGACCTATTTCTTAATTCAATTTCTTTATTAAAATGAATCTTATATCAGAAACCAGAGGAAGTATAAAATATTGAGGATAATATATACTATTGTAAATGGAGCTTAATACCTAAGAGGGGGTGAATTGGGTATTTTAAAATTTTTCAGTAAATGCTCTGTTTTGAAGCTATAGAAACAGAGATGAACAAAGTAAGGAGAGGAATAGCTGGACACAGAGATTTATACCGGTTCGGTTCTAACAACTTGACCTACATCCAGTCTCCAGACTCTCTGGGATGTTCAACTATATCAAAGATTACACACTCTGTACTTAAGAAGTAGTTCTCTCTCTAGAACTTACTCCCCCTTACAAGTTGTAATCAATGAACTCCCAAATCACCAAGTCCCCTGACTTGTGATTCTTTACAATAAATGATTTACAGATAAAATCTCTCTCTAAGAGTAGATAATGATAAACACTGAAGCTTATAATGTCAAAAGATTGAATACAAGTGAAAACTGAAAGGTAGTTGAGAAACTTGAATGCTTGTGCGTTTTCAATTGTAGTTTTTGTTTAGAAGAATTGAATGCTATTCTATTTATAGTTAGATAGCATTAAAGGACCATTGCATTGTTAGTTAGACCGTTGGAGATGATCTGCAGAAGTTATGAGCTGCTTAGGTCTTCTTCTCTCTCTAATTCTCACTTAATTCAACTGGCTAGATGATCAGAGTTGACTCTCTGCAAATTAATCCGTTGAAGAAGATGTTGCTTGTTGTAGAAATCATTCTTTAATGCTTTGCAATCGTGTGCAAATGGATTAACCAAAAGAATGTAAATTTCTGGGTTGAGCATTTAATGTTCTAACATCACTTTTGCTTTTGCTTTAAACCCTCAGTAAACTTTCCTTAATCTGTCTGAAACTCACTAAAAAGATGGTTAAACATATCTAGAAACATTAGAGAATAATCATGGAAAGCATTGAGATCAAACAAGAAGGTATAGCGAAATCGACATATTTGATTTTCAAGCAATGTTCAGAAACCTCGAGGTTTGGACTATGATACTTAAAGATGAATCAAGTCCAAACCAAGAAACCTGGAGGTTCCTACAAAACCTGGAGGTTTTCGAAATGACAGAGAAGCATTACTTACTTTGAGTATCAAAACCTCGAGGTTTTCTCAGAAACCTCGAGGTTTTACTTTGGGAGAAAAACCTGACAAAAACATGATAAGAGTAAATCTGGAGGTTTCTCTGGAAACCTGGAGGTTTTAAAATCAGTGAAAGTTCATTTGCTCTCTAGAACTCACAAACCTCAAGGTTGTAGGAATACTCGAGATTTTGCATAAATTCCAAAGTTCTTTGGTTTGAGCCAAAACACAAACCTGGAGGTTTCTATGGAAACCTAAGGTTTTCAATCACATTGAAAACCATTTGCTCTCTGGATGTTAGAAACCTGGAGGTTTCTCTTAATACTCGAGGTTTCACATTAAATTTCAAATGTTTTAGTTTTGCGCAAAGACAGAAACCTGGAGGTTTGATTATCTCAGAGAATGCAGAACCTCTCTGTCTTGACAAATCTCGAGGTTTTGGGACAAACCTCGAGGTTTCTCATGTTCTTGAGAAACCTGAGAAAACATGTTTGATTTCAAAACTGGAGGTTTACTCCAAACCTGGAGGTTCAGGGAATTGGCGAAAACATGAACATCTTGATATATGTCAAAACCTCGAGGTTTCTTGTTAAACCTCGAGGTTTCACACATTTTTGTGAAACCAAGTTTTTTCTGAAGTTCAAATAGAGATCCTGAGAGTTTTCCTGTAAGGACCAAACCTCGAGGTTTTTGGGCAAACCTCGAGGTTTTTGGGCAAATCTCGAGGTTTGCTCTCCCTCAGAATTTTCCAACAACTAAGAGCAAATCCTCATTCCTTGTTTACAATTATTGACAATCATCAAAACCTTTAAAGAACTAACAACTATTACTTTGGAATTTGTATCTTCCCGACGTACATATCTCAGAATTTGTGGCCTCCGGAACCAGTTTCCCTGTTCGGCCTTTGGTCGAGGGACAAGCGCCAAAGGAGATCTGGCAGTCCAAATCTCCTCTATCTTTGAATTTTTTTAATAGTTTTTTTAAAAAAATTTTGAAGTTATTTTTTAAGAACCAGTCAGTATCCTAAACTACATTTTTATTACCAATGACTATCCTGAAATATTTTTGTAAGACCCTAAAACAATTTTTAAGATCATGAAGTGTTTTTGAGTAGTGGTCAGTACCCTGAAGTATCTTTTTAATACCAGTTGTAGTACCGACTGGAACTAAAAAGATACTTCAGGGTACTGATTGCTATTGAAAAATACTTTATGATTTTAAAAAATTATTTTAGGATCTTGAAAAAATATTTTTGGGTACTAAGTGGTACTAAAAAAATTCTTCAGGATACTGACAGGTATTGAAAAAAAAAACAGTCAGTATGTTGAAGTATCTTTTTAATACCAGTACTGGTATCCTAAAATATTTTTTTAGGATCTTAAAAAAATTTTAGATATTGACAAGCACTAAAAAGATGGTTCAGGATACTGATTGGAGGTTAAAAAATAACTTCAAAAATTTTTTAAAAAAAAAACTATAAAAAAATCAGAGATATGGACAGTTCAAATCTCCTTTTGCCAGATCTCCTTTGGCGTCCTTGCTCGGCCAAAGGACAAGTAGGGAAACTGGTTCCTGCGGCCTCCATTATCCAAGTCCAACTACTAACATATCACAAATGAACTTATCCATAAAAATTAAGTGCTCTCCAACTAAGTTATCACCATATAAGTTGCCCTATGTAAAGTTATATACTTAAAGGTCGTTTCAGCATCAATCATTAATTAAACAAATGGCTCAAAGATTTGCATTGTCTTGTGTTGTTTTCCTAGTTTCACTCATCAGCTTCGCTTCAATGGCTTCAGCTGTAAGGAAATGCATGCAGGAGCAGTGCACGTACATTGTGAGAGTTAAGGCAGGAGATCGCGATAGCGCAGGAACGGACTCTATCATCAGCCTCAAGTTAAAGTCCTATTCCGGCTATGGCTTGACCGTCGATAACCTCGAAAACTGGGGCTTAATGGGACCCAGTCACCACTACTTCGAGCGGGGCAACCTAGATGTCTTTAGTGGCAGCGGGCCTTGCGTCAATATTTGCGCCATATGTATCATCTCCAACGGCGAAGGGAACATGCCAGGGTGGTACTTGGATTACATAGAAATTACCATCGTTGGACCTGGCAAACCAACCAAGCTATTGTTCCCGGCAAACCAGTGGCTGGCTCTTGATGAATGGCCTAGACATCTCTATACCAACCTCAGCTTATGCTCCCTCCGCAAGTCTTGAGGTAGTAACATATGTATGGCTTTTTGATGGGGTGTTGTGTGTTACGTAATTTTTGTTTTGTTTTTTCATTTCAATAGTAATAATTATTACTTCTCTCAGCTTATTTATAATTTATAAATAGACCCTCAGGTAGTAATATGTATCTGCCTTTTGTTTGGGTGTTGCGTACTGTTTGTCATGTGTACGTACTTTCCCGTTTCAATATTACTAGATTTATCCACTAGTTGGGTACTCTACATGTCTAGTTTTTTTTTCCCCATATATGAGACAACTAGCAATAATTGAAAACGCTATGTATGAAACAAATAACTTCATTCTTCGTTCTTATATGAATCAAATTTCGAAAACCTCCCTCCCTTAATTAATTTCATTCTCTTGTCTTTTGTATGGATAGTCTAAATTATATTCAGACATGATGGCATGGATAATTGTGATGATGACAATTCAATGTGAAGCCTATTTCTTACTAAAAAAACCATCGACGGAATTTTTTGGTTGGTAGATTTACTGTCACTGGCAACCGGGCCACGTGTCCCAAGTCCTCCCACCTCACCACCACATCATTGCCTCGTCAATGTCAGATAACGGGTGCGTATTGTGACGAAGAATTTACTGACGAAAAAATTCCATTAGTAATCCCTTGGTAAAATTTATAATTTTTTGTTATTAAATTTTAATAATATAGTAAAATAAAAATTAATAAATAATAAATACTTTTTTTAATTAAATAAAAAAATCGACTTTCAACTGCAACTTTTGTTGCCGAGCGGCTGTATTTTCTAAATAAATGGAAATATGAGTACAACTAAATACTTTTTTTAATTGAATATATATTTGGCTTCTTTTGAAGTTTTCATGACGACACCCGACTTGGCTCACATTCTTTTCTTCATCTTAGCCGTTAGCTTGAAATTTGAACAATTTAGATTTAATATTTTATAAAATACTAAAAAAATATTAAATCATTAAAAAAATTTAAGAATATTATATAATTCTTAATCTCAACTATATGCACACAATTGTTTTCAAGTTTATCACCCGATCTACTTATGCAACACTTTTGCTGCCATAAAAAGAAAACATCATTTTTTTTAAAAAATTCGGTTTCTCAAAAAGCCAGCATAAAAACATTATTTCAATAATTATATATACAAAAAAATATAATTCTTAACAAAATTTATGAGTTGCTTACACGTATATTTAAGGGGAAAATTGGGATGTAAAAGATGTTTTCAAGTGAAATAATACAAACTAATAAATCTATAGGTTGTTCATCTAGCTCTAACTCTTCTCTCAATCCCGACAGTAAAACTTCAGATGATTTTTTGTTTAGGCTTGCATATATAACTGCTACAGAATTAGCATACTGGTGACGCATCAAGTAACGTGAGACGGTAGTGGAGCAAGAAATTATTGGACGGTTATTATGTTAACCAACAAATAAGTATGAGCAATTATTCGACAGAATAATATTAAACAACCATCAAATTGTTGTATCTTTTAAATTGTCCAAAAATGTTATAGTTGTTTAATTTGATTGTTCTTTTCTTTTTTTAAAAAAAAAAGTTTAAAAAAATGATCAAAGAGACCTATCTTGTCGCTTATTTTAAAATAAGTTTTAAGTAGTGAGAACTATAAGACACCAAAACGTATTAAAAAAGGGATTATAATATAGCACAACAGACGGCTTCGCAAAGAACCCAGAGACAAGAATATACACTCCTTTTATTTGAAACTTTGTAAATATAATATAGGATCATTTATCCACAATTTACCATTGAAAATTGTTTTGGGACCTTATTGTTTAAATATTGTTAAAAATAGGTAAATTTAAGTTAACCTGCCAACTCTTTGTAATACCCAAAAAAATCCTATTTAGCATAACCACTAAACGATACCTATTAAAGTAGGTGAATATGTGGTCTCAAAGATATTATAGTTCATCTAGTTTAAAACTAGAGAATTTTCTCCTAGAGTTAAATAAACCAAAACAACTCAAATACTCTAAGTTCATTTAGGGATCATAAAATACCCTATATTTTCATATTGAAGCATAGTTCATATTTAAATTTTAAAGGGGCATAAAATGTCATTGAAATACCCAAACAAATTAAAGGAAAATGTGAATAATTGATTGGACAAATAATTGTACATTAATTATTGAATCCTCTTAGGAACCATAAAATAGCATAAAACGCAAGTAATTACCAAATTAAATTATGGTTCACATGGAATTAAAAGGACCAATAAGGAACTATGGAGAATACTTAAACAAGATAGGAGAAAAATAATAAATAGTTAGGTATTCATTAAATTAAATAATTGTGCCAAATCTTTATAAATAATCAAGGAATTGATTAAGCATCATTAAATTATTAAGAGGTGAAATTTACTAAAATACCCTTAATTAACACACTAATGCATAAAATCATAATTGATTCATAAAAAGCCCTAAAGAGTTATCACCACACTGAGCCTAATTAAGGGGTGAATAATAACAATTAATGAGCAATTGAAATTACAACAATGAAGACACTAAATTTAACTAAATTAAATTAGACATAAATAAAGATGTATAATTTCAATTAAAAGTCAATGACTAATTAAAGAGTTGTTCAAATGAATTCCTAAGGACTATAATTAAATTGGGGTTCCTAAAATAGTATAAGATATCATGGAAATAGGAAAGTATGTTGTCTCCAAAATAGTAGTATATTTATTCTACTTCTTGAACAAGTTGTCGGTAGGACTTAATAGGGCAAAATTTAATTCTTTAAATTTTAATTGGGAGTCATAAAATATTATAAAATTCCATAAAAACACCTAAATTAATTAAATGAAATATCCAACAAATTCAGGAACAATTAAATTCACAATTAGGGGTATATTGTCATATAATTCACATATCGGCAAAATTAAACCGTAACGGAGTAGGAAGGGATTTAAAATAATTAGTAAACACTAAAAATTGATAAATGGACATCAAAAATTAATCTTGATTAAATAACATCCATAATTAACCTAATGGCAAATATCAACAAACCTTTTGGAATATTTTGGCTAAATTCAACAATAAAGCCTAACAAGGGATCCATAATTGTAACAATTGGACTTAGTAGGATCATAATTGAATTGGTAATCAATAAAATCATTTCAAACTAAACCTAATTAAGCTTAATCTAATAATAAACAAGAAGAAATTAAATTAGGGCTTTTTACCACAACAATTTACATTGGACCAATTTTTGGTAGCCCAAACCATTGCCCAAACCACCAATAAAGCCCAAAACATCAACCAAACCCAAGGGACCAGAGGGCATTTCGGTTTTGTTGAGCTTCAAAGGGAAGGAATTGAGTTCAAGACATGTGTCAAAATTGGTCAAAGCTTCTAGCTTACAAACCACTATTCATGGCTTAAAGTGCAAGTTTGTTTTAGCTTCAAGGAGAAGGAAGAAGAAAGAGAAGAGGGGAGAGAGAGAGAGAGGGCAGATGAGTGTGTGTATGGTGAGGATTTAATTTTTCAATGAAGCCCTAGATCTAATGGTGGAGTTTTATCAAGAGGAAAGTTGCATTTTATTACCAAAATGTCCAACCCTTTTCACTATAAATAGAGGCTTTGGGCATTCACTTTTCCTCACACCAAGCAAAGCAACACTTGCTTATTTGAGAGAGAGTTGAGAGAGTTGGAGGAAGAGCTTGAAGGAGTCCAAGCTTTAGGTAAGCAAAGTTCTTTAGTTTTGAGTTTATATTCATAGATAGAAGTAGTTTTAATCTTTAAAATTCTAGAATAAATTTAGTTTCATGTTTTTACAGTTAAAAATATCTTCATTTCGAAAATTTAGTGAAGGAAGTAGTTCTGCAAAATTTCCAGGTTAAGAACACTGTAGTAACGAAGTTCTGGCGAAAATTCGTCGGTTAGGCGATTTCTGAACGGGTCACAGAAAAACGCATATTTCATGTTGAAAATGTTATTGAAAAATTCTTAGAAAATTCATGATGAAAGTAGGCATATAGAGCTTTCCAAATCTGTAAATAAAATGTTGAAATGAGCTCTGTACAGTGAGAAAGAAATTCACAAAGTTTAGGCTGCGAAAATGCTGGAAATTCTGGGCAGAGGATGAATGCGTGAAATCTGGGAATGATTTTTAAATTCTGGGCAAATTATGGTATTTTTAATGGAAAATAGACATCCTAAGGAGTCCGGAACATTTTACGGATCTTCGTTTCGATTTTTCTAGAATTAGTTATGAATTTCCAAAGATAGGAGAATTTCTGCCCAATAATTCCAGCGGTTTTTCAATAAATTATGAGAAAATAAAATAATGGTTTAATATACCAAGGGTAGAATAGTCAATAGTGGCCAAAATATCTTTTAGAATATTATCTTTAAATTAATAGGATGATATTGCTCTGATAGTGTAACACCCCGTTTTCTAAAGCGTTTTCGAAATAAAATTATCAGAGTTCAAAAAGGGTTTATCAGAGTAGAGCATCGGAAGGGTCGTGAAAATGAGTAACTGAATAACATTCAACAATGATGTATCTGTGTACTGTTACAGTCATCCAAAATATCCGAATATTCAAAAGACGGTAAAATAAAAATTTCAACAGAATTTCCTCGTCTGCTCCGTCACGCTATCTGCTTACCCTTCTCTTCGGTCTGACCTCCTGAGGGTCCTGGGCCTAAAGTCAGAGCTGAGGTTCAATTACCATTGAACCTCAGGTAACAGTTAACCTCATGCTTATGTATCAAATATGTATGACAGATATCCATGGCAAAACAGCATTTAATCACATACAATATTCATATATTCACATAATAACATTACACGGCCACTGCAACATGTATGTTATTACAGTCTGCACTATCTCCAGTGCCACGGTGTACATCCGTGTCCTCAGCGCTAGGAAAACATAACAGCATTATCACGACTATAACCCATATCAAGATGTATGTGTGTGATCAATTTTCAAAAACAGTATCTCAGACTATCTATCACATATAAGCATACCATAAGCATCAGAGTTAAGGTTACAATACGCGTCCGTACCTGAGTTGATAATTCTGGTATGTTGGTGATCGGTGTACGTTTGCAAGTGTCCTATAATAGGAATATTGCGCAATTAATTGTAAATAATATTCTTGAATATATTTGGCCACTATTGAATATTCTACCCTTGGCACACTAAACCATTATTTTATCTCTTCAAAATTCGTGGAAAAACGCTGGACAATACTGGGCAGAATTTTGCCTATCTTTAAAAAATCATAACTAATTCTAGAAAAATCGAAACGAAGATCCGTAAAAAGTTCCAGACTCCTTAGGATGTCTATTTTCCATAAAAAATATCAGGCCTTGCCCAGAATTCAAAAAGCATTCCCAGATTTCACGTGTTCATCCTCTGCCCGGAATTTCCAGCATTTTCGCAACATAAACTTTGAGAATTTCTTTCTCACTGTACAGAGATCATTTCAACATGTTCTTTACATATTTAAAAACCTCTACATGTCTACTTTCATCATGAATTTTCTCAGAATTTTTCAATAGCATTTTCAACATGAAATATGAGTGTTTCTGTTACTAGTTCAGAAATCGCCTAACCGACGAATTTTCGCCAGAACTTCGTTACTACATTGTTCTTGACCTGGGAATTTTTGCAGAACCACTACCTTCACTATATTTTCGAAATGAAGCTATTTTAAACTATAAAAACATGAAAATAAAATTATTCTAGAATTTTAAAGATTAAAACTACTTCTACCTATGAATTTAAAACTCAAACTAAGAACTTTGCTTACCTAGAGCTTGATCTCCTTCAAGCTTTCCCTTCAGCTCTCTCAACTTTCTCTCAAATAAGCAGATGATGCTTTGCTTGGTGTGAGGAAAAGTAATTGCCCAAAGGCCCTATTTATAGGAAAAAGGTTGGACAATTTGGTAATAAAATGCAACTTTGCTCTTGGCAATTATCCACCATTGGATCTAGGGCTTCATTGAAAAATTAAATCCTCACCATACACACACTCATCTGCCCTCTCTCTCTCTCTCCTCTCTTCTCTTTCTTCTTCCTTCTCCTTGAAGCTAAGACAAACTTGAAGTGCAAGAATGGAATAGTGTTTTGTATTCTAGAAGCTTGACCAATGGCACATGTGATGGAAAAGCAATTCCTTCCCCTTGAAGCTCCTCCAAACCGTGGCCTCCTCTGAATTCTTGGGTCTTGGGTTGTTTTTGGGCTTTATTGGTGGTTTGGGCAAGGATTTGGTAAGGGTTTGGGTCACCAAAAATGATCCAATTGAGTTTTTGTTGTGCCAAAAAGCCCTAAATTAATTTCTTCTTGTTTATTATTAGATTAAGCTTAATTAGGTTTATTTGAAATGTTTTTATTGATTACCAATTCAATTATGATCCTACTAAGTCCAATTGTTACAATTATGGATCCCTTGTTAGGCTTTATTGTTGATTTTAGCCAAAATATTGCAAATTGCTTGTAAATAATTATCATTAAATTAATTATGCATGTTAATTCAATCAAGATTAATTTTTTTATGTTTACTAATTATTTTTAGTGTCCTCTAATTATTTTAGACCTCTTCCTATCCCTTTACGGCTTAACTTTTCCAATAGGTGAATTACATGGCAATATATCACTAATTGTGAGTTTAATTGTTCTTAAATTGTTGGAAATTCCATTTAATTGGTTTAGGGGTTTTTATGGTATTTCATAATATTGTATGACTCCTAATAAAAATTTAGGGAGTTGAATTTTGCCCTATTAAATTCTACCGACAACTTATTCAAGAATTAGAATAATCATACTTGCTAATTTGGAGACAATATACTCTCCTATTTTAAATGGGTCCTAAATGGCCAAAATATTATATTCAAGAGATATACAAATTTTGAGGTATTATAGATAGGCTGTCCGAAAGAACGCAGACCGATCAATTGCGTACCGAGACTATCGACTCAGGTACGGACGCGTATTGTAACACTAACTCTGATGCTTATTGTATGCTTATATGTGATAGATAGTCTGAAACCCTGTTTTGAAAAATTGATCATACACATACATCTTGATACGGGTTATAGTCGTGATAATGCCGTTATGTTTTTCCTAGCGCTGAGGACACGGATGTACACCGTGGCACTGGAGATAGTGCAGACTGTAATAACATACATGTTGCAGCGGCCGTGTAATGTTATTATGTGAATATATGAATATTGTATGTGATTAAATGCTGTTTTGCCATGGATATCTGTCATACATATTTGATACATAAGCATGAGGTTAACCGTTACCTGGGGTTCAATGGTAATTGAACCTCAGCTCTTAACATAGCGTCAGAGTCTGGAGGAACCAGGACCAAAGACAAGGATAAGGAGCCAGCGCAAGGACGAAGACAGAGAAATTTTTATTTCATCGTTATTTGTTGAACTATTTTCAGACTACTGTACCGCTGTGTAAGCAGCCAGATGCTACATCAGTAAATGTTTATCAGATACTCAAAATTTTGAAATTATTCCGATGTTATACTCTGATCAATTATTTCAAAAACACTTCTACTCTGGTTTAAATATTATGAAAACGGATTTCAAAAATGAGGATGTTACACTCTTTCTCATTCACACTATAAAAAACGTGCATGTGGCTTCTTTGAATAAAGACTGAAACTACTGAGGTGATATTTTGTTGCATATAAATAATATCTTTTGTAGTGTTTAACTCTCTTGGTCCAGTCTATCTTCTTGACAAACACATTTCTTTCCCCATGGTCCATATATAACAATATTACGTGCAATCTATATTATTCAGAGAGTTCATATATGCCTAGCTTGTTTCAGCAAAAGCAAATAGAAAAAGACAATTTTGTCCATATATACTGTGACATGTTCCGCGTTTTGTTCTTCACTCTCAGGCTCCTTCTTGCCTTACAAGACGCGTGTACTTGACTAGGGCCCAATTCCTTTGTAGCATTACAGTATGTGTCCCTATATAAAGGCATGCGTATAGGTTGTTTCAGCATCAAACAAATTAATTAAACAAATGGCTCTCAGAGTTGCACTATTGTCTTGTCTTTTTTTTACTACTCTCGCTCACCAGCTTAGCTATCTGATGTAACTAATTGATCTCTTATTACTTTCAATAAGCTTTTATTATTCCTTCTACTTAGTTTTGTGTGTGTGTGTTTAGATGCATGCACTCATGCATGCACTCTGATAGTTTTATTATTCCTTCCGGGCATGGCTTTATTACCGACAACCTCAAAGATTGGGGCATAATGCCAGCTGGTCACGGGTACTTCCAGCTGGACAAACTCTAAAGCCTCCGACGTCAGAGGGAAAGACAAAGGTTGGTATTTGGATTACACACGTGAACCAGTGGCTGTCTCTAGACAAGGAACACACGTCGACAGATGCCGCCACTTCTTTAATTCGAGGCCCACTCTCTCTTATGTGTGAGGTAGTAACACATACACAGACACGTGTGTGTGTGGGGGGCACTAGGGCTTTTGATGGTATGTTGTATGTCACTGCCCTATGTTTGGAGTCTCATCTTAATATATTAAATAGAGTTTAGTAATTTGGTTTTATTTATAAGTCTTTATTATAAGTCCAGTTTCAGAATAATAAATGCATTTTTTTTAACTTTCTTACCCTAATTAATTACAATAAACAAAAAGAATTTATTTATTTTTAATTTTGAAACCAATCACAGATAAGAGTAAAATTAGAAATTTAGTCCATAATTAATGAGTTAATTAACTTTCTTTGGTATGTGGGAATTAGTTAATTTGGAGTTATAAATATAACTAGAGTGCCAGAGTGGTACATCTCTCAGCTTATTCATAATATATAAATAAAAATAGGCTCTGAGGTAATAATACCGTATCGGGCTATTGTTTGGTGCACTGTAATGTGTTACGTGTTGTTACGTAATATACATGTGTTTACTAGACATGGACTCTTTTGCAATTCCCCATCGACCAAACAGAAAACAACCACATTCCTTCACCTTCACCCTCTCCACTACAAGGGAGCATGTGGCTTTCGAAATTTCTCATATTTCTCATCGACTAAACGATAGTTAAATTATATTGATGATAATTCAATAAGTTCATCAAAGACATGGTTATTTTGAAGTACTAGAACACTGTTAATTAACTATCATATTATCATAAAAAATGTTTTGTTTTTCCTTCTTTTTGCTAATTAACTATCATACACGTAAGTTTGAAGCATGTAACATGATTAAGTCCATGGCCTTGGCAAAAGCATAATTAGCACAACAAAAGAAGTATCGTTCTGAGTCTTTTGAAAAATTCATGCAAGTGATTTCTTAGACTTTTGATGCTACCTTATATTTATTTTTGCATTGTATGTTTAAGAAGAAAATTGGATTTTTTTGAAAATGTCAATTAGGGTCAGAATTGATATTTTTGAGGACTGGGGAAAATGACATAAAATCCCCATAATTTCTGAAAATTAAAATCAATGAAGAAAATGGGTCAGAGAAAATTATAGAAAATACCCAAATGTTTTGAAAATTACAATTAATCGCCCACAAATATTTCAAAAATGTGCAGTTCATCCCTCCACAAACTCTTAAAATTCGCAGATTGATCCCTAGTCAAAACTTGTATTTTGACCAAGCTCATTTAGGTTTGAACCAAAAACTGCTTTCTTCCTCGACTTTCAGAGCTTAGAGAAACACAGTTGCGTCGTGAAGGAAAATTTTTACACCAGAGATAGTGTTCAATGCTGGGTTTATCATTATGTACGTAGTTGTGAGACTTGGATTGTACACTACTACAAAACACTAAAAAGACGACCTAAAAAAGACTCAAAAGACGACCTTATTTTAAAGGACGTCGGGGAGAGCGTAGTAGATTCTAGTCAATTAGGCGACCTAAATACATATTAGGTCGTCTAATATTAGGCGACCTGATTTATATTCAGGTCGCCTAATATGAGTTATAAGGGTTATATTTTATTTTCAAAGAGACTACCTAAATATTGTTTAGGTAGTCTATTTTAAAAAAAAAGACTACCTAAATGGGAGTTTAGGTCGCCTATTAGTTTAAAAAAGACTACCTAAATTACGTTCAGGTAGCCTATTTTGTTCAAAAGACTACCTAAATTGTTCTTAGGTAGTCTATTTTGTTCAAAAGACTACCTAAATAGATTTCAGGTCGCCTATTGCATCAAAAAGACTACCTAAATTGTTCTTAGGTAGTCTATTTTGTTAGAATGACTACCTAAATGTATTTTAGGTCGCCTATTTTATGACAAAGACTACCTAAATTGATATAAGGTAGCCTATTTTATTCAAAATACTACATATTTTATTTTAAAATAGACTACCTAAATTATGTTCAGGTAGTCTATTTGATTAAAAAGATTACCTTAATTGCTGTTCAGGTCGCCTATTTTGTTAAATAGACTACCTAAGTGTTGTTCAGGTCGCCTTATATTAGTTTTTTAAAAAAAAAATTAGTTCTCGCTCTTTGTTTGTCTATGCTGCAAAACTGAATACTTCACAATTACAGCAAGGCAATTCATAACTCAATTACAGCAATTTCCTGCCAAATTCCTGTTTTTCTAACACCAATTACAGCAAGGCAATAACTTAAAATGTACAAGTTATTACCATAATAGAGCCAACCATAGCAAAATTCAAACAACGTTAATGGTACACACATGTCCATGATTCACAACAAAACTACAGTTACAATCAATCAAATTCAAGTCATTCACTCAACTCCCAGACTCAGAAACTATCCGCTGAACAAGTTACTACAACAATTTAACTATACCACTGTAAAACAGAACCAATTTGTACAATATTAACAAGGGAAGGCCAGACAGAGCTAAGTCATACCACAAGTAGTCATACCCTAACAATAGATTAATTTGCAAATGAGCCATGTTCAAGAAGATATCTAGCCATCATGTCTCGAGTCGAATCCAGGTCATCCTGTGAGTACGGATCCTCAGTTCGAAAATACTGTAAATTGGAAAACAAGGTATAATTAACAACTGAAGTACCACAACATAAAATATTATCATTTGAGGATCACGGAGCATTACGTACGTTTTGAAAGCCAGTAGTTTTTCCGTTGGAAACGATTGTTTGCATCCAACTGATAACGTAGTATCCGCACTCGGTGTTCCCTAGTTGTTGATGGCACTATAAATCAAACACAAATTGTTAAAACGAAAGCTATTGTGGCACAGAAAAACATTGAATTGAAACTACTTACCTTGGGGTAAAACCACTTTGGTCCACCCTGGTCTCTTTGTCCATCAAGCTCTCTATACGTCCTAAGAGCCCTATCATCATTTATCATCATTAAAATGGAAATTAACAGACATGAAAACAATTCATTTAAAAGACGAATCGATGATTTAGATAAAAATTTACTTACTCGGCAAACATGTTTTTGATATCCTCGGTTGGCCTGCCACGTATAGAATCATACCAATAACATGCATTCTTAGAGGGGCAAACTACACACAGGGTCCAATGAGCACTACAACATATACATATTCATATTAAATTAAGATAAGAAAACAATTAATTCTTAAAAATCTTATATAGACAAAAAAAAAATACGTACCCTTCATGTATTGGCGCTAGATAACAAGTCGATTGTAGGTCACCCATTGCTAACCCAGCATAAATGGCCCTCCTCGCTAAGTTATTGCCAGCCGAAGCCGTGCTTCCAGGACATAAGAATCCGAATGAACCCAATAGGCCTCCCTTTTTGCACAGGTCGTGGCAGACACTATGATCAAAATAAAATGATAGATGTTGTTGAATATATTAAACAAAAAAATAGTAACTGACATAATTAAAGGGTACAAAAACTTACAAGATTGCAAGTTGAAGCCACTATATATCTAAATCTTTCATATGCATAAACTCTGTCAGATCTTTGTTGTCAATATTGATCGAATATGACTTGTCTGCACCGACAATGCCTGAAGGCATCTGCAAGCCTATAGAGATGACGTCCTTGTAGAGCCCTCGCAGCTGTGCTAAGTATGGAAATATGTCCGTAGCTTGTTCATGCTATGAAAACATAATAAATAGATTACAAGTGGGTTAGCAATGAAAAATCAAACGGGAACCTACTCATCGTCAATCAGTAAAGTATGGAAATACCATTGGAGGTGTCGTCCCCATCTCAATAAGATGATGCGGCCAAAGGATGAACGATGTGGTGGCAGCGCTGAGATAGGGAACCTCCTCATCATCAATCGGGATGGCTGTCTTTTCTTCACCCTCTCGCACACTTCTTACAGTCACCCTACGTAGATCTTGTGGAATTTGCATATTATGGTGTGTGGTTTGTTCCGGGTAAACAAGACCATCGGCAACAATACGCCGGTGTGGGTCATCCAAATATAGAGTGCAGGGTTGTCCACCCTGTGGAGTGTGAGAAGGCTCGCCAATATGTACATCTAGAGAGTGATGAGAAGGTTCGCCAACAGGTACATCTGGAGCGTGAAAACTTTCTTTGCTGCTTGGGAAGGCCGGAGATTCCTGGTCTGTAGGCTGCGTATTTCCCCTCTCTTGTATCATAGCCCTCATTTCACCCCGTAGTTGTGCCATAACCTCATCTACGAGGGACGCTCGAATTTTGGCTACAAGCTGAGGGCTAGGGTTGTCATCGTCATGCGAACAAGTAGAACGGCGTCCAAAATATTTCGCGACGCTAACTCCCCTCGGCTCCCCTCGAACAGCATCAAGGTAATCCGGCTTCCCAATCGCCGTGGACAAAATGTCCATCCGTGTACCCGGCGTGAATGAACCTTGGCTGCTCTACTGCTCAAGCGCATCCTGTATCATAGGATTTTTCATAAATAGTAACTAAACGCTAAAAATATGAAACAACAGAGGCTATTATTTAATACTTCTAATTTAACTACTTACAATCTTCTTGGCAACCTCAGCTACATCTTCATTTAGGAAATTATCACCCTTCTTCCTCGCAGCTATCCATTTTTTGTGGCGAGGAGGACGCTCAGGGGCCTGGATAACAGTGGAAGGATCGGATTGCGCAGCTTCCTTCATTCTCTGCAACTCTTCTTCCATCAGCTTCCGTTCCAGCTTCTTATAACCACCCCTAGACATGCAGTGCGGATACTTATTTCTCGCTTGCCTCTCTCTATTGGCCTGACTTTGTTCCTGTGACACGAAAACAAATAAAATTGTAAATTTGATGTCAAACCAATGCGAACTAAAAGAGAAGATATGAAAGAAACTTTACAAGAAATTCAGGATTTTGGCGTAACGCCACAAACTCCCGCCAGTCCTCTGGAGAAATGTAATCATAGTCCTGACATGGGTCCTTGTCCCTCTTTGCCCCTCGGATATACTTTTTTAGTGAGCTTGTTCTTAAAGTCTTTCCAACGCAGACGAACCTCGCCCATCCAATGATTGTACATGGCCTTATTGTTAGGCACATCATATGTTTGCTGCAAGGTAAAAGATAGAAGATATTAGACAAATCAAGTAATAAAAATAAAGATACAAATGCAGAATGAATCGAAAGTGAGATACCAAAAGTTGTGCCCAGATCAACTCCTTCGTTTTCTGAGGAACCAACTTCCAATGAGTGAAAACAATACGCACTTTGCTTCGAGCCAGATAGCCTACGTAGCTAATGAAAGTGTCTTCCTCTGGACCAATCAGATTCATATTGGCATCGAACTCCACATGCACCCTCTTTTTCTGACCATGACGACGTACAATTAACGCACCCATATGTGTGCTACCTCTACCCTTTCTCCCCACCGGTACATCATTCCCCTCATCACCCGATGGCTCGTCAGAGCTAGACATATTCCTGATCATCAAAGACAAATCAATAATGTTAGATAGGGTTATTATTAAATAAGAAACAAATGAATAAAATGAACTAACATGTTAAACCTGTACAACAATAACATAGCACTTTTTCATAACTTAAGATCTTACTTTATATGGTCTCCCATATTCCTTCAGAATGATCCTTTCTTGGAGCATATTCTTCATCATCTACCAATTCTACTTCACGTGTTGTAGGTGGATTTGTTGTGAAAGGGAGTGTATCGTCCAGGTTCAAGGATTCTTCACCATATGTCTGTTTTTTACTTTGAAGTACAATGGACATTTTCTTATTTGCAGGGTCTGTAACATAAAACACTTGTTTTGCCTGGCTTGCTAGAATGAATGGCTCGTCTCTATGACCAAGTCTTTGAAGATCAACTGAGACAAATCCAAAATTAGGATCTATTACAACAGCATTATTGTTAACCCACTTACATTTAAATAAAGCAACTTTGAACTTGGTGTAGTTCATCTCCCATATTTCTTCAATAACTTCATAATAGGCCATTGATGCTAACACCGGGTTTTTGTCTTTAGAACTCGAAAAGTGCATGGATTCAGCTTCATCCATCACCCCACTGTTTTGCACAGAACTTCTGTCATCTTGGTCTTTTGTGTAGAAAGAATATCCGTTGATATCATAACCTGTCCAAGTGATGACCTGATAAGAAGGCCCCCAGGCTAACCACTCGATTGTATCCGACACTCCGGTCACGTGCGATACCTTCTCCTCGAACCACTTTATGAACGTCTTCGTTTGCTCATGAGCTATTTGCATGTCATTCTTCCTTGGATTCTTATTCTTCAAACTCTTTCTGTGTTCATCAATGTATGGTTGAACTTCTTCCATATTATTCAAGATGTACAGGTGTGCTTGCAACACCTCTTCACGAGGCTTATTCTTCAGTTTGATTCCTCGAGTTCCCTCACTTATCCCCTTATCATGCTGAGGTTGTAACGTCACCCCTGATAGATAATCTTTACAGAACTCCATAGCCTCTTCCACTACATATCTCTCAACTATTGAGGCTTCTGGTCGATAAGGATTTTTAGAATACCCTTTTAAGATCTTCATGTATCGCTCGAAAGGGTATATCCACCTTAGGTAAACTGGACCGCAGAGCCTTACCTCCCTTACCAAGTGCACTATCAGGTGCACCATTATATCGAAAAATGCAGGAGGAAAATGCATCTCGAGTTGGGACAAAATAATGTAACCCTCATTTTCCAATTCATCCAACTTTTCAATGTCAATGACTTTGTTACATATAGCATTAAAGAAAATACACAATTTTGTTATAGTGGTCCGCACTTCATCTTTCATAATGCCCCTAATAGCTACTGGTAATAGTTGTTGCATCAACACATGATAATCATGGGACTTCATTCCCACTAACTTCAAATCGTCCATTGAAACACACCTCCTCAAATTTGAAGAATATCCTTGTGGAACCTTAATGTCATATAGACACCCACACAAACTTTTTTTCTTCGCTTTTGACAGTGTATGAGCTGCTGGCTCCATGTATGCCCTCTTACCATCTTCCATTACTCGTGGATGTAACCGTTCTCTTATTCCCATATCAACCAGGTCTAGTCTCGCACTAATTCCATCCTTAGTCTTCCCTGGTATGTGTAAAAGAGTACTGACAAGGCTATCACAAACATTTTCTTCCACATGCATCACATCAAGACTGTGTCTCACATCAAGACTACGCCAATATGGAAGATCAAAGAAAATTGATCTCTTCTTCCATATATTATTCTCACCCGCAATCCTTTTCTGCTTACCCAATATGACATTGATATGCATCACCCGACTATAGACTTCCTCTCCGGTTAATGCCTTTGGAGCCGTTCCATGCTCCGGTAAGCCATTAAAACGCTTTCTTAACTTACGATATGGGTGGAACCGATCAAGAAACCTCCTGTGACCGAGGTAGACCGTTTTCTTTCCATGCTTTAGTTGCTGGAAGTTTGTGTCAGCTTCACATATTGGACATGCTTTATGCCCCTTCACACTGTACCCAGACAAATTTCCATAGGCAGGAAAGTCGTTGATCGTGGTAAAAATCATTGCACGCAACTTGAAGAACTCCTTCTTATATGCATCAAACACATCTATGCCTTCCTCCCACAACTTCTTCAAATCCTCAACCAAAGGCGCCAAGTACACATCGATATTGTTACCGGGCTGTTTTGGTCCAGAAATCATCATAGACAGCATCACATACTTGCGTTTCATACATAGCCAGGGAGGTAAGTTGTATATTACAAGGAGAACCGGCCATGCACTATGGGTTCTGCTAAGAGTTCGATACGGATTGAAGCCATCTGTACAAAGCCCCAGCCGAAGGTTTCTTGGCTCACTGCCAAATTGAGGGAACATTTCGTCTATTTTCTTCCATTGCAGAGAGTCAGCCGGGTGCCGAAGATATTTTCCATCAGATATTCTCTCATCAGAATGCCATCTCAACTTCTTCGTCGTTGCTTCACTAGTATACAGACGCTTAAACCGTGGAATTATTGGAAGATACCACAATGTCTTCAAAGGTTGCCTTTTTGTTGTCTGCTCTCCAGAAACACTACATTTCTTCACTTTGTATCGTGAAGTTTTACACTTCGGACACTTATCGAGGCCTTCGTACTCGTTTCTGTATAATATGCAGTCATTAGGGCAACTATGTATCTTTTTATACTCTATACCCATCGTAGATAAGATTTTCTTAGCCTCATACATACGATTTGGAAGTACATTATCATCTGGCAACATATCACACAACAATTCAAGCAACGACGTGAAACTGCTATCGGTCCACCCACAAGTTGCCTTTAAGTTGACCAAATGTAAGGTCCCAGTCAACCGTGTATACTTAGTACACCTAGGGAACAAAGGTGTCTCTGCATCACTCCGCACGCTATCATATTCATGCGGTTGTGCAAAGGATTCGACCTCAATATCATGAATCATTCTCTCCATTCCATCATCATCTACCTCAACCTCATTTTCATGGGATGCACTAGGTGTAACCTCCTCACCATGCCATATCCACGTTGTGTATCGAAGGTTTATTCCATCACAAACTAGGTGATCCCTTATATCAGCAATATCCCTTTGAATCCCATTTAAACAATTAACACATGGACAATAATACATCCCGTTTTTTGTAGCCACATTCCTTCTAACAAATTCAATAAACTCTTCCACCCCTTTCTCATATTCTTCGCTAGTTCTCAAAGCATTCATCCAACTATGACCCATTTTATTATCACCTAAGACATTTCCAACAACAGTCAAGTTCATAACAATTTCAAAAAAATTCGGCAGCATTTCCCCTCAACAGTAAGACATCCCAAAATTTCAACAACAAACAATTTCAACTTAATTCAACAAAACTTACTAACTAAGGCAATTTATAAAATATCAGCTATTAAATCCAATACTTTCATCAATACAAAAAACTAAAATATATCTAAGTTGTAAAATTAGAAAGGTGCAGCAGCAATAGGAGAATTCACTGAGAACTTGCAATTAAATTTAAGAATTACAAAGGTGCAGCAATAGGAGAATTCACATTCACTGAGGATAAAATGAGCAAAAGCACAATAGTCTTATGCTCACAATGATGCAACACTTCCCAAATATTCAGTTTCTAAGCAAGCCAGCAAGTAAATTTGAACATTTTACTCACACGCATATAACAACCTAAGTCAATTGCAATAAAGAAATCTCTAAAATTAAACAATAAAAGCAACAAAAAACAGAGCAAAAGAAGCGCTGACCTTCAAGACAACTAACAACGAACGACAACCCAAAGCCGACAAGAGGCAAAATGATTAAAAGGCTCGACCTAACCCAGCGTGCGTCTTTGGTTTGGGTCAGTAGGCAGCAGTCGTGACACGAGCAGACAACGATGATGCAACACTGAGGATAAAATGAGCAAAAGAACAATAGTCAGCAATAAGAGAATTCACATTCACTGAGGATAAAATGATGACGAAAGGTAATGTGTCATGGGACTATGATGCATGCTAATATGTATAATAGTAGTACATGTAATATTTGCAGGGTTTTTTCCCCCCTTAAATTAGGGCAACTGTATCATCGGTCCAGGAGACTACCTGGACCAGTCCAGGCAGTTGACCGGGACGTTTTTTTTTTTTAAACAAGACAAAAGATGAATGCAGAAGACTATATCTAAAGCAGCAGAGAGCCATATTAATTCCTACAAGTAGGCGTACAAAGGACAATATCTAAAGCAGAAACATATTTGAATCATATTTTCCAGGACTGACCAGAGACATATTTGAATCCCCACTTATGTGATGAATGATGAATGTAGAAACAAATTTTAAGCATCAAAAATCCTATAGTGCAGAGTTCAATTGCAGTTACCATCAGTATTCAAATTAAAAGTTTAGGAACAAATTAAAAAAGGAAAAACGACGTTGATCAAACTGAAGTATTAAATTGACAGAGGTAGCAAAAAAAAAATAAAAAAGTCTATATTATTATTACTACATGAGAACCAAAACTCTTATGAATATAAAACAAAGCATGAAGAAGTTTAGCAAAAAAAAAAAAAGAGAGAGAGAGAGAGGGGTTTTGTTGCCTAGTTGAACGCCACATAGATGTGTGTGTGTGTGTGAATCGCATATATAAACTAAAGAGAAAACAAGCAAAACATTAGAAGAATTTTAAGATCCTTAGAATAAGAAGCTACCTAAATTAGGTGTTGACAAATGTACAATAATTCATGGCTTCCTTCATCAAGTAAAATGAAGTTGGGGCCACAAAGATCATCAATAATCTTTTTTTAAGGAAAATGAGAGAACCACGCTAAGGAACATGAAGAGAATGCAGCATATACCTCTTTTTTTAAAAAAAAAATTAGAAATAGTCTATTATTATTCAGTTTGAGGAAGTTACTATAAGAAAGAAATCTGAGAGTATGACAAAAAGGAATGGGAAGGTAATTCAGGAAGCATGAGAAGAAAGCAAAGGGGAAGAGAGTGGATATGTTAAAACAGCCAATTTCATACAACTATAGATGAAATTAAAATGAGTAACTCAAATGAACAGTAAACTATAACACAGCTTTTAGGATTATAGAGTCCTAGGAATCTTAAAATTATGACAGCATTTGCCCAATAGTTCTACCACAGCTGATTCTATAAAGCTTCAAGGTTCTATACAGTATAAACCAAAGAAACTAAACCTGGGTGCGTTCAGCCATAGTCCACAGAAACTAATCAGTCCAACAGTAGAAAGCAATAAACAGTTTAAACTTAATGAGAAGGGAAAAAACAGAGTTCATCAGAAAATAAAAAAAAAATAGTGAAAGAAATAAACAGCAGCTAACGATAAGTAGCAAGAAGGCAATAAGAAAGACAAGCATACGGTAATTAACAGTCAACAGTCTACTAGAGAATGAGCACATCAGAGACAATTGTTGAAAAAAACAATTGAAATGTTCAACCAATGTGTGGATAACGCTGAATCTCAATTAATTAAGATACTTGTGATAACCCTCTAATCAACAGCCAACTTGTAAATAAAGTTAGTTGGTAGATATACAAATTCACTCTAGTTGTTCGTAGGATACTCTTCTTGCTCAATATGTGGGGTTGTATTCTTCCTCTATTAAACACAAGAAGTACAGATTCAAAAACCTTCATCAAACTCAGAAGCTTATAATGTTATTTCAAACACTCAATTATTATGTTTTCCCTCTCCATGGGCTTTTTTTCTCCATTGGATGGACTTATTTTTCCATTAGATGTTATCCCAAACACACCTTAATAGGTGAGATATGCTACACCGTGTGGTTTATTACACCTAGTCAATCACACAAAATCACTTGAAAAAACCAAACAACTAGAAAGTGCTCCTCTCAATTCTCATTTGGAATTCAACCACTGACATTTTTGTCGTAGTCCAACCAAAAGCTTTATTATGTTGGTGGTTAAACCAGCCACTGAGGAGTTATGTATATATTTTGCATAAAGGCTTTAGACAAGGGATAAAAACCAGCAAGATTCCTCCAAAGTTAAAAGATACGATACATTAATTTCCACACACAAAAAAAAAAAGATAAAAATACATTAATGATAAACCAAGGGTCTAAGGTTCCAATGTGGCTCAATAATTCGTGTATGTAGTGGCTTTGGAACAAAAAATGCCATGCATCATGACGAAGACCATTTGAATGCAAAAACTCTAAGCTGTTTTAGAATGCCCCTGATATCTCTTATACATTTTATTTTGTACATTTATGGTGAGTTGGTTAAGGAAAACTTTAAATCCTAACTTTTGTAATTGCATGTTTGAATATTATAGACATGGATAGACAAAATGAATAAGGTTAGATTTCTGTACTTCTTATTGCAGATTTGCTCAACCTCCTTCAAATGTTATAATAGATTGTCATTCATTCCAAAATATATTGATCATGAAAATGAAATATCCGAGAACAGTACGTTTTCTTGTGACTGGAACCACGAGTTCCTTGTCATTTACCAGGAAAAAAAACAAAAGGTGCTTCAGATAAGAAAAGAAGAAAAGCTTCTTGTGGTCATATAAAAACTTACAAACTCAATCAGATAATTTTCCAAAAGAAAAAGTTAAAATTAAAACGTTTATCTTAACCACAAGTGTGGGCATAAATCAGAAACTCAGAAGCTTACCTAACGCCATATTCAAGCTATTTTGTTTACCCTATACGACATCACTAAATCAGAAAATCAAAATACCTTCAAGCAAATCCCAAATCACAGTAGTCTTGATCGCCTAGAAATCACCATCGTGGCTCGCTACTTCCCACCGACGTTGACGATCGCCACTCACCGTCGTCGTTCGCCGTTCCTCGCCTTGAACGAATTTGGGCTTTTTTTTCTGATTCAAAAAGTGCAATTTTGAATGGTTTCCGGATTTGGGGAAGGAGGCGGAATGAGAGAGAGCCGCGGGTTAGCCAGGATTTGGGGAAGGAGGCAGAATGAGAGAGATAGAGCCGCGGGTTAGCCAGGATTTGGGGAAGGAGGCGGAATGAGAGAGATAGAGCCGTGGGTTAGCCAGGATTTGGGGAAGGAGGTGGAATGAGAGAGATAGAGCCGAAATACGGATATTAGGTTTTAAGGTCGATAAAGGCGACCTGATTTTAAAATCAGGTCGCCTGTTGCACATTTTGTGCGACCTGAAAGAGAATTAGGTCGCCCATATTCTGTTTAAAGGCGACCTAAAAGATAACCAGGTCGCCGATTATAAATGAAAGGCGACCTGATATTTAATCAGGTCGCCCATATACTGATTAAAGGCGACCTGATTTAATATCAGGTCGTCCAAAATTCGCCCATAATAAAAATTTTAAAAAAACTAAGGCGACCTGAAAAATAATCAGGTCGCCGGTTATAAATTAAAGGCGACCTGATATCTAATCAGGTCGTGCATAGCCTGATTAAAGGCGACCTGATTTAATATCAGGTCGTCCAAAATTCACAACAGACGACCTGATTATCATTCAGGTCGCCTATAATAAAAAAAATTTTAAAAAAAACTAACGGCGCCAAATTCAATAGTTTTAGACCCAAAAAAAGACTCATGGCGGCAAAGTTTTTAGCAATTTGGGCGACCTAATGGAATTCAGGTCGTTTAAATTCACTAACAGGCGACTTGAATTAAATTCAGGTCGCCTAAATTCAATACTCCAACAAAAATCCATGGCGCCAAACAAACAAAATGCCATGGCGGCAAATTCTTAATGGCTATTAGGCGACCTGAAATAAATTTAGGACGACAATATCCAATTTTATAAGTCCTAAATTTCATTTCAGGTCGCTGAATGGTCATTTTCCTTATATATATTTACAAGATTGCCACTACCTTCATTTTTTACTCCCTATTTTTAAATAAGGACGTTTTTTAGGGTAGTGATATCCAATATTTGTAGTAGTGGTAGTTAGGTTGTTCATGTGGATTGATCATTATAGTTTTAATTAGATGATGAATCTTGATGTTTACATTTTATATGTATTTTTATTTGCTTGATGAAATTATGCATGTTTTTGTGTTTATGATTGGTAATCATAGTTGATTTTAGCTCTTGAATGATTTGTTAGAATATTCTAATTGAGAAGAACAATTTGCATAATTCCAATTTTAATTACACATTAAGTAGTTTTAAACAAAATCTCAAGAGATAGTAGTTAGTTATATTTGTATGAACTACTATTAATTGACAATATTACACTCAAAATGTTATCTTGAGGTTACTCGAGACTTGATGAAATTTTAACTCTCATAATTTTTTTAGTAAGATTAGCTACTTTCTTCATTATCAAGAATATCCATGCATCATCCATATCTTCACTCTCAATTTAGGCATTTCTTCATTATTTTCCAAAAATACCATAAAGAGTTGAAATAGCATTATTTTCATGAATTTTAATTTAGAGAAAATCAATTTCAAAACCCCATGTCTAACCATCTTTTTAGCACATAGTTCAACTTAGGGAATTCAAAATAAAAATATTCATTGATAAAAGAACAATCCTAAGTTGTTTGTATTATATTGCATTTTAATTTGTGATAAAATTGTGATTTGACCCCAAGCTGACTAAGGTTGTGTCAGATCACACTGCTAGCTTAACAAATGGGTCAACGAACAGCTAAACTTAACTTAGATAACTGTTAGGGCAACATTGCTATGATTTGGAAACTTGTGGGGCAAATTTACACCTTAACAAAAATGATGTGGATGACATGTAGACTGTCAGTTCAACATATTTAATGAACTAATGATCAAATTTAGTTGGGATGATGATCAAGGCAAATTTGCTCCAGATTTACATTTCTTAGGTAAAATTACTTCCCAATAAACTTCTAAGATAAAATTGGCCTTTAACCTCTAAAGTAAACTAAGGTTATATATATATATATATATATATATATATATATATATATATATATATATAATCCGTTCCGTATAATAATTTGTGAACCATATGCATGCACTTGTTTCCAAGTTTTGTCACTTTGTCTGATTTGAGCTAGACTTCTCTAGTTCTCCTGCGCTGCTTATCCTGACAGTGATGTGATATTTTGTCGCACATCAATAATTCTCTATCTTTTGTTGTGCTTAACTCTCTTGAGCCAATCTATCTTTGACCCGGTTTCCTTCACGGTACTTTTTTTAAATGGAGATGGCTAATCAAACATGATTTATTCTGATCACATATTTGATATTTTTAGAAGCTTATATTGTCTCAAAAAATTATTTTGATGGGTGTAGCAAATTTTTTTAAAAAAATGATTTTTATTTAAAATTTTATCAGTTTTTAAAAAACTCAAATATATACTATCTATATCTAATTAACTCTCCCTGCTAAACAAAGTACTTGGAGAAACCTGTCTATCTTCTTGACTAAGACATTTCTTTCCATGATTGCATATGATTCTGAATATGGATCGAAATATAATGGGGCTGCCATGCATGCATGCAGGACAGGTGTACAAACAACGCGCTTTATCAGAAGGAAACTAGGTTGACGCATCCCACGTTATCACCTTGCAGCATGCAGGACATGTGTACAAACAAAGTTATCAGAACGAAACTAGTTTGACACATCCCACGTTATCACTTTGCATCTCGCCCTATATAAGGGCATACTTATAGGCTGTTTGCTCATCGTCACAAACTAAAATAAACAAATGGCTCTTAGAGTTGTTGCATTGTCTTGTGTTGTTTTTCTTCTCTCACTTATCAGCTTCGCTTCAATGGCTACAGTTGTAAGTAATTGCTCTTTTGTGTTGATCCATTATTATTAGTTTCAATAAGCTTTTTCTTCTACTTAGTTTTGTAAGTGCTTGTGTGTGTTTATAATATATATATGTGTGTGTGTATGCTTGCTAGTAGGATCAATGCCACTACCTTGTGGCAATTCAGACAGGAGATCGCAGTGGTGCAGGAACGAACTCCAAAATTAGCCTCAAGTTATTTAACTCAAATTCCGGCGATAGCCTTACCGTCAAGAACATCGAAGAATGGGGCATAATGGCATCGGGTCACGACTACTTCGAGCGGGGAAACCGCGACATCTTCAGCCGTACTGCCTCTTGCGTCGATGTTTGCGCCATCACTGTCACCTCGGACAACACAGGGTACAAGTCAGGGTGGTACTTGGATTACGTGGAAGTCACTATTAGTGGCAGCATATCCAAGAAGATGTCGTTTCCGGTGAACCAATGGCTAGCTCTGAGTGAACCACCCTATAAACTCTCTGCCACCGTCGACTTATGCTCCTGGCGCATCATTTCGAAGCCCACTCTCTCTTCTGTGTGACCATTCCTCATTACCAAAATCTTTGTTGGTGTCTTGTGTGTTACTTAATGTTTGTCATGCGTCTCTTTTCAGTAAAATAACTATCACCTCTATCGGGTTATTTATAAACTAAAACTATTAATAAGCTTGAGGTAGTAATATATGTACCTGGCATTTGCTGGTGTGTTGTGTGTCACGTAAAGTTTGTCATGTATCTGTCTAATTTCAACAATAACGATAACTTCTCTCGGCTTATTTATATTTATAAAAAGGCCCTAAATAGTAATGTAATGCATATGTTTTTTTGTTGGTGTGTGATCAGTGGCTACCCAGGAATTTCATTGATAGAGGTGAAAATAAAAAATGCTATATTATAAATAAAAGTATTTGAAATATAATACAGACCTAATATACAAAAATTTGAAAGAAATCTATTACTGAAATTAATATCATTTCACTTGACTATTATTTTATGTATTTTTATATTATTAAACTCATCTATGATTGAATCCGTACTAAAACTTAAAATAATTTCTTCCAATGTATATAATCAAAGAATTATCAAGAAATTAGTTTTCCATCTCATTTTGAAGCTTGTTCTTAATTATTTTCATAGCAGAGAAAGATCTTTCAATAGTTGCTGTAGAAACTGGAAGAGTGAGTACAAGTCTAATCACTCTATCAATAAGAGGGTAAATGATGGATTTTCCATTTCTTGCTAGTCTTTGACATAATTCAAATGTAATCAAATGTAGTTAATAAATTAATCAAATTTAGATGTTTAGTAATGTCAAACTCAACAAATTCACATATGACTTGAAATATTTTAAACAAATTGTAATGAGAACCCGAACAAGTAGCTTGATGTAAAATACCAATCTTATATATTAAAGGAAGTATTTTCCATCATCACACAACAGAGCTTCTAACTGTAGAAGTTAGAGCAACTAAAGGGAAAACGAAACACATGAAACACGTCACAACAGAGAAGGCGCAAGGAGAGAACTTCCTTTGATCTCCACACTCAGATTAGACCTTCCCTCTTGAATCACTTTTCTTTCTTGGTCGCCCAGTGATTGAACCATATTTTTATATGATTTTTATAATTAAATTGAGATTCTTAATACATTTTTTGAGACATTATTAGATGATTAAACACTAATTTAACTTAGGGACATTTGTATTGAATTAAGTATAATTAGGGGTAAAAATGTCATAATTTGTTAATTATTCATGCAAATGATTTCTTAGACTTTTAATACTACATTGTGCTTAATCTTACATTGTAGGTAGGTGTTCAAGAAGAAAATTTGAGATTTTGGAGGGTCAAAAGTAATATTTTGAGGATTGGGAAAAATTATAGAAAAGGTCCCTAGCTGTTTTCAATCTTTTTTTATGATTTTTCAAAGATTTAATGCTCTAGGTGCAAAAGAAAACTGCACTATTTTTTAAAAAAATATTTGAAAAATCATAAAAAAATAAAATATCGTCATATTTTGCCAATAAAACATTAAAATGTCACTTATTTTATGTAAATTTAATAGTATAAAGAAAAAAAACATCTTTGGGAAGTATTGCAAAATCGAGGAGCAGCTAGCTAGGGGCAAAATTGACACGCCCAACACAAAAAAAGAGAATGAATTTTGTTATAATATATTAAAAAATTTATTTATATGATTGACCTTTTAAAAAGAAGAATTGAAAAGTCAAAACCATGATTTTCTTAAAAAGATATTCAAACATGCATGCTAAAATCCGTTATGAACTTAAAACCATGGTTAACGAGATAACTATGATTTTTTTTTTCCAATCATACTTATCTAAAACTACTACATACAAATAAACACCGTGTCTTTAAATCAATTATGTTTATAAATCTGTTTTATAAACTATGCTTTCCATAATACATATGCACCCAAAGCACGTGGGGCTGCTTATGAGAAATATGATTGATGGTCTAATAATTTATTTTAAGCAAATTATGGATATTCATGCCAAAATCAATTAAGAACCAAAAATCATATTATCTCATGAATTACTGTTACATACTTTCCTAAAAATTTATCTAAACACCCTGTTTTAAAATCAGTTCTGTTTATAATTATAAGCTCTATTTGTGGTAATAACGACTTCTTGACCATGAAGTTATCCGTTTTGGCCAAACACAGAATTTTATTGGAAGTTTTTCAGTTGGCGAGGCGTCTATATTCTCCACGTTGTTGCAATGAGAGAAGAATTATTGGGCATTCTATGGATTTATTAGTTTCTATTATTTCACTTCAAAAAAACATTTTGCATCCTAATTTTCACGTTGGTTATACGTGAAAGCAACTCAGATATATTGCTAAGAATGATATTTTTGTGAATAAATTTATTGAAATAATGAGTCTTTTATGATGATTTTTTGAGAAACTAAAATTTTTTTATTATTTTTTAAAAAAACAATTTACCCTACCACTTTTGCAAGAAATTGACATGGCTGAAATTGGGCTAAAGTATACTGATGTATGAAGACCTTTGTCGTAGTGTTCCACAATTAACAATTAAATCCAGGCAATGCAATATAACATAACTCGGGTTGTTTTACTTTGACGACATTACAAGAAAAATCAAATTTTGCTATGGAAAAATTCCGTAGCAAAACAGGCTTTTTCCGTAGCAAAATGGATTTGCTACGGAATTTGCTATATAATTTTTCCGTAGCAAAAAATCGCGTAGCAATTGTGACGGAAAAGGGAAAATTCGTCGCAAATTTTGTGACGGAAATCCCAATCCATTGCAATTTGCTACGGAATTTGTTTCCATAGAAAATTCGAAAATTTGCTATGGAAATTTTTCCGTCGCAATTTGCTACGGAATTTTTTCTGTAGCAAATTTGAAATTTTGCTACGGAAATATTTTCCGTAGCAAACTCGAAATTTTGCTACGGAATTATTTTCCGTTGCAAAATCGAAATTTTGCTACGGAAATTTTCCGTTTATTTTCGGTAGCAAATTGATTCCGTAGCAAAATTTCGATTTTGCTACGGAAAAAAATTCCTTAGCAAATTTTCCCAAATTCGAGAATTTGCTACGGAAAATATTTCCGTAGCAAATTCTCGAATTTGCTATGGAAACCAATCTCAAATTTGCTACGGAAACAAATTCCGTAGCAAATTCTCCAATTTGCTACGGAAATTATTTTCCGTAGCAAAACTAATAAATTTTTTTAAAAAAATATTTTTTTAGTTTTATTTAATTTTAGAAAAGTGAATAGAAAAAGTAGTGTACCATGGATATAATAATTATTATAAAGAGTTTACATAGAGAAAACAAAATATATATAATAATGTTGCAAAGAGCAAATATTAAAAGATAGTCTAAACAGCAGCATTGTGATCATTATCATCACCAGCATCGTCATCATCACTAGGAGCTGACCCCGAACCCTCGTCTTTCATTAGGGACTTGAGCTGAAGCTGCATCTACCTCATCATCTTTGCTTGCTGAGTCATCTGCTGCTGCATCATTTCTCGTTCCTGAATCATCTGCTGCTACATCATCTCTCGTTCCTGAATCATTAGCTGCTTCATCATCTCTTGCTCCTGAATCATCTGCTGCCTCATGAGCTCCTGTTCCTAAGTCAGCTGTTGCCTCATCATCTCCTGTTCTTGAGTCATCTGTGTTGCTTGCTCCGGCACCAAAGCCTTCATCTTCTTCAGCTCATCTGCAAAAACATTATGAAGTACATTTATTATTTGGACTTCATTTGAATGGACAAGAGAATGGATATCGAATGTATTACGTTTACCTGAAGAAACACCTTCAATGCCTCATGAGGAGCGCTTTGTTTGCTTCAGTCGGCTAGCAAAGGCACCGTATTTAAAGACTCTCCCTTTATTGTTAAATTCGCCTGTAGCCTCAAAGAACAGACTCTCGTTATTGGATTGAGAGGATGAGGGGTCAGTCCCACGCTGCGAGTCTCTTTCCTTGTAAAACATGTAAATTGAAATAAATATGGTTGTACATAAAACAAGTAATAAAGGCAATAAATGTCTAACCGCTACTTGCTGCGCCCTTGGGTTAATCCATCTCTCACTCCCTTCAGACTGCCTAGAATGGGTCCATCAAAGGTAGCCCACTCAATCGATCCTGCAGGAACTTCCCCAGACTCTGTCTGCAAACGGAAATGATGACCATAATTAATTACTTCAAAGTACAAAATATTGAATAGAAAATAGAAAATAACGTGTACTTACAATTATTCGTCGATGCTCACTAATTGGAATGGAGCCGCCAACATATGATGGTCCTTCCATTTTGGCCCTATTTTCCTTATTTTTCACACTTGTGTTATGAAACTTATCATTGGTAGCCCAATTGTCAAATAATTCGTTTGCAGTCTGCTGTGGAAGCCAATCTTTCTTACCTCTTGACTTTCTCAATCTTACCTCTTGACTTTCTCAATGCATAAAGCTTTTGAGACAACCACCGGGCTGCCCTGTGGTTATAAGCTTTTTTCAGATCTTCATGATGTTCAGGCAACGTCATATGCTTATCTTGAAAATCAATAACGAACAATTAGTGCTCCAAATTTTAAAAGTACTTAATTAATAACCATAAAACAAATAACTTACCAAGAACTCATTGAACCAAGCATTTCGATTGTCCTTAGGAATCTCTGTCTACTTGGCCCAAGGTTGATTGCAATTACGGAATAATTGGGCCGAGATGAAATCCCCCACCTAATTATGAGGCACAATGTTGAAGACAGGGGACATCATGCAAATATTAGCAAACAAACCAATTAGAGAAGAAATTTGTAACATTATTGGTAACTTGGCATGACTTACTCGTTGCCGTCAGGACAGATCCAAAGCTTCCCTGTTGAAGGATCTTTTGTGCCCCAAATTGGTGTAGTGGAGAAACTACCTTCTTCCCCGACGTGGCTCTGAGGCGACGCAGTATGCTAAGGAAGGAATGTGAAAATTGAAGATGTTTGTACATAGATGGTTTCAGGAAACTAAACATATGTAAATCAATTAGAATTAGGCTAGTAAACCTCTTGTCCCCCTTGCTGTGGATCAGTGGGGGTAGACAATGATGATGACATATAAAGCGACGGTGAAGATGACAAATAACCCAACGGTGAAGATGACATATTAAATGGTGGCACCTCTGGGGAACCGCCGAGCCTTCTGCTTACAGAAGGGGCAGATGCCGTCTCCCTTCCCCCTCTAATAGGACGGGGCCGGGATCGACCACCACCACGTCCACTACCTGAACATCCTCCTGGATGCTCCATCTCTGAACACTTATAGAGCATTCGTCGGACAGAGCGTCTGTGGCTAATATTTGTGACGGACTATCTGTCCGTCGCAAAACAAAAAAATTGGCGGCCTTTTTGGCCGCCATTTTGCGACGGACAATGAGTCCGTCACAAATATTAGCGACGGACGCATTGTCCGTCGCAAAAAGATGTGAAATGGCGGCCATTTTGGCCGCCAATATTAGCGACGGACGCTCTGTCCGTCGCAAAAAGATGTGAAATGGCGGCCGTTTTGGCTGCCATTTTGTGACGGACATTGAGTCCGTCGCAAAGTTTAGCGACGGACTCAGTGTCCGTCGCAAAGTTTAGCGACGAACTCACTGTCCGTCGCAAAAGAACTCTGAGATTGATTTTTTTTTTTTTTTGCGACAGGTGGATTTTTCCGTCGCAAACGCTTCTTCTTTTGCGACGGATTTCTATTTCCGTCGCAATTTTTTTTTTTTGCAACAGATTTTTTAATCCATAGCAAATTTACAAATTTTACAACGGAAAATAATCCATCGCAAAGTCCGTCACAAATTTCGCTTTTTCTTGTAGTGGGAGTCTTTATTTAAATTCCTAACCTAACTAAGGGATAAAAACATGAAATTGATAAGGGCAAAAGTTTGAGGTTTTCTTTACACAACTACTTTGCAAGAATGATTAAATGCAACATAAACTACTATTTTTTATATAAATTTTTTTCTTTCATAAAGATGGAAATGGATGGTGAAAATGAGTAACTGATTGATGAGATAATGATGAAATGTGTATTCTCTTTGGTAAATGAGTTATGGCTTTCCTGTCATATGGGAGTTAGCTAGTGTAATTAAAATGTGCCTAAAAGACCCTTTGAACTAGCTTGAGCTAGATTAGAAAGACACTTCCAAAGAAGGTAAGGCCTTATTCCTCTAACCGTAACCCAATTCAAAGTGCTTGCCAAATAAAGAACCAAGAGATGAATTCAACACATAAAATCCAATAACAAAGCCACCTTGAATTATCACTAAATATTCACAATAATCTCCCCACCTCAGCTCACTGACCCAGGGAATTCATAGAAATTAAAGCTAATATTGCTTACTGTCAAAATGCACAACAGAGGCTCAAGAGCTCCAACTAATCTCCAAAATACATCAATACAAACCTGTCAAACACAATAAAAATTATGCTAAGACCTAGGAATCTAATATATAATGAGGAAATAGATTATTAGAAGGGCTAAACTCCTCTTTCAAGCTCCAAGCTCGAGCCATCACTCACTGCCTTTGAGTATTAGAAACTCAGCCACGAACTACCATCACAAGAGTGCCCACCTGCTGAATTGAAGTCGCAGACATGGATGAACGGCGGAAGAAGGATGGAATCACTGAAGAGATGGAGAAGAAAGATGATGAGACGGATGATGGTTTCAGTGTTAGAGAAAACGGAAAAACACGATGGAAGTGGAGGTCAAATGGTGGAGGCGAGATAGTGGTGGCCGATGAAGTGGCGGACGGTCGTGCATGGAAGTGGTGCGGCCAAGAGAGCGACGGAGATCGAGGCTAGAGACTCGAGGTTCTGGTTTTTGTCGCGGCTGCTCCCTGCGGTTCTACTCGCTGGTGCTGTAATATTTTCAGACCAAATTCACTTGGTAAAACGACGCAGCTTCGGATGGACTAAATTGGCATTTTCAACATTTGTGGTAACAAAATGTTATTCCTGAGATTTCAGCCCCAAACTACCATTTTCATATTTAATATAATTTTTCAAGCACCTACCCAAAAAAAAAAAAACTAACATCAAATCCTCTCAAAAATCATTCATTAAAAATAAGTACAATAATTATGACAATTTTGCCCTTTTTTGTTCTAATTATATGCATTTCCTCTTAATCTCAATTAATAACAATAAGTCATTTTAAGCTCAATAATTATGATAAAATCCTCAAATAAGGTATAAAAATATATAATAAAAAAGGGATTTGTCATATACTTTTAGCCCTTTAAATTTACATGAGGTATACTTTTGGTCCCTTAACTTTATAAAGTATACTTTTGATTCTATAATTTTAACATCGTTAATGTTGCTAACAGAAAACGTTGACGCATCAAATTCAAGTGATAATTGTGTAAACTTAAGCGATAATCGTGTAATTAAATGATATTAATCTTAAATTTAAAATTTGTAAATTGAAAAATATCTAAAAATCTAATGAAATAGTCAATATCAAAACCTTGATTATATTAAAAAAAATTTAGTTTAATAATATAAATATCAAAGCCTCAATTTCATTTGAAGTGATTTGTGAGTTTGATTTAGTTTGATAATCTATATATATTATATTAAAATTAAATATTAAATATGCTTTGCCCGGTACACAGTCATCACTTGAGTTTATTGTGTCAATATTTTCCGTTAGTAACATTAACGGTGTTAGTAATATAAGACCAAAGTATATTCTAAAAAGTTAAGGGATAAAAAAAATACTTCATGTAAAATTTAAATGACTAAAAATATACTTTAGCTATTAAAATTATCGAGAGAGACCATTGGAGACTCGCAGCAGAACTTTTAGCAATTAGAAATATAGTAAGAAAGCAAAATTTATTTAAAAAAGATTATAACGTTGCCGTACCAACCAGAGGGCTTCACATAGAACCCAGAGACCAAAGGGCTCCTTTTATTTGCAACTTTGTAAATATAATTTACGATCATTTATCCACAATTTACAATTAAAATTGTTTTGGGACCCTATCATTTGAATATGACAGTTTTCTATATTTAAACACAGATAAAGTTTTGACCAAAAAAAACACAGATAAAGTTAACCCAAGCATCAACCCTCGTTGCTGTTGCCATTATTAATTTATTCTCATCAATTGAATGAAGACGTGTATTCGGCTTCATTGAATTTTTCAAAACCACGTACTGAGACGATATTTTGTTCCATATAAATAAATATAGTCATTAATGGGTACGAGACATTTTAAGGGTGATATAGCTAATAAAATGGATTAAAATAAAAATATTGATCAACAAGTGCTTGTCACTAGTGGAAGCGATATCACCCGCTTAGTATAATGCCATTTGAGCTAGCGTGAATGCAAAATAAAAAAGAAAATTGATTAAAGTTTGAACACAGTTTTCTAGAGGCGTACGCCAACATATATATAATTTTTGAAATATTGATTGATCCGTGTCACGCCTTCCTAGTGTCACTTATAAAAAAAATGTAATATATCATGCAGCGAGATTCAATGAAACCAGACGTTAATAGGATTAAGCGATATTACTATTTAGAGCAAATTGCCTTTCGTACTACGGATCAGATCGTACATATTCAAAGCTAATTTTAATAATGTGCTAACATAATTATTTAATGATCATAATTAATGCAATTTGCATATGATGATAAGATTTTTATGTACAACATGGTTCACTTGTATAGGATGATATGCAGTACTTGACTAAAGAAAAGGCAGCCAAGGACAAGCACTCAGGTTTGGATTCTCTCATAATCTTTTCTCTCATTTTTTTTTTCAAAATCTGATCTCCACCTCAGATTTTAACAAATAGATGGTTTATATTTAATATTTTATAAAACTATTATTTTAAACATGAATAAATAAACCTAAACTATTAAATCATAATCTACACAATTTATACCTGTAATACAAATAATATTAATAAAAAAAGTAATTTATAGAATACTATCACAATTGTTTAAGAATATATTAAATCTGAATCATTTATTTTTTCATTTAAGGATGGAAATGAGATTCTGAAAAGAAAATGAGAGAAAATATTATGAGGAAATCTGCTTCCAAGCACTCCTTCAAATCTCTTAGTAGAAGGAAGGTGTATAGAATATTATCACTGGAAATAAAATATGAGTTAATTCAATTATGATAGGAGTGAATTAATAAATTAGGGAAAATAATTTTATAAAATGCACATAATTTTTTGCCAAATTGCAGTACATCATTATATAGGGGTGTAGTACATCATAATAATTTAAGGATTCCAATTAATGTAGTTCATATACAACTAATGATATCAAGTCCAAAAGAAAACATGTAACGATAAATTTATTATATACAACATGATCCACTTGCGCCTGTAATTATTAATTAATGCAAATTTGTGTACAACTTCCTCTAGTTCTTATTATTATAAAACACCAGGTACTAATTCTTGCAAATCGAGGAAAGATAGTTAAGTCGTTTATTTGTCTTAAATCGACAAAAAAATTTAACTTTGCCTTCTTTAAATGATGCATGCGATTTAAGTTTTTCAACTTTGAATCCCAATTAATAACAAGAGCAAAGTGGGAAAAAAGTAATTAAAGAGGCAGTTGGTGCCTTATATTTGGGATCAAAAGTTGCTTCTAATTGGTGCCTTATTTGCAATCAATAGGAACACACTTTTGGGGAAATCATAAATTAAAGAAACAAAGTTGATTGAGGAATATATACTCCCCTGGTTCTATATATAGGGTAAAGAGAGAAGAAATTTTTTATCATATTTATAAGGTAGAGAGAAAATTTTCATATAAATGTACAATTTTACCCTTTATTTATAATTGTATTGACTTTGTTCTTATAGGATATAATATATATTAAATAGGGATAAAGTGGAAATGTTGTTGAATTTTATGGAAGATTTAATGAGGTTTAAGGTTTTTCTAAGTTTGTATGAAACATGCTGATTTATATATAGGATAAGAGGCTAGAGGGGTATATTTAAATCTAAAGTAAACCCCTTGTTTGACTTATATATTTAGCATCAAAGCTAATATATTAAATATTAGCTATGACCGTGACTGGAAGATGATACTTTTAGAATCTTTTTTCTCCTTATCTTCTTAAAATCTCATCTCCACCTTTAAATTCAAAAAATGGATTGTTGATATTTAACATTTTATAAAAGTTTTACTATAACCTCGGTAAGGAAATAAAAACCCTTCTTTTCTTCTCCCTACATTCTGATGCTTCCTCGGCTAGGCTAATTTACACTGTTAACCAAAGCGCAAATCTCTTCTAAGCCCTTCGCTGGCTAACTTCTAAAGTAAACAAACCAATTCCCTCTATAAATGTTTTTTTTTATTTTTTTTATTTTGTCTATATTATAGTTTTGAGTTGTGTAGATTAGATTTTAAGAGATTAAATTTATTTAGTTATTTTTAAAATAATAATTTTATAAAATAGTGATTCCGAAACATCTACTATTTAATTTGATGGTGGAGATCGATGAGATTCTAAGAAGTAAATGAAGAAAGAGAAAAATGAGACAACCCAAATTTTTTTCCTCATGTTATAAATTGTCAATAATTGTAATTCTGAATTGATTTCGTCACCAGGATTTCTTATGTCTGGTCCATTTTGGAGGGCGCATTATAACTTGTGCATAAAAAAGAAAAATAATGCTGACTTTATTTTCCAAGTGACATTATTAAAAAAGAAACCAATAATGTTATACCCTCATCACCATGTACGTCGCCCTATATATAAAGGCATGCATATAGGTTTTCTCAGCATCGATCAAGAGCGTCACAAACTAAAACAATAATGGCTCTTAGAGTTGAATTGTCTTGTCTTGCTTTTCTAATGTCACTACTCGTGAGCTTCGCTGCAATGGCTAATTCTGTAAGTAATTGCTCTCTTGTAAGCTTTTCTCTTCTACTTATTTTGTGTGTGTGTGTCACTGCATGCATTATTAGAATATATCAAGAGTCCCACGTCAATCAATTGGAAAAGGAATTGAGGGTATATAACCTTGAGGTAGATTTTATCTTAATAGCTTAAACTATTCTGGTAGAAAGGCAAATCTAAAATATATATCTATATCTAAAAGTTTAATGTGCCCGCAGCAGCAGTGCCAATATGTTGTGAGAGTTAAGACAGGAGATCGCCGTAGTGCAGGAACGGACTCCATGATCAGCCTCAAGTTAATGGCGTCTAACGGAAATAGCTTTACCGTCAACAACCTGGAAGGTTGGGGGATAATGGGACCCGGTCACGAATACTTCGAGCGGGGCAACCTGGACGTCTTTAGCGGCAAGGCCACTTGCGTCAATGTTTGCGCCATCACCGTCACCTCCAACGGTGCAGGGTACAAACCAGGGTGGTACTTGGATTACATCGAAATCACCGTCAGCGGCGGTGTATCTAAGAATGTAAAATTTCCGGTGAACCAGTGGCTGGCTCTAGACGAAAGGCCCCATCATCTCTATGCCGACGTCAACCTATGCCCCCGCTTCGGTGGTTTGGAACCAATTCTCTCTTATGTGTGACCATTCTACATTACCAAAAATCTTAATATTACCTCTTTGCCTTATTAGTAATATAATTATAAAAAATAAATAGGCCTGAGGTAGTATTATGCATCTGTCTTTTGTTTTTGTGTTGTGTGTTATGTAATATTTGTCTTGTGTCTCATTTCAATATTAATAATGATTCCCCTTCATGGTGCGAACTTGTCGTCTTGTCCGGATTAACATGTTTAACTTCTTGATGACAGTAAAGTGCGAAATAAGTTTTACATCCGCTCGGCAGTGAAATATTTAGAGGCCATTTTTAAAAATAAAGTTACCACCTTGGAGTCTCATTATATAGACTCTTTCGTTTTCGGTTTTCATCATTAGTTTTGTTCTGTTTAGTGAAATTACAAAAAATGAAAAATAACAACAAAAAGGGACGCTGTTTGGGGAAAGTGAGTGTGACTAAGTGAGTGACACACAAGCATAAAATTACTGATATTTAATTTGTTTCTATTTTAAAATATAAATTACTCTGTACCTGCTTATGCTAATTAAATTTTGCATGAAAATTAACGTAAGCCTCATTTCTCAAAGAATATTATTAGTGCGGCTACTCGTAAATTTTATATCATGGATGTAAACAAAAATTAATATAGAATTATTTCCAAGTTAAAAAAATTATTAAGAATATTAGGTGCAATATGGTTCTTAGACTGACTTGTTCAAATCTGAGGCCTTGACAAATTTGGAGTCCATTGAATTAATGCAGGAAAAATTACATAAATATACTAAACTTATTTACAAATAATTCTAGTAAATTTACAAAAATATACCATATCTTGGGCTCCAAAATTCACATTGATATTCAAAACTTGATTGGAAGCCCTCAAGACATACACACAACCAATTAAAATTAGGGTTAAGGTGTAAAAATACACATGTGCTTTTCTCCAAGGAGCGCCCAGTAGCAAATGTTTTTTTTGGGTGCAAAAGTGCACACGTGGTTACAAATTAGGTGCAAAAATACCGTTTGACCGTTAAGTTTGACTTTGACTGTTAAGTTTGACTTTGACCGATGACATGGCATTTTAAAAGTGCAAAAATACAAATGTGATTTGTGAAGAAGAGCACCTAACAACAACTTTTTTTTAATTTAATAATTTTATTTTAATTACTACCGGGTGCTAAAAAGATCTTTAGAATACCGACCTGTATTGAAAAAATACTTCATAATCTTGAAAAATTATTTTTAAATCTGAAAAAAAATATTTCAAGGTACTAACTGGTACTAAAAAGATACTTTGAAGTATTTTTTCTGCACCAGTCAGTATCCTGAAAGTATTTTTAGTACCAGTCAGTACCCTGAAATATTTTTTTCAGTATCCTTTTAGTACCAGTAAACATTTGAAATATTTTTTCAAGATCCTAGAATAATTTTTCAAGATTATGAAGTATTTTTCAGTATCAATCAGTATCCTTTTAGTACTGGTCAATACTTGAAATATTTTTTCAAGATCCTAAAATAATTTTTCAAGATTATGAAGTATTTTTTTTCTATACTAGTCAGTATTGAAAAAAAAATATTTCAGGGTACTGACTAGTACTAAAAAGTACTTTCAGGATACTGACTGGTACAGAAAAATACTTCATAATCTTGAAAAATTATTTTAGGATCTTGAAAAAATATTTCAAGTATTGACTGGTACTAAAAGGATACTGATTAATACTGAAAAAAATATTTCAGGGTACTGACTGGTACTAAAAAATACTTTCAGGATACTTACTGGTACAGAAAAAATACTTCATAATCTTAAAAAATTATTTTAGGATCTTGAAAAAATATTTCAAGTATTGACGGGTACTAAAAGGATACTGACTGATACTGAAAAAACACTTCATAATCTTGAAAAATTATTTTAGGATCTTGAAATAAAATTATTAAATTTTTTTAAAAATTTGTTGTTGGGCGCTCTTCTTGACAAATCACATGTGTAATTTTGCACCTTTCAAATGCCACATCATCGGTCAAAGTCAAACTTAACGGTCAAACGGTATTTTTGCACCTAATTTGTAACCACGTGTGCACTTTTGCACCCAAAAAAAGCATTTGCTACTAGGCGCTCCTCAGAGAAAAACACATGTATATTTTTGCACCTTAACCCTTAAAATTATTGGGTTTAATGAAAGGGGTTAGTATCTCACATTGTCTGACAACAGCTCGAAGAGGATTACTTCCTAGAGGACACTTATGCCTAACAACCAAAAATAAAGGAAACTCTAGATAAGATTTAACTATAGACACCAGTTTCATATTATTCTGAGGCTGTTACGGCTAAACAAAATCAACTTCCACACCCAAAAAAAAACAAAACAACAACAACTCATTTCAAAGATATGATGACTATATATAGTCTTTCATTATTCGTTACCTCAGGTATGATTTTTCTTTTCTTTTTTATTGGATATAACTATGTTCTTTGATTCGGTCATTGCTGATCTCTTTCTTTCTTTCTATCCAATTAAGACTTTTTGTAACTGCGCTGCTACATGTATCGCAAAATTTTTACTACTTGTGTAACAAACTATAATGTCCTCTTTCTTCCTTCATAGCCTAATTTTTGTAAGTCGGCACTATCTTGTCATTTCATTCTCTTAAATTTCACCAAGGATGGGACCCAATTTTTCTTATATTATGTGTGTCCAAATATTCTTTTATAACTAAACATTTTCTGGGTGTCGCTAAAACTTAGCCCAGCGCCAAAACAAACCAGAAAAGTAGAAATTAACAATAGGTTGCAGTTGGTGCGAATGGGTATGGAAGAATAAAATGAGTGGATTTGTGGAGATTGGCTTGGATTGTATTTTTTATATATATAACAGAAATAGGCTAAGGCCTATATTACAAGGAAACAAAATTACACAAAGGAGAAATTAATCCCAAACACTTTTAAGAAACCCAAGATCTCAAAAAAAAAAAATAGGGCACTTTCTAAAAACACACGACTTAGAAATCCCTATTTTGGTTAAGAAAGTCTTTACTTCATGTAAAGGTTTTCAAAAGAGACGGCGACGACTAAGATAAGAGCAAGACCCCACCACCCACCAATTTGGCTTCTTTCAACTTTTCATGTAAAAGTCCAAAATCTTGAAATCAAATTAAACGAAACCAGTAGAGATTCGTAGCCGAATTAAATTAAGGACTAAAGGTAGTATATAATATTATCCTACCAAAAAAAAATAATAAATAGATAAAGTTATCCTACCACACCTGAGGGCTTCGTATGGAACCTAGAGATTTGAATGACTCCTTTTATTTGCAACTTTGTAAATATAATTTACGATCATTTATTCACTCTTTACAATTTAAAAAAAAATGTTTTGGGACCATATAATTTAAAGGTTGAAGGTGCATCTAATATCTTAAAATATTATTTCATATGCACTTCAGTGTCTTAAAATATTTTGAGATGTATCTAGCACCTTGAAATATTTTTAATGCAATTTTACACTTAACTGTTCAGATAATTTAAACTCTTAGATATACGTAAGAAAAAATATCTAATTACTTCATCAATAAAATTTTTAATATGAATGGATGATTTATAGTAGATGGCGAAAAAATAGAATAATCTATAACCCAACATAAATGAGTAAAGCGAAATGACTACATGACGCCATTTCGTCTCTCTCTACCTCTGTTCCTAATCACCAGTAAACATGAAATGATCACAGAACAATTTAGCAGAGTCATACCTATTAAGATGCTTACTCTTTCATCTCTATCAATATTATTGAATTTGTCATGCAACTCTTTTGGCGGTGATATCCGTGATGAGTTTGGAAACTTGAAAATATAGGAAAACTATATGTCTCTCATAATCAATTCTCTGGAAAAATTCTTCAAACCATTGGAAATTGCCAAAGCTTAGAATTTCCTTTTTTGCAAGGCAATTTCTTTCAAGAAACTATCCCTATATCTTTGGCTTCATTGAAGGGTCTAAGATATTTAGACTTATCACAAAATAACTTGTCTACAATGATTCTAAAAGGCCTACAAGATATTGTTTCTTTTTAGTACCTAAATATTTTCTTCAACATGCTTGAAGGGGAGGTACCAAGCAAAGGTGTTTTTCACAATACAAGTGCAATATCACCTATGGGGAATAACAAGCTTTGTGGAGGCATATTAAAGTTGGAGCTACGACCATGCCCTATCAAATTTACTAGACAAAACATCAAAACTTCAAGTTGATCGTGTCAATATGTTGTGAAATTGCTTTTCTTCTTCTGGCATCTATTGTTGCTACTATTTATAGTGGGAGGAAGAGAAGCATTAAATCTTCTCCAAGTTCACCATTAATTGACATGATTTCTAGAGTATCATATCAAAGTTTGCACAATACTATAGATGGATTCTCCATCAACAACGTGATAAAATCTGAGAGTTTTGGCTCTGTATATGAGGGAAGTTTTGAGTCTAACAAAGTTGATGCGATAAAGGTCATCAACCTTCAAATAAGGGGAGCTCACAGGAGTTTTGTTGCTAAATGTAATGCTACACTAAGAAATGCAAAGCATCGAAATCTAGTAAATATTATAACATGCTACTCTAGCATAGATTACAAAGGCAATGAGTTTAAGGCTTTAGTTTATATGTACATGGTGAATGGAAAGTTGGAAAATTAGTTGCATCTTACAACAGAAAATCCAAATCATCAAAGATTTTTGCTCCTCGATCAAATAATAAATATTCTTATCGATATTATGTATGCATTAAACTATCTTCACTATGAATATGGGCAACCTCTAATTCATTGTGATTTGAAGCCAAGCAATCTCCTTCTTGATGACAACATGGTTGCTCATTTGAGTGATTTTGGATTGGCAAGACTACTCTCAACTATTTCTATCGGCTATATTCCTCCAGGTATCATTTGACTTTTTTATTAAAAGGTCTTCAAATTCATTATGCTTTTAGACCAACCTTTTTTTTATTTTTAGTTGTTTCATTCATCCTTTATATAATGAAGATAATTAATATTCTTACAATATTTCAGAATATGGAATGGGTTCTGAGGTATCAATACAAGGTGATATGTATAGCTTTGGCATTCTTATCTTAGAGATGTTTTTTTAAAAAAAAAAACATATTGAAGATATATTTAATTACGGTCACAATCTCCAAACATATGTGAAAGCTGCATTTCCAAACAAGCTTTTGGAAGTTGTGAGCCCAACCATTCTTCCACGAGAAGTAGAACATATAGTGGAAGCATCAGGATCAAAGAACATGATGCAAATCCATACTAATGTTGAGAAATGCTTGCATTCTTTATTTAAGATGGAACTTAATTACATGTTCAATGGAATCACCTCATGAAAAAATGAGCGAAATCGATATCATCAAAGAGCTAAATTCTATCAAAAGTTTTTTTCCCTTTTTTTTGGTAAGCAAAGTTTTTTTTCACTTTATGGTGAGTACGTCACCACCTAAATTCAATATTTTTTATATTTGAGTTGATTTTTTCCTGGGGGAGGGGGGGGCTTAAGGTTCAAGTTGATTTGCACACATATATTTCATCAACTTGATATTTAGGATAATTAAGAAACCATTGATAGGGCAAAACTTTATAGCCTAAAAACTCCGCAAGTGTACGGGCTGCATCAAGTAATAAAGAGTAAGTAAGATATTATTCCCAGGAGGACTTAATACCCACAACTTTAGTTAAGCATTAATTTTACACTTTCCTTTAAGTTGAGCAAACCAAATTGAATTTAATTAAGAGAAAAGAAATTAAAACTAAAATAAAAGTAAGAAAACTACCACAATAATCAAATGAGCAACCCAGAGTCACTAATCCCTTATTAGCTTCATAAACCTTGTTTTCACTAATTTAATTAGCTTTAATATCAATTTTGTTAATCTCAAGTATAAATAGCTATAAGGGCCCGTCGGCCCACTTATAACTCTCTCTTGAGATATAATTTGTTATATCTAACATAATTACTCGAGAGGCAATAAAACTCGAACACACCCTTCAACAATTATATGGGGCCATTAGGTATATGTCTATCCTAATTGCAAATTAAATCATAATCTAATCCCATATTACTTAATCTCAGAGCCTAATTAAAATCCCCTTTGTCAAGGTAAATCCTAATGCTCAAAATCATATTCAATGATGGCCAATCATTAAACAGATAAAACAAACCAAGATTAAATAACCAAAATTAATATCAAATTTAACAAAATAATGAAAACAAAATCCAATCCACCCACAAGTTCATAGGTCCTCTAGGTTGTAAACCCAACTAGCCACACATGGCTCTAATCAAATCCATAACAAAAAGATAAGAATTCAGGTTCAAAGAATACAGAGAGAGAGGGGAAAGAAAGATTCTTCGTCGCCTCCACAGTCCTTTTGTGGAGATGATGAACAGAATCGAAACGCTCAGTCGCTACTCCTCTGCTTCTTTATTCCTTCTTATTTTATGTCTCTCGATCTTTTTCTATATTCTCCCTTTCTTCATATATATAACTTAAATATAACTTAGGCCATGGGTCACTGATTCTCCTTTTTCTTATTAAAAAGATATCTTATAACTTGTAATTTACTCCACCAGATCACGCAATTGATTTTGTTTCTATTTTTCTCGTGGGGGACCATCGAGTTTGGCTGATTGCATATCCTCTTAATTGTTTTTTCTACTTCTTTACAAATCAGCTAATATTTCCTCCAAAATATAATAGGAAATAAGTAAATTTTATATTAAAATATCTTTTTATCCTATAATGATAGTAAAATATATAAAAGATAATTAAATAGGTGTATAATATCAATAAATCCAACTAATTCTCATAAAATATACAACTATTTAATCATAAAATATATACTTATCAACCATGTTTTCACATTTTATTTCTATCCAATACTTGGCTCATAACCGAATAGGGACGGATAGAGGGGGGCTAGGGGTGGCCCCCGCCCCCCCCTAAATTTTTGTTTAAAAAAAATATATAGTTATACACACACACGCTGGACCAGAGAGAAAGCACGATGCAATAAGCGTGGGTTTGTAACTCCATCTTGTTGGCTCACAAGTATACCATAAAAAATATAATATATACTGGCCCAGGTTTGCTTTCACTGTTTCACGGACCGTGGCTTTCATTTATATTCATGGAAAACAGGTTTGCTTTTACTGGCGGTTCGTTCAGCATTTTTTCAATTGCTTAACTGTAAATTTTGAGAAATTTTGAGAATCAATAAAGTACTGAATTTTTTTTTTTTTTTTACGGATTCAATTATAGATAAATTTAATAATATGGAAACACGTAAAATAAGAGTCAAGTGAAATAAACTTAATTTATATAATAGATTTCTTTCAATTTTTTGTATGTGAAGTCTTTATCGTATTTTAAAGACTTTTACTTATGATTTAGCATTTTTTATTTTCGCCCTCCGTAACTAAAACTCTTGGGTCCGTCCCTGTAACCGATAGAAATCATTTCTATTGGTCTCAAATTTTATTTCTCTTTTTCTCCTACCAAAAGATATTAATATTATTATGAAAAAAAAAATTGGCGCTTGATTGGAATTTTAATTATTATATTTTATCTTTTATATATATTTATTGATGGTTGCATCTCATTTTTAGATTTACTCATTGTAGGTAAGAGAATCGTGTCTAATCAATTTTCTAGAAATAATCGAATTGAGATTGGGAGTAGCTTGACGTTGTTAGCTTAGGCATATTTGTTTTGTGGCCATATGTGATATGTGCACGTTTGTTTTTACTTATTCTCCATATTGATGTTCTTGTTACTTATGGTTGAGAGACTTTGAAAGCAAGGCTTCCTTCTTGTTAATCATATGTTAAAAATCAAGTTTACATTTATATTGTGTAAAGGTTTTAAGGTTAAAATCAAGTTGACATTCATATTTGTAAAGGTCTTAAGATTTAAAAAAGATACATTCAACGCCTGAAATATTTTTTAAATAGCACTTAGTAGCATAACTAATTTGTAGATCATCTAGTACCCAAAAGTATTTTTTTAATAGTTATATCCTATATCATAAAGTACTTTTGGTGCAATTTTATCCTTAAAGTATTTTTTTCAACAGCGATAGGCACCATAAATTTAGAATATAGAGTTATACTGGAAAAAATACTTAAGGGTGTTAGATACACAAGCCTACTAGAAAAATATTTTAAGATACCAAGTGTTATTAAAAAAAAATACTTTTAGGTGGTTGATGAATCACAAATTAGTACTTAATTTATTTAATGCTACTAAGAAAATAATGTAGGCTGCTGGATACATAAAAGATATATTGGCGTATCCAAGCTAACTTCATGTTGAGTATGTTTAGAATCTTTTTTAAACTACTCAAATTTTATGTTTCTTGACATGTTATAATATTGATAGACGTTTGGCTGAATTTATTATTATGTTAATATTGTTAGATCCCATGTTTTGATGATAACAAAGTTTAAGAAAAATGTAGAAAGTATTTTAAAGTTGGAACGCTAGTTCAAAGCGTTTTGAAACCCATTACTGTAATGATCACTGTATCACTTAAGTGATGAGACAAAATTTGGTTAACTTCTAGAACAGTGATGAAAGTGCTTTTAAAAATAACTCATCACCACAGTGCTCACTAAAGTGATAGCCAATGATCATTCGAGTGATGTGAAATAGTATCATGACTATCACTTCACCATGATAACCAAGATAGTGATATGATTTCTGGAAAACATTTTTCTAAGAGATCACTTGAGTGACCACTCAAGTGATGAGATATAAAGTGCATCACTATTAGGAACGAAACCAGGAATTGAAATTAGGGGGGCGAAAATTATAGAATAGAACCTAAGTGTTCATAAAATTGCATTTAGCCCTATAAATGTTTCAATATTTTCATTTAAGTCCCTCTATAAAGCTTTTAATGGGACTAAAGTGGAAAAATTGAAAGATTTATGAGGTCAAAATATAATTTCCTAAAATTTTTGGGTTAATTGCTGTAATTTTTTTGGGGGACGGGGGCCACCCCTAGCCCCCATGTAGATCCGTCCTTGATCACTATCAAACCACCATAGTGAACCACATAGTAGTGATCAGTTTTATGAAAAGAGATTTCAAACTTGACCACCTGAGTAATGTTTCAAAGATGTCATCACTGTTACTTCACCATAGTGATCCTTCATGGTGATCATCTTTCTAAGACTAATTCAAAGAGAAGATCACTCGATTGATGCATTAAATTTTCATCAGCATCACTTCACTATAGTGATATGTTCTAGTGATAAGCCTTCTGGAAATTTTCTAAGAGAATACCACTCAACTAATTTGTGTTAAAATGTATCACAAGCATAGCACCACAATGACTTTGGTAGTGCTCAATATTTTTGAAAAAGTTTCTAAGACAAATCACTCAAGTGATGTGTAAAAAGAACATCACTACCACTACACCACAATGATACTATCTAGTGATCTGTTTTTTTAAAAAGAAAAGGAAACAAGATCACTCAAGTGATCATGTTACATTCATCACCACTAGTTCACCATAGTGAAGTATCTAGTGATCTTTTTTCAAAATAAACAAGATCACTCAAATGATCTTATATTTTTACATCACTACCACATCACTATAGTAAATCATCCAGTAATTTGTTTTGTTTTCAAAATGACTAAGTGGAGATCGCTCGAATGACTACTCAAGCGATGCAACTTTAGAAAACAGAGCAACGTATCGTAAATCTTAATACTCATTCAAACATATCCTAAACTTGTTCTATTTTGCTTCTAATTGGTCTAACACTTCATTATACAGTATTTAATCATATTACAGGTACTTAATCAAGGATTAAACCAAGACTAGCAAAAAAAAAAAAAACTTTTTTGTCAGAACATTAAATACACCAACTATAAACGCTTCATATTTTCTTTTCTCTCAATGGCTAAATCTAATACACAGAATAATCCGACACTCTCAATGACTAGAAGCAAATACCATACAGTCCAACGCCTACAATCAAAGAGAAACGTTATTCAAACATTCTCACACTATAAATAGAAAAGTATTGAAGACAAAGCAACTAACTCAACACTATGTATTTACTGTTACATTCATTTGCTAAGTCTCAAAAGCCTCCATGTGAATTTGTACTTCAGTGATCATTTATTTACTTTTATGAGAGAATATACTTAAGCATTACTCTGATTGAGAGACTTAAGATAGAGGGACCTTAAGTGGCCATTGATTGCAAAGAGTAAGGGAAAATGAATGTTCTTGAAAAAGAACTAGCTCTTATTGAGACACCAAGAGCCCTGTCAATCCTAAAAAGATAGAGGAAATCTTAGAAAAACCTTCTAGAGACTGAACGTAGGTCTAATGATTTGGACCGAAGCAGTAAAAATCTCTTGTGACCACCTTTGGTGATATCTTTCCAACTCTTCTCTCTTTATTTAGTTTGTGTTGAAGTTTAAAATTTTTAATATCACCAAATTCACCCTATCTTGGGTGAAAAGCTTAAACTAACAAATATGTTTTACTAACCTTCCTAGTCTGATAAGGCTCTAGTTGATGAGTAAATGGAAAATGAGAGCTTAGAAAAACAGTCAAATATATATTAAAAGAAATTGTTTACTTGCATATTTTAAATTTTTACGGATCAAATTAAAATAAGATTAAAAGAGAATTGAAAATAATATAAGATCTTTGACCTGATCTTTGTCAAAAGGCCAAGAAGTTTTCTTATATTATACTCGTGTCTTTATTATGTGGCGCCTTTTTAAAGAATTCTTCAGTCTATATTATTTGGAGAGTTTTTAATATTTATTTTTCAATTTCATTTCTGTAATTAATGTTTTAATTGAATTTTCATCTTTTTTTCTATCCTTCAAAAGTCGAAACCTTATTTACAGAGTTAAAATTGAATAATCTTATCAATTTAATATAAAAGCTTAGATGTTTTCTTACATATTAATGTTAAGTTTTTGTGTAATGATATTATTTCCTCTGGGATTGTAGGGAGCCTAAAAAATATATGTGTTAAGTTTTTTTAAATTTAATGTGATTTTTTTTTTTCCTTCCCTTCAAAACTTTATTTATAGAGTTAAAATTAAAATTTTTTATAAATTTAATACAATAGCTTAGATGTTTTCTTACATATAAATGCTAATTTTGTGTAAATTAATTTTGATATATGATGGGAAAAATTGGAAAAAAGTTCCTCACTAAAACTTTTATTAGTGAGAAAGACTTAAATGGGAGTATTGGTACATACTATAAAAGAGTATTGGTATAAAATTTAAAAGGGTTTAAGAGCAAAAATACACATATGTTTTATCCTCAGAAGCGCTCAGCACCATATGCTTTCTTTGGGAGCAAAAATACATATGTGGTTACATTTTAGGAGCAAAAGTCACACCACCGTTAAAATCTAGCCTGTTGTAAATATGGCTTTTTCTATTGTAAATGGCCAGATTTTAAATTTTGTTGTAAATACAGCACTTTCTATTGTAAATATAGCATTTTTCTATTGTAAATGACTTTTCTATATTCAAAATTCAGGTGTTTAAATGTTGTTGTAAATATAACATTTTCTGTTGTAGATATGGCCAGATTTTAAATTTTATTGCAAATACAGCACTTCCTGTTGTAAATATAACCTTTTTTTGGTTGTAAATAACCTTTCTATGTTTAAAATCCAGGTGTTTAAATGTTGTTGTAAACATAACATTTTTTGTTGCAAATGCACCGTTAAGTTAGATTTTAACGGAGACGTTGTAACATCCCAATTTTCCATATATGGTTTCGAAAAGGATTGATCAGAGTTCGCAAGAGTTTAATCAGAGTGGCATCAGAATAGATTTCTTTTTGTAAAACAAAAACGAGTTACTGATAAACATTCATCGATGGTGTGTCTGTTACTAATACAGTCATCCGAATATTCAAGTATTCAAATTATGACTACAAGGACAATTCTCCGTCCGAGTCTTCATGCAGGCTACTTACCCTTGTCAGCGACTCTACCTCCTCCAGAACCTGAGGCTATGGTAAGAGCTGAGGTTCAATTCCCATTGAACCTCAGATAACGGTTAACCTCATACTTATGTAACAGTTATGTATGATAGATATTCATGACAATACAGCATAATCACATAACAACACAATCACCACATATTCTCATCAAACCAGTCTGCACTATTCACCAGTGCCATGATGGCCTATCGTGTCCTCAGCGCTAGAAAACTCAACGGCGTTATCATGACTATAACACGTATAAAGCTGTATATGTTCAAACAATTTTTAAATCAGAGTCACAATCTATGAACATATCTACCACATACAAGTGTACAATAAGCATCAGAGTTAGTGTTACAGTATGCGTCCGTACCTTTGCTTGATGGATACAGTACGTTGCCTGTTGAGTAGCGATCACAGCTCTCTTATGAGGGTAATATTGCGTTTATTAATTCACCACCAATATCCCAATAGATATCCTAGCCTCAAATGACTACTTTACCCTTGGTGTATTTATTATTTAATTACTTTTCCTTAATTTTCGGGAAAAAAACGCTGATATTCAGCATTTGGGGCTGATTTTCATCTAACCTTGAAAAATCATAACTAATTCTAGAAAAATCGAAACAAGGATCCGTAAAATTCCCTGGAATCCTTAGGATGTCTACTTTCAAGGAAAAATAATAGATTTTGCCCAGATTACACGGTTCATTCCCAGATTTTAAGTTTTGAGCATCTGCTCAGCATTTTCCCAGAAATTCGTAGCCTAACTTTAAGGATTTTTATCTCACTGTACAGAAATCATTTTGACATGTTCTTTACATATTTAAAAAGCCCTATATGTCTACTTTAATCATGAATTTTCCCAGAATTTTCCAGACACGTTTTCAACATAAAATATAAGCATTTTTATCACTGATTCAGAAATTCCTTAACTGATGAAATTTCGTCAGAACTTCGTTACTTCGATGTTTCTCTTCCGGAAATTTTGCTAAAGCCACTTCTTCATCAGTTTTTCGAAACAAAGCTGATTTTAACCATAAAAACATGAATTTAAAATTATTCTAGACTACTTAAGATCTAAACTACTTCTATCTAAAAATTGAAAGACTAAAAACTAAAGAACTCAAAGTTAGAGCTAGAGAACTTTTCAAGAACTTTGCTCCTCCTTCTTCAAGATTCCTCACTCTCACTTTCACTCTCTATATTGCTTTGCTAAGCTTGTTTTGGTGTGAGGAAAAGTGAAGAACCAAAGCCCCTATTTATAGTAAAATGGTGTGGCAAGTTTGGTAAATAATAATTCAACTTAGCTCATCTTGCATTGTAGCCATTGGATCTAGGTTATTTTTGCCACTCAAATCCTCACCATTCAGCCCAAAAACCGCCCCTCCCCTTTCTCTCTCCCTATCCTCTTCCATTTTCTATCCAAGGTACCATATCCTCTTCCAATTTTCCAAAAGTCTTCCGATAGAGGTGTGATTCATGCATGTAGGGTGGTGACTCATTTCATGAATAGGTTAGTGACTCATGCATGTTTGGATTAATGACTCATTTCATGAATAGGTTAGTGACTCATGCATGTTTGGATTAATGACTCATTCATGTGTAGGCTAATGACTCATTTCTTAGAGTGATGACTCATTTTGCATATGTATAATTGCTTCTTTAAACTAGAATTTCCTACTTCTTCCATTTTGTGTTCCACTAGATAGAAATTCATTTGAGGATCCTAATGAATTCTAAATTCTTGAAGTTCTTAGCTTCATTTAAAGACTAATATCACTTCCTTTCTCATTTGGTATCAATTTGCAAAGTTTGGGGAAATGACTTTGGTTATACTCATTTTCAAGCTTGAATTATGTTTGTTCCTAATCTCTTCTTACATTTGATTTATAGTTGATGGATTTCAAGATACAATTTAATTTATATAGATTTTCATTTATTTGTGTCTAGAATTAATTTCATGAATTAATCTAATTACTTTATGCTTAATTTTCTTATTGGCTAATGAATTGACTTATCTCTCTCTCTCTCACTCCACACACACACACACACACAAAATCCCTCCCCCTTTATCCGCCACACACACACACACTTGTACCCTCTTGATTCTTCTTCACTCTTCTATCCTCTTCCAAAAGCCTTGAAAGTCTTCTTGCTATTAATGTTAGAGTTGTGACTTATACTTAGGGTTATGATTCATCTTTTAAAGTTATGACTCATGTGTTTGTTTATTTACTTAAATAATTTTATTGCTCTCACAATGCCTACAAGGAAATTCTTCTATTGGTGGATTGGATTTCACATGGATTCTACTTTATTATAGCTAATTAGAGCCTTTCGATTATCTTTACAAGGTTAAATCTTGGCCTTTGATTTTAATTTGAGATTATTGACTTTTCAAAGCTCAATTAAAGTTTGATTAACATCTTAATTAAAACCTAATTGTCTCTTGACTATTGTATAATTGGTGTTTTAGGGTATTTTATTATCATTGACAATCTATTTAATGCTAATCTCAAGCCCTTATAGGTCTTTGAATTTTAATTAGCTTAACCCATCTCTATTTGGTGATTATTAGTGCTAATTTGTAAATAATTAGCTAATCATTCTTTTTGTGCTAATTAATTGCCCATTAAATATTAGCAAGTGCCTTTTTAATTGTTCAAGTGTTTTGATAATTCTTTTATGGCCCTTTAAGAATTAATATGAACTAGGTACTAATTATGGGTTCTTAGAAAATGTAGTTTCTTCATAAATATAATTATGAAAATTGAGACTTATGTCTTCTTTAATTAATCCCTTGATTAATTATGAAAATTTACATAATCATTTTGTTTAGTGAAAATCTAAGTGTCTGCTATTTTTTATTATTCCCCCCCCCCCCCCACCATTTGATTGAAGCATTTCCCTAACATTTCCTTGCTTTCTTTTGGCCCTATAAGAACCCTAATCTAGTTTGGAAATTGCTTGTATTTTTATGGTATTTTATAATTCCAAACAAAATTTAGAAAAATAAAACATTGGCTACCTTAAATCTTAAGGAAAAATAATTTAATAGATAGAATAAATATATCTCAAAATTTGAGATCACATATTCACCTATTTAAAATAGGTGTCATCAACCAAAATATTGTATTTTTTATACTTAATAATTTGGAGTATCACAGGTGTGATTTTTGCTCCTAAAATGTAACCACATATGTATTTTTATTCCCGAAAAAAGTATATGGTGTTTGGCGCTTTCGAGGTAAAACACATGTATATTTTTATTTCTTTACCCAATTTAAAAAGTATCGATACCTTCTTTTTTTGAAATTATTTAAACAAATAAAATTATTTATAGTAGATGGGCCGTGGGCGGATTCACCACTAATTTATAACAACAAAAACAAAAACAATAAACGCAAATGAGTAACGCGAAATGACTATAACACCCTTACCATATAAAGCCGACCACCGCGAACGACAAACCGCGCAAGCCGCGAACTTACTCAAAATTTTCTTCCTCAGGTATCGGACCCTTTGGTCTCTTTCTCTACCTCTCTTCCTAATCACCGGTAAACATGAATGATCACGCACTTCCAGATCCACGATTCCGATACCATCAACAATGGCGAACCTCTCAGAGACCCATGCTTGTGCGCCTTCCACCGAACGTGGTCGGGGCATCCTCATTTCTGGCGACCCGAAAACCAACAACATTCTCTACTGCACCGGCCGATCCGTCATAATCCGTAACCTAGATAACCCGCTTCAGGTTTCCGTCTATGGCGAGCATGGCTACCCTGTCACGGTGGCACGGTACTCTCCCAACGGTGAATGGATCGCTTCAGCGGATGTTTCCGGCACCGTTCGGATCTGGGGCACCCATAACGATTTTGTTCTTAAGAATGAGTTCCGGGTCCTTTCGGGTCGGATAGATGACCTTCAGTGGTCATCCGACTGTTTAAGAATAGTCGCTTGTGGAGATGGCAAAGGGAAGTCATTTGTTCGCGCTTTCATGTAAGTGCTCATCATTATTTTTGTTCTTCGTGCTTTCAATTATTCTGTTGATACTTCGATTACAGTCTATTAAGCCACGCCTTTCGATTTAGTAATTAGATTCTTAGCTATAAAGGCCAATGGCTCTCGTAGCTAAGATCAATTGTTAGTTGTAAATTTTGACATTTGAGTTCAACTTAAGAATTACCTTCAAAGATATTAGATCAAGGAAGAGAGTTTCATTTTTTAGCATATTCAAATCAAATCAAATGAGACTGCCTAAGCGAAAACAACCGAGAATACTTTTTGGTGTCCGTGTGTAATGTATGTATCTTATTTTCCCTTAACATATGATCAAGATACTAATATCTGTGTCTAATCATATAGTGCATCTGTTCATAAAAGGTCATTATGATTAAAATACTCAAATCCCCCCCCCCCCCCCCGGCCCCGCATTCTTTGTGAAAAATGTGTAACACTGATATTGGTCAATATCAATATAGAATATAAAAGTCAAGGGAACTGCAAAAGCTCGGGGTGTAATGTTGTGGCCAAGCATCAAAGTTTGCGTGAATGCATCTCTTCATTTCTAAGTTAACCTAAGGTCTTGGGCCACATCTAAAAGACTGCCATTTTAAAGTTTTGAAGCCTTATTTCCTGTAAACCTACATGGTCCCTTACTTTGATTTGATATATATTTGTTTTAGTAGTATGGGTTTGGAGGCCATTTAGTTCCCTCATTTGTTTTCCGATTTCATACTTATGCAAGGTCTGCTTTTTAAAATTTGGTTGAACCATCTTGTTATTAAGCTTCATTCCCTTCCTGAATTGAATCCATGTTCCACTACACGTTCATTTATTCCCCACTGTACCTTATTTATTTCATTTTGTATCTTGAATGTTGTGCTTAGGTGGGATTCAGGCAGCACTGTTGGGGATTTTGATGGTCATTCACGGCGAGTTTTAAGTTGTGCATTCAAACCAACAAGGCCTTTTCGTATTGTCTCATGTGGAGAAGACTTTTTGGTAAATTTTTATGATGGTCCTCCGTTCAAGTTCAACATGTCCATCAGGTAATTATTATTGTTTTACATGATTGAATTTATGCCTGATAATGAATGAGGGGATACATATGAAAAATTTGATTTAATTAAAGTATAATCATCAAACCAATGTAACAAACTGCCAGATGCAATGTGAGAGTAAGGTTTTCTTTTGAAACACATTTCCATATCCAACAGGTGTTAGATATTATAAGTAATGAACCTTCATGTAACAGCTCAATCTTTTAGGTGAAAATAGTTATGAAAGAAAAGGCAATCAATTAAGTTTTAAATTGAAGTGGAGAGGATTGATAAGACCCTGAATTTATATTTGATAATTCTTTTTTTTCTCATTGTTTCTCCCCAATTCTTGTTGTTGCATTTCTGTTGGGAACAGAGACTGTGTAACCTTAATCTTGGAATGATTCAAGAAGACGTTCTGTTTTGACTAAATTGAACAAACGATCTTGTTCTTGTACGTAGAGTTTGCATCTAATTGTCCATCTATCCTTTTGTTCACACAATACATTGTCGGAATCTCTGAGAATGCTATATTTCCATCATATATCAGAAGCTATATGTGGATATAAATGCATTATTCAAACTAAATATTCTACAAATTCAATTGATCATTGAATTGTAAAGCAAACGGCTTAACTTTGATTAGCCTGAATGTCACTGAATGATTATTGATCTAGCATATATGACTAAGTTTGTGTTTTTCCTGGCCCAATCATTCAAAGCTGTTAGTTCAGTTTCTCTGAAGACTATACACATGTTGACAGAAATGTGTGTACTGTTAATGGAAGGTTTTGTTGATCTGCAGGGACCATTCAAATTTTGTGAATTGTGTTAGATTTTCCCCTGATGGAACCAAATTCATAACTGTGAGTTCTGATAGAAAGGGCAACATATATGATGGGAAAAGTGGGGACAAACTTGGCGAGTTGTCTGCAGAGGGTGGCCACAAGGGCAGCATATATGCTGTAAGTTGGAGTCCTGACAGTAAACAGGTAATAGCCTGCATGTATCTTAAATAAAGTGAAAGCAAAAAGACTAGTAATTTATAGGAGTTTATATATAATTCACAAATGAGTTAATTAAAATAACTTGCATGTATGATCAAAACTTAAGCAGGCTTGTCAAGCATTTTTAAGAGCTTCACCACTCACCACTTTCACTATAGTGAGTTAATTAGAGCCATCACAAAAGAATTCATTTATTTGAATTGTAATTTTGTATAGAGTAGCTTTTGTTAAAGAAAAAATGGTAGAACATCGTCTGAGGTGGTTTGGGCATATACAGAGAAGGCCATTGGATTTGTCAGTGAGGAGGGTAGATCAATTTGTTTAGAGTCCAATTAAAATGGGTGGAGGAAGACCGAAGAGAATACTTAATGAGGTTATTGAGCAAGATCTCTTAGTTAACAATTTATCCCGAGATTTGGTTTTTGACAGAGCTCAATGGCGTCGTTTGATCCATGTAGCCGACCCCACCTAATAGGATTAAAGCTTTGGCGTTGGTGTTGTTGTTGCATGGAGGAATTACTCATTTTTCCTACCAAGCACAATATGTTTTGATCCTTTCTTCACTAGAATTTTTTTTATGTCTGTCTTAAACTTCAATCTCGTCTCCATCAATTGCAGGTGCTTACTGTGTCTGCTGATAAAGCTGCAAAGATCTGGGATATTCTTGAGGACGGAAGTGGAAGTTTAAATAAGACTTTATCAAGTTCTGAATCTGGTGGGGTGGAGGATATGCTTGTTGGTTGTCTTTGGCAGAATAATCATCTTCTTACTGTCACCCTTGGTGGCATGATTAATTTATACTCAGCAACAGATTTAGATAAAAGTCCTATATCATTATCTGGCCACATGAAAAATGTAGCTCTTTTAACTGTACTCAACAGAAGTGAAAAGATGCTCTTGTCATGTAGCTATGATGGAGTCATTTTAAAATGGATTGTAGGCAATGGTTGCTGTGGTAAATTAGATAGTAAACAATTCGGACTAATTAAATTGTTAGCAGCCGGTGAAGAAGAAGTCATTACAGCTGGATTTGACAAGAAGGTATGTAGGTAACTGTGAAAGATGAAGATATTTAAGATTTATAATTTGGGCATCTGAAACCTTTTAGCATATCAGTGGCCATTATAGATGTGCCTCTTGCTTCTTTGTCAGTATCAGAAAAAAGGGGCTTGGTTTTGTTTCAAGTTCTAAGTAATAGTTTCCTTTATTTTTTAGTATTTTAAATTGCAAATTTTGAAATGAAGGTATGGAGGGTTCCTCTGCAAGAGGCTAATTTCGGAGCTCCTGAACAAATTGATGTTGGCAGTCAGCCAAAAGACTTGAGCCTTGCCCTTGATTCTCCAAAACTCGCTTTGGTAGCAATTGAATCTGGGATTGTTTTGCTTGGCGGTTCAGAAATTGTGGCCACTCATAACCTGGATTTCACCGTGACTGCATCAGCAATTTCACCTGATGGAAGTGAAGCAATTGTAGGTGGACAAGATGGTAAGTTGCACGTATATTCTGTCTCAGGAAATACACTGACAGAAGAGAAAGTCCTTGAAAAACATCGAGGTGCTATCAGTGTGATAAGATATTCTGCAGATGTTACCATGTTTGCTTCAGCTGATTTGAATCGTGAAGCTGTTGTTTGGGACCGTGACTCTAAAGAGGTAATTTAAGCCCCAAACATTAGTTACCTTTATTTTACGCATTTTAAGTTGGATGCTTGGATTTTCTTATACCACCACATTTTCTTTTTGAAATGCTTCTCTAGTCCTTAATGTAAATTAAGGATGCTAGTTAAGTTAATTAATATGATATGTTTTTTCTAAAACATCATAATCATCTTCTTCAATTCCCTTTCTCCCTCCCTTACTTGATTAATGTTGAGGGAATTTCAATAAGGTTATTTTGGGGAAAAATGGATAGAAATGTGAAATAGGCCTTATATTTAGAACCAACGTCGACTCCCTAATTAATTCTTGCATTAAGAACAAGAGGAAGTAAGAAATATAGTAAAGTTACATTTTAGATTTAGAGTACATTTATTATAAAGTTGCCTAAAAAAGGTATGAGTACAAACATTATCCTTATAAAGAGTGGGTTATGTTATGAAATGGTTGGATTGAATCAGTCCTTTCCTTGAGCGACCATTTGACTTGAAAAGTTATCTTCCTGCAGGTGAAGCTAAATGACATGTTATTTCACACTGCACGTATTAACTGCTTAGCTTGGTCACCTGATAACACCCTAATAGCTACCGGGTCACTGGACACATGTGTCATCATATATGAAATTGGAAAGCCAGCGTCAAGCCGCAGAACCATAAAAGGAGCTCATTTAGGTGGAGTCTACGGGTTGGCTTTTATTGATAACGATAGCGTGGTCAGTTCTGGAGAAGATGGCTGTATTCGTGTTTGGAAATTGGCTTCAGAATAAACTTTGCTTCAGAAGAACTACTAGTATCCTACCTTACAAACACATACTTCAGTTTTTCGGTAAGAAATATGTAGTTTTGATGTTCAATCTTCAATGGTCTGCCCTGTTAGTGGGAAGAAGATTAGATGTTACACTGTACTTGTGCTGTGTCTTTATAGACATGTCATAGGATTCAACCATCATTCTATTGTCCTTTAAAGGCAACTCCTGGTTATTGCCATAGAAGATTGCAATGTTTTCAAGGGATAGAATGAACATTTCAATATTGATTTACACACTAAGATGATGTACCCTGCAGATCAACACAGAGGAAGAGAGATTATAGATATAATACAATAAAAAATTGTCCTTAATAATATTAGAGAAGGACTTGGATTTTATTTTGAACGATTGTTTGCATATTTATGGACTGTTAAGCATATTTATAAGAAGTGGGTCGGCTATTGACTCAGCGTAGGTCTTAATCCCTCTGTTCAATGGTCTGATTACTGGGTCTTTGATTAAACTGTTGAACCGGTAAAATGAAAAAATATTATAAATGTCGAAACAATATTACAATATTAAGTTTAGAAACTTTGAATCATATCAAGGAAGAAAGTGGCACTTTGGCAACTTGAAAGTTCAAACCATAAATTCTGACATAATTGAGTCCATGGGTTTGTTAAAATCGTATAAGTCTGTTTAGGCCATTGAACAGTTGGATCAGATGCCTGAACTTGTCTCGTCTCTGTATGCTTATTGCCCTGACTATCATTTATGGATTTGGACCCTCTCATGACTCTCTCGTGAGACGAAAAATGGAGTATGGACAAATTTTAACTTGAGTGTGGTGGGTCTCACTTGGACGGATCCCACAGAATTGCATTAAATTATTACTAGTAATTCTAAAAACATTGAAGTTTGACCTGAATGATTCAAGAACTGAGCATAAGGAAGGAATCAGAGGAAGGAGAGAAGCCATTTGCATTTTTCCTGGTTTTCTGTTACAGGATTCACCTAGAACTTTAGCTTGTTTCATGGCAGTGCGAAACTTTATGTTTTGAAGGAGAGAAAAGTGAAGGGAAAATAGTGGGTTGTGATTTTTTTTCTCTTCTCAATCATTCGAACTGGCTCGAAAAGTCCCATTCAATTTGTTCATTTATGAAGACAGATGCAATGAAGATGTAAAACATGAATAGATAGTTAAAAAGGCTATATTGGGTTTAGAGTTCTGAAACCTTGAGGAAGTATATTGTTATGGATGATTACGTGATTTATATGGAGAAATATTCGCTCAACCAAGGTAGTCAAATGCTAAAAGCAGCCAAAAAGCATAATACATAAAGGCAAGAGACTCCCCCCCCCCCCCCCCCCCCCCCCAAAAAAAAAAAGGTGGAATTGTTAGGATAAGAACATTTAATATTTTTGTTTTTGGACTTATTTAACAGATAAAAAATATTTACTCCTATTGAATCTTTTTATTTGTATATTGAAATTCACTGATTCCATTTTTTTTTAATGAATAAACTTGTATGAGTCTATCAAACTAAGATTTATTTACATAAAATAGTCTTAAATAATTATTAATACAATTCAGAAATCAAATTTTCTAATTTTTAGTAAATATTTAAATCACCCCAATTCTAAAGTCCTCCCTAGTCCTAATAGTTAAAAAGTTAAGGCTGACCATAAACTTTTTAAACATTTTCAAAGATAATATTGATCCAATAAAAACTTCTAAACACAAGAAGCTCATACACAAAAACTTCATTGCAAAATTCCACCATAAGCCATATTTTATTATTGTGTATATAAAGGCGTATAAATATACGAAATAACTAATAAGGGATATCATGATGGTAAGGCCAAATGAAACCTTTTGAAAAGTTAAAATTAAATTATAAATATATGCATATCAAGTAGAAAAAGTTTGAATATGTGCTAGACAAGTTGACATTAAAAAAATACGTTCATACAAGTCAAAATAAAACTCATCTCACAAATGTATTTCGTATACCATAAATCACGTTGGAAAAGTAACTTCTACCACTAAAACAACATTAAATCAATGAAAAAAGGCGGAGAGCTCATGATGATGAACATCCCACCAGGAGAAGTAAAGGTGTATTCTTTTCATGCCATTATTGTTCTTGGGACAGAGAGAAACGGTGAGTGGGTTGAGTTTTAAATTGAGTCGTAATTAAATTCTTTTAATATATTATTTTATCCATATATGTTTTTTTTAATAAAAAAAGACAGAAAAAAACTTTTAATTTGTAAAATCCTAAATTAAAAATTTCTTTAAAAAATGAGTTATAAATTATTTATCAAGTTTCGCCTTTTTTTTTTATCAACTATAAGTAACAAATGTAATTTAAGATTTCACAATTTCCTTTTGTTTTTGTTTTTTTGTCTTTTTCCTATTTTTATATTTGTCATAGAATCTCTTCCCTTTTTGGCATTTCTGTCTTGCTTACATCCACTCCTCTTCCTTACTATTCAAATACGATCATTTTATTAAAATATTATTAGAAAAATTAATCTTTTTATCTTATAGTTTTGAGCCAATCATAACTTAATTCCTACACTTTAACTCCATACAACTTAATTCCTATAATTTTAACTTAGTTGTAACTTAGTCCCAGAATTTTAATTCACTGCAACTCAATGTTTATAATCTGAAACATTTTATAATTCAGTCCCTATGTTTTAGAAAATAAAAAACATATATATGATAAATGTATGTGACTAAATTATGAAATGGTTAAAACTAAGGTTATTAAACCCAAACGGCTATTAAACTGGTTTATGTAGTGAGTCAAGTGTCAGTAGATCAGATCGGAGTCAAACCGGAGTTAATCCAGGCCAAACCGCTAAGGAAGTAAACTTAAACGATAACATTTTTAAAAATAGTTCTTAAATTTGAGAATGTTGGGGATTAAATGATAATATTTTTTAGTGATTTTTTTATAATAGAAAATAAACATATCAAGCTTTTTATAGAGTCTTAATTTATAATTTTTAAAAATACATAGAATTAGATATGAATTTTTTAAATTAGGATATTCTAAATAATCAATGAACTTGTCAAATTGATCAAACCGAACCAGTTAGGCGACCGGTTCACCAATTTCATGATTGAACCAGTCTGTCTAGTCTTATTTTAATAATTATGGTTAAACTTATAGGAACTGAATTGCAGTGAATCAGTTCGATAGTGAGTTACAAATAAATCAAAACTATAAAGATTAAATTGTTGAGTAAAAGTATAGAGACTGAATTACAATTGAGTTAAAACTATAAGGACCAACATAGGGCTCTAAAGCAACCGTTATAGCCGTTCTCTGCTTCAAATTCTTCACCCCCGAGATGGCATAGAAAGCATAAAAGAAATTGCAAATAAATACACACACATATGTTCACCAATATATATATATATATATATATATATATATATATATATATTGGATTCAGTGAAGTCTCACTAAAAAATAAATGATTTATTTTTTAAGAAATCATTCCTTTAAATTGATCTCATATCTTCTGAGCAAAAAAAAAATGATACCATATCAATAATTAAATGTGCCATACTTTTCATTATCTTTTTTATTCATTAATATATAATTTATAAAAAAAATTGATACGTCATTTGCAACAAAATTATTTTTTATTTTTTGATTGTAAACGTAAATTAAAAATAGTTGTAGATAAAAAAAAATTAAATATTTGCTTATGTGAGGAAAATAATATTATTAATTTTCTTATTATTAATTTAAAAGATAAGACGTTCATTGGATAAGGCCATGTGCTTGTGTGATAAATATAACTAATAATATATCATGTGGACAAGTTAACTATGAAGAAAATGATGTTTGAAGCTCTTCTCCTACAACCATAAGCTTGACACAGGGAGAAATTTGGATTAGTCGAAACCGAAGGTTTTTGTGAACCGGGCGAGATACCCCCCAAAAAAAAACTGAGATAAGCACATTGTTAAAATGTTTTTAGTAAATTTCTCGTATTTTATATATATATATATATAAAGGTACATAATTTGAAATCCTGTAAACATTGTAGCTCACCAAGTTGGAATGTGGTCCTAATGTAATGCGTTGGTTACTTATAACATATTACCTCATCTCCTATATGAGTCATATTCTAAAAGAAACTAAAGGTTTTTTTTATAAGTTATTTTGCATAAAATAAATTGTTAATTACTTTTTTCTCAATTTTATCTTTTCATAAATTTTAATGAGTATAGTAAAAGGTGATATGTGAGAGAGAAAGTTTTTTTAAAAGTCATGCATTGGAAGAAAAACTTAAATAATATTTATGATTCAATTAATTGTCTTTAATTTTGATAGTAAAAATTAATCTTTTTCTCCTTGTAATTTTCACTCTTAATCCCTAAACATTAACTTAGTACAACTCCATTCTTATTATTTTAACTCAATTGTAACTCTAAACTTTAACTCAATTAACTCAGTTTTTATAGTTTAAGATTTAATATATTAATCCCTATATTTATTTAAAAATAAAATGATATATTTCATAAAGTTTGGGGCTAAATATTAGGTGGTTAAAAACATATGAACTGACAAAAGATTTCAATTTTGGGAAAATTGTATTGAAGTCCCAAGCTATACAAAATTCGATCAAAAGATACTTTTAAATCTCTAATTTATAGTCATATCTTATAGGATATTTGTGTAATATAATCCAATTATGAAAAAACCAATATGTCTTTAGTGAATTTAAGAAGAAGGTGGCCTGGGGTAATATAATCAAATTCATTAGGGGTATTTTAGTCTTTTTAATGATTAAATTATATTACCCAAATATCCCATGAGATTTGACCTTTTAGTCCTATTTTGTGGGATTTCAGTATAACTTTCCCTTTAATGTTTCTATCTTTAGTTTTTTTTTTTTTTTTATTTGGATGAGATTTAAATTATTTATATAAAGGATTAGAGGGATTACTCCCGAACATGCGCGTGCTGATCCACTTAACGTGCACCAAACGTATACATTGTCAACTCAACTGTTCCAACTAAAGCCTGTTGCTTGAGCCCCCCAAAAAAAAAAAAAAACGAAAGCCAGTTTACAGAAAACAGTGAACTTGTGTCACTTTGTCTGCAATGTCTTTGTGAACTGCCCGGGGGAAAAACACCATAATCTACGTATTAATACCTTAATTCTTATAAATAATACCAGCTCCTCTTTTTACTTTAATGCTTAAGGTGTAAATTTGTCTGGGACGTTTTTGCAAAGGAGTAATATTACCTTGAAAGTTTTTCAGATTCAATATTGCCGAAAAATGTTAAAATTGAGTAATGTTGCACTTCTCTGTTTCCGTCAATTTTTTAACAGTCTACGTTAGTTTTTTAATAGTATAGGTCAACATTGTTATATTTTAAAATTTCTGAGTTAATATTAAACTTAAGAAACTTACAAAACAACATTGCTCATAAACGAAAATTTTCAGGACAAATTTACATTTTAACCCTTAGTTTTTTTCCTCGAAACTTTAACCCTTAATTTGATTCATCAAAACATGAAAGGCAACACCGCAACAGAAGACAACACTAAACTCCAATACTCCTCTTGTCCAGTAAATAAGTCACATCCACCTAATGAACATAAACACATGTAAGCTCAAGTCTCAATTTCGGTGTGTTTGTAACTTCAAATCGTTAGTGTTTGTTCGAGCAAAAAAAATCGTTAGTGTTTGTCTTTTATTTTAGAAAAAACAGTTACTTCCACCTTGTTTCATTTAGCCTTATAAATCAACAAATTTCAACTTTACTCCTACTTTTTGAGGAGCAAAAGTAATTAGAAATTTTTAAAATAGTACAAAAATACACATAAGATTTTTCTAAGAATATGCCTATTACCATTTTTTTTGGGGATAAAATTAACTATAAATTTCTAAAATAAGTGTAAAAATATATATTGACTGTTAGTTAAGTGTTTGCTTGAATTTTTTAAAGATTAAGGAATAAAAATACACATGACATTTTCTCAAATAATTAGAACTTCTAAAATAGTTAGAAAAATACATATTGACAGAATTTTCTGACTGAAAATGGTGACGTGGAGGATGACGTGAATGATTATATTAATAAACAATCCGGAATAATAATTTGTTGATTGGGTAAGGAAAATTAATTTCAACCTAACCTTTTATTTCCACCTCATCAATTTATCTTCACCTAACCCTTTCGCTCCTTAAAAAATTCTTCTATCAACCTGGTTTGACACATCATTTTTGGTATAACCAATTAAAATACAATAGCTAATGAGCTGATTTGGCACCTCCTAGTATTAGCTAGCATGTTAATAAGATTAAAAGATTTTACAAGATTCATTTTTTCTATGCTTGTGAAATCTTAATAAAGAGATTATTTTTTAAGAAAAATAAAAATCTGAAATAAATGAGCAACCAACTAGGATTAATGTTAGATGAGTTATTATATTTTAACTGATCAGACCACAAATGATGTGATATGTAACATCTCAATTTTCAAAAGCGGAATAATTTTTTTTTTATCAGAGTAGAGCATCGGAGCAAGTAAAAGAGTAAGTAACTGATATATCATTAACTGTGGCGTATTCGTCTGTTCATAGTGTATAGTACATTTGTCATAACAATACAAGTCTAGAGGTAGGATCTTTAGTCGGGTCTCTACGCGTGCTGTTTACTCTGCTTACTCCTGTCTTCAGTCCTTGGTTCCCCGAACCTTGAAGCTATGGTAAGAGCTGAGGTTCAATACCCATTGAACCTCAGGTAACGGTTAACCTCATGCTTATATAACAGTTATGTATAACAGATATTCATGACATTACAGCAATAATCAATATAAAAACTCATAACAGATTCGTCTAGATAACGGTACACAACCACTGCAATATGTCCGTTACCCCCAGTCTGCACTATTCACCAATGTCACGATGGCCTATCGTGTCCTCAGCGCTAGTAAAACTTAACGGCATTACCAAGACTGTAACCCGTATAAATAAAGCTGAATGTATAAACAGTGAACTAAGACAGAGTCTTAGACATGGTGCATGACCCAAGACAAAGGCATGTCCATGACTTTATGAAATAGTCTATCACATATATGCATACAATAAGCATCAGAGTTAGTGTTACAGTACGCGTCCGTACCTTCGTTGACGAATACGGCACGTTGTCGGTCGAAAAGCGATCACAAATATCCTATGAGGGTAATATCGTATTTATTAATTCACAATCAATATCCTAATAGATATCCTAGCCACAAATGACTATTTTACCCCTGGTGTATTTATTTTTCAATTATTTTCCCTTTAATTTCAGAAAAAACGTTGTTTGACAGCATTTGGGCTGATTTTCACCTAATTTTGAAAAATCATAACTAATTCTAGAAAAATCGAAACGATGATCCATAAAATTCCCGGACTCCTTAGGATGTCTATTTTTGAGAAAAAATATCAGCTTTTACCCAGAATTCAAGAACAGCTCCAAGTTTTCACGTGTTCATACAATGCCCAGAAATTCACCCAGAAAACATAGCTTTTCTTCAAGAATTTTTATCTCTTTGTAAAAAATTCAAAATGACACACTCTAGGTATATTTGGAAAGCTCTATATGTCTACTTTAACCATGAAAAATTTCAGAATTAATTGACATCATCTTCAACATAAAATTATGGTGTTTCTACTACTGACTCCAGAAATCGCCTACCCGACAAATTTTGCCAGAATTTCGCTACTTTGATCCATAACTTCCAAGAATTTTGCTCCATAATATTTTTCATCATATTTTCGAAATAAAGACTTATTTAACCATAGAAACATGAAAACAAAATTATATTGGAAGATTAAAAGATCAAACTAACATTTATTCTAAAAACAATAAGAACTCAAAGCTAAAACTCAAGAACAAGAGAACTTACCCTTGAAGAACTTCCTCCTTCTTCCTACTCTATGATTTTCGCCCCTACCTCTCTACTCAATCACTTTGGTTTGAGTTAGTTTTTGGTGTGGAAGATTATGAAGCCAAAGGCCTCTATTTATAGGGAAATGGTGTGGCATCTTTGGTAAATTTTTTTCCCTTGCTCAAGAAGTTTGGAAACTTGCCCATGAAGGCTTGAAACTTGATCACCAAGTTGGAAGGTTCTACTTCACCAATAAGTTTTGAATATCCAAACTTAACCTCCAACTTTTGCTTTTCTTGAATTTAAATTACCTTTATTTGACTTTTATTTTAACATGTGAAAACAAAATTACTTCCTCCCCAAGTGGTTGAATCCGTGGCATACCCCCCCCCCCCTCCCCATTCTTCTTGAATTGTGTTTTCATTATCTCACATAATCCATGTCTTTTGTAACATCCTGAATTTTGGACCTAAAGACTAGAAAATTAGCCTATTTTTGGAGGACTATTAGACCCTATTTTTGAAAATGAATTTAGAATCAGTATTTTATTGGACATGAATAGTGTTTACTATTCACAAATACGTACATGAATAGTATTCACTATTCACAAATACGTATTCACTTTTTATAAATACGGTATTTAATCGATATTTTGAGAAATATGAAAATATTTACTATTTACAAATACGTATTTACTATTTAAAAATACGGTATTTACTATTCCTAAATACGTATTCACTATTTGAAAATACGTATTTACTATTCATGCGGGACCCACGTCAAAATAATTCTCCTCCTGCCGACACATTCACGGGAGAAATTTTGAAATTATTGTTTGCGGGACCCACTCAATAATAATATTATTATAATATAATATCTTATACTTTGGAAAATAATAGAAATAAAATTATTTCCAATAAACCGTGAATTAGGTTTTTAAAGTAAGGGTATATTATAAACAAGCGAATTTCTATCTCAGAGTGGGTTATCTCCAAAGTCATTTCCGTAATCGGCGGAATGATTATTGAGATAGGTTGAAACCGATATTTTGAAGCAGGACAGATAGTGGAATCTATAGGAAATAAATCATAACTCAAACTCCTTGAATTAAGTAGTAAACAGCTGGACATATTATGAATCAGTGAATTTTTGTCTAGAAGTTGGTGTCACCCGAAGTAATTTCTGTAACCGTCAGTGTCCGACTTAAAATCTTCGGCAGGTTACGGAATACCCTAAATAGGATCAAAAATTTAGTTGACCCAGATATTTCTGAAGAGGAAAAATAGAACTACAAGGCTGTGCTTCCGGATTCTTGAGAATTTCTAATATAACGCGATTAGAACACCGATCAGGGAATATTTATAGGATAAATGCAAAAGAGTAAGAAAGTGTCATCGTCATGATGACGTCATCGATGACGTAAGCATCTTGATGACGTCATCGATGACGTAAGCAAATGGATTGGACGGTTGAGATGAAGCCATATTTAAAGTCAAGATCCAACGGCCAAAATCTGACCTGATAAAGTATGAATAGTATCATGCTTTTTCACTATAAATAGAGGCTTCATTTCTTCATTTTCTTCACACCAAACTCAGAGAACAACAGTTGAGTTTAAGAGAAGAGTGAGAATTCTTAGAGTTAGAGAGAGAGTTTAGAGTAAAGTTCTTGAAGCTGGAGAGAATGAGCAGGAACTTCAAGGGTAAGTTCTTTGGTCTCTAGTCTTAATATTTGGTAGTTTCTTTTGGTAATTATAGTAGAAATGCCAGATAGAGTTTTTCTGAGTATGCTCTGTGGCTGCAGCTTAGTCTGATCTGTCACATCAGAAAAGAATTATCCTTGGACAGTAAATATTATTTACTGGCACAGTAAAAAATATTTACCGGCACGGTAAAAATATTTTTACTGGTACTATTCACATGAATAGTGAATATCCAACATAGTTTCCGCAAATGCTGAAAATTAATGGTCACTGATAAAAATGATATTATAGGATATCCGAGGATTCCGGAGTCAGATTCAAAGGAAGTTTGGGGATACGTGAATAGTGCCGTATACATGAATAGTGCCGTATACATGAATAGTAATTTACTATTCACGTGGAAGGAAGGTACGGACGCGTATTGTAACCTTAACTCTGATGCTTATGGTATGCTTATATGTGATAGATAGTCTGAAATTCTGTTTTTGAAAATTGATCATACACATACAACTTGATACGGGTTATAGTCTTGATAACGCCGTTATGTTTTCCTAGCGCTGAGGACACGGATGTACACCGTGGCACTGGTGAATAGTGCAGACTATAATAACATGCATATTGCAGTGGCTGTGTTATGTTATTATGTGAATATGAGAATAATGTATGTGATTATTGCTGTTTTGACATGAATATCTGTTATACATATTTGATACATAAGCATGAGGTTAACCGTTACCTGAGGTTCAATGGGTATTGAACCTCAGCTCTTACTGTAGCTTCAGGATTTTCGGAGTGAACAGAAACAGAAACAAGGGTAAGCAGCAGGCAGAAGGACTAGCTGGAGAAAGTCCTGTAGATATGTATAGTCTTTCGAACTCTTTGTATCAACAAACCAGTACACTACAGTGGTTGAATATCAGTTACTTTGTATTTAAAATCATTTCGTTGCCCAACTCTGGTTAAATTATTTTGAACTCTGATCAAATAATTTCGAAAATGCTTTAGAAAAGTTGGGGTGTTACATTTTGGTATCAGAGCAGACATCCTGGCACGGAGTTAACTAAGTTACTCCAAACAGTCCGATATCTAGAAAGGGGTTTTGTGGTTGGCAATCAGTTTCCTTGAATTCGTCGAGCCTTCCACAAAAACACCTGCCTAGTCGGATTGTCTGAGTAGCGGAGTTAGGTTCTAAGCTTTCAAAAGTGTTTTATCTGGTATGAACCCGACTCAGTTACAGTAAACCATTGGTGCCGAAGGTAGGGCCGAGTCTATGTGGATCAGCCAATCAGTCACCCTAGCACGGTGAGGCTCCCATGATAGACGCCTACCTGGCCAATCGGTTTGACTAACTAAGTTAGGCTCTAAGCCATGGTTTTAAAAGTGTTTCGAAAAAACAAGTACAAGTACTGATACAATACTGGTGTTGTGATACAAAAAGGACGTACATCCTAAGGAAAAGGGTTAGGCTCGGGAGGCCTTGATATAGAGTAGATGGCATAGAATATGGTTTCTGTTGTTGAACTTTAAGACTTTTGATATGGGAATCAGAATCTAAGTTAAATCCCCGCTCAGAGTTTCAAGGGAAGTGGTACAGAGAAGTCGGTACGACTTAAGTTTTCCGGTAGACAGTAACCTACTGTTTAGGTTTCCCTTGGATAGTAACCTATCGATTTAATGTCCATGTCAAAATAATAACTTGTTAAGGTACCCTGAGAAGAAAATCCCTACCTTGTAGAGGCCAGACACCATGCGTGCAAAGGGGCGTGGCTCCGGGGACGAAGATCTTTTGATTAAGTCCTTGACGGTGGTGATCAATTGACAGAAGAGGGAAAGTACCCAGTAATTCTGGGGAGACAGTTATGTCATACTAGTGCCTATGAGAGTTGTAGGTACCCAGTAGTAAGTATACCAATATTAGTACCAAGAATCAATAGACATTATGAAGTTAATATTGCTTAGGCGAGAGAAATCTCAGAACTATGACCCCTGTGAGAGTAAGAACCCTGAGAAAATATGAGTGAGTTTTGCCTAGGTTCCAAATACCTAAGAGATAGTTCCTTAACAGAACCATACGAAAGCTGGAAACCTCAGTAGCCACCAGGTTATGGTCTCAAGGTGGGACCAAGAATCATAGAGATATTAGTGGCTAATAGATTTCCCAAGAAGTAGGTGATTACCCAATAGGGAAAGTTGAGTTAAGGATTATGCCTGGAGCTAAACAGAAAGTGGAAGTTTACAAATAGAATGGCCCTAGATAAGATGGCAGACATAGAGACAACAGATAATGAAACTACTAAAGGATAGGAACCTGTTAAGATTTGAGTTCTCATTATAATGATTCAAAGACGATCACTGGCGCTACTTATGGAAAGTTTGATCGGAGAAGGATACCTACGGGGAGTTCTGATCAAGGAGGTTTACCTACAGAGGATGCTAACCGGAAAAGCTGACTGGTCTGCGAAGACTGAGTGAAGCGCCGAGTAATGTGCCGTAGAGCAGAGCCACCGTGACGACGAACCGTAGAGTGGGGCCGCCGTGACAACGAACCATAAAGTAGAGTTACCAGTGCATCAGTTCTCAAGGTAAGTAAATTATAATGAGTCTCACATCGAATAGGTTCCCCAGAGTGAAGGTTTAAGTAATTTAGTATATCGTCATGGTTTGCTCCAGTGCTATACAATATATATTGTGTTTATAGGCTAGCAGAAGCCCATAGTTGTCAGACAACGAATATGAGAAGTGTCCATAAAATTTTGTGAGATCCGAGGATAGCGAACGATGTTTGAAATAGCTGGAAGATTAAAGAAGAACAAACTAAGTATTTTATGGATAGTTTGAGTAGCCAAGGACAGAGGTTCCAATGCGTGTAGTTAGTGATGACCTTCTAATGTTAGTTGTCTGATTCCTAAGTAAGGTTTTAAAAAAAATTGAATTTTTGAACTTACCAATGCACCTGCTATTTTGAAATTTTCGGAGTTTACTTTCAAATTTGTGAAATCGAGTTTTCAAATGAAATATTTTTCAACAGAATTTGAGACCACAGTGATGGTTATGATGTTGTCTTGTACAAACGGTTTTGTTAGAACCCAGAGTTTGAAACTGAGTTTTCAACTATGTTGTGGTAAAGTCAGTACAAAACTAGAAGGACAGAAGCTGTTGTAGATGTACACAGTTTGCTGGGTCTTGCTAGATGTTTTAAAATGTTTGAAATCGCTGGCCTTTGATAAATGTTCTTTTTGAACAAAAATTTTTGGAGGGATTTTGTTTGAGAAAATGGAAATCGCACCAGCAGTGAACGCACCCAATCCATAACACTTTGCCGAGGGCATATGTTTTGTTTAGTACAACCTGACTGTCTATGACTGGACTGAGTTCCGCTAGATAGGGTTGCTACTTTATGTGCCAGTGTGAACACTGGGTCTCTTGAGAGAGGGGCGGAGGTTCTCCCACATGGTTGATAGTACTGTTGAGACTGGATTTGAGGATTGGGGTAAGGCGCTCACTGTACCAAATGGTTAAAATGATGGTGTGTACTCTCAATTGTAAAATTTTGTGAAATAAATTAGCTCCCTCAAAGATATGTGCCGGTAATAAAAGTTTTTTGAAAATGATCCGGCAGTGAAAAATGTTTTCACGAATTTGTGATGGCAGCGATTAAGTTTAAAAATGTTATAGCACTATTACTTTGTGGTATAGTGCAGATTGTGAAATGTACTGAAACCACGGAAAATTTTTCATGTTTGAAAATTTGAAAATGAGACAAGAAAATAATTTTGGGTAGCAATGACATGATTGTCGACGCTATCGTGTTGAAAAGAAAAGCAGTGTAATTGGGAATTATGGTACAGGAACAGCAACTATTAGAAAGGTCTGGAATACTAAACTAGTTAAGTCAATTAATAGCTGCCGGTTATGATGTTGAGTAAGTGAAAGTAGTTTGAGGACTTGAATGGGAAAGACTCAGATGAAATTGATGAGCAGATGCGGAAGGCCAATATGTGTTAAGCCGATAGGCTAAATAAATCAGGTAGTGAGGCCTGTGTAACCGAGTACTGTGAGAATAGATCAGCAAGTCCTGTAATTTAGTACTATACCTGGGTATAAGATTGAGACATTGAATAGTAGGGTGCGTGCTATTTAAGTTTGCATAAGGAAGGAATAGACTAGAGGTCTAGTTAACCTTTTGATTTTATATTGTCAAATTTCGAGGACGAAATTTATTGAACGGGGGGAGAATTGTAACATCCTGAATTTTGGACCTAAAGACTAGAAAATTAGCCTATTTTTGGAGGACTATTAGACCCTATTTTTGAAAATGAATTTAGAATCAGTATTTTATTGGACATGAATAGTGTTTACTATTCACAAATACGTACATGAATAGTATTCACTATTCACAAATACGTATTCACTTTTTATAAATACGGTATTTAATCGATATTTTGAGAAATATGAAAATATTTACTATTTACAAATACGTATTTACTATTTAAAAATACGGTATTTACTATTCCTAAATACGTATTCACTATTTGAAAATACGTATTTACTATTCATGCGGGACCCACGTCAAAATAATTCTCCTCCTGCCGACACATTCACGGGAGAAATTTTGAAATTATTGTTTGCGGGACCCACTCAATAATAATATTATTATAATATAATATCTTATACTTTGGAAAATAATAGAAATAAAATTATTTCCAATAAACCGTGAATTAGGTTTTTAAAGTAAGGGTATATTATAAACAAGCGAATTTCTATCTCAGAGTGGGTTATCTCCAAAGTCATTTCCGTAATCGGCGGAATGATTATTGAGATAGGTTGAAACCGATATTTTGAAGCAGGACAGATAGTGGAATCTATAGGAAATAAATCATAACTCAAACTCCTTGAATTAAGTAGTAAACAGCTGGACATATTATGAATCAGTGAATTTTTGTCTAGAAGTTGGTGTCACCCGAAGTAATTTCTGTAACCGTCAGTGTCCGACTTAAAATCTTCGGCAGGTTACGGAATACCCTAAATAGGATCAAAAATTTAGTTGACCCAGATATTTCTGAAGAGGAAAAATAGAACTACAAGGCTGTGCTTCCGGATTCTTGAGAATTTCTAATATAACGCGATTAGAACACCGATCAGGGAATATTTATAGGATAAATGCAAAAGAGTAAGAAAGTGTCATCGTCATGATGACGTCATCGATGACGTAAGCATCTTGATGACGTCATCGATGACGTAAGCAAATGGATTGGACGGTTGAGATGAAGCCATATTTAAAGTCAAGATCCAACGGCCAAAATCTGACCTGATAAAGTATGAATAGTATCATGCTTTTTCACTATAAATAGAGGCTTCATTTCTTCATTTTCTTCACACCAAACTCAGAGAACAACAGTTGAGTTTAAGAGAAGAGTGAGAATTCTTAGAGTTAGAGAGAGAGTTTAGAGTAAAGTTCTTGAAGCTGGAGAGAATGAGCAGGAACTTCAAGGGTAAGTTCTTTGGTCTCTAGTCTTAATATTTGGTAGTTTCTTTTGGTAATTATAGTAGAAATGCCAGATAGAGTTTTTCTGAGTATGCTCTGTGGCTGCAGCTTAGTCTGATCTGTCACATCAGAAAAGAATTATCCTTGGACAGTAAATATTATTTACTGGCACAGTAAAAAATATTTACCGGCACGGTAAAAATATTTTTACTGGTACTATTCACATGAATAGTGAATATCCAACATAGTTTCCGCAAATGCTGAAAATTAATGGTCACTGATAAAAATGATATTATAGGATATCCGAGGATTCCGGAGTCAGATTCAAAGGAAGTTTGGGGATACGTGAATAGTGCCGTATACATGAATAGTGCCGTATACATGAATAGTAATTTACTATTCACGTGGAAGGAAGGTACGGACGCGTATTGTAACCTTAACTCTGATGCTTATGGTATGCTTATATGTGATAGATAGTCTGAAATTCTGTTTTTGAAAATTGATCATACACATACAACTTGATACGGGTTATAGTCTTGATAACGCCGTTATGTTTTCCTAGCGCTGAGGACACGGATGTACACCGTGGCACTGGTGAATAGTGCAGACTATAATAACATGCATATTGCAGTGGCTGTGTTATGTTATTATGTGAATATGAGAATAATGTATGTGATTATTGCTGTTTTGACATGAATATCTGTTATACATATTTGATACATAAGCATGAGGTTAACCGTTACCTGAGGTTCAATGGGTATTGAACCTCAGCTCTTACTGTAGCTTCAGGATTTTCGGAGTGAACAGAAACAGAAACAAGGGTAAGCAGCAGGCAGAAGGACTAGCTGGAGAAAGTCCTGTAGATATGTATAGTCTTTCGAACTCTTTGTATCAACAAACCAGTACACTACAGTGGTTGAATATCAGTTACTTTGTATTTAAAATCATTTCGTTGCCCAACTCTGGTTAAATTATTTTGAACTCTGATCAAATAATTTCGAAAATGCTTTAGAAAAGTTGGGGTGTTACATCTTTAGCTCCTATTGGTTCTTTTTAATTTAATTGGATTTATCCCTTAATTATGTAACTAATTTATACTATTAAATTTAGTTGTTATTATGCTTAATTGTAATTGTATGATTGATTACTATATTAATCATGATCATTATTGATCCCTTTTATGCTATTCTCTATCCTTTATTAGCCTTTGGTCCTTAATTAAATCAATATATCCTTAATTATGCCCTTATAGATTAATTTCTTAATTATTTTAAACTTAATTGTCTCTTAGTTGTTGGTAATCTTCTCCAATTGATTTAGGTATTCTCATGTTATTTTCTTGCCTTTTAATTAATTTAAGTCTATGCTTAATTATGATAAATTTATGGTAATTCATGATTCAGTAAGGACTGACTACTTAATTGTTAGTTATAGGACATTTTATGATTATTAATACTTCACTTTATACCAATATTGGCTTCTTGTGGGCCCTTGATTTTTATTTAAGTTAAAACATTCCTAAATGTTGACTTTTATTATGTCTTTTAATTAATTGCAAAAATTACTTTAATTATTGTACAATTATTTGTCCAATCAATTATTGATAATTTCCTTTAATTTGTTTGGGTATTTCAATAACATTTTATGGCCCTTTAGAATTTAATAGGAACTATGATTTAATATGATAATTGTAGGATATTTTATGGTCCCCTAAATGAAATTAGAATATTAGAGTCTTTTTTATTTATTTAATTCTAGGAGAAAATTCCCTGATTTAAATTAGATAAGCAATAATATTTTTGAGACCACATATTCACCTATTTTAATAGGTATCATTTATCAAAATATAGTGGTTATGCTAAATATGATTTTTAGGGTATTACATGATAAATCAGGTTTACAAAAGAATTTCACAACCAGGCAAACCAGGTGTAGATAAAGGACTACGTGGAAATTAATTTCCCTTACCAAGTCAGCAAATTATTTTTTTAAGTTGGAGAAATACTTACGTATTCCAAAAGTATAATGTCATATGAACTCTATCCGATGAAAACATAGTAACTCTTAAGAAAAAAAAAACAAAGAAAACATAACGACTCGTATCATTTTAATTTTAGTTGGTTGATGACTCATCTCAAAAATTTTAAATTTTATCTAGTTTTTTAAGGAAAAAAATCTTAATTTTAAAAAATAAATAAAACAAAATGATCAACCAATATTTTTTTAAAAAAAATAAAATTTAATTTTTTTTGTTAATGAGTCATAAGCCAACTTGGGTTAAAATGACGAGTTATTATATTTTTATTGGACAGGGTTTAGGTGATGTGGTACTCTTAGAGTATTTAAGCTTTTCTCTCCAAGTTGTTTCTTAATCATCCACATCATCCTAAATGTCACCATTTTAGTCCCATAAAAAAAATAAAATAAAAAATAAACAGACAACTAATGGTTAATACGTAATTTTACACCTATGTTAGAAGTTCACATTTAGTTTTATCTCTTAAAAAACATGCGTTGAGTGCATTTTTGGGGAAATCTCATCTGTATTTTTTCACCTTAACTCCTAAAAAATTTAAACAAACAGTCAACTAATTGTCAATGTATATTTTTGCAACTACTTTGAAAGTTCATAGTTACTTTACCCCTAAGAAAAGTATTTGGTGTTGAGCGTACTTTTGAAAAAATCTTATATGTATTTTTGCATCTTAGCCCTACTTTAATTCATCAAAACTCAAAAGGCAATAGAACACCACTAAATTATAATACTCCTCTGATCTTGTTTATAAGTCACATCCAACTAATGACCATTAATCCGTGTAAGCTCTCATATAGTTGGCAATATATATATATATATATATATATATAATCTCCCATATATGACACGCCACAAGTTTAATCCTGTTTGCAACTTCAAGTCATTAGTGTTTGCCTCTTTATTTCCAAAAAAAAAAAAAAAAAGTTACTTCCATCATGTTTCATTTAGCCTTATAATAAATCAACAATCTCCTACTTAATGTATATTACTAATATGCTCAATGAAAATAAAGTTAATACAATAATAAATAAAAGATAAAATTTCATGTTGATATGAAAAATTTTTCTTTATGCCCAATAAATATAATAAAAAATATTATTCTTTATGTCCAATAAATAAGATAAGAGGAGTAGCTTTCAATATAAAACCAAATATCAAAGTTATTAATCCTTACAAACACTATGAGCCCCATTGATTTAAAGAAGGGCCTGAAAAGGAATGGAATTGAAAGGAAAGAATGAGAAATATTTTGTTACAAAAGTATTTGATTGGCATTGGAAAAAAATGGATTGGTAGAAATTTTTTTGTTTGATTGGAAGAAAATGAGGTAGAAAAATTATCTAAAAGACCATTTTGACCCTACAACAAAAAAATTATCTAACTGTCCATGGGACCCACCCACCACATTCCTCTTTTTAAATACATCTAGAGTCACATCAATAGGCTTTTGTGTCTTTAGTTATTTCCCTCCCCTCTTTAAAATTGGTTCCCACCAATTTTAGTTGGAATCCATTTTCAACTTATAGTTGAAAATGAGTTTCGGCGGGAAATCATTTTCCAACTGATAATGGGAACCAAACACCTGCTGTTGGTGGAAAATTTTAACTTTTCCTTTCTCGCCTCTGATTTTCAGCAAACCAAATGAGCTCATAAATTGAAGTAATTTCTCTTAGTAGAGTTGGGAATGTTAGCCACCGACTTATGGGATGGCAAAATGCCAACCCTAACTCGCAGTTGTGGGTTGGCAAGCCAACACGCAGGCCCTAATTTTGTTAAAATATTTTTTTATGTTTTCTTAAGACTGCTAAAAATCTGAGATACATATATAAGAGTCATCAAATTTGCCTTCTTAACATCAATCATTTTACTTATGAGAATTCCAAAACATAATTCATAATTCAAGAGATAAAATTAAGAAATTTGCTAAAGTTTACTGACAACAAATATTAAATCATCCTTGAACAATCAAAATATAATAATTTAATTTGAAGAAGGAGGAATGAGCTCAAATTTTTCTCTTTGAGATTGGAAGGTACCAAGTGGGAGTGCGAAACTTATGAGTTTTGCAAAAGGGTTTATCATTTGTCATGTCACTTGACATAAGGTTATGTCAAATCACCCCAAAACTACATCGTTTTGGGGTTAGAGTAATTAATGAACTCTCAAAACAACATAGTTTTGGAATTAGGGAAATTAATGAAAGATCTTTTGGTAAAATTTATATAATAAATACAAAAATAAAAATACAAAAACACCATTAATTAATTCCTTTAACTCCAAAACGATGTAGTTTTAAGGTGACTTAACATAACCTTATTTTAAGTGACATAATAGACGATAAATCTTTTCTAAAAATTATCATATTAAAAATACAAAAAAAAATGCGGGCCACCCTACCTATTTGTGAGTCACACAGGTCAAGCACAAGGGGAAATATATATATATATATATATATATATATATATATATATATATATATATATATATGCGGCCCACACTTTTATGAGCTATGAAATCCCCAACCCTAACCCTCCCAAAACCTACAGACTAGGGGGCTAAGCCGGAATTACCAACTCTCCCCTTTAATCAGTTTTTTTTTTTAAAAAAAAAAAAAAAGATATATATTTGGAGTGGCAAGCTTACAGCTTGAGGGGTTTACACCAAAATATTACACTGATTGAGGCTGGGGAGACATGCCTGCCCCTCCTCTCAGATTCTAATCTTCAGTCACATTTGTTTTATAATTTTCCTCGTACTTCAGACTTCACAGTTTAGAAATTCAAAGCATCAGAACACAACACTGAAAATACATGTTTTGTGAAGCAAGCAATATAGACTTCTTTTTTGAAAGGGGAAAATAAAGGCAACATCATTCAAATTCACATCTAGTTCACATCTAGGTTAAACAGAATATGATCCACAAACACACATCCATCTCTCTCACATATTCTTTCCCTCCAAAAGTTACAGTCAAAAGCTTACAAGATGTGTAAAAGCAAGCTAAAAAGGGAACTTTTCAGGTCAAACACTATGATCTCACTTGCTTTTTGCCTTCTTTTCTAACTTTTCAATGCTTTTAGATCCACACAATCTATCATTTCACATAACAGAGCAGTTGCTGTTAGTGTTGTCATCACTGAACATATCAGCTGCATAGTGATGATGATCTTCCCCAGAGAAATTAGGTAGCTGATATTGAGAATAATTGACAATGGCAGGACTGTAGTCACAATCACCATTATAGTTGTAGCTGTTATTACAGTAATAACCAGTGCTGGAAGGAACAAATGGAGCCCTCTGATACATCATCTGGGGTTGCTGCTTCATGTTCATCATCAGTGAAGATGGATGATTATTATTACTAAAACCATTCATGTTCATCAGAAAAGAAGACGAAGAAGGTGATGGGTATTGCTGATTTGTGAGAAAACCACCATTTGGGATGATTCCTGAAGAGGATCCTTGGAATCCAAGGTCGTTGGACTGAACTTGAAATCCTCCAAATCCAGAATTGTTTGCATTGTTACTATTTCCATTAAAACCAGCAAGACTCATCATTGAACCTATGTCATTTGTGACCTTTCTGGGTTCTCCAAGACTGAGACTTTCACTACCCAGATTGGCATTACTGTTTATTTTCAGAGAAGCCATGGCTTTTGGATCAAAGCTTACTTTCTTGCCACCACCATTGACATTATCATTGTTGCTGTACGCCTTGCCTCCATTGTTGGAAGAAGCAGCTTGATTCATATTCATAGCTCCACCATTTTCCTTTGCATTCTTTGCAGCACTAGCAGCTTGCTGCTGCTTCATCAAATTCAGTTGATTAGCCTTCTCAATAATGAACCTTAACCCATCATCGTCTTCGTTGTCGTCTTCTTCGTACAAATCATCATCTTCTTCAGAACCAAAAGCAGGGAACTTAAATTTCTGGTGGTTTTTGTTATTAACCTGTCCTTGCTGCTGCTTTTGGCCTTTCTGGTTCTTGTCATTATTCTTCACACAGTTGTTATTATTGCTGATGTTATTGTTGTTGTTGCTATTCTGCTTCTGGTTCTGATTTGTTTTCTGTGATGACCAAAGTTCTGCATATTTACCAGCTCTCACAAGTTTCTTGATCAATGTCTCAGAATCAACGCATCCTGAAACTGTCACTTTCTGTTGTTTTGCATCTAACTGAACCTGATAAACACCTGCAAGAAAAAGACAATGTCCCAAAAACGCCTAGTGACAAAGAAAATCAAACCCAAGCCTGAAAGTTCAAAACCATGAACCATACTCTATAGAGATGTTTCATAACCTTTAATGGCATCTACTTCATATGGACCAAGTCAAGATAGGTATAAATTATGCATAGTATTCTTTTTTTGGACTTATGCAGATAGCTTCACTAAATTGTGGTATGTTTGTAGTATCTTACAAAAATGTGACATACAATGGCTTTCATCAAACAAAGCTAACTATTTTCTTTACCTTTTTCGTCCGTACAAATTCTTCTTGAGCAAACGTAGAAGCAAACATTTTGTAGACAAGAAAAATGACAGTGATGGCGCTAAGGGGAGTAAATACTAATAGTAAGGACAATACTTGAAATGGGAACAACAAGAAAAGAAGAGAAGAAAGTGAGGACCTTCAATTTTCTGAAGTAGTTTCTTCACTTTCTGCTTACAACCATCACAGTGAATGTTCACTTTGAGAACACATGTCTGCAGGGAAAGAAAGAAAAACAGCCAAAACAAGAAACTTGTGAAATAAAAAAAGAAAGATTCTTGAGGAAAAGAGGAAAACCCAAGTTGAAAAGGGGGAAGAAAAGCAAGTACCTGGATTTTGAGGAGCTTAAAGTCGTCGTCTTTAGTCATTTTCTTCAGTGATCTTTTGGAACAAAACAGGTTTTTTCTTTAGTTTCCCTTTCTCTCTCTAGAGCTGTGTTTTGGAACCAAAGAATAAGGCTATGGGAGTGGGGGGTAAAAGCGGTTGAAATTGAGAGTTTCCATGAATTTTTATAGGCTCAAATTCTTACCGGCTAGCTAGCTTGCTTGCTCTACTGCTAGCTGCTACCCTCTTTCTCTTTCTCATTCTCAAAAGAAGACAAAACAATGGCACATGGGCTTTCCCTTGAATTTAAAATTGAAGTGCCCTGTACTCTCCCCACGCGATCCCCACCTCTAACATCTTGATTAGTTAAATTGCTCCTTTGAAACATTGTTTTAACTTTTAAGACAATATTTCATCCCTTAAATTAATTTTTATTTCGGATTTAAACCCTCAACTTTCAAATCAAAGGTTTAGCTCCCTTAAATTTATTCTGTTTAAAACATAATTAAATAAATATCAGGATCATTTTATCTTTTGAAAGACCAAAACATAATGTTCAAAACTTGAGGAATCATAATTAAAATAAAAGAAAACTTAAGAGATCAGAAATTGTATTAAACCTTATCTTATTTTAAAAATTAAAAAAAAAACTATATTATATTTTAAGTCTTTTTTAGCAAATTATGATATGGATAATATTTTAAAATTAATTAATAACTCACTACTTAACTTATATTATGGATCAATTTCTTTTTTACCAAGGGAAGTATTTATTACTATCCTCCGTCATTAATATAAAAATTTAAATAAATAATTTACAAATATTAAAAAAAAATATGTGTTGGTTTTCCTCGATTACCCTTTCTAATCATGTATATAATAGCTGCACTTTGATGAAAAATCCCTTATAATGTGTATCCAAAAAAAAAATTGGGAGATAAATTCTAAAATTTGGAGATAAAATAAATAAAGGTATGAGCCATCTATCTAACTCTTATATTTAAAATCAGAGATAATATATCCAAATAACATTTTTTTCTAATACAATCAATATAAACACATCCATAAAAAAACATGAACACTTAGTATTTAAGTTTCAGACATCATCCAAATATGGCGGGCAGTAATGCAGCTTGCCGTTGACAATCAAATATCTTTTTTTAAGGTGGTTTGCTAGCTGCTGAAATCCTCACTTAACAAGCAACACTTGAAAGTATTTCCCTCCTAAACTCTCAAGCATCAAGCTTGTCAAGACATGGAAGCCAAGACAAAACACCAGAGTTTTGTCACTATTAACTGAAGACAAATTTGAATTTTGAGTTTAACAAGGTTTTGAATATGGATTTTAGCTCCTCCATTCTCCAGGATATGTGATAACAGATCAAGGAAGATTAAAAAGAACTATCAAGAAGATTACCAAATTTGACCTTTTCATGTATGGTTAGTTATTAATAAAGTATGATGATATTATGGGATGCAGGTAAACTGACTTCAACTAATGAGTCAACAAGACTTATTGTTATTGTATTCTTCACAAATCGATCTGTCTCTATCTTTATACACTGTCATTGAGAGTGGACCAAAAAAGTTTTTTTTTTTTTAAATTATTCAAAGGATACACACAGACAGCTTAAGGTTAGAGGTGAAATCGAGCTCACAACTTATCACTCACAGGAGAGTTTTTATGTCACCAGACTATGAGACCATTAGCTGGAAAAAAAAAAAAAAAACGTAATCTTTTAGTTTCATGTGTGAATTCAAATATAAGTTCTTTGATATCAAATAAGCACGGTTGAATTTGGATTTTTGTTGCACCGGAGGTAAACCATGTATTTGTATATTATTTTAGAGCCAAGCCTACACACTCTATCCCTGATAAAAGAGTTAGGTTGGGGTTGGATTTGATTTGATTTTAAATACTCCCTCTGATCTCCAGTATAGGACTATAGGGTACTTTAATCATATCAAGGGAAATAAAAAATGAAGTTATTTAATATGTCTTAAAATGTTTTTTTTTTCCATTTTTACCCTTCTTGAGAAACGCATTTAATTACATTTGGAATATTGTTTGAGAGATAAAGGAGATATAATGAGTGGGTAAAGTTAGAAAGTTAGTATTAATCACAAGGACAAAATAGGGGGAAAAAAAAAGCATTAATTAAACTGAGTTTGACTTATATTCTGGACCATGCATTCTTTCCATAAGTGCCCTATATTGTGGATTGAAGGGAGTATAAGATATCAATCTACTTTGTCTCTTATATTTATCATTTTTCTTTAAACTATATTTATTAATTTCACATGTTAAAGGAATTTATATTTCAATACAAATGATTTAAGAGGGTATTTTAGAAAATCAACATGCATTTTTCTAACAAATAACAAATTTAAGTAATTCCCTTAATATACTTAAATTAGTTAAATAAATCTTATACTTCTTCTTGTTCAAAATATAGGAGCCAAACTTGTCATTAGTGGGTGTGATTTTTGCTTTTGTAAGACTCTCTTTGCTGTTGTCCATGCATTTAATGTTTTTCTTTTTTAAAGTTAATTTGCCATATTGGGGAAAAAATAAGATATATTACATATTTATTATTTTTAACTACTTTTTTTTGATACATCATGGCAGGGGAGGGGGTAGGGTTCGAGCCCTGTACATGGTGGAGAGAGACCAGTTAATACTGGCTTCCATGTTACTGTGCTACTAAGACGCTGGCTATTTTTAACTACTTTTAATCGTACTTGTTTGGCAACTCTCAAAACTTGCAAAACCTAGATTTTATCATAAGTCTGCTAAACATCCCTAAGTTTTTTCCAAAAGCTATTCTGCATCAAACCTAGGTTTTACAAAAGTTTGTCAAACACTCATTTTTTTTCCAAAAGCTATTATCTAAAAGCTATTTTCCAAAAATCATTTTTATCCTATAAATCCTAAAAGCTATTCTCCAAAAGTTATTTTTACCTCTTAAATCGTGAAAATTATTTTTTCAGTACCAGACAATACCCTGAAATATTATTTCATGATCTTAAGAATTTATTTTAGGATATTAAAAAAATATTTAAGGGTAACAACTAATCTTGTAAAATATTTCAGGGTATTGACTGGTACTAAAAAGATATTGATACTGACTGGTACTGAAAAGATACTTCTCATGGTCTTAAAACTTTATTTTAAGATATTAAAAAAAAAATATTTCAAGGTAACAACTGATCTTGAAAAATTATTTCAGGGTACTGACGAGTACTAAAAAGATACTTAATATTGACTGGTACTGAAAAAGTACTTCTTTAGGATATTGAAAAAATATTTCAATGTAACAACTGATCTTGAAAAAATATTTTACGGTACTGACAATCTTGGAAAAAAAGTTCATAGTACTAACGGGTACTAAAAAGATAGTAAAAAAATATTTCCTGATCTTGGGAAAAAAGATTTAGGATATTGGAAAAAAAAATTCAAGGTAATGACTAATTTTGAAAAAATATTTCAGGGTACAAAAAGGTACTAAAAAATATCTCAAGATACTAAGTAATACTAAAAAAAATACTGATGATAGAAGAGGAGAGAGAAAAAATAGGGGTGTTTGGTAAGGTTATGACTTATGACAAAACCTAGGTTTTGATGCTTGGAATAGAGGTATTTGACAAACTTTTGCAAAACTTAGATTTGATAAAATATCTTTTTGACAATTTTAAAGTGTTTGACAAACTTTTGCAAAACCTAGGTTTTATGTAGAATAGTTTCTGAACAAAAATATGGTGTTTAGCAAGCTTTTGTCAAAACCTAGGTTTTAAAGTTATCTAAACACTCATTTTTATTAAAAAGCTTTTTTCCAAAAATCATTTTTATCTCTTTAATCCCAAAAATTATTCTCCGAAAACTAATTTTACCTCATAAATCTCAAAAATTCACGGGCTTATTTTGAAGATGAGGGAGCATTAAGAATTAGTATCAAGTGAATCAAACTTTGAAAAACAAAGGCCTTCTAGTGTCCTTAAGTGCAGCCTCTGTCCTAGAACCACCTTCCCTTACAAGCTTTTCATTTTCCAGAGGTTTCGTGTTTCTTTAGAGTGTACTTCATTGTTCACAGTCACAGGAACAGCTAATAAAATTGAATATTAAAAAAAATAAATTGCTTCTCAGATTTCAAGGATATATATAGGGGTTTAAACTTTTCATGTTACATGAGATGAAGAAAATTCCTACACACATGAATAGTGGGACCCACATATATATAATGCTAATTATATATATATATGTGTGTGTGTGTGTGTGGGTCCTACCATTTTATGTGTGTGTGACATGAGAAAATACTTCTCTTACAACATAAAATAAAAAGTGCTTTTTTCATATATATATATATATACACACACACATACAATATACTATCAGGACAAACTTGCAGAAATGAAGATTTATTGCTCACCGTCTAGTTGCCCATAAAAGATGAAGAAACAAAAAATTATACAAAGGTAACATCAAGAAAGCAAGGTGAACCTTTTAGTAACATACTACATCCATTGGATAAAACCAGTTGAGCGGAAAAAATTGAAGTTTGATGTCATTACAAGAAATCAGAAGGGAAATTTATCAAAATAAGATTTTTTTTTTTTTGAAAAAAAATGTATCTAATTGAAACAAGTGGGAAAAGAATTATCCAAATAATATACTCAAAATTAAACAATCTGCAGAGTGGCATCAATTACCACTTGGTGGCGTCAATTAATTGACACCACAATTGTGGCGCATAATTGATGCCCAAAATTGACGCCTTGGGCGTCAATTCAATTTTTGTTTTTTTGTTTTTTAAAAATATAATTTTATAATTATATTTAAAATTATAAATAATAATTCTACTTAATCATAAATAATAATTTTAATTAATAATTATGAAAATTAAAATATTCAAAATTTATTATAAACTTTAGGATACAGGATTAATAATTAGTAAATTATTTAATTAGTGAATTTATTATAAACTATAAGATAGATGACTAATTATTTAATATTTTGTACATTAAAAATTTGATATATAAATTATAAAATATTATTAGCTAAATTTAATTAAAGAAATTTGTGAGAATAATAATTGATAAATTAATAAAAATAATTTTTGAAATATGTTGTATATTGTTTTTTATAGAGTATCCTAAGATGAATAGGATAAGCTTAATTAGAGAATAATAATTATTAAGTCACTAAATAATTAAGCTTAAATTTGTGAGAATAATAATTAGTGACTTATTTTTTATAGAGTACCCTAAGATAAAAAAGATAAGCTCAAATAGAGAATAATAATTATTAAGTCACTAAATAACTAAGCTTAAATTTGTAAGAATAATTAATTAGTGACTTAATAATTATTATTCTCTATTTAAGCTTATCCTATGTATCTTAGGGTACTCTATAAAAAATATTTAAAAAATATTTTATTAATTTCTCTAATTATTATTCTTACAAATTTCTTTAATTAAATTTAGCTAATAATATTTTACAATTTATATATCAAATTATTAATGTACAAAATATTAAATAATTAGTCATCTATCTTATAGTTTATAATAAATTCACTAATTAAATAATTTACTAATTATTAGTGCTGTATCCTAAAATTTATAATAAATTTTGAATATTTTAATTTTCATAATTATTAATTAAAATTATTAGCTTTTCTTGAGCTGATGCCTTGAAAGGAGGCAAGGGATGCATATTTCTGTGTTCAATTCTCACTTCAGTCAAATTTAACTTTCAATTACTTGAGCAAAAAATTTAACTTTCAATTACAACATGCAAGGACAAGAAGATCAACAAGGTTATTGGATCTGAATGGTCTCGGGGACTTTTTGTACAGATTAGCTCCAAGTTTACACAATAGCATAAGATGAGCTCTAATTTCATACAAAAACTACAAATCCTATTTGTATGGAACAGAAGAGAATTGTTTACTGACAAAGCTCCAACATAAAATCTAAAGAAAAACAAAAAAGACCAAGGAGCAAATTTGCCTTGTCAGGGTTCGCTGAGGAGTAATATTACTCCATAAGTTTTTTTACATTTAATATTGCCTTGCAAGTATTAAAATGAAATAATGTTGCCCTTTTCTGTTAAAAAATTAATAGCCAATATTATTTTTTTAAGAGTCAATGTTAGTTTTTTAAACACTATAGGACAATATTACTACATTTTGAAACTTCTAAGGTGATATTAAACTTAAAAAAACATTCAAGGCAACATTACTCCTCCATGAAAACTTCTAAGACAAATTTGCAAATTTGCACCTTAACCCAAAAAAAAACCTGGTTTTGTCACTATTAGCAGAAGTCAAATCAAAGCTATTGGATTTGGATTTGTCTCATACAAAACATCATAAGATGAACACTAACTTTGTACAGAAGTTGCAAATCCTTTCGTATACAACATAAGCAAAATGAATACTGATAGAGCTTCTACCCATATATTTTGCTTCATTTCATGTCCTCCCTCCCTGACTTTCCAATACTGTAAAAAATCTCTAAAGCCAACTCTACAAGTGGTTGGCCAAGAAAAAAGGAAAAGAAAAGAAAAGAAAAACTCTACAACAAGTTCGAAGAGGGAAAGAAAGAAAAAAAAAATGTATGGAACAAGAAACATGAATCAACAAATTCACCCACTGGCCTTGTGCAGCTTTGAAGATGAGATCGGAATTCTTTCTGGCAGCAAGCAAATGATCACCAGGTTAATCCTTCAAGCAGATTCCACCAGCTACCTTGTTGGATAACTTTACACAGATAATCTCTTTCATGTTCAGTTTCCAATATTGAATGAAATACCAGCAGCTACTTTTTCAACGATCTTGTGTCTCAGAACCTTCTTCAACGGTGGGAAGGCCGCCTTCTTGAATAAATGATGGGTTAAGAAACTTGGCAACAAAAGCCCACAATTTATACACATCCTCAAAATTAGTCAGAAAACTAAGCGACGCTGTAACAACTTCAACCCGTACGAAGCCACTTTTTCCACCTTTTCCATCCTGACGACCATTCTCCATTGGCTTGCAAAGAGATGCCTCTTCAAGATGCAAAGGCCCATGATGATTTCTTGAGTTATCAAGAATCCGTATGTGACTGAGGAAACCAATACCAAGTGAGATTCCTTCCTTTTCAGCCAGCTTTTGAACAATCTCTGGATTAATTAGTCCCCTGTTTCTGTCCCTGATGTTAAAAGCCACAGCAGCACCTCTTTCATATTTAATTTTCGGTCCATAGATGTGAACAAGATTTGCTTTATCTTCCCTGTCAACACCTAGCAACTTCAGTTGCAACAAAGAGGTGACAAGCCAATTTATCAACACCCGAAGTCTAAGTGTGGTCTTATTGAGGCCAAGCATGTTAACATGATCCAGATGCTGGCATATTATATTTGGTTCCCTCCTGCCCCAATCCTGTTCATCACCATCTTCTCCATCACTGGTGTACTCTTCATCATCCTCTAAGCTAGTTGCACATATGTCCCCCGGTTCCATTGATTGGCTAATATACTCTTTATGGTTATCTTCCATGCTAAATGACACTCTTCTACCTTTGTTATAAGATTCATTCTCATCCAAACCAAGAAATCTACCGCCACCATATCGATTCCCTTCCCTTCTATCAAGTAATCTAAATTCACCTTCAGTTTCCCTTCTTATGGCACTCTCTTTGAGATCACAGGATGTTTCAGAGGTACAGCCATTTTCAAAGTGATGATGCTGAGCAACAGAAGATGAATTATTAAGCCCTGATCCTTTCGAAGGAACATCTTGTATGGATCCAAGTTGACCAGCTTCACTACTTTCAGGTTCTTCCTCAATCTCATTGACATATAAATGACCAGACCCATTACCATTTCTTGAAAAGTCACTCACTTCAGCAACATGTTCCTCTTCAGGGACCTCTTTTACCAGGTCTAGTTCTTGTGACACCGAACGTACGGCTGCATCAAATGAAAGCACATGGTGATCATCATGAGTATCATGATTTACCACTTTGTCATCAGAAATGGGACTTCCATATATCTTAGAAGTTGGCTTGGGAGAATGATGCTTTTGATTCCTCTTTCCATTGAACCAAAAGGGTGGAAGAGGAGAAGCTATCTTCTGTTTATTCAATTGACCTGTGTGGTCAGATCCCAATGGACTGTGTCCCAAATCAATCCAAAAGGAGTTGTCCGAAGACTCATCTTCACTGAATACAGGGCTTTTCATCAACTCCCCAACAGAAACACTCTCAGTTTCTTCAAATATGGTGCTAGTTCCATCTCTTTCAGAACTATCCTGATCCATTTCAGTGTCAAATACTTCCCGGACCTGAGCAGATGTATATGCTCCAGAAAAAACAGGCAACTGTGATCCCTGATGAGTTTCAGTGGTTTTATCACCAGTCCCAGTGACGACTTCATCATCTTCAATCCCAGTCAATTTGTCCAAACCATCAACAGAGTCACTCAAATACATAGGAAATTCAGGAGTGATCTTCACCATTCCAGACCCAGTACTCCCTGACTGATTTTGAAGGCTTGCCATGACCGATTTCTTTATTAGAAGACATCCAAATCCCGTGGGATCATACCCAAACACCCTGTAAAATGATGTGATTATAAAATCAGGCCGGAATAGAGACAAGCCAAGAGAATCCATGTCCTTGGGACCCAATGATCCTGCATCAAGCAAGACATGCCAGTTGTTCTGCTGCGCTAGAGCCATCCACTGGTAAGAATACTTAGCCCCAGTTACTCTAGACTGAACAGGGAACACAAAAAGACCAGTTGCTGAATCCTTCTTCCTCCTCTTCTTGCTCGTAATCTGTTTTCTCAAATCAGTGGAACATGGTTTGAGGGTTGGCCATCTAAACCATGCACTGTACACCTTAGCACCCTTCTCCCTGGCACGCTGAGACATCCAAGCCACGGATTGGCTCTCATGGTCGAACATGGTCAGCAGTTTTTTGTTTGTTTGGAAAGGGTATGATTCAGCAAGCAATTTAAAAGCCGAACCTCTACTAACAGTAAACACAAGGCCATACTCATTCTCAGGTATGTTCAAATATTCCATGATTCTAGTCTTTATATCATGTTCCACGGTTCCCTTTTCAGCAACACCATAAAGTGCATGGTTACATAAATTCGCAGTTATCTCAGACAAACTAAATGTAGAGGATTCCCAGTAATGAATGGTCTGAACCAAAGAGAACAGTCCAAATCCACAATAATCAAGGCATACCTTTGGGGACAAGTGCGAATATTCATCCGACCTCAGCTGATCGATCTTCTCCGACGACTGGTATTTAGGGTACATTGTGAGGAATTTGTCAAAGGCTTCTTGAAGAGTAGGAATTTCTTCCTCAGACTCAAATATGCGCTCGGCGGCGAGTGCGGTGGCTCGAAGAAATTCACGCTGAGCGTTAAGCCTGGCGAGTGACCGAGATCTCCCGAGGCTTTCGTCATTGTTTTCCGGCGAAAGAGCTTCCATGTCTTGAGATATGACGAGTTTTCCATCTTCAGAAGCTTCTTCAAGTGCTTCCCTGAGCTTGTTTTCCTGCAATTTCCGGAGAATCGACGGGCTTCTCCTCATATCAACGCTACTTGAATCATCCTTCCGTCTGTTCTTCTTGTCCATGATCAGAGCAGCGCAATGAGAAATTGGCTTCCATAGTGAAAAATGCATGGTAGCCTCCTTCTTCAACAAGCAACACTGAGATTTTACAATCTGGAACGGGGACTAGACAGTTGAAACAAGACGACGAGCAGGAAGGTTTTAGCCCATTTGTAACAAAATTCAACTTCACGCCTTACAGCTCCGAAATAGGAGGAGAGAAATATGTAACCCGATCGTGAAAACCGAAGTGGGTCGCTCACCAGGAATCCAATTCACAAAATCAGACAATTTCTCACGATAAACGAACTTGACTCAGCGTTTGCCGAGAAAATTACAATACAGAACCCAGAAAAGATTTCAATACCCAGGAAAAGACAGAGATATGGGAGGAAAACCAAGAAAGAGAGAGAGAAGTCAAAGGCTCAAACCCTAGAACCCAAAAACCAGATCCCGAAAATTTGCAAAACAGCTCACAGCTCCATGAAATTTAAGAAGAAATGGGCTTCGCATAGAATTAAACGACACTGATGACAACCCAATTAACTTCAATCCTGTAGTGAGACAAGGACGAACTCAACTAAACACCTGAAAAAACGCAGAGATCCATCATCTTCCTTCTCTCTCTGTCTTTATGGTTTCTCTCTTCACCGCAGCATAATTAAAAGCAAAGAACTTCACATCAAATGCTCTTTTTCACTGCGATAGTAAAATCCAAAACATACCGGCTTTTGATTTCTTCACTGTATGATTTCTTCTTATAATAAGCTTGAGAGGAGGAAAAAAATAGTGAGAAAAGGAAAAGGGAAAAAGAAAAGGATGCGAGGAGAATAATCCCAGCTTCCTCTGTTTGTTTGACTCCAAAGGCCACACGAAATGGTTGCCTCCACAATCTTCTTACGCTCTCAAAAACCAGCCTTTAACAAACTAGGAGGAAAGGACACTTTGACTCTTGACAAAAAATCAAAATTGCTATGACATTTAATATTATTTAAATTCAATCTTTATGTTTACCCACACATTAAATTAAAATTGGTGTTTCCTCGTCTGTCTTGAGTGGGACCCACAGGAGGCTCCACCTTGCTGTCATGGCTCCAAAAGTTGATGTTTGAGTTGAGGTTATAAAAGCAGGATTTTTAACCAAAATAATAACAAAAAAAAAAATATTTACCAATCTGAAGCACTGTTCAAACTATTTACCAAAATAAGGTTGATGTGACAATGGCGTCAGAAAGTACGACACCACTAGTCGTACTTTCTGACGCCACCGTGTCATTTTTTTTTTTATAAATATTGAATCATCAGACTGTGATTGGTCCACTGGGCACGCCACGTCAGTGGCGTGAAACAAGTCCACGCCACTGGTGGCGTGGACCTGTTTCACGCCACTGATGTGGCGTGGGACCCCCCTACGCCACCAGTGGCGTGAGCCTTATTTTGGTAAATAGTTTTGACTGTGCATTAATCTGGTAAATATTTTTTTTTGTTATTATTTTGGTTAAAATCCCTATAAAAGCATCTTCAAGTTGAAATTTAGGTATTTAAATTTTGATATGTTTGAGTTAGTATTGTAAAAATATATTTGCATAAATTAAAATAAAATTTACCTCATAAATTTACTTTGCATATTATGAATGATATTGGAAAAGTAATTTTTACCGCTAATCCAAATAGGAACATAAAATTCTTCTCACACACTTACCTTGTAAGATGTAAATCACTTAATTTTTTTTTTAAAAAAAAAAACTTACCCTTCTTGTTTTATTTATAAGTTCATTTTGACCAAATTTCACATACCAAGGAAAAGTAGTCACCTCAATGATTATGAGGTAAATTTTTAACTTTGCTCTCATTTATAATTTGGTATTTTTCAATTGTTTCTTTTCTCTCTATCTTCATAAGTACACTTAATATGGGTAAAATTGTAACAATCACATTTATTATATAAAACTGGATTTATAAAAAGGACCAAATTTTTTTGGTCAAATTATACTTATAAATAGAACCAAAATGATATATTGCTAATCCAAACGATCACTTAATAAGTTGGCTTGTAAAAGTTGTTTTCTGTCCACCTAGCCAACATCCTAAGCATATTTTTAAAGTCCACGAGTTCATTCTCTGAATTTACCGTATACGCTTATAGCTTACATAATCATCTCAAATCATTCTTAAACATGCACCAGCTACAAACTTGGTTAAATATGCAAGTTCACACATTAAGTTTACTATTTTTACGTTTATACTTACAAAATCGTGTCAACTCACTATTAAACTCATATTAATTTTTTCAATTTGATTATGTTCAATAATTATATATATATATATATATATATATATATATAATTTTTTTTAAAAAAATCATGTGTTGAGCATGATAAATTATTAATGGTAAGAAAATTAATTTTTTTTTTAATGGAATGGAAAGAATTAAAAAATATGAGTAATTAAGGACTAAATGAAACAAATACAATAAAAAGAAATTAAGTAATTCAGCTTACATCCAATAGAAATTCGATAGATTCCTTCAATAAATTTTAATTATTCATATTTAAAGTATACTTAAATCAAATTATTATCTTTTTTTTATATTTTCCTTATTCAAGTATATACATCTAATCCCAATTTATTAATAAAAGTAAATTCTTAGATTCTATAATTCAAATTTGAACTCAAAGATTACATTCTTGTCACGAATTCGTTTAACTTGTCCCTAGTTTCAACGTGAGATTTGGAATTTCATAATAAATCTCAAATAATCAGACAAATTACAAATCCTGGTTCCATAGAGTTTGCTTTAATTATGTTTCCATTATTACTAATTACAAATTGCTCAGCCGACTTTTGTTTTTGGACGTCTTTAAGATCATTGGTTTTATTAAATTTCATAGTTCTTTACAAAGTGCGATTTGTTGTGTTTATGTGTTTTTAATATCTTTTTGCCTCCAAAGATGGTAACTTTAAGTTCAAATCTTCAACTTGAATCCAATCAAAATACAGGTTACGCTAAGTTTTTATTCCCCTTTTTAACATTAATATACCATTATTAAAAAAAAGCAGATGCTCATAGAGACTACAATTAAAAAGTATACTAATCGGGTAGCGAATCTTTGCTTTAATCTTACTATATTTCTGTATAAAGTTGGTCATTAATTGCTGGTGTTCTGTCTTGCGTTCAATGGCTTTTTTTTTTTTTGCCTTTTTTTTTTCTTTTTCTCGTGCCAGCTTAATTGGAATTATTTGTTTTTAATTCTCTTGGTGGACACGTCAAGATAAGATGGACTTGTATAGTTGCTGTAATATAATATTTTTTTTAGAATTTAAAAAACATTTCCAGAGTATATTGCGTCTGGAACTAAAACTTAGTCAACCCTTGCAACAGGGTTTCATCAAAAACCACTCATTACAGTTTTTAATGAAAGCAAAATAATGCCCTGGTTTTCAATTAGTGGGAGAATGATGGAATCCACATCCCATACTCATCTAAAAGATGAGCATGTAATACTCATCCCAAATAAAAAGGAACTTTTTATTTTTTAAAATAATATTCTATGTACTAAAATTTAATTAACTCAAGATATTAGGTGTTGAATTTTTTCACTAAGTGCTATTGGAAAAATATTTCAGGATACTGGTGTAATAAGAAAAATATTTCTAAATGTAGGACTATAAATTAATTAATTTGAAATACTTGGTATAAAAAATATTTTAAGATGTGACATATAATTTAATTCAAATAAATAAAAATACATAAAAAATAAAAGTAATGATCCCCACCTAAAAATTAGACCGATGAACATTTTGACTCATCTTTTTAGATAAACATAGAATGTGAAATGTGGGTTCTGTGTTGGCGTTTCCAAGATGTTAACCCCATATTTATCTTTTGAGCTCACATTCAAGCCATGTTATCGGTCATTTCTAGTTTTCTACTAGTACTATGCTTCCACGTTTTGTTTTTTGTTTTTCCTTAAATATCATTAGTATCGTAGTAATTTCCCGTAAGTATTATCATATTATATTCAATCTTAAATATAAAACTTAATTGATTTTTTTAGAGACTATGAAAGCTAAATAAGTTACTTAATTATATTATATATTGTCTATGATTAAATTATATATCAATTTATAAATCAGACAATATAAAAAACAATAAATATAGTTCTATTTATAAGTCCAGTTTGACCAAATCTCACATACCAAGGAATGATAGTTGACTCAATGTTATAGGGATAAATTTTCAATTCTGCAGAGGTATTTTTCAATAGTTTCTTCTCTCTCTTACTTTATGAGAACATTTAATATGGGTAAAATTGTCGCAATCTCATTTATTATATAAAACTGGAATTATAAATAGGAACAATTTTTTGGTCAAAGTAGACTTATAAATAGGACCAGAATGGTACTTTAAAAGAATTTAGTTAACTTCTCTAATCTCTGCAAATTAGTCAATTGAGTCTTATATTTATGACCAGAGGTAGTATATAATTAAAGATGTACTCCTCTGAACTTTAATATTAAGACATATTTGAGGAGTTAATCTTAATCTTAAAAATAAAACAGAGTTTTCATATTTGTCAATCTTTTCATAATTTACTCATATTATATTGATACCCTTTCAACCATAATCAAGGAGGAGAAGGAGAGGAGAGAATTAATTAAGGTTTTAGAAAATATAAGTCGTATAACCGACTTCCTTAATCGAATTAAATTAATAAATATATCTTATACTCTGTGTTCTGTATAAGAGCACAGATGTCTAGCCTCAATGGACTAGTATGTTTATATTGGATCAAAGGATTCTCCAAGATATCTATAAGGCAGATATCGAAGAGAATATCATATGAGTACTCTTCAAGATATCTATAAAGCAGATACCGAAGAGAGCAATGAATCACTGTTCACGAGTATAGCGTTTAGCTAAAAAAGGGTGAGGTGTGTGCACAGTGAGACTGAATAGTAAATAGGATGAATAGAGAGTATGTACCTTTTAGATTAGCCTCATATTTATAGAGATTACATTTAGGGTTTGAGTCCTTAGGCTGTGTGCGCCTTCCTGGCCCATGCTGCAGCCACCTCACCTACAATTGACCTCCCTGATTAGGATTGTCCCTTGATTATAGGTTGGTAGATACTAGTATGCTTTGCTCTTGTTGGGCCTCGTGATGAATGAGCCTCTTATATGAATCAATAACACTCCGTACCGACACTACTAGTAGTGCAGTGGTATTGGGAGTAGTCTCTCCACCCCCTTATACTGGGTTCGATCCCCCCTCCCTCTATCGCCTATGTATCCAAAAAAAAAAAAACTCCGTATTAAGCATTGGAGGGAGTAGTTTTCTTCAAAATTAGTATATATCCATGATATTCAGCAGCCAATCTAACTGAAGTGGTCCAATGAGTCTCTCTTGCACAACCTCACATGTTTTATTATACAGCTATCATTGGTTTATATTTGAGCATTGTCGGCTCAATTGAAAGTAACGCTCTTCTCTTACATGCATTTTCTATTCACATATATCCTAACTCAAAAATTGTTTTCAGACGCCAAATCTCCTTTCACTATGACGTCTGTCGGTACAACCTCATATGTTTTTATTGCTTTCATTTCTCTATCATTTAGCTAGTTTGAGCTAATAATTAAATAACTTTCTAAAAAAAAATCTTAAAAATAAATCATTGCGTCGTGGTGTGGTACAAAATTTACATGTATACCCCTTATCCCTTGATTCCATCTTTATAAGCATATTCAATCACCTCAGGAAAATTAAAGAGAGATAGTTAAGTCATTAACTTTATTTTGACTAAAAATGAAAAAAAAAAATCCAAATTTAACAAGAAAATTACATCAAATGATAAATAGGAGAAGTCTTAAAAAAACAAATAATAATAATAGACTACTCGTGACTTAGAATAGGAACCATTAAATTCTTCTAGGGAGTGTTTGTTATGGATCGGGTAGTATTTTGGTAATAAGAGTATCACCAACAAGTCAACAACACATGCTTTTTAGGGAGGGGGTTCGATCTCTGCCTTGGTCAAGGTGCTGGGGGAGGCATCCTAGGGGTCTAGAAAGCAGTGATAACGCTGGTAGAAGTGGAGGCATGTGTATTCTCTGGCTAATATCCCCTATAGATTGGGCTCCAAGCACCTTGCCCTTGGATTGTGGGTGAGTCTAACCCCTTTCTTAAAATTTTAATATAAAAAACACATGCCTTTTAGGGCGAAGGAATTCATACATAATCTAACCGTAAATCTTTTGATTTTGGACTATAATGGGTTGTTGGATGTTTCTTGTAATTTCAACATTAATAACTCAAAATCATTGTGTCAATCAAAAGTTTAGGTTACCAATTACTTGTTTAACTTATTATAATAGAATTGTTCGACCAAGTTAAGGGTCAACCTTAGTCAAACGCTACTAGAAAGGGAAGTTGTACCATTTTCAAATTAAATTTCTAAGAAAACATTGTGCGAATTGATAATTAAAGATATCAATTTCCCCTCTCGAAAATTTTTCAATGCAAAGTTGTCATTTAACCCTATTAAAACATTTTCTTTTATATCAAATTATTTAAGGATATTTCAGATTTTTTTAAGTGATTGAGAGAAAAATCCCTTGTAAGGCTTAGAACGTAAAAAGGATTTTGTTTTTCATGATAAGTACGTTTTCTAAAATTGGAATATATATATATATATATATATATATATATATATATATATATATATATATATATTTTAAGAGTGAGGTTGCTTATTCATCTTAATCAAACTTTGGTTGGTAAGAACACATGAGACTTTAATTACTAGCATTTCAAACTTTCTTGAGACCTTGTAATTACATCACTCTTTCGTGTGATTGACACCAATTCTCCCTAATAGTTGGGCTTTATACAAATGTCTATTGAAAGTAGAATATTTATGAATTTAATCTTATATACTTGTCTGCTTATTTCCAATCAAATTATGATAAGTGGATTTTTAAAATTTAAAATATTATTAACGAGAATTAATTGGGCAAATCATGAAAAAAATAAAATACATGTCTTGATTTGATCATATATACAAGATCTTAATCCATTTTATGGCTATATTTATTATTTTCCTTGAAATTAATTAATTTATCTAACTTATAAACTAATGTATAATGTTATATAAGGAGTATTTTAAGAATATCTTGTCACATTTATTATTATTATTATTAATAAGTAATTTATCTCAATTTCTTAATTTACTCAAAATAGCTAAATAATTTGTATTCTATGAAGCGGGGAAATATATCAGCTTGAGTATATAATTTTTGGCTATTTTGAAATCTAGCTTAATTTGATAAGGTCCATCATAAGTTCATTCAATGAAGTTGTTGAGCCTTCTTCCTCATTAAAACACCACATTTTTTTTGTTATCCTTCACTCAACGGAAGGAACTTACACACATATCATATCTCATTAAAGGCCGAACTCGCAACCTCTTACTTAAACCAAAACTTTAGAAGAGGTTTAGTGCTAGTTAAACCTCATTGCAACTCAAGTATATATATCCACGTTACAAAGGGAATTTGCTCCATTTAATTTAGAGTGTACAATTATCAAACTTTCTTCATCAAAGTTAATGTCGAGCCAGTATCATTATCAATGAGAATGTATGTGTTTAAGCAAGAGATTTATAATTAGACGGTAACTAATTAAGAACATAAAGTAATTTAAACAACGATGGTAAGAGTAATAATTAAGAGCAACTACTACTTGGAAGGCTAAATTTATGATTCATCATTATTGTAGCTAGGGCCACAACAACTTTGGACATGTAATTCAATTATATATCCTCCAATATAGAACTATTAATTAGGAAAACAGTATTATCAGTCCATTTTCTTTGGCATTATGTTCATTTATTGAGGAAGAGGCATTTCTGTAACCAATTTAACTATATGTAGTCCTCAAGTCAGGACACCCTCATTTAATAGGTTAGGCGGTGTTGGTGAATCCTTCACTTCTGACGGTAACAATATTTAAACTTTTTCATTTTAAAAGTCTTAGCTAGGTTCCCTCCTTTTCCACACAAAAAAAAAAAAAAAAAATACAAAGGAGGTGGGGGGGAGGACCAAACCTAAATTATTTCATAAGGTATTTTGATTTTAATTATAAGTCATTATATACATTTTTAATTATGTTTCTTTTATATACGTCCTTAATTAATAAGGGTGATAAGATAGTGATAAGATAGTGAAAATAAATATGATGTTTACCATTGCTAATTTTTTTTTGGTGTATATATGTGAAGTAATTAAAAGTGAGTTATATTTAGAATCAAATAGATTATTCCGAAAAGTGTAAGGAAGAGTCATCTATAACATACAGTTTTTTTCCCAACCACCTATAACTAATAGTTTTTTTTTATTGAAAAGGAATTCCATTAATGAGCAGAGGAAAACTACAGTATAGAGTCCAATAAATTACAGAAGGAGTTTAAATCTAGAGAAGCTAAACTGAGAGTGGGCAACTATGGATCTAGCAGAAGCCAAGATGCCTTCAACAGTAAAATTATCAGCAGTGAAGATTCACTTATTCCGAACCTCCCAAAGTTTCCAGCAGGTGGCACACGCCCCTATCTTCCAAGAGTCATCGATGGAAGGAGCCTGGATGATTGAAGTCAACCAACTTTGGATATCTAATCTAAAGAAATCAGAGCACACATCTGATGGTAGAACTTTCCTCCAAACCTTGGAGGCTAGTGTACAACCTTTGAAGATGTGGTCCAAATCCTCCTTACTATGTTGGCAGAGAGAACAAGAAGGGTCTGATGACATTCCCCTTCGGACTCTTTGATCATTTGAAAGTAGCTTCCCTTTCAACATAAGCCAGGTGAATGTTCTGATTCTTTGCGCTACAGGAAGTTTCCATACCAGAGGCCAAATCGCCTTTTGAGCACCCCAATTAAGGGCCTCAATAGCCCTATGGGCAGACTTAGTGGTAAACTCACCGTTCTTTGTTAGGACCCAGGAGCAGGGAGGGTCGAGAGGACCACTATGAGGAACAGTTGCTGAGATAGTTAGCTATACGTAATACTACCTCTAATCCTAACTATAGGATATAGTTTGTAGTCATATATTTAGAATCGAAGGAGTACTACTAGTAGTGCAGTGGTATTGGGATTTATTTCCCCCCTCCCGGTCCTGGGTTCGATCCCCCTCCCCTATCGCCTTGTATCAAAAAAAAAAAAAAGAATCGGAGGAGTACTACTTATATAATCCTTTTTATAATAAGCAACCAACTAATTTGTTAGAAAAACAATTACAGTTATAATTAGGTAAAACTCATAAATATGTTATAGATTTAATTTTGTTATTAATAAAAGAGGGTTAGGTTTATCTCATTATCCCTCACATCCGTCCAATCAATATAATACTATTTTTACTTTTTTCTCATTTTCTCAATCAACGGTCTAGATTGAGCCAATGAGAGAAAATGAGAAGAGAGATATGGAGAGAATTGGAGGAATACTAGTTATATAATCCTTTTATAATAAGCAACCAACTAATTTGTTAGAAAAACAATTACAGTTATAATTAGTTAAAACTCATAAATATGTTATAGATTTAATTTTGTTATTAATAAAAGATCCCATTTAAATGTTTGATTTGACATGATAGCTTCGCATTAGGTAATATAGTAGCTAGTAATACTAATCTAGTTATAGTCCATAAATTGAGGGTATAAGAGGAATAACTCAATAAATAATCAGACAAAAGGTCATTGTTTCTTACATGCATGTAGGATAATAAAAATAACTCCCAAAAATTTCTTATAAAATGGACAAAAGAGGGTAGCTAAACAAAAGAGTGACATAATTAATTAAGAGAAAATGATTTTGCATGGTGTCTATATATATATTCCGATTCTTCTATTTTTGGGTCTGTTTTTAAATACATGTTGTCAATTTTAGAATTAAGATTATGAGACTCTAGAAGCCTATTATAGGATCGGGAATGTTCACTAGTATATAATTTTTCTTTCTTTTTTTAAATTTTTGTGGGGAATTACTAAAATAAAGCCAAAGAACATGATGTAATGTAAAAAAAGGTAGAACACTTTAGTTGTTTGGGGTTGCCTTTTTGTCTACATAAATTAAAGCCAACGTGTATAGTTAAGAGCAGATGTACGTAGGTACACTCCCTCGTGTGCTTTTTACAATGTGATCGATAGTAATAGAATTATATGGTCTAAAAATCTGTAAATAAAACTATTTAAAATTAATAAAGATATAAAAATATTTTTTTCCTTACAAATATACATACCTCTATTTATAAGAGGGGAAGTGAGAAAAATAAATAGTAAGAGAATCGAATTAATATGAAATAAAATAGATAAAAATGTATCTAATATCCAGATAACCCTGAATCTTGTAGAAAAAGAATCGGGAAATATATTGTAATAATGAATCATTAAAAGGGTTAGTTGAGGATATGAGTATATGACTATGAGGGTGGATATTATTTTAGGTTCTTAATTTACTCGCATTTATGTTAGCAGTTCATTGTTTGATTACACGACACAAAGTTTTGCTAAAAAATATTAATCTAATCCTAAATATAAGACGCAGTTAACTTTTTATTTTTTAGAGAGATTAACGAAGCCAAATAAATTACTTTTGAATATTTATATTTATCGTTTTTTCTTTAAATTAATTTGATTGACTTATAAATTAATGTATAATCCAATAATATACAATATTAAGCCATTTATTTAGCTTTTCTAATCTTTTTTAAAAAATCAATTATATCCTATATTTATGATCGAAAGTGGAGGTAGAATATTAAATGAACAACCCTTTGTTTAACATGAAAAACCAGAAAAGAGATATATTGATACAAAATTAGATTTTTAATCATTATTGACATATCTAGTTATGGAAGTTTTAATTTGTATAGTGATGGTGATGGATTAGCTCATGACTTGTACCAGATGATATTGAGTTATTTACTTTAAAATGATTAGATTCATTAATTAGATGTATGATGAAGTCCCACATCATGTGATTAGCAAATTAATCATATTTATATAAGTGAGTGATGATTGAGTACTCCATCTATAATAATTTAATCTATCTATAGTGTAAGTAAAAAGCTTTTCATATGTTAATATTAATATTAATATATATTAATAATAATGTAGAACTCCAATAACATTCTCATAAGAATATATAAGTACCATTGTGATTTGTTATGTACAACAAGCTTAAAGTTCTTTTTATTCAGCCATATTTTCTTTTGTATAATGACATCTTATAAAATGCTAGCGGAAAAAAAGAAAAGAAAAGAATATCTTATGAAACGGGGGAAAACCCATCTATACCCATCACCATCCGATTTTTTATTTTATTTTTAAATGTTTGAAATTACCTGCAAGTCTCACAATAATTAATTCATTTCAAAAAAAATTTATGACACCCTTTTATTCTGACAACAAAGAAATTTTGGGTATTGTAAGCTTGCATAAAATTTAAAAACGTGTCATATTTTTGAGGGTTTACAAATAATGTGACTAATAAATACAATATTTATTTTAGTATTTATTAATGTGCAAATCCTCCAAGAATATTCAAAATATTTCAATATTTCTCTGATTTTTTTTAAAATTTTAATGTCTCCCAAAAATTTAAAAATGTAACAATGTTACTCTAACCGTTAACATAGTTAATTTTGACCATTAGCTCTTTAGTTTGGCTAAAATAATACATGACACTTATTTAGACACTGAAAACAAAAGATGATGAGGTGGTGTAACGATTAAATTAGTACCTCGTAATAATATCTTATGTATTATTTTAGTTAAATTAAAGAGCTAATGGTAACTTTATTAACGGTTAGAAGCAACATTGTTGTATTTTTAAACTTTCAAGATAATATTAAGATAGAAAAAACTTCTAAGTACTATTGAGATTTTTGAACATTTTCGATACGGATTTACACCTAACCCTAAATAAATACTCCCCCCAGTCCTAATTATAAGAGCTAGTTGATTTTTTTGGAGAGATTGAGGAAGTTAATTAAATTACTTTAGAGTATTTTTATTTTTATTTTTTTCTTCAAACTAATTAGTTTAACTAATAAACTAATATATAATTTAAGGATACACAACATATGAAATGATTAAGTAACTTATTTAGCTTCTTTAATCTCTAAAAAAAAAGTCAACTAGTTCTCATAATTAGGACTGGAGATAGTATATAGTCAAGGCGAGGCATAGGTTAAAAATGTTAAAGACGTCCCTTTTCTTGGTGTCTAGGATTCCATAATGTGAGAATGAATGTGTATGGGCAAGCACATACCTCTAGAAGCTAACCTTGCCCCCAAAAAAAAGAGTTTAAAAAAAGCATTCAACATCATTACCACTATATCTTTTTCCCCATAATTAACTTTTTATTTTGTTCGATTTGATTAAACAATTTGACTAATGGTGGTTCAAACAATATAGTTTATTAATATTATTTTAAATATATTTTGTGTCATCATCTCATCTCTGTACTTACATTTTTTTATACATTGCAATCAAACTTCAACCCCATATGTATTGTCTTATTCAATTCATATTTTGCTTCCTTGACTCTCCTACTATATTATTATTACAACTATACTTTTTTTAATAGCATATACAAAATACTTTGAGAAATAATAAATTAGATGGCTTATGACTTAGAAATATTTTAACTTATTACTCCTATGATATATGAAAATTAAATTAATTTATCCAATATTCATTATATTACATAAAACGAAGACATATGATTGTATTAAATATATACATTCAATTGCATGATTTTTTTTTTATTTACAGAATTAGAATAAATTACGTGCGTGCACTAGTTGTGAGTCATATTACTTACAAATAAGGTAACTTTTTAATATTTTACATTGATATATTGATTATATATTATTATATTTCAAACAAGTCTTAAGTTGACAAGTTGATATTTTATACATAATAGAATTCTATAGAGCTTCAACATCAATCAACTTAACTTGCAATTTTCTGCCCACAAAGAAGTGTTATGTACACTCCCCTTACTATTATTTTGTTTATTTTGTCCTATCTGGCCCTCCTTTGACTTTTGATAATATATTAATCCAAATTTCTTTTATTCGCATACAATTTTAAACGATTGCTTGTATACTAGTTCAGTTTTGAAAAAAGTGAATGTTTTCTAATTCAATATTTCAAAAAAAAAAAACCTCTTTTGAATAATCTTTTGATTGAGTTTTTAATAAATTAAATAACTTTTCTCGTAGTGATGGGAACCTTTCTAGAATTAAAATTTTTTAATATAGAATCCTGATATTTTATTCATTTAAATTTGCAGCACAGACCACATCCATTTGTGAACACCAGCATCCATGTAACTAAGACAAACATTTAAAATGTTTTTTTGAAAAAATTGTATAGAAATCTCTAAAAAAAAAAGAAAAGAAAAAGCTTACAATTCAACAATGATATTCCCAGTAATTCTTTGGTTTGGTTTCTCTCATCATCCCTTATAATATTTAAATCATATCCGTTCAATCAATCTGAAAAGTAAAAAATGAGTCACGTCATCAAGTTATCACTCATTGGACTTTTTTCTCCTCTTCTCAATCAACGATCCAAGCTCTTCTTTCAATCAACGGTCTTTATAAACTCATGAGAAATGATGAGAAAATGAGATAATAAGAGGATCTGCTCTCGTAATTCTATTTCCTCGCCCACTAATATAAGATTCATTTGATGGTTTTTTTTTTTTGAAGCTAAACATAATTAAACTTTGATTTTTTTCCTCTCGTAATATTCCAATTTATCGAAGCATTTTTTTCCTCCTCCGTGGATAAAATTAAATTTTAATCAATAAATGGTAAAATTATTTTTGAAAAAAATTCAACAAATTCTATTCATATTAACTACAAATAACTAACCTACCCACTTTTTTTAAAATTTAAAAAAAAAAATTACATGAACTTTTCTTATTGAAAGTTAGTTACCACTAACTTGATGGTTTTTCAATTTCACTTGTATTTGTTGAATTGCCCAACAAAAATCAAAGGGGGAAAAAAATCCAACAACACATCAATCTTCAAACCTAATGCTTTTTTCTTAAGTCAAGGACTGGTGAATGAAGTTTTAACAATAGCACAGCTTGCGCCATTGAAGGAAAGGTCAAACTGAGAGAAACTTCAATCTCCACGACTTTATAGTTTCAATGAAACCAAATTAGCTGCGTCATTTATAAGAAAATTAAAATATCTCGGAATTGCATGTATTCTTTCTTTACCTCTTTGTATTTTGTGATGATGGTCAAAGGGCATGAAGCTTGACTTTTGGTAGCTTCTTTTTTGTTCTTCCTATTTGCTGCTCTGTCCACATCAGCCATGACGACAACCTTAATGGTTTTTCTAACGGTACCCAACACTTAAAAAAAATAAATAAATAAAAATCATATTACTAGATATTGGAGCAACCAACTAGTTCAGCCCCTCCTGTTGAAAGTCCACTTAAAGGATTGGGGTGTCCAAGCGAGAGTTTTCTCCATACATAGAGACTAAATTCAATACTAGGTGGTTAAGGGGCAAGATACTTACCACTAGAGTCAATCCTCATTGGTGAGAAATATTCCTCTTGTGTATCACTCTGGTTCTATTTATAAGTCATTTTTGACTAAAAATTTTGGTCCCATTTACAAGTCCTTTTTGACCAAATAAATGAGATTGTAACAATTTTACCCATATTAATTGTACCAATGAAAAATAGAGAGAGAGAGAGAAAAGAGTTAAAAGGTACCCAATTACAAATGAAAGTAAAGTTAAAAGTTCACCCCATAATCATTGAGCTAACTACCTCTTTTTGGTATGTGTAATTTGATCAAAAGGGAGTTATAAATAGGATCAGAGTGGTAGCTGAAAATTGGAAAGAGATCACTTTGTGGCTGCCAAAAGTGAAACAAAAGGGATAGTTCCTGATTTAGGATCAATCAATGGTGGACATAAACAGAGAACCCATTTCTTAGATCAATTTTTATACACACACACACACACAAAAGTTGAGGTAAGTTTAGTTATGGGTACTTATCTAGATTAGAGTATACCTCCGAACTCAAAAAACTTTTACAGAGGTATTTATATATTGTTCACCAATAAAATCTCATAACTTTATGCTTATGAGCCAAACCTTTTACCAACTGAACCAACATTTCTTAACCATTTATCATATTTCTCATATCAATTGAACATAATACTCTTCCAAACGCTCTAGTTTTTAATGAGATCCTCAATTTATGGGCCATGATTCTGAACAAACAAACCCATCCCGCTTGGCCCATATAATATATATCCCACAGTGACTTGTTCATGAACTAATCCAGCTTAATCTGAACTGGGCCTTGACTGTGTTTCCGTCTTTATAAAACAAGAAAATCAATAGTTTGAGGATATTGGGAGTAATCTCCCCATCCCCTTGTACTGGGTTCGATCCCCCCATCCCCTATCGCCTATGTATAAAAAAAAAAAAATCAATAGTTTGAGGATATTATCAGCATCAATCATTATACTAATATATAACAAAGCCACGACACACATGTACCAACACGGAAGAGATTTTGAATACTTAAGGATGAGATCTTAAGTTTAAGTCCGTGTAAATATAAAAAAAACACCTTTTAAAGAGCTGCTCTTAATTACACCCGACAATTTTCGAATCTAGTTCAGTAAGAGAGCCACATAAAGGGAGAAAAAAAACCACACTCAGTGTGCCTAAGGGACAATGCAGTGCAGTGAAATGCGTGTGTGTGTGTGTGAAGGGCCCAGGAGTCTGTCTGGGTCTGCTTGTTGGCTTCTTTTCATAATTAACACACAACTCACACCACAATTATATCATATCCACTACATCAAACTTTTGCAGATTCATCCTCTACAAAATCTCTGGTGATGATCACATGCTACAATAAAGTTATTTACTCTCTATCTATTTGTTTCCATTTATTCATTGATTCATTTCAGATATATATGTGCATGGAAGATCTCAATGATATGATAGAGATATATAGTGAACAAAACTACAAGTTACTTTCAGGCAAAACAACCTCAACCATGCATCTGCTGAATCCTTTTGATATGATTCTTTGACATATAATTCATAATTTCTAACTCATATTATTGTCCCAAGAAACGACATCTCACTGATGACTGAACTTATCGTTAGCTTTTCCCCTTTTATTCTTTGATAGGAAAATATTTAGGTGAGTTCGGTTTTTGAGATTTATCACAGTCCAAGCAAACCTTGCAATAAAATTCAGAGAGTATTTAAGGGATACATACAAATTATCTATCAATGAGATCTTAATATATTTTAGTTATGTACTTATTCAAATTTATACTCTTATAAATTATATTCTTCAAGTTCTTAATATAAGAGTCACTTTATATTGATTCTTATATTTATAACTGGAGGGAGCGGTATCTTTATCAACCATGACAACTTTTATTGATTTATAGTTTGCTTTTATCGTACAAGGAAGTTGGGATTAACTGTCAATGACCCAAAAATCTTGGTACGTAAATGTTGGTCAATCGCTTACCCTTGCATATATCCATAGCTAAAGGTGGCAAGCTGACCAATTACTTTATATGCCACTCTGGTCTTCTTTTTATAAGTCAAGTTTACATAATTCTTATATATTAAGGAAAGTTGATTAATTGATTAAATGTGTCATAAGTTGACGCATTTTTCTATTTCTACCCTCATTTATGAATGATATTAACAACCCCGATCCCCTCACATCTTTCACTGTTACCAACATAAAATAACTCTTTTTTAAAAAAAAATTTACATTCAATGAGTAAAATTGTAACACATTGTCTTTAATTACTCTTTAAGTTGACTTTAATAAGGACTAATTTTTTCCCCCCAAACTGAACTTATAAAAAAAGATCAGAGTGCTATTGTTACTTCAATCCATTCATATATTATCCCATGATTGGCAAAGTTATGAAAAATCTAGACTTTAAGTTATGATGAAGTTTCTGGAGGCAGTTTGCAAATTATGTGTCGGCCAATACTTAATTAAGGAGTACAAAAGAAGGAGGGAAAGGTGTGTCATTTAGTAAAATTAGGTAGTTTGTTCCTATTTTCTACGTTTCTACGGCCAACACAAATAGTTATGCAAGTTGGTGATTAAATTGATTGACTCTAATGTCTTGTATTTCACTTTAATTAACATAAGAGGCTTATGAATTAATAAAGTGATTAATTAATCACACACAACCCATCAAAGGTTCAGTCAGCTTGAAGGTCAGAAGGTTGAGTCACTACAGCAATGAAAAGAAAGGTAGACATGGGAATACTAAACATGATGAAGTCAATAATTTAACAATTTGAAGCTATCGTATAAAAGGACACCCATTAAAAGCTAAGGATACATATTGAGGTATGTATGATATACCACTCTGGTCCTATTTATAAGTCCAGTTTGACCAAAAAATTTGGTCCTTTTTATAAGTCCATTTTAACCAAATAAATGAGATTGTGACAATTTTGCCCATAGTAATGATGATGAGAGAGATTGGCTAGTTATGTTGGAAAGAAAAAAAGAGGAGAGAGATTTAACAATAAATTTTAAAAAACTCATTCATAAATAAGGGTAAAGTTGAAAATTTGTTCCATAATCATTGAGATACTTATATTTCCTTGATATGTGAGATTTGGTCAAACTAGACTTATAACTAGGACCAGAGTGGTATATGGTGAAGTGAAGCATGCAAGGCTATGACTTCATCATGAATGGTGAATAAAGTTGGATTAAGATTCAATTTTGTCCTAAAAGTTTTTGCATAGAAGCTGGGGTATTTAGAAGCTTTTGTTGGATCAATATCAGTCTAGAAATGTTAAAAAAATGAGCAGAAGTCCCTAATCATTAAAAAATTAATGTTAACTATTAACATTTTTAATGGTCAGGTGGGGTGATCTTGATGCTCATTTTTTAAATGTCTTGGAGTAATACTGATCCAACAATAACTTTTGAATACTCACTGTTCTTTGTTCTTACGTAAAAAATTCTACATGCAAAATTAGACGTTAACCTGAGAATAAATGGAGCTCATCATATCCTCAACATTAACAAAGTGAACAAATAGCATGTGATTTGTCCCACAAGTGAATATGATCATAATAATAATATCCTCTGAATATTCCAAGTGTGGTATCCCTTTTTTTTTTTTTTTGGTCAACATTCCAAGTGCGGTACCAAATTAAAGGATGTTGCATTTTCCCATACTGTATAACTGCAATCAAAGTCATCAATACAAATTCATTGAATTAATTACCCCTAACTTATAATTACTTATGTTTATCATTCTATATCAATATTTGCTTTTCACTTCGTATGTAGTCCATCAACTTTACCTATGAGTTACACTTTGAGTAGCCATAATCTCAAAATTTGTATATATGTAGCATAATGGGGACAAGAATGATTGAAATCAAATACTCCCTCCGGTTCTAAATATATGACAAAGTTTGTAGTACAAATTGCACTACAAAACTTTACCTATGAGTTAGACTTTGAGGTAGCCGTAATCTCAAAACTCTTTCCGGTTCTAAATATATAACAAAGTTTGTAGCACAAATTATATTAAAATTTTATCCTATATTTAGGATGTGAGGTAATACATTTAATACTTTAAAGATCCATAAAATGAGTCAAAACAATAAGTATAATTTTATTTTTCTCATTGTCAGGCCATCTATATTCTTATCCCTAATTAGGAGATTTAAAAACTCAATTGAAAATCACAATTATTAGACTTTGGATCCAAATCGACCTTTGATGAGCCAGATTATTTGATTGAGAAATAAGATATGAGAGATCAATAAGCATTAACTGAAAAAAAAAAAGAATAATTGAGGAACAAATAACCTTATATTAGGAAATTAATGAACAATTAATTTTCTAACCGTTACTTAGAGGGTAAGTAAGCAGAGATCATACCTTCCTGGTTACCCTAACCTTGTAAATTGTGGTGCCTTCTTCACTTGTACTTTACCCTTGCCATTGACTTATTTGGCTCTTTCTTCTTCTCTTCTATTTTCTTGTGGTGTTGCTATGTCCTGTTACTCAAGTTTAGATTCTAATAGTCTAAACCCTACATTATCATCAGTTTTTTTTTTTTTAAAATATAAATTTTAGGAAAAGGGTTGAGTTTACCCATAATCTAAGGATAGGGCGTTTGGAGCCCAGTCCACAGGGTATACTGGCTAGAGAGTACACATGCCTCCACATCTACCAGCGTTTTCACTGCTTCGTAGATCCCTAGGATTCCTCCCCCAACGCCTTGACCAAGGCAGGGATCGAACCCCCTCCCTCAAGGTGAGGAAGTCCAACCCCTATGTCAGTTGAACCCAAGGACGAGAGGTACATCATCATCAGTTAGTTCGACTTGTGTAGTGTAGGAGGTTGGACCAAAACTAAATATGGACCCAATTAGGTACGCACATTCTCTTCTCTCGTGATTTTCCTTCATCAATCAAAGGCATTAATTCTACAACATCGTCTCTCAACCATAAATATGAATTAATAGAAATCGATGTGGAGAAAATGAAAAGAATTTCACTTCAATACTTTCTAACATGGACCTTGCCTTTTGCCATGAGGATGCTTAAAGATGCTTTAAACGTTTTTACATTAATGGAATATTATAAGTCACTTTTAACTAATTCAGACATGTCAATATAAATAATTAAAATCATTAAACTTGTCATAAAATTTAAATAATTCTCAATATTATCCTTATAAACTGCATTAATTTATACTTTTTATCGCTATTCTAGGTAAAAAGAATGAGGAAGATCCACTAAAAAGTGCCCTATAAAAGAGGTTAGATGGAGTATATCCATCTTTGGGAATGAAGAAGATGCAAAGGCGAATAAATGCAAGGACATGAGTGTTGAAACTAGAAATGTATTGGTAAGTGTCAAGCGCCGCCTCGTAGCGTGATGGCACTAGGGCCAACCTTAAGAGCTGATCTTCCCCCTTATCTAGGGTTCGAGTCCTACCTCCCCTTCTTCTCACTGACTGTATCAAAAAAAAAAAAAATATTGGTAAGTGGAATTTGAGGAAGGAACAAAAAAGACATGAGTGAGCCATGGAGGTTAAGAGGTATGTTTGGGAAGTTATGGAAAAGGGGCACGTGTGAGATGGCCCTTAGAGCATTTAGAAGTATGAATTAGATGATGTGTCACACTCCACTCCAACACCAAGTCCAAGAAGATTCGGATGAATTAGATGATGTGTCACACTCCAACACCAAGTCCAAGAAGATTCGAATGAATCACGAACAATATCGTACATGTGTCCACCTTATTCACCTAATTCCCCTTATGATGGGGTCAACATTTTGGAGCTTTGAGGTGATCCCTGCTATATCACTTGTATCTATCATTACCTACTGCCTTTTGGCTTCTCTCTCTACCACATTATCTCCAAATTTCTCACATTCTCTCTCTCTCTCTCTCTCAATTAAAAGGTGATATTTTATCTTTAAGTTTGTAATAAAAAACCTGTTTTTCATATGTAAATTATCTGATCTAAGATGGCAATTAAGAAGTGGATCTGCCTTTTCTTTATTTTTCTACCATCAAAACACTCGAAATGAGAAAGATAGGTATGGTAGATCTTATTTTCTCCCTAAACTAGATAACTAATTCATAGAGATTAATTAAACAATTGTTTTAGTTATCTATAAAAAATGCGTCTTGGTTTTTCTAAAATAACTTATTTAATTATTGAGTTAAGATATAATTTTACCCTAAAGTAATTACTTAGTGCTAGGTATTCAAAAGTTTTTGGAGTAGCGATTTCAGACTCGAAGTGTTAAAAAAGAGAAAATTTGCTATAACCATTATAAACCTAACGTTGATAATTAAAAAATTAACGCTGCTGTTTTTTTTCCTTTTGTTTTGGATATACAACGCTCCTGAGCGGTTATTAATTGAAGTTGCACCTTGAAAAAAATTTCTAAATATCCCGTGCTCTTGATTACTTGCATAAAGGAATTTGTCTATTTCTCCCGTCCTAATTATAAGACTTAGTTAATTTTTTTGGAAATATTAAGGAAGCTAATTAAATTACTTTAAAATATTTTTATTTTTATTTTTTTCTTCAAATTAATTAGATTAACTAATAAACTAATTTATAATTTAAAGATACACAACATAAGAAATGATTAAGTAACTTATTTAGCTTCCTTAATCTCTCCAAATAAAGTCAATTAGGTCTTATAATTAGGACCGGAGGTATTACAACAAGTATGCTTATTAGAATTTGAATTTATATTTTCTTCCTTATGAGGTGAAGTCACTTACTACTTTAATAACAGCTCGATAATAATAGTCTAATAGACCTTTTTTAACTAGTTTTTCTATTTAGAATGGGTTTTTTTTTTCTTCTTTTTGTGCCAATAGGTAGGTCCCATTTGATACTTGGGACCTACTAAAATCTTTCTATTTTTATCTTTTACCTATGTGATCCATTTTTCCCCCAACCACCATCTATGTGGCCTTGAACCCAAAGAAAATCCACTCTCCAAAAGTAGCCATGATCATTTCAAACTTTTTTTTTTTGTGATATGAGTGAGAGGTTACAAATTTTGACTATCATAGAAAATTTTTCACTAGCAACCTTTTCCAATTTTTTTATGGACTCTCCAATTTTCTTAAATAGCCATTTCAATTTATAATATAACACATATTTAAAGAGTTGAACTTAGTCTTAAATATAAAACATAACTTTTATATCTCTTAATTATTTCCTAATTTACCTCTACTAATATTTCTTCAATAATAATAAAAAATGAGAGGAAATAAAAGAATAAATAAGTATGATTATGGTGTTTTAAAAAAACATGTTATGCTAATTAATTATGACTAGGGTATTTTATAAAAAAAAATGTTATAATAACTAACTAAATTAATTTTTTTTAATTTAATCAAATGAAATAGATATATCTTATATTATTGGTGGAAAGGAGGGAAGAGTACCTCAATTTGGTGGAATTAATGCTCAGATCCGACGGCTACAATTTACCTCAATCTCAACCGTTGAAATCTCTATCATCTCACCGGTTTATGTGCTATGAATATCGCTCAATCCTCCGCTTCTAAGCTTGAAGTGTACCTTAATGGTGAACCAGGCCAAGTTCTGATTCATTGCTTAAAGCAGCCGCCCACAATTGCTCTTTACTCTCGCATTCAAAATTTGTTACACCTTCTTGTCTACGCTATCAAAAAACTTGTGCTTTCTAATATATTTCGGGACCCCAAAACCAAGGCGGTTCTACTCGTAGCAGGTCTGCTTTCCACATCCACGAGGTTTTAGTATACTGAATATTCGGGAGTCCCTTTGATTTCTCCTAGACATTGGCTTCGGTAAGTGGTTCAGCTTTTGGAAGCACTCTCCTCGTTCCCTCCACCAATCCCCCTCGACCTTTCTGTCTTCAAACTTCTCTCTGAAATTTCGTAAATTTCTAAGCATTTGTCTCTCTGTACACAAATTTCCGCCTTAATTCTTGAGCCTTCTCACTTTTTCTTATTTTTCCAGCTTTATTTCATTTGTGCCTCTGATTCAAATGCCAAACGTTTTGGATCTAGGATTCGAATTGCGTCTCAACTTTTCCTTGCATTTTACTCTCCCATATATGTGTTCAACCGTCATCATCTTGCACTTGGCATTTTGCATGGATTGAAGGGCTGGTTTGGTGGACAACGCATGGACCTGTAAATACTACGGTATATTGCCTTTTGAGCCAAAATAACAGAGAGTTCTCTTCCTTGGGTATAATGTTACATTGACTTAGAACGCTTCTATAACGGTCTCGTTGTTAGCTCTTAAATTCCTTTAAAATTCCTTTCCTGACTAATTTCAAATTCTTTTTTCCTTGATATTCCGGAATTTTTCTTTCTTGTTAATTTGAACGATGTCTACTGAGTTACTTAATAACAATCCATAATCAAGTAGTGATTCGCTGCATCGGTGGCAGATCCACTGAACAATTATAGATATGTACTGAGGCTCTGTAAACTTAACAAATTCTTCTGTTTTTCCCCCCCTTTTTGTTCACAGGCGTGATAGACTTTATTGCAGTATTAGTCCAATCATTATGCCATTCAGAGATTTTGTTCGTGAGCTCAGGGGAATTCGAGATGGCATGGGTAATATATCTAGAAGAGGGATAGATGCCAAGCGTAATTATTGCCGTGGAAAATCTCTTATTGCACCTGAATTGTCATCACCGGCATCGTCATCTTTGTTAGTGACTGAGCAGAGCCGCTGGGCGAACTTGCCACCAGAATTGTTATTAGACATAATTCAAAGGGTGGAAGAAAGTGAAACTTCCTGGCCTGCCCGGCGGGTGGTTGTAGCCTGTGCCTCAGTTTGTAGGTCATGGAGAAAAATTACAGAGGAGGTGGTAAAGACACCAGAACAGTGTGGCTGGCTTACCTTTCCCATATCGCTGAAGCAGGTGATAGCACATATTGCAGTTTATGTAATCACTTACCTATCTTAAATTCAGAAGTACATATTACTAATTTGTGATTCAGCCCAATTAAATTGTGATGACGCTTCTCTATCTGTTAGCCTGGTCCAAGAGAGACTCCTATACAGTGTTTTATAAAGAGAGAAAGGGCGACTTCAAAATATCGTTTATATCTTGGATTGAGCCCAGGTACTATCGATGATCTCTCATAGTTTCTTTGCCACCGTTGCTTCATATTGCTGTTGTGAAGAGTCGAAGGCTTCTTTTTGAATTCAAACATTGGTGTTGAACATGTTGAAAAGACCAATCATTACTGTGTTGCAGTCTCCTACATGAGCAAAGTCTTTTGATAATATAATTTAAGAAAGCATGCAATTCTGCCCATATTAGTAAAACCATTGCAAGCGAAGACTCTTATTTTTATTCCATGATTTGGCAGATCAGGGCCAAAAAAAAAAAAAAATCTTGAATCCACAATTTTTTCCTCTGAAGTTTCTTTCTGTTGAGTACTTTTCTTGACGAATTATGTTGTTTGGCCGTGTGTAACTGTGGAAGCTGTTACGAAGACCAGATTTTGTATGCAAACTTTAATAAATCCTTTATTTTCATGTCTCACTTTACCTTTTCTTTTGGAGAAAATCTCTCTAGTTCTTTGGAAGTGAAGCATTTATTATCTCTATCGTTATGTAGCTCTCTCTGGGGATATGAGCAAACTACTACTGGCAGCAAAGAAGATTAGACGGACAACATGTACAGAATTTTTGATATCCTTGGTCACAGATGATTTTTCTAAAGCAAACAATACTTATGTTGGAAAGCTGAGGTTAGCCAAACCCCTGCAAGGTCTCATCTTTTTTTTGCTACATTCTTTTATTGTCAAATTGATCTGTAAGCAATGGACAGGTCTAATTTTCTTGGCACCAAGTTCATGATCTTGGATAGTCAGCTTCCGCTAGACTCTTCCCTCCCATTGAATGGTAAATTGCAGCCAAGAATCCATTCAAAGCAGGTTCTTCCAAAGGCTGCTGCTGCTGCTGCAAAGAATAATGTGGCCACCATATCTTATGAGCTCAATGTTCTCCGCACGAGAGGTCCAAGGAGAATGCGGTGTACGCTGCATTCAATTCCCATATCTGCCATCCAAGAAGGGGGCACTGCTCCTACTCCTTTGAAGTTTACTTATGGCCTTAATGAGCATTTATCTACCTCATACTCATCAAAAGGGGAAAAGCCAGGAGTTGAGGATGACTCAAATAGTGACTGCAAGCCCCTAGAACCGAACCACAATACAGGGGGGCCGCTGGTTTTGAACAATAAAGCTCCTAGATGGCATGAACAACTGCAGTGTTGGTGCTTGAATTTCAAAGGCCGTGTTACAGTGGCCTCTGTGAAGAACTTTCAGCTTGTGGCAGCTGCAGAACCTCAACAAAATGTTTCAGCCACAGAGCAAGATAGAGTGATACTGCAATTTGGGAAGATTGGAAAGGACATTTTCACCATGGACTACCGCTACCCCCTCTCTGCGTTTCAAGCTTTTGCAATCTGCTTGAGCAGCTTTGACACGAAACCTGCTTGCGAGTGATCACATGACTTGTCTCATAAAGGGCTGACTTCATGTTACTCCTGCCTTCCTATACATGTACATACATTCTTGAAAAGAAAAAGAAAATGTGAAAAAGCAACAAAGGAAGCAGTTGGGCTGCAACTCTCGCGCCAATCAGTGCTGCCTTCATGTACAATTGCAATTTTGTTTGACCCTGCTGTTAGGCTTGGTGCTTAATTGGCAAGTTTTCTGAGTAATTAATTTCTCCATGCATATTGTAGTTAATCGTGTATAACAATATTTTTTTTCCTAGTTATGTAATTTGCAAAATGACGAGTCGTATAATCCATTTTGTAATTGAGCCAGCTTTAGTTGATAACGGTATGTAATTTGGATGAAACTGTCAAAGGGCGGTACCGATGTTGATATCTAGAAACTTTCAAGTTTGAAGTGGATTAGACAGCATCATTTTTTTTTTAATTAGTTACAAATATATTTACAAACTTCCTATCTCCTATGCAGTATATTATGGGCGTGAAATAAATGATGGGCTAATTTTGTCATCGGGTTTTAATATTATTATCCCTTTGAATCTTCACCATCAGACTTGATGGACTCCGCTGGCCTTCGGGGAAGAATCAATTGAACTCCAGGGTCTTTTTCGGTGACAGAACCTTGAAACATCAGTGAGTTATTGATACCCTGTATATTACTGTTGACATACGCATTACCCACTTCATCAGGTTCAACCAAACTATTGCCAGACCCTTCCTCTCTATCAGACTCAGTGGTCACCTCAGGGCTTTCCTTCGAATCCGTCCTATGGTCTTGGTGTATGTGAACCGACCCTTCTTTCTTAGTTGACTCTGCGCCCATGTGCATTGTTGCTCCTCTGTTTTCGCCAGCCAGAGTAATCGCTCTAAAAGATTTATCTTCCATGGTGTCTGCAGGCTGCCCCATTGCTAGTTTTTGAACAAACTTGGAAATATCCTCTATAATGCCTTCTTTCAGGGCAGTTTTTTCTCCAATGGGTGAAATATCCTCTTGATGGGAAGGGATGGACACATTCTTGTTCGCTGGATATATCGAGCTAACAACTTTGGTGTCTTTTCCGGTGGAATTGGAGGCAGACATGACTTTGCCCTCTATAATCTCTCGTGTGTCCTGCCTTTTCCTTTCTGCTCTAATGACCATGCTAGATGAAGCTGTAGTCTGTGTTCCTGACTCAGAGGACGTTCTCTTATGTTGAGGAGAGGTCTTTGGTTGGATTGGTTCTTCTGGCGTGGAGACGGTTTTCAATGGGGACATTTTTTGTTGTGGCACTGGCTTAGACACATGGGGGCTAGTTTTCAGCGGAGATTCCTTTACTTCTGTCTTTTGTACAGACTCAGGAGAAGAGATCCTTACTTGAGTTTGTTCTTTAGATTTAGGACTGGCTTTTGATGGTGACTCCTTCAGTTGTCGTACTGACTCATGCACATGAGAAGGGATCTCTGATTTGGTTATTTCTTGAGACTTAGGACTGGTTTTAGATGGTGATTCTTTTGCTTGTGGCTTTGACTCAAACACACGAGACTCCGTCCTTGGCGGTTGAACTAACTCAGACACATGGGAAGATGTTTCTGGTTGAATTACATCTTGGGATATAGGGGTGCTTCTAGAAGGTGACTCCTTCAGATGTGGGACTGATTTGGGTTCATGAGGAGAGGCCTTCAATTGGGTTATTTCTTGAGGCGTAGGGATGGTTTTGGATGGTGATTCTTTTGCTTGGGGCTTTGACTCGTCTTGAGACTCTGTCTTAGGCTGTGGAATTGATTCAGACACAAAAGATGTTTTTGGTTGAGTTAGATCTTGGGACTCATGGGTCTTAGGCTGTGGAATTGATTCCGTATGTGGAACTGATTCAGACACTTGAGGAGGGGTCTTCAATTGGGTTATTTCTTGAGACTTCGGGATGGTGTTTGATGGTGATTCTTTTGATTGTGGCTTTGACTCAAACACATGAGACTCTGTCTTGGTTTGTGGAACTGACTCAGACACATGGGAAGATGTTTCTGGTTGAATTAGATCTTGAGACTCAAGGGTGGTTCTCAAAGGTGAATCCTTCATAGAAGGCACTGGCTCAGACACATGAGGAGAGGACTCTGATTGGGTTACTTCTTGGGACTTGGGGATGGTTTTGGATGGTGATTCTTTTGACTGCGGCATTGACTCAGACACATGAGACTCTGCCTGTGGCTGTGAAACTGACTTATCAAACACATGGGATGATACTTCTGGTTGAGTTCGGTCTTGAGACTCTGAGATATTTGGCTGGGTTGGTTCTTGAGATTTGGGTATGGTTTTTAATGGCGACATCACTGGTTGTGGCTCTTGCCGTGTCACTGCCATCTTTTCCTTTTCTTGTTGAGCTGGTGGTTGAGGTTGAGGAGTTGAGAAAGAGGACACAGAAGCCAAGGCACTGGTCACTGAAAATGGTTTTTCTGGCCGAAGTGAATGAGATGGTGTTTCTTGTTGAGGATCAGCTATTGGGATATCCTGAGTATGAGCTCGTGCCGGGGCTTTCTCTGGTGACCCGTGGATGAGGATGCTCGTGTCTGCTTGCTCTTGGGATTTTGATTTATCTTTTGGAGGAGTAATTGGACTTCGTGCTGGAGCTGATGGTGCTGAAAACCGACGGAATATAAATGAAAATAGCTTCTTTTTCTTTGCCATTGGTGTTTGAGGATAGAGATCTCTAAAGACCAAATAGGATGGTGATATATGTTTTTCACTAAGATTTTGGCTTAAGGCAGATTTGGAGGTTGCAAAATTTTGTGGATGCAAAAACACCTGAAATAACACTTTACATGCAGAAGTATTTTGTGAACTCAAGATTTCTTATTGCTTCCTCTAGAGCTTTTAGCATTTATTCCTTTGAAAGCATTTCCTTTAATGCTTTGTTTGGTTTTGTCTTGTGATAAAATGTTGCAACCTATTCTAATCTTGTGAAGGAAGAGAAGGCAAATTTCGGTTACCTCTCACAGGAGGAATTCCAAAGTATATACTTTGCCTCATTGTCAGCTTTTGGTGTTCATTTTGCAACTCATACACATGTTGGTTTTGCAATTCATATTTATTTTAGGTTTTAGTTTTATATTTTGCTTGCTATGTTGTGTGAATGAAGAGCCAAAGTGCCTTCATACGCACCATGAAGAAAAGAATTATCTATGGGAGAAGACACCTTCAAAAAGCAACATTTTAATATAAAAAAATGTGGAGCTCGGGGACTAAATTAACTTTTTAAAAATAATTTAATTGTTCATTTCAGTTTATACAAATATTTAATCACCTAGAAGTATTATTAATTTGAATTTATAAAAGGGAGTTTAGTGGAGATGGATACCACGTTGAGCACAATAATTGAAATCATTTTTTGGAGGCCAGTTTGGTATGTGGATAATCATATCAGGACTCATGGACAAGAAGTTCGGAAGGAAACAAAGTTTGATTTTACGATAAAAAACTAATTCTTTATGACGAAATCACTTTTAAGATAAGATAATAGAATAAAAAATTTATATTCATTTCCCCAAACAAAAGAAAAAGGTCCAACAAACTTAAGTTTTGTGCTTACAAATGGCACACCAAACAGCTTCCTTCAAAACGCTGAAATGAGGATCTTCTTTATCTTTGCCATCATGTCTCTCTCTCTCTCTCACACACACACACGTCGTCGTCGTCTTCTTCTCATGTCATTATGGAGGCAGCTTCATGTGTTCTTCAGTGCAATATGTCTGGCTTTGAAACTGCTTCCGTCACACACTCTTCATTTCTCACAGATTCATAATTCTTGAAGCATACTTCACATAAGCTAAATAATGTCACGTTCATGGATATCAAATCATATAAGATCAACAAATAAATGTAACTGAGGATATCTTATCGTTAAAGATCAACAAGGAACAGCTACTAAAATTAAAGATCAAAAAGTAAAATGAGTCCCTCGTTAGATTTCATGGATATCATATCGTTAGTACAAACTTGCTGACATTAGTATTTATTGGTCTCTGGCATCAAAATAAATGTAATCTGCCTGTGAATCCTAATTACTTATAGATTTTACATAAAATGCTAGTACCTATTCATTACCAGCCTCATCAAAATAATGACAGACACATTTGTTAGATGCAAAAAAGAAAGTCCAAAATGTAATTGAGGCATGTGTTCAGTTCTCAATTCTCAGTTGAATTTAACTTTCAATTATAACATACAAAAACTTCAAAGTCAACAGAGTTAATGGATCAGAATGGTCTCAAAGACAACATCATAAGATAAGCTCTAACTTTATACAGAAGTTGCAAATCCTTTTGTATGCAACAGAAGAAAAATGTATGCCGATAGAGGTTCCACCCATACAATCCGAGTCAATCACACTGACTTCCTAAAAGTAACAAACCTCTAAAGCCAACTCTACAAAAGAAGCTTTTGAGGGGAAAATAAAATATGTAAGCAATGGGAGATATGAATTAACAAGTTCACCCACTTGTCTATCTGGTAGCAGGCAAAGTAACCTCAATCCATTCTTTGGCAGATTTTGGCAGGTGCCCTTATTGGCAACTTCTCAGAAATAATATTTTTTTCCATGTCCAGTTTCCAAAATTGAATAAAATCACCAGCAGATACTTTCACATGATCTTACATCTCAGAACCTTCTTGAACAGTAGGAAGACTATCTTCTCGGATAAATGCAGGGTTAAGAAACTTTGCAACAAAAGCCCACAGTTTATACACATCCTCAAAATTAGTCAGAAATCCCAGAGAAGCTGTGACAACTTCAAGCCTCACAAAGCCACCTTTTCTATCTTGACGACCATTTTCCATTGGCTTGCAAAGAGATGTATCTTCATGATTTGGAGGTTCACGATTATGTCTTGAGTTATCAAGAATCCGTATGTGACTGAGGAAACCAATGCCAACTGAGATTCCTTCTTTTTCAGCCAGCTTTTGCACAATCTCTGGATTGATTAGCCCCCGGCTTCTGTCCCTCACATTAAAAGCAATGGCAGCACCTCTTTCATATTTAATTTTTGGGCCATAGATGTGGACAAGATTTGCTTTGTCTTCCCCATCAGCACCCGGCAACTTCAGTTGCAGCAAAGAGGTAACAAGCCAATTTATCAAAAACCGAAGTCTAAGGGTGGTTTTATTAAGACCGAGCAAATTGATATGATCAAGATGCTTGCATATTATATCTGGCTCCCTCCTATCCCAGTCCTGTCTATCACCATACTCGCCATCACTTGTGAACTCTTCATCATCTAAGCTATTTGCACATATATCCCCTGATTCCAATGCAGGGCTAACATACTCTTCACAACTGTTCTCCAAGGTAAATGACACTCTTCGTCCCTTGCTACTGGATCCATTCTCTTCCAAACCAAAAAACCTACCGCCACCATATTGATTCCCATCTCTTCTATCCAACAACCTAAATTCGCCTTCAGTTTCCCTTCTTATGGCACTGTCTTTAATCTCAGACACTATTTCAGAGGTACAGCCATTTTCAAAGCCATGCTGCTGAGCAACAGAATGTGAATTGTTAAGCCGAGATGCTTCTAAAGCACCATTTGTAGCAGATTCAGCATGAATTGCTCTGCTTGTTCCAGGTTTTTCCTCAATCTCATTCACATACAAATGATTGGCAGACCCATTACCATTTCTTGAAAAGTCTCTCACTTCATCGGTTTGATCCCCTTCAGGGACCTCTTTCACCTGGTCTAGTTCATGTGACACTGATAGCACAGCGGCATCAAATGAAAGCACATGGTGCTCATCATGTGGACCACAATTTACATCTTTGTTATACATGGGGCTACCATATATTTTGGAAGTTGGCTTAGGAGAATGTCGCTTCTGATTCCTCTTTCCATTGAACCAAAAGGATGGAAGAGGAGAAGCTATCTTCTGTATATTCAATTGGCCTGCGTGGTCAGATCCGAATGGACTCTGTCCCAAATCAATCCAATAAGAGTTGTCCGATGACCCATCTTCACTGAAAACAGGGCTCTTCATCAACTCCCCAACAGAAATACTCTCAGTTTCTTCAAATATGGTGCTAGTTCCATCTCTTTCAGAACTATCCTGGTCCATTTCAGTCTCAAATACTTCTTGGACCTGAGCAGATGAATATACTCCAGAAAAGGCAGGCAACTGTGATCCCTGACGAGTTTCAGCAGTTTTCTCACCAGTCCCAGCAACTTCATCATCTTCAATACCTGTCAATTTGTCCAAACCATCAATAGAATCACTCAAATACAAGGGAAATTCAGGAATGATTTTCACCATTCCAGACCCAGTACTCCCTGACTGGTTTCGAAGGCTTGCCATAACCGATTTCTTGATCAGAAGACATCCAAATCCTGTGGGATCATACCCGAACACCCTGTAAAATGATGTAACTATAAAATCAGGCCGGAATAGAGACAAGCCAAGTGAATCCATGTCCTTGGGACCCAATGATCCTGCATCAAGCAAGACATGCCAGTTGTTCTGCTGCGCCAGTGCCATCCACTGGTAAGAATACCTAGCCCCTGTTACTCTAGACTGAACAGGGAACACAAAAAGGCCAGTTGCGGAATCCTTCTTCCTCCTCTTCTTGCTTGAAATCCGTTTTTTCAAATCAGTGGAACAGGGCTTGAGGGTTGGCCATCTAAACCATGCACTGTACACCTTAGCACCCTTCTCCCTGGCACACTGAGCCATCCAAGCCACAGACTGGCTCTCATGGTCGAACATGGTCAGCAGTTTTTTGTTTGTTTGGAAAGGGTAGGATTCAGCCAACAATTTAAAAGCTGATCCTCTACTTACAGTAAACACAAGGCCATACTCATTCTCAGGTATGTTCAAGTAATCCATGATTCTGGTCTTTATATCATGTTCCATGGTTCCCTTTTCAGCACCACCATAAAGTGCATGGTTACTCAAATTTGCAGTTATTTCAGACAGGCTAAATGTTGAGGACTCCCAGTAGTGAAGGGTCTGAACGAAAGAGAATAGTCCAAATCCACAATAATCAAGGCATACCTTTGGGGACAAATGCGAATATTCATCCGACCTCAGCTGATCGATCTTCTCCGACGACTGGTATTTGGGGTACATTGTAAGGAATTTGTTGAACGCTTCTCGGAGAGTAGGAATTTCTTCCTCAGACTCAAATATGCGCTCGGCGGCAAGTGCAGTGGCTCGAAGAAATTCACGCTGAGCGTGAAGCCTGGCAAGTGATCGAGATCTCCCAAGGCTCTCATCCATATTGGCAGGCGATTCGGGTTCCATATCTTGAGATTTGATGAGGGACCCATCCTCAGAAGCTTCTTCAAGTGCTTCCCGGAGCTTGTTCTCTTGCAACTTCCGGAGAATTGACGGGCTTCGCCTAATTTCAGCCGTAGATTCATCCTTTCTTCTGCTCTTTTTGTCCAGAAGCAGAGCAGCACAGTGAGTAATGGGCTTCCATAGTGAAAGATGCATGATAGCCTCTAGTGTGGAAGTGGACCAAACAGTTCAAACAATGCCAGCAGGAGGGCTTAGCCCATGTGAAACAAATTTAATTACAGAACCTTGACTCCTGAAACAGAAAAGGAGGAGTCTGGAAGCCGATCGAAAAGAATGGTTATTTGGAATTCTCCAGGGATCAAACTCTTCGATTAATCCCATCAACAACAACAACCTGGAAAGAATAAGAAGAAGAATCTCACCGAGTTCGATTATCCATCAAAGATCAACAAACTCACCGAGTTCGGCACCGGAGATTCCACCAAAACCTGCGATTACTCCCATCAGTACACTTTTCTTCACTGGAGAAGAAGAAACAGAGAACAGAGACGATGGAGGATATAGAACGGAGGAGCACCAAGGAGAAGAGAAGAAGATCGGAAAAGCACAGAAAGGTGAAGTGAGGAGGCTTGAAGAACAGAAACGGTATCGGCTAATGCAAGATCAACGGAAGCCGACTAAAACGAGGTCGAGAAGCAAATGGCTTTGTGGACGGTGGATCGCTGATATTAATGTGAATCAACGGCTTTGACTCTAATGAAGGGATCACCGTTGGATCATGTTTACGGTTTAGATTAGATTTTAGGTGAAAATAGATTCTAGTACACTGCACCTTGCAACATAGAGAAACCGGATCGGCCCCTCAATGTAGCATCCAAAGTCAACTTATTACTAGTACGGTATATTATTTTTTAATAACGATCAAATTTGGGGTCAGGGAGTGCCTTTTTTTCACATGTCTTTTTTCCCCTGACATCATGTCATTTAATTTAATTTAATTTAACACGAGTTACATGTACTATATATTTTTATGTAATAATTTGATATTTAATATCTAATATATCCAATCCTTCGTGGTTAAATATTCCTCTAGTAAATAATTTTTTAAATTTCTTTCCCCTTTATAATATATAGTACTAGCTCATGTCCTAAATATAAATAAAAGACCGTTGATAATATTTTTAGGAATTAAAAAAGTTAAATAAATTTTGTTAAAATATTTAAATTTATATGTTTCTCTAAAATATTTAGTTAGCTTATAGATTGATATATAATATAAAATGATACATAACATTATTATAATTAAATAGTTTATTTAATTTCTTTTATCTCTTAAAATAAATAAACGGACTGTCATATAAAGGACAAGAGGGAACACATAATTTTGAGATGTTTTAAATTTTGGAAAAAAAAAACTTGTACATAATTATTTTCTCCCAACACATTAATAGACATTTTTGTTTAAAAGAATTTAAGTCTTTTTTACTTAAACATAGTAATTAATATGTACTTTTTTCAATGTTTATGTCAATTCAATTCAAAGTCAACTTTAACAACATGAAGTGAGGATATTGACTCTAAGGAAAAAAAATCCAAATTGTGATGATTTTTATTGTTACTACGAGTAGTATTTAGTCAGTACAATTTAATAAAAATATTTTTTTTTTGTGGTTTTCATAAATTTCATATTGAGTCTTGTTAAAATGCTCCTAATGTGGCTAGCTTTAATTTTTTTTTTTTTGGTAAATTTAAAATTTTAATTATATATATATAGAGAGATTGTGTATGGGCTAAATGGGACCCACAAAAGCCCTTTCATCATTCTGCTGTGAAGACTCATGATTAAAGTAAAAAAATCAGCTGGCTTGTAAAAGCTAATTTCTGTCCAATTGAGTGAATTATAATTCCAAGTCCAATGCCCCCGAAGCTGGATTTTTTTTTCCCCGCTCGTAACAATAGCCTGATTAGATTAACACAAGGCATCAAACTGTTTTTAAAAAAAAAAAAAAATTATTTTCCCTATTTTCTTTCCGGTCAATACGCCTATGTTTTTCCCGATAAAGATATCATATTATTTTTTGTCGTTGATATATATATAATATTGGAACTTTTGGACAAAGCCTGTTAGTTTCAGATGCTGCTCGTTATGTTAATTTAATATTTGTGCTTTTTGATAGCTTCTGGTAAGAATTTTACTGACTAAAGATATTACCAAAAAAAAAAAAAAGATTATTTAGTGAAGTAAGCTTGTAGTTGTTGAACGTGAAATATAAAATTGGTCATTTTGGTGGTTGTATGCCATGTGGTCGGTTTTATTTGTTGTGCCATCTTGTGGTAATATTTCTTTAATCTCCTGTGTGAGTAAAACGAGGCTACTGGAGTAATATTTTATACCAAGATTTAATCAATGCAGTAACACGGGATTTTGACCAAAATAATAATAATAAAAAAAATATTTACCAGATTAATGCACAGTCAAAACTATTTACCAAAATAAGGCTCACGCCACTGGTGGCGTAAGGGGGTCCCACGCCACGTCAGTGGCGTGAAACAGGTCCACGCCACTGGTGGCGTGGACCTGTTTCACACCACTGACGTGGCGTGCGTGGGGTCCACGCCACCAGATGGCGTGGCCCAATCACAATCTGCTTCAATATTTATTAAAAAAAAAAAAAAAATTTGACACAGTGGCGTATGGTGGTACAGCGCCACTAGTCGTGTCAGAAAGTACGACGCCACTAGTGGCGTCGTACTTTCTGACGCCATTGTCACATCAGCCTTACTTTGGTAAATAGTTTGAACAGTGCTTCAGATTGGTAAATTTTTTTTTAAAAAATATTATTTCGGTTAAAAAGCCGCAGTAACACATATCAAGGGCGGTTATAATTTAATACTAAAACTTTAATGAAAAAGTCAGAACACTTTAGTTTGTTTGTGGTTACTTTTTGTCTGTATAAAGTAACACCATTAATGAAAACATGCATCATCATCTGAAAAAAAGGGGGGAAAACACAGTTCTTTTTAAGAATGCAATGATTATGGGAACACATAATTATTGGCCTTCAAGATTTCTTGCCGTGTTCAAGTTGTATTTGGATTATGATTGTTGATTTGTAAATCTTCATAATATCCCAAATTGTTTAATCTCATTATTTGTAAACGAGCTAATAAACTTAGTTTTGCTTGTTACTATAGTAGCTTCAAACTTGTTAATATGTTATCGTGCCAGAAGTAAAAGTTCTTGAATATAATAAAAGGAAATGTTTTCATGAAATCAGATTTATCAGCACTTTCTACTTAGTTTTATGCAAAACCATGTTATTTTTACCACAATAACCGGTCTCAATACATCTCATGATACTTCTGCACATTTCTAAGCTAAAAGTATGATGATAATTTACAAACACATTGTGCAATCACAAACAATGTTTTTCTCACATATTGGCTTCTACACCATAAAATCACTTCTAAAAAAGCTAATCCAAATACAATCCCATCCTGGTAGAGACCAGATTCAAGTCAAAGGTGACTTGGCGATACCTTGGGTTCGCTTAATAAATAAAAGCTAATCCAAACACACAAAGCTTCTCTATTTTTAGGATAGTATGCAAGTGCAACATTACTATGTCCATAATGAATAGTTTCAGAGTAGATTCTTCAGCAGAAGAGACATATAGACAAACAATCAGCTCCCATAATTGGCATGGCCTGTGCAAAAATGAATGAGCCTGAAAATCTTGGTTTTCAAGTATCAGTCACACCAGTGCATGTCATCAGTGAGATCACTCAGCAGAAAGACTAATATAGAGAAACAAATAGACCAATAAATGGCATTGCCTGCAATTCTTGAATGAATCTGGAGGTCTTGATGTTAAAGCATCAGTGACAGACTGGTGGACACAGTACATTATAATCCATAATACACGCAACATAGGAGGACCCAGGTTGCCTCACAAGTATTTTCTGAGCACTCAAGTAATCAGCAGACAGCACAAGATTCTTTTTTTTTTTTTTTTGGCTCAGAAACCGCACAAGATTCAAAGGGTCTTGAAGCTCAAAGATTGCAATATGTTTTGAAGCTCAAACATAGGAGGTCTTGTTGATTAGCATACACTAATTGCAGGGTGCTTTGACCCTAGAGCTAAAGCAACCTTTCTCGCTCCTAAATGATTCCTTACCAAATAAGCTATCTCCATGCCATCGCAAAATACAACATCACATAAATGATTCCCTGCAGTTTCAGAACTTCATACTCTTCCTGTTAAAGAGCAATAAAATATCTTTCACAGAAAAGGATTCACTATTTCACATTAACATGTGGCCTCGTCCATTTGCACAAGTCAACACCAGGCAAACATAAGGGGATCTCACTACACTCCAGTTTCTCAGAATGGCCCGGCAGTATCAGAAATTTAGTGATCCAAGGATACCAGTAAGGGGATGAGGGAGTGATCTACTGCTGAAGGAGTACTTTCTATAAATCAACAGAACTCGAACAATTGAAGTGACTGTTGAATGAATGTGTCCTTCAGAGTCCACAAGCCAGAACCATTGGTACGTTGACCACAAATAAAAAATAATCAATCAAGAGCACTGGCTTGAAAAAGGACTACATCTTTGTCTTTATGTCCAATGAGGTGTAGCTCAAATGTATACCAACATATTATTTATGACTCTCTGAAGACTGAAAAAAGCTTCTAAAAGCCAATTACTAAATGCATGAAGATAAAGACGTCCAATTCACATGGAGGTTGCAGAACCCAATAATGGTTCAGAGGCATTTCTGAATGATAAAGCAGATAAAGCAACACTGTCAATATTTAAATGAATCCAAGAAGAGTCCCAAGGTTAAGCCAGCCTTCCAATAATTACACATGGAGATTAGGCTCCGACCCTTGCAGGTTAGAGGAAGAGAAGCCCTATACATGAGAGCCCCAATCCCTTCCACGACAGCCACAGCCAAGCCAGCTGACAGAATATCCCAGTCGCCCGTTTGTCCAATAACAGTGGCGAAAGCAGTTGCACAATAAAATCCAATCAAGAAAAAAATAAGTTTCATTGGAAGATTCTTCCGTACCTTCTGAATTTTAGCACCTAACTTTGTAAGCAAATCTTGAATCACCTTAATTAGGCGGGTCCTTCCAATATTTTCATTTGAAGCAGATGAAGTGAAACTGCTGTCATCTATGCTGCTTCTAATAGACCATGACATTCTCCTATAGAGAACCACACAGAATTAGTATTCCAAGAGAATCTCACCCAATACTTCATAAATGGTTTTCTTCGTAGAATCAATGCATCATATTTTATGTTTAAGGCATGTCAAAGGTGCTAATCTGCCAACATATGTGGTCACATGCACACTTAGTTGGAATTATCATACATGTCTCAGTTGCTTAGCAAGATAAAACTAGTGCAAACATATATTGCCACCTACTTACTTGGAATTGTTGGTTAAACAAGGTTGAGCACAACTGAAGGAGAAGCATAGAGACCGTAGCTTCTGGTCATACGTTGTTTTGTAAAATGATGAAGCAAGACCAACATTGGCAACTCCTGAGTTGACAGAATCAAGCGATAAACATTTGATATTTGCAAAATAGTTGGATATAGCCATTCTGGTTTTGACCATGATGCAATATCCTAAGTTTCTAACACCTGGAGATAATACAAAAAGGTAAGAATCTAAGAATGATAAAGAAGAAAAGATATGGAAAGACAAAGACAGCGCCAGACGGAGGATTAATGAAAACATAATAATAAAAAGCTACAACCAACTATTACTATATTGATTGAATGAATATGCAACTAAGGGACTGGGTATCACCTTCATTTCCTCAGTAAGTTAGACCGTTGTTGATGCATATCTCCTTAGATTGACCATATTCTATCTTTGCCATACTAGCTTCAACTTTAATTACTTATCATTATCTCTACCAATCTAAAGAATTGGTTGTTGATGAAGATTGATTATAGTCGCCCTATCAATGTAGCTGACTCCGCTAAGTGAAATAAGGCTTCTTGTTGTATTATTAGTAGTACCAAATGATGGACACAGACTCATCATACAACATAGATAAATACAAGAATAGCCTGATAACAAGACAAAACAATGAAATGAACAGAAATCAAATTGATACGTAAGCTGTAAATGTTAGTAGTTAGGTCTAATTAGATGTAACTTGGGTTAATTAGGGTTAAGTGATGGCACACGATTAAGTCCATGAGGCTGCACATAGAGGAATTGAGGTGGCACTCACTAGGTCTATGAGCCACAGTAGTTAGAAGGATAGGGGTTAGCTACTAGCCGTTAGTATTTGCCTAAGGTCTGATCCTATATAAGGGAAGTCCTAGGCTATTGTGTGCTGTTGCTGACCAGTTGGTGAATGAATAATTCAGAGCATCTCTTCTGTACTTCTCTCTGTTCCTCTCTCTTCCCTCTCTTTCTCAACTCTTCTATACCTTACTTACCACAAATAGTCTAAATTTTATTATTGTTGCCACCATCATTTTTGTGCCCCTCCTTCATCTCAATGAATGCAATTAATTGTTCTTGACTCTACCCTAATCTAAGCCATTCTTTCTCTTGGGAATGTCTCAATGTTTTAAAGACATACAAATAGACATAGGAGACAACAAAATCTATGTAGTAAGAATTATTTTTCCTTTTCCACTTTTGCCCTTCATTTCATGCTACACTATTTTGAACCTTAACTACCACCATTTAATACTCTCCATCTAACACGGGTATTATGGAAAATAATTAATAATTATACCTTGAAATTTGGAACACAATATATATTTAGGGACAAAATGAAAATCTAAATAAGACAAGTAAATAGGGACAGAATAAGTACATCACAAGAGAATTTTCTAAATTGATGATAACATAAAAAGATTAATAGACAGAATGCCAATACACACCAAATCCAACATTGTGAAACAACACAATCAAGAGCATACAAGTCGCTAGTAACCAAAATGAAGAGGGCAGAAGTATAATACACCCCATTCAAGCAAACCCCCCGCCGGGGGGGGGGGGGGGGGGGGGATTAAACTCAATCTGTAAATATTCCCAAATTCAAAAGCGTCAATATTCATACACGACCAGATTCAATGTCAAATTAATTTGAAAAATTTAAAACAAAGCAAGAACAATCACGCAAGGAATGGATGACGCGGGGAACAAATTCAAATCTTTATTCAAAGCCAGATTGAACAAAACAATCTCACCGGACTTGGGGAGTAGAAAAAGCGCTAGGGTTCGAAACTTCTTCAATGTTTGCCCGAGAACAACGGCGCAGGGCTGACGACGGAGGACGGCGTTCGACGGAGTGGGGCAGAGGAAAAATGTATCCGCAGACAGTGTCTTGTGGGGTTATAATTAATTGTAGGGGAATCTTTTTTTTTTTTTTTTCCGGCAGTGATTTTGGAAATTTGGTATGGGTCGACAATTAATTACTCCTAAGTCCTCACATAATAATTACCCCAAATATTAAAAATTATTTTATTATTTATGGGAAATACGGTTATCATGTTGTAGGAGAAGTGTATCTTTATATTATAAATACAAAAAGATGTGGGTTTCAGCATTTCCATGCTTAAGTTTTTTTTTAAAATATAAAAAAGATATAGATCTCATCATTTTATGTGTGTGTAGGAATCAGCTTCTTCTCATATAACATAAGAAATGTAAGTCCCTTTATTTATATCCTGTAACAGTAAAAGTATAATTATGTTGGGGGAAATAATAAGGGTAGTAAAAATAGCTTTTATTTCATTCATGTATGTTTGGATTAGTCGGTTTAATTTATAAAAAAGTTCGTTTAATAAATTGAAATATGTAAAAACAAGTTGAAAACTAAATTGACTAAAGGGACATAAATTTTATTAAATGATACATGTTATATATAATAATAATCTTAATAGAAATATTAAAATTATAATATAAAACTTGTAGAATACCAATTCTCAGGGTATATAAAAATTAATCAAGCTATTTTTATCAATTAAATTTTTATTGGATCTTTTCCCAATTTTGATTTTCTTTTAATATTTTTTTTATTCTTTGAATATTTTAATAAACATCAAATTATTGGGTTTTTTTAAATAATTTTAGTTTTTTCATCGAAGTAAGGTAAGGTAGGACTCACTTTCTGATTCTTCACTTTCTTTCTCTTTGGTCATTTTTCTTCTCTTTCCGCAACGGAGAAGCGACAAGCACGTTCATAAAATGACCTTTTTTTTTTTTTTTTTTAATGAGGATTGATATATTTAGCTAAAGCGTTGGCCTTCACCTCAAAAGGGAGAATGTTCGATATCCATTGGTTGATATGAGAGTTTTATTGGTGAGCGATTTGTAAATACCTCTATAAGTGCTCTTTGAACCTGAAGGTCTGCCCTGATGTATGGTGGATACTGGTGTTTATTCCCACCTAAACTTTTTTTATACAAAAAAAATAAAAAATAAAATCACTTTTTTTTCCCCTCACAAAGGCAAGTATAAAGCTTGTAATTTCTACGCCTAGACAATGACACTACCTTCCCGTCATTCTAGTCTAAACAAGTCCAAACACTCAGGCCACGTCCATAAAATAACAAAGTCTTGACCCAACCCCTGAGCTGATATAACTAAATAATCAGTACATCGAAACCCTTCCATATAAGAATTAATAATATCCCCATCCCAATTTGCTAAGATGAGGGATTATAGGTTTGTGTCACCAGCTAGGACTTGACAATTAAAGTATACACAGATTTTATTAGAAAGCCCTGCACTTATTATTAATGGACTATGGGCTAGAACACCCGTTGCATAGGGACATTCAGAAACTGAGATCTTGGATACGAGGATTTCAACCAAAGTTAGGGTATATGGTCTCTACTGTGGTGGAAATCCATGCTATTACAATAAATGTATTTTATGATGGTTATTATCGATCATATATAATAGATCTAAATTGTCGTATATGTGGGCGTTATATATTCTCTATACAAATAAATAACGGTTTCAAACCGTAATATATTGAGAATATATATAACAGTTCTTTGATAATTATCATAATGTATTGACTTTATTTTTTTTAAACTATATATAGTTATTTTTATTATTCATTTTTACTATTAATATTTATTATATCAAACACAATATAATCATGGATAATAATGTTAAATAAAAACTTATATTTATAGGATTCAAAATTTAATATATTATAGATAAATATGATACAATTTAAAAGAAATTAATAACTTGAACACTCTTATAATAAAACACTATCTTATAAAGTTTTGAATTTTGAAAAAAACCAATCAATAAAATAATTCACAATATTCTCTAATGTCCTTATTGTAGATTGTCCATAGATCACATATCAATGTACTCCAAGAGTTCACGTTACATATCCTTTACCTGCAAAAGAGTAACACAAAATAAAAATAAGAATAAATCTAATAAAAATAAGTAAATATAAAAACTTAAACAAATTTAAGAATATAATTTTGAGAATAAGAATATAGTAAAAATTGGCACATATAAAAACTTAAGCAAATTTTGGAATTTGATTGAACAAATCTGATTTCAACATTTAGTTTGGATTTCTAAAGTTTAGGGATATGAGATGCTCAACAATAAAAAATTCAGCTTTTTTTTTTTTGGTGTAAAAAAGTTTTGGAGGGGTTCAACATCAGTCCCCCATCAAGGCCAGGGTACGGCCCCGGGCTCTATGAGCACTTACTGGGGACTAACGAGATCGCCTACCAAAGGAGTCCTAGCGACGGCAGAAGGGATTGAACCCATGACCCAAGGGCCTAGTCCTAGATCCCTTACCATCTATGCCAACTCTCATTGGCAAAAAAAAAAAAATCAGCATTTTACCTCATCGTGTTTTCTGTACTCTCGGCCTTCTATTGTGCTTTTTTTTTTTTCCCTCTCTCTTTTAATATTTAAACCAACAATCATCATCATATTAGATATCGTAATCCTGACAGGAAACTTTGAGCATCAACTAAAGAGCTCTCGTTATATAAAAAAATAAAATGAAACTAAAAATGTTAACTGAAAAAAAAAAGAAGAAGATAAAAGCCTACACAAGAAAAAGTCATAAGAGGAAGGAGCTTAACAGTAAAGATCCTTGGTAATGATAGAGGGTAAGACTTGTAACGTCAAAACAAAACTAAAGGAAAAAAGGTATGAGCCATTACGGAAGTTCAAAAACCGTTTGAAAAGAAGTTTAAGGAATTACGTCAAATAAACCTTTTCAAAATCTGGCCTCCTTGTCTTTGTTATTTTTTAAAATCCCGTCTTTTATTAAAGAATACTTAACGGTTCTTAGTATAGAATTGTAACATATTGTCAATTTTTTTTAGAATGCTGCCTTTATTTATATTAAAGAATGCCTAACGAACTATTAAAATATTTAACAGATATTTATATTAAAGAACGCCTAACGGTTTTTTAGTAAAGAACTATTAAAATATTTAACAATTCTTTATTGAAGAACCGTAATTTATTGTCAAATATTTTTTCTAGATCCCATCGTCTTATATTTGATATCTTTCATAATCTCATCTTTATTTATATTAAGTATACTTATGAGTTCTTTGTGAGAAACGGTAATATATTTTCAACTTTTTTTAGGAACCCTCTTTACCTATGATATCTTTTATAATGGGAAAATTCAATTTAAATACCAAATAAAATTGCAAAACCCTCAAATATCTATTAAATTTGCTAAAAGACTTAAAAGTATTAAAGACCAAATTCAGATTTTCAAAAAGATGGGGTTGAATCTTTTTTTTTTCCCCCTAAAGATTGAATGAAAGTGAGTAGATAGGGTTCAAACCCACCCTACCTTCATAAGGGCCAAGTGGCCCAACTACTTGGTTCTTTTGATATACATACATATATATATATATATACACACATTAATATATATATATATATATATTCTTCTTAATATTTTTTCTATTAAGGAACACTTTTGTAAATCTCATTATTGAACTTGTAAATCTTATTAATGAACTTGTTATTCTCATTACAAATTTTGATCTTAGTGTTTAGATTTTGTTTAATCTTGTGAATCCCATCACATACATGCATGCATACATACATACATATTATATATATATATATATATATATATATATATATTATATGTGTGTATATTATATAATATATAAATATAAATATGTTATATTATATGGATATATACAAAATGACATTCACAAGACTAAACAAAATCTCAGCACCTTGAACAAAATTTGTAATGCGAATAATAAGTTCATTAATGAGATTTACAATTTCTATAATGGTAGTTACCATTCATTAATAGTATTTACAAGTTCCATAATGGTAATTACCACGGCTTTCGTCAGGTTTTTCATAAGTGCCTCTCATTAAATAACAAATAAGGGTCAATTATAACAAATCTTATAATGAGAATTACCAATTCGTTAATGGTATTTACAAGTTCTGTAATGATAATTACCACTGCTTTTGTCAGGTTTTTCACAAGTGTCTTTCATGAAATAACAAATAAGGATCATTTATCCACCATCCTCACGTATCTATTTGGAATAGTGATTGGAACCTTTTTTAATTAAAAGCAGATTTTCAATTGTGATTTATAGTATACAAAGTAAAAATGTGGAAAGAGTTTCGTCTCGATTTATGTAAATAAGTACTTTTGAGGATCCTAAACATGATCCAAAGGATAAGATTGTGCTTGCTTTCAGAAGGGACTGCTGGGGAGGGTATTATTTAATTAAATACTGCACCTTATGTGAGACTTTATGATACACATATATATACATATAGGAATAAAGAATTAGGAGAAGGAAAATGAGCATCACGTACAATATGGTATCTAGACGTATTAAGTTTATGAATTCAGAATAATATTCTGAAATTACAGATTATTTAGTAATTATCTAAAGAAAAAGAAATAAGAAAAAAAGCCTCATACATGCACGTACGTGTATAAATGTGATTGTATGAGGCTGTGTAAACGTTCAGAATCGTTTTTTTATTCTTGGTGATGATGAGATCAGAAGGAGGCATTATTTATGGAGAAGGGGCTTTCCTTGCAGGAAAGCTTGAAGCACCAGCAAATATCTTTCAGGCTGTGAAACTGAAGTCAAATGAACTCCTCCTCTTATTGTTACGAATGATAGAATGTTGTTACCATACACTTGTGTCCATCCTGCAACCTAATCATAATAATTACAAAGCACTAGTTTAGTACAGTGGGCTTCACAGATTTGTATTCGCTTCTCATCTTCTAGATTTTGTGTATGATCAAACAGTTATAAGCTTGTTTGATTCTGTTTTTAAAAATAGTTTTTTTTTTAAAGAAAAAATAATACTTGTTTGGAAAACTATTTTCAATAAGTTATTTTAAAAAAAAACAGAAAATGTTGTTTTTAAAAACTAAAAAATCAAAATAGCTTTTAGTTGTTTTCTTGTTTTTGTTTTTATATTTCTTATTTTTTGAGGCAGCTGCCTATACATTATTGACATCATGCTACCAGTGTTGACCACCACCATATCTCTGTTGGCAATGGTTGCACCATGTCACTTCAATATTTTTTTAAAAAACAGCTATACAAATAGATTTTTTTCCCCAAAACTTGTTTTTAAAAACAATTTTATAAAACTGTTTTGAAAAAACAAAAACAAAAGCAGACATCCCTATAGATTATTAATGAGCATGTAAGTCATGTTTCTAATATTTTATATGACTATCTCATTGTCAGGTCCAATTTAAGGGTAACTCTCCCAGAAACGTTTTCTATAGTAAGGTCATGTTTGTATTTAAGTTGTAAGAAATATGAACCTGTCTTCCCTGAAACCAGCTTCTATAGGGCACAGTTGGATTCAGTGCCATCTCCTTGGCCAATTCATCCACCAGCATTCGTGTTCCAGTCAGGGGAATCCCTGCATCTTGATCTCCACTATATGGAAATACATTTAATTTCCTTGTTTATTGAATAGAATTTGATTTGTTTGATATAAAACACAGGAGAAAAATCAATTACCTGTATACCAGTACTTGGAGACCTGACTCAACTAGTTCCTTGAGGATAGGAATTATTGGTATCTCAGCATTCTGAATATCATATTTAATAACTCTGTAACGCAATGAAACTAAGGATTACTTTTGTGATCATCATCTTCACTATCTCACTGAATGAGTCAAGGTTCAATTTTTCCCATGAAATTTTTAGGTAGGAGCTATGAGTATCTAGGAGTTTTTTTTTTTTAAAAAAATAAATAAATAAAATCAATGCTGCTCCAAAAGTGTTAAAGAATGATCAAAATCACCCTAACCATTTAAAAAACTAATGTTGATATTAACCTTTAACATTTTTAACAACTATGGGTGACATTACTCCTTTTTAATGCTTTCAGGGCAATATTGATTGAAAAAAATTCCAGATACCCATAGCTCCTATACAAAAGCTTTCAGAACAAAATCAGAATATAACCCTCTCCCTGAAATGTTACCTACACATGGAACATTCAAGAGATATATCTTGGTGTTTTCAAGAAACTTACTCCCGGCCATTAATGGACCACTTGGTGACTCCTATAAGCTTAGCATGAAGAGCTTCTTGTACATCTTTCCGGTTTAAGTAATTGTCTATTTCTTGACTCTTCTTAAGCTGCATCAAAAAATGAATGCAAACTGAGAAAAGTCAGAAAGAAGCCCACAAATTGAGGAAGAAATAATGTTCCCTCTTATCTTTATTATAAGACATATGTACCTAATTTGATTAGGTTGAAGAAGTTAATTAATATAAAATGTATTTCTGAAAACATCCTAGTGAATTCCTTCATTCCCTCTACTCCTTTACTTTTGTTAAGAAAGCATCAATATAGGCAAATTAAAAAAATGTTGATAAATATAAAAAAGAGTTAAGGGACAATTTTGCCTTGGAAGTTGTCACCGAGAGGCAATTATATATATATGCTCTGGAAGTTTTTCGGGGGAAATTTTGCTTCGGAAGTGTAAAAAAGGAAGCAGTTTTGCCCTGACCACTATCCCAGTTAATCTTGACTAATTGACCAAATATGCCAAACTGACAATGAACATGTTATCGACGTCATTTTTGTTAAGATGCAAATTTATCTTAGAAGTTTTAAATTTAACTTTGAAAAAAAAAAATGGGGTAGATGGCATATGAACTTATAGGGCAAATTTTCACTTAACAAAAATGACGTGGATGACATGTGGATTGTCAATTGCATGTTTGGTCAACAAACTATCAAAATTAACTGGGATAATGATCAAGACAAAATTGCTTTTCAATGACAATTTTGGAGGCAAAAGTGCCCCTCAACCCTATAAAAATATATTTTATATTTAGAACTAAGATCAATTCTTCAAATATGTCATATATTAACAATCAGTAGCACCAAAGAAAGAAAGAACGAAGCCTAAATACCAGTTGGCTAACTTCAGAGATTGTTGACAAGCATGGAGAGACAACGCCTAGATAGTCACCAGCCTCTTGTGACATTTGTGTATACACTCCTTTGCAAACCGGTGTGAGAGTTTTATTTATCAGATTTTGCCTCGTGATTTGGGAAAAGTTGCATGCAGTGGTCAAGCTTTGGTGAGTTGAATCTGATATCAGCCCATGGGACCACAAAAATTCTCCTACTGAGTTGAAATCAGTACTAAATTCTAGAAGTGGATTCCCTACCTGCATAAATAACCAACAATCATTTTTTTCGTGTGTGTGTAATCCATTGAAACTTGTTTTAATTTAAATAAACATTTTAAAAAGCTAACATATATAATCATGTTTCTAATTTTCTCAATAATGTACTCACTGCAATCCCTTTCAGATTGAACTGAGTCTTGGTGTGAATGATGAGTTGTGCTAGTTGAGGGACAAAGTGACCTGGAACAAAAAACATATATATGTGTGTGTAAAAAAGACTGCGTTAAACTCTACAGTTTCAAAATAGAATATAACATTCCTATTTACTTACCGCCATAGCTCTCTCCAGCAATGAAGAAAGCATTGTTCTTGTATTCTGGGAATTTATTGAACCAACGCTGTAGGAAGACAAGATTATCCCTTGCTGTAAAAGGAAATAATAAGGTTTTAAATGGGGACAATATATAACTCTCCAAATCTTAGAGTAGAGATTAGCTAGCTATAGGTTAAAAAGGAAAACCCTAATTCTTAATTAATTATGTACGCCAAGTAAAAAACCTAATTAAAGCTACTCAATTATTGATGGTTTATTACTAATGCATGGATGAATAATTGAATCCTTTCCTGTCAAAAACCATTCAACCATACCAACAAGGACTGGGTATAGCGAAACAGCCTAATCTACCATATATCAAACGAGGGTTTGAATCTCTGTTAGCCTTCAAATTAAAAAGGATAATCTCATTCCTTAATATATAATGACTTTAAAAAGAAAACTAAATAAGTTATTTAATTATATCATATGTTGTGTATGACTAAATTATATATCCGTTTATAAGTTAGACAAATTAATTTGGAGAAAAAACTATAAATATAAATACTTTAAAATAATTTAATTAGTTTTCTTAATTAAAAAAAAAAATCAACTAACTCAAAGTAGTATAAGAACAAGAGATTAAGAGAAAAGAACCTGTAATTTCATCGTTGACAGAGCCATAGAAAGATTGATTAGAAGAGTAGGAGAAACCAACTCCAGCAGGGAATTCCAAGTAAAGCATATTTGCCTCTATGATAAGGAGAAAATAAATCAATATAATCAACAATATTTCATTATCACATTCAATTAATAAGTTCCAGTATTTATTCTAACCTTTGTTCCAACTATAATCATTTTTCACAAGAGCGTTTTCTCTCAACTTGAAAGCACCATGTTCCACGAAAGCTCCGGCTCCAACGGAAGAAGTACCAGGCCCTTAAAAGAACATACAAGACCATATCTTCGTTCGTTAGTTAATACAGTATTATATAGGGGTAAGAAGCAAAATTGCCCACAAACTTCTACCAAAAGTATATCTAACTAGCACTATATACATTCCGAAAGTGCAAAAACACATACAAACATTTAAAATGTGAGTAAAAATGTCAACACCGTTAAAATTTGACTAACAACCATGTGTTAAAAGAGTGTGGGTCCCACTACAAAAAGTAACTGTGTTAGGTCAAATTTAACGGTCCTGACAGTTTTGCTCCCATGCATGAATATTTCTGCACCTTCACCCTATTATATATCTTTCAAGACACCAAATATATATATATATAAATAATATTAAAGCACACACACACACCTCCCTCCAACCAGAGAACTAGAGGCTTGGACATGTAGTCTCCTTCTGCTTCAACAAAGTAGTAAAACAAAGCTCTTTGATTCTCATCGTCAACTGTAATATAACCGCCATATTGCCGGAATTCTGCCGGAGGTTGTCCCGGCAAGCTGTGTATCTCATCTTCTTCTGAAAATGAATTCACCGTCAACCATATTTGAGCAACAACGAATAATATTGTTGTTGCAACCTTAGAATATCGATGAGATAATAACATCGTAAGATATGAAGGTTTACTTTGTTCTTCTTCTCTGTGACTGCTAATGGGAGATGAAGATATGAGACTTATTAGAGATAAGGTGTATATATCGACAATGACATCTTGAAGAATATGCTTTTGCCTTTCGATGCCCCAAAATTCCATCCTTGACCCTGGAGGAAGAAATTGTAAGTTAGAGGTTTTTTCTTAAAAACAAATCACTATGAGATCCCAAAAATAGAATGTGATAATTAATAAATCCATAACAAGTGAGTAATATGAAATTTTCTATATAAAAATTTATCATTACATATTGTTCACTTATTATGAGACTTTTATAGTGATTACATTCCTTTGTTTGAGATCTTATTGTGATTTTCCTTTTTTCTTTTTACCAAGTCTTACAAATTTTGGATAGAGATTATAGGAGAAATGTGTGAATTTTCTCAATTTCATCTTTTTTTTTTAATTGTATACTTTTTCTCTTTTTTAAAATTTACAAAATATTATAAGAAAAATTAAAGTAGGGTCTCATGCATTTGTATTGGACTCAAAATGTAAAATGAGACATGTTATACACAAATTATAAACCATGGAACTTCATACAATTATATGGTGGTGATTGATTTCATGTGTATCCTAAAAATTTGACTTGAAGTTTAACAAAATAATAAAAAGACGCTAATGTACGACTCTTTGAATTAATTTAAAGATAAGCTTACTTTTATAATTAAAAAATATATCATTATTAAAAACAGAAAAGAAAACACCTTGTGGAATATAAGAAGAAAAATTGTATTTTCGGCCTGTTAAAAATGAAAACGTAATTAAAAATGAAAAGAAACCTGTTAAAAAATGAAATTATAGTAACTGGCATGTCAACTGTTTCCATTTATAATGTTCACAACAACTCAGGAAAAAAAAAAAAGAAATAGGCATTGTTTTTTCCTTTGGTTGAAAAATATTGGGTCTGTTTGGGTTGGCGGTAGGAATGAGTGGCTTAAAAGCTATCCGACTTTTATAAAGCCCGGTAGGAAAAAAGTCATGTGATTTGTGTTTGGATTGTCCATTTAGCTTTTGCAGAAGTGACTTTTTTCTAAACTGAGAAGTGTTTGGATTATTATTTCAAAAGTCAGTTGAGATAAAAAAATAACTAAAAAGTTTATGAATTTATTAAATACTCCTCCTGAACCTATGTATAAAATAGAATTGACATTTTTTAAGAGATTGGGGAATCTAATTAAATTACTCAAGAGTGTTTAGCTACTTTTAAGAGATTGCAGTGGCACAGCTGGTGGTATTGAGATGCCTTATATCTCCCCTCAGGTCTCGTGTTCAAATCCCCCCTCCCCTCGCCTTGTAACTAAAAAAAAAAAACTAATATGTTAAATTATTTGTTAAATTTTTTCTTCAAGTTTACATAATCCAATATATAAACAGGGCCCACTACTAAGCCTACGCCTTCCCTTCTCTCTCCCACAATATGTCAGCAAATGGACCCACAAAAAGGGTCAGTGCGTTTCGGTAGAAAAAAAGCAACAAGGGCCAGCTTTTTTTGTGATGGGCGTTTTGTTAAAAAGCCCAGTAATAAAAAAGTGAATCCAAACAACCAATATAGACTTTTTTTCCAATGGGATTTGATTTCAACGGCCACCCAATTTTTTTTTGCCTGAAACGCTTGGTTAACGTGACAACCAAACAGACCCATTGTTGAGTCGGCCCAGGCCGGTCTTCAAGTGAATCCAAACAACCAATATTGTTTTTTCTTATCTTATGTATTTATATGCATGTATTATATATATTTTTTTGTCATAATTATAAAAGCTATTTATCAAAATTTGAAGAGAATAAAGAGGAAAGTTAAATTAGTTAATTATAATTATTTTCTGAAAATACCCCTAATTTAAATTGAAAATTACATCAAGAGGAAAATGAGCTGAATCGGTAGCCCTCCGCATGAACAGTGTGTATGGGTCGATGGATTTCGGCATATCTGAAGATAAGTCTATGTTTCTCAACTCATTGAAGCTTCAAAATCCAAACTTGTAGACTTATTATTCATAATTCGTTGACAGGTACATTGATGGGAATGACAATTCTTTTGCCGTCTGTCTATTTTTTTTTAATTATTGGAAAAAAGATAATGAAATGAATGTTTTATTAGGTTATTTTAGGAGGGAAAAATTAATCACTTTAACTGATAGTTACAAAAAAAATGTTTTTAAAGGAAAATTAAAATTATTTATTTAAAAATAAAAAATAAAGTAGAATATCTCATTTGATAGAATATAAGAGTGTTGTTAAATTAATTATTTTGGAAGAAGTATTAATTAGTAGGGGTGATATGGGAAAAATGTGACAAAGATTGCTCAAAATTATTTTATAAGAAAAAAGTATAATTGAGGAGTATATAACATTAATGAGTTACAAACATTATTTACTTTATAAAATATATAGATATATTATTAAATTATTATTGTTTTTAATTATTATTGAGAAAGTATAAATAGGGGTATTACAGGAAAAAATTGACAAAATTTAAAACTTGCTCTTATAATTAGGACCAAAATCAACTCCAAAAAGTGCTTTTATAATTAGGACCGGAGGAAGTAATATTTTATTTTGGCTAATAATTTGGCCTCAGCTAATTTCTTATCTTTTTTTATAATTATACTCTTTTTTATTAGGACAACGTTTGGTTGATTACTCATTGGGATGTGAGAGGAAAGTGAAATTCTTGTTTGAGATACCTACTGTAAATGTTAGTATCATATTATATCTGACGTTGTTCATCTTCATTTTAAGGACTAAATAAGTACTCAAAATCACTTATTTTCACCTCACACTTTTTATGAAAGTTATTCTATGTATTTTTATCTTTCTAATGAGTGCAATATTATGCTAGTTAGTGAAAATTTTGGGGTTATGATTTTGGGGGAGTCTTGAATTTTGACAATAGATGACTATATATATAGAGGATGATTATTGACTAATTTTAATCGGTTTGGATTTATTATTTGATTGTTTTATGATTTTATAATGAATTTCTTTTTAAAAAATAGATTATAATTGATTATTTTCTTAGCTGAAATTGAATCAGATAATTTGTATATTTTTTAAAAATATTTTTTGGGGTTCATATTATGTTTCTTTTATTTTCTCCAATTATTTTATTTTGAGGTAGGTGGAATGGGCATTTAAGTGTTAGTTTTGTGGATTAGTAGTACTATAAGAATTAATGTTTAGTGATACAAGAAACTAATTAACACTGACATCAATATATATTCTGGGTCACCAAATTTGTTGTAAGTTGAAAAAGATGAGTAAGGATAAACAAAAAGGCATAGATGTGTTCTTTAAGAAGAAAATAACTTCAAATCAGAAAGTGATATTTTTAAGAAAATAATTTCTGAAACTGATGCATCTTGTAATAAGTCTCTTTCCAAACGTCATAGAATTTTTGTTTACTAAGTTATCTTTTGATTTATAATTTTTGGTTATTATTTATTTATATATATATTTTTATGTTATGCGATGTTATTTAATAAATAGTTCAATATGTTTATTTTTTAGTCCAGACTATAATAATTTCCTAGCTTCGTCATTGATGGTGAAAGACTAGAAGCTCTAAGAAGTGGCTTCAGAGTTCGGATCCAAAAGTCCATCAAATGTTGAAGCTTTCCCAAACTCACAAAAATCATGTTTTCACCGCCACTAAGCTTTTTTTTTTTTTTTTTTTTGGATGTCATCCAAATATGCCCTATATATTATCATATGAAATTATCATCTTCAGTTAGCTGAAGGGGAAGAAATTTAATTTCTGGCAAAAAAGGGGGCGGGGGAAGAAATTTATCCCACTTTTTATAAAGTGTCAAATGTAAACATTATAGGCAAAGCCATTTGATTCAACTCACAATTAGCACTTCTTCAGATTTTGGTTAAGCATGATGAGGTGTATGTTGGACTCTTGTGATGGATACATAAGTACCTTTTATTGAGTGAATGATGACCCCCCCCCCCCCCCCCCCAAAAAAAACTTCATAAATAAAAAAATATGCTCAAAGGTGAAGGAATAGATATGGGCTAAAAGCCCCGTTTTTACCAAAAAAAAAAACAAAAAAACAAAAAGGCTCAAAAACTATCATCGTTTAATCTAAAACTAATAATATTTAAATCTAAATTACTTGATACCATCAAATATTAAATACATGTGAGCTCGTATGACAATAGTTCCGCGAGGTAAGTATAAACCGTGTACTGTTTGATTAATGTAAGACTTGTTTAATTAATGGGAAAAAGATTTTTCCTGTCACTGGAGATAGAGTTATCTCCAGTGACCCCAAAACTACGTCGTTTTGGATTAATGAAGGGTGTTTCTGTAATTCTGTTTATTTTTTAATCATATACATTTTACCAAAACACTCTTCATTAATTCACCTAAAATTACTATCAAACCCTTCATTAATCCAAAACGACGTAGTTTTGGGGTCACTGGAGATAACTCTATCTCCAGTGACAGGAGAAATCTTTTTCCTTTAATTAATTTGAGTAGACTTAATAAGTTAGGCAAATTAATTATTTATAATAAATGTCACATAATTTTCATAAAATACTCTTATTTAACTTTTCTAATTATTGTTGGATGTCAATATGGATGGATAGTTTATGATTAAAACCAACTCCCCTATTTTGGACAAGAAAAAAAAATCAACTAATAATCAAGAATTCAAACCTTCTTGATATAATAAATTTTTTTGGGATCCATATTAATATAATAAAATTAAGATAGACTAAAGTATATGTTTGATCCTTTAAGAGGTTTAATTTTAATCGTTTAACTTTAAAAAGTATGTTTTTAGTCTTAAAATTAACGAGGTAACTAAAATGTTGAGTTGGCAACTTTAAAATGCTGACTCGGCAAATTTAAATGTTAACATGTCTTCCTAGAAAATTGATTTAGAAGTAAAATAAAAAGTAATTATATGAAAGAATTAAAATTTGGACATGTTAGCATGGTAAATTTGTTATTTTATCATTTTCCATTGGTAAAGTTAACAGCGTTAACTTAGAATGACTAAAAACACACTTTTTAAAGTTAAATAACTAAAATAAAACATCGTCTAATGTTAAAGAACTAAAAATAAATTTTAAGCGATTAAGACATAATTACTCAATTGGATTCTAAATATAAGATCTTGTTATGATAGTTCCAAAAATAAAAAAGAGAGAGCTTGTTATGAAGTTTTTTTTTTGCTTTTAAATAATTTAATATCCCAATCTTTTTCTTATCCCATGTGAGCAGTTATTAGGAAATGTTTTTAATGTAAATGGTGATAAAGGATAATATTTTAAAAAGTTAAACACAATTTTTATAAATAACTAATGTGTATAAATTATTTAATTCAATTGTATTTGTGAAGTATTCCATTTACCATGTAGATTTTTATTATATTTAATTTTATATAATATTAAATATTAACCATTAAAATTTAATATAATGATGGAGACATTAAATAAATCAGGAATGAAGTTAGAAATCAACGAAGCCATTCTCTTATATATTGTGTCCTTTGCAGAGGTTCGACCTCACCTTTATCTTCTTCTTTTCAACTTTTAGAAGAACCTATTATTCCTCTCACCAATCATAGATCTTCAAGTTTCAATATTGAGAATCAAAGCATCTGAAGTGCTTTTCAATCTGTTAAAGAAGCTAGCAATTCCAAGACCCTATATCTCTTGATCTGATCCCAAGCCCCTTTTTCTCCATAATATTCATCTTCATTGCTTAGTTTATCTATTTATTTAATTTATGTTTTTCCTTTTACAAGTTCTGGTGCCATTTTTTATCAGTGAGAATTTTCCTCAGAAAGAGAGGGTTGTAGTTTAAGAAACATAGAAAAATAATTAATCTAGAGAGGATAACTTATTCTACATAAATTAAAGGATTAAGGTATAAATTTATCCTGAAAGCTTTTGATGAGAAGCAATATTGCCCAAAAACCTTTTTTTAGGTTAATGTTGCCCCAGAAGTTAAAAAATGTAGCAATGTTACCTCTTACCGTTAAAAAGTTAATGACCAACGTCAATCTTTTAATGGTACGTATAGGGTAATATTGTTGTATTTTGAAATTTTTTGAGTAACACTGAACCTTAAAAAACTTCCACAATAATATTGCTCCTGTGTAAAAAGTTTCTGAGCGAATTTACACCTTAACTCTAAATGAAATACGTTTATAGTATATTAATTCTTTTTGTTGGTGCACTATTAATTTACATATATGAATCAATATTTTGAAACTTCTTGAATAATATTGAACCTTAAAAAACTTCCACGATAATATTGCTTCTGTGTAAAAAGTTCTAGAGCAAATTTACACTTTAATCCTAAATGAAATGTGTTTATAGTATATTAACTCTTTTTGTTGGGGCACTATTAATTTACATATATGAATCAATTAAGGTAATTATTTAATTAAGATGAAAAATTAATTAAAATCAATAAATTATTTAATAAGTTTATCCATTGTTCAAAGTTCAAACAATTCCAAACGCAAAACATTAATAATATTCCATTTGTTCTGTTTTTTTCCCCCCTTTTCAAAACCAAACTACTCGATATTTGAAATCACACTACTCTCTCTATTGAGTCTATTCTTTACAATTTTAATAAAAAAATTAGTTTTACATTAATTACTTGACACATAAAGATCAAGGTGAATGGAAACAGCGATTAAGCGCACATTTCTCTTATATATATATATATATATATATATATATATATATATATATATATATATATATATATATATATATACACTACAAAAAAACTGGCATTTAGAGGCGGTTATTGGAGCATTTAGAGGCGGTTCAAACCGCCTCTATTTACCAAATCTGACGGTTGAAAAAGCGTCGAAGTTACCACCGTCCGGAGGCAAAATAAGGTGGTTTAAATGAGCCGCTGGTGTAACCGCCAACAGGAGCATCCAAAGGCGGTTTCCTTAACTGCCTCTTAATGATATTTTGAGGTGGGTATATTAACCGCCTCTGAATGTGATATAGAGGTGGTTTTTTTAACCGCATCTGAATGATATTTTGAGGCGGGTGTATGAACCGCCTCTGAATATGATATAGAGGTGGTTATTTTTAGTGACTCAGATTATAATTTAGAGGTGGTTATTGTGCCCGCCTCAAAATATCATTTCAAGGCGGTTTTGCAGGTGCCTCAACATGTCATTTTGAGGCGGTTATGCATGGGGTTAAAGATTTTAAAAAGGTGGCATATAAACAGCCTCAAAATGTAATTATGAGATGGTTTGCAGATGGTTTTTTATCAGCCAATTTATATAAAAATAAATTTTTTTCCTTTTTTAATATTTTTTTAATTTTAATAACGAAAGGTAGTTAATAGGTGATTTTTTACAGTTTCAATTTAATAATTTTTTTCTAATAATGAAATAACAACTTGTTGCATTTGATGTATCAAGAAAAAAAAATTATTGCATTTCAGCATACATATCCATACAATGTTAAAAGCCCTTAATTAAAAGCATAAGATATATAAATTCACCACAAGATTAAAGTGTATGTTTGCATACATTATCCAAAATCATAGAACAAAATATGTTTAACAACCATAAACAAAGTCTCAACTGCTAAACATTGAATAATGACAACAATACTATCCAAAATCAATATCTAAATAAAATATTCAAGGTTGTGGTTGTGGTGATAGAGATGGAATATGAGGTGATAAATTCAGTCCGTCACAATGTGGGTCATGACTAGCATGAGAAGATCTTCTGAGCCCTGGAGACCCCAAATTTGCATCCTGATACATTGAAACAAAATTGAAAACAAACATCAAATACTACAATGTCTTGTTCAGCCATTTTTTCATTGCATCATGGCATCAACATGACTATCAATTTATCATATATCAAGCATAGTACAAAAAAAGCAGTCTAGCATTTAGCAAACAAAATTTGAGCAAAGTTAAACTCTTTAAAACTTGATTTTTAATGATGTGACCAAGTGCAAATTTTTTAAACAAAACAAATTTGCAATCAATCACAATATATAAATAGGGTACTTAACTTTCTAGCTTTCTCTAAAATAGAAACACACAAATGAATAATATCAGAGGACCCTCAAGCTGACAAAGATACGTGATATAATAAGCACCAGATAGCTACCTCTCTTACTATTATTATTATTCATGTTTCTAACGAATTTAATTTCTTTCTCCATATAAATGGTATTTTTATTATTTATCATTTACTATTTAATTAATAAGATTTACATTAAAAAGAAACATACAGGCACTTTGGATTCTCTCTTATATATACAACCGTCCATCTCATGAGTGAGTGAGAGAAGGGAGGGGAGAGAGAGTCATTGATTGATTTGATAATTTTATGAAAATTTTAATTTCTGAAATGTTAAATTATTTTATATTTTCATTTTTTTCCCTAATTTAACTTACCTTTTTATTTTTAAAAAATTCGACCAACATGTCATTGATTATGGACCTGATGAGTTTTTCTACTTAATTTTCTTGGATTCATCCACCAACATTAAAAGCACAGCATTATAATTATACTATTATGCTTAACTTTATACAACCAAGGCTGAACCATAATAGGATAAAGAAATTAGTGGACACTACTTTATCATCAACAGAAGCAGACACCACTCCAAAGTAATCATATGAAATAAAGATATATGCAAATAATCCATAATACAGAAAAATTAAATGATGTCCAACATACCCAACAAAGATTGAACCTACGATTTAATTCAAAAGTATATATTTAATTATGACACAAGATTTACCTCATTGAAGGGAAAATGAGAAGGTTGTTGAGCACCAATATATTGCAAAATAGTAGCCATTTGTGCTTTCAAGGCCTCAAGTTCTCCCATTTTCCCTTTTAAGGTGTCAAGTTCTTCTTTGAGGGAATCATACTCTGCTTGAGAAGGACCAGCACTAGAAGATGATGCAGAAGAACTATAGCGCTTATGCATCTAAGATGGAACCACCCCAAACCCCATTCCTCTAGCGCGTTCAGGGAGCTCTTTCCCAAAGACTTGTTCATAGGCCTTTTCTTCAGAAGACGTTTCCTCCATCTCAGCTAGTAATTGGTCCTACAATACAACATCGAACATGTAATCAAATAGCATGTAAAGCTTTCTCATTCTCAATGAAAATACATACATTCTTTTCTCTAGCTTCCTCACAGACAAAACTGCCATCCTTTTTTTTTTTTTTGTGCGAAATGGCGTACATCTCCCCCTACTAAATTTGCGTCGATATTTTTTTTTTCCCTAAAGCAATGTCAGTATACAAAAGGTTAGCTAAATTCACAAAAGATCAAAGATAGATTAAAAAAAAAAGATTATAATTGACGTACATACCAGGTCATATTTTAAACATGCAATGCTTTTGGATCCAAGGGTATGCATAATTGTTTGTTTTGCTCTATTTCTAGTATTTATCTCACTGTATTTCTACATTGTCCAGCAAAAAATACTTCAAATTAAGTTAAGTAAACCAAATTAAACAAATATATGCAAGCTTATGTCATTACCTTAGCTTTCTCGCTTAACTTAGATGCCAAAAAACTATCCCATTGTTCTTGAGTCATACCTTCAGGATAGTTTTCAAGATTTTTCTCATAACTTGCATTTTTATCATAATAATAATTGCACAACCTCCTCCTATTATCCTTCCATTTTTTTCCCCATATTTGCCAAACAATAATCATATTGGTCATCAGTATGGAGACAGAATTTTTTCTGCAATAGGGAAAATATAAAAATCAATTCACAAGTATTTAAGCTTAGTAAATGAAATTGAAAGAGCATTTATACCTGAATGGTCATCTCCCAAGCATTATCCTTATACGAGCAAGGTACATTAGGCCACCTATCATAACATATTGGGAATACATTAGTATTTCATGCAAGATGTCTTAAAAAGCCATGCAAGAGTGAACCGCCATCACCAACAGGCTGATTCTCTTAACTCCATGGCACCACTACTTGCTTGTGAGTCTCTAGTACCAAAACATCCCTAATGCGCAATCTTTCCTCAGCAATCCTTCCTTGATCATCTATAACATATAATATTCATGTGATTTTTGTTAGTGGAGCAATAATATATGACATAGGCATACATAAAATTTTTTTTACTAATGTAACATAGGTGTTAAATGGTATACCTTTAACATCAACCACTCAATATTTGTTGCACACCCTCTTGGGTTTGTCCGGATGTGGTCTTTCATTTTGTTGTTGGGATTGATTAGAAACTTGATCTTCTTGGTCTTCCATTTTAGGTGGCTGTGGTTCCACCTTTTGAATATCATTTTCTAGGTTCTCACTGGGTTGTACATTTTGTGTTTGGAGGGTAGGTGTTGTAGAGCTTGTTGAAGCTTTTCTTGCAGGGAATCTCCTTGTACGCCCCATTCCACCTAATCCATTTGTCCAAAATATAACATGGCAACATATATTTAAGTATTTACAAAATCATACAATTCCAATATATATTGGAAAAAGATTATAGTATATGAGCATTAAGAAATTGAATTGTAAATATTAAATCTTCAACAACAATTACATACAAGCAAAACACATGATATAAGAAAACCAGACACAACACACCATACATAAGACAATCCTCAAAATGTTAGACTACACAACCCCATGTAAGTACACATAACTAAGCCTTAAACAAAAAATTATATGTCTAAATCTTCATCCTCATTGTGATTAGCTATTAAATTTGGAATGTCATCATCTATGGCAGGTCTTGATAATTGTAGAGCTTCTGTGTCATCAACTAAAATGTGGTCCAAGTTTTGTGATGGAAATAGGTCAGTGGTTGTCATGATATCTTCGCCCATATCATATAAGTCTCGAGGCTTTACATGGACAGGTATGCTCCAACCCTTTTCTTTCTCGTCATCAACATAAAAAACCATTTGACCTTCAGAAGCTTTAATGTATGGCTTATCATCCTCTTTTTCACCAGTATGTATCAGTTTTAAAAAGTTAATTTGGGTAAAACCCAATTTATCCTTCTTATACCCTCTATGAGTGGTAGTATCAGCCCATTGACATTTAAACAAAGGCACAGTGAACAAGCCATTGTAGTTAATCTCAATAATGTCAACCAATTTTCCATAGTAAGGAACTCCTCCACATATCATTTGGCCATCTTTACTACTTGAATAACTTCTTGTGTCAAATGTTCCAAAGACCCCATTATTTTGTGTTTTCAGGTTGTTGTCTCGATCCAATGTTCGAAATTTGAAGCCGTTCACATTATATGCACTGAACCTTCTTGCTTCATAAATAGGACCTTTAGCAAGGGAAAACATAATATTTTTGTCTGATTCTCTAACATTCTCAATATCTAAAGGAATCTACAACACAAAAGAAATAATGTTAGCACCATGCAATTTAACTCAAAAAGGAAAAATATTCTTGATCCTTGTTGTGCAATAAAATACCCACACGCTTAGAGAACCAATCAAAGAACTCCCTATAAACCCGTTTATCTATCTCAGCTTCACTCCGAGTAGTCCTTCTTAGTTTCCTCTTCACATCTCTTCGGAACTCCCTAAATAAATTATTAAAATTAGAACATGAGTAATAATAACTTGCCTAAAAAAATATTCAAGTTTACTTACTGGATGTAGAAGCCATGAGTTGCTCCAGTGCAGTATAGCATATATTGTGTCTATAGGTTGGTAGAATCCCACAATTGTCAGACAACGAATACGTGAAGTGTTCGACAAGTTTGTCTCGGGAATAGCGAGAGATGTTCGGAATAGCTGGAAGATTAAAGTAGAATAGACTAAGCATTCTACGGATGGCTTGAGTAGCCAAGGACAGAGGTCCGAATGCATTTAGTTAGTGATGACCTTCTAAGGTTAGTTGTCTGATTCCTGAGTAGGGTAAAAATTGAATTATTGAACTTGCCAATACACCAGCTATATTTGAAATTTTCGAAATTGGTTTTCGAACTTGTGAATTTTGAAATTGAGTTTTCAAATGAAATGTTTTCAACAGAATTTGAAACCACAGTGATGGTCATTTTGAAAATATGTTGTCTTATAAAAGGGGTTTTGTTAGAACCTAAAGTTTGAAATTGAGTTTTCAACTATATTGTGGTAAAGGCAGTACGAAATTGGAAGAACAGAGGCTGTTGTAGATGTACACAGTTTGCTGGGTCTTACTAGATGTTTTAAAATGTTTGAAATCGCTGGCCTTTGATAAAGGTTTTTTTTTGAACAAAGAGTTTTTTTAGAGGGATTTTGTTTGAAAGAATGAAAATTGCACCAGCAGTGAACGCCCCCAATCCATAACATTTCGCCTAGGGTATATGTTTTGTCTAGTAGGACCTGACTGTCTATGGCTGGACTGAGTTCCGGTAGATAGGGTTGCAACTTTATGTGCCAGTGTGAAACTGGGTCTCCTGTGAAAGGGGCAGAGGTTCTCCCACGTTGTTTAACAGTACTGTTGAGGCTAGATTTGGGGATTGGGATAAGTCGCTCGCTGTACCAAGTGGTTGAAGTGGTGGTGTGAGCTCTCAATTGTTAAAAATTTTGTGAAATGAAATACCTCCCTCAAAAATATGTGCCGGTAGTAAAAGTTTTTGAAACTGATTTGGCGGTGAATATGTTTTTACGAAATTGTTTTGGCAGTGATTATGTTTATAAATGTGATAGCACTATTACTTTTTAGTATAGTGCGGATTGTGAAATGTACTGAGTCCACGAAAAATTTTCAATGTGTGAAAATTTGAAAATAAGACAACATAAGGGTTTTGGATAGCGATGACATGTTTGTCGATGCCACTGTGTTGAAAAGAAAGCGGTGTAGTTGGAAATGATGGTATAGGAACAGAAACTATTAGAAAGGTCTAGAACACTGAACTAGTTAAGTCAGATAGTAGTCGTCAGCTATGGTGCAAAGTAAGTGAAAGTAGTTTGAGAGCTTGAATGGGAAAGGCTCAGATGAAATAGATGAGCAGATGCTCGAGGCAATAAGACCTGGGGTGAAAGTGTGCGCAGGGCGGTGTCCCTAAGCCATAAGATTGGTGGTGCTTAGGCACTATGTGAAATGATGGTTGTCATGGTGACTTTAGACTGGTGTTTAGAGTACATCTTAAGTATGGTAAAACATTCATTGTACCAGGTGATAGGTGAAATGCCTAAGGCCTAAGGATGATTTCCTAGGTGGTGAGGCTTGAATCTTCAGTGCTGTGATAGTATATGAGCCGGAAGGCCAATGTGTGTTAAGCCAAAAGGCTAATTGAGTCAGGCAGTGAGCGCTGCGTAACCAAGCATTGTGAGAATGGATCAGAAGATCCTTGAATTCTATACCTGGGTACAAGTTGAATGAGATGGTTAGGGTGCATGTTTAGTAAGCATCCAAAGGAAAGGAATAGACTGGATGTCTAGATTAGTTCTTCAAAGTTATACGTTCAAATTTTGAGGACGAAATTTTATTTAACGGGGGGAGAAATGTAATACCCTAAAATTTTTATTTATCGTAAATACTATATTTTGATAAATAACACATATTTAAAATAAAGGTGAATATGTGTCTCAAAATTTTGTAGTATGTTAATTATAATTTTAGGCGATTTTTCCTTGGAATTAAATTAACAAAGGGCTAGATATAAGACCAATATTAGGGAGCATAAATGTTATGAAAATACCTAAACCAATTAAAGGGAATAAAGTACCTAATATTTATTAAATTTATGCCACAAAATACACATATTAAACCTTGGGATAAATATCACCTTGATTTTACCCAATTCATATATTTAATCTTAAAATGATTAAAGGAAAATTAGAGACATCTAAGGAATGCAATAATTTTCAAAAATTAAAGGCTAATTATACATGAACATAATTAAGCAATAAAAATGAAGGATTAAGCTTGTCTAATGAAGCACTAATTTTCATGGTTAGTTAACAAATCAATTAACTAATGACAAATGCAATCAAGAAGCATATAAGCAACTTGATTAAGGGAGTAATTAAGCTTAATCAAGGCTGCCCTAAAAGTCATCAATGACATCATCAACTTGTCAAAGAAGTAGGAGAAAACTTGTTGAAGAAGGGGGAGAGAGAGAGAGAGGGTGGATGGAGGATATTTAAACTTCTTCACTAAGTTTAGATCTAATGGTTAGGATTTAAGAAGAGGTTTTAGGTGATTACCATTGTTGCCCTTAAGCTTTTCCTATAAATAGGGACCTTGAGCTTCATCATTCTTCACACCAAACTCAAACCAAATAGGTGAGTCTAAGAGAAGAGTGAAGCAAGAAGGAAGAAGGAGTAGCAGGGTTCTTCAAGAGGTAAGGTTCTTTAGTTATTAAGTTCTAATCTTTAGTTTTTATAGTTCTTGAGTTTAGTTTTTAAATTCATAGATTATTATGCTTTGATCTTAAATCTTCAAGAGTAGTTTTGTTTTCATGTTTTTATGATTAAAAATGTATTTATTTCAAAAATATGATGGAGAATATTGTGGAGCAAAATTCTTGGAAGTTGAAGATCAAAATAGTGAAGTTCTGGCGAAATTTTTGGTAAAATTTTTGGGCAAACAGCAAAATAAATGCTAATATTTTTTGTTGAAAATGAAGGCCATAAATCACGAAACTTTCCAGAAATAAAGTAGATATGTATGGATTTCCGAATATATATAATATGTAGCGTTTTGATTTCTGTACAAAGAAATACAACCGGTTGAAGTCAGGCTGCTTTTCCGGACGAAATTCTGGGCAATGTTGTGAAAAATGAAAACTGGGAATTGTTCATAAATTCTGGGTATATACAAGTATTTTTCCTTGAAAATAGACATCCTAAGGTTTCCGAGGAATTTTATGGATCCTCGTTTCGATTTTTGTAGATTTAATTATGATTTTGCGAAGTTAACCGAAAATTCTGCCCAGAAATTCAGTATTGCGTTTTTAAATAAATGTAAGGGCAAAATTGTAAATAACAAATCCACCAAGGGTAGAAAGGTAAATAGAAGTGGGAATATCTCTTAAGATATTATTCTAAGTAATATGGTGATATGTTAGGATATCCGGGAAGTCCGGGGCCAGGCTCAAAGGTTGGACGTTTGACAATTACCTGGTGAAAGGTACGTTCGCATACTAGTAACTTTAATCGCCTATATCTTGTATGATTATATGATTGAATGATTCATGAAGTGATGGACAAGACTAGATCTTGGGTCATGCACTGTGACTAAGTTTATGGGGCTTAGATCACCTGTTTATACATTCAGCTTTATACGGGTTATAGTCTTGATAATGTCGTTAAGTTTTCCTAGCGCTGAGGACACGATAGGCCATCGTGGCACGATGAGGTGCAGACATAGATAACTTTACATGTGATGTGTACTGTTGATATATTAATCTTACATCTGCTGTGTGCTTATGTGTTGGTTAATGCTGTATGATTGAACCATATTTTTACATGAATTTACACGATTAAATTGGGATTTTTAATGGAATTTATCATAGTTATTGAGCCTAAGATGCCTTTCTTGTGATAAATTAATATTAAGAGTAAATATATTAAATTAGAGCTAAAAAGGGAAAAATTGTCAAAAAAATATAATTACTCTTAATTATTGATTTTTATGAGAATATTTAATGTTATATTAATTGGTTTGAATTGTAGGAGGTTGAAAAGATTAAATCAAATTTGAAAATGAAAGTTTGAATTCAAGTTACAAAAGTTGCAATATGGTCCTTCACTGAGAACTCTTAAAGTTTGCATTTAGGTCCCTAATGAAACACTGCGTTTTGCTGCACTTTAGGTCAGATTTTAAATTGAAAATCAGATCCGACACTTTGATTGCAGACCTGAGAGCTGGTGGACCCATGAGCTGAGGGATATTAGATATTAAATTGCATTCACAGGCAGCGGAACAAGGGGGGGCGGGAGACGCGTTCACACAGGACGGAGGATCTACCTTCTTTCTTCTTCGTTCTCCATCACGTCACCGTCGTCGGCGACCTCCACAGCCACCTCCCAGTCACCGGTGACCCTCTTCCCCCTCACCACTTTCATCATCTCCAACCACCAGCGACGCACCTCATCCAGCAGCCACCAGAAATTCCATCGGCGGCAACACCTGGACCTTCCCTTCTACCTTCAATCCAAACCCACCTCCATGAATTCCGGCAACCTTCCTCCTCCCAGCTGACATTAATGCCTCGTCATCCTCTTCGGTTCTTTCCTAGATCAGCCACCATTGCCACTCCTCTATTCAATCTCCTTATTCCTTCAATGTGTGGCTGAACTCTCTCAATTCTTGGTGGTGAAGATTAATGCTTGAGTTCCAAAGCTTCAAATGGGAGTTAATTTGTTCATTCTATTAGTCTAGATTTATACATTTAGGTTGCCTAGTTTTAGGGATTATTGTGTATAAATTCTGGAACTGAGATTAATGTTTATTGTCTTTGTTAGATTGATAATTGTGATTGATTTTGGATTATGCAATTTGAAGATTATATTTGCTTTAATTTCTTGTGGTTGCAATGAGATTAAATTAATTAGCGTGTTATTGTCTAGTTAATTTAATTGATTTGTACCCTTTTGAGGGACTGTTATGTACGCAATTTTAAGAAGACTCATATTGCATTATTCCAATTTTAATTGCACATCAAGTGGTTTTTAACAATTTCTAAGAGGTAGTGGTTAGCTATGTTTGTAGGAGCCACTATTAATTGAGAATATTGGACTCAAGTGTTATCTTGGGGTTTTTTCTTAAAGACTTGATGAATTTTAACTCCCATAATCTTTTTGAACAAGGATAGTCAATTCTTCATCATCAAGAGCGTCATCATCCATATTTTCAATTTCATATCATTTTCACTCATTCACCAATTTTATAAAAATACTAAAAATATTAGTTTAGCATTTAATTTAATTGCAATCTTATTTTAGTTTATCAACTGAAAAATCCAAAACCAATTTCCCCTTGTTTTAATTGCATTTACATTATTTAGGACTCAATAAAAGGCTCCTCGAGAGAGAGAACGATCCTAGGGTTGACTATACGCAATCCTTTGTTTATCTTTGGTTGTGGACCCCAAGGCTAAAGACAAAAAGGCCCTCATCACTGTAATGTAATGAATATCTGTCATATATTGTTATATCTGCTATAGAGGTTAACTGTTATCTGAGATTCAATCCGATTGAATCTCAGATTTGTTTAAGGTTCAGGAAAGGAACCAGGATCAGAGAAGCCAACGATAGATAGAGCCGTGAAAAGGCACCGAAGGGAGAAGCCGATAGGAGGCATCGATCAAAAAAAATGCTGGATGAGCATCAACAGAGCATTCTTTCTAGCATGGATTTAACGAAGTTATTTCAAACCATTTGGTGTCTAGAAAAGGTTCATCTATGTGGTTCAGTCAATCAGTCACCGTGAACTCGGTGAGGCTTCCACTAGACACCGGCCTGGCCAAATTGTTTGATTAACTGAGTTAGGTTCATTGCCCCAAGTGTACCTAAGGCTTGGTTTAAGATTATATAGTTATCATGAAGAATTGTAATTATACAAAGCTTTGTACTAATGTATCACATGAATATTCCTTCGGGAAATTTTCAGTATATCAGCTTATGTCGGGACATCATCATATGTCTGGGCATTTTATATCAGTTACTCATTGTCCAAATGTCAGTGCATGCTCTCCGTTTCCACATTATTCTAAGCTGTAGCACCTCAAACCCTAATCATTTTTCTAAAAATAAGTGTCAGCAGACACGATTTGAAGTATGGAATTTGGGGTGTTACACCCCTCACAAAAAAGTCCCTATGGACTATGATATGAACTTTTTTATGATTAATTGCTGAATTTCCCACACAAAAAAGTCTTATTGTCAAAATGGCTTTTTATGTTATCAAAATGGATTTATTAGTTGTTAAAATATCTCTATGAAAATCTTGTTGTGAAAATGGTTTTTTATATTGTCAAAATAACTTTGCATGTTGTCAAAAATTCTCTGAGGGTTTCCTCTAGCGTGTAGAATTTTAAAAATCTGGACAATTTTTGATAACATGAAAAGTCATTTTAACAATATCAGAAGTCATTTTCACAACAAAATTTTTTTAGGGAAATTTGAACAACTAATTAAGTCATTTTGACAACGAGCCTATTTTATAAGGGAAATTCAATAATTAACCACAAAAAAGTTCCTAGGGACTTGAACTTCTTTGTGAGGAGAATTGGGTGTGGGATTTTTTTGTGGATAATTCTGTATCTCAGGACCTGATAGTAATTTTCTCAAGAAAAATTGTATTTTCAGCAATATCCAAAGACAAATATTTCAATACCACTATATTTTTTCCACATTCAGGCATAGTCCTTGATGAACACTAAAAGTCTAATACTCCTTCCGATCTTTTTTATAATAGCTCAATATTTGAATTACCTTAATTCTTTTTATAAAGGCCTGATAAGAGTTGTCTGAATATTTAATGAGTTTTTTTTTTCATTTTTACCACTCATTAATTATATATATTGCGTTAATTAAAATGTTAGTGATACTTATATTTAGTTTATTTCTCTCCCTTACTTGCCTCATAAATAAAGACATATTTGAAAAAGAAAGCTTATTTCAGTTATATTTATTATTATTTTAAACTAATTTTAGTCACTTTATTAAAGCATGCAATTTAGTTGTTGAGCTCTTATACATAGAACGAGGGTAAGTACTCCCATAAGGAATATGTTCTTATATATAGTTGTCTATGTTAGCCGATACATATTATTATTGTATGATATTATCATCTTCAGTTAGATCATCAAGGGGAAAAAATTTAATTTCTGGCAAAAATTAAATTTATAGTGTCAAATGTAAACTTTATAGTCAAAGCCATTTGATTCAACTAACATTTAGAACTTCTTCAAATCTTGCTTAAGCATGAGTTTGCATGTTGGACTTTCTGTATGTGTGATGGGTGCGAAAGTTCTTTTTGTTGAGTGAATGATGACCAAAAAAATTAAACTTTATAAATAAAAAATATGCTAAAAAGACTATCATGATTTAAACTAAAACTAATACTATGTAAATCTAAATTATTTGATACCATCAAATATTAAATACATGTGACTTGGGGTAGCTCATATGACAATAGTTCCGCGAGGTAAGTATAAACCGAGTACTGTTTGATTAATGCAAGACTTGTTTAATTAATTTGAGTTGATTCAATAAGTTAGGCAAATTAATTATTTGTAATAAATGCGATACAATTTTCATAAAATACGCTTATTTAACTTGTCTGATTGTTGTTGAATGTCAATATGGATGGGTAGTTTATGATTAAAACTAACTCCCCAACCGCCTCCTATATTTTTTGGACCAAATGAATAAAATCAACTAATAATCAAGAGTTCTAAACCTTCTTGATATAATAAAATTAAGATAGGCTAAAGTATATGTTTGATACTTTAAGAGGTTCAATTGTAATCATTTAACTTTAAAAAGTATATGTTAATCCCTTTAAATTAACAAAGTCATCAAAATACCGAGTCAGCAACTTTAAAATGCTAGATCAGAAAATTTGAGTGTTGACATGTCTTCCTAGAAGATTGATTTTATAAGTAAAATAAAAAAAGTAATTATATGAAAGAATTAAATTTTGCACATGTTAAGCATGTTAAATTTGTTGACTTATCATTTTCCGTTGGTAAAGTTAACGGTGTTAACTTAAAAAGACCAAAAACTCACCTTTTAAAGTTAAATGACTGAAATGGAACATCATCTAAAGTTAAAGAACCAAAAATATACTTTAGGCTATTAAGACATACATTACTCAATTGGATTCTAAATGTAAGATCTTATTGAAGTTCAGTGGAAAAAAAAGAAGAAGAAGAAGAAGAACTTGTTATATATATGTGTGTGTGAAGGAAATAAATAAAGAATTAGGAGAAGGAAAATGAGCATAACAATATGGTACCTAGAAGTATTAAGTTTATGAATTCAGAATAATATTCTGAAATTACAGATTATTTAGTAATTATCTAAAGTAAAACAACTAAGGAAAAAAAAAAACCTCATACATGCGCGTATGTGGTGGATAAATGTGATTGTATGGCTGTGTAAACGTTCAGAATCGTTTTTTTTTTTTTTTTGGTGATGATGAGATCAGAAGGAAGAATTATTTATGGAGAAGTGGCTTTCCTTGCAGAAAAGCTTGAAACACCAGCAAATATCTTTCAGGATGTGAAACTGAAGTCATATGAGCTCCTCCTCTTATTGTTACGAATGATAGAATGTTATTACCATACACTTGTGTCGATCCTGCAACCTAATCATAATAATTACAAAGCAATAATTTAGTACAGTGGGCTTCACAGATTTGTATTCGATCGCTTCTCATCTTTTAGATTTTATGTATGGTCTAGCTAATTCTAATGATCAAACAGTTTATAAGCTTGTTCGATTATGTTCTTAAAAATATTTTTTTTTGTTTTTTTATAAAACTTGTTTGGAAAACTATTTTCAACAAGTTATTTAAAATAAAATAAAAATAAAAATAGTTTTTAGGTGTTTTCTTATTTTTGTTTTTCTATTTCTTATCTTTTAAGGCCTTCGTCATCTGGCCATTATTGATATCATACTACCAACGTTGACCACCACCATATCACTATTGGCAACGGTCATGCCATGTCGCTTCATTTTTTTTTTCTAAAAAAAAAACAACTATTCAAATAGAGTTTTTTCCCCCCCCCCCCCCCAAAACTTGTTTTTAGAAACAATTTTATAAAACTGTTTTTTTTTAAAAAAAAAAAAAAGCAAAAACAAACAGTCCCTATAAATCATTAATGAGCATGTAAGTCATGTTTTTAATTATTTTATATGAGTATTTGATTGAGTCACATCCGGACATTATCCTGTCCAATTTAAGGGTAACTCTCCAAGAAACGTTTTCTATATTAAGGTCATGTTTGTTACTTAAGTTGTAAGAAATATGAACCTGTCTTCCCTGAAACCAGCTTCTATAGGGCACAGTTGGATTCAGTGCCATCTCCTTGGCTAATTCATCCACCAGCATTCGTGTTCCAGTTAGGGGAATCACTGCATCTTGATCTCCACTATATGGAAATACATTTAATTTCCTTATTTACATAATACAATTTAATTTTTTTGATATAAAACACAGGATCGAGAAAAATCAATTACCTGTATACCATTACGCGGAGACCTGACTCAACTAGTTTCTTGAGGATAGGAATTATTGGAATCTCAGCATTCTGAATTTCATATTTTACAACTCTGTAACACATTGAAACTAATAAAGATTACTTTTGTGATCATCATTTTCACAATCTCACTAATGAGTTAAGGTTCAATTTTTTTCATGAAGTTTTCGACTAAGAGCCATGAGTATCTAAGTGGTTTTCTTCTTGGGATCAATACTGCTCCAAAAGCAGCCTTAAAGAATGAGCAAAATCACCCTAACCGTTTAAAAAACTAATGTTAATATTAACCATTAACATTTTTAAGAACTATGGGTGACATTACTCCTTTTTAATGCTCTCAGGACAATATTAATTGGAAAAAAAAAATCCAAATACCCATAGCTTCTATACAAAAACTTTTGGAACAAAATTAGACCTTAACCCTCTTGCTGGAATGTTACCTACACATGGACCATTCAAGAGATACATCTTGGTGTTTTCAAGGAACTTACGCACTGTCAATGGACCACGTGGTGACTCCTATAAGCTTAGCATGAAGAGCTACTTGTACATCTCCCCGGTTTAAGTAATTCTCTACTTCTTGAATCTTCTTATGCCGCACCAAAAACAATGAATGCAAACTGAGAAAACTGAGCAAGAAGCCCACAAATTGAGGAAGAAATAACACTCCCTCTAGTCCTTAATATAAGACATATATACTTAATTTGATTAGATTGAAGAAATTAATTAATATGACATGTATTTTGTAAAATACCCTAGTTAATTCCTTCATTCCCTCTCTTTCTTGATTATTGTTGAGAAAGCATCAATAGAGGTAAATTAGGAAAATGTTAACAAATATAAAAAAGAATTAAGGGACAATTTTACCTCAGAAGTTTTTTGGGGGAATTTTAATTTGCTTCGGAAGTGTCAAAAAGAAAGAAAATTTTGTCCTGGTTGCTATCCTAGTTAATCTTGACCATTAGTTGACCAAATATGCCGAGTTGATAGTTCAAATGTTCTCCACTTCATTTTTGTTAATATGTAAATTTGTTCCAGAAGTTTTAAATCTAACTTTGAAAAAAATGAAGTAGATGACATAGAGACTTCTAGGGCAAATTTGCATCTTAATAAAATGACGTGAGTGATATATGGACTGTCAGCTTGGCATATTTGGTCAATTAACAATTAAAATTAACTGGGATAACGACCATGGTAAAAATCCCCCTGCAGAAAAAATTTCCAAGGCAAAATTGTCCCTTAACCCTATAAAAAATATGTCTTATATTTAGAATTAAAATTAACTCTTCAAATATGTCTTACACGAAGAACTAGAAGTAGCACCAAGAAAGAAAGAACAAAGCATAAATACCAGTTGGCTAGCTCCAGAGATTGTCGAGGTGGACAAGCATGGAGAGACATCGCCCGGAGTAAAATCCTCACCAACCTCTTTTAACATTTGTGTAGCCACTCCATTGCAAACCGGTGTGAGAGTCTTACTTATATTTTGCCTCGTTATTTGGGAAAAGTTGCATGCTGTGGTCAAGCTTTGGTGAGTTGAATCTGATATCAGCCCATGGGACCACAAAAATTCTCCTACTGAGTTGAAATCAGTACTAAATTCTAGAAGTGGATTCCCTATCTGCATAAATAACCATCGATCATTTGTGTGTGTGTGTGTATAATCTAACAAAACCAGTTTTGAATAAACTTTTAAAAAAGCTAACATATATAATCATGTTTCTAATTACGTTTCTCAATAATGTACTCACTGCAATCCCTTTGAGATTGAACTGAGTCTTGGTGTGAATGATGAGTTGTGCTAGTTGAGGTACGAAGTGACCTGAAAAATATATATGTGTGTGTGTGTTTTTTTTTAAGACTGGGTTAAACTCTACAGTTTCAAAATAGAAAATAACATTCCTATTTACTTACCTCCATAGCTCTCTCCAGCAATAAAGAAAACATTGTTCTTGTATTCTGCGAATTTATTAAACCAACGCTGTAGGAAGACAAGATTATCCCTTGCTGTAAAAGGAAAAAAAAAAGGTTTTAAATGGGGACAATATATATAACTCTCCAAATCTTAGTGTAGAGATCAGCTAGCTATAGGTTAAAAACGAAAACCCTAATAAGTTCTTAATTAATTATGTAGGCCAAGAAAAAAAAAACTAATTAAAGCTACTCAATTATACGTAGTTCATTACTAATGCATGGATGAATAATTGGATCGAAAAACCATTAAACCATACCAAGAGGCTGGGTATAGTAGAACAAGCTAGACACTTACATGGCAAACCAAGGTTTGAATCTCCGTTGGCCTTCAAATTAAAAGAGATGATCTCTTTCTTCAATATATGATGACTCTAAAGATCAAGCATTAATTTTGGTACATATATATACTTTGTTGCTACTTACTATCTCCAATCCTAAACAACTAGGGGTGGATCCAGAGAATTATTTAATGGGGGTACCACTTCCCCCAAATTTTTTTTAAAGGAAATTTTTAAATGCATTAAAAAACCAAAGAATATAAACAAGAAAAAAAAAAGAATATAAAAAAAATATTCATGAAATCAAGTGTATACTAATGATGATGTAATAACAGAGGTAATTATTTTACAAACCTATCATTTAGAAAAGTAAGGCTAAGTACTATTAGAAATGTATATACATAAATTATAATGAAGGATGAGTACTCAATAAGTTCAAGTACATATATTTTAATTTTAAAAAATATATTAAAGGTGGGCACTCAATAAAGTATTAAGGGTGGGCACTCAAACCTGTCATAATGAAAAGTGAGTACTCAATAAGTTCAAGTATATATATGGTTCCAAACCCATTACGAAGTGTAGTCTTGATGTATTAAGAATGGGCACTTAATTTAAGAGTGGACAATCATTCAAATATGTATTAAATTTTTTTTTTAAAAAAAATCTCAAATTCAAGGGGGGCACTTGCCCCCCTTCTCTAACAAGTGGGTCCACCCATGGTCCTAAATATAAGACCTAATTGACTCTCTTTTTGTAGAAATTAAGAAATCTAAATAAGTTATTTAATCATATTATATGTTATATATGATTAAATTATAAATCAATTTATAAATTAGACAAATTAATTTAGAGAAAACAAAATATAAATAAAATATTTTAAAATAATTTAATTAGTTTTATTAATCTCCCTAAAAAAACCAACTATGTACCAGATGTAGTATAAGAACAAGAGATTAAGACAAAAGAATAACCTGTAATTTCATCGTTGACAGAGCCATAGAAAGATTGATTAGAAGAGTAAGAGAAACCAACTCCAGCTGGGGATTCCAAGTAAAGCATATTTGCCTCTATGACAAGGAGAAAATAAATCAATATAATCAAAAATATTTCAATATCACATTCAATTCAATTCCAGTATTTATACTAACCTTTGTTCCAACTATAATCATTTTTCACAAGAGCATTTTCTCTCAACTTGAAAGGACCATGTTGCACGAAAGCTCCAGCTCCAACGGAGGAAGAACCAGGCCCTTAAAAGATCATACAAGACAATATCTTAGTCTATTAATATTATATATAGTACAAAAATACTCATAAACTTTTTTCAAAAGTGCGTCTAGCACCATTTACATTTCAAATGTGAAAAAAAAAACCCCCATAAACATTCAAAATATGAGTAAAAATATCAGTACCATTAAAGTTGGCCTAACACCGTTACATATATAAGTGCTAAAAGAGTGTGGATCTCACTATAAAAAGTAACCGTGTTATTTAGGTCAAATTTCACAATCATTGCATTTTTGCTTCTATTTTGAATATTCATGGTTTGTTTTTTCCACCTTCACCATATTATATATCTTTCATTCAAGACACCAAATTAAAATATTTATATATTGCCAATATATATATATATATATTAAAGCATACACGCACACCTCCCTCCAACCAGAGAACCAGAGGCTTGGACATGTGGTCTCCTTCTGCTTCAACAAAGTAGTAAAACAAAGCTCTTTGATTCTCATCGTCAACTGTAATATAACCGCCGTAATGCCGGAATTCAGCTGGAGGTTGTCCCGGCAAGCTGTGTATCTCATCTTCTTCTGAAAATGAATTCACCGTCAACCATATTTGAGCAACAACGAATAATATTGTTGTTGCAACCTTAGAATATCGATGAGATAATGACATCGTAAGATATGAAGGTTTACTTTGTTCTTCTTCTCTGTGACTACTAATGGGAGATGAAGGTATGAAACTTATCAGAGATAACTAAATATCTAATCGCATCTCTAATAATTAAGGTGTATATATCGACAATGACATCTTGAAGAATGTTTTTGCCATTTGATGACCCCAAAATTCCATCCTTGACTCTTGAGGAAATTTTAATTTAGAGGTTTTTTCTTGAAAAAAAAAATCACTATGAAATCTCAAGAAAAGAATGTGATAATTAATAAATCTCTTAACAAGTGATTAGTATGAACCTAGTTCTATATAAAAATTTGTCATTACATGTTCACTTATTATAAGACTTTTTGGTGATTACATTCTATTACTTGAGATCTTACCATGATTTTCTTTTTTTCCCCAAGTCTTACAAATTTTGGATAGAGATTATAGGAGAAATGTGTGAATTTTCTTAATTTCATCTTCTTTTTTATTGTATACTTTCTCTTTTAAAAAATTTACAAAATATTATATGAAAAATTAAAGTAGGGGTCTCATGCATTTGTACAGGGCTCAAAATGTAAAATGACACATGTTATACACAAATTATAAACCATGGAACTTCTTACAATTATATGGTGGTGATTGATTTGATATATATCCTAAAAATTTGACTTGAAGTTTAACAAAATAATAAAAAGACACTAATGAACGACTCTTTGAATTAATTTAAAGATAAGCTTACTTTTATAATTAAAAAAATATCGTTATAAAGAACAGAAAAGAAATCACCTTTTGGAATATAAGAATAAACATGGTATTTTCGGCAATCTCCAAAAACAAATATTTCAATACCACTACATTTTTTCCACATTCGGGCATAGTCCTTGATGAACACTAAAAGTCTAATACTCTTTCCGGCCTTTTTTTATAAGAGTCTAAGGTTTGAATTGCCTTAGTCCTTTTCATAAGAGTTTGATAGGAGTTGTTTGAACATTTATTGAGTTTTTTACCCCTAATTAATTATATGTATTGTATTAATTAAAATGTAAGTGATACTTATACTCCCTCAGTCCCTCTAATCTTTATTATAAAGCACTAACTAACAATTCTCACAAACTACTAAAAACAATTAAAGTCATTAAATTTATCCTAAAATTTAAATAATTTCCAATATTACTTCTACTAATTGCACTAAACTCTAATATCATTTAATTATTACTCTCACTCACTACCCTTATTAATTGTGGGCATACATGGAAAAAAAATATATTTAATGTTGTTTGGAAACAAGCAAGTACCTTATAAAAAGAATCAAATATACTTGTTAGTTGGTGTTTTATAATAAAGTTCAGAGGGAGTATTTACTTTCTTTCTCTCCCTTACTTACCCCTCATAAACAAAAGCATACTTGAAAAAAAAGTTTATTTCAAGTATATTTATTACTGTATTTTTTAACTAATTTTAGTTGCTTAAACTATGCAATTCAGTTATTGATCTCTTATATGAAGAACTAGCATAAGGAATCTTTTTTTATACATGGTTGTCCATGTTAGCCGGGTACATATTTTTATCGTATGATATTATCATCTTCAGTGAGATCAAGGGTAAGAAATTTAATTTCTCGCAAAAAATGGGGCGGGGCAAGAAATTTATACCACTTTTTATAAAGTTTCAAATGTAAACTTTATAATCAAAGCCATTTGATTCAACTAATATGAATTTAGCACTTCTTCAAATTTTGCTTAAGCATGAGTTTGCATTTTAGACTCTTTGTAATTGTGATGGGTGCGTAAGTTCTTTTGTTGAGTGAATGATGACCCAAAAAATTAAACTTTATAAATAAAAAAATATGCTAAAAAAACTATCATGATTTAAACTAAAACTAAAACTATTTAAATCTAAATTATTTGATACCATCAAATACTAAATACATGTGACTTGGGGTTGCTCATATGACAATAGTTCCGCGAGGTAAGTATAAATCGTATACTGTTTGATTAATGTAAGACTTGTTTGATTAATTTTAGTAGATTCAATAAGTTAGGCAAATTAATTATTTGTAATAAATGCGATACAATTTATATTGTGTTTTGCTCTGGGGGCGTTTGTAGCCACTCTCTCGTGGAAAACTTGCCACGTGATTTTCTCTTTCTGAAATTTTGCACCATAGAAGCTGCCAGTAATGTCTATTAGGCTGTTCCTGCTGCTGATAGATCATGTTGTCTGCTGATTTCACGTTGAAGTTTCCATCAGAAGCCTTCCTCGAACATAAACCATCCTCACGTGTACCCCTCGGAGGATTAACAAGCACAATCTTATCCACCACCCAGCTCATAAAATGACTTTGAGCGTGTAGTATTTACTTTCATTTTTGCCGAAGTGATTCTGAGCAAAAGCTATTTTGAGCTTAAAATGACTTTTGATGAGCCCGTTTCCATGCTATAAAAGTGATCCCAAAAAAGCTAAAACTGCACTTGACAGCTCACAAACATCACTTCATATCTAAATATATTAATTAATTAATGGGTTAAGGGGCAAAATACCTATCAACTTATACCATAGTGTAAAAAGATCCATAGACCATTTTTGGATGAAAAGTACCTACAAACTTTTTTAAAAAAACAGAGCAAAAATGACATACTGTTAAACCACCGCCAATAAAATGAACGGATGTTAGTTATTTTTAACAGTTGTATCATTTTGCTCCGGTTTTTGAAGTTTATGGGTGTTTTTTTTTACCTTAACTCATTAATTAAATACCGCACCTTATGTGAGACTTTATGATATATATATATATATATATATATATATATAAAGGAAATAAATAAAGAATTAGGAGAAGGAAAATGAGCATCAAAATATGGTATCTAGAAGTATTAAGTTTATGAATTCAGAATTATATTCTGAAATTACAGATTATTTAGTAATTATCTAAAGGGGGGAAAAAAAGGCCTCATACATGCACGTATGTGTATAAATGTGATTGTCTGGCTGTTTAAACGTTCAGAATCGGGTTTTTTTTTTTTTTTTTTTGGTGATGATGAGATCAGAAGGAAGAATTATTTATGGAGAATTATTTATGGAGAAGTGGCTTTCCTTGCAGAAAAGCTTGAAACACAGCAAACTATGAAGCACGGACACTCGGACACTCCGGCATCCGTTTGACACTCCGGCACCGTCCGACACTCCTCGGCACTCTTATTTTTTAAAAATATACATGGTTTTAAATATTACTAAATTGATGATGAATTTTCCTTTTGTATTTTTTTTAAAAAAAGGAGGCACAATTTTTAAGATGAGGCCGAATCTACGATGAGTCAAAGCTGGAGGTTAGAATTTTACGGAATATTGAACTTGAATGTTGATAGAGTAAAACTTTATAGCCTAAAAAACTCCGCAAATGCACGGGCCGTATCAAGTAATAAAGTGATAAGAAAAGTATCGTTCCCACAAGGACTCAGTATCACAACCTTTAGTTAAACATTGATTTCACAATTTCATTTAAGTTGAGAAAACCGAATTAATTTTAATTAAGATAAAAGAAATTAAAACTAAAATAAAAATAAGAAAACTACAACAATAATCAAATGGGCAACCTAGAGTCACTAATCCCTTATTTGTTTCCTAGATTTTATCCCCACTAAATTAACTTTGACTTAACCTAATCAGCTAATCTAGAGTATTAATGTCTATAAATGCCTTTCGGTCTATTTATCTACCTATCTTAATTAATTATGTAATGTCTCACACAATTAAATAAGACGCGTTTTAAATCGGGCTCACTCTAATTTGATTATGCGGAACTTCTAGGTATATTCCTATCCTGGACGCAAATTAGATTAAAACCTAACTTCACGTTAAATTTAAACCTAATTCCACATTATTTATTCCCAAGGTCAATTTAGGATTCCCTCTTCCAAGTTCAACCCTAAATCCCCAAAACATGCTCAATGGTGGCCAATCACTAAGCAATAAATAATAAAAATAAGATTAAATAAACTAATTAAAATTAAGCAAAACTAATGAGTGGGAACAATTTCTTAGTCTCAAACAAGTTTATAATACTCTAGGTTGCAAAACAAACTAGCCACACATGGCTTTATTCAAATTCATAACAAAAAGATAAGAATTCAGGTTCAAAGAAGAAGAAGAGAGAGGAAAGAAAGATTCTCCATCGCCTCCACAGTCCTTCCGTCCTTCTGTGGAGATGATGAAGAGAACTGAAACGCTCAGCCTCTACTCCTCTGCTCCTTTGTCCCGATCTTTCTGCTCCCTCTTCTGTGATCCTCTTTCTTGTCTCTGCATCCTTATTTATAATAATTTAGGTCTTGCGTCATTGATTCTCCTTTTCTTATTAAAAAGATATCTCATATCTTGTAATTTACTCCAGCAGATCACACAATTGATTTTATTTCTATTTTTCTTGTGGGGACCATCAAGTTTGGCTGATTGCATATCCTCTTATTGCCTTTTCTACTTCATTCCAAATCAGCTAATATTTCCTGCACAATAAAAATAGAATATGAGTAGATTTTATGTCGATTTATTCTTTGATCCCAAGTTTCATGCAATTATAGAAACGTTCATAAAAGATAATTAAATAGGTATATAATATCAATAATTCCAATTAAATCTCATAAAATATACACCTATTTAATCATAAAATATATACTTATCAAATGTAAATCATAATATATATATTTAATATCAAAATGTGTCCTAATGTATCGAAATTTAGATTTTTATAGGATTAACGTGTCGGAGTGTCGAGTCGTGTCGTATTTCGTATCTCATGTCGGTGTCGGTGCAACATAACCAGCAAATATCTTTCAGGCTGTGAAAATGATATCAAATGAGGCAATGAGCTCCTCCCCTTATTGTTACGAATGATGGAATGTTATTACCATACACCTGTGTCCATCCTGCAACCTAATCATAATAATTACAAAGCAATAATTTAGTACAGCGGACTGCACAGATTTGCATTCGCTTCTCATCTTCTAGATTTTATGTGTGGTCTAGTTAATTCTAATGATCAAACAGTTTATAAGCTTGTTTGATTCTGATTTTAAAAATATTGTTTTTGTTTTAAAAAAATAAAACTTGTTTGGAAAACTATTTTCAATAAGTTATTTTTTTAAAAAAAAAACATAAAGTTTTTTTAAAAAACTAAAATATCTAAATAGCTTTTAGGTTTTTCTTTTTTCTATTTCTTATTTTTTGAGGTTGTCACTTGTCCATTATCGACACCATAATACTACTGGCGTCAACCACTACTGTAACATCCCGCCTTTTTAAAATGGGTTTCAAATGGGATTATCAGAGTTTCGTCGAAATTATTCAGAGTGGCATCGGAAAAATTTTTTCTTTAAAACAAACGAGTAACTGATATACATTCCCTGCTGTTGCATCTGGGTACTTATACATACAGTGGTACAACTATCCGAATACAGTGTCTAGATAAAGTAACACGTCCTCCTCCCTGGTCGTGCTGCCTATCCTTGCTCTTGGTTCTAGCTCCTTCGGATCCTGAAGCTATGGTAAGAGCTGAGGTTCAATTCCCATTGAACCTCAGGTAACGGTTAACCTCATGCTTATGTACAGTTATGTATGACAGATATTCATGACAATGACAATCAATATACATAACCACGTATGACAAAACAATAACAATATTTGTAACATAACCACGTATGCTACAACAACAATTAGAACATAACCACGTATGTGACATAACCACATATGTAACATAACCACGTATGAAAATCTTAGTCAATGAGCACAACTATCATATACAATCATACAATAAGCACTACGCGAACGCACCTTTGCCTGTCGAGCACGGTACGTTGTCGGCTGCAAGGTGATCACAGGTTTCCTATGAGGGTAATATTACGTTTATTAATTCACAACCAATATCCCAATAGATATCCTAGCCACAAATGACTATTTTACCCCTGGTGGATTTATGAATTTATATTTCCCTTTATTTTTGAGAAAAACGCTGGTCCTTAAATCTGGGCAGAATTTCGCCTAACTTTGAAAAATCATAACTAATTCTAGAAAAATCGAAACGAGGATCCGTAAAATTCCCCGGCATCCTTAGGATGTCTAGTTTCAAGAAAAAATAACATCCTTTGCCCAGATTCCACGGTTCATTCCCAGGTTTTTAGTTTTGAACATCTGTCCAGAATTTTCCAGAAATTCGTAGCCCTAACTTTGGGAATTTTTATCTCCCTGTACAGAAATCATTTGGACATGTTATTTACATATTTAAAAAGCCCTATATGTCTAGTTTCACCATGGATTTTTCCATAATTTTTCAGCCATGTTTTCAACATAAAATAATAGCTTTTCTATGACTGACTCAGAAATTTCAGAACCGATGAAATTTTGCCAGAACTTCGTTACTTCAGTGTTTCTCCTCCGGAAATTTTGCTAAAAATCTTTCTTTACTAACTTTTCGAAATAAACCCAATTTTAACTATAAAAACATGAATCTAAAATTATTATAAACTATTTAAGATCTAAGCTACTTCTATCTAAGAATTTAAAGATTAAACTACAAAATAACTAAAAACTTAAAAGCTAGAGCTCAAGAACTTACCTAGAACTTTGCTCCTTCTTTCCTCAAGGCTCTCACACTCACTTTCTCTCTATATTTCAGATGTTGTTGCTTTGTGAATTGGTGAGGATTGTGAAGAGCAAAGGGTCCTATTTATAGTAGAAGCTCCATGTGCAAAAAGACTCATAATACCCCTCCCTACATCATCCCTTACATCATCTTATCCTCTTCCAAAGCCTTAAAAGTCTTCTACTAGATACATGACTCATGGTTTAGGGTTGTGACTCATCTCTTAACTAGGCTAATGACTCATGCTTGTTTAGGGTGATGATTCTTTCATAGAGCTTGTGATTCATCATTTAGAGTAGTGATTCATCCATACCTAGGTTAATGACTCATTTTGCATATGTATAATTGCTTCTTTAAATTAGATTTTCCTACTTCTTCCATTTTGGGTTTCACTATATAGAAATTCATTTGGGGATCCTAATGAAGTTTTATGTACATTTTCTCATTAGTTTTGAATTCTTGAATTTCTTAGCTTCATTTAGAGACCAAATTTGCCTATCTTTCCTATTAATTCCATTTCCTAAACAATTATGAAAATGACTTTGGTTATACTTGTTTTCATGCTTGATTTATGCTTGTTATGAATCTCAACTTAGTTTCTATACTTAGTTCATGGATTTCAAGATATGATTTAATTTGTATAGATTTTCATTTGCTTATGTCTAGAGTTAATTTCATGGATTAATCTAATTGTTTTAATGTCTAATTTTCTTATTGGCTAATGCTTTGACTTCTCTTTCTCACTCCTTCCACTAGACTCACAACACTCACAACATTTGCACACACACACATTCACAACTCCCTCTCTCATTGGTCAAAACATTTTCTCATGGATTAAGAATATTTTCTTGATTTACCATTGGCCAATTCCATTTCACAAGGATTTAGCTTTATGGTATTTAATTAAGGCCTTAGGATTTAGCTTTATAAGATGAATTCTTAGCCTTTAGATCATAGTTGCAATTGTTGACTTTTCAACTTTTGATTAGCATTTGATTAACATCTTAATCCTAAGCTTAATTAGCTCTTCTTGTTGTATGATTGGTTCATGTATTAATTTGTGTTTGTTCCTAACTCATTTAGTACTAATCCCAAGTCTTTATTAGTCTTTGAGTTTTAATTAGCTTAACTCATCTCTAGTTGGTGATTATTGGTGCTAATTGTAAATAATTAGCTAAACCTTCCATTAGTGTTTAATTAATTGCTCATTAAATGTTGGTAATTATTCTTTTATTTGTTCAAGTGCTTTGGTAATTTATTATGGCATTTTATGAATTAATATGGGCTAGGTATTAATTCTAGGGTCTTAGAAAATATAGTTTCTTATTTAATTATGAATTTTAAGATTTATGTCCTCTTAATTTAATCCCTTGATTAATTATAAAAATTTACATAATCATTTTGTTTAATGAAAATTTAAGTGTCTACTAACTCATGTTATTCTCCCCTATTTAGTGGATGTATTTTCCTCATATTTCTTTGCTTTCTTTTGGTCCTATAAAACCCCTAATTTAATTTGGTAATTGTTTGTATTTTTATGATATCTTATGATCCCTAGAAAAATTCAATCATTGATCACCTTAATCCTATATAAGGATTTCCTAGAAAGTAGAATAATCACACCTCATAATTTGAGACCACATATTCACCTAATTTTAAAGAGGTGTCATTTATCAAAATATTGTAGTTATGAGACATTATAATTTTTTTGGGGTATTACAACTACCATATCATTGTTGGCAATAGTCGCGCCATGTCACTTCAATATTATTTTTAAAATAGCTATACAAATAGATTTTTTTTTTCAAAACTTGTTTTTAAAAGCAATTTTATAAAAATGTTTTAAAAAAACAAATAGTCCCTATAAATCATTAATGAGCAAGTAAGCCATGTTTCTAATTCTTTTATATGACTCTCTGATTGAGTCCGATTCGAGCATTGTCAAGTCTAATTTAGGGTGCATAAGTTCCTTTTGTGACGTGAATGATGACCAAAAAAATTAAAATTTATAAGTAAAAAATATACTCAAAAACTATATATCATGATTTAAACTAAAATAATACTATTTATATCTAAATTATTTGATACCATCAAATATTAAATACATGTGACTTGGGGTAGCTCGTATGACAATAGTTCCGCGAGGTAAGTATAAACCGTGTACTGTTTGATTAATGTAAGACTTGTTTAATTAATTTGAGTAGATTCAATAAGTTAGGCAAATTAATTATTTGTAATAAATAATGTGACATAATTTTCATAAAATACTCTTATATAACTTTTCTAATTATTGTTGAATGTCAATATGGATGGGTAGTTTAGGATTAAAACCAACTCCCCTAACCACCTCCTATATTTTGGACAGAATGAATAAAATCAACTAATAATCAAGAGTCCAAACCTTCTCGAAAATAATTTTGGCATAATTCTTCAATATATATTGATATAATAAAATTAAGGTAGGCTAAAATATATGTTTGATTCTATGTTCAATTATAATCATTTAACTCTAAAAAAATATATTTTTAGTCCTTTAAAATTAATGAAGTTATCAAAATACCGAGTCAGCAACTTTAAAATGCTAAATTAAGAAATTTAAATGTTGACATGTCTTTCTAGAAGATTGATTTTAGAAGTAAAATAAAAAATTAATTATATGAAATAATTAAATTTTGGACATGTTAACATGTGAAATCTGTTGACTTATTATTTTCTGTTAGTAAAATTAACAAGGTTAACTTAAAAGGACAAAAGATATACTTTTTTAAAATTCAATGATTAAAATGAAACCTCATCTAAAGTTAATAAATTAAAAATATACTTTAGGCAATTAGGACATGCATGACTCAATTGGATTCTAAATGTAAGATTTTGTTATAAAGTTCAGCCAAAAAAACAACTTGTTTATGAAGTTTGTTTTGCTTTTAAATAATTTAAGATCCCAATATCTTTTTCTTATCCAATGTGAGAAGTTATTAGGAAATGTTTTTAATGTAAATGGTGATAAAGGATAGTATTTTAAAAAGTTACACTCAATTTTTATAAATAACTAATGTTTATAAATTCCTTAATTCAATTGTATTTGTCAAGTATTGACTCCCACCTTTAAGCTAGGAGGGGACGAGGGAGTAAATTTTCTTCACCAAAAAATTAGTATTAAGCTGTCTTAATCAATATGTTGTCATAGTATAATGATATTCAAATTAATATTTCAACATCACAAATTTTATTTTATTATGAAAAAAATATCATGTAATCAAATCATACCTTCAACCCGAAAATATTATGCCTTTCACACCATTTTTATTTTTTTTAACACTTCGCATACATATAGCTTTAATTAGGAGGCTACTTTCTATACTTGGCCCCGTATCCCTTGTAATTTATGCCTTTTTGGGCTAAATATAGATACATCACGATGACGCGTCGATTATAGTGGAGAGGACCATTTTTATTGGTATTTCTCTCTATTTCCTCTTTATTTAATAACTTTATCATTAGATCAAAAATTTTGATAGTTGAGATTTATTCCATTTATTATGGTAAATTTTTATTATATTTAATAGTATATTATTACTTTTACATAGGATTAAATTTCAACCATTAAACCTTGATTTATTGGTGGAAACATTAAATGAGAGGAAATGAAGCTAGATATCAATAGAGACATTCTCTTATTATATCCTTTGCAGGAGTTCGACCTCCGATCACCTTCACATCTAATTACTATGAGGGAAAAAATTCTAGATTGGGCTAGGCATATCAAACCCACTATCTCCTGTTTATGAAAAAGTTTACATACTATTAGATTATAAAACCACCAATAGGGTCTAGATCTAGCAGAACAAGTTAGTCTCTTACAGTGTGGCAAACAAGGGTTTCAATCTTCGTTAAGAATGACACCCATATTTAATGCCCGACACGGCTTCAAATAGGATTATTTCCGATATAGAAGGCTGCATGTACCTAATAAGGGGGAAAAGAAAAGTAATTGTGATAATGAATGCTTCCTTCTCAAGTACTAAACGCAGGAGCTAGTTAATGAGTTTGTTTTAGTCATAAAAATAAGACTTTAATGCCAAGCGCCTTGTAGCGCGTTGGCACTAGTGCCAGGTTTAGGAGTCTGGCCTCCCCCTTCCCCTCAGAGGTTCGATCCCTGCCAGTTGTATCAAAAAAATAATAATAATAAGACTTTAATACATTTTGTCTTCAAGTTTACAACATTTTCTCTAAATTATCCCTACTGATCATACTAGTGAGTTGAGTTTCTATTTAAGAGCAGTTTCCAATACAAATTAAACTAAATAGAGTATTGTAGAAAACCACATCTTTTACAGATTAAATAACTAATTTTTTCAACATCTACATGCATTAATTATCTAGCTCTACTAATTAGGAGAGGATATGTACTTGTATATCTCTAATACATTAAAGAAAAAGTAATAAAAAGAATTCACAAAAGTTAGGCTCCCCGTTCGTTTATCTTCCTCTTCTTTTCAACTTTTAGAAGAACCTATTGTTCCTCTCACTAATCATAAAGCTTCAAGTTTCAATATTGAGAATCAAAGCATCTAAATTGCTTTTCAATCTGTTAAAGGAGCTAGCAATTCTTGGAATCTAGATCTCTTGATCTGGTCCCAGGCCCCTTTTTCTCCATAATTTTCATCATCATTGCTTAGTTTATCTATTTATTTAATTTATTTTTTCCCTTTTACATGTTCTAGTGCTCTTTTTGATCAGGGAGAATTTTCCTTACCGGAAAAAGAGGGTTGTAGTTAAGAAAAATAGGAAACTAATTAATATAGAGAGGATAGCTTATTCTACATAAATTAAATTAGACAATTAAGGTGCAAATTTTTTCTAAAAGTTCTCGATGAGGAGCAATGTTGTCTCGAAAATTTTTTCAAGTTCAATGTTGCTTCAGAAGTTAAAAAAACGTAGCAATATTGCACCTTACCATTAAAAAGTTAACGGTCAACGTCAATATCTTAACGGTACATATTGGGTAACATTGCCACGTTTTGATATTTCTTGAACAACATTGAACTTGAAAAAACTTTCACGGTAACATTGCTCCTCAGTAAAAAGTTTCAGAGCAAATTTACACCTTAACCTTGAATTAAATGCGTTTATAGTATATTAATTCTTTTTTTCTTTTTGCTGCACTTTTAATTTACATATATGAATCAATTAGGTAATGTATTTAATTAAGATGAAAATTAATAAATTATTTAGATAATTTTATCCATTGTTCAAAGTTCAAACAATTCCAAATGCAAAACACTAATAATATTCCATCTGTTCTGTCCCCCCCCCCCCCAAAAAAAAAAAAAACCAAACTACTCGATATTTGAAATCACATTACTCTCTATTGAGTCTATTCTATACAATTTAAATTTAAAAAAATAGTTTATATTAATTACTTGACACATAAAGATCAAGGTGAATGTAAACAGTGATTAAGCGCACATTTCTCTTCTGGGTTCTCATTTGGTGCACATTTCTCTTTTTTTAAATTTTTTTTTATATATTGTATTTATTTAGATTTAAATTATATGCTGCTTTCTGGAATTTTTTTTTTGCATCCAGTATCTCAAATTAATTAGTTTCCAATCCTGCATTCATCTGTAACACCAGTATCATGGAAACTAATAAATTTGAGATACTGGATGCAAAAAAAATTCCAAAACTTTATATATATAGAGAGAGAGAAGGGGGGTGTTTTCCGTCATTCCCAATACAGAGGAATGAAGTAATGTAATGCCAAAAGAGGATGACCGCTCAACTTGGCAGGATTGCAGAAGAATTTTGGACTCCTCCTCCTGTGGATGTAATTCATATAGATGTGGATGGATCGGTGTGCAACTATTGTCAAGCAGCTTGCGGAGGAGTAGTAAGGAACTCCCAGGGCCACTGGTTGATGGGGTTCTGCAAATCTCTTGGTCATCATTCAGTCCTTGAAGCAGAAATCCTTGCGATCATGACGGGCTTAAAGGTGGGACGCCAAATGGGATTTATGAAAATCTACCTTTACTCTGATTCAACCGAGGCAATCAACATCCTAATGCGAGAATACACCGCTGTCCATCCTTTGGGAGACATCATCACTGACACTCGGGACCTCCTCTTCCAAGACTGGAGTGTTGAGATTTATTACACTCCAAGAGAAAACATTTGTTGTGCAGATTATATGGTTAGGCATGGTCAGGATATTCAAGAAGAAGCAGATGTGGTTTTAGTTCCTACTGTTCCTTTGGATTGTGTACAAATGTATATGAGGGACCGGATGGCCTGTCATTCCTAGTCCCTGGCTTATCTTCCTGTATCAGGGGCTGGATTTTTATAATCTCGTCCCTGCTGTTCATCAAGCTTCGGCTTGCCGTTTCTTGTTAAAAAAAAAAAAAAAAAAAAGAGGATGACCGCTTTATTTGAGGTCCTAATGCCCTAGTGTGGCGTGTGGGGCACCCTGAGTCCAATACAATAGTGTGCAGCCAGCGATTTACTTTTATGCTGATCATGCAAAATATCAAGGAAGAAAAAGTACTTTTAAAAAAAAATATTGATAAGAAAGGACTAAAGTTAGAGTATCGATTTTTTTTTATGTATTAATTTTCAACTATGAAAATAATGGTATTCCAATTGAAGTGATTCTTGCCAATAAAATGATTAAACCGAGACTTTTTACTAATATCAGCCAGTTTAAGTGTAAGTATAGTAATTAAGATTCAATCAGTAATCCTAATGTATTTGAAAAATCTAAAATTGTACATAAAATATATTTAATAGGAAATTGCAAAGCGTTCGTGCCTAATAAGGATTAACTTTTTTATGCAAGACAAAAATGATATATTAAATTAGGAATAATTGATCCAATTAATGTCAAACTTGTATTAAAGACATACTCCCCCGGTCCTAATTATAGGAACACTTTTATAATGTAAATTATACTACAAAAGTGTTCCTATAATTAGGACCGAAAGTAGTATAATATACACGCCATATATACTTGGAATAATCAATATTAGAAAAATCAAATATCATTCACACAAGCACAAATATATTTTTACAATATATTCTCAAAAAAACAATACAACATGTTATATGTCTTAGTCATAATATTAAAGAAAATATAAAATGGTCGTTGTATTCTAGAACACTTTCTTTCTATAATCTTCAAAAGTATATATCATTGAATATTATTTGTTTAGTCAATATTAGGGATGATATACTAGATTTGTTTGTTGGTGTATTTTATACTAGATTTGAGGTTTCATTTGAAGTCTTGAACAAGTATTATTAAGGAGGAAAATAATTAAATCCCTTGTCTCAGAATATATATACTAGCAATTAAAAAGAAGAAAAAAGTGCATGTTATGTTGAACTAACATTATTACTATACATGGCTTATTACTTAGTCATTATTGTGAAACTCTCAAGTAAACTCTCTAAGTTTACCGTTTTTATGTTTCTAACTTACAAATACAAGTCAAGCCACTGTAAACTTGTGCTAATTATAAACTCAGTTACACTCACAGGTTTATACACTAAACTTATCAGTTTTACATTTTTTAACTTACAAAACCGTGTTAATTAACTTACTCTTTAACTTAGGTTAACTTTTTTGATTTGGTCATGTTTAACGGCTTTATATATAAATTTTACAGAAATTTCTTTCTTAGATGTGATAAATTATGAATGTTGATGGATTTCAGTTCAATTATTTGGATTTTAAATATATTTAAATCAAATTATTGTCATTTTTATATTTTAATTATTTAATTATACACTAGCAATACCTATTTAATAATAAAAGTAAAATCTTATGAGTTTACGGTTCAAGTTCACAATACGAATTTACGCCACTGTCATAAGTCTACCATTATTGTCAAACTCGCGAGTTGATTCTCCGAGTTTGTCGTTTTTACATTTTTATCTTACTAAATCAAGTCGAGTCTCTAGTAAACTCAGGTCAGCTGTAAATTCAGTTAAACTCACAAGTTTACACACCAAATTTACCGTTTTTACGTTTCTAGCTTACAAAATTATATTAATTTTTTCAATTTTTTCATCCTCAAAAGCTTTATATATGAATTTTATAGAAATTTCTTTATTAAAAATAATAAATTGTGAATGTTGATATATTTAATTTTAACTATTTAGATTTAAAATATATTTAAATCAAATTGTTGTCATTTTTTTTATATTTTTATTGTTTAATTATACACTGTTAATACTTATTTATGATAAAAGTAAACTCTTACAAATTTACGATTCAAGTTCACGATACGAGTTTATGTCACTCTCACGAGTTTACGAGTTTGCTTTAACTCGTGAGTTTGACAACCTTAGAGTTTACTTAAACTCGAGAGTTTGACAACCTTGCACCTACTACGAACACGTTGCTTTTTAGAATAAATAACAACAAATCACACACATTATTTTAACTCTATTTTAGAGCTCCAGTTAGGAATTAGGATTATAATATATAGATTCAGATCCTTTAAAATCGTATTTAATTAAGTAATAATCTTGTGTGGATACAAATGATAACCGTTAATTGAGAATATAATTAACAGCACTATATGGGGCAAACTAAAAACGCAACAAATTCTTAAATGGTTTAGTAAAAAGTTACCAATACTAGTGTCCATATTCTTTCAACTATTAATATAAAGCATATATAATTAAACTATTTATTGATATTTTTTTTAAACTTAACGATGATAATAGGGTATATTCGTCAGCTTGAGATCATTTTCCTTCATTTTTACTATTATTTATCGATCAATTACGTTGTTTCTGAAGAATAAATACATTTAGTTTTTTTTTTTTTTTGGTAGACAGTATGGTGACTTAGCTTTTGTAACACACCATACAGTTTTCTTTTGCATTTTTGTTGTTTGGTATGGAATGAATTTTTAGCTGGCTAAAAAATGTTTTAAAGATGGATATATATATATAGACACACACATATTAATAAATATATTAAGAAGAAAAGACAACTAGACTTTCAAAACAATGCAAATTAATAGCAAAATATAACTTGTGGTCCTTGAATTTTTTCCCCCCCAATTATCAACTCAGTTCTTAAACTTTAATTTGGAACAATACAACAGTTTCTAGCCCCAATATCAAATAAATGATTTTTAGTTGAATATTAAGAAAATAAATTATTTTTACTTGAATTTTTTTATGAGAAGAAAATTAAAATACTTTAATTAAAAAAATCTAACTTGCCTGATATATCAAACTATATATTAAAAAATTTCATTAAAAAATAAAAAAGAGTCTCATTACTTATTAGCGTAAAAATACAATAAACTATATATTATACCAGTCATTACTCATTTTATTTTTTATTTTTTCATAATTGTGTGATTAATGTAGTTTGATTTTCTTTTTATTGAAACAAAAAGTTAAGTCCCATCCTTCTAATAAAATTTGTATTCACAACATTCAACTAAAAATCATTTAATTGATGTTGGGGGCTATGCTTTTATTTTTGTTTTTCTGGTTTGAATTATTATTGATGATTCTTTTAGAACAAAAAATTCTATGATTTAAGCTAATCATATTATATTATATTATATATTAATGTTAATATTTGTGTGTATATACACAAAGAAAAATTAAATTGTGTTGGCAAAAAATATATATACTCATTGGGGAACTAAGTTATAGAGCAATGAAAACTCTAGTTGAAAAAAACAGAGTAATAAAACTTTCTAAAAAATAAGAGGAGACTAGACTAGACGAGGGCAATAAAGCAAATTTACTCATAATTGGAAATCTCAAATTTCGTCAATAACTTAATTAGGGATTTGCTAAGTTTAATAATTTCATTTGAAATTTTATTATTTCAGACAATTTTATATGATATTTTCCCAAATATTATTTAAAAAAGAAAAAGAAAAACGTGAAAAAATACTCACCAATTACTGAGGCAACGAATAATATCCTATAGCATTTTGAGAGAATAAAAAAGGTTCATGATTAGACCATAATGCCACTGTTTGGTCTTATAACTAATTATTATTAGTAACAGTGTGTTTGGTAGAAAGGCTAGAGAATAATCTCTTTAGCATAAACTTTTCCACTGTCCATGTATTGTTGGTAACGCCGGTAAAAAATAAAAAATAAATAAAATAAAAACTAAAAATATATAATTTTAGTCGTGTGGAAAGAGTACACTATCTTTAAAAATTTACTAAACCATGCACACTAGAAATGTGGCAACTCCCTAAAATTAAACAATCTTTTCTTACAGAAAATAGGAAAACATAACCCAGAAAAAAGTTAAAATTACTAAAGCTCTAAGGAAGAAATATACAATCACTAAAAAGTCATACAACAAATGACACAAGATCTGGAATAAAAAATGATAATAGGTTTATGTTACTCGCATATTAATGAGACTTTTGATGATACATTCTTTCTTTAGAACCTCACCGTGACTTCCCCAAAAAAATATTAACAGAGAATAGAGAAGAGCTTGTAAGGGTAAATTACAACATATACATCAATAGGATTACCCTAGTTATAATCATGTAAGGGTAAAACCATCTACTTATAAAATTACTTTTGATCCAAATACATAAAGAACATACTTTATATATATATATAGATATACACCATGGTTTTTTTAACTTATTTTTTTATACTATCAACGGATATCTAACGCCTTTTATGGATCTTAGTATCAGGTATATGAGGAAATGACTACTCTAGTTTTGGAGTTTGTGGTTACCCCTCTCGGCGCAAGATTGTTCTTTGGGATTTAATTTAAGATCTAAAGAAATCTAACGACGTATTTTCATTTTATTCTTTATTCACAATGTATATTATGTAAATATAGCCTTGACATAAAGGCTTGTTATATATGGATAATGCAACAAAACTATTAGAGAAGCCAATTTTCATTCACATGATCATGAGGAACCAAAAACGTTTGGTTCCTTATTACAAAAGAAACAAGCCTCTCAAATTGAATTCGCGTCTGAGAAAATACTTCAAGATCCATCACATGATGGAGCAAGAATGAGGGTTTTCATCACTGAAGAAGGAGGTGAACTTCTCATCAGGAGCATTAGGAGTAGGAACAGCTTGAGGAACATTCTTGACAAAACCAGAAGGAGCTCTCTTGTCATAAGCCTGAGGTGCATAAGGATATGCCACCAAGTTAACGGGAACATATGGCCAAAACTCTGCTCTCTTCCCTGTTCTCTTCACCCTCTTTAACACTTTGTTTGCATCCACATAGCCTGTCACTTTCACCCTGCTTTGCTTCCTTATTACCTCCACTTCTTTCACACCTACGTACGTTCATTCCCAATTTATACGGCAAAAGAAGAGAAAGATACGTGATATAAGGCAACCCTGTTCAAGACTCAAAACCCTCTCTCGCTACAAGGCATGTAGCTAGAGAGAGTCCAAGTCTCCTAAAAATAATTTTTTTTAACAAGTTTTGGTTTTAGTCTCCATATTTAAATTGAAGCCCAAGTCCTTATGAAACTGTTAAGGACCAAAATTAAAATTCGATCAAAACAATAATATAAAGTTATTAACCTTTGTTATTACAAACCACCATATAAGATTTCATGCTTAAGTTGCACTTGAACGCTATATATCATTTCATTATGTCTTTAATAACGAAGGCAAGGAAAAAAAAAATATGTATTTAATAACAATGAATGCTTCTTAGCTCAAACCTCAAAGTATTATCACTGAGAAAGTTTCTCACCCTTAGAAAAAGAGATTTTGAAAACTATAAGGTGAACCTGATAATGATCATAGTCTAGTCCAAAATGTTTTGTAAAACTACCTAGTTTGTCTAATAACAGATCAACCCTTATCAAAATCTGAATTGAACTCACTGAAAAGAAGAACGTGAGAGAAAGAGAAAGAAGAAGAAGGCACCTTTCATTCGAGTGACAGCATTTTTTACTCTTCTTTCACAGCCATCGCAGTCCATTTTCACCTTGATTTCAACAGTCTGTAACAACAAACTCAAACCCAGAAAACAGAGTTCAGAAAGAAAAAGAAAAAAAAAACAATCAATAGCTAATTATAGGTGACATGGGAATTAATAAACCAGACCTGCAATGGTTTGAGTCTCTTTTTTCTGCCATAAACTATGAACAAATCCGAAATAAAAGTAAGCACTCCCATTTTCTGTGGTCTGTAATATTTGTTTTGGGATCGTTGGATTTGGAGCAGAAAATGAAGATAGAGAAGCAGAGTACTTAAGCAGACCAAACAGAGCAGTTTTCAGAGAAGATGCAAAGAGAAAAAGAGCTTTCGGCTCTTCACAATATGGATTCACAACGCAAGTGGCCCCCTTTATATAAAGCCACAAAAAAGTTGGTCTCCCAACAAATTGTGCTCCATTTTGATATACGTGCCACCAATATTTATTATTTAATATAAAATTGACCTTTTCTTTTCATAAGGATTAAAACAGTGTTAAGTAGCAATTTTATCGGTATACCCCAAAGAGCAATTTTACCCTGAAAGTTTTTTTCGGTTTAATTTTGTTTTGAAAGTTTTTTTTTCTAAAGCAATTTTGCCCTTCCGTTAGCAACCCTAACAGTCAACTGTTAGTTGATCATTAGGGTTGTTAACAAAGAGGCAAAATTGCTCCAAACAAAAACTTGCGAGGCAAAATTACTTTTTTTAAAAAAAATTCCGGGGCAAAATTGCTTCTGGCTCTATACTCCCGGGGCAAAAATGCTACTTAACCCTTTTTTATATTTAATATTTAATTTTGTAATAATGACTCATTAATAAAAATGTAACCCTTTTTTATCTGGATTTGGATTAAGTCCTCTGCAGCTTAGCGTCCATTGCCATCCATTGCGCAAAAGAACACTGATTTCTTTTTCTTTCTTTTTTTTTACAAATATTTCAGGATACTGTAGGTATTAAAAATAATACTTCAAGATATTGACCGGTACTTAAAAAATACAACATGATCTTTAAAAATTATTTTAGGATGTTGAAAAAATATTTTAGGATACTGATTGGTACTAAAAAAATACTGGCTGGTACTGAAAAAATACTTAATGATCTTAAAAAATTATTTTAGGTCTAAAATAATTTTTCAAGATCATTAAGTATTTTTTCTGTACCAGTAAGTATCCTGAAGTATTTTTTTTAATACCAGTCAATACCTTAAAATATTTTTTTCAACATCCTAAAATAATTTTTAAAGATTATGATGTATTTTTTAATTTTTCGAGATCATTAAGTATTTTTTTAGTACCAGGGTGAAGCCTAGGCTGGTTTGACCTGTTTCCACTGTTAGATATTATATAAATAAGAATTAAAAATATATGATATCATAAATAGTAATTTTAACATTTTTTTGGGTTTAGTAGTAATTTTGCCCCGAAAGTTTTTTTTAAGCAATTTTACTCGGAAGTCTTTTTCTGGAGCAATTTTGCCCTTCCGTTAGCAACCCTAATAGTCAACATTAGGGTTGAGGCAAAATTGCTCTAGAAAAAAACTTCCGTGGCAAAATTGAACTAAAAAAAACTTTCAGGATAAAATTGCTCTTGGGGGTATACTTCCGAGACAAAATTGCTAGTTAATCCGATTAAAATATAAAGAGGTTTTTTTTTTTAATGTTCATTTTTTCATATTCGAACTTGGATTTTGCTGACAACCACCTTATCAAACAACTTGTTAATAATTTACATACATATTTTGAAAATTAGTCAAATTATTTATTTCTTAAATACCACATTTAATCATTAATTGAGCACATGAATAATCATTTTTAATATATACAATCAATAATAATACTTTGAGGAAAAAAATTTACAAATTTGTAAGATAAAGTAGGTTGAAATATTACGCCTAAAACTAAAATATCAATAATTAGCTTCCACATACAGGATTTGAGGGAGTAAAATTTATAACCAACCACACATATAAAAAGCACAATTTATTTTTTCAAATATGTCTAGCTAACATTTATATATTTATTTATAGGCATATTTTGTTTTCAAAATATACATGAATCTCTGTTAAAATGAAGGCGAAATTAAATATGTATGTAATTCAAGAAATGATAGATAATAAGAATTTGTGTAATTTTATTCTTTAATTAAAAAGATCATGCAGGCTGTAAAAAAAATGGAAGCTAAGAAAATTTTATAGATTAAAAAAAGTTGATGAAATTCTTCCTGGTTAAGAAATGGAAGATAATTTTTTTAAAAAAAAAATACATACTCCCTCCGGTCCTAATTATAAGACATAGTTGACTTTTTTAGAAAAATTAAGGAAGCTAATTACATTATTTTAGAGTATTTTTATTTTTATTTTTTCCTTCAAAGTAATTAGTTTGACTAATAAACTAATATATAATCTAAAGATACACAATAAATAAAATGATTAAGTAACTTATTTAGCTTTTTTAATCTCTCCAAACAAAGTCAACTACGGGAAGGAGTACAATATATATGTGTGTGTTGTTCATGTATGTATAGATTCCTGTAGAGATTCTTGACAATGATTATGGTCCCTCTCCCTCTGAATAATGATAAGTAGATCAATGATTGGGTTCAAACATAGCAGACTTCAGATCAGATCGATGCAAAGCAAAAGATATTCCATCTGACCACACTCAATTTCTTCGTAAATTAATATTTAAATCGAAGTTTTTTTATTAGTTATACAATTCAATAAGTAATAGTAACATGCATTCAATCAATTGAAAATATCCTTCTTTCAAAATTTTATGATATATGACATCTCTAATACATGCATTTGATACCATTAATTATTTTGAATTTTATTGTTGAATCTTAATTAAGGACAGTTCAGTTTTAAAGTTTTTCAAGGACACTTTAATTACCCTCCCAAATTAATTGGGTCTGTTTACTATTTTATCTCCAAGATGCGTGTCACACAAATATAATTTATATTATTAAGAAAATATTTTATTTCAATGGTATAAATCCCCATTTGAGAAATTAATTGGGGGAATAAAATGTAAGATTTATATTTTACACAGCACATAATCTTTCAATTTATAATTAATAATTCATTGCCAATGAGGAGTGACACGGTTGGCTAAGACATCGGCCTTCATTCCAAAAGAGAAAAAGTTTGATACCCGCTGATTAATATGAGGGCCTCGTTAGTGGACGATTAGTAAAGATGTTCTTTGAGCTTGAAGGCATGCCCCTGGCTTTGGTGGATTATTAGTATCTACCCCACCTAAACTTTTATGTATTAAAAAAAAAATCATTTTTCATGTCAATTAATCAAAATTTAAATGAGCATATATGTATCTATATGTGTAATATAACAGAATCGTTAATGATAACCGATTTCGTAATAATTAATTTCACTATTCCAACCATTATGTTGCCTCCAGCCCATCCACATATCCATATATAAATGATTGTGAAGTGTCAATCTTACGACCTAAATGAAGGGAAATTATGAGAATCACATAAATATAACAACTACGATCAACTTGTTTAATTTGTGGTCATATTAAATACTTGTATAAATGCTCCATTTTTTCCCCTTTTTTATTATGGAATATACCCATATCAATTTTCATGGATCATCTGCGTAGATGTTAAGTGGGAAGTTATAATTTTTTAAAAAAAATAAATAAAAGTATTTATCTCAAGTTTTGTGCACTAGTCAGAATATAACAAGTTACATTATTTTAGTCCTAAGTGCTTGCCACATCAATTTAAAATTTTTAACAAATTCAATTTTTAATTATAGGCTAAAGTATACATTTGGTCCTTTATATTTGCCTCTGGTATCATTTTAATACCTTAAGTTTGTAAAGTATACATTTGGTCCCTTAATGCTAACACCGTTAGTCTGACTTAACGGAAAATACCGACTCAACAATTTTAAGCAATAATTATGCAATTAAATGCTGACTAAGCATGTTTATACAGTGGCGGACCCAGAAATTTTAATGACGGGGGGCAAAAATAAAATATACTATATTATAAATAAAAGTACTTGAAATATAATACAGACCTAATGTACAAAAAAAATTAAAAGAAACAAGGTGAGGTCTAAGTAACATGGGAACTTGAATTTTCTTAGGAGTATTAAACTATTAATTGGTTTTAATGCATGTTGAAGGTGATTGGAAACAAGGTGTGAATGATATTGTATAAAAGTTATTCAATTCTATGGGGACTATAGCTGATGAATGCCAATGCTTTAACTTGTTGCATTCTGAACTCTTTGTCATGAATTTTACAATGTTGCTCTTTTCGGTGAAAATGTTAGAATCACTTCAAGACATTGAAATAGCTTCAAGATTTGTTGGATTTGTTGAAGATGGTGATAACTAATAACGACATTGATGATAAGTATGAGATACTTCATTATCACATTGCTCCACTTCCAGTTCCTTGTGATAGTGAAGATTATCGTTTGATTAGAGGTTTTTCCATACTACTCAAGCAGTGTCAAGCCCCTACACATATGGTGTGTTTGTAATTGAATAGCAGCGACTAGCGAGTTGTATTATGCCTGTGTCTCTAGATGTAGCTCTTCCACTGTAACCATTATTGTCAAACTCGCGAGTTGACTCTCCGAGTTTACCGTCTTTACGTTTCTACCTTACTAAATCGAGTCAAGTCTCTAGCAAACTCGTGTCAACTGTAAACTCATATAAACTCACGAGTTTACAGACCGAATTTACCGTTTTTACGTTTGTAGCTTACAAAATTGTGTTAATTTTTTTCAATTTTGTCATCCTTAACAACTTTATATATGAATTTTATAGAAATTTCTTTATTAGGTATAATAAATTATGAATGTTGATATATTTAATTTTAATTATTTGGATTTAAAATATATTTAAATCAAGTTTTTGTTATTTTTATATTATAATTATTTAATTATACATTGTTAATACATGTTTAATGATAAAAGTAAACTCTTACGAGTTTACCGATTCGAGTTTACGATACGAGTTTACATCATTGTCACGAGTTTGCATAGACTCGTGAGTTTGACAACCTTGACTGTAACAATGTATTGATTACTGGCCTGTACGTTCCACAGCCCACGCTCTGTATAGCGAACAATTAAAACTATGAATTGGAATTTTCTTACTTTAAAAAAAAAAAAATTAGGGGGGGCGGGGGCCACCCCTAGCCCCCCCTTGGGTCCGCCCTTGTACTTATATGTTAGTATTTTAATAAATTAACATTTTAAATTCTATTAATTGAAAAATATTTAATTTTCTTTGACAAAAAAATATATTTAATCTTCATAAATTGTGAAAAACCACAAAACAGTCTGTAAAGATTAATTTTTTTTCAATTAATAAGATTTAAAATATTAATTTATTAAAATACTAACATATAAGCATGCTTAGTCAGCGTTTAATTGCACAGTCATCGCTTAAAATTGTTAAGTCAGTATTTTCCGTTAAATTAGACTAAAGGTGTTAACATTAAGGGACAAAACGTGCACTTTACAAACTTAAGGAACTAAAATAATACCAGAGGAAAATATAGAGGACCAAATGTATACTTTAGCCTTAATTATAACATTATTAATAATAGAAAAAACTCTCAGTTTGTAATCAATTTTTCATCTCGTCTCCGTTCCCCACCGTAAACCATTCCCTTGTCGGCAGCACCCTTCTAATTCATACAAGACTAGAGTCAAGATCTAGATGGTATTTCAAAGAGGCAAAATTGTTTTAAAACATCAGATTGCAACATTTATTATCTAAAAACATTTGAAATTTGTTCAAAGACAAGCGTGCAACCTATCTTCAATAGTGTGACTCTTTTTTAGTTATGTGTAACTTATAGTTAGTGTAGTAAGTTGTTTGATGTAGAGGACACTTTGGAAAACCTGAATGCCAATGCAAGTTTAAGATGATAGCAGAACTTGTAAAGCCCGAAGTGCCTCATGCAATTTAAGATGATAGCAGAACTTGTAAATTGTAACACCTAAAGTGCCTAAGCACGAAGAACTTTCTAAGATATCACCTATCTTGAGATTTCTCCCATTTAAGTATGCTTAACCTTGTGAAAGGTTATACATCGTGTGAAAAGCTTAAGCTGAAAGCAGAAGCACACCACATATTATATATATCTTAGAAATCCCCTTATCCTGTATGATGTGCGACTTCCATGGCTAAGCTATGACATGTTGCTAGCCAGAATTTGTTTAGAAGAAGCCGCTTGTTTGCTCCTACTCGAGCTTTCGAAAGAAGTGCTCAGAATCTTCCTATGAATGCTATTAGAGTCAAAGTAGATGCTTCAGTCCTTGATGATGGTCGAAGTGGCTCTGGTGGTGTCATTAAAGATAGCGAGGGCAAATTGGATATGTGGTTATACATTCAAACCTAATCAACATTCCACCTGTTGTTGCAGAGTTGATAGGAATAATCTTTGGTATACACTTGTACAAGTCTAGAGGATTAACACACACATCTAAAAAGGTTAATGGAGGTTGCAGCCCAACGTATCGACCAGGGGCTGCAACCTCCATTGACTCTTTTAGAGATGTTCTAGATGAAGCTAGGTTAATTATTTGTAGGGAATGACAGGTTGAAATAAGCCATGCTTATTGAGAGAGTATCCCCATGGCTTTTTAGCTTGCCAATTATTACTTCCATTACATTACAAGGAATTAATTGCATCATTGATAATTGCCCATCGTATCGGAGATGATTGATGATAATAGAAGATAGTCTATTTAGGTTTCTTGATGTCAAGGCAAAATATTAAGGTCTCTTGATCCATTGACTGTTAGTTTTTTTTTTTTTTTTCAATTTTTAATATAATATATATTTGGAAAGTTGATTTTGATCCTTAATAGAAGACAAACTTTTTATATTTCTTAATATTTTTTAAATTTACTCTTATTGATACCCCTTTAACAATAATCAAGGAGGATAGGGGATGAAAGAATTAAGAAAAATGACTAAAATGTTTAAAAAAAATACATGCAATATTAACTAACTTAACTGACTTTGTTGATCTAATTAAATTAGGTAAATATATCTTATATTAAATATGTTTTCAATTTTTCAAGGGAAAAAGGGGGCATACTGCTGTGTTTAGTTGGGGTTGGAAGTAAGGGTGGAAACAGTGGCTTATCAGTAGCTTGTGCCCTTTTAAGAGCATAGTTAGGCATGACCTGTTAATAAAAAAAAAAGTTAGGTCAAAACCTATTTAAAGGCATGTTTTGGGCCGAGGCTTACTAAGAAGTCTATCAGGCTAGCTTGAGCCGGTTAATTACTCCATACTAAAAAAAAAAATTAATTACTCAATATGAAAAAAAGTAATTATCCGGACTAAAAAAAGTAATTATTCTACCTAAAATAAGAGTAATTATATTTTTAAAAAAAAGAAAATTATAATAAAGGACCTAAGAAAAATAATATTTATTAAGAAGGACTATAAAAATGGTAATTATTTTGAAGGACCAAAACTTAAAACATTAAAATAAAAAGACTAAATTGCCATTGATTCTACAATTTTTGTGTAAAGGTAAGAAATCCAAAAAAAAAAACATTTTACTTTTACAGTTCCAAGTCTTCGTGCTTACTGTATACCGCCTCAGGTCTGGAAAAGAGATAATTTTATAAAAATTCATAAATTCATAGAACACAAGGGGAGGAGGCCTGGGAGATCTTTGTCAATGGAATAACCTATGGTTCCTCCACGGAGAGATAAAAAATTACCAGTGGAGACTTTAACTTATATATTCTAAATTTTGATTTGATCTCTATTTATCATTTTTAATCAATTACTTTAGATTCAAATTTAATTAGATATAATATAGGAAATCTGACCAAAGGCAATTTAGTCTTTTTATTTTAATGTTTTAATTTTTTGTCCTTTAAAATAATTACTATTTTTTATGGTCCTTCTTAATAAATATTATTTTTTTTATCCTTTATTATAATTTTCCCAAAAAAAAAATAAGAAATCTTAACAGGCTTGATCTTTGCAGGCCTCCCTAACAAACCTGATTTTTTTACCAGTACTACTAGGTGGTATTGGGATTTATTTCCCCCCTTAGGTCATGGGTTCGATCCCCCATCTCCTTATCACCTTGTATCCAAAAAAAAAAAAAAACAAACCTGATTTTTACTGATATTAGTACTCGATCCTAGTAGGCCTCCTTAACCATTAACCATTAGGCACAAAATTAAGGAGACTACAAGCACGACCTTATTACAAAACAGCCACCTGGCCCTGTTTCCACCTAGTTGGAAGCTAGTGGCTAAGCCTAATCCTCTTCCACTCTCCAGCTTCAGTCGTGACCCTGTTCGGTCGGGTCTCCTGAGTGTCGTTTCTCCCAACCTTCTTCGTTCTTCAATCTCTCCCAATTTTCGTGGTCAAACTGGCGTACTAGAATGACATAGTTGCAGGACATTGCAGCGTTTTAACAATTGGAAGGCTTATCTTGAACCAGAAGACAATCGTTCTATCTCTTCCAATTTTACAACTATGTTGTCTAAAGCCAATCTCATCTCCTGCAACTTCTCCACTTCACCGTCAATTTCTCTCAGCAAACCCAAATCGAAAATTCCACTTCGAACCTACAATCCTCAACTCAGAATTCTTCCATTTAAATCAACAGTAGCTGCCTCGTTTACTGTATTCAAACCTCTTGATGTTAAAACCTCGCTATCTTCGTTTCAAAGCAAGGGTCGTTTCTTCATCTGTCATAGTTCCTTGAACCGTCAGGATTTAGAGGATACTGAATTGAAGAAAGAAAGTGAGCTTGGCGGCAACGGAATTGGCGAGGAAGGAAGGGACTGGACTACGTCCATTTTGCTTTTCATCTTGTGGGGTGGACTCATATACTATGTTTCCTTTCTCGCCCCAAACCAGACCCCGGTAAATTTAACCATAATCATGTTTGTTACTTACAAATTATCCAAGTATTAGTGTACAATCATATAATTCGAATACCAATTCTTTGTTAGTCATTCTACATTTTTGGGAGCATTGGTTAAGTAGGTACTCGAATCTCCTTTTACTTTTAAACTCATCTATAAGGTTTTAGATGAGATATGGAGTTTAGATTCTAATTTCTCATGTTTATTAACTGTTGAATTTTTATATATCTGACTTATCTTTATCATTTTCCCCCCAGACACTGGATATGTACTTCTTGAAAAAGCTCCTGAACTTGACAGGAGATGATGGTTTTAGAATGAATGAAGTGATTGTATCATTGTGGTACCTAATGGGCTTGTGGCCCTTGGTGTATAGCATGATGCTGCTTCCTACGGGAAGAAGGTAAACTCTATTTCTTTCTATCACTGATCAAGTTTCAGTATCATGCATCCATTTTTCTTGTTCTCCGGTGAAACTTATTAGATAAACGGATGATATATGATTTGTCTGATTCAATTTGTTGAATCCCTTTCCAAATTATGGATTTTTCTTCTGCTTACTTTTCTGTTTTAGTCATTGGCAAAGATAGTACACCGGCAGCCACTAATGGGTTTCAACTCCATATTCTTACTCCCCTTCTTGTTTAAGTGCTGGGAAACCCCAAACCATTGTTTCAGAAGTATTTTCATGCTCACGTTATTAATTTGTGTAGGTAAAATCTTTTCTAAAAAGCTAATCCAAACACACAAGAATTCAATAAGATTTTCTCTTTTTTTTTAATATAGAGTTTTGCATGCTACCATAAGCAGCAGTGCCACTGCAATAATAGATATTATAATGTAGCAATGTCATCCGAAGAGTGATAAATCTTTTATTTCATATCTTTCCTGTCCTGTTCAACAATCCTGGAGCTGATTTAAGCTCTTCGATCTGTTGTTTTTTGCAGCTCAGAAAGCAAAATTCCTGTTTGGCCCTTCCTAGTACTTTCATGTTTTGGTGGTGCATATGCTCTTCTTCCCTATTTTGTACTTTGGAAACCACCACCACCCCCTGTTGAAGAAAGTGAGCTTAGAACCTTGCCATTGAATGTTCTGGACTCAAAAGTAACTGCTGGGGTGAGTGCAAATCTTCACTTGAGCTTGCAATCTAATTTATCCTGGGTCACAAGTAAGCATCATTATAATATGATTAAGTGTGCCCATGGCTATATATTTCAGTTCATATTCCAGCCTAAGGCAAAACCACTCACCCAGTTGTCATTGCATACTTAATTTGGGTGAAGACATGAAATAGTTATGTTCTAACTTCTAAGAGCCTGTTATGAGTCCCACATTAGGGAGTCAAGCTCTTAGAGTGAAGTTTATAAACCCATTGGGTTTTCCCTCCTCATAGGCTAGCTTTTGAGGATTGGGTTCTTCTTTTAGGCTTGTGCTCATCACATTGGTGCTTTCATTAAGAGCTTGATGTTCACGGAAAGGGCTACCCATGGAGAGTTCTGACCGGATAGGTCGAGTGAAGTGCCGTACATAGAGGGTTCTAACCGGATAGGCCGAGTAAAGTGTCGTGGAGTGGAGCCACCAGGGACGTTGACTCTTGAGGGGCTGACTATGTTATGAGTCCCACATTGGGGAGCCAAGCTCTTAGAGTGAGGTTTATATATTCATTGGCTCATAGACTAGCATTTGGGAATTGTGCTCTTCCTTTGGGCTTGTGCTTATCACAGAGCCCTTATATAAATATATGTACGTGCACACTAGCACACGTGTATATATATAAATAAAAAGTAAACCTCCTGTGTGGATGGGGTATTCTGACCTAAAGCACGATTTCTCTTAGACACACAACAAATGCAAGATCATTCAAAACTTGGTTAGTATTTTGAGAAGATGACCTAAATACCACAACCTTCATTATGATTGACCCATAGTCGACATTTTTTGTCTAGATTGTTAACCTCTACATGACTTATAGTTGAAGGATTCATTTTAAATTCTTGGTTTTATTTTTGTTATTGAGTATGTGACTTAACACAATTACTCTTCAGATATCACTTGCTGCAGGGCTAGCCATCATCATATATGCGGGTTTAGCTGGTGGGGCAGTTTGGAAAGAATTTTATCAGTACTTCAGGGGAAGCAAATTTGTAAGCTCATGTCCTTTTATTGTCAACTGAAATTAGCTTCCCTACAACTACTATGAAATGGATAACTGTGGGTTATTTCCTTAAATTACCATTAAACTCTATCGGTCTGTCATATTAATCAGATGACCTGCTGCCACATGGATTTCCCAATTTCACAATGCTTGTAGCTTTGATTAATTCTAAAAATCATGCTGTTTGATCAATGATTACTAGTCTCCTGGCGTTATGGTGAAACTAAACACAGTTCATAATCAGTATATCTTCATTTGAAATTTCTTACTTCATATACGTTTATATAGTCCTTTCATTTTGGTTATTGCACTAACTGTTAGATACTAAACCAGAAACACTGGGTTTTCTTGTTGCAGATCCATATTATGTCCATTGATTTTATTCTGCTTTCTTCATTTGCGCCATTTTGGGTTTACAATGATATGACTGCTCGGAAATGGTACGTTGCTCTGCATTTTTTCTTTAACTTATACATACCAAGATGGTAATTAAGCATTAATGCTAGGTTCATTTTGCAGGGCAGACAAAGGTTCTTGGCTTCTTCCTCTGTCGCTGGTACCATTTCTGGGTCCGGCTTTATACGTCCTCCTTAGGCCGTCGCTGTCAGAAACGGCCAGCCCTGCAGCCGAGGCAGAGTAAAACTGTAAAATCAACTTGGTAGCAGTTTGTGTGATCACTGCCAATGGAAGTGATTATGATCATTTTTTATGCTGCAAGAATTGAAGATGATTGTGATTCTGTGAGCTTGATTCATGAAAGCCAGTACCTTTCTGCACAGCTCACCTGATGAGATTAATGCTAATCTCCGATCATATAGAAGCTACGGCCTTGCCTGGTTTTATTCAGTTATTTGAGAATCTAACTGATCAAGTAAAGACTCTCTCTTATATGTTGTTTCATTATTAGAGAATAAAACCAGAAGCAAGCCAAATGTAGATAAAGTGCGAGTTCTGCTTCTATGAGGAGCATTTTTCTCAAACCAAATTTAGTTTATTGTCTTCTGTTTTTAAGATTAGAATCTCCCCTGAATTTCAATTATCTTGACACGTGGCTGCTGCATATTACTCTTATAAGACTAATGCATGAGTAAATTACGCAGGAAAGACTTAAAAAGAAAATATGTTGGATGATAATAATAAGGAAAATAAGTGAAAGAAAAAAGTTAACATCAAGAATCAATAAATTTTGAAGTTAATGGTAGGGCAAAACTTCATAGCTTATAACTCCGCAAGCATACGGGCTGTAATAAAGTGATAAGAAAAGTATTGTTTCCATAAGGACTTGATACCTATTACTTCAGTTAAATATTAATTTTACAATTTCATATAAGTTAAACAAACTAAATTGAATTTAATCAAGAGAAAGAAATTAAAACTAAAAAGAAAAATATGTGAACTACCACGATAATCAAATGGGCAAACCAGAGTTACTAATTCCTTATTAGCTTCATAAACTATGATTTCACTAATTTAATTAACCTTAATATCAATTTTGTGAATCTCAAGTATAATTAGTCATAAGTGCTTGTCGATTCACTTACAACTCTCTTTTGAGTATAACTTGTTATGTCTAACATAGTTACTTAAGAGGCAATAAAAATTGAACATACTCTTCAACAATTATATGTGGCCATTAGGTATATGTATATCTTAATTGCGAATTAAATCATAATCTAATCCCATATTACTTAATTTGAGAGCTTAATTAAAATTCCCTTTGTCAAGGTAAATCCTAATTCTCAAGTTCATATTCAATGATGGCCAATCATTAAATAAATAAAGCTAAACAAGATTAAGTAACCAAAATTAATATTAAATATAACTAAACAATGAAAACAAAGTCTGATCCACTTATAAGTTTATAGATCCTCTAGGTTGCAAAGAAATTAGCCACATATGGCTAGATTAAAATCCATCAAAGCAACACAAGGTTCAAAACTATACTGAAAATCAATGGGAAAAGGAATGGGAACAGAATATTGAAATTAAGAACAAAAATACTCCGTCTAATTCAATTGATGGTTGCTGATTGTGTTCTCTGTCGCCTCCACGGTCCTTCCGTGGAGATGATAAAGAAAACCGAAACGCTTAGCCGCTATTCCTCTGCTTCTCTGTTAATCCGCCCTTGCATCTCTTTTGCTTCATATATATAACCTAAATATAAGTTAGGCCGTGAGTCACTGATTCTCCTTTTCTTATTAGAAAGATATTTTATATCTTGCAATCTCCTTCACCATATCACACAATTGATTTTGTTTCTATTTTTCTTGTGTGAGACCACCGAGTTTGGCTGATTGCATATTTTCTTAATTGCTTTTTCTACTTCTTTTTAAATCAGTTAATATTTTTTGCAAAATATAACAGAAAATAAGTAGATTTTATATCGAAATATCTTTTTATCCTATAATGATAGTAAAGTATATAAAAGATAATTAAATAGGTATATAATATTAATAAATCCAACTAATTATATAATAAAATATACACATATTTAATTATAAAATATATACTTATCAGTTAATATAATCCAATTTTATATCATTAAAATAAGGTGACAAAAGACCAAGAGCCCCGTTTATTATTTGTGAAATGTGAAAAGGCTTTTATGAAGTCAAATATTAAATATTAATTTTACGTGACTTTTTTCTTACTTATCATATATAAGACAAAAAAAAAAAAAAAAAGAAGAAGAAGAAGAAGACGACATTTTACCGTCTACTTGTCATAAATCTGTCTACTTGTCATAAATCTATCGGAAAGTATGTCTTAATAAAAATAAAATGTATATTTGATGATTGGTTAAAAAAACCTCATAACATAATAATTTAAAATCATAATTTTAAGGGTGAAGCAGTAAAAATACATCTATGTTTTATTCTTGAGAACCCTTAGGGCCCGTTTGGTACAAAGATTTTAAGGGAAAGGAAAGGAAAATTAGAATTTTCCCTCGTTTGGTACGCGTTTTAGATCAATCTTCCCGGAAAATCATCTTCCCGGGCCCACCCCGGGCCCACCAATCTTCCCACATATGTGGGAAGATCAAATCCCTCCAAATTTGGAGGGATTTCACCTTTCCCTCCAATCTTCCCACACTTTTGACAATTTTACCCCCGGACCCACCTTCTTTTTATTTTAAATTATTACTTTTGAGGGTAAAATAGACATTTCTTAATTCTTTACCAACTACCACCCCTTCATTTTCTTCCTACCAAACAACTCATCTTCCCTCAAACCATCTTCCCTCATTTTTCAAAATCTTCCCTTCCCTTCCTTTCCTTCTTCTAAATTCCTTTCCCTCCTTAAATCTTCCCTGTACCAAACGGGCCCTTAGTACCATATGTTTTTTTAGGAGGAAAAATATACATAAAGTTTTAAAAGTGGAGCAAATATACCATCACCGAGGGTGACTGCTTTTATTTTTTTAGTGGGCCCCACCTTATTTAAAAAACAAAAAATCCTAAAGTTTTTTGAATTTCCCATACTACCCCTTCCCTCCCATCTCCTTCGTCCCTTCACTCCATTCTCTGCAGATATGATCCACTGCAAAGGAGCTCAAGCACCTCACGTCTCTGCAATTGCCAACACCGGAAAGTCCAAGTTTCTGCAGCATCTACATAGAAACGCTCGTTCAAAGCCGTGCCACCGTTGCTGAGTCAATTAGAATCAATCCTTATCCATTGTCTCTATTTACATATTCTGTCATCGGCCGCCGCGGCTCACTCTTTCACTCTCGACTTGGTCAACACCAGACGAGTCGGCCATCCCCTGACCTCCTCCCCATCAGCCTGAGCCTTGGTTCCGACTTCGGCGTTCCGATCGATCCCTCCGGTAAGATTTTCTTCGAATTACGGTGGCTGGATTTTTATTGTCGTATCGCTTTACAGTGGGCGGCTGCGCGCTTTCGACTTCTCCGTCAATCGATGATACGAGTTTGATATGGGTTTTTCAATTTTTGGTTTAAGTTTTAGTTGATTTCTAAAATTGATGATATGGGTTTGATATGGGTTTTTCAATTTGCCAGATTTTTTCAATCTCAGATGTATAGGTGTCTGATCGAGAACATCCCTCCCAATTCCCTTGACCTATCTCTTTAAGAGCATCTGATGATTGAATCTGTTCCTTGGAAAAATTGATTTCCTGGCAATCGAAGCTTTGTACAATGAGCTTTCAAGCCCCAAGTTTCAATATAAAACAATTATACACACACATCCTTCTCAATCGAAGGTGAATTTTATCCCATGCCCTTTAACTTGCTTATCATTGAACACCAAAGATGTTAACTTTTCAAGGTTAAGACAACTTCTGCATCAGTTACCATCCTTTAATTCTATGGGCAATGACTTCAAGCAATCGATAGAAACAGTAATGAACAGCTGTGACCTTCCGCCATTATTTTTGCTACAAGTTGGTTTTAGGTGTTTTTGTTATTCTAGGATTGGATGTGTTTCTGCGTTCTTGGATAGTTTTCTTTCAGGTTGAGAGATGACGTTCTTGTTCTTCGACAGAAAAGAGTGCAAAGGATGAAGGTGGGGGGAGGGAGATGGTGTGATGGGTATTTTAGTATTTTTGTAAGGCACTTAACTTCTTCTTCTGTCAAGTAAAGTATATGTGTATTTTTTGTTTATTTATCTTAATTTTAATTAACAGGTATATATAAGTAAATGATTACAATGAAAACATTATTAAAACGAAAGGGACCAAGCACTTGACGTTGGTTTATCCAGTCTTTGTATTAGGGTTCGACTCTGCCCGGGACCATTAGGTCCCCAATTTCAAAAAAAAAAGAAAAAAAACGAAAGGGATAGAAAAACTAAAAATTAAGGTAAAAATATATCAGTTTCAGGGATTATAATAGATTTTTTTTATTCGTATATAGTAAATCGGAGTTCGACTTTTTCCTTCCAAAAATAAATTTTAAACAATTTTTTTATTTGAAATCCCTCCCTGCACAAAAAAATTCATATTCTCTGCTCAGGCATCATCGACGTCCCGACGCCCTAAGTAATAAGTCCGGCGACTCTCCTCTCGAAATCCTATAACTTGAGAAACTGAGCAAGGTTCACAAATCGCATTTCGGCGGCGTCAAATTGGGTCTCACACTCTTACTGATCTCGGCTCTCACCTTGTTCTTCTTCCGACCTTGTTCTGTGCTCCACCTCAGAATTTGAAATTTGTTGTTCCGGTTAGTTTATGTTTCTCGTTTTCCTGTATTCATATGTAGGAGTAGTCTCTGTTAAAGTGAATTTAGCTTGTATTGTTCCGGGGTGTTATGCTTTAACTTTCTTCAGTGTAAAGTTGAAATTTATTTAAACGTATCTCAAATATGCATTATCTGTGCAGATTTAAAAGTTTGTATCTTATATATATATTCCTGTCCATGCTTCATGATGTAATCTCATATGTAATGTTATGCTGTCACTTCATGGTACGCTAATTTCTACTGGTAATATAATGCAAGAAATTTTTACTGGACAGGCTTTGGTGTACTCTTTCTAATTAGAGAATGCTTTCTGGGGTAAAATTAATTCCGCGTGATCAGGTCAATAAGGTAAACATATTTCTGCCATAATCAAATTTTTTATATATTTGTGTATGTATGATGATGAGAAGCTAGTCGGAACTGAAAGCCTACATATATCTGTACTGTGACAGGATGAGAACTTGGATTCTTCCTTGAAGGAGAGGAAAAATTCTGATTCTCGAAAGGAAAAGAGTAGTAGTAAAAGGAAGAGCTCTAAATATGGCTCTTCAGATGATGAGAGTCTTGAAAAGATCAAAAGGGGCTCTCGAAAGAAGAAGTGGTATTCGTCAGAAGAAGAATCTTCATCAGACACATCAGAAAGTGAAAGTTCACATGATAGGAAGAAGCGTAAGAAGAGGACACGAAAGAGAACTGATGATAATTGGTCAGATGACTTCAGAGAAAGTAGAAAAAGAAGATCAAGATCAAGGAAGGGTAAAAAAGAATATACATCTGAAGAAGGTTCTTCATCATCTGATGGGAGTGAAAAGGACAGGATAAAAGGGGGAGGTATAAATATTGCATCAAATTCAGTAAGTGAGAAGGAAATTGCAAGAAAAGAAATGGGATTAGAGTGGATGCTTCGTGGTGAAAATAAGAGGCCTGCAGAACCTATAAAAGAATTAGCAGAGGAACCCTCTGTTGTCGGGGTATGTCTTAGTTGGAGAAAATTTTAGTTATTTCAGTCCTTAAAACACTGATATACCGATAAAATTGCAACAATAGAAAGGATAGTGCATGCATATAGAACCTTGATATCTCATTGGCTCTTAATAATTTTGTACTGTACATCTAGGACCTATGACCTGATTTTACATGAGAAGTTGGTTTAATTCCATGTTTGGTTCCTATAGTTTGCTCTCATTTTGGTTTTAGTTAAACTATAGTGACTAATGTTTTAGATGGAAAGAAACTTGATGAATCAACCTGTGGTTTGAAACTATAGGACTAAAACCTAAATGAAGGCAAATTATAAGGACCAAGCATTGTATTAACCTTGAGAAGATTTAATTGTCCGATGATGTTCCCCATAAGGAGAGTTTTGCACCCTTGATAACTTATTGGAAATTGATAATTCTTTTGCTTGTCTACAATCTAACTGGCTTATCAATTACCATATGTTGTTGCTCCAAGTAGGAGTGAGTTATGTTTTATGCCCCATTGTTGATGCTCGAAGTAGAATGTATTTCCACATTTTCTCAGTCTGAAATGTGCCTTTATTTTGAAATTTGTCCTAATCTTATAACCAATATAGTAGACAGTGTTTTCCTTTTATTCTTTGGATACAAAGTAGACAGTACTTGCTTACCATACGCTTTTCCCTTCCTTCAGACAATGACTATGAATCCCAAGGAATTGAACCCATATCTGAGAGATGATGGAAGACAGTGTTTTCCTTTTATTCTTTGGATACAAAGTAGACAGTTCTTGCTTACCATACGCTTTTCCCTTCCTTCAGACAATGACTATGAATCCCAAGGAATTGAACCCATATCTGAGAGATGATGGAAGCGGTTACCCAGAAGATAGTGATGGGGTTAACGTTGGTGCAAACAAACTCTTATCTTCTTCCCTTGTTGGGGATGGTGGAGCCAGTTGGAGGCTGAAAGCAATGAAGAGGGCACAAGAGCAAGCAGCTCGAGAGGGACGGAGGCTGGATGAGGTATTGTGTGCTACCTCTTAGATATGCTTTGAGTCCACCTTTGAGATTTATACTCCTAATTACTTTTATATATTTGGATAAATATAGGTTGTGGAAGAAAGATGGGGTTCACTTGGTGATTTGACTACATCTTTGGCATCGCATGCAGCAGCCCCATCTCGTTCTCATTTGCGCGCCATAAAAAGTAGGAGGAGAGGGCTGACCGAAGATGAATCACTTGATTCAAATGATCATGGAAAAGGAACTAAAAGGGTAAGCTGCATGTCATTGAAATAAATTACTATTGCTATATTATTTATTTTTAATGGAATGAGTTTTCAGTTTATTGATAAATTAACATTACATATTAAGGAATTCTCTTGTCAATTCTTTTGAGTTTATTGAATATTAATAAAATTCTGACAGGCTTATTTAAGGGATGTGTCTGTCCGGCACCGTGAAATGAAGGCACCTAAAATTCAAGATTCTTTATCCTGGGGTAAGCGTAAAAGTCAAGCTGTCGCAGCTGAGGATGTTAGGATTATTTCTGCAGCAGCATCCAGCCTAAACCAATTTACAAATGATGGTAGCTTTATGGATGAGTTTCTTTCCAAGAAGAAAAATGATTTTGATGGACCTGTTCATGAAAATATCAAGTTGAAAAGTTCTTCATCAGATGATGACAGACCTGCCCAGATAAGTACAAATATTAAAGAGCCAGAGCCACTTACACCAGGCCTTGGGGTAATGCAATAAAAAACAACATTCTTTCTTAGATTCACTTTTTCCCCTATGTAACTCTTATTTGTAGTCCCGAGTTTATTATTGATGCATGCATATGAATTTAGTAATATTATTGTGATGGAGGATTAAACATCTTTAATATTATATCCCCTAGCTAGAATGAGGTTGCTGTTTTTTGTGCATCTACTGTGAGTTTAGGAAGTATTCTCCTCACTTTTGTGTTAGTTAATGATGGTTTGTCTTGGTTTCTGACAGTATTTTGAATTTTTGATAAGTTAGAGAGTTTTTCAGAGATTATAGATTCTTATGAAGTTGTGATGAGCGAAGGAAACTTTTTTATTCATGCATTGTTACTGGCCCTTAGATCTAATTTGTGATAGGATCACAATGTATGACTTATTTTAGTTTTCAGCTCATGTCATGTTATCTAATTTGGGATTGGATCACATTGTATGACTTATTTTAGTTTTCAGCTCATGTCATATTCAAGGATGTCCTTTGTTTTAAAAAAGAGATCAAGGATGTCCTTTTAATAGACATTCAAAGGGGATGGAGTAACTATGGCCTTATTTGATTCTATTTTTATATTTTTTTGCTTAAAATAGTTTTATAAAATTGTTTTCCAGTGAAGTTTTGGAAAGAAAAAAATAAGCCTCTGATAAGATTTCTTCTGTTATGCTAAAAATCTAAGGATGGGATGAGTGCAAACCAGTTGGCAGCTAAGGCTATGCAGCTACGTTTAAAGGGAAAGCATGAAGAAGCTGAGAAACTATTGGTAAGATGAGGAAATGTTCCCTCTAATTTACACTGTTTATATTGCAGTTTAAGCTCTATGCTTTCTTACTTCCTCTGGTATACTCATTCTATTTAGTTTTTGTAGTGTGCATGTACTCTTCATTGGCTTTAATTCTAGATAATGCATTAATTTGTTTCTTTTAAACTTATCAAATAGTGTGGTGATAGTCATTGCTAACAATTTTTTCAGTAAAATGACGTCATGTAGTCCATGTACTCATCCCCACTTGGTGGAATATTGTTGTTGCTGTTCTAGTTGTTTGTGTGGAAGAATATTTCTACTACTAAGAGAATATGACTTCTCGATGCAATGCTGAATTTTTGGTATTCTTTACCCTGTGAATGAGAACAATCTAGGGCCTAAGCCTCAAATTTTCTAGAATTTTGGTCCTCTTGATTTTCTTTTATCTAGGTTAGAACTAGACTTGATTGTCAGGCATGTTTTGAATTTCATTCACACAAAAAAAAAAAGGGAGAGAGAGAAGAACTAGACTTGGATTTATTCAGTGTTCACTGCATGGATTAATGTTTTTATTTGTTCTTGAAATTTAGGGTGAGAACAAAATTATGCTGTGAAATTTTGGTACTAAAGAAAATTAAAGACAGACCAGCCTTTGTACCTTCCTTTATTCATATCACAAACTCTTATTGTTGACAAGGTTTATGTCTATAAGACTGCCAGACAATGAAGCCCCAAGTCTCCTAATTCTTTAACACCTCCAGGACTTTCTTAGACTTAGTCTTGTTTTATAACAGTCAGCGCTTTTCTATTGGTCTTCTTGCACTACTTACCATGATATATCTGTGATTTTGTTTGTTGGGGTTTTTTCTTTAACAATTTATATTGTCTGTTAAAGGAGTGTTTTTGAGAGAACGGGAGTATTTTTGTTGTCCTTTCTTTTCACTGTTTATTGTTTTTTGTTTTGCTTGGAATATCTTTTGTCATGATGTAGCCTGCATCATATTACATATCATTTAGGTTCAGTGATAATTCTAATATTGATTCTTTTGTCTTATTTATGGATAGCAAGAGGCTAAGAGTATGACCACAAAACAGGTCAACCGAGATCAGATAATCAGGCCAAGAACTGACGGAGGTTCAAGCAGGTACCTCCCTATTTAAGTTACTAAGAATTGCTCTATATGCTTGTTCTTGTGTGCTCAGTAGCTGTTTGTTTCTTGTAAATGGCTTTTGTTCTTAAAATTGCTATTTTGACACTTCCCATTTTCTACAAGATATGCCAAGCAGAGCTTCTCTCTTCAGCAGAAAAAAAGAGAGGATGATGCTGATATGCATCTTGCGCACAAGATTATGCAAAACAAACAATTTAAAATTTCTAGTCGAGCAGATGATGAGTATGACTTTGAAGACGGCGAAAGTAGAAAGAGCCGAAAGAAGAGAGATAATGATGATCATAAAATGACCCAAAAGAATACTCATGCAAAACGGATTTTGACCCAGCAAGAGCGTTGCCTCTTTTGTTTGGAGAATCCAGATCGCCCCATGCATCTTGTAATTTCAATTGCAAATTACACATATCTGATGTTGCCAAAGTGGCAGCCTGTGGTACCTGGCCATTGTTGCATTTTACCGATTCAGGTGAGCTTACTTTTATTGTTAGCATCTTATTGTTGTTCAAACTAACCGAAAGCATCACGAGCTTCTTTACTAGAAACAATTGCCTGATATATGATTGAATGTCATTATACTTTCTTTTAGTAAGCAGTGTTTTAATACTTTAATAATGAATTTTTCATTCCTCTCAACAATAATTAGGACACAATTTTCTATATATGATAAAATAAATTATTTGAATATGAAAAAGACATCTGAAGCAAAATGGTCATACTTAAAGTTTGGAACTATCTTTATAAGATTTTGGTCACCGTGACTGTAATTTATTTTCCATGTGCTTAAGGTTGCCATGATTTTATTTAGTACTACTGCTTGTCTTTGGAAAATCAAAAAGCAACATAGAAGTACAAGTCTAGCGTTAAATTTTCTTTTTTGGCTATCATATACTTGACATTAATTGGAATATGTGAACTGAGTTTTGAGCTTTGTGGGTCTCTACAATAAGGCATCAGTATTGTAATTACTATTAATATTACTATTTACCTGTCAACTCTCAAAATTTTTATTTATCTGTTACATGTTACTTTACAGCACGAATCAGCTACAAGATCTGTGGATGACAATGTGTGGACTGAAATTCGGAACTTCAAGAAATGCCTCATTATGATGTTTGCAAAGCAAGAGAAGGAAGTTATTTTTCTAGAAACTGTGATTGGGTTGGCGCAACAGCGTCGTCACTGTATGATTGAATGCGTTCCTATACCCCATGATATTGCTAAAGAGGCCCCTTTATACTTTAAGAAGGTTAGATTTTCAATAACATCTTTGTTTAGTACCATAAGTTAACACCATGGCTGACCCTATCATTGATGAGTTATATACTCCACTTTGCTGGTCAATTGTTGGTAGAAGTGGGGTCGATGATGCTATCTGTGATCAAAGGCCCTTTAATACTGGTAGAATCTGATTTTGTGTTTCTATACGTATTGTTATCTTGAGTTGGATTATACTTGAGGTTATTATTTCATTGCTTTCTGCTAAATGTCTTTGATGCATTTAGTTGCACTGAATTCTGTTTACTATTGCATGAGATAAAAAGATATCATTTTTGAAGAATGACACTTCAAAAACAATAGTATTTTTTTCAATGCTTCATAAGCTATATTTATGCATTTTCATTTTGCATATACTATATAATTTGATATTATTATTCTTAAAATTTTCAACTCATTGTCACCCGTGAATTGATGGCATTACAGGCAATTGATGAAGCTGAAGATGAGTGGAGCCAACATAATGCCAAGAAGCTCATCGATACAAGTCAAAAGGGATTGCGCAATTCTATTCCCAAGCATTTTCCTTATTTCCACGTTGAGTTTGGACTGAACAAGGGTTTTGTGCATGTCATTGATGATGAGAAGCAGTTCAATAGCAATCTTGGTCTTAATGTTATCAGAGGAATGCTGCATTTGGCTGAGGAAGACATGTACCGACGTCGTCGTTATGATGCGGTGGATGTTCAAAAACAAGCAGTTGTCCACTTCTTGAAAGAGTGGGGACCCTTTGATTGGACAAAGCAACTTCGTGAAGAGTGATTATGCCCATCCTCTTGTGTTTCTAACTTAATTTGACATGTAGATATTTCAAAAAAAATACTTCAACTGTAGCTTTTTTGTTTTTGTTTTCTTTTATAGATTGTGTTAAGAGAAAGCCATACGTGGCTTGTATTATTTCAGGGCAGTTTAAAAACATCAGAAATTTGTGAAATCGAATAAATAGATATATGAGTTAATTTTGTTTAGTTATGCTAGAAGAGTTTGAAGCTGGGATTTCTACCCACATCAAAATTAGATGAATTAGAAATAATAGCTTGCACAGTTCATTCAGTATATCAAATATTGGTTTCTCTTCTAAAATTTTCCTGTCATTTTTTCCCTTGCTTATCTTTTAAGTGATGTCAGGGATGTTTATTATATTCCTTTTTTTAGGATGTGACATGAATAATAATAATTATTATTTTTGCCAAAACAATCAATTTTGTTGCACAAGAAAAAAAAAATCAATTAAAGACACTAATAGCCAAAGAGAAAGAAAATCATTGGCAACAAACTCACCATAAAATTTAACACCACCTCAGAATCAAGAAAACAGAAAAATACAATATTGACCTACTTGAAAGCAAACAAACTGACATTAGATAGATAGACGAAAGCAATCAGTATCAATCTAGGCCCTTCTTAACATTCTTGGATATCTATTTTAAAGACTTCATACAAGATAGCCAATATAGGGAATGCAGGCGCCAATAACCACTCACTTCGGCCTGACCCATAATTCCCTTGCTTGCCCCTGCTGCTAAAGATCAACAGGTTTATTACCCTGACGATCAACCAGAGAAAATGACACAACTCATGGGTTTCTTTTTAGACCAAAAGCTCCTTGACTATATTACTGTATTGCCATTCATTATTCATTTTATCTCTAACCCAACGAGTTGGGATTTCTTGGTTTCTCAAGTTTCTTGTGTAAGATAATGGATGCCGACATTGACCACTATCTCATTCTTGGATTACTGTCTGGCGATAAAGGGTCGCTAGGCATAGCTCATAGAGAAAGATGAAGGGTTGCTAGGCATAGGTCATGGAGAAAGAGATTTTAAAGGCTTACAAACTAGGATCTTGAAACCACTTCTACTATATCTGATACCAAATTATATAACTTGTGGTCAATTCTTTTCCTAATCAAATCATCTCATTATTTTTTTGTTTCTTGTATAATTAAATCAAGGGATAAGGGTTTTAAATGTCATGGAAGTTTTTGCTCAGGAGCATTGGTAAACGGAAGTTTTTTTTGGACAAAAAATGCCACTGAAGTTTACAGGAAGTATCAATTTTGCTCTGGAAGTATCATTTTTGTCATGGAAGTTTTTGTTGAGGAGCAATTTTACCCTGGAAGTTTTTACTAAAGAGCAATTTTGCCCCGGAAGTTTACAAAACGTAGCAATTTTGCCCTTATGTCCCCAAATATTAAATTTGACTACTAAATCAGTCAAGGACCACACATGTCATGCTTTGAAAAGGTCGAACTTGGAATCAGAGAAAGAGATCCTTTAGATATTGATCTCAAGCCGGCCAGAATTTGTGAAGCCGAATTGGTCAAAGGGACTTAAAGGTTTGTCACAAAACGCAAATGACACGCAAAACGAGAAATGAATTGTTCCAAAAATTGGTTCAGTAAAACAAATCAATAGTGATAATATTTACGTTTGTATAAACTGATCATTTGCTTAGATCATAAGTAATGCTTCCTTTGGGTTTTGTAACAGTCGACCTTTCAGTCCCTTTGACCAGTTCGGCTTCACAAATTCTAGCCGTCTTAAGCTCAACATCTCAAGGATCTCCTTCTCAAGCTCCAAGTTTGACCTTTTCAAAGTATAACATGTGTGGTCTTTGACTGATTTAATAGTCAAATTTAATATTTGGGGACAGAAGGGCAAAATTGCTCCTTAGTGAAAATTTCCGGGGCAAAATTGCTCTTTAGTGAAAATTTCCGGGGCAAAATTGCTCCTTAGTGAAAACTTCCGGGGCAAAATTGCTCCTCAGCAAAAACTTCCGTGGCATTTTTGGTCCAAAAAAAACTTCCGTCTTACCAGTGCTCCTGAGCGAAAACTTCCATGGCATTTAAAACCCTTATCCCTTAAATCAATATACACTCTTCTAAAGAGATTCCAAAGGCTCACAAATTAAGAATCTGATACCACATACTCCATCTCTAATACCAATTTATAAGACTTCTAGTCAATTCTCTTCCTCATCAAATCATTTCATTATATTTACACTTTTTATATAATCAAATCAACATAATCTCTTCTTGTCTAACTCCAACACAAATAAAGAATAAATTTACCTATTGTGTCAAAACTGATAACCAATCATGTAAGAGACTAGTCAAAGATGATAGAGGTTATACCCAATAAAATTCTCACAACATTACTCACAACAAAAAAAGGGAGAATATAGTTCTAATACAATCTTGGAGATGATAAAAATAGAAAGAGATTAAAAAAGGGAGACTAGTGATCATGAGTTGGGCCAGAATAACACTCATTCAAAGTTGATACCCGACAATGACATTATCTCTCTTAGTGAGAGAACCTCAATTGTCTTATGAATTGTTTGAAACCCAAAAGGGTCAACCTCCATTTCTACTGCACCTAATTCAGAGTTTTTGGTTTCTCAAATTTTTTGTGTAATATAATGGATGCTGAAATTGACCACTATCTCGTTTAAGGATTACTGTCCGGCGATGAAGGGTTGCAGACATAGCTCATGGAGAAAGAGATTTCAAAGACTTACAAATTAAGATGGTGACTTCATCGCCAGGCATAGCTCATAGATAGATTTTAAAGGCTTACAAATTAAGATCTTGACACCACATCCACAATATCTGATATCATCTCTGATACCAAATTATATGATTCACAGTCAATTCTCATCCTAATCAAATGAACTCATTATTTCTAAGTTTTATATATAATCAAATCAATATATGCTCTTCTAAATAGATTTCAAAGGCTTACAAATTAAGATTATGATACCACATACTCCATCTCTCATACCAAATTATAAAACTTGTGGTCAATTCTCATCCTAATCAAATCATTTGATCAAATCTCTTATTGTTTAGCTCCTATAAAATTAAAGAATGAATTTATCATATTGTGCCAAAACTTGATAACCAATCACAAAAGAGACTTGTCAAAGATAGTAGAGGTTTTACCCAATAAAATTCTGGCAATATTACTTACCATAGAAAAAAGGAAGAAGATGATGCTAATATTATTACAGAGAACAAGCCCATCATAATGCCAAACTATAATCTTGGACATGTTAAAAAATAGAATGAGATTAAAACAAAAGGAAGACTAATGATTATGAGATAGCCCAGAAGAACACTCATACAATGTGGACACGTGACAATGATATCAGGGGTGGAACAAGGGGTTAGGGTGGCCCCTGCCCCTCTAAAATTATAGAATAGACCATATGTTAAGAAAATTACATTTTAGTTTTATAAAAATTTCAATATTTTCACTCTAGTCCCCACTGAAAACTTCGTGGAGGGGCTAAAATGAAAATATTAAAATGTTTATGTGGCTGAAATGTAATTTTATGAGCACTTGGGTTCTATTCTGTAATGTTCGTCCCCCTAATTACAATTCTTTGCTTTGCCTTTGAATGACATTATCTCTTTTTTTTAGAGAACCTCAATTATCTTATGCATTTTGTTGTTTCAAACCCAAAAAGATCACGATCTCCATTTCTACCCTACTTTCTGGTCATGAATGGATGGCCAACCATAACTCGTAAAGAAAAAGATTTCAAAGGTTACAAACTAAGATTGTCACTTGCTCAATTTTTGATATCAAACTATAAAATTCGAGTTCAATTCTCATGTTAATCAAATCATTTCATTATATATATATATGCCTATATGCCCTCCTAAAGAGATTTCTTTTTTTTTTTTGGTCATCCTCCTAAAGAGATTTCTAAGGCTTACAAATTAAGATCCGATACCAATTACCTGTCTCTGATGCCAATTTATATAACTCGTGGGAAATTCTATCCTAATCAAATCGTTTTATTATATTTTATGCTTTTTTAGATTGTAAAACCAATATTTGTTCTTTTAAAGAGATTTCAAAGGCTTACAAATTAATATCATTATATCACTTTTGATACCAAATTATAAAACTCGTGTCAATTTTCATCCTAATCAAATCATTTTATTATATTTATGCTTTTTATATAATCAAATCAATATAATCTCTTCTTGTTTAGTTCCTACACAATTAAATAATACATTTATCTTATTTATGCAAATTTACCCGTAAAATGTTTTTTCCCCTTATGGCAATATATTATTATTATAACCCGTCAAGATAATGTAAGACATAGGCAAAAGTGTTTCAACTTCATTAAACTGCAAGATACGACGATTACTAATTACTACCGTTATTTATTTGTTTGGACTTCTATTAAGTGACAGAATTTACTTAATAACGGTTATATATCTCAAATACTAAGGATCCTAACTACGTCGCCCCCTCCGCTGTACCCGACGCCTCCGCCCCTTACGCAATCCATCTATTGTGCCGAATGATGTGATGAGACAAGATACAAGAGTATTGAGAAGGAGTCTCATTGTCATGAAGGAGGGCAAAAGCAAATTAAGAGAGAGAGAGAGGGAGAGGGAGAGGGAGGAGGAAACTTACAATGAGGTGGAACAGGAAAGAACAAATTTTGAACTTATCAAATTTTAAAATTTGACCTTTCTTGTTCCATCTACAATAAGTTTCCTCCTCTCTCTCTTATTATTTTGAGATATTCGATTTTAGGAAAAATCTTCCCAATTAAAAATTACGCTGATAATATACAAATTTTATGCTGAAATTTTTATTTCAATTTTTTTCTTTATTATTATTGTTTAGTGATTGACCTGAGTATGTTTTGAGGATTTAGGATTGAACTTGAGGGAATATTAATTAAATTGACTTTGAGATTAAATAATATGGAATTAGGTTTTTAATTTAATTTGTGTTTAAGATAAACATAGACTTAGAAGCTCCACATAATCAAATTAGGGTGAGCCTGATCTAACATGCATTTGATTTAGTTGTGAGACATTACGTAATTAATTGAGGTAGGTATATAAATGGACTGAAAACATATATAAAGATTAATAATTTAGATTAGCTTATTAAGTTAAGTTAAAATTAATTTAGTGGGGATAAGATCTAAGAAGAAACAAGGGATTAATAACTCTAGGTTGTACTTCTTGATATTGGAATTTGTTTTTTGAGAAAAGTCTTTGCTTTTATTTGTTTATTGTTCTCATTCAATTTCTTTTTACTCATATTGAAAACAAGTCTAACTTGTTAAACTTAAGCGAAACAAGGAAATTCAACACCTAATCACTACTTTGATTGAGTCTCTATATAATGTCATTGATTTGTCACTTACTATTTTCATGACCTTATGCTTGTGGTGCTTAATTAAATGTTGGTAGCATCAAGTTTTTGCATCGTTGTCGGAGATTTGTGTGCTACAACTGTCTTAGTTAGAATTGATTTTATTCCTATCAATATCATTGAATGTGGACATAAGAGATTTATATTGGTTCAATACTAGACCTATGTCTTAACCCTAAAAGGCATTTATGAGATTTCTACCATCTTTCCAAGATTCACAATACTCTTGGTGCCTCAGTACAAGCTAATTTTTCCTCAAAGAACATTCGCTCCCTCTTATACTTTGCAATCAATGCTCACTTAAGGTCCCTCTACCTTGAGTCTCTTAATCGGAGTAAATGCTTAAGTATATTCTCTAATAAGAGTAAATAAATGATCACTGGAGTACAAGTTCACACAAAGAACTTTGAGACTTAGCAAATGAATGTACAATAAATGCATAGTGTTAGGTTAGTTGATTTGTCTTCAATGCTCCTCTATTTATACGGTGAGACTATTTGAAGAAATTTGCTCTTTGATTGTAATCGTTGGGGTGTATGGTATTTCTTCTAGCCATTGAGAATGTCAGATTTTTTTTTTTTTTTTGCGTGTTTGGATTTAGCCGTTAAGAGCAAAGAGAATGTGAAGTGTTTGAACTTGGTGCATTTGATGCTCTAACACAAAAGTTGTTTTTGCTAGTCTTTGTTTAATCCTTGATTAAGCACTTGTAATATGATCAAATACTGGTATAATTATGAAGTGTTAGAACAATTAGAAGCAAATAGAACAAGTTTAGGATAGATTTGAATAAACATCAAGATTTATGACATGATGTTCTATTTTTTGAAATTGCATCACTCAAGTGGTTACTTGAGTGATCTTCACTTAGTCATTTTGAAAACAAAACAGATCACTGGATGGTTCATTGTAGTGATGTGGTGGTGATGTAAGAATATAGGATCATTCAAGTAATATTGTTTCTTTTGAAAACAGATCTCACTAGGTACTTCACTATGGTGAATTGGTGGTGGTGAATGTAAAAGGATCACTCGAGTGACCTTATTTCCTTTCCTTTTAAAAGAAACAGATCACCAGATAACATCATCGTGGTGTAGTGATAGAAAATTTTCGAAAGGCATATCACTAGAAAAGATCACTATGGTAAAGTGATGGTGATGAAAATTTAATGCATTACTCAATTGGTCACTTGAATAATCTTCTTTTTAAAATAGTTTTAGAAAGATGATCACTACGAAGGATTACTATGATGAAATAATAGTAATGACATTTTTGAAATATCACTCGAGTGGTTAAGTTTGAAATTTCTTTCCATAAAATTGATCACCATATGGTTTACTATGGTGGTCTAATAGTGGTGCACTTTATATTTCATCACTCGAGTGATCTTTTAGAAATTTTTTCCGAGAAATCATATCACTATTTTAGTCATCTTAGTGAAGTAGTAGTGATGATATTCTGTCACATCATTTGAGTGATCATTAGTTATCACTTATAGTGAATACTGTGGTAATGAGTCATGTTTAAAAGAAACACTTTCATCACTGTTCTAGAAGTTAGTTAACCAAATTTGTCCCATCACTTGACTGATAGAGTGATCTTTACAGTAATGAGTTTCAAAACGCTTTAAACCGGTTTGCCAACTTTAAAATACTTTCTTGATCTTTCTTAAGCTTTGTTATTATCAAAACATGTGATCTAATAATACTGACATTATAATAAACTCAACGAAAACTCTATCAATATTATAACACGTCAACAAACATAAAATTTGAGTAATTTAAAAAAGATTCTAAACATACTCAACATGAAATTAGCTTAGATACACAATGCATCTTTTATGTGTCAAGTAGTCTAAAATATTTTCATAGTGTCATTAAATATATATTAAGTACTAATTTGTGATTCATCGAGCATTTGGAAGTATTTTTTTGATAACACTTGGTATCCTAAAACATATTTCTAGCAGTTTTTTGTGTATCCAGCACCCTAAAGTACTTTTTCAGTATAACTCTATATTCTAAATTTATGGTACCCAATGCTGCAGAAAAAAATACTTTAAGGACAAAATTTCACCAAAAGTACTTTATGATATTGGATATAACTATTAAAAAATACTTTTGGGTGCTCGATGATCTAGACATTAGTTATGATACTGAGTTCTATTTAAAAACTATTTCAGGGTGTTGGATGTGTCTTTTTTAAATTTTAAGACCTTTACAACACTAGTACAAAAAAACTTTTTAAGACCGGACAAAAGGAGGCCTCTTAGACCGGATCTGGAACCGGTCTTGATCCAGCAGTCTTAAAAGTATTACTACCTCCGGTCCTAATTATAAGGCATAGTTGACTTTGTTTGGAGAGATTAAGGAAGCTAAATAAGTTACTTAATCATTTTATATGTTGTATATCTTTAGATTATATATTAGTATATGAGCCAAACTAATTACTTTGAAGTAAAAAATAAAAATAAAAATACTCTAAGTTAATTTAATTAGTTTTCTTAATTTTTCCAAAAAAGTCAACTATGTCTTATAATTAGGACCGGAGGGAGTATTTTTAAGACCGGATATTCTACTGATCCTTAAGATCAGATATTTTAAACATCCAGTATTAAAAGTAAAAAAAAAAAAAAAAAACTCCTCCCTCCAACCCCATCCACCATTGGACCAGCGGCGTGAATTCTCCAGATTTTTTTCCGACCTCCATTTTAGTTGAATCGCCATCGTCGGCAACCTTGAAGCTTCCAATCTTTCTTCTCTCTGTCCGCCTCAAGTGTGTCAAGCTTGGATATCACATCCTCATCTCCAACGCCATGGAATTCCAAACTGAAAGGCAACCTGATAAGGTCGAACGTGAAACTAAATATCAAGCTAGGACTTTAAAATATAGATTCAGAAAGCTATGCTTTCGGGCGGGAAGCAAAGAATCAGTCAATCTTAAAGTTCTCTTAAGAATGAGGCAGTACGGTTGTAACCTCTCCTTTAGAGCTACCTGAGACTTTGAAAGAGGGTGAAACTTCTTCCGTTCATGACCTATACATACCCAAGACTCATTCACTCCTTAAAGAGATCAGTCGTAGAGTTTTTGATGATAATAGAGCTTTTACTTTTGATGCCCTTAGCCCCTTCCTTCCGGGATAATACCATAATCTTGCCAGAACATTGCATATATAATCACAGGAGCACACGCGAGACTAACGATGCACCAATATGACAAAACAAAGAAATAACGGGAACCACTAGCATTTCATACACCTCAAAATCAACATCGAAAAGTCAAACAATAAGGAACCCTAGATCAGCCAGAAAATTTCCAATTAGTAGGCATGGAAATAGGTCAGGCTTTGGCTAAATAGGCCTGAACCTATAATGAGGTTAAGAGGCCTGAGCTTGAATGCAGGTTTTTTTTAGGCTCAGGCCTGAAGCCTTTTTAAAGGCCTACTTACAATGTAGGCCTTTAAAAAAGCCTCATATTGTAGGCCTTAAAGGCCATAAGTAGGCTTCATACACTTTGAGCCTATCAAAATCTATATAAATATAAGGCTAAAGTATACTTTTAGTCCTTTAAGTTTATATGAGGTATACTTTTGGTCCCTTAACTTTATAAAGTATATTTTTAGTCCTATAATTTTAACACCGTTAGTTTTTCTAATGGAAAATGCAAACGTAAGTGATAACTGTGTAATTAAATGCTATTAAGCTTAAATTCAAAATATGGATAAATTGAAAAATATATGAAATTTGTGTAATTAGTCATCACTTGAGTTCGCTGTATCAGTGTTTTCCGTTAACAACATTAACGGTGTTAAAATTTTAGGACCAAAAGTATACTTTATAAAGTTAAGGGATCAAAAGTATACCTTATGTAAAACTTAAAGGACTAAAAGTATAATTTAGCCTAAATATAAAAATGAAAAAAATAAATATTTTATTATTATATGATATAAATATATAAATATATATATATATATATAATGTGTAAACAGGTCAGGCTTGAAGGCTTACAGGCCAGGCCTTAACAAAATAGTTCTGGCCTATTTACATGTATAGGCCTTTAAATAGACATTGACATGACCTTTTTAACAAACAGACCATGATTAGGCCCTAAACAGGCCAGGCTGTAGGCTGCCTGATAGGGACCTGACCTATTTCCACCCCTACCAATTAGAAAATAAAAGGCAAGAAACTTCAAGGAAAGAGTAAATATTGTTGTTAATCGACTTGCCTATGCGTCTTCTTCAACATAGGTAATGAAAAAAGGAATTTCCCATGAAAGGGATTTAATCCTCTAAAAATTCGATAAAAAATGAAAAGCATAAATGGCAAATTTCAGCACAAGAAAAAACAAAGAAGGAGCAATCAGATATAAGAACACATCTAGAATTGCATAGAAAAGAAGATCGAAGAGTAAATGAAAGAAAGAGGAAAGGGATCAGAGAGTAGAGATCATCTCCGTCCTTGTCGAAGAGGCTAAAGGTTTCCTTGAACTCGGAGATCTGGTCGTTCGGTGAGCTGATCGGCCATCAGTGGAGGCATTTGGGGAGGGAGAAATTACGCGATTTCGAAGAGAGAAGGGAGTCAAAGAGGCAGGGTTCAATTTTCGTTCAGCGCACGAGGGAGAGCCTTCTAATGTAAATTTTTAGACCGGTTGTCATCAAAATTAAGTCTTAGAAGAAGGGAGTCTTAAAAATAAAAGACTTTTTTTTTTTCTAACTTTTTAGATTGGTCTTTATAACGTCTGAGTCCTAAAAATAATAAATTTTTTTTAAAAAAACTTTTAAGACTAGTTTTTTATAAGATCCGGTCTTAAAAGTAATATACACTGGTTTAAAAAGTTCTTTATATTTACGAAACTACTACCGGTCATACTTTTAAGACTAAATCTTTTATAATCCGGTTTTAAAAGTGTTCTATATATTTACGAAATTATCACCGGTTATATTTTTAAGACGGGATCTTTTATAATCTGGTTTTAAAAGTGTTCTATATATTTACAAAATTGCCACCGGTAATATTTTTAAGACCGGATTCTTTATAATCTAGTCTAAAAAGTTCTTTATATTTACGAAACTGCCACCGGTCATACTTTTAAGACCTAATTCTCTATAATCCAGTCTAAATGAGACGGTCTTAAAGCTCTTTTTTATACTAGTGCAAATATAAATGTCAACTTGACTTTAACCATAAAACCTTTACACATATAAATGTCAACTTGATTTTTTAACATATGATTAACAAAAAGGAAGCTCTGCTCTCATGGTCTCTCAACCATAAATAACAAGAACATCAATAAGGAGAATAAGTAAAAACAAAACATGCACATATCACATATGGCCGCAAAATAAATATGCCTAAGCTAACAACGTTCGGGTCATCCCGCCAATCTCAATTTGATTATTTCATGGAAATTGATCAGACACGATTCCCTTACCTGCAACGAATAAATCTAAAAATGAGATGCAATCAATCATTAAATATTATATATATATATATATAATAATTAAAATTACAATCAATTTTTTTTTATAGTAATATTAATATATTTTGATAGCAGAAAAAGAGCAATAAAATTTGAGTCAAGTAGAAATGATTTCTATTAGTTTTTTTTTAAAAAAAAAAAGGTTATGAGCTAAGCATTGGAGAGAAATAAAATGTGAAAACATGGTTTCTTAATTATCCTAAATACCAAGTTGATGAAATATATGTAAGCAAATCAACTTGAACCTCAGGCCCAAAAAAAAAAAAATCAACTCAAATATAAAAAAATATTGAGGTGATGTTGTACTCACCATAAAGGGAAATTTTTTTTGATAGAATTTAACTCCTTGATGACATCGACTGCGCTCAATCTTTCATGAGGTGATTCCATTGAACATGTAAGTCCGATCTTAAATAAAGAACACAAGTATTTCTCCACATTAGGATGGATTTGCATCATGTTCTCTGATAAGTCTCTTAATGCTCCTACCATATGTTCTAATTCTTGTGGAAGAATGGCTGGGCTCACAACTTCCAAAAGTTTGTTAGGAAATGCAACTTTCACATATGTTTGAAGGTTGTGGCTGCCATTAAATATATCTTCAGTAGGTCTTTTTTTAGTTAACATCTCTAAGACAAGAATGCCAAAGCTATACATATCACCTTGCATTGATGGCTCAAAACCCATTCCATATTCTGAAATATTGTAAGCAAACTAGTTATCTTTATTATATAAATGATGAATGAAACCACTGAAAATAAAAAAAAGGTTGGTCTGAAAGCATAATGAATTTGAAGACCTTGTAATTAAAAAAAAAAAATCAAATGATACCTGGAGGAATATAGCCAATAGTACCTTTTATACCAATAGTGCTGCTTTGTTCATTATAGACAACAGAAACAGTTGAGAGTAGTCTTGCCAATCCAAAATCACTCAAATGAGCAACCATGTTGTTATCAAGAAGAACATTGCTTGGCTTCAAATCACAATGAATCAGAGGTTGCCCATATTCATAGTGAAGATAGTTTAACGCAAACACAATATCCATAAGAATATTTATTATTTGATCGAGGAGCAAAAGTCTTTGATGATTTGGATTTTCTGTTGTAGGATGCAACCAAGTTTCCAAGTTTCCATTTACCATGTACGTATAAATTAGAGCCTCAAACTCATTGCCCTTGTAATCTACGCTAGAGCAGCATGTTATAATCTGTACCAAATTTCGATGCTTTACATTTCTCAGTGCATTACATTCAGCAACAAAGCTCTTGTGAGCTCCCCTTATTTGAAGGTTGATGACCTTTATCGCAACAACTTCTTGAGATCCAAAGCTTCCTTTATAAACAGAGCCAAAACTCCCTGATCCAATTAATTTATTAATTGAGAATCCATCTGTGGCATTGTGCAAGCTTTGATATGATACTTTGTAAATCATGTCAATTGTTGGTGAACTTGAAGAAGATTTCTTGATTGTTTTCCTCCCATAATAAATAGCAATGACAACTAGAAGAAGAAAAGCAATCACACAACATATTGATACAACCAGCTTAAAGTTTTGATGTTTTTTTTGTCCACTGGATTTGGTAGGGCATGGTGGTAGCTCCAACTTTGATATGCCTCCACAAAGCTTGTTATTCTCCACAAGTGATATCGCACTTGCATTGTGAAAGACACCTTTACTTGGTATCTCCCCTTCAAGTATGTTGAAGGAAATATTTAGGTACTCCAAAAAACAATATCTTGTAGACCTTTTGGAATTGTTCCAGACAAGTTATTTTATAACAAGTCTAAATATCTTAGACCCTTCAATGAAGCCAAAGATATGGGGATGGTTTCTTGAAAGAAATTCCCTTGCAAAAAGAGGAATTCTAAGCTTTGGCAATCTCCAATGGTTTGAGGAATTTTTCCAGAGAATTGATTATGAGAGAGATCCAATATTTCTATATTTTTCAAGTTTCCAAACTCATCAGGGATATCACCGTCAAAATAGTTATGTGACAAGTTCAATAATATTGATAGAGATGAAAGAGTGAGCAGCTGGATTGGTATGACTTTGCTAAAATTGTTTTGTGACAGATCAAGATATTGTAAACTTTTACAATTCCCAATGCTTGTAGGAACATTTTGTTCTAACATGTTATTTGACAAATCTAGGTGAAATAACTGAGTGACGTTGCCTATGAAATGCGTTATTTCTCCAGAAAGTTTATTTCCCGTCAAAGACAAGTATTGCATGTTATGAAACTTCTCGAATGTAACTGGGATGATATTAGTGAAATAATTCATGTCTATGTCTAGCGACGTCAGGTTAATGAGATTTCCTAATTCCATAGGAATTCTACCACATATTTGATTTTGTCTAAGCTCGAGTAGTGTGAGCTTGGTTGACAAATTACCTATGGTTTTTGGTAAATGGGCCCCAAAATTATTTTGCCCCAAGTATAGCATTGCTAACTTACTACAGTTGCTCAAAGAATTTAGAAACTCCCAGTCTTTTGAAGAATTACTTCCCAAACTATTTTCACTAAATTCTAGAATTGAGAGGTCATGCAAATTTCCAAGATTTGGAATTTGCCCTACAAAATTATTTCCTCCCATAGAGATCCCTACAAGCATAGTCGCGTTTACAATGGATGTTGGGATGCGACCTGAGAATTGATTTCCTCCAAGTTCCAACAATTGGAGATTAGGGAGGTTGGAGAACATATTGGCGGGGAGAAGGCCATTGAAAAGATTTATAGCAAGTGTGATGCCAAAGAGAGATGACAAATTGTAAAGCGCAAAAGGAATTGTACCTGAAAGCTTGTTGATACCTACTCCAAACGCTGTCAAATTTTTCAACTGGCCTATTTCTTTAGGTATACTCCCTTCCAAGTTATTAGAACTCAAAGAAAGAACACTGAGAGATGTAAGATTCCACAACGAAGTTGGGATTTGTCCATTGAAATTGTTATGAAGTAGAAACAAACCTTCAAGCTTATGGAGAGAGCCAATCTCCATTGGTATTTTGCCAATGGGTTGATTCCCTCCAAATGATAAGTCCTTGAGGTTAGAGCAACTTGTGACATTGATTGGAAATTCTCCCATCAATGTGTTATTGTCAAAATAAAGCATTTCCAATCTGAACAAACGACCCAGGTCTTTTGGAATTTCTCCGTGAAAATTATTATTTTCAAGATCGATAACCCTTAGGAAGGAAAGATTGCCAATAAAAGGAGATATAATACCTGATAACTGATATCCTATCAAAACCAAATGTGTAACTCTATGATGCTTGTGGTTGCAAGAGATTCCATGCCAATTGCAGAAGTGTGTGGATGAATTCCAAGAATCCATGATCCGATATGGATCATTGGATATTGATTCCTTGAATTTGATTAAAGACAAACGATCAGTTTCGTTGCCTAGTGATGAAGCAGGTTTCCAGTATTGAAATATGAGAATAAAGAAAACAAATAAGTGAAGGAACATGGCCGAGAAAAAAAGTAGGCTAGCTAGTAATTCGAGAGTTCTTTGTAAGGAGAAGCACACTTTTGCTCTGTTATTATTGCTCTGCTATTAGTTGGACTTAAATAGCAAAAAGAAAAAAAAAATCTCATTTATGGTCTGAAGATACTTCATTGTAAAAAATAATTACGAAATTGCAAATAAAGGGAGGATTCCATATTCTTGACCATGAAGTTATCCATTCCACCCAAACTTGAAAAATTATCTACACACTTCATTTAAGAATGATACCGCCTCAGAGAGGGACAAAACCCACCTCAATGATATCTACATCTAAGATTGTACCCAAAAAAAAAGAATGATATTTTTGTGAATAACATTGATTAAAATAAGTTTTTTATGCTGGTTTTTTTAGAAACTAAAAATGTAAATTTTCATTTGAAAAACAGAATTTCTATGCCAATTTCGGGAGCAACTGACATGAAAATTAAATAAATAAGCATGGTATTATGAAATGCTTCTTCGTTCTCAAAGAAATGTCTTTCAGATGCACAATTTCTTTCACAGTGAAGTGATAGTTATAAAAGAATAATGCTATTATGCAACAAAATAAATAAATAAATAAATGTTGTTACAAAGAAAATGAGAAATCTCCCAAAAATCGGACGTATGTTTTTTATGCCAAACTTGCACTATTATAATTAATGTATTGATAAGTGGTGTTCAACATGATAATTTATTATTACTGTTATATATGGACAAAATCTAGCTGAATTAGACCAAAAATCCAAACCCAATTGACGCGTAGCAATAATTCGTCTTCATTCTTCAACGTTGAACACCAAGAGTTGTGAGCATTGGTTCTTGTATTGTGATTTCTCAACTTGCTCATGATTAGGTGTGAATTATTATTCTTAATGCAATTTTTTTTTTTTTTTTGCTACTGAAATTTTAGGAAATTAGTCGGGTTCACCCACAATCCAAGGGCAGGGCGAAATCTCCCTTCCTCCTAGGTAATACCGATGTTGAGCAGGGCGAGCCGTCTATTACCCTCAGGCGTTAACCTAAGCACCTAGGAGCTAGGATGCCTCCCCTAGCGCCTTAACCAACTCCAGGATCGAATCCTCTCCCTTTGGTGAGAGTGTCCGACCCCTTTGCCAATTGAGCCCAAAGACGAGGGGTTAATGCAATGTATTTAAATACGTGGAAAGTGGACACTAATCAAGTTTAAACAAGACTTTCTTAACTCTCACTTTCTCATATTTTCAAAATCTTGTATGATTGAAATAAGAACTTCATTTCCATTGAGAAGAAGTGGTTCCTAAAAGAGAAATTTGCAATAAGGTCCCAAGCTAGGCAAAATACGACACAAAGGTCATTTGAAATCTCCGGTCTTGTGGAACATTTGGGTAATATAACTCAATTGTGAAAAGACTCAATTACCCTAAGTAAATTTAAGAAAAGGGAAGACAAATTGAAAATAAGTTTTTGACTTTTGAAGGAAAGGAAGAAAATGAAAATTCACATTAAAACATTAAAGACAGAAATAAAATTGACAAATAAATATTTAAAACTCTGCAAATAATATAGATTGAAGAACCCCTTTAAAACGCGCCATATAATAAAGAGATGGGTATAATATAAGAAAAGATTAAGATACGTCCAACACAACAAACTATTGGCTTAGGAGTGTCCAACACAATTAACTATTAAGTGGACCGTCCAGCAGAACAAACTTTTAAAAATGAGCATTCAGCACAACAAACTTTTAAAAAGGAACGCCCAGCACAACGCCGTTAGTAAAAAGTTTACCTCCGTTATTTAAGGTGCGTCCAATACAACAAACTATTATAATAAAAGCGCCTAGCACAAAATTCTAAATTTTACTAAATTAAATAATTTTTTTTCAATTGTCATTATTCAAAACTACTTGTATACATATTTATAGACAAAAATTACTCATTCTTCAATTTTGTCAAAATTATAATTTGCTAAAATAAACAAAAGTTTTAATTAAAAATATAATTATATAATTTAAATAAAACTCAAAGTATTTTATAGTTTATTATATATGTTAAACAGAAAAAAAATATGATTTATTTTTATTTTAGAAGAAATTTATGTGAGTTAAAAAAATTTATTTAATCTTAATAAAATTTAAAAAATCTAAAAAATCTATTATATCTTGATAGAAATGAAATGAGTTTAATTTTTATTTTTATAAAAAAAAGCTTAATGGATATCAACGTTGATACTTAATAATATAAATCCGACAACTTGATGATATATTTGTTAATGAATTTTTTAACTCATATAATTTTTTCTAAAATAAAACTAAATCATATTTTTTTTTATTTAACATATATAATAAACTATAAAACACCTTGAGTTTTATTTAAATCATATAATTATATTTTTAATTAAAACTTTTGTTTATTTTAGCAAATTATAATTTTGACAAAATTGAAGAATGAGTAATTTTTGTCCATAAATTTGTATATAAGTAGTTTTGAATAATGACAATTGAAAAAAAAATTATTTAATTTAGTAAATTTAGAATTTTGTGTTGGGCGCTTTTGGAGTAATAGTTTGTTGTGTTAGACGCACCTTAGATAACGGACGTTAACTTTTTACTAACGGCGTTGTGCTGGGCGCTCCTTTTTAAAAGTTTGTTGTGTTGGACGGTCTACTTAATAGTTAATCGTGTTGGACGCTCCTGAGCTAATAGTTTATTGTGTTGGACGCACCTTAACCCTATAAAAAAAACATCTTGGCATTTGGACAAAGATCAAGTCAAAGATACTATATTATTTTCAATTCTCTTTTAATCTTATTTTAATTTGATCCGTAAAAATTTAAAATATGCATGCAAATAATTTCTTTTAATTTATATTTTTTAAAATGTTCATGTATATGTGTATATGACTATTTTTCTATGCTCTCATTTTCCATTTACCCATCAACTAGACAAGTAGCTAGAAAGGTTAAGCGCAGCGGCCCCCCCGGCCCCCAGGGGGATTAGGTGATATAAAAAATTGCATACTTCAACACAAACTAAAGAGATGAGAGTTAAAAAGGTACCATCGAAGGTGGACACAAGAAATTTATACTGGTTCAATCCAAACCATCAGACTTACGTCCAGTCTCTAGAAAGCTTTTCTGATATATCCACTATCTTTCTAAGATTTACAAGGTTCTTGGTGCCTCAGTACAAGCTTGTTCTTCCTCAAAGAACACTCGTTCCCTCTTACATTTTGCAATTAATGCCCACTCAAGGTCCTTCTACGTTGAGTCTCTCAATTGAAGTGAATGCTTAAGTATATTCTTTTATAAGAGTAAATAAATGATCATTGAACTACAAATTCAAACATAGAGCTTTGAAACTTAGCAAATGAATGTAACAGTAAATGCACAGTGTTGAGTTAGTTGCTTTATCTTCAATGCTCTTCCATTATTACTGTTATATGGACAGAATGTAGCTGAATTAGACCAAAAATCCAAACCCAATTGACGCGTAGAAATAATTCGTCTTCATTCTTCAATGTTGAACACCAAATTTGTCAACTTGTTCACGATTTTTTAATGCGATGTATTTAAATACCTTGAAAGTGGGCACTACTCAAGTTTAAACAAGACTTTCTTAAGTCTCACTTTCTCATATTTTCAAAGACTTGTATAATTGAGATAAGAACTTCATTTCCATCGAGAAGTGGTGGTTCATAAAAGGGAAATTTGCAGTGAGGGCTAGATAAAATATGACACAAATTCTTGAAAAATCTCTAATTTACAAATAAATCCCATGGAATATTTGGGTAATATAATTCAATTGTGAAAAGATCTAGTTATTTACTTATTTTTTATTTCCTTTTCATTTCCTTCCATTATTCCTTAAATCCTAGAAGTTTGATCCGGTAGAATCTTACCCATTTTCTCATTGAGAGAAAAGTACAAAATAAATAAGATTGATTTTTCGATCAAAAGTACTATGTGAAATCTTCTTACCCTTAGTAAATCTGAGAAAAGGGCAGACAAATTAAAGCTCCAATCTTGCGGTTGATTAATGATTACCCTCCCTTGCCCAAGGTCGAAATCTCAAATCTCACAGCAAAACTGTGGCCACGGGCCTCTCCTACCTTCAAACTTAGACTCTCCCAAAGCTAACGGTATTGTTTTTCTTGGATAATTAAGGTTTGATGGGCCGTCATTTTGATTTTTATTTATGAACTACTTTTGTGTAGCCTAATTTTATGAAATTTGCAGTGGTGATATGGTTGTCTGATGATGAAGGTTATTGCAAATTTGGGGCTATGCATTTCTGTCTATGACATTAGATCCATTGAGAGCGGATTTATCTTCCCTGGTGATGGTGCTGCAACCTACACAGTATATGTTGTTGACTTATGAACTCTACATTTGGCCTTGAGCTTTTCATCATCTGTCGTAGGTTTAAATCATGGTGCTGCACTAGTAGTTTTTTATGATGCGTTGACTTTGTTCTGATTTTTGGCAGGTTGTGTTTACTTTAATCATGTTTCGTCCATTTGTAGGAGAGATTATTACTGCAAAAATTGCTAACAACGGGTGCTGATGGCTTACGCTGCATGCCCGATATTTTCCTGTACTTCTTGATTGCAATTTTCTCTTTAATTACATTGTTTAGCTGTGCTCCAATTTCTTCTGTTTTTTCCTCTTCATGCATGCTTCTTTTATTATATTTTTGCAGTGTATTTTTCACTTAGTTGCTTACTCCTATTTATAACAAAGTACATCTTATAGACGTGGTGGCTTGTCACTCATCCAAAAAAACATATATGGTGACAAAGTTATGTCTTTAGTGCAAAGGAACAGTTGGAGGAAGAGAACCAAATAGGCTTGATTGTAACTTCATTTATGATCAATGTGTGGTGGCCGTCTCTTGTTTCGGGTTCATAACTCTTCGATTTCACTCTCCCAAATCGCAGCTCCGGTCATCCTTTCTACTCAATCGTGTTGGCCCCCTTTTCTTCTCTTCGAAACAAGACCTGAATCAGTGACAAAACACCTTGAGCAAAAAAACGAATCAGTGAAAAAACACGTTGCTGTTTGAGTTTTGGGGCTTTTCAAAATTTTCAGAAGTCCTGGGCCATTTTTTATAATTGGCTCTAGTCATTTTCTACATTAATTTGCAGTTTCCAGAAATTATGTGTCCTTTTTTGTATTTTTTTCCTAAACTGGCCTGTAAAGAAAATAAACCCAAAATGTAATACCTTATATTCCAAAAATCAATCATGAAATATATAACATTTTTGTCCCATTTTAATCTCTTCATGTAAAAGCACTCATTCTACTAAATTTATCATAACTAACATATTTTTGGCTCAATTAACATGATAAAATCCCTAGATTAATCATAAAATAACATATTAAAATGTGGTATGATCTAGGAGAGATTCTTTAAGATGAATTATGTTCTAAATGCTTCATTTCTGATAAAAGCAGTTACAAATACTTGAGGGCATTGGATGCCAAACTAATGAACAAGGCAAGCGAGACCAAAGAAAACAAGGAAACCAAGAAAAAGAAAGGTTAATGTGCAATTTTACTAATGAACTATTGGTCCAAGAGCGTCTAACACAATTAACTATTAAATGGACCAAAAATGCTTTAAAAAAAGTTTTACTCAGTAGAGTCCAGCACAACGCCGTTAGACAAAAGTTAACGTCCATTATCTAAGGTGCAGATTGGCCAACGAACTTTTACCACAGGAGCGCCGGGCACAAAATTCTAAATTTTACTAAATTAAATAAGTTTTTTCTCAATTGTCATTATTCAAAACTACTTGTATTATCTATAGACAAAAATTACTTATTCTTCAATTTTGTCAAAATTATAATTTTCTAAAATAAACAGAATTTTTAATTAAAAATATAATTATATGATTTAAATAAAACTCAAAGTGTTTTATAGTTTATTACATATGTTAAACAAAAAAAAATATGATTTATTTTTATTTTAGAAGAAATTTATATGATTTAAAAAATTCATTTAATGTTAATAAAATTTTCGTAGGCCAAGTTGCTTCTTAACCCATTAAAATTGCTCTTTAACCTATTATTAAATTGTCCTTCATCAAGCCTCTTAAGTTATCTTTTTTTTTTTTGTCAACAAGTCACAAATAATCAATAGATTATGTAATTAACAAATATATCATCAAGTTACCGGATTTATATCATTAAGTATCAATATTGATATCCATTAAAAATAAATCATACATATATATATATATATATATATATATATATATATATATATTCTTAACATATAAATTAAACTATAAAACACCTTGAGTTTTATTCAAATCATATAATTAAATTTTTTAATTAAAAATTTTGTTTATTTTAGCAAATTATAATTTTGGCAAAATTGAAAAATGAGTAATTTTTGTCCATATATATCTATACTAGTTTTCAATAATGACAATTGAGGGAAAAAAATTATTTAATTTAGTAAGTTTTAGAATTTTGTGTTGGGCACTCCTGAGTAAAACATTTTTGTGTTGGGCGCTCATGGGGTGAAAGTTCATTGGCCAATCTGCATCTTAGATAACGGACGTTAGCCTTTGTCTAACGGACGCTTCTAAGTAAAACTTTTTTTTGGTATTTTTGGTCCACTTAATAGTTAATTGTGTTGGACGCTCCAGAACCAATAGTTCATTGGTAAAATTACACCTTAATCCGAAAAAGAAACGTAAGCAGCTAAAAGAGTCAAACGCTCCAGTGCATACTGCTTTCTAAATGAACTGATTAACCAGGATCGACATGACAGTGGTGTGCCAAGAGATGACTCAACAGAGTCCTTAAGTGCTTCAAATCATCCTCCAAAACAGTAGACAAATGGGGTAAGGGTCTTTCCACCCACCCTATAGGGCACACCTCCTTATTGATAGAAGCAGCAAGCAAATCTGCTGCTTTATTCCCCTGACGAGGGATGAACTGTAGTGAGAAATAGGGTTCAAACTGAAGCACGTGAAGGATGTTTGTAAGTATACCACTAGTCTGCCACTCACACAAATCTGGTTGGTTCCGCTTTAATCTGTTTACAAGTGTCTAGCAGTCGGACTCAAAGATCATGTTCTTATTTCCCAGGTCCTGGGCGTTCATTAAAGCTCTTTTTAGAGCTAGAGCCTCCGTCATGAACGCGGATGTAGATTTGACCTTGTCGATGAAAGCCCACTTCATTTCTCCATATTGATCTCGGCATAAGATGCCTATGGCAACAGATTTCGTTTGCTCATGGAACGACCCATCGACATTGATCTTAAGACAGCTATTTGGAGGCATGCCCTGATCATTGTGGGGGTACCAGTCCTTACTTCCAGGTTGAGTTTGAATTTAATAAGGGTTTTATATGTGCATGTTATTCATGATGAGAAACAATTCAATATAATAACGACTTGAGCCTTTTATGTCATGAATGTGCAAAACCAATGAAATTTAATGTCATATATTATTTATAACTAATATAAATCTTGATTACTTTAAATGTATATCATGTATATCTCTATTTTTTGTGGTCGTTACCTATCCACTATCAATACCACATCACTCCACTATTGATACCACATCGCCACTAACGACAACCGCCACCATATTACTTCAAAAACAGATTTTTTAAAAAGAAAAAAGAAAAAAACTTGTTTTAAAAAACAAATTTATAAAGCTGTTTTTTGAAAAAAGAAAAGAAAACAGAAACAAGCAAGCCCTCAATATCCTTGACTGTAAATTCTTTTCATCTTGATCCATTTGGTTCATTTTGAGAAGCCTTTTACCAATTTTTTTTTTTAAATGTTCTGATTATTTTAGGAAACTATTCTATGTGTCTACATTACTATGAGGAGTTTTTTAAATTGTTGGCAAAGGAGAAGTATTTCAATGTCATTTTCCCTGTTTCATAGTCTACTTTTCTCTTCGTTCAGATGTATATATTCGCCTTAGTCTTGAACTCTTGATCCATTTTCATCTTAACCAAGGAAATCACAGTCGCAAGTGGTGGTCCAAGACAAAACAAACCTCTTTCTCTCTCTCTCGACTCTTGTTTCCTTGGTAAAAGATGTGTGGATCATCCATCGTCATCCTCATAATGAGTATTTTCATACATCTCTGCGTATTCATCAGATCCACTTAGTTTTCGTCTTCATCTGTATTTTCTCCTTGCACATAGTCAGATAACAATTATTGCATCCAAAGTAAAAAAAAATATTAAAAATTATGCTTCCTTCATAATATTTAAGTGAATGTTGACCAGGCATCGGATGAATGAAAAGTAAGGTCTGCTATGTCACTAAATTAGAGAAAATAATCATAATTTATTGTAATGAAAAATATATAGAAAGCCAACAAGGTAATATAGTACTCACCAGGGAAAAAAAATTCAAAAGGGGGAGTTTACAGGATATTTAGCTTACCAACTGAAAAGGGTACCTGTACAGTAGTGACCTATGCTTTCGACATCATTCATATGAAATAATGAGCTGAATATTAGCTGCTTAATATTGGATTGAAAGGATTTAAATAGTATACTTTGAAGTAACACTCGAAGAACAAAGATGGCAATGAGGCAATCTGACCAGTGATGCTTGGATTCCATCAAAAATTGCTGAGTACTCATAGGTCAAAGCCAACAAAAGATGACAAATACTCACAGGATCAACACCAGTAGCCAAAACATCATTTAACGATTCACCAATAGATCGAAACCTTGGATTCCGTGTTCAATGAGAATCCAACAAATCGTTTCCCATATTTGATTGTGCTTCATATTCTTCCTTTATCTATTTGGTTTAGAGTGTTCAAGTGAGTGGGACAGATGCAATAGGTAACAATATAATAGAAAATGACTAAAACTTGAGAATAAGAGGAGAAATGTACAAGGAGAGAATAAGACATACTAATGAGATCACTAATTGATGGTGTAGATAAAGTAAATTGCATTTCAAAAGTCATATACATTTGGTGATATTATCATTCAAGCATATAGAAAGGAAACAAATGAATATTGATTAGTTATATAACCTGGCACTGAAGTCACGAGACCCTCAGATTCAAAAGCAAGAAATCAAGCCCCAGGGTCTCCAGTACTTAGTTGTATCCCAATAGTAATTTTGAGGATGAACCTGCTAACGAACTTTTCCAGAGGTGCAACAATGCTCCTTTGATCTCTAGTGAGGGCAATAATCAGAAAGTAGCCTCTTCCAGGATAACGACCTTTGATAATTTGGTGACTTCTGAGCATAGATCACCAAAACAAACAGCACTTCAGCCAATCCCTGTCAGTCTAATATAGGTCCTTAGATGAAGATACAAGCTCAACTACCAAGGTACAACGTTCCCATCCCAAGTAAAATTAGCTAAACATGGGAATGATTCTCACCTCAGTCACCCTTTTCAAACAAGATTTAAACGCATAAATTTAAAGCCTGTAATAGTCTTGGATTCTATCATAGTAATCACTGAAATAAACAATAATAGGAATGGTAACCACTCATGCAAAGCTGGGGTTCAGCATCTCAGTAATTATAAAACCATGTCAAAAAAGTGGATAAAATAGTTATGAAGCTTTGAAGATAAATATGAATTTTCACCAGTAGTCACCACATGAACATAATCCATTTTTGAAGTGATGAAACCTGACTCTATCCCTAACAATAATTTCCCGATCATATGCTTTAGAAATATATTTTATAAACGTATGACAATCATTACACACCCTCAAATTCTTCATTATTCGTAAACATGACTCTGGTGGTGTTTTTATCAACCCAAAGGCAATTGCCAACTTCTCACTATGTTTAGAAGTCGAACTTCCCAAACTCACTTCAGTACTAAATAAAGGATATGTGTCGATGGCCTCTTCCTCTTGTACATAGCCAAGTAAGGCAGCTTGATGAATAATTTCCTCTAGTTTGGCATAAATCTTGCAGGAATCAGGGTGTGAACTATCATTCACAACAAACTTGTAAATTTGATCTTCAACCTCAATCCAGCTCCAGGCCACAGTGGTCTTTATTCCTTGGTTTTGCATAATTTTTCTCATTCGTGAAACCCCTTCAGTATCCTTAGCTCCAGCATATAATGTGGCCATTAGCAGATAATCTCCAGCATTTGGCATCCCAACATGAACCAGATTGTTCATGGCAATTTCTCCAATCATCACATTTCTATGAATTTTGCAAGAGCTGAGTAATGTACGCCAAAGCACTGGAGCATCAAAGAAAGAAGTTTTTATAAGCTTCAGTGCCTCATCAAGTTTTCCAGCTCGTCCAAAAAGATCAACCATGCAACCATAATGCTTGACTTCTGGTTTTAGCTTGAAGTCAGAGCTCATCAAGTGGAAATATTGAATGCCCTCCTCAACTAAACCCTGGTGACTACACCCACACAATAAACCAAGAAATGTGATGGAATTTGGCTGGACTCCTGCCATTAACATTTTCTTAAAAAGTGATATTGCTTTATCTCCGTGGCCATGAACTCCATAGCCAACAATCATAGAGTTCCAAGTAAGCACATCCTTCTTCTTCATCTTGTTGAAGATAGAAAGTGCACTATCTAAGCTTCCACATTTTGCATACATATCAATAAGAGCATTGGCAACGTAAATGTCATTCATAAAACCCTTTTTACGAGCAATTTTGTGCATTTCAATCCCAACATTTAAAGCTCCAATATGGGCACAAGATGCAGTCAAACCAACAAGCGTAAACCCATCCAAGCCAACATTTTTATCTTGCATTTGATTGTACAATGTCAAAGCATCTTGATGAAAACCTGCTTGAGAATAGCACGATATCATACAATTCCAAGAAACCAAATCTCTGTCAGACATATCATCAAAAACTCTCCGCGCACTCTCCATAAATTCATTCCCTGCATATGATCTCATCAGATTAGTACAAACAATAATATCTCTCTCATACCCTCGTCGGATTATAGAACCATGAACCTCTCCACATTTCTTTTCATCCTTAATCTTCTCACAAGCCTTGAGAACAAATGAGAAAATGTAGCTATTAGGTTGAGAAAATGAAGCCGAAATCATGGCATTGTAGTAGAGAAGTGCTTGGCAAGGTGATGAGCTCTGCGCAAAGCCTCTGATAATGGAGTTCCATGCTTCAGTTGAAGGGTTGTCCATATGATGGAATAGATGTTGAGCATAAGACATGGAACCCGCAACTGAGACAGCACAGAAGTTCAAGAGTCTGTTTGAAATAGTAACATGGTGTTGGAGTCCACTAATAATGACATAGGCATGGATCTTTTTAAGCCTTTTGATGTTATTGCATCCTTGTAAGATGGTAAGGATAGTGCTTGGTTTTGGGCTATGGCATTTCAGCATACTGTAGTCAAGACCCAGTTGTTGCAATTATAGAAAATCTTCATGCTTCATTAAAAAAAAAAAAAAAAAAAGCCACCAATTTTGATTTTCAACTGCATTCAGCAAGACAAATGCAATTAATAACAACAGAGGCTCAAAATTCCATGAACGTTCCATTCATCACATACATATGTATCTTAAACTGAATTGATATCTGATCTCAGATAAGATAATTTAAGATCATATCCTAGTTTTTCCATTAGGACATATACATTTCAAAGGTTTTCAATTATAAATATAAGAAAATAAAAATACCATAAGAGTAGAATCCCAATAAGTTTCAAATAAACCAATGCCACATTAAGCAAATCAGTAGCATTTCAATCACTAGATTAACAGGTTCAAGGAAAAGCTAAAAGATTTCTTAAAAATTATTTAAAAAGAATGACAATTAAGAAATGACAGAGACCCTGATAAGAAAGCCACATTCATCCATAAAAATTGGCGGCCCCCATATTCAAGTCTCATTCTGAAGGGTCCAGGAAGCAAATTGGAAGATAAGGAGACTGTGGAGCAGTTCTTATATGGCAGTTTTAGGCAGAGTTGGGCAGCATACAAGTTTTACCCTGATTATGAGTGGGTTTTGGCAATTTCATAGTTCTGTTACATAGAGATTTGAAAAGTGGAAAGAATCAGAGTGAAAAGTGATGTCAAATTCTGGACATGCTAGCATCTTAAGTAGATGGAAATTTTTTACGCAGCTGGTTTTTCTTGGGTTACAACTCGACTTTCTTTCTAAAAAACATAACTTGTCACAGCTGACCGAACAAATAAAAGAAAAAGGTGTCTATATTATGGAAAAACAATGAGAAATTCATCCCTCATAACAGAGACAGTTAGGGATAGGCATGGTCAAAGGAATGGCCAACCAGAAATTGCTATTAAGAGTTAACATTTCCCAAGGTCTACGAGCCCCTTAAACTATCAGCTCACAAACACTAGAAATTGCTATTATAACCAGCAACCGTTCAATTCAATCACAAGAAAAGCACACAATATAGAAATAGTTAGAAAAAGAACTTGTTAACAGTGTATTACCAAAAGAATGTGTTAACAGTGAGGTGCTAGGTTTAAAGCACTCCGTAAGTTGCATTCAGAACTCATAATACTCCAAACATCTCTCCTCGAGACTGGAAAAGGGAATAGGATCATTTTATACCATGCATAATACATGGAGACAATGATGGCCTTGCAAATAAGGATAAAAGGGTGTGTGCTGAAGAAAACAGAATAATCTTGCTGTAAAAAGATAAAATTAATAAAAATACAGTGTTTTAACATCATTTTGAACCAGCAACAATTTGAACCAGAACTAATACGGAAGAATCACATAGAACCTGAAATTCTAAGCAGCCATTTGAAACCAACAACAATTTTAACAGGGACAGACGAAGAAAATAGATGAAGCTGAAAGGATGGAAAGCTTACCCGAGGAAAAACACGAGCTCAAATCCGCCAGAAGCCAACAATAGAGGCACACACGAAGCTTACCCGAACACAAGGCATACAGCACACACGAAGAACAGAGATCGTCGCGGAGACTGAAGAGATGAGAGGAGCAGACGGAGGAAGTGTGGTGGAGAGGACGACAGACGCTGCGGCGGCGACTACGCAGAGCTCAAGCAAGGCGGAGAGAGAGCGAGAATGAACCTGAAGCTAGAGGCTAGAAGTAGGCGATGTAGACGGCTAGACGCGCCGAGGGAGGGTTGGAAACTTGGACTACCGTCTCACGACGTAGGAAAACAGTTTAAATGTCCAATGTTTAAATAATTAATTAATACTCCTACCTCTGGGTTTTTCCTTTTTAAAAAAAAAAATTAAGAAAATGGTTGTAACTAGTTATATATATAACAAAATCAAAATTATCTTTTGATTAGTAAAATTGTTTATTAGATTGAAAAATCCATTAATTATGCTAAGAGTATAAAATACATGGGAATTTCTTAAAAAAATGAGACATAAATATTTTATTATTGTTCAATATTTTGAGTAGTTTGCATAATGTTCGTTTTGTACATGTGTATAGAGAGGCTAACTGTTGTGCTGACATGCTTGCAAATATGGCTGTTAGGCAGGGTGATGTCTGTAGGATTTTCGAAAGACCTCCGTCTGCTGTGTTGACTGTTGAGGTCCTTGTACAGTGACTTTGAATCGCAGTAGCGAAATCGATTGATTCCAACTGTGAAGAAGATTCAAAATATATATAACAATGTATTGTTAAACATTAAGAAATTTAAATTTAAATAAATAAATATAAATATTCAAAATAGATATAAAAATCATGGTAGATTTAGGTATTTGATAGATCACCCATAGTTTAGAGAAATATTAGGAATACATATTTATTTAAATTGTTTTAGATATTTTATATTTTATTTAAATCATTAAAGCTCAAATTTTTTAAGCTTTGTTTACTAATTTGATCCCAACTTTACAACTATAAGAAAAATTTAATGAGTCTTATTCCATTAGAAACTTGATTTAAAGAACTATATAATAATAGGTTATTTACTAAGTTTGAATTTAAATGCACAAATTTATATTTAAATTTTAATATAATAAGAAAAAGAACAAGAAAATAAATTCAAATTTGATGCAAATTTGTTTGCTTCAAATTCAAATTTATAGGTCAAACTCGAATTTTATGACAAAGCGTTAAAAAAAAAAAAACTTGTTTTTCAACATAGAAGAAGGGAAATAGGATATTGCTTCTGTTACCCTCCATGATTTTCACCTTCCATAGAAAGGTGACAACCTCTCTACTACATATTGATAAAGATGAAAGTGAATAGTATACTACGCCTTCCTCTTCTCAAACGCTCAACAAATCACTAAAGAACAAGAACAAGAAGGAACAGAGAAAGTTAACGCTAGTCCAGTGAAGCAAATTGCATGGTGGTTATCTTTTCTCTTAAATCCAATGAATTAGTGGCTATTTCTATAAGTCGTGTTCTCTCTCTCTCTCTCTCTCTCTCTGTGGTGATGAAATCCATCATAGAAGAAAACAACTTCCTTTGGCTCAACTTGAATCGTCCCCTTCAATTTCTCTTGCTCAAATGATGATGATGAAGAACACTAATATTCAGCAAAGTGCAGATAATGAAGAGGCAAATTTATCTAAATCACTGAGGGAACTTAAGATCCCACCAATTTTGGAGGGATCACATCTTTCTATCTTTAAAGGAAAATTAGTGGGCCTTGCAAGTTGAGTTCCTAGGAAGATTAGCTGAAGATTGGATGTCAAACAAGGAAACTTGATTTTTCCTTTCCCTACCAAAATGGGGTGGGTCTCCAAGTGCTTGAGGAACATTTCTAACAAAACCATTAGGAGCTTTGCTGTCATAAACTCCAACTTGGCAAGGGAAAGTGATTGTAAGCTTGTTTGGGATCATGTTTAAGTTTCTCAAAAATATTTATTTACACAAATTGAGACAAAACTCATCTCATATACTTATTTGATATACTGTTAATCACGATTAAAAATATGCTTTTAGAAACTCTAATGCTACTTGAAACAGGCACTTAAGACATGATCCACAAATCGCCATGCCTCTACTTTCTTCACTGCTGTGCGCTTCACTTCCTGTGCTCTTCACTTCCTCTATTACTTCGGCTTCCACATACCCCTCACTGTCACCCTTTGTCCCTTCTGGTTGATATCCACTGATTCCACCCCTTCATTGTTTCCAACAATTTCTTTTAAAATATTATCTTTTCAACTTTTTTTTTTTAAAAAAAATCCTATTTGTATTATTTGAACAACAAGAAGGATTGGTTGAAGAGTGAAATTAAAAGAAAGCGTCAAAGGTCAACATGGCTCGAGTGCATATATAAACAAACTCATGTGATTACCTAGCACTAGGTGACGCCTTTTTTTTTTTGTTGGACTTGTTTGGATTAATATTGGTAAAGGTGACTTTTGTTCTAACTGACTTTTTGCAAACTGAAGTTGTGAGCCTATTCTTGTTCATATAAAGATCACAAAAGCCATTTTAGAAGATAAGATGATAGAAATAATTAACAGCCTTTCTCTTTATAACATAAAAGATGAAGAGATAGAACTATTCAACATATCTTACCACTGCTAAATCAGTTTCTAGCACAAACACCATACCTATAACATGTACAAATTACATCCGAGAAAGAGAATCAAGCTATTTTCGGCAGTTCTGATGTTCTACGTCAGGAAAAAAGATAAAGTTTGCACCTCCAAATACTAAGTTATAATCTCCTAGCCCTCTGCCAGATAACACTAAGAATTTAATGGACACTTTGTTTACTCTGGTTTCTTCAAGTTCAAGCAGTTATCTGATGCTTGCCTATACAACTCCTGCACCTGATTTAATTCCCTCTCTGACATCAACAACAAATCAATAATGTTGGTTAAGCAGTCACAGATCACAATCGCCGAGAAACTAACGTACCATTTCATTATTGCCATAATTCTATAAAGAATTGATATATGCGGATCACATATTCACAACAATATTCAACTTCAAATGAGAAACAAATGCTATGCCATCTATAGCTCCAGGAAACAATCTTTTATTTGTTTGGCTTTTGCATACCGACTCCTTGAAAATGCTGTTCGTTACATAGAAGAATTTTCAAATTCTCTTTTTGCTATTTAGACTTAATATACCTTGTTACATTCTAAATAGCATAGAACACAAATTTCTGAGGAATAAAGTGAAGGTTAACAGACCTGCGGCTTCCAATTGCTTCTGAAGTTCTTGGCCTATCATATCATTTTCAGCCTGTGGAGATTAAAGAACAGTACAAGAACATGAATTAGATTAGCAATTTCGCACTCTTGCAAGGCATGGAAACTATCAGATAACAATATATTCCCATGGTTTTTAAGGGACAATCCCCACGTAAGATTACTCTTATAAGCCGGGATAACAATGAATATACATGATTATGAACAAATGAAATGAGCTCCATACCTGTAATTCTGTGATCCTCTTAAGTTGTGCTTCTTCTCCTCCCTCAGATATGGGAAGGGCAGCAACCAGTGCATCAAACTGAAAAAGAAATAGATGACATATTCAGAGAATCATAGAAATCATGAAATAAAGTCACTTTGGTCCCTCTAAAGAGAGACAAACAATAAGAAACAAGGGTTGCAAGTCTACAAGGAAGAAAAGATGCCAAGCATGAAGGACAAACACTTAAAGAGTAAAGTCATGTAATCTCAGCAAGGATAACATAACACACATCTTAAGTCTGAACAGTATTATGTTTTATTTAAACAATCTCAACAGTATTCTTCATACCAAAATATATGGGATCAATTATACAACCACATGGTGAAATTGATGGGGACCTTAATCATAGAATTCAAGCTGGATGGTATAAATTGAGAAAAGCTATTGGAGTAATTTGTAATCGGTAAGTACCTAATAAGATAAAAAGGTAAGTTTTATCGCACTACTATAAGAGCAACAATGCTATATGGTGGTGAATGTTGGGCTTTAAAAGGACAACGTGAACATAAAATAGGGATAGCCAAAATGAGGATGTTGAGATGAATGTGTGATCAAACAAGAAAAGATAAAATTCATAATGATCACATACACGAACAAGTTGAAGTGGCATCTATTGAAGAAAAAATGGTAGAAAATCATTTGAGTTGATCTGAACATATTTAAAGAAGGCCATTGACTGGGGTGCGTAGGTATCGGCTGTTGGGGGGTAATCCTGAATGTTGCAGATGCAATGGGCAAGATGAAACCTTAATGCATGTGATGAGAGACTATAGTGTAGCTAGAAACCTGAGGAATGATTTATGTTATGGCACCTTTCAACCTGAGTTTCTCACGCTACAAGGATGGACCTGGTTTAAGTGGAATTTGGGAAGATCAGTAGGAAATTGGAGTATGGTATTTGGGGTTGGATGCTGGCTGTTATGGGGCTGGCGGAATAGAGCTCTATTTGAAGATGGGTTCACTATGCCTGATGATCTGGGGAGAATTGTGAGATGGTATGTAAAAGAAATTATAGCAGCAAGGTTGGAGTTTGGTAGGGTTATTGGTTCAAGAGTAATACAGCAGATCAGCTGGTCTATGCCGTGAGAGGGGTGGGTAAAATTGAACACAGATGGAGTTTCTAAAGGTAGCATGATGTTGGCTGGTTGTGGTGGGCTTATTAGAGACTGTCATGGGAAGTGGGTGTGTGGTTTTGCTAAGAAACTGGGCTACTACACAGCATTGAGGGCGGAGCTGTGGGCAATTTTAACAGGTTTGGAGCTAGCTTGCTGTCATAAATTCCAGAAAGTGCCGGTGGAGTGTGACTCATCTGCTGTGGTGGAGTTACTGAATGTTGTGCAGATTGAGGAAGAGACGAATTCAAGCTTGCTGTCTGCTATTTCCAAATTCCAAGATGTTGAAAATTTTCATTCAGGTTAAACTTGTACATGTTTATAGAGAAGGGAACTTTTGTGCTGATGTTCTGGCAAATATTAGTTTAGAGTTAGAGGAGGTTAGCGTTACTTTTGATGATCCTCTAGTAGTTGTGCATTTGCATGTGTATAGGGATGAAGTGGGGTATTCTTACCCACAGCTGGTATTGTTGAAGAGCTGAAGTTCTTGGGCTGATGCCCCGTTTTTTTTTAAAAAAAAAAAAAAAGAAAAAAAAAAAGAAAGAAGGCCATTGAGTACGACGGTAAGTAGGATTGATCAAGTAATTTGGAGTCCTCTTAAAAAAGGTCGAGGAAGACCAAAGCAAACACTTAATGAAGTTATAGAGCGATATCTTTTGGTTGATAATCTATCTAAAAATATAATTTTTGATAGAACATAATGGCGTTGTACGATCCATGTAGTTGACCTCACCTAGTGGAATAAGGCTTTGTTGTTGTTGTATGTAGTCAACCCTTTTTTGTTATTGTTGTTGTATTTGTAATCTCTTCAATACAATAAGTTTCAACACATAACATATATTTGACATAATTCCACATAGAAGTTATCATGTTTATATCCATCAATAGTAATGCATTAATCTGATTTTTAAGTCTATTGCATTACATACCAATAAGCTTTGAATTTGAATTCCACCATACAGTCATACACTACTGCTTACATCATGTTCTGCTGTGTTCAATACTTCAATGTGCTTCACACTCTAAAATTTCCATTCCCACAGCATATGGGAGAAACTTCATATTATACATACCTGTTTTGCAGCCTTTACCAATGCAGCACTCATAATCTTGGGCTGTTCTGCAAAATTTGCTGCATCCTCTGTAGGATGTGCAGGTGGTTCAGGGTAATTTGGTGACAGCCGATTAGGAGGAGCATCCCTTTGCAACGTCCCAATGGTATTAAAAGCAAGATGGGCAATTAAATTAACTTGTTCTTGTAGTTGAGAGATTATATCCATTACGTAGACCACTTGAAGAAGAAAATTGTCTCAAGTAAAATATAACTGCAAAATAACACAGCAATTATATGAACATTAAATACAAATAAACACTTTATCTCAAACATGCTAGTGTCCCGAAGTTACTGGAAATATTGACACTTAAAAACTACATCTGTTTGAACCAAACCGATGCTAACACAGCTACAAGACCCTTCTACATATTGATCAAGAGATTACTACTGTGAATTGTCCGGCTACCCTAGACACTACACCAAGCCTGATTGCAAGTCATAGACTGAATGAGAACAACTGCTTCAACTAGAGCAAATCTGTCTCATGTATACCACCCGTACAGCCAAACCCACCAACCTAAGATAAGTGATGCCAATGGCATTCCTTGAATGATGACTTGGCAGCTAATTGATGTTCAGTTAATGTCCAGCATTCTTACAGTTATATCATCATAACTTCTCAGATTTCATCTTGTGGTTAATGAAATTCCCAAGTAATATAAGCATACCATATAAATAAAAGAAAAAATGGTAATGTTATTGCATTTGCAACTCTTTCATTAACCATTCATCATCGTATTACTGTTTTAACCATAATTTCAAGCAAACAACGTAATCTGCTTTTTTTTTTTTACCAGTAAAATCTGAAATTGAAATTGCACTAATGTATGAAGCAAGGCTAAAATAAATATGCTTATGACCTACGGCTCTCGATAACTCATGGTAAAAAAAAGGCCCACAAAAGAAGAAACTGGCGCATAGTGCCAAATTGTGCCAGAAGAACTGCTTCTCCTTTAACCAAAAAAAAAATGCACTCGCAAAATCCCCATTTTCAAATCAGAATTGTTCTCATAATCAAAATCAGTAATGAACATAATTTGTGTCTCTCTAGCAAGTGATTATTCCACCAAATGGATAAATGCACACCTACCAACCCCCAATTCACTACTCCAGATCAAGACCCAGATAAGATTTCGCCTTGAACTAATGACAGGAACTTATCAGGAAAGTGGAGCTGATTCCCCGTTAGTGCGTGAGTGTGTGTGTGTGTGTGAGAGAGAGAGAGAGAAGTGGGATTAGGGGTTCAACACATAACAGTTGTTACAAAATCACCGTCCATCGGCACACTCGAAGTCTAACAAGATCTTATAGCAGTATTCTGAAATAAGTCACCGTCCATAGTATCCAAGAAGAACAAAACAAGTCTGATATTAAATAGGTCTCTGAACTTTTTATAAGAAACCCCACACGCAATGACAAAATGGGTCTCAGCCAAAGCAATACCAAAATGGTTTGTGCGAGAAATAATCAAAGGAAAACTCACCTCGATGAACCCTGCCGGTGGCGTCGAGAATCTTCTGGTATGGTCGGAGAAGAGTTGCTCCAGCGTCCTCTGGTCCGGTTGCCTCGAGAAGGTAAAAGAACGATAGAATTCTGAAAGGAGCAGAACGACACGGCACGAGGTCGGAGTATAGAAGATTTCTCTCCAAAATCTATCTCCCCACGGCTTCCGCCTTGGTGCTCATTAGGAAGCCCGGATCAAAATGAACAGTTTATAATTATTATTTATAAAAAATAAAATTATGTTTCTATCCATTTTATTTGAAATAAAGATCCTTCTATCTATCTGACTATTTTTTTTTTTTTTTGCTCAAAGTCTATTATATTTCTTGAAGACTTGTAGTAATGTGGGTTTTCTAAAGGAATTTCGTTATTGGTTGGATTTATTGTAACATATTCTATTACTTATATTGTTATGTTCGGATCTTTCAAACTGTTCTTTTAAACTGTTAGTGGTTTCAACAACCTTTAATGTATTACTCATTCATTATTATTTAATATTTATTCATAAAGTTCAAAAGCCCTCTTTTAAAAAATCTATCTTGGAAAATAAAAGAGTAAATACCCTATTTGGTCCCTGAAAAAAACACGGACCCCATTTTAATCTTTCAAACAACGAAACCCCTTTTTAGTCCCTGAAAATAATGAATTTCCACAAAAAAAAAAAAAGACCTCATTTTGACCTCTCGAAAATTTCCAAAAATTTCTTTTTAGTCCATAAAAATGTCTCATTTTAGTCCCTAAGGACCAAAAAGGGTCCGTGTTTTTTTCCAGGAACCAAATAAAATATTTACTCAAAATAAAAAGATTTCAATCACGTTATGAAATAATCCAAAGAACTATATATAACATGAATTTTCATTTGGTTTTGGTTTAAACTAAATTTTTCGCATCGTTCCTTGATACTAACATTAGTGGTGCCTTCATGTAGAGTTCAAGGATAAAAATTTTAGCCATTTTTTTTTCTTTACTAGAGCTTGCAAGGATCAAATGTTTGCATTCAAATGGATTGTGCATAAATGCATCAAATTAAACTAGGTAACTTCGTGACCATAATGACATTTAAATTTTGCTAATAAATCCTCTAAAATTATAAAATTTATACAAATAATTTTCTTATGGTTAATTTAATTATTATTTAACTAAGAAAAATGACACTTCGGTCATTATTATTGCATGTGCTATGAGAGAGTTACTTAAGAAGACCTCATTGTATGCTCCTTGAAGGGTTGGCATGAATGATTATGGGGAATAAACAAGTATGTTAAGCAAAAGTTTTCCTTACATATCTAACTTTTTTTTTTTTTGGATACATAGGCGATAGGGGATAGGGGGATCAAACCCAGTACAAGAGGGTGGGGAGACTACTCCCAATACCACTGCAGTACTAGTAGTGCCCTACATATCTAACATTTTTCCTTCACTACTTATGATAACTTACAAAATACATGTGGGAAATTGGGATGGATAGTTTTGATATTCAAAAGAGAGTGTGAGCACATGTCATGCAAGAGATCAAGGAGGGTGAAGTTTACCATTAATAGAGCATATTTCCAAGATTTAGATTCCTTGATAAGAGCATTCAAAATTCTTATTTTAATGACCCCAATTCCAAATTTTGAAATTTTAGACGAATCCTTTCTATGTCATACAATTAATTCATACTCATCTATAGTTTCCTTAAAAAAGAAAAAAAGTTGTCTTCAAAAAGTTTCACCATATATAGGGGGTCATGTTATCATCTATGTTCTTAGAGATGATATGACATGTACAAGATACATGAAATATAAAGAACAAGTTAGTGTCATGTTGATTTAGTTATGCATAATGTTCTGCATTAGAGGGAGATTAAAGAACATTAAACCAACGAATTATTATGTTGATACATTTAGTTTTTGTTCCTCAAGTAAAACTCTACTTTTGGTTATTTTTCTTTGGGAAAACCCATTTACAAATACCTATTCTTTCACTCAACTTTAACTTTGGTGCTTGTACGTTCTATTAGTTAAATCATTAATTTTGCTTTGTTGACATCATTAACTTTTATAATTTTACTGTATTAGCACTGTTAGCCCTTGCACACGAGTTAATTGTATTTACGGAGCAAAATTAAACCATTTAATTAAGAGGAAAAAACACACATGCACCAAATATATATATATATATATATATTGGGTGAAATTATAGGTACCCGCAAATGATTTTTCCCTTTTTTCTTTAAAAAAAAAAAACTACTTAATCTCATATACCATGTCTATCATTTGTTTATAATGTCTTAAATAAATGAGGACAGTATCTATAAACAAATGTGAAGGATGATTCATAAACCCCTTAAATTAAGATCACTTATTTATTTATCTCTAATTAGTAAATTAAAATTTTGAATATCCATAAATAAAAAGGACTTATCGTTTATCATGTCACTTGACATAAGGTTATGTCAAGTCACCACAAAACGACGTCGTTTTGGGGTTAGAAGAATTAATGAACTCTCAAAACGACGTAATTTTTGGATTAGGGGAATTAATGAAGGATCTTTTAGTAAAATTCATATGATAAATACAAAAAAACAAAAACAAAAACACCCTTTATTAATTTATTAACTCCTAAAACGACGTAGTTTTAGGATAACTTGACATAAGTTTATATTAAGTGATATGACAAACAATAAACCTAAATAAAAAACACCGTTACACGGAAAAAATATCTATTTTAAACTGTTATTCGTAAAAAAATATCTATTTGTAAGAAATATTACTCGTCACAATGTTTTTTCTTTTTCTGTCACTTCAAAACAATCACAAGGCAAATAAATCTCAAATACTCTTTCTATCGTTATTAATTGAGAATATTTTAGTCCAATTATATTCTAAGCTGTTTAATATCTTAAATTATACACATAATCTTAAATGATATTCCCTCCAATTTTAAATATAAGACAAAGTTTACAAATTACACTATAAATCTTATTTTATATTTAGAATCAAAGGTAGTAATAATTAGTTATTTTGAAATGAAGCCTTAACTTGAAAAGCTTCTAACAACTTAAATAACAAGCATATTTAACTTTCAAATGTCGGGGGAACAAAGTCTGATCAGCTTGATATCATAAGTATCCTTTCTTTGTTAAGATTATCTTCCTCTGTCTTAGTTTCTTTCAATTTTTTTCCCACGCTTATTAATTTTTCCTTTTGCTCGTTTGATTGTGTTGTACTTTAAGTCACTTTATCTTTAATAAATCATTTTGTCTTTTTATAAGAAAATATCAGGGGAAACATTTATTTAGACGTGAAGAAATAAAAACATACTCCTAAAATTTTTAATATAGATATATTTACCTAATTTAATTAGATTAAAAAAACTAATTAAATTAGTTAATATGGCATAACATCCAAGTCGTCTCCTTTAGTCCTCCTTTTTTTTAATTATTATTGAGAGAACATCAATGGGGTACATTAGGAAAATATTGACAAATATAAATATTATATCTTATTTTTAGAACCATTATCAATTTTTGAAATATATTTTATATCAAGGACTAGAGGGGTATGTTGCAATAAAAATAAAGTAGTGGAAAAATTAATTATTTAGTCCTTATAGTTTGACTGAGTTTGTGACTCACTCCTTATAGTTTAACTCGTCGCAACTCAGACTTTATAGTTTCCTAATTTTTATAAAAAATCTAAAGGCCCATTTGGTACAAGGAAAATTTAAAGAGGGAACGGAACTTAGAGGGGGGAAATGAACTTAAAGGAAGGGAAAAGAAGATTTGAAAAATGAGGAAAGATGGCTTGAGTTGTTTGGTAGAAAGAAAATGAAGGGATGGTAATTGGTAAAGAATTAGGAAATGTCTATTTTACCCTCAAAAGAAATTAATTCAAAATAAATAAATATATATATATATATTTTTTTTTTTTTGCTAAAATATATTTCAAAAAAATATGCTCTTGTTAAGTTCGAACTCATGTAAAACAATTTGCCAAATTCGAACTTTCCTGCAAAGCTCGAACTTCCCGCCAAGTTTGAATTTCAGGGGTAAATCTGCCCAAAAATGTGAACAGTGATGTGGGAACTTGAGATTCCACCAATTTTAGTGGGATCTGATTTTTCCACATATGAGGGAAGATTGGTGGGCCTGGGAACTTGGATTCCCGAGAAGATTGGTACAAAATGTGTACCAAACAGAGGAACTTGCCAAAGTTCCTTTCCCTTCCCACTAATTCTTTGTATCAAACGGGCCCTAAGTCTCTCATAACTCATCCTATATGGTGCTTATAGAGACAAAATTTGCTTATTTGGCATCCCACTTGTCAGGGCCACAATCAAAATGTCATATTCTCACTCCTTACTCCTTCCCCTTGCAGATTACTCCTCAGGCCGATGGAGAAAAAAGAGGATTACTGCAGCTGCCCCAGCCAGAAAATTGTGGCTGAGAAGAGGTAAAAAAAAAAAAAAGGCGGCCAAAGAAGAAGAAAGCAGCTGTTTGAAAATAGATGACGTGCCTCCTTCTGAACACTTGGATCAAAATTCAACGGCCAGGATCTGGAGATGATGAGGGTTGGACAGAAAAGTGATGCAAAGAGAAACCGGCCGGCAAAGAGAGAAAGAAGGAAGGATGGAGGAATCAGAATCTGCCATTTTGACTGTCTGACAGCTAGGATGCCAAATAAGCAAATTTTCTCTCTAGGATGCCAAATAAGCAAATTTTCTCTCTATCAGCACCACATAGGATGAGTTATGAGAAACTCAAAATTTTTTATTAGGAAATTATAAGGACCGAGTCACAAATTCGGTTAAGCTATAAGGACTAAATAATTTCCCCCCATAATAGTCAAGAAATTGTAGATACACGGAAAGAAACGATTCCCTGTTGAATTAATTATCGAACAAAAATGCTTATGAAAACAAATTGACAGATATGCCCGCGACCCTGTTCCAATTCATCTTCTTGACAAGGCATGTGACTTTGTTTTTCCTATTAGAACCTCTCCTTCAGGATTCGGCCAGGCCCTTAATTGCTGGTATGCTGCCTCCTAATCCTCCTAGCTTCGTTGACGTATTATCCTTAGAAAAAGTTCCAATATGCCAATCTCTGTTAAATAAACGTCTAATTCCATTTAACAGCCACCAGAAAGGGTGTTTTGAACTAGAGTTCATAGTGATGAGCCGAAGAATTATTCATTCCATGCAGAATGCAAACCATGATGATAAATAAACCATAGTTCAGCTGATGTCAATGGAAGAGAAACCCCAAAAGCTGATATTTTCCGGCCAAAAAGCATATAATGCCATGGTTGTTAGAAAGGGGAAGAATGAAAGAGAAATCATCTCAAGGGTGACTAACTAGGAAGTTAGAACAGCTGAAGTTTAGAGAGGGAAGTCAAATGTAAGAAATGGGTCAACTGTAAGGCAAGATGCCTACAAATCAAATTTCTGAAAAGCTTCTCCCTTTGGCCTTTTTGATAGAGCACAATGGCATCTTGCGATTCATGTAGCCCATCACATCTAGTGAAATAAGGCTTAGTTTGTTGTTGTTGCTTCTTCCTTTGGCCCTCCTCAGATGCTGCTGACCTTGGCAATGACCCTCGGAATGTCAGTTTGATTATTTAATGGATCCTACCCCGAAAATAGTTTGATGGCTGATACAGATGGATGAGATAGCCTTAGGCCTCCCTTGGGATTCTTGTGATATATTTCAGCCTCATCCAATGATAGGAGTTTTCCTAATCTTATCAACCTTCTGAGACAATATTTTAGCTGTATCCTCCCTACCTCCATCAAGAAGAGCTTGTTTCAAATTACTAAACATTGGGCCAGGAGGTCGAATGCCTACATCCAACATCTCTTGAAAGTATTTACAAGCATCATCTAACCTATTTTCAAGGCGTAATGCATTGATTAAGGTGGAAAACATATGCATTCCGGGAAGAACACCCTTAACCCTCATCTGATCCCAAACCCTGATTGCCATATCAACTCGCTCTACATTACAAAACATCCTCACTATGATCTCGTAGGTGCTCACGGCAGGCTCACAACTAGAGTCACTGCTCATTCTCTGGAAAACTGCGAAAGCTTCCTTTGTTTTATGAGCCTTTATCAGGTGATGTAGTATTATGTCAAATGTTCTAGAATTTGGACCAACCCCACATTTTTTCATTTCATCAATCATCTTGTATGCCTCGCGCATCTTCATTGACCAGCAATAAGCCCCAACAACAGCATTATAAGTTGGTACTTCTGGGGCAAAACCACTAGCTTTGAATTTTTCAAAATATTTGAGAGCCTCATCCAATCTCCTATCGGAACCCAATCCATTAATCAAAGTACAGAATATATGAGGGGTGGGCCTCAAATTTTTGGCTTCCAACTCATGATAGAACTCAATAGCTGCATCATATTTCCTAGCCTTACAATGTGCACTGATGATAATGCCATAGGTAACAATATCTGGCTCAAAACCTTCGTCCTTCATCTCCCAGTAGACCTCATTGAGCTTCAGCAAATTTTGTTGCTGACCCCACCCTTCCAACAATATTGTGTAGGACTTGACATCAGGTGCGAACCTTCTTTTCTTCATTTTGTCAAACAACTCTTGTGCATTCTCAATACACCTTGACTTGCTTAAAATGTCAATCAATCTATTAAAATCTGAAACTTCCAGCTTCATCCCGAACTTCTCCATCTTCTCAAATGTCTCCACTGCTTCTTTGACCTTTCTAGCTCTTGCATATCTCCGTGCCACCAATGCAAAAGTGTCTTTAGTTAACAACTTTTTATGTTTCATGTCATTAACCAAATTCCATACCATCTTGAACTGTTTAATCTTACCCAATGCCTCAATCAAAGCATTGTAGCTCTCCATACTGTATTTGAAGCCCTTTTGCTTCTCAGCCCAACGAAAGAACAACAATGCAAGAATACCAGCATTGCTTAGCTTCTTTAAGACCTCAATTACTAGTTCTGGTGATACCTCCACTGAAATATTACTGAGAGACTCCTCAACTCTAGAACTAGGACCTTTTGATAAAATTTTACAAATTGCTTCAGCTGTGAGACCTGTAGCATTGTCTGGGTTCATGTCTTGGGCTTTAGAAAATGCTTTTGCTTGCATTATGCTATCATTAATGGATGTGTGGTAGCCCGAAGAAGGATGATTTTGTACAGATCCAAATGTGTTCTGGTCTAGGGGTTTCAAATATGGATAGAAAATAGAACTTCCTACAGAAACTAGGGAACTAGAAATGGATGTAATAGAACAAGAGAGAGGACTAGAAGCAGGAAAGAGATTTGGAGAGTGGAAGAAGCTAGTATGGGTGAATCTTCTGGATACTCGTGCTAGTTGGATGAGGCCCATTTGAGAGGAGAAGCAGATTGACACACTTGCCCCAAAGTTCCAAGCTATGCTACAATCTTGCAGATCAAAGCTCCTGCAAATGAAAACGAAAATGTAGAGACCTGATTAATTTGACTTAGCAAACAGAAGTGAGCAAAACAAAGTGGAAGCCAACCATTCAATTTCCCCATTCCCAATAGACTAGTAAACAATTATGCCACCACCTTCATTCAAATGTAGGTGTAAAAAGCATCAACTTCTAGGTGACATATCGTGTACACCAACACTAAGATCAGATCAAAATGGAAGACAATAGAGAAAAACAATTCATCGAAGGTAGAATAGCGATAGTAAATATATGTTAAAAACAGAAAATATGGGAACAAATGGTCAATTTTTTTACCTCTCAGGAAGAACTAATAACAATTAGTGCTCCCTCCTCCTAACAATCAAATGAGTATAGTTTGTCTTCCGAGCTCTTCAATAATTTCATAAAATATCTTCTACTCTGAACACATTTAAGCACTCACCTTAAACTTTCAAACTACATTAAAGAGGATACTTAACTTCTAGGCTATAGTTTGATTGATAATGCCTTCGCCACACTTGTTTACCACTATAACTCAAAACTTCATCTATCATACAATTCATCAATTTTACCTCCTCAACTAACAAAATAGCTTCACACGGTTACCCAATCCAATTTCTAATGTAACACAAAATCACCACGATTTAAATATATGTGTATATATATTCAATGTCCACATTATCCGAGTTTCAATATAGAAGAGTAAGTAACACTTATACTACAATTTATTCAACGCCATCACCACCAGATTCCATTCCTCAATTCCATAAAGTTTCCTTTCTGGAGCATTTGATCAAACACTTCAAAGGCATTGCAAAGGCTAACACAAGATAGATAACTTAATTCTTAAAATTTCCATTCAAACTCTCTAACATCATCGTGAAGACTTCCAAATTTTATCTTTAAGGAAGATTTAAATCATCATCAAGTCAACATAGAATCTAAATTCTTCTCCACCACCAAAATACTATAAAAGCACATCAAAATGAGCCTCGTCCTTTGAACATTTTATCGAACACTTGCGGGCACTCAAGATCAGCTCATACAACGAACACCCCAATTCATAAACTACCAGCAAATAATATACTCACAAGCATCAACAAAATCTCTTAAGATTTCCAAACAATCAATTCCTCAACGAAGTTAATATCAGATCCCTCATCTTTTCCAATAAACATTTTTAATCAATTAATGTCAATCAGAAGCAACCACCAAGGGGAAAAAAATGGGTTCGACCTTACCACTAGCAGAAAAGACGACGAAGGAACGATGAAATCAGTGATTGAGCTCCTAAAACTCACTCTCAGCAAGAGAGAAAACAGAAAGCTTCACCATAGCAGCGTCGCGAACAGAGGAAGAAGCTAATACACCGCCGACGGCGGACCGAAGAAGGACGGATGAGGAGGAGGACGGGAATGAAGAACGAAGAGGGGCTGATGAATCGAAAGTCTGCACATCTATCCCACCGGCGAGAAGGAAAAGGGTAAAAGCAGTGGAGTTTTCGAGTGAGACGGAAAATGTTTCTGAAGCTTTTCCTGCTGATGCTTGAGCTCGACGGTGGCAGAGAGAGAATGGGGAAATGTACGAGGTCTCTCACTGTTTTCCCCCATTTTACTCCTTTTTTGTGTTCATGCATTTTTTTTTTGTCAACTTAAACTTTTTTTTTTTTAAGGAGCAATTTTATATATGTGCTTTTTTCAGAAGCGCCCAGTATCACGAGCTTTTTCTGTATCAAAAATACATATATGGTTATGTTTTAGGAGCGCCCAACATTACAGCCGTTAGTTGACCAAACGGTTAACATTAACTTGGATGGAAGTGAACAGTAACTCGGGTAAAATTACCCTTTTGCCCTTAGTTTTAGGTGAAATTATCTTTTTGTCCTTAGTTTTAAATATTTTTTTAAAAAAATACTCTCGCCGGTGGGCCCCACCACCACCGTGACTGTCAGTTGCTGGCGGTGGCGGCCAGAGGTGGTGGTGGGGCCACGGGCAGGGGTATTTTAGTTTTTTTTAATATTTAAAACTAAAGGCAGATATGTAATTTCACATAAAACTAAGGGCAAAAGGGTAATTTTACCCGAGTTATTATTCGCTTCCATCCAAGTTAACGTTAACCGTTTGGTCAACTAACGGCCGTGGTGCTGGATGCTCCTAAAACGTATTTACATGTGTATTTTTGGTCCAAAAAAAAGCTCGTGGTGGTGGGCGCTCCTTAGAGAAAAGCACATGTGTAAAATTGCTCCTTTACCTTTTTTTTTTTCTTTTTTTGATATAATGGTCAACTTAAACTTGCATTCATTACCATGTGAAAGTAGCATTTTTTAGCTGAACTTCCATTCCGGCATTCTCATATTTGTTGGACTCCACATTAGGTGTCCAATTATGTGATCATAACTAATGTTGTCAAACTCACGAGTTTGCTAACTCGTATCGTGAACTTAAATCGTAAACTCGTAAGAGTTTATTTTTATTATCAAATAGGTATTACTAGTATATAACTAAATAATTTAAATATAAAAATGACAACAGTTTGATTTAAATATATTTTAAATTCATATAACTGAAATTAAATCCATCAACATTCATTATTTATCATATTTAATAAAGAAATTTATATATAAAGCCGTTGAGTATGATCAAATCAAAAGAATTTACATGAGTTTAAAAGTAAGTTAACATGATTTTGTAAGCTAGAAATGTAAAAACGGTAAACTCGGCGTATAAACTCGTGAGTTTAACCGAGTTTACAACTAGCACGAGTTTACCACTGACTCGACTCGTTTTTATAAGCTAGAAGCGTAAAAACGGTAAACTCGAAGAGTCAACTCGCGAGTTTGACAACAATGCTCATATATCTATTAGAGAGATGAACATATCTTTTTTTTAAAATTTTTTATATATATTGTATTTATTTAGATTTAAATTATATGTTGCTTTCTGAAATTTCTTTTACGTCCAATATCTCAAATTAATTAGTTTTGAGTTCTGCATTATCTTTAACACCAGTATCATGAAAACTAATTAATTTGAAATACTGGGTGCAAAAAAAAATTCAGAAAGCTACATATAATTTAAATCTAAATAAATACAATATATAAAAAAATAAAAAAATATGTTCATCCCTCTAATAAAGGTATGAGCACATAATTGGATATCTAAGAATGGACACCTAATGTGGACTCCATTTGTTGGGAGTTCTTTAACCTTAGCACTCTCTATTAGAAAAAGATTAGGCTTAAGTCTAAAATAATTTACGGATATTATTAGTTCACACAATAAAAGAAAAAAATTAGAATATTTTTTCAGCAATAATTAGTAAGCTAATCTAATTTTAGAAGTGATCCAATATTTTAAAGTATTTTATTAATAAAACTCACTAGGGTACATATTTTTCATACAACTTACTTTTTTTTTTTTTTTTGTTAACTCTTGGTGTATCCAGCACTCTTAAGTATAACTTTCAGTAGCACTAATATCATAAATTTATGGTCCTCATTGTTGGTAAGAAAAATACTTTAAGAGAAAAATTGCATAAAAAATAATTTAGAATACTAGGTGTTAGTAACAAATATTTGAGGGTGTTGAATAAACAAACATCAATTTAGGATACTGATTGGAAATAACTTGTGCTAGATTCATTTTATTTTTTTCCAATATGAACACACACACATATCCATATATGTGTGTGTGAGTGAAAAAATTGGGATAAATCTACATTTAGAAAATTAATTATAGAATGAGAGTTAAGAAAAGGTGAAGCAATGGGCAATATTCCTCAGTCCAAAAATACCTAATTTTTCTGGACTGCTTTTTCAGTTTGAGCTACACATTTATACAACCTGCTGTTTAAAAATTATACCATGCTAGGTTAATTGTGTTATTCTATTTTATACGGTTAAAGGTTATTTTTGCCTCTAAAAGATTTTACAAATAAGTTATGGGTATTTAAAATTTTTTTTTGGGCTTAATATCACTTTGAAAGCATTAAAAAAGAGTAAAGCCGCTCTATTCCAATGATAGCCAGACTAATGTTTGCCACGTCACCAGCACTACTAGTAGTATAGTGGTATTGGGATTAATTTTCCCCTCCCGGTCCTGAGTTCGACCCCCTTCCCCTATCGCCTTGTATAAAAAAAAAATGTTTGCCACGTCATATCTTTTGCCACATATGATTCCATATAGCACAAATGTGCTTTAATCTTTAATCATTAATTAAATTATAATATCATCCAACAACAACAGATATTTGAGGAATAAAATAAGGGAAAAGTATTTCTCCTGTCACTGGAGATAGAGTTATCTCCAGTGACCCTAAAACTACGTCGTTTTGAATTAATGAAAGGTGTGTTTGTAATTTCAGGTGAATTAATGAAGGATATTTCTGCAATTTTACACCCTTCATTAATTCACCTGAAATTACAAAGACACCCTTCATTAATTCAAAACGACGTAGTTTTAGTATTACTGGAGATAACTCTATCTCCAGTAACAGGAGAAATCCTTTACCCATAAAATAAACCATTTTACCTCTTTCTCTCCCCTCCCACCCTCCCACCCTCTCCTCTCTGCAAGAATCATAAGCCCAACTTGAGCAATATCAGTTTCTGGTTTCTTTCACATGTGTCCACCTGATTAAATTGTGGCTCCTAAAGAACCTGATCAAATTTTTAAAGTCAATATCATCAGTTTCGATCAATTCCCAATTCGATCAAATTCATTCCCAATTCATCCTTATTCCCAATTGCGGCTCCTAAAGAATCTAATCGAATTTTTAGGATCGAATTGTAAGGTCAATATCATTAGTTTCAATCAATTCCCAATTCGATCAAATAAATTTCTTTCTTATTCTCTGCGTAATTCTAGTATTTGCTTTTGTATGAAAGGTTTTTGGTATTACGGAAGGTGGGTGTTCTTTTCTTCAAATATATTATTTAAATCAGGATTCATAATAATTTATATATAAAGGGTGGTTGAATCTGAAAATATTGCTTTGATTTAAGACAGGTGAGGTCCTTAGTGCATTGAAGAAGAACATGAACGATCCTAACGGTGTTCTTCGAAACTGGGATTCTGCCATAGTGAATCCATGAACCTGGTTTGGTGTTCAATGCGATGGTGGGAGAGGAGGGGAAAGGAGAAATATGTTTATTTTATCCCTCAAATTTCTGTCGTTGGATGAGATCATAATCTAACGGCATTAAGAAAGATAGGCAGAGGTAGGTAAAATAGAAGTAGACAGAATAACCTATTCCTATATATATATATATATATATATATATATATATATATATATTTGTTGCCCACCTGGTTCACCAGGACTTTGCCTCGACTAGTCCGGATCTGACTCGTGTCGCGCACCTAGCTTTGGTGGGAGAATCTCCCAGCGGAGATTTTTTATATCCACAAAGCTCGAACTCGAGACCTTTGCTTAAGTGACACAAGCCACTTATCACTTGTGCCAACCTCATAATAATAAGACAAACATATAGATGGAACAGTTAGAATAGCTTCTATTGAGCAGAAAATTGTTTTGAGGTAGTTTAAGTACATTCAAAGAAGTTTATTGAATTGCCGATAAAATGATTGATCAAACAATATGGAGTTCTATAAAAAAGAGTAGAAGAAGATAAAAGAAAACACTTGGTGAATTATTCATAATTAAAAAATTTAGTTATGGATGAATAGCATTGACGCTGTACGATCTATGTAACTAACTGTACATAGTGGGATAAGATTTTGTTATTACTACTATCTACTAATTTTGTCTTCATTACAATCTTTAGTGTAATTTTAAACTATAAATGTCAAATTTTTAAAATATAAACTAAAATTAATCCGAGGATTCATCACTGGAATAAAAGCCACTTATGTAATGAAGAGAAAGAGAATCATCCTAGTGTTTCTTTGATATGATAATTGAAACCTTTCAAAATGATGTTCAATCATGATTTACAACATTAAGCATGGGAAAAGAATTTTATTTTGACTTACGTAGCCTTATAAGTTATAAGCCCCAACCTTCATCACAAGCACTTGGGGGGAGCAATTTACGACCCGCAAATTCCGCTTTTACCCCATCATCGTATCTTATCTGGAAATGGACACGCGTCACTTTATGGAAGCTTAGCTAGATGCCTTATGGAAAAAGTCGAACAAAGCTCCGGCAAAACGACGTCGTTTCTGGCTGTCCACGTATTCCTCTCTTCGTTTTTCGCATTCCCAGTTAGCAGCAAGGAGTCTCCGCAGAGAACGTACAGTTCACTGCAAGACGAAAGAAAAAAGAGAAGCAATTAGCAGAAGAAGATAATGGTGGCTTTTGGCGGGAAAAAGTTGCGGCAAATGGTTTCAGGCTTGGGCGGTAACAGTCTCGGCCAGGTCCTTGCCGCTGTGGCAGTGACCGTCCTTGTCCGCCTCTTCTCTGGTCCTGGTCCTGTACTCCCCCCAGAAGCCGAGAATGAGGACCACGGCGATGGGGAGGAGAAGGATGACGCTGATGAGAGTGGAGGTCCTGTTTCCGGTAAAGTTTTTCCGGTCTCAATCCGATGGCGCAACATCTCCTGCTCTCTTTCTGATAAATCCTCCAAGTCTGTGAGTTTCCGTCTTCTTACTCTAAGTCCTGTTTGGTTGTTATGATAGGAAATTGGAATATTGATTATGGATATTACGTTTTATTTTATGAAGAGGACAGTTCATGGGGAGAAATCATTACTTATTTTGGGTGATAATGATAATTTTAATTTTAAATTGGAAGGTGAGATTTTTGCTCCAAAATGTGGGTGGAGAAGCAAAGCCTGGAAGGTTATTAGCTATAATGGGCCCGTCGGGTTCTGGAAAAACTACATTACTCAATGTTCTTGCGGGTCAGCTAGCAGCATCTCCCCGGCTGCATCTGTCAGGCCTTTTGGAGTTCAATGGCAAGCCTAGCTCAAAGAGAAGTTATAAGTAGGCTTGTTGGAAACTTCTGTTTCCTGCACTTTCTTATGATTCCTATTTATCAAAGGGTGAGAGTTCTTATTTTTGTCATGGCTGTAGGTTTGCTTATGTAAGACAGGAGGATCTGCTTTTCTCACAGCTCACAGTGAGAGAGACATTGTCCCTTGCTACAGAACTGCAGCTGCCTGGCATATCTTCCGTCGAAGAGAGGGATGAATATGTGAAAAATCTCTTGTTCAAACTAGGATTGGTAAGATGCCCTCTTATGTTGTAATCTTTTATGATCGCTGATTATTAACTAGATGCTTGGAATGGAATGTAAGATCCATTGTTCTTCTTTCCTTGAAAAAAGAATTTGAATATACAATTTTGCTGATTTAAACTGATAGCTGATTATTAATTAGGGATGCTTTCTGCTTTCATACGCATGCTCTCCAATCTCCATAACTAACAATAAGTTACATGCATATAATACATTTAAATATTTATACTCTACTCCTATGGTACTCATATTGACCCCGTTTGGCAACTTGAATCTCTTTCTTCTGAAGGTCAGCTGTGCTGATACCATTGTTGGTGATGCAAAAGTTCGGGGAATTAGTGGTGGTGAAAAGAAACGCTTATCTTTGGCATGTGAACTTCTTGCAAGCCCGTCTGTTATATTTGCTGATGAACCGACTACTGGTAAGTACTAAGTATGCCTTTCCCTAATTTGTCAAGCAATAGATCTGAGCTCTGCACATAATATAGCTTAGTACATGGTTAATATGGTACCCTCTAGGCTTTGTTCAATGCTAAGTATACTGTAACATCATCTACGTAGGCACTGCTGCCTTGCTGCTTTTAATTAATGTTTAACCTTATAATCTAAAGCTTTGGTATTTTCTGCACATTGATGTGATTATGGTTAAATGGCTTTTCCATTCTAATAGATTTTGACCAAATCTTAAGTTAAACTCCAAATCATAACTTATTTTTGTTCTTTCATTCATCACAAATTTACTTGTGGTGCTTCCAGGACTCGATGCCTTTCAGGCTGAGAAAGTGGTGGAAACTCTCCAACAACTTGCACAAGAGGGTCATACAGTAATTTGCTCTATTCACCAGCCAAGAGGTTCAGTGTATAATAAATTTGATGACATTGTCTTGCTAACTGAGGGTTCACTCGTTTATTCTGGTCCTGCTCGTGATGAACCATTGGCATACTTCTCAAAATTTGGGTTGTCATTCTAACCTTCTATGTTTTATTCCATCATACATTCTTCATGCGGGAATCTCTTTTGAAAAAAAATAAATAAATAATGACTTTTGGATACTGGGTTAACTTGTCAGGAAATTAAATTTAACACTTCACTGTATAGAGTTTTGCTTGCAACTGATGATGATATTGAGATAATCTGCCTTTGTAGCTTGACTTCATAAATTTATACTGATTTTTCTGGTGAACTATAAAATTATTATGACTCACATAACAAACCAGTGTGAGAAAAATGAGTTTAGTTTTTTTTTTTTCAAGCATTGATGGAAATTACCCTTATATAATAAAAAAGGGAATTTGTAAATATTTCTGTTTTGCTTCAAGTTGAGAAAAATATTTTGCAATAATATGAATACTTGTCTTTCATTGTTTTTTATTTAATTTATACAAATCATTGTTGCAAAAAATATCTAAAAATGTTTATTTGAAGACACATGCTCCCTTTAACTAGTTCAATATTTTTTTGCTAATATTTTGAAAGTGCATCATTAATCTGTTCAACTTGATGTTATTAGCTATGCATCTTGTACAGTTGGTCTTGAACAGTTGGTTGGTTATTTTTGATATAACAGGTATCATTGCCCTGCTCATATAAATCCTGCTGAATTTCTGGCTGATCTAATATCCATCGACTACAGTTCTGCTGAAAGTGTTTATTCCTCTCAAAAGAGAATTGATAGTCTTGTTGAGTCATTCTCTGAAAGACTTTCTCCAATACTTTATGCAACTCCAACTACCAAAGAAGTGCTACACAAAAATGGAAAGAAAGTTGGGATGAGAACTGTAGCTAAGAAGAAAGGAGGTTGGTGGAAACAATTCTGGTTGCTCCTCAGGCGGGCATGGATGCAGGTCTGCCTAAATACTGACATTCTTTTTGCCTTGAAATAAAAGTTTAATGAGCCTTGCTCATGTCATTTGGCAAGCCTTGATTAGAAGGATGGCATAAGTATCAATTCTCCTTTTCACATCTTGTCCTATGAAAAATCTGCTTCTTTTCCCTCCTTATGTTTGGTTTCTACATCAGTTATTTTATTCAATTTCAACCCTGATTTTAACTTGGCTATGAATCGAAATTTTAGAGATGCATAGATTTAATTCAGCCTTTCTCATGTACGGAGAGCAGAACTTATGTTTCATATTTTCTTTGATAATTTTAATGGTTGACTAGGCTTCCCGTGATGGACCAACAAACAAAGTTCGAGCAAGGATGTCAATCGCATCAGCAGTTATTTTTGGTTCAGTGTTCTGGAGAATGGGAAGATCTCAGACTTCAATACAAGACAGAATGGGATTGCTTCAGGTTTATTACATTTTTTGTTCTTTCATTCGTATTTCCTGATTGATTGGCTGCTAATCTAATGAAATTTTTTGATGCACTTTTGGCAATTGTTCTACATGATTACATTAGGTCCACGTCTTAAAATTTTCGTGAAACTTTTGCAGACTTACCAGAGATTCTGGCAATTATGAGTACAGACTTTTAAATTGAGTAGGAACAAATTGTTATCCATAATTATGATACTCACTAGAATTACAGTTCCTCTGAAATCTGTATTAGGTTTGCCTTTCTGCACTCCTTACATTATTGGCATTCACAGGTTGCTGCAATAAACACAGCTATGGCTGCTCTTACAAAGACTGTTGGAGTGTTTCCGAAAGAGCGTGCAATTGTGGATAAAGAACGTGCAAAAGGCTCCTATTTGTTGGGTCCTTATCTGTTCTCAAAATTGCTGGCTGAGATTCCTATCGGAGCAGCTTTTCCACTGATGTTTGGTGCTGTTTTGTACCCAATGGCCCGTCTTCATCCTACTTTACTGAGGTCAGTTGCCCAAGTCAATCATTATGATCATCAACTGCGACTTCTTTCACTTCTACTTTGAATTTTTTGACTGGAGATTGCAAGTTTCTTTGCCCTTGATGCCATGAGAAAACAGAGCACCAAGTTATGGTAAAAATTTCCATTGTGGTCTCTGCAGGATTGTCAAAATAACTCATCTTCTTTACAGGAGCTGTGGTGAATTTTAGAGAGGATAAATGCCCTTCCTAAAATTACTAGATATCGGTCTCATTCGTTGCATAGAGTTATGCGTCGCATTGTTCATTGATTTGGTCATAATGCAGATGATTTTTCTCTATTCCAACTTCTCCTCATGATTTAAATGTCAATAATATACTTTTCTCAACTGTTGAAAGGCATAAACAATCCTTACACCCACAAACATATGCCTTATCCCCTAGTCCCTGCCTCTTTTTACCCTTTGGATGGGATCGTTTTTGTGATTCTTTTGAAAAATTTTTTATCTCAAGTATAACTGACTAAACTTGACATTCTAGATTTGGGAAATTCTGTGGGATAGTCACTGTGGAATCTTTTGCTGCATCTGCGATGGGTCTTACTGTTGGAGCTATGGTTCCAACCACTGAAGCAGCCATGGCAGTTGGCCCCTCTCTTATGACTGTTTTTATTGTATTTGGAGGCTATTATGTCAATCCTGAAAATACTCCAATCGTCTTCCGCTGGATTCCTCGTGTTTCTCTCATTAGATGGTATGCAATATCCTATCTTTAAGTAATTAGAAGTTTTCCAATAATGTAACCAGCACTAGGAAACTCTCTAATGCTTAAAAAAAATGCTCCTTTACTTTGGCACTGATGAAATCGTTTCGTGTATTCTTTCAGGGCCTTTCAAGGACTCTGCATCAATGAATTTAGTGGTCTTGAATTTGAACATCAGAACCCATTTGATGTTCAAACAGGAGAACAGGTGATGAACGAGCCATGATTTTTTTAAAAAAATTTCCTACCAAGGGCTAATTCAATACAGCTTCTTAAAAGTGGATGGTTTCTACAAATAATACGCCCTAAACCATCAACTCTTGTACTATCCAACAGGATTAGTTATTTGCTATGAATTACCATTTCTTCAAATGCTGGATCATGTTTGATACGTTTTGGTTAGGACACTATAATTTGAATTTAAACACTATATATATACATTTTGTGCTGTTGTAGCCATGTATTCATATTTTATCCGCATCAATCATCTTAGGTTATTTAGTTTCCGTACCCTATTTTTGGATGAAGAGAAAAGTGAGGGGAAAATAGTGGGGAGGGAATACTAAGTTCGGAAACTTCCATAAATGATAAATATTTTTTTTTACTATTTTAGGGATTTTTCTCTCCTAATATTCTTTTCCCCTAATTTTCTCTCTATCCAAACACAAGGGTAGAGTCTAAAAACCCACTTCTGATAAAGAATGTTAGTTTGTTGTCTTGCTTTCTTGACCTGCACCATCTCATTGGCAGGCACTGGAGCGCATATCTTTTGGAGGAAGCAAAATTAGGGATACAGTGGTTGCACAAAGTAAGATAATGTTATTTTGGTACTGCACCACCTACCTTCTCCTTGAGAAGAACAAGCCAAAGTACCAGCAACTTGAGCCACCACCTGTACTCAAATTGCATTCAAAACTTGAGGAGATTAATCCTGAACAAGATAATCAGCCACAACCCCTTGAAGATCAACCAGTGAATGAGGTTGATGGATCAAATCAATCTGATCCTGTTGGATCTTTCATCCTAGAAGGTTTGTAATTAGTTGGGTTGATGGACACTAGTAATGTTCTTACCAGATGTTCAACTTCGAGTGTTATATATATTGATTTATCTCGTACAGGTGCTGAGTAAAGAGAGAGGGAGAGAGATTTGCAGAGGATGACCTTCTCAGTCCTGACTTTACAGAGCCAATAGGTTGTTGTTTCCTTATAGAACAGGGCCATGATCATGATGTGATCAATATAGCAGCTAGTTTTCTTAGGTATAAAACATAGCATTTTGTTGCTGTGCTGCTGTTTGAAGTTTCAACAGCAAATTTGAACAAATCTGGATGGTTCCGATTCTCTCTTATTTAAATGTTTTTAATATTTTGAAATAGTATCTTAGCTGTAATTATTTCTAAATATAATCATTTATAATGAAAATAAAAAAGATATAAAATTTGGATACTAAGGGTAACAAAATCACATTGCAAATGAGTTCATTGGCTTCATTCAAGTTAGATTTTTTACAATCAAACATGTATGCATTGGGTAAGTTCTTGTTATTTTATATTGTTGTCTCCTTTTATTTCTTCTCAAATAATTTGGATCTAGGGTGCCCCCCCCGGGGGGGGGGGGGGGGGGTGCTAAAGAATTTAAAATCCATTATTATGAAGTTGTGATTTTTACTGATAAAAATCCAAATTAAATAATTACGCAGTGTTTTTTCTGTCACTTCAAAATATCAAAAAAAAATTATTACTTTTAAATCATTTCACCCTTCAGGAAGAATAACAATTACAAGGCAAATAATCTCATACTCTTTATATGTTTATTAATTGAGAAATATTTTAGTCAAATTATATCAAACTTTGCCATATTCTAAGCTATTTAATAGTAGGGAAAATGATTTTTTTTTTTAAAAAAAAGCCACTCAAACTTTAGAATACTGTTGACAAAGACAATAATGAGATTACAAGAATAATAAAACAATTAATAACTCGTTTTGTTAGAAAATCATCTATTTAGGATTTTGAAGTTCAAATTGTATTTTCTTAGGATTTTTCTTTAATAGTATCATAAATTATGCCCATAACCTTGGATGATAAGTACTAACTTTGGTCATATATATAGGACATAGTTTGTAATACAGTTTGTATTATAAACTATGTCCTATATTTAAGACCGGAGGAGTAGTTATTTTGAAACGAAAGAGGTACTACTATTAACATGAAAAACTTAAAAACACTTGGATTAGAAGGATATTTAACTTGTAAATATCAGGGAAAACATTATTTAGATGTAAAGAAATAAAAAGATATTTTGCACTAAAAAAATAAAATAGTTAGAAAAAATAATTGTAAATACACAAAAAGAAATTCTTGACAAGGTGCGTGAATTTGTTTCTCCTACTGGTGACTTAGAATTGGACTGGTCTTTATTATACACTCTCTTTCATGATTACGCCAAGCTCTTTGCTGGTATTCTGCCTCATAATCCTCCTAGCTAAGTTGATGTATTATCCTCTCTCACACACACATAGCATTAAACTCTACGTCTTAACGATTATTTTTTGGACTGATACGTTTTAAAGAGTTGATGAGTGACCACAAATAAAATGATAAGAAATTTTGTGTGTATTTTTATACCCAATAAAAATTTATGGTCTCAATCGCAGCTTTGACAATAGTTTATGAATATTTAATTTAGCTACTTAATCTTTCTTTTTTATAATTTTTTTTGGATCAAATGGGTACTATCTGAGTACTGCATATAATATAGCTTAGCACATGGAGAATATAATACCCAAGTAGGCATTGCTCAATATTTAGTTTTTTTTTTTGCTCGAAGCTCAATATTAAGTATACTGTAACATAATCTCCGTAGGCACTCATGCATTGCTGCTTTCAATTGATGTCTAACTTTATAGTCTAAAGCTATTGTATTTTCTGCACACTGATATGATTATGACTAAATGGCTTTTCCATTCTCATAGCTTTTGTCAAAAAGCTGAAGTTAAACTCCAAATTAGAACTTCTTTTTGTTCTTTCATTCATCACAAATTTACTTGTGGTGCTTCCAGGACTTGATGCCTTTCAGCTTGAGAAAGTGGTGGAAACTCTCCAACAACTTGCACAAGATGGTCATACAGTAATTTTCTCTATTTAGCAGCCAAGAGGTTCTGTGTATAATAAATTCGATGACATTATCTTGCTAACTGAGGGTTCACTTGTTTAAGCTGGTCCTGCTCGTAGTGAACCATTGGCATACTTCTCTAAACTTGGGTTGTCATTCTAACCTTCTGTGTTTTATTCCATCATACATTCTTCATACGGGGGTGTCTTTATGAAAAATAGATTAACTTGTGGATATATTGACTGATTTATTAACTTGTCAGGAAATTAAACTTAACACCTCACTATATTTGCTTGAAACATATGTCAATATTGAGGTAATCCACCTCTCTAGTTTGACTTCATAAATCTATACTAATTTTTCTATGAACTATTAAAATTATTATGACTCAGGCAACGCGCCAATGTGAGAAAAATGAGGTTTTTTTTTATTAAGCATTGACGAAAGTTACTATTATGTAAGGCGGCCCAGTGCACAAGGCTTCCATCAGGTAGAGTCTAAGGAGAGATAGTTATACGCAACCTTATCCCTACAATTGGAGAGGCTCTTTAGGGGGGGGGGGGGGGGGAAGAAATCATAAATGTTTCTATTTTGGCTTCAAGTCGAGAAAATTATTTTGCAATTGTTTGAATACTGGTTTTTCATTAACCATTGCTGCAAAAAATATGTAAAAGTGTTGTTTCTTTGAAGACACATGCTCCCTTTAACTTGTTGAATATTATTTTGTCAATATTTTGCTAGTGCATTATTAATGTGTTCAACTTAATGTTATTAGCTGTACATCTTGTATGGTTAGTTCTGAATAGTTGGTTGATTATTGTTGATATGACAGGCACCATTGCCCTGATCATGTAAATTCTGCTAAATTTTTGGCTGATCTCATATCCAATGACTACAGTTCTTCTGAAAGTGTTAAATCCTCTCAAATGAGAATTGATAGCGTTGTTAAGTTATTCTCTAAAAGACTTTCTACATTTATATATGCAACTCAAATTGCCAAAGAAGTGCTTCACAAAAATGAAAAGAGAATTGGGATGAGAACTGTAGCTAAGAAGAAAGGAGGTTGGTGGAAACAATTCTGGTTGCTCCTCAGGCGATCATAGATGCATGTTTGCCTATTTGTTGACCTTTTGTGTATAGTGCATGATAGGACCTGGTTAGCATTCTTTTTTTCGTTGAAATCAAAGATTATTAAGCCTTGCTCATATCATTTGGCAAGACATGATTTGGGACATGGCATACGTATCAATTCTCCTTTTCATATCCTGTCCCATGACAAATTTGCTTCTTTTCCCTCCTTAAGTTTGTTTTCAACACTGGTTTTTTCCTTCAATTCTTCATCCCTGATATTAACCTGGCTATGAATCGAAATTTCGGAGATGCATATAATTAATTCAACCTTTCTCATGTAAGAAGAGCGGAACTTATTTTTCATATTTTCTTTGATAATTCTTATGGTTTCTAGGCTTCCCGTGATGGACCAACAAAGAAAGTTCAAGCCGCGATGTCAATTGCCACAGCAGTTATTTTTGGTTCAGTTTTCTGGAGAATGGGAAGATCTCGGACTTCAATACGAGACAGAAAAAGATTGCTTCAGGTTTTTTATGCCTTTTGTTCTTCTATTCCTATTTTCTCATCGACTGGCTGCTAATGTACGAGGCAGAGAAACTTCGAAATTTTTTGGATGCTCTTTTGTCTATTAGCCTACATGATTCCATTAGGTTCATGCCTTAAAATTGTGGTAATTATATTATTTTTTGTAAATAAGTATTATTTAAATTAGTCAAAATTAGATCCTAGAATCTAGCTATTAGTTAGGTCAGATTAGTTTTTTTAGTTTTTTGAATTTCCTAAAAGTCCTCAATCTGTTAACCAGATTGTATCTCATTGTAATTTATTTATTCCACATGAATAAATGAGAAATCCATCGGACTAAAATTAAATCTGATGCTAAAACTCTACATGGTATCAGAGCAAACACTGTAGCGTCCTCAGCTTCCGCCGCGAGTCCGATCCGAGAAGTCACCCACTGTGACGTTCTCATCCTCCTCAGCTCGTGTCCGTTCGCTTCTTCACTCAGTCGAAGAGCTCAGTCTCGAGCTAGTAATCCGGCATCATCCCTTTGACACTCGCCTCTAGTCGACTGGTTATTCATCATCGTCCGACAATCAGAATCCTCGTCATCCTCACTTAGTGTCGAGCGTCTCTGCAGGCTCCTGTCCGACGTTGATCCCAGTTCACATCGTCTCCTCAGTCTCTATCAGAAGTCTCAACACAGCGACGTCTTCTTGTCCGTCTCTGTATCTCGTTTTCTTTTAGTCTCGGCATCTTCTGGTTCAATCGCATTCGTTGCCTTCGCCCAGAACTCGTCCCCATCAGGTCTCGTTTGAAGCCTCTTGTTCGACACTAATGGCATCGTGGCACTTTTTTTTTTTTTTTTTTGTCTTGCTCCAGAAAATCAGATTTGGTTTAGAATAATCAGAATCACTCAATTCACTCGTCATCTCTCTCGGCCCTCCAAGTTTCACGATATTGTGGGTCTCCTTTGGGTTGGGCAGCTCCACCTTTTATTTGGGTTGGGCTGCTACAGTATTTTATTTGGTTTGGGCAGCTGACTCAATCAAGTCAACCTGATTCATTGCTGATTGCTTCAACCTCTCAGCCTTCACTAGATCAGCGCCAACAATATTATTCCACCTGCGCACTCCATGTTAATGGGGTCATCACATGATACAACATCGCTCCCTAAGACCAGCGATACTTCCACTCTTCTCCACTCTTCCGACAATCAGTTGGTGTCGGAAAAACTAAATCTTCACAATTATCATGACTGGGCACGAGCCGTTTTGCTGGCTATCGGTGGACGTGGCAAACGGAAGTATTTAACGGGAGAAATCAAGTCATCGTCGGATCAAAACTCACCAGCCTGGGTTCAATGGGATATTGATAATTCTCTTGTCTGCTCTTGGCTTATCAATGCCATGTCTCCTCAGATTAAACGAAGCTTCATGTATCTTCCTACTGCAAAGGCGATTTGGGATGTTGTTCGCGATTCTTATGTCGATGCCAAGAATTTATCCTAACTATTTAATCTTCGTCGTCGCATCTGGAAGTCATCTCAGGGCTCTCGGTGCATTGCTGAATTCTGGTTTGAACTTGTCGCTCTTTGGCAAGAAGAAGATCAAATGGTCAAAAATGAATGGGATTCTCCCATTGATGCCACTCGCCACCTTCGGAATGTCGACACTGATCAGATTCTGATTTTTCTCGTTGGCTTAAACTCAGAATTTGACGATGCCCGAGCAAGGATATTGAGTAATTCATCTCTTCCTCCTCTCCTGGAAGTATATTATGAGATTCGCCGTGAAGAGTCCCGGAGACAAACTATGCTTCTCAAGGCTATCTCTTCAGAACCAGAAGCGTCCGGTTTAATCAGTAAGCACATTCCCTCTTCTGGTTCTGGTTCTAACAAATCTCGTCTAACGTGCGATCATTGCAAGAAGATTGGACATACCAAAGATATATAAATGCTGGAAACTCCACGGTAAGCCATCTGATTGGACACCTCGTAAATCACGATCACCTTTTGCTCATCAAACAGTCATTGAAGCAGACGCTCCTTCAGCATCTGTGCCTCCTTCTCTCAATACAGAACAGATGAGTCAACTTCTCAACTTGCTGCAAAATTTACAGTCCTCTCAAGGACCAGTTGCCACTATCACCAAACCAGGTAACGATCGTCTTGCCCTTATATCATCATCCTCTTCACCAAAATGGATAGTAGACACTGGCGCCTCTGATCATATGACCTCAGAATCAAGAAACTTTACTTCCTATTCTCCTTTGGCTGGTAATAATTGAATTCGCACAGCAAATAATTCTAGTGCTTCCATTGCTGGTACTGGTACTGTACCCCTTACAAGAGACTTAAAACTTGATTCTGTTCTTCATGTACCTCATTTGGCATACAATCTCCTTTCAATTAGCAAGTTGACAAAACATGCAAACTGTTCTGCTCACTTTTTTGCCACTCATTGTATATTTTAGGATCTCTCCTCGGGGAAGACGATTGGCACAACTAAGGAGCTTGACGGGCTCTACTATCTTGATGATTCCTCTGCAAGTGCCTTGTCATAACAAATAAAGACCTCTGTCTCTCCTACTTTAGACAATAATTTGATGTTATGGCATAGAAGGATGGGTCATCCTAGTTTTCAGTATTGACAAAAATTGTTTCCTCAATTTTCATTCAATAAAGATGTCGATTTCCATTGTGAAATGTGTGAACTAGCAAAACATCATCGTACTACCTTCCCTCCTACAACCTATCACTCTACTCGACCCTTCTCCATGATCCATAGTGATGTATGGGGCCCCTCTCGAGTACCTAACCGGACCCGTTCGAAATACTTTGTCACCTTCATAGACGATCACTCTTGTATGTGTTGGGTGTACCTTCTAAAAGAAAAATCTGATGTGTTCAATATCTTTGTTGAATTCTTCCACTATGTTCAAACCCAATTTAATTCTACCATTCAAGTCTTACACTTTGATAATGGCGCTGAATATATCAATCATACCTTCAGCCACTTTCTAAAGTCTCACGGAGTCATTCATAAAAGTAGTTGTCCTAACACACCTCAGCAAAATGGCATTGCTGAACGTAAAAATCGCCATCTTCTCGACATTGCCCGTGCTCTTATGTACACCTGCAATGTTCCCAAGTATTTCTGGGGAGAAGCACTCTTTATAGCCACCCACCTTATCAATAGACTACCTACTCGTGTCCTCTCTCATATGTCCCCTCTTGCTAAACTCCGTGAGACTCATGTGATTTCACACCTTGATCACTCTATTCCTCTCCGTGTCTTTGGATGTACCATATATGTCCATATTCACCATCCTCCTTCCAAATTTGACCCTAGGTCCATTCCTTGCATCTTTGTTGGCTATTCCAATTGTCAAAAAGGTTATCGTTGTTATGACCCCAAATCCCAACGCCTCTTTGTCAGTCGAGATGTCACATTTGCTGAAGCCATACCTTTCTATCCACCACCTTCAAGTCAGGGGGAGAATTGGAGTGACTCTCAGCCTACTATACCTGAACCTATACCACCGTCCTATCCTGTGATCATATCCCCCACACCTGATTCACTCACAACGCCATCACAAACAGGGGGAGACAAATATTATGACAAGGTTTACTCTAGGAGGAACAAAAAGGTAGTAGAGTCCATTATGCCTGAGGCTCAACCACTCTCCCAACCGAGAGAGACTCCTGACGCCAACAAGGACCTAAACATGCCCATTGCATTGAGAAAGAAGACACGTTTCTGCACTCAACATTCTATTCAAGACTACATGTCATATGGTAATCTCTCACAGAAATATTGTCATTTTGTCACTAACCTTGATTAGGTTCAAATTCTCACAAATGTACATGAGGCACTTGAAATTCCTGAATGGAAAGATGCTGTATTGGATAAGATGAATGCTCTTGAGAAAAATCAAACTTGGGATATCACTACCTTACCCCAAGGTAAAAAGGCAGTAGGGTGTAAGTGGGTATTTACCCCCAAGTACAATGCTGATGGTACCTTGAACAAGTACAAAGCCAGACTAGTTGCCAAGGGTTTTACGCAAACTTATGGCTTGGACTACAATGAAACTTTTGCCCCTTTAGCAAAGCTTAACATTGTCAGAATCCTTATTTCCATTGCTGTCAACCTCGACTGGCCTTTACAACAGCTAGACATAAAAAACGCCTTCCTAAATGGGGATCTAAAAGAAGAAGTTTATATGACACTTCCACCTGGTTTTGAGAATGGTCACGGCAAACAGGTATGCAAGCTGAAAAAGTCCATTTATGGATTGAAGCAGTCTCCTAGAGCTAGGTTTGACAGATTCTCACAAGTTCTAAAGGCTGAAGGATATAACCAATGCCTCTCTGATCACACTATGTTCACTATGAACCATGAAGGTATGATCACTATCTTAATAGTATATGTGGATGACATAATACTTACAGGGAACGATCCTCAAGAAATGAACAGAATCAAACTGGCGCTAAACAAGGAATTTGAAGTCAAGGACCTTGGTAACTTGAAATACTTCCTAGGAATGGAGGTGGCTAGGTCAAAAGAAGGAATTCACGTTTCACAAAGGAAGTATGTCCTTGATCTACTAAAGGAAACTGGCATGCTTGGGTGTAAGCCAAGTAAGACTCCCATCAGTGTCAAAAAGAAGAAGAAAAAAGTAGAACAACCAACAACTGAACAAGAGGTGGCAGAAAAGAAGAAACAAGAAGAGGAAGAAAAACCAGCAGACATAGGGCGTTACCAGAGATTGGTTGGAAAACTTATCTATCTTTCTCACACACGTCCTGACATCGCCTTTGCAGTAAGTACTGCAAGTCAACATATGTACTCGCCAAAGCAGAAACACTTGAATGCAGCATATAAAATCCTGAAATATCTCAAAGGAACTCCTAGCCGAGGTCTCTTCTTCAGAAAAACTAATTTGAGGACTATTGAGATATATACTGATGCAGATTGGGCAGGAGACCAAGAGAACAGTAGGTCTACTTCAGGCTATTGTACATTTGTTTGGGGAAATCTAGTGACGTGGCAGAGTCACAAGCAACGAGTGGTATCCACAAGTAGTGCAGAATCAGAATTAAGATCACTATCTGAAGGACTCAAAGAAGGAATATGGATAAAAAGGGTTGCCGACGAGACCTACACCAAGATAGAATCTCCATTAAAACTTTACTGTATGTGATAATAAGGCGGCTTTAAGCATGGCATTGAATCCAGTACAACACAGTAGAACTAAGCATGTTGATGTTGATCGCCACTTTATCAGGGAAAAGGTTGAAGATGGAATTATATGTCTCTCCTACATACCTACAAAATTACAGCTTGCAGATATACTCACAAAAGGCCTACCCGAGGACATATTTGAAGATTTTGTATGCAAGTTGGACATGATGAATATCTATGATCCAACTTGAGGGGGAATGTGGTAATTATATTATTTTTTGTAAATAAGTATTATTTAAATTAGTCAAAATTAGATCCTAGAATCTAGTTATTAGTTAGGTCAGATTAGTTTTTTTAGTTTTTTGAATTTCCTAAAAGTCCTCAATCTGTTAACCAGATTGTATCTCATTGTAACCTATTTATTCCACATGAATGAATGAGAAATCCATCGGACTAAAATTAAATCTAATGCCAAAACTCTACAAAAATTTTGGTAGGACTTTTGCAAACTTACCCGGAGTCTAGCAATTATGAGTACAAACTATTAAACTGAGTAGGCACAAATTGTTATCCATAACTTTGATAGTCACTAGAATTACAGTTCCTCTGGAATCTTTTATGTCTGGCTCTATGTACTGTTCACATAATTGGCATTCACAGGTTGCTGCAATCAACACAGCTATGGTTGCTCTTACAAAGACTGTAGGGGCATTTCCAAAGGAGCGTGCAATTCTAAATTAGAGAACGTGCAAAAGGCTCCTATTCATTGAGTCCTTATCTGTTTTCAAAATTGGTGGCTGAGATTCCTATAGGAGCTGCTTTTCCACTGATAATTGGTGCTGTTTTGTACCTTGTGGCGCGTCTTCATCCTACTTTACTGAGGTCAGTTACCCAAGTCAATCATTATGATCAATTGCAATTTCTTTCACTTTTTCTTTGAATAATTTTTTACTGAAGAGACTGCAAGTTTCATTGCCCCTGATATCATGAGAAAACAAGGGCACAGGGCACTAAGTGTGTTAAAAATTTCCGCGGTGATCTCTGGGTAGGATTGTCAGAATCACTCATTTCCTTTATAGGGGCTGTAATGAATTTAAGAGGGGATAATTGGCTTTTCAAAAATTACTAGATATAGGTCTCATTTATTGCATAGGGTTTGAAATGAGTAGTATCGTCTATTGATTTGATCACATAGAACATGATTTTTCTGTATTCCAATGTCAACTCATGATTTAAATGTATCGTCTATTGATTTGGTCACACTGAACATGATTTTTCTGGATTCCAATGTCAACTCATGATTTAAATGTCAATAATCTACACCCACAAATGCATGCCTTCTCCCCTGACTCCCGCCTATGTTTACCTTTTGGAGCCTTGCCCTTTGGATGGCCCCTACCTATGCTCTTTGGATGGGGAGGAGAAAATTCTGTGAGATAGTCATTGTGGAATCTTTTGCCACAATTGCAATGGGTCTTAGTCAAGAAGGGGAGGTATCTAGACTGTAACATCCAAGAGGTATTTGCTTTGGGGCCCATCATCCTCTCATAGCTTTAAAATGCATTAAGAAGGGAGCTATCCAAACTCTTATAAGGCATCTTTTGTTTCCCTCTCCAGCCGATGTGGGACATAACACTCAACCCACCTTTGGGCTCAGCGTCCTCACTGGCATGTTAACACATATCGACCCGAACCTAGCTCTGATACTAATTGTAGCATCCCAAAGGTATCCAGACTCTTATAAGGCATCTTTCGTTTCCCTCCCTAGCTAATGTAGGACATAATACTCAACCCACCTTTGGGCTAAGTGTCCTCACTGGCATGTTAACTCACATCGACCCGAGCGTAACTCTGATACTAATTGTAATATCCTAGCACCTCGCTCTTGATATTATTCGCTCCCCTTCACGACTTTAAAACGCATCAAGAGGGGAGGTATCCAAGCATCGACCCGAACTTGACTCTGATACCAATTGTAACATTCCAATGCCTCGCTTTTGATATTGTTCGCTTTTGTGCCCATCACCCCCTCACGACTTTAAACCGTGTCGAGTGGGAGAGGTATCCAGACACTTATAAGGCATCTTTGTCTTTAATGACATTTCTAATATGCAAATGGTATGTGCCTTATCACATTATGATCGAGGCCTTGTTCTATAAGGAAACAAGAACTTATGGGCTTTGTAAAGTCAGGACTGAGAAGCTCACAATCCTTTGCAAAAATCTCTCTTTACTCAGCACCGGTCTGAGACAAATCGATATATATGTAATACTTGATTTGAACATATGATTAGAACATTACTATTTAGTGCCTATCAACCCAACTAATTGCAAACCCTTCAGTTATATAGGCAATACTTCAAGATGACCCAATTACACTTTGCCTAAGAAAAAAAAGAACAATTTCAAATAATAAGTAGCAAATGGTTAATTAACTAACTACTAATTAACTAGAAATTAATAGACTTCAGATGTGCTTCCCCACGCCCACCAACTGAATCCAAACAAGGCCGTGTCTTCATCAACAGATTCTGCAACAATCCCATGGCTTGAGAGACATCAGAAGCATAGTTCTGTTGCCAGTACCTTCTCTCCCACTCCATCATCCTCCTATAACCTCCTCTATTCATCAACATCTTCATGTTCTCCATTTGTATCTCGCGAATTCGCAGGCGAAGAACAATCATGTTTTCATCCACCAGCTTCCCATCATAGGAATCCTTGTTTTGATGATGCTCAACCTTCTTCTTTTTCTTCGAGTGATCTTTACATGCCTCGTAGTGGTGAAGAGCTTGTCTCCAACAACTAGTCCTGTGGGGCCTAAAGAAAGAGGGGAGAGAGAAGTAGTAGGTGGTGCCATTTTTCTCATAACAACGAAAGAAGCAGTCCTATATATATATAGTGGCTAAGGGTGCAGCAATATTTAGAAGTCATTAAGTTCGGCTGATCTCACGATGTGAGTAGATTCTATGCATTGCATTTGCATGGTCGACGTGTCTTTGGGTTGACACGTAGGGATATGGAAGAAGCATAAAAGAAGAAGAAAAGGCTCAGTGAGTATGGAAGTGGCCGCAATATTAGCTCGGAGTTTTGTTAATTAAAGCATATGTTTCACGCATGCACATTGCACAAGGTCCTACAAATCTCAAGCTTTGCTAATTGACTCAATATCATGTTGAAATTTTCTGGCTCTCAAATTAAACTTGCAAGCTAAGGCGGCTCCAATTACACGCATTTTCTTTCTCACGAGGATGGACTTTTAATATAAGCAATTTTTTTTTTTTTTTTTCGGGGGTAAGAATTTAAACTGTTTTCTTTTGCTACCCCTATTAAATACATAACTTTATATTAATTATTTCCACTCATCACTGTTTCTCTTTCATTCAATCATTTATTATCTTTTCTCTCTCATATTCTTACTCATTCTCTACTCTCATATACTACTCTTTTCCTAAATAAGGGCATATTTGGAAAAGAAATGCCATTTTGAATACATTTATTATTTTTAATTAATCTTAACAGTTAGTTCGTTTTGCGCAACCAAAAAAATTGTTTATAAAAAAGATGGAGGGAGTATATGTGTGTGTGTGAAATTTATATGTTAATATCGGGATAAATTATCAATCAAAAAGTCTCACTCAAATTTCATTGATATTCTCATTGGCCAGTCTTCCTCTACCTTTTTCATATGATAATGAATCTACAATGCGTAATATAACATTCGATCACGGGCAATATCCAGTAGCTTTTTTTTCTTTGTACATGTCTATAGTGCATCAACAAATGATTTTTTTTTCTTTTACCATTTTCTTTTTACGCATGACGTGAGAACAAGTACTGTATACACTTAATCTTAGCGAAAAGGCCAAGAAAGGTAATACTATTTTCTCTTCAATCGATCTCATAAAGTGGGGATAAGCTTTCTTGTTATTATTGTTATCTTCAATAGATGCAAATTTAACTCTTGCTATATATGACGATTCTGAATCTTCATTCAATTATCTTGCTTTTCAATGCCATGGGAATTCAAATATATTTTTTTTATATACAAGAATTAAAATAATTTTAAGGTTCATGCATTTACAAAACAGTGTTTTATAAATTAATTGTCAAATACTGATACAATAATTCAAATTCATATAAAGATGATGTTTCCAAAACTCCCCTACCTCTTGTCATATAATAAAGACATTGTTGCCAAATAATTGATAAATGTAACTGTACTCGTTAATTGATTAGATACACAAAATTTGAAAAAAGTTATTGAATAATATATAGTCTAAATTAGTGTAAAATACTATTTTTATTTGAGTAAAATATATTTAATTGATTACTAAAGAGGGTCAATTTTTAATTTATGATCCTATAGTTTCTACTGTTACGTTGAAGAGAAAAATTGAACACAAATTATTATTAACTCACATTAATTTAGAAGTCATTAAGTTGGGCTGATCTTATTATTGCTAGATATTCTATGCATTCCATGGCACCAACTTTCCATATTAATTAAATTAATTAGTAATAAAGAAAATAATGAGGGGTACATACTTGTTCTAATTTGTTTGATTGACGCGTATACGTATGGTCGACATTGAAATATGAAAGAAACAACAATGAAGAAAAAAAGAGAGTATATATGGATGTTTTGGACAAGCATGTGTTTCACGCAAAAATCCTATAATCTCAAGCAGCTTCGGCGAATATATTGAACTGAATTTATATGAATGTTGAACTTTTCTGGCTATGTTCATGTTTAATTTCTAAGAAACTTGTAAGGCGGCTCCAAATTACATATACGTACGTGTTTTCCTTTTTTATTTGCACAGTACAATGATGCTTGTTACAAAAAGAGTTTAAAACCCCCAAAGGAAATTCAAATAGTAGTATTTCTTAAGCTAGGTTTCGTTCATGAATTAAAGAAAAAAGAAAAAAGAAAAATAGATTTAAATTATATGAACCCCAAAATGTCTACTAAATTTGGAAAAATAGGTAATTTGATAGGAATTTGGGATTTTAAAGTTTGGGTGTTGATAACTTGGACATTAAAATTGAAAATTTATACTCTCTAAGTTATCATTGTGTATATGCCAACACCTGGAATTAGTGGCGGAGCTAGGATTTAATGTTTGTGGGTGCACAATTAGTTGTGGGATTCGGAAGTTCAGGGGTAGTGCCCTCGAATTTTTTTTTAAGAAAAGTTTTAAATGTATGAAAAAACAAAAAAATATAAACAATAACAATAAAGTATACTTCAACACAAACACATAATCACAAAGGCTCCTGATCACCATTGAAATGGAAAAATAAATTAAAACATGCAAGGAAAGTGAAAAGCACATTTGATTTTTTTTTTTTTTTTTTGGGGGGGGGGGGGGAGGGGGGACAACGTTTCGTGAAAATCGCTTGTCTATACCTGGCAATTAAATACAGCCTGACATCATCTGCTTTTGCCACTTCCAGCAAGTTATAAACAACATCACAGTAATAGAAGGAAAAAACATGAAATCGTTTGTCCCTGCATATAGGCTTATATGAAAGAAGAACCTTCAGGATCATCCTCTATACTTTACTTGCAAATATAACTCAAAATAGGTAATTACCACGAAAGTTGCAATCCCAACTGAAAAGCCCAAAAGCAGCATCACCCCTATATAAATAGGTGTAATCAGTTACACAGACCTAAAAATACTTCTTTAACAACATTGCATTAGTTAATTTTCTAGTGTAACTTGATTCTCAAAATTTGCAAGAGCTAACTACATCAACAAGAATTTCCCTCTAGTTTCCTACAAGAAATATCATGAAAAACATGAACAAATACATGAATATGAGTTGGGCCATCCTGCAACAATCACATCCAATTTTCAATACCATCAAACAATAATCTTGATAATCATTGGTTTGATCAGTTGATGAAAAAATGGGTCTCTTTCACTTGTTATTGACTTTTGCTAGCTACGTTCTTTACATCAAAAAGTGTGAGGGAATGGCTTGGCACAAATGCAGAAAACAAAAGCATCCTAATACTGCATCCTTTAAATACAACCCCCAACAATAAACCAGAAATCTATATCGAACCAGCAAAACATAAGTAATAAAAAAACCAACACAGAAATCCACATCGAACCAACAAAAAACCAACACAAACATAGCACAAGAAGTAGCATAAAAATGAAAATTACCTCATAAAGCACTCAACTTTGCTGAGAATCGAGAAGAAAGAGCTGGAAGACAGAATCAAGAAGCAAGACCGAGACGGTGAAAGACAGAGCTAAATGACAGAGAATGACGGTGGCAGCGGCAAACGGGGAAGAGGGCGACGGTGAACAAAGGGAAAGCGTGGGTGAGAGATTTGGAGAGCAGCGAGGGTGAGGTATTTGGAGAGCACTGAAAATGAAAGCGAGGGGTTTGGAGTCTGGAGAGCAGCGAGAGCGAGGGATTTGGAGAACAATGAAAATGAAAAAAGTTCTAACCGTGGACCTCTAAGTGCGTATAGCGTGATAACCAACTACACTACCTAAACAAGTTGTAATTAAATTCCTTCTAAATATATATATTCTAAACTTTTTGCGCCCGCACTTGCCCACATGAACACCAGTGGCTCCGCCATTTCCTGGAACTCAAAATCTCATATTTCTACTATATTTTCTATTTGTTCTTTTGCTAATATAGTAGATATTTTGGAGTTTTCATAATTCAAATGGTTATTTTATCATTTTCTCTAAAACAAATTGAGTTATAAATCAATTAAGAAATATTGATATAATTCATATCTCATATGATGTTTCTAACTCATTAGTATTGTAAGCCTCCTCATTATATATATAGGGAGAATCAATATGAGATTTTAAGGAAGGAACGAAATTAATAATAAAAAAAAGACCCATTAAACAACAATGATAAGTTTCAATAATGCATATGAAATGACAATAGACCAAGTCTGTACTGCTAATTGTTATTAAGACTTTTTTGTTGTTGCAATTACTGTAAATTCTTTTGGGATAAGGGTCTTAAATGCCATGAAAGTTTTCGTTCAGGAGCACTGGTAAAACGGAAGTTTTTTTTGGACCAAAAATGTCATGAAAGTTTTGGCTGAGGAGCAATTTTGCCCCGGAAGTTTTCACTGAGAAGCAATTTTGCCCTGGAAGTTTTCACTAAGGAGCAATTTTGCCCTTCAGTCCCCAAATATTAAATTTGACTATTAAATCAGTCAAAGACCACACATGTTATGCCTTGAAAAGGTCAAACTTGGAGTCAGAGAAGGAGATCCTTGAGATGTTAAGCTCAAGGCAGTCAGAATTTATAAAGCCGAACTGGTCAAAGGGACTGAAAGGTCAACTGTCACAAAACCCAAAAGAAGCATCACTTATGGTCTAAGCAAATGATCAGTTTATACAAACGTAAATATTATCACCATTGATTTGTTTTACTGAACCAATTTTTGGACCAATTCATTTCTCGTTTTGAGTTTCATTTGCATTTTGTGACAGACCTTTCAGTCCCTTCGACCAATTCGGCTTCACAAATTCTGGCTGCCTTGAGATCAACATCTGAAGGATCTCCTTATTTGGCTACAAATTCGACCTTTTCAATGAAATATGTTGAGAGAGTGTCTCATACATAGAACTAGGGGTATGACATTGTATAGTTATTTGACCAAATTAATTGATGAAGATAGATAGTAAATCTTTAATTATTACTATAATATTGTTGATCAAGAGAAATTTTGAGCACCAAATAATTACTAATTCTCATTGTGATTTCATTCCACCTCCCAAATATAGATGCATGTGTATAGACACACACAATACATAGGAATATGTTCTCACCCGTCTTTAATATAAGATATATTTAAATGTATGTATGATTGAGCCCGTTTTAGTTAGCTAGTGATGAGAGAAGTGAATTATTTTCTATCTGACTTTTGTAAAAGTAAGATTATAAATGTGATTTGTGTTAGGACAAACGGTGACATAAATGACTTTTTTCCAAACTAATACATGTTTGGATTATTATTTGAAAAGTCAATGGAGATGAAAAATGATTCAAAAGTCAACTAATACACACACACACATATATAAAAATATGAGTTACAAATTGAATAATTGGGAATGAATATAAAAATTAAATAAATATAATGCCAACAATATTCCAATTTAAATGAGAACAAAATCGATATCTAATTACCAACTATTATTCATCACAGACCATAGCCGAAGATATCTAATTTCATGTTTATGTCCTCTTAATATAGGATGATTGAAAGCTTGTTGTTGATGAGACACAACACAATATAAAATATCACCATCAAGATCTACAATAAAAGAACATAATTAACAATATTGTTTAAGAACAAATTAAAGGAAGAAGAAAGCTGGTTGTTGATGAGACACAACACAAAATAAAATATCACCATCAAGATCTACAACAAGAGAACATAATTAACAACATTGTTTAAGAACAAATTAAAGGAATAATTAATATTAAAACCTTAAATTTTTCAAATAATTCTACAGAGGAATATTACATGAATTATCCTAACTGGGGGCTTTTGATTTGTTGAAGACGAGTTCTTATGGTTCTCAACTTGTGAACCTCTTGGTCTGGGTGAGAAGTCTGATTCACCCACCTGAGTTTTTTGTTGTTGTTGATTTCTGATGAACAAAATACAATCGGACAAGCAACCAGAGAAGTAAAGGAGCAGGAAATGTACTTTTCTCTCTTTTATAAAGGGATATCCTCTCATGTCCTTTTATGATAATCATTTCTTATGCCGTGGTCATTGTCTGCTTCATCTTCTTCGTAAAATAATGTGATAAGGCACATACCCTTAGCAGATTTGAAATGTCATTAAAGACATTAGAAAAGTCATTAAAGACAACATACGTACGTTATGAACGTATAGTGGAATGGTATACATCTTAGCTATAAATAATTATAATAATTATTTATTTATAATGAAAATAAAATAGAACCAAGAGATCAAATTTGGATTAATAAATGTAAGAGAATCATACTGAAAATGGGTTTACTGGCTTCATTCAAGTCAAATTCTTTACAATCAAACGTACATGTTTGCTTTTGGTAATTAAGTTCACGATTTTGTTTCATATTGTTGTCTCCTTTTTTTTCCCCCTTCCCAAATGTAATATGCGATTTATGTCATGAAAATACAGAATTTGCATTTAGAGTGTGGCGCTCGGGGATGAGAAATTCTTCATGGAATCTAGTTTGTCATATCATTTATTATCTGACAAATTAAAATACAACAATTCAGCTAACATTAATCCTAGTTAGCTACTCATATATTTCATATAAAAAAATAATCCCTTAATTAAAATTTAACAATTAATGAAAAATTGAATCTTGTGAAATCTTTTAATTTTATTGATACGTCAACTAATTTAATATTTAGGAGGTGTCAAATCAACTCATGAGTTATTATATATTTTAATACCATAAATGAAGTGGCAAATTAGGTTTATATGAGAATTTCTCGGGACAAAGTATTCGAATCCATTACTATATATTTGTCATTATTATACATATAAATTCAAGATAGTTAAGATATTTCACTTTTCTATTATTGTGTGCTTTAATTCTTTATTATTCCACTTACTTTTCAAATGCAGGAAATTCAAATGTCCTCTGCTTCTAACATACATTTCATCCGATTTTTTTTTTTTAATAATGTATCAGGAAAGATTCGAAAACAACCAAAAAAAAAAAAGTCAAAAAGAAGTATTTAAGTAATATATTTATTGGATTAAAGTACGTTTTGTGGTCAAGGAAGAATGTATAAGTTTTAAAACCGCCGCCACACTGCTGGAACGACGTGGTCGGTTGCAGGACTCTCGCCACTATTATTATTTTAATCATAATAATAACAGTATAAGTAGAAGATCATAATTCATAACTGTCCATGACGAGAGAAGTTTGAGACATAAAAGGTATATGGATGCCACGTGTCACTGCCAGATGTTACTTAGTTTTAGATTAAAAACGAGTCATCGTTTAAATAATTAATTTCAATCATTCGGCTAACTTAGTCTGAATTTAACCGTTTATCTTCAATGAATGAAAATTTCAAATTGTCTACGTTATTTGAGTGGCTCGAATGTATTCAAAATGAATTTTCCTTCCATCTTAAACACAAGAAAGACTAGGTTCTCAAAATAAAATCTAATTAATTAATTAAAAAATTAAGGAAGGTAAATAAATTATTTAATTATTTTTTGATAGAATAAATTACTTAATTTATTTCATATATTACATTATCTCTTTTGAAACACTTGTGTGTGTATAATTAGATTATATATCATTTTATAAATCATATAAATTAGTATATATATATAGAAAAATAAGAAATATAAATATTTTAAAGTAATTTATTTAACTTTTTAATCTTCCTAAATTAGTCAATTGAGTAATATATCAAAAACACAAAGTAGTATAATCAAAGTCCCAACAGGCTTTAATTTAGTCTTAGTATAAGGGGTTTTAGTCATTTAAACACGAGAGATTTTAAATTCTAAATCAATGTTAATGCACGTACATCTTGATAAGAGTAATATTCAATTAAGCTCAATGAGCAAGTGAAGGCAAAAACACCCTTCAATTATACACGGAAATACTCTAATTAAGATGACCCTTCAGTTATATATTAAGAACACGAAGTAGTATAATCTAAGATGTAGAATATTTTTGAATCTCAACAGGCTTTAATTTGGTCTTAGTATACTGGGCTTTAGTCGCTCAAACACAAGAGATAGATTGAGTTCTAAGTCTAGCCAATGCACAAAAGATAAGTAACATTCAGTTAGGCTCAATGAGCAAGTGAAAGCTGAAAACGCTTCAATTATACAAGGCAATACTCCAAGGTGACCCAAATATGCTGTGCATAAGAAAAAAAAGAACAATTTCAAATAATAAGTAGCAAATGGGTAATTAACTAACTACTATCTAGAAATTCATAGACATGAAGATGTGCTTCCCCAAGCCCACCACCTGAAGCACAGAGAGAGACATTGAAAAGGAAAAACTGAACAAAACCAAAAGCAGAATGGAAAAAGCCAAACAAGGCCTTGTCTCCATTAACAGATTCTGCAACAATCCCACAGCTTGACAGACATCAGAAGCATAGTTCTGTTGCCAGTATCTTCTCTCCCACTCCATCATCCTCCAATAACCTCCTCCATTATTCATCATCTTCATCTTCTCCATTTGTATCTCGCGAATTCGCACGCGAAGAACAATCATGTTTTCATCCACCAGCTTCCCATCATAGGAATCCTTGTTTGATGATGCAGACACACTCAACCTTCTTCTTCTTGGAGTGATCTTTACATGCCTCGTGGTGAAGAGCTTGTCTGCAACAACTAGTCTTGTGGGGCCTAAAGAAAGAGGAGAGAGAGAAGTCGTATGTGGTGCCATTTTTCTCATAACAATGAAAGAAGCAGTACTATATATATATATATATATAGTGGCTAAGGGTGCAGCAATATTTAATTAGAAAAGTCATGAAGTTCGGCTGATGTGATGATGTGAGTAGATTCTATGCATTTCATTTGCATGGTCGACGTGTTTTTGGGTTGACGCGTAGGGATATGGAAGAAGCATTAACGAAGAAGAAAAGGCTCAGAGAGTATGGAGGTGGCCGCAATATTCGCTTGGAGTTTTGTTAATTAAAGCATATGTTTCACGCATGCACAATATCCTACAATTCTCAAGCTTCGGTGATTGAAATTTTCTGGCGCTCAAATTAGACTTGTAAGCGAAGGCAAGGCAGCTCCCATTACAAGTCTTTTCCTAACTACTCCCCTCCTATCATTTTTATAAGTAATTTTCTTTTTTACGTCGTTGATCCTTAATATAAACAACTTTACTTTTATGTCTCTAAATTTTAAACCGTCTTTTGCTTTACTACCTCTATTAAATACATAATTCTTATATTAATTATCTCTCACTAACCATTAATTCCCTTTCATTCAATCAATAATTATGCATTCTTTCTCATATATTTTTATTCATTCTCTGCATATTTAGAAAAGACTTGATATTTTTGACACATTTATTATTTTTAACTAATCTTACATCCTTTCGTTTGTTTTGAGCAATAAAAGAAAAAAAATTACTTATAAATAGAACTGAAGGGAGTGTGTGTGAAATCTATGGTAATAAAAAGAGCCAAATCAGATAGCACAATACACCATATCATCATTATGCTCTAATATTGGGATAAATTATTAATCAAAAAGTCTCACCCGATAATTTAATTTCATTGATATTCTTGTTGGCTGGTCTTCCTCTAACTTTTTCATATGATCACTGGCAATTAATATCCAACAGCCTTCTTTTCTTTGTACATGTCTAAACTGCATCAACAAATTATCTCTCTTTTTTTACCATTTTCTCTTTACGGATAAGAACATGTACTATACACTTAATCTTAGCCAAAAGAGACCAACAAAGGTCTACTATTTTCTCTTTAATCAATTTATTTATCTTTCTTTTCAATGCCATGGGAATTCAAATATTTTTAAGGTTCATGCATTTAAAAAACACAGTGTTTTATAAATTATTGTAAAATACTATAGTTATTTGCTAAAATATCTTTAATTGATTAATACAGAGGGTCAATCTTTAATTTATGATCCTATAGTTTCTACTATTACGTTGAAGTGAAAAAATGAACACAAATAATTATTACTCCTTTCAGTCCTAATTATAGGAACACTTTTCTAGTGTAAATTACATTATAAAAATGTTTCTATAATTAGAACTAGTAGTTCACATTGATTGAGAAGTCCTTAAATTCGGCTGATATTATTATTAGTAGATATTCTATGCATTATTGCATGGCCCCAACGTTCCATATTAATTAAGTTAATTAATAATAACGAAAATGATGAGGGGTTCGTACTTGTTTTAATTTGTTGGATTGACGCGTATACGTATGGTCGATATTGAAATATACTTTTTTATTTACACATAATACAATGCTAGTGACAAAAAGAGTTTAAAACCCCCAAAGGAAATTCAAATATATTTCTTAAGATAGGTTTCGTTCATGCATTAAAAAATGAGAGAAAAATATCATTTAAATTACATTAATCCCAAAATGTCTGCTAAATTGTTAAAAGGAAAAATAGGTAATTTGGAAGGAATTTAGGATTTTAAAGTTTGGATGTTGATAATTTAAATATAAAAATTAACAACTTGAACTCTCTAAGTTATCACAATGCATACTCAAGTTATTATGTTTAAGTTGGCAATGCCTATACTCAAGTTGTTAACAATCGGACTTCAAAATTTCACATTCTTACTGCATTATCTATTTCTTCTTTTGCTAATATAATAGACATTTTGGAGTTTTTGTAATTCAAATGGTTTTTTTTTTAAAAAATCATTTTTTCCCAAAAAAAAATCTGTTATAAATTAATTAAGAAATATTGTTATAATTCATGTCTCACATGATGGTTCTAGCTCATTAGTATTATATAAGCCTCCTCATTATATTTAGGGAGAATCAATATATATGAGATTTTAAAGAACGAACATAATCATCAAAAAATTCTCATATCAAATGAAAAACATCTAATGATAAGTTTTATTAATGCTTATAAAATACAAAATGTCAGATCTATACTGCTGATTTGTTATTGAGACTTTTTTTTGTAACTAATGTACATTCTTTTTCTAGAATCTATAATAATTATCTTGTATATTTATTATATGAACGTATAATTTTAAGGCGATTTGCAATTCGAACTAGCCTCCTAATTTATTGTTTCCGACAGAATATTATTTTTTGGATTTATTAATTAATTAAAGGGTAAAATTGGAAAGTGATTCATTAAAATTTAAAAAAGAATTAAGAAAGTTTAAGAGTTTCCCCCCCCCCCCCCCTCCCCGGGATTTCAATGAAATATGTTGAGAGTGTCTCATACATAGATCTACGGGTATGACATTGTGTATGGTTACCAAATTAATTGATGAAGACAGATAGTAAATCTTTAATTATTAATATGATATTGTTGATCAAGAGAAATTTTGAGCACAAAATAATTACTAATTCTCATTGTGATTTCATTCCACGTCCCAAATACAGATGTATGTGTATAAACACACACAATACACATGAATATACTCTCTCTGATATTTAATATAAGATATATTTATCTAATTTAACTAAATTAAGAAAGTTAGTTAAATTAGCTATTATGATATCTTTTTATTATTATTAAAACATCATAGTCGTCTTTCTTAATTCTCTAATTTTCTCTTCTCCTTGATTATGATTTATAGAGTATCAATAGGGCAACTTAAAGAAATATTGATAAATATAACAATTTTGTGTTATATTTAGAATTAAGTACAACTCTCTAAATATATTGTATATTAACAATGAGAGGTAATACTATTTATAATTAATAAAATATATCATGTACTTAATTCATATTTTCTAGAACCCTGGAGATCATATATCTAGTCAAAATGCTTTTTTTTTTTTTTTTGCCAACATAAGTTAAATTATTGGGTGAAATAGATCTAAAGCAACCAACAAAACCGTTTAATATATCTAATAATAAAAGAAATAAAACTTTACCACTCCAAATAATAATTTAACCTTTAAAGTATACCGTATAATAGAATATTCAAATGTGCGTATGATTTAAGAAACTTTTTTTTTTTTTTTTTTGGGGCTAAAGATTTAAGAAACTTAAGATGGTGAAGAGGACCTGATTCAATATATTATTATATTAGATTGTTATATTAGCGCCGTCCTCTGTCAGATAAGGCCTACCTTGTCGACAACACTTGCCCTCACCTGAACGCCACACCCTTCTGGGTAATGTTCTCCTCCTACGCATCAACCCTCTTATTTTACAACCATCGCCGTTTTAATTTGGATAATTTCAATTCCTTTTCGGGCGAGTTGGATATTGAGCTTGACGCCCAAGTGAGAATGTGGGATCATGTGTACGTTTTATATAATTATAGTATTCTTATTTTCTAAAATTTAAATTTATAGTTTACTTTTCACAAAAATCCGTGTTTAATTCATTTAATAATCAAAAATCATGACTCCTGGTAAACGTTAGATACTCACTCCTCCCATCTCATATATAAACAATTTTTAAGAGAGGTTCCTTGATCTCATACACACACAGGTAAAAAATACAGGTAACATTTAAATTTTTAAGCACTTTATTTAAGATGCAATTTTCTATAAGGTCTTTTATTAAATGAAGTAAAGAAAAATGAATAAAAAATGATAGTAGAGGAGTTTCTGCCATAAATAATATATTTCATAAAAGAAAACTCAATTTTTAAAAAAATTAAGGAAAAAATTACTTTCAACTACTTATACTTATATACAACAACAATGAACAAACTTTTTAAGAGCTTTATTTGGTTTTCTCCATATTATTCTCTATTTTTCTATTGAATCTTGCTACGGGCATGAGTTTTATTGTTATCTTTAATTCATTGCACATTATGCCTAGCTAAATTTGTCATTTAGGATTATTTTTACCTATTGTATGGATTGGAACTATTAGATTTTCTTTTTTTGGCTAATTATTGAGAAGATATACTTTTTTTTATGCTTAATGACTATCTTGTGCTTGATCATCACATGATTAGATTAGTTCAATTGAACGATGCTTAAAAGAATTATTTTAGTTGTAAAACTTGAGAAAAATCATATTAGACTTAAAGTTTATAGATTAAATGAATGAATTATTATTAGAATAGAAATATATCTAATAATATACACTACAAGAAAATCATAGAGTTGCGACGGAATTTGCGAGGAAAAACAATTCCGTCGCAAAATTGCAAAAATTTGCGAGGGACAAAACATTCCCTCGCAAAAAGCAGATTTTTGCGAGGGAATTATTATTCCCTCGCAAAAATCAGTTTTTTGCGAGGGACTCCAAGTTCCCTCGCAAAATGTCTCAATTTTGCGAGGGAACTTTGAGTCCCTCGCTAAATTGTCAAATTACCGCAGGAGCTTTAGTGCCAAAATGTGCCCAAATTTTATGAGGGAATATTCTTTCCCTCACAAAATGGGGACATTTTGCGAGGGACGGTTTATTCCCTCGCAAAATGGTTATATTTTGCGACGGAAACAAAATTCCCTCGCAAAATGTAACCATTTTGCGAGGGACTACTGTGTCCCTCGCTAAAGTGTAAAATTTTCGTGGGATTTTTTTCCGCCAAAATGTCCTCAATTTTGCGAGGGAATTTCTGTTCCCTCGCAAAATTGTTACATTTTGCGAGGGAACTATAATTCCCTCACAAAATTGCTTTGCGAGGGAATTTTTCTGTTCCCTCGCAAAATAATGCCCTAATTCTTTAACATTTCCGATCAGTCTCTTCGATGCACTCAGAGTTCGATTGAGCATCTTTTATTTCTCCAGTTCCCCTCCTCGCCAAATCCCCCACATTTTTCCCTCCTTCTCCCATCGTCGTCGTCGCGCCTCCGCCTTGCTTCCCGAAATCCACCGCCACTGAGCTCCTACTCCCTCCCTGTTCCCGTCGTTACTCCTCTTGCAGTCCTCGGTAGTTGGTCCATCTCCCATCGCCCCTGTTCATCCCTCGCCATCCTGGAGGGCAGGTCTTACAAAATTTTTTGGTTTTATTGCTCCTGCTTCCTCGCATCTGTGCTCGTCAAGCCAACTTTGCTTTTTGGGAGGTGAAATAGCGTTTGAAGCGGACATTTCGACGAGACAGCATAGAAGATATATTTCTAGATACAAGTTCTGCAAAACCCACTTGGCCCTAACTGACGATCTCATCTCTCGGGTATTATTCTTTCTTCATGTATGAATTGGTTGCTTGATTAATTCGTATTGTTACGTTTTTCCCCTCTCTTTTTTCTGTTTTTTAAAATGTGCATCTGTTGAACCTTTTAGACCCATAGTTCTGCTTTCAGACCAGGCAGGTACCATCACCATTTCATGATGCTTAGCTTTATTCTGTGTGAATCTGCAGACTTCTTTTTGCAAATAATTTTACCGGGAGAATACCAGAAACGTTTGGATATCTAAAGAACCTAACTGATTTGTGAGTGATATCGTGTGATTATGCAGTTTAGCTTATTCTTGTTGTTGTTTGGCCTTTGTTTTCTCTTTTCTTTGGGGGCCTTTGTTAAATACTGAGATCACCCTCACTTCTGCAGTAGGATAGATGGAAGCAGTTTATCAGGGAAGATACCTAATTTTATTGGGAACTGGACCAAAATTACTATTCTGTAAGTATACTTTTGTTTAAACTTGTGTTCTTGTTTGGTGATGAACCTAAATCTGTGTTATGTTCAATTTATTTAAGACCTTATTACGCTTTTGTTAGGAATATGCAGGGCATAGGCATGGAAGGTCCAATTCCTTCCAACATATTGTTGCTGACAAATTTGGAAGAATTGTGCGTGCTTAATTTTCCTTTTACCCTTATACGTTGTACATTGTTTTCAAACTTAATATTCAATAACGGTTTCTTTTTGTAATATTGAGGAGATATTTTGATTTCAGGAGAATATCGGACTTGAGTGGAATAACCAACATGACATTTCCTAATCTAAAGGATTTGAAGATTTTGGAAATACTGTGAGTTGAAAACTTCCCTGCCATTATGCCAAGAGCTATATATACATTTATTTTGGTTTTTGTATGAAGTGTTTCACACCCTCCTTTCCTATGATTTTAGGATATTGAGAAATTGCCGAATTGTTGGTCCCATTCCTGATGACTTTGGACAAATGACAAGTTTAAAGACTCTGTAAGTTTGCATCATATGAGCAATTTATTAGTTAAAGGTTGTTGAAATTTTCTTTTCTCTAGCTATTTACTGATGTGGTTAATTGATTGCTGGTTACGGTCTACTGATTTGAGTCTTAACTATTTCATTATTAGTTCAATTTTTGCTGGATTTGAGTATGTTTGTTTCTTCTTGGAAGAGATTTTGGCAGATCCTGTTAGCTTCTATGGATTAATTTGTGTTCAAATATGTTTGTCTTAGATGCTTATTTTGGATAAGGCATGTGTGATCGATTCCTAACCTTGCTTCTCCTTGTAGAAGTTGATTTTGTTTGTCTATTGGCTATCAGTCTGAAACTAAAAGAATTAACATTCTCCAATCCTCAAGCATCTGTGATGCTTTTGTGCCTTTTTTGTTCTCAAGCACCTGCAGGAGGATGGCTTGCACATGTCTACATGGAAGAATTTGGGACGTCTCATATTTCCTTGTTATTGACTCTTGGAACACCCCACCTGTAATTTTCTTGTTTATAGATATTAAATCCTCTAAAATGGTTTGAAGTTGGTCAAATGGTTCATGCTTACAGCATAGTTGCTTTACTGCCTTTACAGAATGCATTACTAGTTTTAATTAAATTGAAGTGATCTCTTAGTTCTAAGCAGCATATAAAGACTATTGCTGCTTTTCTTTTATACTTTTTTTTTGTTAGATATGTTCTTTCTTACTTGCTATCGAATTAAAATAATAAAGTCAGCTCAGTTTGGTATCTGTTGATGATGAAGTACTTGTCCATAAACTATCATTAGCTTAAATCCCATTGGGTTTTATATTCTTGCTGTTTATTCCTGAACATTTCGATATTTTTTTCTAATTTTTTGTTTCTTTCCTATTTGTTGTTGAATGCTTTCCTCAACTTGCTGCAGGATGAGACATTGAGGAATGCTGTTGCAACTTTCAAGGGCAAGAGTTGGAACAAAATAGGTATTTATATATATGAATTGTATTGCTATTCAGCTTGATTGTGTAAAGATATCTATTTTCAATATTTCAGTGATGATTCATAGATGGTTCAAGAAGTTTCTTGGCAGTTCATACTAGCATTTTGTGGGAAGTGATTCTGTTCGTATAACACCAATATTCATAGATGATTCTGTTCGTATAACACCAGTTCAATATTTTCCTGAAGTGCAATGTCTGCACAGATGGCAGAAGGTTCTTAATCCTGAACTTTTTAAAGGCCCTTGGACTCCTGAGGTTGAACCTTGTCTTGTTTCCAGTTGGTTAGGTCATTAAATTTATATTAAAAAAAAAAGTGACTTCGTAATGTTGGTTTTGCAGATGATAAGAGGGTAAAGGCGTTAGAACAGACAGTGAGGGAGCAAGGAGCGATGATTGCTACTGTTTAGACCTTTTTTTAGTTCATTTTGAATGCAACATTATCATTTGTAATAATTTGTTTTTACTATGTAAACTCTTATAATTGTTAGAACTTATTTTTATGATATATACAAGTCTTTTTAATTTTAAAGTTTTAATATTTTTTAATTATTTTATTTTATTTTTTCTGTTTTTATATTTTTTTAAAAAACTAAATTAGAATTTGCGAGGGAAAAGGTTTTCCCTCACAAAATCCAGGAATTTTGCGAGGGAACATCATTCCCTCGCAAAATTCCAGTTTTTGCGAGGGAAATTATGTTCCCTCGCAAAATCCAGGAATTTTGCGAGGGAACATTGGATTTTGCGAGGGAAAACCTTTTCCCTTGCAAATTTTGATATTTGCGAGGAAAAATTCTTCCTTCGCAAAATTCAGAATTTGCGAGGGAAAATGACATTTTTGCGACGGAATATTGATTTGCGATGGCCTTTTTTGCGACGGAATTTTTTCCGCTGCAAACCAATTTTGCGACGGAAAAATAGCCTTTTTGCGAGGGAATTTTTCCGCCGTAAAAAATAGTTTTTTTTGTAGTAGCCTAGTCTAATAATGAAGAATTGTTTTGGAACGATGGTTTTTAATTGTTCTAAACAAGAGATTATATATTTTTTATGAAGATTAAAAATCAATCTTGACTAAAGAGACCTTGGCTGATGATTTTAAAATATTTGGTTAGCATATAAACTCATTCAACTAGCATAGCATTAGTGATTTAATTGCATAGTTTCATAAAATACAATGGGGAAGAAGTAATCCTAAGCCAATCCATTTTCCTTTTTTTTTTTTTTGCTCAAGATTCCAATTGTCATTGTTTACTTTATTGTTTTCATTAAAATTCCTTATTTGAGTTGTTGTTTACTTCATTGTTTTCATTAAAATTCCTTAGTTGAGTTATTCAATTTAAAATATTTTCATTTAACCTAGTTAAGAATATGGATACAATAAAAATTAGCTCACTTTATCATAATTCTTGAGGAACAACACTCTTTTTATCACTATACTATTAATTATGACCCGCGCGCTTGCTTGCGATAAGTTAGATAGTGAACACCCACCATTATTAATAACAAGAAACATATGTGTCAATATTTAATTGGATAATTGAATTAAGAGTAAAGGATTTTTCCAGTCACTATAGATAAAGTTATTTCCAATGAGCCCAAAACTACGTCGTTTTGAATTAATGAAGGGTGTTTCCGTAATTTTGTTTGTTTTTTTATCATATGAATTTTATCGAAACACCCTTCATTAATTCACCTAAAATTATAAACACACCCTTCATTAATCTAAAACGACGTAGTTTTGAGATTACTGGCGATAACTTTATCTTCAATGACTGAAGAAATATTTTTCCCTTGAATTAATGAATGTAAATAAAAATGTGAGTTGTTTCTTTGTCGCTAGTAAAAAAAGGAAAAAGAAAAAGAAAGGACTTTATCAACGGAAAAAAAAGGAACGCAATGAGGGGGGAAAAAGAACGGTCGATTTGGATTCATCCCAGCATATCATGACCCTCACTGTACGGAATTACTACCTTGGCCACTTGAGATTCTGGAAGCCACACGTCGCTTTCAGGCTGTTGCAAATGGCTCGTTCTCAGGCGTCACGCCATAACAAACGCGCTTTCCAGTTTCCAGCACTGCGTCTCGAAGACGATGCTTTCTTCTCTCTCACATGCCCTTATTTTTATTTTATTAATTATTTTACTTTTCTCCCAAACAATCATCCTAACCCTATAAATTGCCTTGTTCCTCAATGCCCACATCACATTCGATCCTTCCCTCATAAACCCTTCCAATATCCCACGAATCCTACAATTCTCAGAAGCTGAAACCCTAATTCATCGATCCAAAATCATCATCATGCAATCCATTTCCCTAAATTCACCCTCATTTCTCTCAATTCCGGATTCGAATTTGAGGCCGAGCCTGGGTCGTCGAAAAGCCAGCGTTGTCGTGGCGGCGTGGAGGAGAGAGGCGGCGGATCAGAATTTTGGCGGGAGTACGGTGGACGAGAACATGATCGTTCTGAGGAAGAGAATCCACGAGATGAAGATGATCGAGAAGAACTACGAGCCGCCAGCGGATTGGATGGACTGGGAAAAGCGATACTACACGAGCTATGATTCCATGATTTGCGAGGCACTCGGAGTGTTGCAGACTCAGTTGATGAACACGAGGCCGAGCTTGGCCCTTGGTATGATTGCCTTGCTTGCATTGAGTGTGCCTACTTCATCGGCTTTTCTCTTGTACCATTTGGTGGAAATGTGTAAGCAGATTATGTGAGGGATTCATTTTTCTTGATCTGATAGAAATGAATCAATTAATTCATTGTTTGGAATTAAGAAAAACACCTGTGTGTATATAGTGAGAAAGAATTTCAGTTTGTTGTTTTATGCTAGGATTGATCCGATCTGGGGGTGTTTTTTTAGTACCCAGAATCTGTGTAAGTTTGTGATGTATACAGTATACAGAGTATCCATTGTTGTGATTGATCAGGAAATGTTCATTAAGTTGCTGTTCTTCTTCTCTTTCATAGGCGATTGACCAAACTGATTGATATTTCAATTTTGCAAAAGTAACTGCTACAAGTCCGTGTAATGGACTCTGTTTTAAATCACTGTGTAAACCAGTGCTATTTATAATAATGTACTCTGTTTTGAATAATTCTACTGTGACCTTTAGTTGTTGCCCATGGATCTCTTTGTTTTTTAAGGAGCTGACAGAAAGAAGGACGCAGAATAATTCTACTTCTCAAGTGGACTTGGCATTCATGTTATTTCCCTTCTATTTTTGAAAATCTGGCATATGGTTGTTATTTATTCGTAAGATACACTGGATTTGATCGTTTTTCTTGGTCCTATAATGCTCATGTAATTAGGCTTATAAGTTCCTCTGAATTAAAAATGAACAAGACCAAGAAAAGAGAGAGAGAGAGGGAGAGCTTACAGTGCCTTTGGATGGATAGATGGACTGCTTTTGGATGTCTTTGGGAATGACCAAATGAAAGGAAACATATAGACAGTTTATTCGGCTGCTTGTCTGGTTTACAGTTAAAAATGAGCTTTTGCAATTTTTGAGACAAGCTATTTTAATATTTTCATTTAGTTTTTCTCTTTGTTTTTGACTTTTTTTTCCCAATCCAACTGCTAGAAAACCTACAGTTTGGAATCCCTCCCAAAATCTGCCGTACATAGGAAAACGCCTGTGTGCATGGTGAAAGAAAGAATTTTTGAGACGGGTATGTTTGGAATCCCAATTGAGCCTCCAATCGGCAGTTTGGAGGCCCAGTCGGGCTAACCTTTAAAAAAGACACGTATTTGGTATCTGTTAACAATTATAATTAGAGGAATATATTTATAGAAGACGAAGAATCTTGTATTAATATCAATAAAAGCAATATGTTTATACAATATAGCCCACTTGGGTTTAATAATAATCATCCCTCACTTAAAGGTGATTAACAACTAATCCTAACTTTAAGGATCTAGGAGTGACTTCCTTCCCTAGGAAGAGACTCAAATTAATCTCTCTCTAATATGATGAGGATCTCACTGTCCAACAAACTCTCTCAATAGTTAAGACTCCTTATATATAGACCAGGCCCTAACTTTCAGTAACTAATCAATTAATCACCTATATTTTTAATACGCTCCCTCAAGTTAAACATTATTTATTTCAGATGCGCTTAACTTGAATAACACAAAAATAAGGGAACTCAAAAATAAGAGGTAAGGTAATTAAGTTGACAGTTTTCAATCAACAAAAAAATAATATAAAGATTTCTTCAATTCACAACTTTCTTATCCATATCCAATTCGGAAATGCTTCACTTTTGAAATGCTTCAGTCTCTACAATCATTGGTTCTCATTTTGCAGTGCCACCCAATCACTGACCATATCCCTTGTTTTTGGAACACCATAACACTACAGTCACCTTGCTTGAACTTTGTCATTAAACATGATCCATACGCTTGGTCTACTGCCACTAAAGCCCTTGAAATACAAACTTTGCTTTAAATCTGATGATTCCATTGGTATATGCAAGTATACACAACTTCTAGGAATCTTAGCCCCAGCAGCTGAGAAGCGCTTCAAGCTTCTCAGCTGCTGTTTGGAATGCACTTTCTGGCAATATGTCAAACATCATAGTTGAAGGAGGCTAACTAAGTCTGTATGGCCGTGTATCCATACCATCAGTCAACAAAACTACCTATTTAAGTCCATCAATACGGCTAACTGCCCAAAGTAGCTTATCATCAATGAATTTAGTGTCAAAACAATAGGGGTGAAAGTGTTGATCTGCATCCTTCAAAGTATTATGAAGTACGTAGTATTGACTCTTTCCACGAGTCCAACAGCACCAAGACTTCATGGTTTCACTTCATTTTATTCCCAACCTCTTCTCAAACCAGATTTTTTTTTTACTTGGCTCTCAATAAAACTGACAACCAAACCCAGGGTTGACAGACATAATCAAGACCAAATCAACCACATCAAGGACATATTCAATCGCACTTAATGGGGTACCGGGGTTTAGGACAACTCCAGCTTTGGCTCCCAGGTTTTTCACTTGATTAACTGGACTATGCAAATGGATGGTGGAAGATTGCTCACAGTGGACACTGACTTATGTCAGCGCCTGCCTTAATAAAATCAGGAACTCACTGTTCAGGTTCTACAATCATCAAGTGCACATCCAATCATAATATTTGGTACAAAACGACCATCCATTACATCAACAAGGATCCAATCACAGATTCAAAAACCAATTCCCTCGAAATTGTGGATTCAATAACCATTCCAAATTCCATCACCAATTCCATTGAGATTCAAGAATATATTTTCCCCGATTGCAGTAGTAGCATCAAAACTGGCAGTAAAGTGGCAATATGTAAAAATGCTTGCAAATCATTTGTGTAACATCCCAAATTTGGGATTTGGAATTAGAAATATTGTACGGAAATTTCTAATGAAAATTTAGTCTAAAATAATTATTGAAATTTAAGGACTTATTTTCTTGGGAAATTCAAAGAAAATAGTTAGAAGTCGATTTATAGTCCAAGATTTTTAGAGAAATTACTTTAAGGGTTAAAGAAGTTAATTAAGAAAGAAAATCCTTAAATAAAGTTAATGATTAATTTCTAACATGTACCTAGTATTTGCAATTAAATGAATGAATAGCCTAATTGCAAATAAGAAGCTTGAAGGGGCAAATTAGATAATTTTATTGGGCCTCACAGCCACCTCAATACATCTGGTTTTCCTAAATTACCTGACAAGTTTATGCCCAATTTATTCAATGATACCCATAGGCCCAAAAACTCATCTACACATTCATATATACAACACACACCCTCAATGTTATATCACCAAACCCAATTCATTTTAATTCCATCAGACCAACACCCAAAACACATCAGCTTTCTCTTATTCAGTCCGCCAAAGCACGAAACAGCAGGAAAAAAAACACACACACACACACACAACGCCGTTCACGCAACAGCAGACCTGGCATCTCGAGCCTCACCCAGCGTTTGACTGTTGGCTCCTCCTTGGACCAGACTCTTAATCTGCTATATAGTCTCAGCTCCTCTGATCTCCTCCCATAGTCCCATTCACGAAGCGGAGTTGAGAGTACGAGAAAGAGGGAGTCCGAGAGTGAAAGGGAGACCGAGAGAAGGAGGAAGAGAGAGAGAGAGAGAGAGAGAATGTTGAAGATCAGAGCTGTATGTGTGCTCTGTTTTAGAACAAGAGAACAGGGAAAGCTGAGAGAGAAGGAGAGAGAGAGGGAGTCGAAGAGTGAGTGAGAGAGTTTCACTCCTTGGTGACCTGCGTGTTGCATTCAAAAACAGAGGTGAGCTTTCTTCACTGCACGTAGTATATAAATATATAAGGTTTAGAGAATCAAGTGGAAAACAAGAATATCTTATATATGTGTATGTTTGTCAGTGTATGTTTGTCAGCATGAGTGATAAATCTCAATTTAATATATTTTATCCCGCCTTATTCATTTATTTTGGGGACTATTTTAGGCTAATTTGGATTTATTAGACAATATTTGGATTGTTAGCCTATTTTAGGAAATAATATAAATCAGAATTAATTATGAGATTATTGGACTTAAATTATCAATATTCTGATTGAGATCTTGTGATTGAATAATATTTGTAATTATATGATAGATCACGATTTTATTTAATTCTTGCAGGATAAGAAAAAGCATATTGGAAGATTCTACGATGCAGAATTAACCTTAGAAGCTAAAAGAAGATCTGATTGTGGAATTTTGTTGAGCTTTTAGAATTTTAATTGTCTCAAATTGATACCCAAAAACCCTCTCTTTCTCCTATAAAATTAACCTAGTAACTGCAAAAAGATTTCACGCTCTCCTGGAGAGAGCCGAGAGCAACGACGCTGGAGAAAACGCAGAGACAGCCACCAAGAGGAGAGTATTGGATTGATTCAATCATTCATTGAATCCACTCACGGGACCCACCTTCACCTATTCCATCAATATATTCCACTCTTCCTTTATATTCGCACTCGCAACATCTACAGATTAATCATTAAATCATTCATTCACAATTCATCTTCCCGAATGGATGTGGTTGATTGCATGAAGCTTGGTGTGGACAATATTTTCATGGAAGCTTAAGCACTTTTAGGAGGCAACTTGGGAAGAGCATGGAGAAGGCTAGAGCCTAGAGTTTTACACTTGAAGATCATAAGGGAGTGTTATTCTTTTTATCTTCTTAATCCAAACTTGAGGTTCTTTAGTTTTAAAGGGTTTCAAGTTGTGTTAATTGAGAACAATCTAGTTTTAGATTGTAAACATATTTCTTTTGGATTGGATTGATAATTTGAAGTTTTTTATGTGAGACAATTGTTGGAGTTTTGTTTGCAACCTTTTGATTGTCAATTGAATTATTAATTGAGTTTTCATTATTAATTTAATTGTCAATTTGGTTTATCATCTTAATTGTTTAATTGGGTTGATAAATTATCTAGTTGTTCAATTGGATAATTGTAAACAAGATTTTCAAAACTATTTTAAATGATTGATCTTTAATGAGTTTAATTAACCACCGCTTATTGCATTATTAGTTGGTTCTGGTTTAATTGATTGCTTTAGCAACGAAAGTAAGCTCCATCAATGAGAAAGGAGAAAGGAAAATATGAAAAACTTTGCTATTATGAATATAGAAAAGTTGATGCATATATATAAAATAGAGGGAAGGAAAATAAGAAGAGAACATATATGTACATATCACATTGAAAGAGTAGTGGTAGTGTGCTGATTAATATCTATATTTATACTGATGTGTGTTGCTGATATAGCGTTGCACCATATGTATAGAAACTTAACGTGTCAAAGAATACTTATATATATATATATATATATATAAAGATGTCGTTGAAACATAGAAGAGAAGCTTAGCTGTCGTTTTTCTTTTATATAAATAGAAGTTGCTGTCATTATAAATACTAGCGCTACATATATATAAAGGTTGCTGACCTATCATCTTATAAATAAACATTGCTTTATTTCATGTATATATAAAAATATATATAAGTTTGTAGGTCTCTGCATGTGAAGAGAGAAAAGGAAAACTTGGATGTTAGACGTAGATATACATATACATATGCGTGTTGTTTGCTGCATAGGATAAAAGGAGAGAAATAAGTCGTCATAAGCTATATATAGGGAAGAAGAAAACAAGCATATATACACATGCACGTTGTTGATCGTGAAAGTGAGAAGAATGGGAAACTTTGATAATTGGTTTTACTGCTCACACACACACATTTATATATATTTATATGTTGACGTGGGTTAGTGTTTGTTACACTCTTAATTAAAGTGATTGATCTGAGGGGAAAAAAAAAAAAAAAGTGATTGAGGCCATGCTTTAATATTGGGAAAAGTTTTTGGGGTTTAAAATAATTATAAAGAAAATAACAACAACAATAATAGAATGGATAAATAAAAATAAATAGATATTGTTATTATTATTATTAATAAAAAGGGGATAAATAATAACAGGAGTTATTAATTAATAATAGACAAAAAAAGGGGGTTATTAATAAAAAGGGTATTATTGATAAGAGAATTTTTAGGAATTAATCCACTTTTAATCCTCTAAAAAGTAATTTGCGTAAATAGTTACTTCACGACGCAAGAAGGATTAATAACAATGATAAATATTTATAGGTATATTTTGACACCTCTACTGATCCCAACACCTTCGGACGGAATTAAGGATTCAAGCTTAAGGTGGGTAACTGTTATTTTATTAGCTTTTATGTATGTATTTCATGTATGACTGATCATGGTTGCTAGATAATTTTACATATGTGTATCCTAACTATAGATTGAGGCTACGTGTTTCATAGGGCTGCATGTCCTAAAATAGGGCTGCGGTCCTTGGCCGGTAACTGCGGTCACAGTGCGACTTGTTTACTATGAATTATTCTATACATATACATGTGTTATACTATCATTTACATTTTATATTTGCATAACTGTTACCCCTGGGATTCATTCATTCGAACTCCAGACCACATGAAAAAGACAGGTAATGATTTGGGATCAAGAGGCAAAATGTAGCTGTAAGAGTTACAGCGGAAGGAACCTAGGGAAAATATTAGTAGACGAATTGTAGTTATTTGTTTATCATTTGTCTATTTTTGGATTAATATATTAATATCCTATTATAGGGCAAACTCGAAATCGCGAAAAATTTATCCTCATATTTTCAATTAAGTTATTTTATGAAAGTTTTATTCCGCATTTGAGTCGTCCAAATTACTTCGATGCATATGCGCTATAACTCTAATAAATAAAGACGCATTTAGGAAGGGCGTTACAAGTTACAATTTGCGAAAATATTTTCTCTTAGAGAACTTAATCAAGCAGATTCAATCTTCATCACCTGGTATGAATCTTTCTCTACTGCTGATTGAAGAAGGAGAAAAAAAACGAACAAAATCAAGACAGAGGCAAGCACGCAACACTCTACGCTGCGCAACTGATAGTCGGAATCACAAGATAGGAGCGAGGAGGCAACATTTCTCTGCTCTTAACTCTACATATGTTTTGAATCGCTGAGACCTCCACCAAGAACAATTGCGCCGAGACCAATTTGAACCCTAACCCGCGATTCACAATCCCACCAAGAACAACAAATCTTTCACCAACTGATGCAAGATAGGAGCGAGGAGGCGACATTTCTCCGCTCTCAACTCTACGTATTGTTATGGACCTAGGAACATGGGCCACGAAGCCCAATCCACTATGCCATCATCTACGGTAACTACCCCCACTAATATCGCTACTAACAGCATATCCCGGGATTATGACTCACGAATAGCCGAGTATCTCGGACACGAATCCTAACTACCACTCCCTATAAATAGGAGATCACTCCACTGGGGAACGGTACGCTGTATCAACTCGTTTCCTTCCCCATTGAGCACACACCCCACACCCAGTGGCTAAATGCCGAAATTCTATTTGAATTACGTTGGCTTTGATCCCTGACTCAGGGTACGTAGGCCTTAGGCATTGTTCCTAGTTCAAGCCATAATCCAGACAGACATAATCCACACACGAACACGTATGTTCCAAATCGGTGACGAAATGACAGAATGAACAACGGCATGATTAATGGCCAACTCTTGCGAAATGACGGTGAGGGAATGACAGAATGGGCTCTTTCTTGAAAGTGGGGCCTCCTTTCTTTGGATTCTGACAATGAACATGGAGATTCCTTGAATATGGGTCTCGTTTCTTTACATTCTATGATTGAACTATTTGGGCAAATTATATCAAAAAAAAAAACTCTTTGGGCAAATTAACCTGGCATCGTGCTTCTTGGGCTTTCTTGGTTTTGGGCTCTGATCTTTTCAATCGTTGCAATCACCTGAAATGCAGGAATCCAAGAAAGAAACCAAAAAGAAACACATGGGCCTCAATGATTGAGCATTAACCACAAGCAAGAAACATGTAAACAAACAGGCCCACACAGTACAGTCTACTCTTATTCCATGTTAACAATTGCAATTAGAGGAATATATTTTAAAAAGATGAAAAATCTTGTATTAATATCAGTAAAAGCAATATGCTCATACAAACTCAGTTAGGTTAAGAATAATTATCCCTCACTTGAGGTTGATTAACAACTAACCCAGACTCTAGAGATTTAGGAGGGACTTCCCTCTCAAAAGATAGAGAGAAAGAGACTCAAATTAATATCTCTCTAATATGATAAGGATCTCACTATTCAAGACAACCCTCTCAATAATTTTGACCCAAGACTGGGCCCTAACTTTCCATAACTAAAAAATTAATCAACTATATTTCTAGAGTTATCACATGTTTGCCAAATGCTGCTTATCAACCAATCGGCCGATGTCCAGAAAGCTCAAAAAGGTATCACATGTTTGGCAACTGTTGCTTATCAACCAATCGGCCGATCTCCAAAAAGCTCAAAAAGGTATCACATGTTTGCCAACTGTTGCTTATCAACCAATTGGCCGATCTCCAAAAAGCTCAAAAAGGGAGCTTTTGAAAAGCTCTGATTTCCAACCTGTCGCGTGGGCCCACCAGTAACGGCACTGTCTACTGCTTCTCGTTCCCTCTTCGCGGATGTTACAGGGGAGCTCTCTTCTCTCTCGGTGAAGTTCCATGAAGCTAAGCAAGATAAGGGAGGAATAGAAGATGGAATAACAGAGGATTTGAAGGCTTTAAGAGCTTCGATGTCAGAGGGTAAAGTGCGTGCTTGAAACAGAGGAAGGCACATAATGAGAATTAGGAGACGAGGAAGAAGAAGAGGTGTAGCAGAATTGAAGAATGTGTTGCCATTACCAGATCTCGCGAGGATTTCAGTGAAGGAAAGCAGAGAACAAAAGCTGCTGGGAATGGAAGAGGAAGAAAGTGGGAGTGGTAAAGCAGAGAAGAATGAGTGTAAGGAATGAATGAATTGGACTTTTTTGAGACAGTGGGTTTTGAGTTTTGTGTTTTGACCAAATGGTTGGAGTCTTGGAGATCTAGGTAGGTTTGGTTTCGACTGGGCAAATAAACGTGGTAGTACAGACTGTGGATTTTGCTTCTGATCGCACCAAGTTCAGTGGTGAGGGTTAATGCATTTTTTTTTTTTTTTTTTTGGATACAAGGCAATAGGGAGGGGGATCGAACCGAGGACTAGGAAGGGAGAAATTAATCCCAATACCACTGCACTGCACTACTAGTAGTGCTGGTAGGATTAATGCATTTAAATCACTTGAAAAATGCAATTTTGTTTCTAAAAATTGCTCCTTTTTTTTGTTTGTTTGCTTTTTTAACTGTATCTTTATTCATTAGATATAGGGACCAAATGCACCAAAATTAAATTTTCTAAGGTAGCATTTTTCATTGTTTTATCATTTTGATTTTAATTTTTTTCTTATAAATATCTCAAAAGCTACTTATGTTACCATTATACTAAATAAATTTCAATTTCACAAAAGTTACTTATACTACTGCTAATCTAACCATAAACCATATTTCACAATTTAATTTTTCGATAAATCAAATTAACTGTAAGTCATTTTTCTTACCTCTATCACAATGATAGTTCTTTCACTTGTTATTGATAAGTTATGAAACTTTTTTAATATTATTTTCTTAATTAAAACAAGCTATGAGACTTTGTTAATACTTGTATCATTTTTTAAATTGAGACGTTGGTTTCATTTTCCCTAGAGATTATGACAATGTGTTATCTTGTACGAAAAAGATGAGATGGATGTGTTATGCTATAAGAAAAGATAAGGTATAAGGATAAGGAGTGACGTAGGTAGGAGTTACGTTTGTTAAAGAGAAAATGATAAAAATCTTTTAAAATACTTCGTAATTCATATGTTCAAGAAGTTGCAGTGAGATCAAACGATTGAAATCTTTTGAAAACTATAGAGAAAATTTTCAATAAAATCATTTAAAGTAATTAGGAGAGATAAAAAAAAACCTTTATGCTTTTAATGTTTACTTTTATAAAATTAAAAAAAAAATATTCAAAGTAAAATTTTGGTTAACAATTTATTTTTAGAAAAAAGGAAGTCGCGTTTCTATCTTCCCCGCTGGACGGTTTGGATCGCTTATCTCCGTGATGTGGTTTTGTCCTTCTCTGGCCCGTTTGCCGTTGTGTCCTTCAAAATTATTCACCTTATTTTAAAGGGATAGGATATTGTTATTACCATGTTTTTTACTACTAATATTACTATCATTTTTCCACCATTAGATCAAATCTTATCTACCTTTATAATTTTTCTCTCCTATTAAAATTCTAATCTAACGGTAGAAAAGTGGTAGTAACAAAAAATGGTAGTAACAATATCATATCCCTATTTTAAAGAGGGAAACAAATTCTTTAAGTTATAAGAGATCAAAACATTCTCAACAAAAATTTAGATATTAAAAAAGCTTTAAAAAGTTGTTAATCTCACAAATAAAATTTTTAATGAAAAATTTCTGATATATAAATTCCTTTTAAGATTTTTTTGACATTTTTTTTATCTCTTAAGACTTGAAAGAAATTTTCCCTAAAAATAACAACTTTGTATAGGAAAAAAAGAAAAAGAAAAAAAGAAATCAACTTTTGATAATAATAAAACAGCCAAACATGTTATATATAAGGGAATAAAATTTAATATATATTTTTAAGAAAAAATGTGTGGTTTGTTTGTTTGTTTGTTTTTTGATACTGTTGAATATAGACCTACGGTACGTATGGTCGATCCATGACGTATATTTGGACTAAGTTCTGCATTGTTGTTTGTGTTTTTGGCTTTTCTTTCAGTTTTGTTTTTTTAAAATCTGAACAAACAAAACAACATAAAATTCATGGTACAAAGTTTAATGATCTATATGGCCTTTTTTAAAGATTTAAATATGGGGTTTACACTCCTCATATTGTATGAGAATAAAAAAAATCCTACATACATGAAATAGTGGGACCCACATCTTTTTTATAAATTTTTTTTAAAAAAACTCAAGCATAAAAATAGTAAGACTCACATCTTTTTGTATCTATAACATGAGGATATACATTTCCTACAACATGAGAAGTATATTTTTTTAAAAATGTACTAAACAATGAACTTTGTTTTAATGATATTAGAGTTAGATTGATCCCTAAAACTAATACATACTAACTATGAGTTATATATTGTAACATCCCAAATTTTAGGATATGGGATTAGAAATATTATATGGAAATTAATTATAAAATTTTGGCTTAAAATAATTGAGAGAATAATCATTAGAAAATTAGGCTTATTTTTTTATTTATATATATAATCCTAAAATTTGGGATGTTACATATATACAGTTAGATATTCATCCATTTGAAAAACCTGGCTCATCAAAACGATATCCTAAGTCTTAATCTTAAATGTTCTTTGAGGAAAAAAAAGAAAAAGAAAAAAAGATTATGTGAGTTTTGATACAGATTTTATATTCCCTTCGGTTCTAATTATAAGATCTAATTGATTTTTTGGAGATATTAAAGAAGCTAATTAAATTACTTTAGAGTATTTTAATTTGGATAAAGTATTTCTCTAGTCACTGGAGATAAGTTTATCTTCATTGACCATAAAACTACATCGTTTTGAATTAATGAATGGTATTTTCGTAATTTTGTTTACTTTTTTATCATATGAATTTTACTAAAACACACTTCATTAATTCACCTAAAATTACAAACACACCCTTCATTAATTCAAAATAACGTAGTTTTAAGGTCATTAGAGATAAACTTATCTCCAGTGACTGGAGAAATATTTTTCCCTTTTTAATTTTTAATTTTTTTCAACCTAATTAGTTTGACTAATAAATTAGTATATAATCTAAAGATCACAACATATGAAAAAATTAAGTAACTTATTTAATTTACTTAATCTTTCAAAAAAAAAGGAAAAATTATAATAAAGGACCTAAGAAAAATAATATTTATTAAGAAGGACCATAAAAATTGGTAATTATTTTGAAGGACCAAAAATTAAAACATTCAAATAGAAAGACTAAATTGCCCTTAATCAGATTTTCTATATTATCTCTAATTAAATCAGAATCTGTTTTTTTTTTTTCTTGATATGTAGAATTTGATTGATTGAAAATAATAAATGGAAAGTTTCACTATGGGTCTTTCTATGTCGCCGATCAATATGACCCTATTACGCCTGTTGAAATATTAAATAAATTTATATCATTAAGTATTGTATAAATATATTTAATGAAACCTCCCACAATACTTAATGATATAAATTTATTTAATTTTTCATTAATTTTTTTAATATATCATATTTTTCAATTCAAAATTATTATATTTAAATTTGAATTTTTATTTTTAATATTAAAATGTAACTTTAATATAAATTTGGAATATTCTAAGAGTAATGATAATATTTTCTTATTTGTAAGATTTACTTTCTCAGTACCTTTCCACAAGTTCTTGACTTCTTGAGTGAAAATTAAAAGATTCATGACATGTTTGTGAAAGATTTGTTGTGACACCGTTGTTTTTAAATTTATTTAAATGTATCATTTTTTTTCCTCTGGTAAAAAAAATAATTAGCATTTTTTTTTCAAAAGAAAACCCATTTCAATGATAAAATTTTGAAAAAAAAGGGGATCCTATTTCAAAAGAGTAAACAGTAGGCGGATTTTATAAGATAAAAACAAGAGTAACAGGGTCATATTGATCGGCGGCAAAGGAAGACCCATACTAAAACTTTCCATTTATTATTTTCAATCAATCAGATTCTACGTATAAAAAAAATTAATTAGATTCTGATTTAATTAGAGATAATATAGAAAATCTGATTAAGGGCAATTTAGTCTTTCAATTTTAATGTTTTAATTTTTGATCCTTCAAAATAATTACCATTTTTTATGGTCCTTCTTAATAAATATTGTTTTTCTTAGGTCCTTTATTATAATTTTCCCCAAAAAAAAGTCAACTAGATCTTATAATTAGCACCGGAGAGTAATAGCTATTCAATGTTGTAGAATATAAATGACTTTAATATTAAATAATAATTCAATTAACTTAAAATTATAAGACTTAATCTGTTTTTTTTTTCAAAAAAAAAAAAAGGTTGAGGGTTCAATAAAAAGAACTTTGAGAAAAATAATTGGGAAATTACACTTACATACAGGTCCCTTCAAATGACAAAATTACACAGAAGTCCCTAGGGACTTCTGTGTAATTATTTGTGAAAGTATTCTGTGTAATTATTTGTGAAAGTAAAATTACTAATCTAACCTTCATGTCTTCCAATTCCTCTCTCTCCATTCTCCTTCTTCATTCTCCTATCTCTCTCATCTCTCCGTTTTCTTCTCTCCCGTCGGCCATCCCAGAGACCGGAGCTAATGGCAGAGCCACATTTGCGCCACAGTCCACAGGTGCAGACACAAACATCTGGGCATGGAGGAAATTTGCAGGGTGAAAAAGCTTACACTGTGTGTATGTGGCTGTGAAGAAGATAGCGAACGCTTTTGACAATATCATGGACGCTAAGCGCACGCTCCGTGAGATCAAGCTTCTTCAGCATTTGGATCATGAAAATGTGTGTATCTCTCTCCGGCAAGTGAATTTTAGATATGGCGTATAATTGGGGTTTATCTTGTTGTCTGCTGTTTTGTTTCGATTACTGGTAATATCCTCTAATTTTCTCCCCTTTTGGGAATTGAAACCCATTTCTAAAATCTGTGCATAACAGGTAATTGCTTTGAGAGATGTGATTCCACCACTGTTGCGTAGAGAGTTTACCAATGTCTACATGACCTCTAGATGTGTTTGTACCAGTGTACACAATTTTCCTTTTGCCAATAGTTTCTAGAAATCGTGAATACTTCACTTTTTTGCTATGCAGGGAGCCAGCATAGGTGATCACTATGTCACCATTGCACCCGTTGAGGACTACCAGCTGCCTCCTCATGTTCGTCCTTCAGGACCAGTAAGTACCAGATCATTAATCCAAATTTTGTTATGCATCTTAGATGAAATTGCTTCTCTGCTGTTGTAGAATTATAGGCTACTCAAAAGAGAATGATAAGCAATAATTTACCAGATTTACTTTTTGTTGACAACTTTAGAAACATGTGTCCAACTTCATGGTGTTGATGAACCAATGCATGCAGTGTTCACTGTGTCATAATGTTAATAAGATGAAGGTTTTCAGCATCTCTTTTTTTGTTTTTCTCTGCATTTTCCTACAAAATGACGGCACAAAATCAGCTTGAACTTGAGACTATATAAATGCACATCTATTAGGAAGGAAATCTTCAGATCTTTAGTTGGGTCTAGATGGATTGTGAATCTTCACTAGAAGATGATTATTTTTTATTAGATTCATACCCCTTTTCCAGAATTATGAATCTAATCTCTCATTATTCTAATTCTTTAAGGTATTGCGTACAGAGTTTCTATCCTAATGGACATTGTTTCTTGCAGGCGAAAAAACCAACGCCTGCGACAGTAAAGAAGGCTGAAGATGTGGTAAGCCCCATGCTTGCCAAGGGTTTCATTGTAGGAAAGGATGCAATCAACAGGGCAAAATCCTTTGATGAATGCCATTTCTTGACTTCAAATGCTTCCGCCACAGTAGTTTCCATTGATCACAAAATGCGTTTAAGGGATAAACTAAACGTTGGAATAGGCATACTGAATGAGATAGTGAAAGAGATGAATGACAAGCTTCTAATATCTGAAATGACCAAGTCTGCTTTTGCTGCTGCTGATAGTGCTCGATTGGAAGTGAATGACCAACTATTTGTTGTAAAGTAGTTGAAAGTATTGGCTTTCATATGACCTTATTTTGCCAATGTATATAATTGGAAGTGAATGTATATAGTATTGGTCCAAAGGCCATTTGCAACAAGAAATTCTATATTTATAACAACAAATTCCTATTTTAACAACAAGTTTTGAAAACCTAGATTTTTTCAATTCTGAGGTCCAGAGGCCATTTTCAACAAGAAATTATATATTTACAACAACAAATTCCTATCTCAACAATAAGTTTTGAAAACCTAGATTTTATCATTTCTGAGGTCTAGAGAGGCTATTTACAACAAAAAATTCTATATTTTACAACAGCAAATTCCTATTTTAACAACAAGTTTTGAAAACCTGGATTTTTTCAATTCTGAGGTCCAGAGGCCACTTGCAACAAAAAAAATTTTATATTTACAACAGCAAATTCTTATTTTAATAACTAGTTTTGAAAACCTGGATTTTTTCAATTTTGAGGTCCAGAGGTCATTTGCAATAAGAAATTATATATTTACAACAGCAAATTCCTATTTTAACAACAAGTTTTGAAAACCTGGATTTTTTTAATTCTGAGGTCCAGAGGCCATTTGTAACAAGAAATTTTATATTTATAACAGCAAATTCCCATTTTAACAACAAGTTTTGAAAACCTGAATTTTTTCAATTTTGAGGTCCAGAGGCCATTTACAACAAGAAATTCTATATTTACAACAGTAAATTCCTATTTTAACAACAAATTTTAAAAGCCTGGATTTTATCAATTCTGAGGTCCAAGACCATTTACAACAAGAAATTCTACATTTACAACAAAAATTTCCTATTTTAACAACAAGTTTTAAAAACCTAGATTTTTTTCAATTCTGAGGTCCAGAGGCCATTTGCAATAAAAAATTCTATATTTACAACAGCAAATTCATATTTTAACAACAAGTTTTGAAAACTTGGATTTTTTCAATCAGAAACCAATAAAACAGAGTAGTCCCTCTGTTATTCCTTTGTTACCTTTCCAAAAAACAGAGTACCATGTCATTAAATGTCGGAGATTGATCCACCTATCTTGCTTACGTGATTTCTCCGTTTTTCCCTTTTTGACAAATCCAGTTCTCTCGTGCACGACATGTTTGCTTTGATTGTTTCCTTTTTTATGCACTATAGGCAAAAAGGTAATTTTACTTTCACAAATAATTACACAAAAGTCTCTAGGGACTTCTGTGTAATTATATCATTTGAAAGGACCTATACGTAATTATCTCTGTTCCTTGGGATAATTTTCTCAAAATAATTTGCCCCCCAATCATTCTCACACTTCATCATACGTAATGACAGCCGACAAAATCTGGCCATAGCTTGAGCTGACTGCAGATTTTTGTGCTTGGCTGATGAGATTAGTCCCATAAGCAAATAGGCAATTCCGTGATTAACTTCTCCACTGGCCGAAGCCCGAAGAACTCGAAAGATTCTTCTTCGCAAATCTTCAGTTAGAGAGCGTGTTGAGTTTTCATCTCTTGATTTTTAACTTGTAAGTTCCCTAATTCTTCATCCCCTTCCCTGCAATTGCTTCATTTTGGTGAATCATTCATTTTATACGGTTCTGGGCGCATTCTTCTTATCACCCTTATCGTGCGCTGTTCGGTTTGGCCGGAGTTTATCAACAATTCCGTGAATCCTTTTATCGAGGCGAGATAAACATGAATATTCCACTTTTGTAACTCTTCGAAGGGGTTTCAAATTTTCTTCATCTGCTGATTTTAAAATTTTGACTTGCCCTATTTCTTAAGCCCCTTCCCTTATAATCTGCTTTACTTGTTCAATGAGCAATATGCACTCTTTCCATTTGATTTTTTCTGAGATTCTGGTCACAGTTTTGAGATCTTGTATTGATTTCAATGATTTTGGATAAAAGAATTTTGTGGTTAATATAATTCAGGTATTATCGTGTACAGATTTGTGAAACCCTGGATCCCCCCCCCCCCCCCCCCTTTTTTTCCTCTTGACCGATAGTTATCATAATTTTGATGGATTTTCGGGTAGAGGTCTTGAACATTTACTTATGTAGTGCTATGTGAACTATTGCAGAAGGGAATTTTATTCTTCGTCTTCGAGCTCTTAAGAAAAAATGGCTGGAGCAGTTGTGAATGGTTTACTACAAGTAAATGATGTGAAGTCTAGCGGTGAAGATATTCAGACTGCTATTGTGCCATTGTTGAAACTTCTGTCCCTAACTGTCATAGGGTTGCTGCTTGCAAACCCTAAACTGCAAATCATCCCCAGAGCAACATTTAAACTCCTCAGTAAACTTGTATTTGCTTTGTTCTTGCCATGCCTAATCTTTACTGAACTTGGTGAAAGCATTACTCTTCAAAACTTTGTGGATTGGTGGTTTATTCCTGTCAATGTTCTTGTGAGCACTGCTCTTGGTTGCTTGCTTGGGTACTTGGTGGTGGTCATATGTCGCCCACCTCCTGAACTTAACCGATTTACTATAATAATGACAGCATTTGGAAACACAGGAAATCTCCCTCTTGCTGTAGTGGGTTCTGTCTGCCATACTTCGGATAATCCATTTGGATCAAGTTGCCACTCAAGAGGGGTGGCTTATGTCTCGTTTTGTCAATGGGTTGCTGTAATTCTAGTTTACACTTTTGTTTATCACATGATGGAGCCTCCTATGGAGTATTATGAGGTTGTTGATGAAGGGGGCGAAATTGAGGAAACACTCCCACTTAACGATATCAGCAGGCCTCTCATTGTAGAAGCTGAGTGGCCTGGGATTGAAGATAAAGAGACTGAACATTCCAAGACCCCCTTTATTGCCAGGATCTTTAAGAGCATTTCAGGAGTTTCTGCATCCTCGGTACCTGATCTTGAAGTACAACCCGCAGAAAGCAGTGGGAACAGTCCTCGGTCCATTAGGTGTTTAGCTGAGCCTAGAGTTGTTAGGAGGATCAGAGTTGTCGCTGAACAAACTCCGATTCAGCACATACTTCAACCCCCAACAATTGCCTCTCTACTAGCTATCATCATCGGCTCAGTGCCTCAACTGAAAGCATTTGTCTTTGGTAATGATGCTCCCCTATCTTTCGTCAAGGACAGTTTGGAAATTTTAGGTGGTGCCATGGTACCTTCTGTGATGCTCATTCTTGGGGGAATGCTTGCCGAGGGCCCAAATGAGTCTAAACTTGGACGTAGAACTACAATTGGTATTATTGTGGCTAGACTCCTTGTGCTTCCCACTATGGGAATTGGAGTTGTGACATTGTCTGATAAGCTGAATTTCCTGGTTGTGAATGATGCCATGTTTAGATTTGTCCTTTTGTTACAATACACCACACCGAGTGCCATTTTACTGGGAGCAATAGCCAGCTTGAGGGGTTATGCTGTTAGCGAAGCTTCATCAATTCTCTTCTGGCAACATGTGTTTGCCCTTTTTTCTCTTTCCTTGTACATCGTCATCTACTTCAAAATACTTCCTTTCATCTGATCTTGCTGCATATTTTACTACCTTGTGACTGAGGAGGATCAGATCAGTTAGACCATTGTTACAATTGCATTATCCTCTGGAATACAAGGCTTAATTAAGATGAATTGTTTCCTGCTCCGCACTGCAATGGTAGGTATGATGATGCAAATGGTGGTTTCCTCCCATGATTTTCAGCTTCCAAGTTCAGTGATGTTTTCCTTCTGAAAATATGGTTTTGTCAAACGATTGGCTGTAGTTCCTACTTTTTGCAGACTAATGGGTATTGAATCAACTCAGATGTTAAGCCTTTTATATGGGGACTTTTTTTTTCTGCTTTCAAGTCGATTTGATAATCAACTCCCCCTTTTATGCTGTCTTGTAGTCATTACTCATTGAAAGTGTAAATTGAATGCTTTATAATAGTTTGCTGGGAACCTCTATATTGTTTATGGGGGTGTTTCTGTCCATAGTTAAAATCTGTGCTATGTGAAAAGAGTGAAACTAGTGTAGTTCTCTCTCCTGGAAGTCACAAGCTAAAAACAGTTCAGAATTATTGAGATCCAGTTCATGCTTTCTTTTCTTCTGCATATAATTGAACGTTTGAGCTGGAAAATTTGGTTTCTGCTTATGCACTGAGCTTCTACTTGATAGTAATTGGATATAAGATATGAAAAGTAGGAAGTTCCCTGTTTGAAAGCTTGAGTGAAGTCACCAAAAATTTGCAGATATATGAGATCAAAAAGGAACTTGAAATCCTCACCATGGGATATTATAATGACACAGTCTAGTTTTCTGAAGGAAATTGAATACATTCTTAGGTGTGTGACTTTTCAAGGTTTTGCTTATTTAGCTACTAAATAAATGTTTCGCCTTGGTGATGATTCTGTTTTGATGGGTTTATGTTTTCTGCACAAGAGGTAGAAAGGAAATTGGACAGTTTCTTGAGAGGTGAGAAAATATGCACCATTGCTGCTTAATAACACTAGGGGCTTGTTTGAATTAGCCTCAGAAAAACACTTTCACTTAAACCAGGACAAATACTTCTTATATACTTACCTCGTATACCGTAAATGATGTTAGAAAAGCAACTTATACCACTAATCGGAACAGACAAACTAGACCTGTTTTGATGTAATATAAATCTAGAGATATATAATAACTTATTATCTTAGCTCAAAGTTTATTAGATGAATTTGGTTGTTTTTGGACTAACTTATGTGTGGTTCCTTGGATTCTTGCTAACCACTTTCCAATAAATCACATCATGTTGATCTCAAATCTTCTCCTTCAAAATTCATAATTCCTTGTTTTGTTTGGTTTTTTTTGTCTAGCCTCTTTCTTTTCGGTTGTTTTGTTTGTTTTGTTTTGTTTTTTGCTTTTCTTGTCGTACGAGATTCTTTATTATGTTTGTTTGGCTATTATCATCTTATGGCCCTACTTTGGATATGGAACACCATTTTACGATGGTGTCTCTTTGTCGCGAATGAGGAGGACTGATTTATTATCTTTGAGAAAAACGAAAAGAAGAAATTTAGTTACTTGGGAAGCCTAAATTAGAGAGTGATACTGAATTACATATTCTGAGCAAAAAAAAAAAAAAAAGAATTACATATATATCCATAGATCTAACTGACAAGAACTTTAATTGATGTGCTCCTTGTTTTTATAAGCAATGATTATCCAAATCCTACACAACGAATTAGTAGTTAAAATTGGTTAAAAGCAATAAACGTATAAGTGATATAATTTTTTTTTTCAAATGTGTTCTTATTTATGAAAATGATGAATCAAAAAGAACAGGTGGGAATAGGATGAGAGAGAATGAGCGAGAAAAATATATAAGAGAGATATGCAATTATCTGAAGGTTACAACTTAAAAAAAAGTGTACTAAATTTGTAAACAAAGCAAAATTGTTGCTTATACATACGACTATACCCATAAGAGAGAATGCTACTTATAAATAGGATAGGAGGGAGTAACGCGGTAGAACCTAGAAATATGTTGTTACTTGTTATCATGATGACACCTTAGATTTGGTGAGGCGAAAGTAGTAGTTACTTACATCAAGTTCTCCAAGGATTTATGACCACATGTCTTATTTTTTTATATATATATTTATAGTTAAATGATAATAATTTAAAAATAGGACATATGGTGAATTAAGAACTTCACATAAGGGGTATAAGAAACTTTATTTAAGTATTTTTCTAGTAGTATTGTGAATTTTCCTCTCTTTTTTTTTTTTTTCCTTTTTTGCGCCAGACTGTATATGTGACATTTTTGGGGTGCTCTTCCTCTGCAAATTGCCAAATACAAATAAAGAGGAAAATTAGCCATTTTTGTCATGATTTATTAAGAATGCCAAGTACTACATATGTTCTTATTTGTGGGAGACTCTAAGTTGAGTTTAGTAGAATAAGTTAGTTCTTCATAATATAGCAAACCGAAATTTAAGTAATTATTAGAAGAGATACCCACATTTAGTAATAAGATTACCTCCGATGGAAATATATATGTTTTATTACTATTGATCCATTGAATCCGATGCTAATCCATCCTTATCATGTTGCTTTCATCTTCTTTTTTTTTTTTTTTAAAAAAAAAAATCCAATTAGCTTTAGTTCCCTTCGTTCCTCTTTATAATGGATAATCTTTGTACATGACTTGTTCCTATGTATAAGAGACAATTCTCCAAATTTTTCAATTTTCTATATTACCTCTATTTAATACTCATATTAATTTCGCTGCATTTATTAATAAGGTAAATTGTTCATATGGCAATGTCCATGTTCGACTTGACTGAGAATTCAATGTTCAATATCCGCAAGGGAATCTCTTTTTACTATAGAGTGACACTCTTCGTCTACTGCACATTCTTTCCTATACTTGTTTTAAGCTCATTTTATCTCCTCAATCAACAACTTTTTGGTACTTGATTAATTTATAACCGAGAAAATTAATTATTTAATCCTTATAGTTTGGTAAGTTTACAACTCAATTTTTATAGTTTGACTTCTTGCTGACTTAGATCTCGAAGTTTGTTCATTTAATAATCTCGTCCCTAATATCAATGAGTCAAAATGGGTAGCGTTGATGTGTCTTAAAGGCTGCCCTTATCGGCAGAGAAATTGCTCCATGTTTGCAAAAAGAGTTTTTTTTTCCCCTCAATACAAAAAGAGTTTGGTGAAAAAAGAAAATGAGTAATTTTTGTGTCGATAAGGACAACTTTTTTGAATGAATAAGGACAACTTTTATGACACATCAGTGATGCCCAAAATCAATGATACTAAGGACAAAATTATTAAATGGACAAACTTCAGTGATTAAGTTACAATAAGTCAAATTGAAAGGATTGAGTTGGTCCAAACTATAAGGGTTACATAATTAATTTTCTCCTACTAACTAAACATAATTACTGTACATTTTTTTCTGTGGAGGCATGAGACAGAGTCCCAATTCCCAAGGCAATTGGGCCTAGGCTTTGTTTGCCCCTCACCAACGCCAAGTGGCCAGACAAAGATGGCCCACCCTCTGTGCCTGCCTAATAAATAAGCTTTAGGTACATGGTCCAATCCAATGCATTCATCATACTCACACAGACACAGGTATATAGGGCCTGTTTTTTTGATAAATAGAATTTATCAAAAAGGTATATGGGGCCTGTTTGGGAACTCCCCAAATGGAAGCTCATCAATCTTTTAATAGAATTTTACTATTTTATTTGACAAATTTATATTTATTTTTAATTTTTATCCCAAATTATTACATTTTATACAACACATGTATGTGTGTGTGAGAATTTGATTCATACCATTTTCAGTCATTTTTCATCTCATCTATCTTTTTAAAAGTTATGTCAAACAAGTTCTCATCACAAACAAAAGCTACTTCTGCTACTGCTATCCCAAACACAAATCACATCAGAAAAAAGTCCATTAAGAAAAGTCTATAAAAAACAAAATTCATTTCTCCCATAGTAATCCCGAACGGGCCCATAAGAACATGTTTTCTGTATATCATGCAGAAAATAATAATACTTATTAGTATTACTTTCATATATCATGTAAATAATTAATTTAATAAAAAAAATAAAACATGATTTACTTATAGTATAATGCTAAATCGCATGAAATTTTTATATCTTATGTTCTGTATATTTCAAAATAAATAAAAAAATATTGAAGTTTTAACAATTATGGAAACTGAATCATTTGTATTTGGCCAAAAAAAAAAAATCAAGTAGTATAGTTATTTTAAAGAATTAAAATCCAAGATAACTTAAAAAACATGAGTAAAGCAGGGGAGTCAATGAATGCATTTGAATCCATTGAATTTCAATACGCCGACACTCTTGTGCCGCAAGCAATCACTGTAATATTGCCATATCAAAGAAAACATATTTAATAATTAAAGGTTAATCATGATAAACGGAGACAAACTAAACTATAGTATCATACTTTGACCCATTCAACACGTTATAGAGCATGCTTCAATGTCTATTATTAAGGATAAGGGATTGAGCATGCTTCAACACGTAATAGAGCATACTTCAACACGTTATAGAGCATGCTTCAACTTTTTCTGAAAGTTAAATGTTCTTCCAACTTTGCCCATATTCAAGAATATAGAGAAATTGTAACACCTCAAATTCCATACTACTTACTGTGCCTGTTGACACGTAGTTGTTAGTTCTCTAAGGGTTTTGATGATTGCCAATAATTGTAAACAAATATTGAAGTTTTGCTGTCAAGTGTGTAAAACTCATTGTGAGAGCAAAACTCAAGGTTTGTTAAGAAATCTCGAGGTTTGGCCTTATAGAGAGGAACTCAAGCTTTCTGAGATAAAAGAAAAATTGAGGTTTCCAGAGAAAACTCGAGGTTTCCAAACACAGAGACTTCTAAGGCTTTTCAGTGAAAATACAAAACTCAAGGTTTCTAGACAAACCTCGAGGTTTTGACATACAGAGGGTCTCCCAGATTCTGAATACTTCAAAACCTCCCGTTTTCAAATAAAACCTCAAGTTTTATGTTTTGTTTTGAAACATCAATTTTCACAAGTTTTTGAGAAAACTCGAGGTTTGGCAAGAAACCTCAAGGTTTTTACTGAGACAGAAAACTTAGATTTTAACTAAGTTTCAAAACCTCTAGTTTTGTGAAAAACCTCAAGGTTTGAGTTCAACAAGATTTTCTCAAAGTTTTCACATTGAGTGAAAACTTGAGGTTTTGAACAAAACCTCGAGTTTTGTGGTGGCTGAAAATACTTAGACTTTTACGTTTTACAAAACCTCCAGTTTTGGAGTTTGACAGAAAAATTGTCTAAGTTTTCACAAAGTGTGAAAACTCGAACTAAATTTTCCCAAGTTTCAAAACTTCGAGTTTGGTTTTGAAACCTCAAGGCTTCTGTCTTGACACATTTTCACAAAGGTTTTATATTTGAATAAAACTCGAGGTTTTGCAAGACAGAGAGCAAACAAGTTTTTCACTGGTTTAAAAACTCGAGGTTTCAACAGAAACCTCGAGTTTTGCTTTTGACAAAATTTTTCAAAACTCTCATAGCTGAGTGAAAACTCGAGGTTTGTAGTAAAACCTCAAGGTTTTACCTGACAGAGAGCATCGAGCATTTCAAAGTTTTGAAAACTTCCAGTTTTGCTTAGAAACCTCAAGTTTTGATGTTTTGGACATAAAACCAGATTTACATGCTAAGTCCAAAACTCGAGGTTTGGTGAACAAACCTCGAGGTTTCTGCGCTAAATTTGAAATTTGAATCTCGCGGTTTTGGAAATCTGTCTTATATGATTCTAATACTTTCCAGTATTAATCTTTTATATTCCTAGATATATTTAACCACTTTCTTGGTGAGTTTTAGATAGATTAACGAAATTTTATTGAATGTTACATCAAAAGCAAAAAAGCAACGTCAGCATAATAAATGCAGTCCAGAAAAGTTGCATTCTTTTAGCTAATCCATCTGCACACTGTTGCAAAGCATTAAAGAATGATTTCTACAACAAACAATCTCTTCTTCAACGGATTAATTTGCAGAAAGTCAACTCTGAACCATTGCCCAGCTGGATTAAGCAGAGATTAAGAGAGAGAAGAGGACCAAAGTTGCACCTAACTTCTGCAGATCACCTCCAACGGTTTAATCCAAGATGCAACGGTCATTTAATGATCTCTGAGTATAAATAGAAGAGCATTCAAGTCTTTCCAATAACTACAACATCTGAAAACGCATATGCATTCAATTTCTTCAACTACCTTTCTGTTTTCACTTGTAATCTGTCTTTTGACAATATAAGCTTCAGTGTTTATCATTATCTACTCTTAGAGAGAGTTTCTTTCTGAATATCATTTATTGTAAAGAATCACAAGTTAAGGGGACTTGGTGATTTGGGAGTTCATTGATTACAACTTGTAAGGGGGAGTGAGTTCTAGTGAGAGAATCACTTCTTAAGTGCAGTGTGTGTAATCATTAAGTTAGTGGAAAATCCCAGAGAGTCTGAGGACTGGATATAGGTCACGTTGTTGAGACCGAACCAGTATAAATCTCTGTGTGCAAGCTATTCTTCCCTTACTCTATTTATCTCTGTTGTTAGTGTTGTAAAACAGAGCACTCGCCGAAAATTTTAAGAATACCCAATTCACCCCCCCTCTTGGGTATTTAGGCTCCACTTACAATAGTATTTAGGAATACGGTGCTACAGGTCAGAGTAATGCGAAATGGAGAGTATGCACTAACGTTTGGACAATAAGTAACTGATATAAAATGCCAACGCATAAGCTGGTATATTAAGAATCCCGAAGGAATATTCATGTGATACAATAATACAGAACTTGTATAATTACAATTCTTACATGGTAACTCTGCAATCTTAAACCAAGCCTTAGCTAGACTTGTGGCTTAGAACCCAACTCAATTATTCAAACATATTGGCCAGGTTGATGTCTAGTGGAAGTCTCCCTGTCTTTCACGGCAACTTATTGACTGAACCATATAGACTAACCCTTCCTTAGTTTAAGCATCAATTGGTTTGAGATAACTTTGTCAGATTCATGTCAGAAACTATGCTCTGATGAACCTCTTCCGGCATTTGTAACACCTCATTTTCATCACCAAAAACTCGGTCAAAATATTGAAAATACCTTCAAAAGAGTTCAACAATATCCAAATCCTTCTACAATGTTACCATTTCGAATAAAACCCGTAATACATAATCAGAATAAATTTCAGAAAATATTTCAGAGTTCAAAACAAAACGGAAGTCTTAGGTTCATGGCAAATAAAATAACATAACATAATCTATTGGAGATCAAAAGAGCTTCCAGAGCTCACTCCATAGGTGCCTTCCCTTGCTCTCTACTAGAATAATCACCTGAAAAATGTTAATATGGGATGAGATTCCACGTCTCAGCAACTACCGAATATTTCTACCTTACACGAGCAAATTACATATGACAAAAATAAAAGGTAATATAATGTGAATTTAATATACTCAGATATTTTTAGATATACCGTTGTTCACATCAAATGCCTTTACAAAATACTCATCATTCTTTATTGAATAATTCAGAAATGCACTATGCAGTATGCAGCCTCCCTTATATCCCCTTCCAACCGTATACCGCTGACGAACCATAGGCTAACATATAGTCCAATAGAAACTCATTCATTTGACTGGATGGTTTCAAGCTCACCAAAACTTAAGATACACCCGGCCAAAGGTATAGAGCTTAAATCTGGACTATGGCTCCCCTCCTTTAAAATAGCAACTAAGGAGGTGTCACATGTCCCACATCTCCAATGAAATCCCGGCCAGAGGAAAACATGGAAGATGGGGCCCTGAAAAGTACCATCCACTGTGCACCGAGTGGTGGCATAAACAATTCTTATCATTCAATTCCCTCCTTACTCCACCCATCACATTACAACCGCCATGATGAATGTATTTACTCAAAAATAATGCATTATTATACCATTATATACATTGATATGCGTATTTATGAATAGTAAAATACTATGCGTATCTGTGAATAGTAAAATACGGTATATACATGAATAGTAAAATGAGTAGTAAATACGGTATACGTGAATAGTAACATGAATAGTAAATACGGTATACATGAATAGTAAATACGGTATACGTGAATAGTAACATGAATAGTAAATACGGTATACGTGAATAGTAAAAATGAATAGTAAATACGGTATACGTGAATAGTAAAATGAATAGTAAATACGGTATACGTGAATAGTAAAATGAATAGTAAATACGGTATATGTGAATAGTAACGTACGTATAAATAGTACCTCTACAGATTTGCAAGTCAAAGTTCCCACACCAGATCTTAAAACCATAAATATTTTCTAAATATTCTTGCCAAAATAGTAAACAAACAAATTTATAATCATACATAATTCACAAGTATAAGGAAGAATATTCAGAGTTACCTGTTACTTGCTAATACCCGAATCACCAACCAGCTATTATAACTCTCAAGCAAATATCTCTCTACTCTCTCTCTCTCTCTCTACCTCTCTCTATGGCTCTTAGAAGTTGTGAAGAATGAAATGAAATGGAAGGTCTATTTATAGTTGGAAAATGGGTCTTTAAGTGTAATTTTCGTCTCTGGGTCGTTTTACGTAATTTTCCTAAAATTATAAAATGAAAACTTTCCCGTGACTTCTTCAGCCGCCCCGTGAACAAATTTTAAAAATTTTTAATAATATTTTAATATTTTAATAATATAATATAATATTATTTAAATAATAAATTATTATTGAGTGGGTCCCGCGGCCATTTTTTTCAAAGTCACAAGAAAGTTTGTCACTCACGGGAAAGTTTGCAGAGAATTATTTTGGCCGTGGGTCCCGCATGAATAGTAAATAATATTATATTATAATAATATAATATTATTATTCAAATAGTAAATTACTATTACGTGGGTCCCGCTGACAAAATTTTCAAACTTCACGAGAGTTTTGTGTCGGGAGAGAATTATTTTGGTTGTGGGTCCCGCATGAATAGTAAATACGTATTTAGGAATAGTAAATACCGTATTTTTAAATAGTAAATACGTATTTGTGAATAGTGAACACTATTCATATTTCACAAATTTCAAGTATTAAATACGTATTTGCGAATAACATATATATATATATATATATATATTTTTAAATACGTATTTGTAAATAGTAAAAACGTATACGTGAATAGTAAATACTATTCACGGGGCCCACACAATACTGATTTCAAATTTATCACTTTCCAAAAATAGAGCCTACTAGTCTTCCCAAAATAGGTTTATCTTCAAGATATTAGATTCAAAATTCAGGATGTTACATTTCTCCCCTCCTAAAAGAAAATTTTGTCCTCAAAATTTCGCCATAATAAGAATTCTAACCTATTTAAATAATTGAGGATAGGTTTGTCGCATGCTCTCCTCCGTTTCCCAAGTAGCATCTCCCGGAACCATTCCTTTCCACTCGACTTTTACAAGTCTAATGGTCTTGTTTCTTAATCTCTTGTCCCTTGCATCAACAATCCGCTCCGGCTCGGCTTTATACGTCATGTTATCCTTGAGTTCTACCTCTTCTACTTCTATAATGTGGGAAGGATCCGGTTGGTATTTCTTCAGTTGCGATACATGAAAGACATTGTGAAGATTCGCAAGCTGTGGAGGTAATGCAATTCTGTAAGCTACCGGTCCAACTTTCTCCAAAATCTCATAAGGACCCATAAAACGAGGCGAAAGCTTCTTTGCTCGTATTGCTCTACCAATGCCAGTCATTGGTGTGACTCTTAAGAATACATGTTCGCCCACCATGAACTCCAACGGTCGTCTTCTCTTGTCAGCATAACTCTTCTGTCGACTCTGAGCAGTGAGAAGTTTCTGTTGAATCACCTTAATCTTTTGAGTCGTCTCGTCCACAAGTTCTGGACCTATTAAAATTCGCTCATTCAATTCCGTCCAGCAAATAGGAGATCTACATTTTCTTCCATACAAAGCCTCATAAGGTGCCATCTCAATGCTGGAGTGATAACTATTGTTATATGCAAACTCCGCAAGATGAAGATGATCGTCCCAACTTCCTTTTAGTTCGATTGCACAAGCCCGCAACATGTCTTCCAGAGTTTGAATAGTCCTCTCAGTCTGCCCGTCAGTTTGAGGATGATAAGCGGTACTATAACTCATCCGAGTTCCCATAGCATTCTGCAATGCTTTCCAAAATCGTGAAGTGAATCGTGGATCACGATCAGATACGATGCTATTCGGTATCCCATGCAATCTGACAATCTCCTTCATGTAGATCTTTGCTAGTCTCTCCAATGAGTATTCTGCTGCAATTGCTAGAAAATGAGCTGACTTAGTTAACCTATCGACAATTACCCAAATGGCATTATGTCCGAATGTCGTTAGAGGAAGCCCCATGATGAAATCCATAGAGATGCTGTCCCATTTCCACTCTGGGATATCCAAATTCTTTAATAATCCAGGAGGTTTCCGATGTTCGATCTTGACTTTCTGACAAGTCAAACAACAAGTGACAAAGTCAGTCACATCTTTCTTCATGCCTCGCCACCACCAATTCTGCTTAAGATCATGATACATCTTGGTTGCTCCAGGATGGATAGTGTATTTACTCCGATGAGCCTCCTCTAGTATGAGCCTTTTTATTTCTCCATCATTAGGTATGCACACTTTTCCTTTATACCTTAATATCCCATCTCTATCGATCCCAAATTTCGATTCTTTTCCTTCTTCAATATCTTCCCTCACGTTTAATAGATACTCATCTTCGAGCTGAGCGAATTTAATCTCTTTCCAAATTGTGCTTTCAATAGTTAATGCTTCCATGGTAGCGACCAAACCTGACATTACATCAACAGATGTACTTGGTATCTCCTCGAGCAATTTATGTTCTCTGATCATCATCTGGGCTACATGGATTGTCTTTCTACTTAAGGCATCTGCTACAACGTTCGCTTTTCCTGGATGATACTTCAATTCGAAGTCGTAGTCCTTGATAAACTCCATCCATCTCCTCTGTCGCATGTTGAGCTCCTTTTGGTCGAACAGGTACTTTAGACTTTTGTGGTCACTATTAACCTCGAACTTTGAACCGTAGAGGTGATGCCTCCAAATCTTCAGAGCGAACACTACTGCTGCCAGTTCTAAGTCGTGAGTAGGATAATTCCCTTCATGTGGCCTTAACTGTCGAGAAGCATAAGCTACTACCCTACCATTTTGCATTAATACACACCCAAGACCTTTCTTGGAAGCATCTGTGTACAAAGTAAAGGTCTGAGCAGGATCTGGAATTATAAGTACTGGTGCCGTAGTCAACTTAGTCTTCAAATTTTGAAAAGCTGCTTCACACTTTTCGTCCCATACATATGGTTGACCCTTCCTAGTTAACTTTGTCAAGGGCATAGCTATCTGCGAAAAGCCCTTGATAAATCTCCTATAATAGCCAGCTAGACCTAGAAAACTCCTGATCTCAGTCACGGACTTTGGTCGTTCCCATTGGAGAACTGCTTCAACTTTAGTATGGTCCACTGCAACACCTTCAGCCGATACGACATGGCCTAGGAATTTTACTTCCTTCAACCAAAATTCGCACTTAGACAGTTTCGCATAGAGCTTGTGCTCCTTCAACACTTGTAGCACGATTCTAAGGTGCTCTTTATGCTCTTCTTCATCCTTAGAGTAGATAAGGATGTCGTCAATGAAAACCACTACAAATTTATCTAGATATGGTCGGAAAATTCTATTCATGTAATCCATGAATACTGCTGGAGCATTTGTTAGCCCAAATGGCATAACAAGAAATTCATAATGGCCATATCTAGTTCTGAATGCAGTTTTTGAGACATCTTCAGCTTTGACTCTAAGTTGGTGATAACCTGATCTGAGGTCGATCTTGGAGAATATGGATGCTCCCTTCAACTGATCAAGTAGATCGTCGATCCTGGGTAAAGGATATTTATTCTTTATAGTCACTTTATTCAACTGGCGATAGTCAATGCATAGTCTCAGGCTCCCATCTTTCTTCTTCACAAAGAGTACGGGCGATCCCCAAGGAGATACACTGGGTCTGATAAAACCCTTTTCTAACAATTCCTCGATCTGCCTCTTCAATTCTGCTAGTTCCGATGGAGACATTCGGTAAGGAGCTTTAGATATAGGTTCTGTTCCAGGTACGAGATCAATAGAAAATTCTACTTCTCTCTCTGGGGGTAAACCTGTCATTTCTTTCGGAAATACTTCCGAAAATTCTTTCACCACTTCAATGTTCTCTATCCCTTCCTCCACTTCTGTTTGAATGGAGAAAAACACCATGTACGCAAGACAACCATGATGAACAGGCTTTTCATCTTGTACTATAGACAACAATTGTGGTCTACTATGACTCATAGAGTCATCCGCAAGAGAGATAGTCTTCCTCTTGCAGTCAAGGATGATGTCATTAGCTGACAACCAATCCATTCCTATTATTACATCGATACCCTTCGTGGGTAAACAAACAAGGTCTATATTTGAGATCCTATTATTAATCTCAATCGTACAATTTAAGCAAGCCCTAGAAGTTTTTACTGAAGCTCCCGCCGGTGTAGAAATAATCATATAATAAGGCAATTCACTCACTTTTAAATTCAATCGAGGCACACAGTCGTATGATATAAAAGAGTGTGTGGCACCAGAATCAAATAAGGCTTCTACTTCAAGACCTTGGAGTTTGAGGATACCTTTAATCAGATTTGGTGAAGCACTTGCCTCCTGATGTGATAGTGCAAACACTTTCCCTGGCACTGCAGTTCTAGCATCCTTGGCTCCTCGAGGCTCCTCCTCACAAAATCTGGAAATGTGTCCTGGCTTTCCACAGTTGAAACACGTCACACATGGTCCTTGGTGTATTCTTCCACACTTGGCACACATCTGATTGTTAGCGGTGCTTGCAACAGGAGCTGTGGATCCCCTATATGAACTCTGACCTCCACTGAAGTGACTCCTTTGAGGTCCTTTGAATTGACTCCTCGGTGGTCTGCTGAAATGACTTCTTTGGGGTCCAGTAAAATAACTCCTCGATGGTCCACCAAAGTGATTTCTGGATGGTTGGCTAAACCGCGTATTCACATTACTGAAGTTGTGACTCTGCTTCTTAGTAACTCCTCCCGTTGGCCTCATGAGGTGTGTAGATCTGGCCTGAAAACCCTTCATCTTCTCAGCTTCCTCTTCTCGTTTGTTCCTTGCTATCGTGCGCAGTTTGTCGCATATTTCTTCAAAATCCCTTGTTTCATCAAGGAACGGTGATAGAGCTGTTTTTAGGTCTGGTCTAGCTTTTTCAACCAATCGAGCACTCAACCATTTAGAGTTGTTCTGTGAATATCCGCAGAATTTAGACAACTCTAAAAAGCGAGTAATAAATTCGTCTTCATGTAGTTCCCCTTGCCTGAATGTGAGGAATTCAGTTTCTTTCTCTATTCTGATTGAAGGGGAAAAGTAATAATTTTCGAACTTTTCCTTAAACTCTTCCCACGTCATCTCAGCATTTCCTTTTGTTTTGGTGCTTTCCCACCATTCTTCAGCTGCTTTCTGCAACAATTGTTCAGCAACCATCACCTTTTGTTGTGAGCTAATCTCAATAACTCTGAAAATCTTTTCTACACGCTTCAGCCACTCCAGTGCTGCAATCGGATCTAGCTTCCCCTCGAACATCGGTGGAGTAAACTTCCGAAATTTTTCCCAAACCTCAGTAATAGGTAAGGGATGGTATTGAGAATGAGAACCGCTACTACCTCCATCTTCAGTGCGAGAACGACTTCCTCCCCTAGATTGATGGTCAGAAGGTGTGACTTCCAGAGCCTTCTCCTTTCCTTCCTTACCACCTTGGCCTCTTCCTTTTGCTAGTTCATCCTCGTGTCTATTCACTTTCTCTCTCATCTCCAAGATGACGTCTCGTAACTCTGCCAAAAGGGCATTGTTATCCTGAGGATAGGGACCATCTTGATGCGGAGGGAGACCTCTTTGGGACGGAGCAGGGGTTGAATTAGTTCTTCGAGTTCTTGCCATTATCTCCTCCTATGATGAATACTATAAGGACACTAAACAAATAAAAATAGCTAAATAAATTCTAAATCTAACAAAGGGAAGTGCTCATGTTATGATATTTAATTTGCCACGAACTTTTTAAAAAAATTTTTTTTTTTAAAGAAATCACTTTAGAAAATAAACAAAATTGCCATGAAACCTTTAGCTCTGATACCAAAAATGTAACACCTCATTTTCATCACCAAAAACTCGGTCAAAATATTGAAAATACCTTCAAAAGAGTTCAACAATATCCAAATCCTTCTACAATGTTACCATTTCGAATAAAACCCGTAATACATAATCAGAATAAATTTCAGAAAATATTTCAGAGTTCAAAACAAAACGGAAGTCTTAGGTTCATGGCAAATAAAATAACATAACATAATCTATTGGAGATCAAAAGAGCTTCCAGAGCTCACTCCATAGGTGCCTTCCCTTGCTCTCTACTAGAATAATCACCTGAAAAATGTTAATATGGGATGAGATTCCACGTCTCAGCAACTACCGAATATTTCTACCTTACACGAGCAAATTACATATGACAAAAATAAAAGGTAATATAATGTGAATTTAATATACTCAGATATTTTTAGATATACCGTTGTTCACATCAAATGCCTTTACAAAATACTCATCATTCTTTATTGAATAATTCAGAAATGCACTATGCAGTATGCAGCCTCCCTTATATCCCCTTCCAACCGTATACCGCTGACGAACCATAGGCTAACATATAGTCCAATAGAAACTCATTCATTTGACTGGATGGTTTCAAGCTCACCAAAACTTAAGATACACCCGGCCAAAGGTATAGAGCTTAAATCTGGACTATGGCTCCCCTCCTTTAAAATAGCAACTAAGGAGGTGTCACATGTCCCACATCTCCAATGAAATCCCGGCCAGAGGAAAACATGGAAGATGGGGCCCTGAAAAGTACCATCCACTGTGCACCGAGTGGTGGCATAAACAATTCTTATCATTCAATTCCCTCCTTACTCCACCCATCACATTACAACCGCCATGATGAATGTATTTACTCAAAAATAATGCATTATTATACCATTATATACATTGATATGCGTATTTATGAATAGTAAAATACTATGCGTATCTGTGAATAGTAAAATACGGTATATACATGAATAGTAAAATGAGTAGTAAATACGGTATACGTGAATAGTAACATGAATAGTAAATACGGTATACATGAATAGTAAATACGGTATACGTGAATAGTAACATGAATAGTAAATACGGTATACGTGAATAGTAAAAATGAATAGTAAATACGGTATACGTGAATAGTAAAATGAATAGTAAATACGGTATACGTGAATAGTAAAATGAATAGTAAATACGGTATATGTGAATAGTAACGTACGTATAAATAGTACCTCTACAGATTTGCAAGTCAAAGTTCCCACACCAGATCTTAAAACCATAAATATTTTCTAAATATTCTTGCCAAAATAGTAAACAAACAAATTTATAATCATACATAATTCACAAGTATAAGGAAGAATATTCAGAGTTACCTGTTACTTGCTAATACCCGAATCACCAACCAGCTATTATAACTCTCAAGCAAATATCTCTCTACTCTCTCTCTCTCTCTCTACCTCTCTCTATGGCTCTTAGAAGTTGTGAAGAATGAAATGAAATGGAAGGTCTATTTATAGTTGGAAAATGGGTCTTTAAGTGTAATTTTCGTCTCTGGGTCGTTTTACGTAATTTTCCTAAAATTATAAAATGAAAACTTTCCCGTGACTTCTTCAGCCGCCCCGTGAACAAATTTTAAAAATTTTTAATAATATTTTAATATTTTAATAATATAATATAATATTATTTAAATAATAAATTATTATTGAGTGGGTCCCGCGGCCATTTTTTTCAAAGTCACAAGAAAGTTTGTCACTCACGGGAAAGTTTGCAGAGAATTATTTTGGCCGTGGGTCCCGCATGAATAGTAAATAATATTATATTATAATAATATAATATTATTATTCAAATAGTAAATTACTATTACGTGGGTCCCGCTGACAAAATTTTCAAACTTCACGAGAGTTTTGTGTCGGGAGAGAATTATTTTGGTTGTGGGTCCCGCATGAATAGTAAATACGTATTTAGGAATAGTAAATACCGTATTTTTAAATAGTAAATACGTATTTGTGAATAGTGAACACTATTCATATTTCACAAATTTCAAGTATTAAATACGTATTTGCGAATAACATATATATATATATATATATATATATATTTTTAAATACGTATTTGTAAATAGTAAAAACGTATACGTGAATAGTAAATACTATTCACGGGGCCCACACAATACTGATTTCAAATTTATCACTTTCCAAAAATAGAGCCTACTAGTCTTCCCAAAATAGGTTTATCTTCAAGATATTAGATTCAAAATTCAGGATGTTACAGCATTCGCTTTGACCGGTGCCTTTTCACGTGCTCCGTCCATCGGTGCATTTTCATGGCTCCGTCCACGTTGCCTTCTCAGATTCAGGTTCCTTTCCTGAACTTTTAGTCAAGGCTAAGATCAATAACCATTGAATCTCAGTTAACAATTAGCCTTATACTCAAGTAATAATAGTATATATGACAGGTATTCATTACATTTCAGCAACAATTATACATAGCACACAACAGATGTAAGGTTACAACAATACATAGCACACAGCAAATGTAATATTAACAACACAATAATACATAGCACAAAGCAAATGTAATGTTTGTAACGTTTGCACTAACCAATGCCACGAAAGCTCCTCATGCCCTCAGCGCTAGGAAACAATCCTACAGTATTATTAAGACTATAACCCGCACAAAGTTGAATGTATATAAACATGTGACTAAGGCCCATAAACTTAGTCAAGGTACATGACCCAGGACCTAGTCTTGTCCATCACTTCATGAATCATTCCATCACATATAAGCATACGAGACACATCAGAGTTAAAGTTACAATACGCATCCATACCTTTCACCGCGTAGTTACCAAACGCCCGACTTTTTGATCTGACTCCGGACTTTCCGGATATCCTATACATTATTGTTGGATTATTATATGATATTGTGATAAATATCATATTGCTTAGAATAATATCCTAAAGGTTTAATTTAATTTTATACCCTCGGGATATTAATTATTCCATTTTTACCCTTGCATTTCCTCAAAAAACGCATTGCTAGATTTACTAGACAAATTTTTCAGCAACTTTGAAAAATTATAATTAATTCTACAAAAATCATTTTTGAGAGATTCAAAATGCCTCATGACCCTTGACATGTATATTTTCAAGGAAAAATATTCCCAAAAGCTATAACATCATGGATCATTCCCAGTTTAATCCTTTCTCAACGTTGCCCGGTTTATAACTTCATAAATAAGGCTTAAATTCAACAAATTTTATCTCCTTGTGTAGAACTCAAAATGCTACATATTTTATATATTTGGAAAGCCCTAGTTGTCTACTTTATTCTTGTATAATTTCATAATTTAATTACTTCATTTGCTACATAAAATAATAGCATCAATTTCGTTGCCCGCACAGGACTTAAAACAAAAAATTCTACAATTTTCACAATCTTGTTCCATTAATTTCAAAACTTATTCTCTAACATGTTTTTCACTCCATTTTTATTTTAAAAGCAATGTAGACTTCCAAACATGAAAAGGAATTTTCCTAACCATTTTCTAAATTAAACTACAATTTTACAAAGAACTAAAAGCTAGAACTCAAGAGAACTTACCTCTTGAAGTTCTTACTCCTTCTTCTCTTTGCTCCTATTCTTGCCTTGCCCTCTATCTCAATCAATTTGAATTGAGTTTTGGTGTGAAGAAAATAAAGAGGGGAGCCCTCTATTTATAAGGAAATCTCAAGCCCAATGTGGACCCCACCATGTGCACCTCTTTTTTAATCTCAACTATTGGATCTAATTTACTTTACAAGACTTAATCCTCTCCCTTCATTGTTGTTAAAAAAATCTATACACTATTGAAGATCCTTTATTTTAATTTGCATGTGCTCTTATAAGCCAAATATCTTGATTATTATATAATAAATCCTCTCTCATCACTCCATGTGAAAATCTAACACCTCTTCTTTCCTCTCAGCCATTGGATCTAATTTGTGTTAGTTTAAGTTCAATCCTCACCCTTAATCCATGGCTCAAGTCTCCCATTGGTCCAATTAATTATCTAAGGATTTAGCTTATTTTCTTAATTTTTCATTGACTAGTTGCCATTGTTAACTTTTCAACATTAATTAACAAGGTTTAATTAACTCTTAATTGCATTTGTTAACTAAACATGGAAATTACTGCTTAATCAATCGAGCTTTATGCACTTTAATATTTACTTATTTCCATTTGTCTCTTATCAACTTGAAGACATGCTACTAATCTTTATTTAGTACAATCTTAATTGCCAATTAGCATTTGCTAATGTGTTCTAATTTAATTAAGTGTCTTTATAACCTTTCCTTGTCTCTTTTGGTTATGAATTATCTATCTATGTGTTATTTATACCACATTAAATAGCCTTTAAATGTAGCCTCATAATTTAACATTGGTTAATTAATTCCAAAATGATAAGAATATAATCAATAGATTATAATTCTGTTGAGACACATATTCACCTTTGTATTTAGTAATTATTTGTCAAAATACAATGTTTATAAGAGTTATGAAAATTATGATATTACATAAATGTTATAAAAAAGAATATAGAGAAATATTACATTAGACTTCAATTTATTATCTCAAATAGATTGTAATAGGAGTAATATTTGAAAAAGTTTATTAATCACCTACCAAGTGAATTATATATCACTCTTCTCGGTTTTAACATACAACTTATTTACCTAACTTAATTATATTAATGAAGTTAGTTAAGTTAGTTAATATAATCTGTATTTTCTAAGACATCACAGTCATCTTCCTTAATTCCCTTATTCACTCTCTTTATTGATTATTGTTGAGTATCAATAGGAGTGAATTAAGAAAAGATTGACAAATATAAAAATATAGGTTTTATATTTAAAATAAATATTAACTTCCCAAATAAATCATATATTAAGGACTAGAGAAAGTATAGACTAAGAATTTCTTCAAGGAGGCACTTTATGAGACTAGAAAGAGTATGAATTTAACAATGGGTGAATATAAATATTGGAATCCCTGAATCACATATCAATGGACTTACTATGACACTTTGATGTAGATGTTATAAGTCAATATTTCACAAGCTGCCTATCTTTTATAAATCCATTTTTTCAAGGGTTAAGGTGCAAAAATACACATGGGTTTTTGTCAAAAGAGCACCCAACACCAAGTGCTTTTTTGAGGGGCAAAAGTGACTATGGAATTACAAAATAGGAGCAGAAGTCACATTATCTGTTAAATCGGTTGACGGTCCGTTAATTCTAAGTGACTGTGCATTATTTGTCTAGTGTGAATGAAACGTGGCATGTTGATCTGTCAATTAAACTCCCCCAAATATTCAATATTGGAAAAACCCATGGTCGTGCCAAGAAGGAGCAAAGCGTCGAGTATAGATGCAACGAGTTGTGAGGAACAAGAGATCGAGAAGGAGCTCAATAGAATTGTCTTCAACGACGACGATTGGGAGAAGCGAGAAACCGTGAAGGAAGGTGGTTTTGTTGAGACAGACTAGTCACAAGGAACACTACAAAGGTCTGAATCGGTATTGTCATCACAATCTGTTGGCTCCCCGATGGACGTCGTGGTCAGAAGAAAACCCAGGAAGGAGGTTTTATGGGTGTCAGAATTACTACCAAGTAAGATTTGTTAGATGTGGAATAATTTTAAATGGGTTGGGTTATTGAATTTTAACTGCTGGTTTAGATATGAAATTATAGGATGGAGGTTGCAAGTATTTCGAATGGCATGATTGTGTGTTTGGGGAAAGGCAAAATGCAGTGATTAAAGAGTTACTCATTGACATAGACAAGTTATATGAAGAGAACAAACAGCTTCGAAGAGGAATGCGTGTGCGAGGATGTAGGAAGAGCTTGTTGCACTTGAAGGTGAGGTGATGAAGCTGAAAGCTAGACATGAAGTGAAAGAAAGTGAAGTGAAGAAGGGGCAATGGAAGTTGAAACTTGCATTAGCAACATTGTTACTCACTTGGGTAATGTTGGTGGTAATGAAATTATAAGGGTTTATGTGTATTTTACATCTTATTGTGAGGGATTGGACATTGTGTAAATTTTTGTAATGAATTTGTAATGTATTGTTCAGTTGTATTTTGTATTTTAGCAAAAAGTAGTGTAGTTGTTAGTCCATTGTTTAGCAAGCAACCTACTGGTATCAACTATGAAAGTAATATATTGTTAATGTAAAGTAGTTAATGTACTGTTTCTGTGCTTTCTCAAGTTGTTAAATGTATTGCTTCAGTAAATCCTGTCATATTATAAAATCTTTGTCAGATGAGGCTCACAATAAGGACGGGGGAGTATAAGGGAAGGGGGATATAATGATGGATATAGTTTGCTATATCAGCCTAAAAAACTAATTAATGAAGGGGGAAAAAAAACCAAATAGCTATATACTTTGCTTCATGGGATGATGATTCATAACTCCTACATTTAGATTGGAAATTAGTTATGTTTACTTTTCCTATCCAGGATCTATATGCGCACCAATTAATAAGAAAAGAGTCAATTTCCTTATTAAATTTTCTTTATATAAACCCTGCATTTAGATTGGTAATTTATCCATTAGTTAATTTATTTAATTTTGAAAAGAAAAAATACAAAAGAATTAGTGCATATAGTAGAATATAGTATGAATCTATTAGGTCCTTTATTTGCATCTACCCAAGCGTCATTTTTGCTACCATGAGAACCAGCCAATATCAACTAAGGAACATGTAACGCAAGAAAGTACAATGCAAATGAAGGACATGAAAAAAGCATTGGCTAGCACAGGAAAAAAGAACTGAACAATGAATGAAGCAAAAAGGAAGCTAGATATCTTCTTCCTTGTTCTAACGCCTCTTGAATATTCTTCTTCCTTGTTCCAACGCCTTTGTGCTCACCTCCACACACACATTTGAACCAGGGTTTGATACTCTTAACTCATTGCAATAAGCCTTTAACTTTCCAAATTCATCCTTGAAATTGCTTCCATCTCTTCCATTATCTTCTTCTTTGTCCTCTTACACTTATGTACACTCACACATACCTTTAGATCCCTTTGCACCTCATTCTTCATCTCTTTTGTCTTAAATTGAGGGGCTTCTTGCACCTTCTCCTTGAAATACTCAGCCAACCACATAGTAAAAGCTCTTGGATTTTTATGTACACATACACATATATGTTCATAGGCCAACGACTTCACCTGCCACCCCATACTTAGCCCATATGTAGATGTATACAGTGAAAAGGGGCATCCATCTTCACAGAGCACCTTGCAAGTCTTCTTATCACTTCGGACAGTTTTCAAGTTAACGCCAAGGGTGATAGTGTACTTATCTATTGCCCTCTTGAGCTCTTTTGTATCTTCAAATGTCATGCCAACAAAAAAATGAGGCCTCGTGGCCATTGCATTAGCCTCTTGAAGCACAGTCAGTTCTAGCATAGGGCCATCAGCAATTTCTTGGCCCTATCCATCATCATCATTATCACTCAAATCTAACCTATTAGAGTCTTCATCACTCTGATGACTCTCTTCGTCATCCTCTCCAACACCTTCATCTATAGTTACCACTTTTTGTTTTCCCTTTTCAATTATATTGTCACAACCATCTTGATTCACTCTATCCGTTTCCTCTCTTACAGCATTCTCGTTAGCATCTAGGAAATAAAAATTATCAAAATCATCACCCCACCCCATTTCCTCAATCAGACCTTCCACATTTCCTTTAACTGTGCCTGTTTCATTAACTGTTTTTCCAGCTTTTCGACTCATTGTGCTTTTACTTTCCCCACCCACAACAAAGTTTTCAATAACACTTTGTACTAACCTTTTGACCTTGTCTTCTCCGTTGTCTTTATCCTCGATTACCACTTTGTCCTTGCCTTTCCATGCCATTACCAATACACAGTACACAATAAATATTAAATTAGGGGCCTCAATGCCATTTCACTAACCAACAGCAAACAAAGCAAGAAAACATGAATGGGTCCTATCGTTGCTTACCTAGATTAAATATTTGTTGGTTCTTGGCAAAATGGAAGATTCCCCACTCACATGCGAATCTCGCTTTTCCACTACCTCACTTTCTCAATTCCCCAGTTCTGTAAACCAAATTCTCTGCCTTACACTCTCGATTTCGCTTCTTTGATCTCGTTGCTGTCAACTTCGGACAGACATATACGACCTCAGCTTGTTGCGTGAAATCGTTTGGCCATCCCTTGAACCCTAGTTCGTTGCGTGAATCATTGAATCAATTCAGTGCTTCGTCAGTTCATTGAGTGAATCATCGAATCAACTTCATGGAACCCTAGTTCATTGCCTGAACCCTACTTCGTTGCGTCAATCATCAAAGAAAACTGATCCACTTTTCCCCTCTTTTTCCTTATAAGCATTGGTCAGTTTTTCCCCTAATACTGTTATTGCAATTTCCTAGTCAGTAATTAGTCAGCAATTTAGGGTTTAACTTGCCTTCTACAAACTCTAACTCAGCAGACACATCATCAATTTAAGTCAAACTGTCCAACTTAACGGTCAACGTCAACTCATTTAACAAATAATGTGACTTTTGCTCCTATTTTGTAACCCCATAGACACTTTTGACCCTAAAAAAAGCACTTGGTGTTGGGTGCTTTTTTGGGAAAGTCTACGTGTATTTTTGCACCTTAACCCTTTTTCCAAAGCAATCTCTATTGGAAGAAATGAACACATCTTGAATATGATTATCTCCAATCCATTTTTTCAAAGCAGTATCTATTATAAAAATTGACTGTATTTAATTTTGATAGTATTTTGAACATGATTATCTCCAATAAAGAGAATATATGTGCATGTGTTTAAAAACAGATAGGAGCAATATGCTACTCCCTCTGGTCCTTATGATAAGGCACTAACTAGCAAATGCATTTGGTCCACTTGCTTGTTTCCAAGAAGTATTAATTGCTTCCCCCCCCCCATGTATGCCCATAATTAATAGGGGTAGTGAGTGAGAGTAATAATAATATAATATTAGAGTTTAATGTAACTAATAGGGGTAATATTGGAAATTACTTAAATTTTAGGACAACTTTATTGATTTTAATTGTTTTTATTGATTTGTGTAAATTATTAGTTGATACCTTATAATTAAAAAAAAAATATATATATATATATATATAAGCCAACACTCTTACCTTGTCTCAGCCGGTTCTCTATGCAAAGCAATCACAATGAGTATCCACCAAAACAAAGCAAAGGGAGAATTGTAATGTGTTTTCCATTTTCTTTGTTTTAACTCCATTGACATATGTATTCTCAATTCCTCAATATAAAATATATTTATCTAATTAGATTATATTAAAAAAAGTTAGTTAAATTAGTTAATATGATATGTATTTTCTAAAACACCCTAGTCATTTCTCTTAATTCCCTCTTTCAATCACCTCTTTGATTATACGGAGTAATTGAGAAAACATCAATAATGGTAAATTAAGACAACATTGAAAAATATGAAAATTTTATCATATATTTAGGATTAAAATCAATTTTTTAAATATGTCTTATATTAAAAATTAGTACCGTATATGAATCACGAAGCTAAGCATTAGGATTTTGTTTTGGTAGAGACAGCAGATGAAAAAGGGACGGGCTTTTTCTTCAACCACATGATTATAGACGGGAAAAAATAATTAATGCTTTTAGAAATATTAATAATTTTTTTAAAAAAAACGTTTGGAAAAAAGATGGGAAGGGAGCAAGACAAACAAACCAATACGGAGCGGTTTACGGCATGGGAGGTCGATTGCAAAAGAAAATAATAAGTGAAAATGGTAATAAGGTCCTAATTAAAAAATAATAATATTAGAAAAAATCATAATTTTTCAATGATAACTTATTTACTAGTCAATAATTACTTATTTACTTGTCACTAATAAACTATGTGACTTTTTTGATATTGCTCTTTTTTTTTTTAAATTGGGACCTTGGGTGTAATTTTCCAAAATAATATTACTAAAATTTAATATCAATATCAGTCCTTATAATTTGATTGGATTTTAATTTTAATCCCTATAATTTTAAATTATTGGTTTAGTCCTTATAATTTTATAAAAAAATATTCTGAGTTTAAAGACTAGTCTCTATTTTTATTTAACTGAGTTTTGATTTTAGTTATAATTTCATGAATTTTAGTTTTGATTTGTCTTCTTCATATTTTAACAGAAAAATTTTGGAATATTCTCATAAGTACTTCATTCACAGGTCCTAAATAAATATAAAATACTTTTTTTTTGAGATATTAAGAATACTAATTAAATTACTTTAATATATTTATATTTATCGTTTTTCTCCCAACAATATTAATCAAATTATAAATTGGTATATGATTTATAATAAAATTAAATAATTTATTTCACTTCTTTGATATCAATTAACATTAAAAATTCTGGCCGCTCTATCTTGTTCCTTCGACGAATCTCCCCTGTTCAAGTCTCACCGCGCGAAATGTGCCAATCATCTTCCGATGTATATTATTCGAATCCAACCTAACTAACGTTTTACTTCTATCTTCCACCATCCCACGTCGGAAATCTCTCCTCCCAATTCCCTATATAAAGCCACCCTCGAGCGCTTTCATCCTGAACCAAACAAATCTGCCTCCACTTATACTCTCTTTAACCCTATCGCCCGTTTCTTTGTTCCCCGCCACCTCACATTTTCGATTATTATTTATTATTATGAAACCATTATCTCTGCCCCTTCTTCCGCCATATCTGCTAGATTTTTTCTTCCTCTGATACTCGTTAAAACTTTTCCCACTTTCTGGTATTTGGGCTTTTGTTTATTCGTCCCTTCTCTTCTAAACCCACTATTCAATTCTTGAAAATCTGCTTCTTTATCCTACGCGTTATTGTGTTGGTTTGATTCTATCTCAAAGTTTTATTGGGTTAGTCCGGTTTCTTGATTTTGAAAGCTTTTGTCCTCTGATTCTTTGGGAGGGCCTAAAAGATGGCTATTCCTTATCCCCATTTCATTTCCTCGGAGAAAGCAGCCGTGGAGGCGGGTCTTTTGGTGCCTTCATCACCATCGTCGTCTCTATCTCCTCCTGTGATTCTAACGCAGGACGATTTGAAGAAAATCGCCGCCTACAAAGCCGTGGAGTACGTTGAATCCGGCATGGTTCTGGGTTTGGGAACCGGGTCGACGGCGAAGCATGCGGTGGACAGAATCGGCGACCTTTTGCGGCAAGGCAAGCTCAAGAACATTGTAGGAATACCCACGTCGAAGAAAACCCACGAGCAGGCCGTTTCATTGGGGATTCCATTGTCAGATCTCGATTCACACCCAACCTTGGATCTAGCGATTGACGGAGCCGATGAAGTTGATCCGTTTTTGAACTTGGTGAAAGGGCGAGGTGGGTCACTTCTGAGAGAGAAAATGGTAGAGGGTGCTTGTAAGAAGTTCATTGTGATTGTGGATGAGTCCAAGTTGGTGAATTATTTGGGAGGTAGTGGACTGGCTATGCCTGTTGAGATCATACCCTTTTGTTGGAAATTCACTGCCGCTAGGCTTCAAAATTTGTTTGAGGAGTCAGGTTGTGATGCTAGGTTGAGGACCTTTGGAGGGAAAGATGAACCATTTGTAACTGATAACGGAAATTACATTGTGGACTTGTACTTTAAGAAGAGTATTGGGGATTTGAAGGTTGCAAGTGATGCAATTCTTCAGCTTGCTGGCGTTGTGGAGCATGGAATGTTTCTGGACATGGCCACTACAGTCATTATTGCAGGTGAACTTGGGATAACCATTAAAAACAAGTAGTCAAGTTCAGAATCGGAGAAAGTGGAGGTAGTTTAATTTATTGAAGTTGACATGGCCATCTGACATTTATAGCTAGCGTAGCATTAGAGATCGTTGTTGTTCAGTGAGAGATGGTGGACTTTTGTTGCAATAGGTGATCAAGTTTCCTACATCCTAGTATCAACGGATACAGCTGAAGAAAAGAGCGCCTTCTTAAAAATTATTTTTTGTTCTGATAGAATTTAAGCAACCAGAGAGCAAGTTGAGATTTGCTATGCTGGATTATTAGTCTCGCGTAACAGCTTTGATGTGGCTATTAATATAAAGTGGCCTCACTATTTTATTCAAGCATTGATTGTTGTTTAGTTTTTGCTTCTCTTATTGCTTAGCGATTATTATTGAAATTTGCAATTGCTGTTTACTAGTAGTCATCAACTTGCAAAGCCAGTTTCATGTGTTATCTTGAATAATTTCTATGCTTAGTCAGAAAAGCTGCCTATTCCAGTAACTTTTTTGGAGGTAAGCTTGACAAACTGAAACTATCTATGGTATATTTTGTCTTATAAAATGCACTCTACTTTTTAAAATACTTTATTGGCCCCCTAATTATACAGTTTGCGTGATTCCAAATCAGCACTAATTTCAAATGTACTGTCAGACCAATTGGCTTAATTAGTTAGTTGTAATGCATGTATTAGGGTGAAATACCTGAAACTCACGTTCTCCCCCCTGCCTCCTATACTTTTGTAAAACCGATTGAATAGAATATAATCAAGAAAGTCTTGCGCTCACTCTTCCTCTTGAGATAATGTCTGGATGCGTTTTTAGGTACAGAGTTATAAAGTAGAGGTACATAGTCATTTTCCATCATCAAAATTGCTTCTTTTTTTTTTTTTTTTCTTTTACATTATATGTACGAAACGAGATCTTTCCTGTATAGCTGCCTGATGTAGCGATAGGAAGACATTCCATCTTGAATATGTGGAAACTGAAGTGCTTCCTTGTCTCTGAAAGGAACTGTATGTTGCATCTGGTGCTGGATTGCTCCAAAATTAATGTCTAGGATGTATGGCTACAATTGTTGCTTCGAAGGCAACATGACTTTAAAAACTGCTTTCTTTTCTTCACACAGTTTAGTTGGAAGATTTCTCAGCTATTCCTTGCCCTCTGACATGGTTTTCTGACTTGCAATATCTTCCATTTTATATTGTACACCAGACTGCATGTATGGTATCATATTTAGGAAAGAAATAATGAATATATATGAGGTTCAGATTTTAGTAATTCTTGCCACTGTATGTGTCTTGTCTTCTCACTTTGATATCCTGTCCAACGTTTCTGGGAATGCAAGGTTTGTTGGCTGACAGAATATGGTCAAAGTTTAAAACTAAAACTCATCCAGAAAAATGAAAATATTAAACTAGATCATATCACTTCCTTAAGTTTCTAAGATTACTGATGAATTAACTTGCTTCTGGACTGTTCCTTTGTCGCCTGGCATGCTTCTTAATTTCGTTGGAATCTCAAACTTGGGTTTTTTTTTCGTCTATCCATTTGCTGTTGGATAGAGCGCTACAGTACAGAATTCACTGACATTTGTCCATTCCTGTAATTACGTTCTCTAAATTTTGCAAGCATGTCAAGCTGTTTCATTTGTAACATGCAAAATACTAAACCGTTTCACAGAAGCCAAGCAAAACCGTCTTGTGTTATTGGCATCTTGAGGGCATATAGTAGAGATCACAGTGATTTGATACTCTTGGAGAATTCTATCATTGGACTATGATAGTTAATGTCCAGGTTTTCTGTGCTGTATATGCTTGAACTTACCTAGAGAGCACAGGTATTAATGGACTGTGGTTTCTATGTTTTTTGCTAGGGGTTTATTCTTGAGCTTACCTAGTGAACTCAGGTATTAATAGTAATTATTAATTATTATCCCTCTGTTTCATCCAAAAAAACAACGAACTTCATGATATTCAAATGTTTCAGAAATAGGTCGAACTTGTGGATGTAAATGAGCCAGCTAACTTGGCTTTTCCTGAATTGACTCAGTTATCTCAAAACCTTGTTATATTATCCCAAGTAAATAGAATCAGATCCTTTTCCAATCCTTTTCAAATAGCAAAGAGGCCGATGCTTTGGCGAAGAAGGGATTGTCAAATACCTCTTTATTGGATGTGCCTTGAGTTACCTTAGGAACCTTGTTAATCAAGATTGTACAGGATGTAATTCCCCTTTATTTTGTTAAAGGGTAATACCTCAAAACAAGTCAGTTAGATAAGAACTCGGTTTCTGATTTTGGTTCAGTCTAATGATATCAATATAAATATTATTATTAAGGAACATCTTTTGTACTGTCAATATAACAAAAGATCGCCCTTGCACCTCGTGCGCCCTTGGCTCCTAGGCTAGTCCTAGGAGCTTGGCACCCCCCCATGTAGCGGGCTCGATCCCGCCCCCTCAAGTATAAAAAAAAAAAAACAAAAGATCATGACTTGAATTCAAAACGTAATACTTTTTGGTATTAAGTCATGAAGAATACATTTTTTTTTTCTGGGTATGAAAGCATATTAATTAAGTAGCTTTAATTAAGAAAATTTTGAAACACGAAATTCTGACTGAGTTTTCTCTTTTTCATAAGAAAAATCATTAATAATATAAATTTTAACATAAATTAATTCAGTCCATCCCTAATTCGCTATATTGACATTAATTAATTAAATAAAAGAATAGGGAAAATCCCAACCCCTCAGAAGTACCAATTTACCTCTTCTCAGTCCATACAGTTACTATCACCGGCAGAATTCAGCCTCCTGGGTCTTACCTCTTGCCCACGCTCAAGTCAAATTCTAAATTAAGTTATAAAATTTAACAAATCTTTAATTAAGTTAGATGTCCTAAAATGAAATTCTAGAATTTGATAATTTTATCTGCCAAACCCTCATTTGATTATCCATGCTGACCACTATCTCTCTCCCCTTCCACCCACCATTTCCTCCGCTATTCATTCCACAACTCACCGGCTACTTCTAGTCCCCTCGATAGGAGTCCACATTACATGCTTAGATTTAGGTGCTTCTTATGTGTTTATATATCTAATTAGAGGTATAAGCAAATTTTTTTTATGTATTGTATTTATTTAGATTTAAATTATATACTGTTTTCTGATATGTTTTTTACACTTAGTATTTCAAATTAATTAATTTCCAGTTTTGCATTTGTCTATAACACCAGTATTATGAAAATTAATTAATTTGAGATATTGAGTGCAAAAAATATTTCAGAAAGCCGCATATAATTTAAATTTAAATAAATACAATATTAAAAAAAATAAAAAAAATATGCTTATACCTCTAATTAGAGGTATAAGCACATAATAAGCTCTTAAATCTAAGCATGTAATGTGGACTCGCGTGGATAGTCTCTACCGCTTATACTTTCTTTGTGAAACTGCGGTTTGATGTACCTTGAAAAAAAAAAAGAGAGGAAAATCTTATATAAAGAAAGATGATTAAATTACCCAAATTTTAATCTAAATAATTCAACATAAAAAATTGTATACTACTTTCAGTCCTAAATATATGACAAAGTTTGTAGTGTAGTTTGCGCTAAAAATTTGTCTTATATTTAAGACCGAAGGAGTATCAGGTTATGCGTTATAATTAAAGATTTAAAGACAGCAGAGTCTACATGGTAAAATACCCCACATTCACAAATCCCAAATTGAGTTTATGATGTAATTAAGGATTTGTTAAATTTTCTAATCTTATTTAGGATATCTTTCATTCAAGTGACTTCAAATGATATTTTCTCTAAAAAAATGTAGTCCAGTTTTTCTTTTCCTTTCTTTTTTTTTTTTCAAAAATTCTATCTAAATACCAAATAAAATTCTAAAACCCTTAAATGTTTGTTAAACTTTGTAAAGGATTTAAAGGTGACAATAACCAAATTGAGATTTTCAAATTCGAGCGAATTTACATTTTGCCCTTAGTTTTTAAATAAATTTAAAAAAAAAGAAAAGAAAAGAAAAGGAAAATGTCCCCTGCCGGACGGAGGGTCACCGTGGCCGGCCGCCGGACGACCTACAACCGCCAGTAGCTTGAGATCTAACAAGGGTTTTTTTTGTTGGTAAGGTTGAATCTTTTTTCTTAAAAAAAATAATTGAATAAAAGTGAGAATATGTGGTTTGAACCCACCCTACCTTTATGAGGATCAAGTGGGCCACCTGGTTCCATTGATATATATATGGGAAAAATATTTCTCCTGTCACTGAAGATAGAGTTATCTTCAGTGATCCTAAAACTACGTCGTTTTGAATTAATGAAGGGTGTGTTTGTAATTTTAGGTGAATTAATGAAGGGTGTTTCTGTATTTGTACTCTTCATTAATTCACCTGAAATTACAAACACACCCTTCATTAATTCAAAACGACGTAATTTTAGGGTTACTGGAGGTAACTCTATCTCCAGTGACAGGAGAAATCCTTTACCCTATATATATATGTATTAAGAAATAGGGTTTAATGTTTATGCTTTTGCTGCAACAATTTTTTTCCTGCCACACTCACTTAAAAATGGGTGAGTCCCATTGTAAAGAGAAGAAAGAGAAATATTAGTGGGACTCACTCACTTTTATGTGAGTGTGGCAGGAAAGATATTTCTGCAGTAAAAGCAAAAACATTAAATCCTAAGAAATATATATATATATATAAACATTTTTTCATTAAGAAACACTCCGATAAATCCTGTTATTGAATTTGTAAATTTCATTATTGAACTTATAAATCCTATTATTGAACTTGCAAATCTCATTATATATATACTCCCTCCGGTCCTAATTATAAGGCATAGTTAACTTTTTTGGAGAAATTAAAGAAGCTAATTAAATTAACTTAGAGTATTTTTCTTTTTCTTTTTTTCTTCAAAGTAATTAGTTTAACTCATATACTAATATATAATCTAAAGATATACAACATATAAAATGATTAAATAACTTATTTAGCTTCCTTAATCTCTCCAAACAAAGTCAACTATGCCTTATAATTAGGACCGGAGGTAGTATATATATAAAATGAGATTCACAAGATTGAACAAAATTTAAGCACTATGATCAAAATTTGTAATAAAAATAAAAAATTTATTAATGAAATTTATAAGTTTAGTAATAAGATTTACCTGAGTGTTTCTTAATAGAAAAATGTTAAGAAGAATTATATATTTCTTAATGTATATATATAACCATGAAGGTACAAACCCCACCTTTCACTTTCATTCAATCTTCTTCCTTTTTTTTTTTTTTTTGTAAAAAGAAGATTCAACCTAACCCAAAAAAAACCCACATTCTCATTTTTAATGCATATACATAACGGGAGGGCCTTTTTTCCTTTTTTTTTTAAAATTTATTTAAAAATTAAGGATAAAAAGATAAATTCACTCAAATTTAAAAATCTCAATTTGATTTAGCTTTACGAGCTCTATAAAGTTTACAAATATTTAGGGGTTTTAGTATCTAAATGATTTTTTTTTTAAAGGAAAAAAAAAAAAACCTTACAATCAAGCATAATAGTAGAGTATAGTGGAGTGTAGGCTGAGGCAAACCTTGAACTTGGCTATGTATAAAACCTTGGTCACTTCGATACTGAGACTGAGGCCGCTGAGGAAATCCACTGCCCACTTGGTAGGGGGACACTGTTAAAATCTGTAGCTTCGCCGCCATCTGTTTCCTACTCTCATTCCTTTCTCTATGATGTTAGCAGCTAAAACCCTTACAAGTTTTCCATCTTCGTTTCCTCTGACCTCCAAAATCCCTAATGGAAAAATTTGTCGTCCAAACAATCCCAATCTCTCATTCCCTTCACCCCCCAAATTCTCCATCTCCGCCGTCGCCGAACCCGTCCAAATTCCCGCATTTCCCGATTCACTCACCCCCGATCAGCTTCGCGTTGATGTTCTCTCTGAATCTCTCCCCTTCATCCAAAAGTTTCGGGGCAAAACTATTGTCGTCAAGTATGGAGGAGCCGCCATGAAGTCGCCGGAACTCCGAGAATCCGTCATCAACGACCTCGTTCTTCTCTCCTGTGTCGGTCTTCGCCCCGTACTGGTCCATGGCGGTGGACCGGAGATAAACCATTGGCTCAACCGCCTCAACATTCAGGCGGTTTTCCGTGATGGCCTCCGAGTTACGGATGCCGAGACGATGGAGATTGTGTCCATGGTTTTAGTCGGCAAGGTGAACAAGACCTTAGTGTCGCTTATCAATAAGGCAGGGGCCACTGCCGTTGGGCTTTCCGGCATTGATGGACGGCTCATGACGGCTCGCCCGAGCCCCAAAGCCGCCGAATTGGGTTTTGTTGGTGAGGTTGCCCAGGTGGATCCCTCGGTTCTCCGGCCACTCATTGATAACAACCACATTCCCGTGGTTACGTCTGTGGCGGCCGATAATCTGGGCCAGGCCTATAACATCAATGCCGACACGGCGGCTGGAGAATTAGCTGCTGCGCTAGGTGCAGAGAAATTGATATTGCTGACCGATGTTGCTGGTATATTGGAGGACCGGGATGATCCCCAGAGCTTGGTGAAGGAGATTGACATATCGGGGGTGAAAAAGATGATAGATGAAGGCAAGGTTGCTGGCGGAATGATCCCCAAAGTGAGTTGCTGTATTCGATCGCTAGCACAAGGAGTGAGAACTGCCAGTATCATTGACGGCCGAGTACCGCACTCTTTACTTCTGGAAATAATGACCGATCAGGGTGCTGGAACTATGATAACTGGCTAACTCGGATTTCAGAGCTGTGGTTTTTTCTATGAAAGCTTCCTTCTGTGTAGCTGTTGTCTGTACTAAATTATTGTGAGTTACATTTATCTAGTTTCACTGTTTCAAGCCATATGCTTTTAGTTGCAAGTTCATAAACTTTGCAAGTGGTTTCTTGCAATGATGAAAGAAACTAATTGATCTCATTTTGCTATGCTACGTTCCTTTCCTGTGATTTTGTCAATTTATGCCTTTAAGCACATCATGTTAGAAGTTATTATCATCAGAGTTTAGTGGATCATATATGAATGAAACCTCAGACATGCACGACTGAAGAAGTAGCTAATAGTAGAAGAAGTAAGGAAAGACGGCTGATAGAACAAGCATACGATTCAAAGTTGGAGCCAAAAATATGTAAAATTTTAGAAAGTTGAACTTTAAAACTATCCTGATTAAGTGCATTGTGATCAATCACCTTACCAGCTTATGCGCCATGACTAAGGTGAAAGAATAGATTCAAGAGCAGAATTGCAGAATATCTATACATATCTGAATCTATGAGAAGCTCAATACCTCCGAATACAACTCAAAACTCAGCTTGAGGCTATACACATTTGGCCTAGAACGGTTGCTTGTCAGATGGAGAACGCTGTCTTTCAGCAGGTCAGACTACTAATTCTCGATAAAGTTTATGGAACTTGTAGGAATATCATACTTGCTGCCTTCTCCATGAATAATAAATTTATTCCTGGTCATTTACCTAAAAGCAACTGGTTTTGGGAGAAATGGTTATTGACCCATGGATCTGAAATTTGTCTGCCGAAGTTTTGTCAGCTATTTTAAATCAGATTGTTGTTTAACATCCTTCTGTTTCCGGATACGACTAGATATTGGAAATGCCAATGAGTCCTTCTTGTTCCGATCTACAAGCTTTAAGGGTTTATTTCCCTGGATATCAGGCAGTGTTTAAGGTTTGACATGACGCAGATGCCAGCTTCTTGATGATGTAAGGAAACCATTTGATCAATCCTATTAGCACATTGTAGTCATTCGCACGGCTGATTTATAGTCCCTTACAAGGAAATCCATCATTCTATTACTATTTTCTTTATTATATTTTGAGTTTGAACACTGGTTTGTTGCAATTAGTACAATGCCTATGCTTTTTAAGATTGTAATTCAAGCTTTTTGTGAACACTTTTCTAAGATCGCACTTCTGACAGTAAATAAGATGCCACAAACAGGCTATTTAGTAAATGCATGCAGATACTATTGATTTTAGTTTAAATTATTAGATTAAGTAACTGCGTTTTTGTCTTATTTTTCGATTCCTTCCTTCAGATATTCTCTCTGCTGTCATTAGTTTGTGTGGAGTTCGAAAATTGAAACAGAATCAACATTTATCAATACTTTTCCAACTTCACTTTTGGATTATGTAAGCATCTTTGTTGTAGTATTTTGACTGATGGGAAATTAAGGAGTCAAGGCTTAAGAAATATTCTTTTTTAATCATATAATATTTCATATTTACTGCTTGGATTGTGCAAGGTCGTCTTGTAACTGATTTTTATCTGGATCAAATTTTGTAAATGATTTGTTTATGCAAGTTTGAGTTAGTAAAATAAGTTTTCCATTATGCATTTGCATCTTTTTTGGGAGTTTAGTTTATTTGGTCGTGTAGTAGAAGGAGGAATGAGACTCCCTGGACAACAAGTATAAGGTAAGTTCTTTTATCTTTGGTTCCAATAAGGAAAATTATGAAATGAAGAATACTGTGTTGGCTTATATTGATACTTTTGTTAATTTTGTTGATATTGGATTCTAGGAGCTGAAATATATAAATTTATTGGTCTTGCTACAAGTCATATGATAGGTAGTGAATACAAGCAGAAGAAAATTCCTATATTTATCTGTATAAATATCACAGTGAAGATGCATACTTTTGTTTGGACAGGTAACTGTTTGATCGTTTGACTTTAATTTTTAAGTATGATTTCTTTTCTTTCAGTTTTTTTTTTTAAATTTTTTTTATTGAGAAACTCATGTTAGGCCTACTACATTCCGTCTTACTAAAAATTTCCTGGGAATTAAGCCTCATCACAAGGACCGTCTTGACCTTCAGTGGTGTCCAATTAATAATTGCAGCATGCTCCAATTAATATGCTTTAACTGTAGTGGAAATGGTCCATTTGTTTTAATTGTAAGTTGTAACAATGTGCTGTCTATATATTGGTTTATATTAATATTACTGACTTTACTTTATTTGTATATCTCTGGAACCAACCTTCATATGTTGTTTGCTCATGCCCATTATGTTCAAGGAGTTTCATTTGATCATCTAGGGAATGTGTTGTTGGACTTGCCCAATGTATATCATAATGCGGAAAATCTAAAGTAGCTGAGAACATCAATTTTGTCTGCCAGCTGAGTTATTCCATAGGCACTACATCGAATCATATTCTATGGATTGATTTGTCATATTTGCTTGAGCCCGGTGAGAATTTGATAGTTTGGCCATTGAACCAACAAGCAATGGTAGTGCAGCCAAAGTAGGAAAGCAAGAAAAATGGAGCAAGAGGAAAAGAAAATTACAGGACGATCACTGAATCAATTGGCAATGTTGGTGTAGTTAATGCAGTGATCAGGAAAGCTAAAGCTTCTGAAGGGGATTGGGTTCTTGACTTCAAGAAAAGCTTGGGATTTACTCCACCAACGATTCATTGTAGAAGTCTTGGCAATTATGATTTTAAATATTTGAAGTATTTGTAAAACTTTTTAAATATATGCTTATAATGAATTAATTTTTTATGAAGTTTAATTGTATAGAACAATTAGTTTACTTCCATTTGTCATATCACTTATACATCGAGTTGTGATATAATTTATTACCCATTATTTAAGGAGGCTTAAAGTATGCAAACATGATGAAAGTTTACTCATCCTTGCCTAAGTCGTTCACTTGATAGAATGAAAATAGAGATGTGTAGGTCCGTGAAAGATAATGGTTAACTAATAGACAGTAGCACTTAATCGCTAAGGAGTCAGAAATCAAACCAGAAAATCCGAAATCACAGCAACCATATCTTCCTTTTTTGCCCTCTAATGTTCCAAATGGCAGGTTACTACTTGGAGTCTACACAATAATCAAGAAAAACACTAGTGAGTCCGCCCTCAAGCGAATTCAAATCAGCATCCATATTCTTACCCTGTTATATTTACTCAACTTAGGCAAGTTACTTAAGCTTTTGTTGAAACTTGACTATGGAGGAAAGGCAGAAAAACTCCAGAGTTGTTTAATGTGAGATGTCGGAGGCTTTCCCGAGTCTTTTAATTTGAAGCAAACGGTGCAATTATCATCACCAACTCCACTCACATTTGGCAATTCAGATCATATGTTGTGTTTTTCATTAGAAAGTTTGTCACTCGTACATGCCATATGCATACGGTATTTCTTCAAATTTGCACTAGTTCCATATCAATGATGTTCAAGTTCAAATATAAAAGAAGCATTGGTGAATGATAATCAAATAACATGCATTTCCCATATCAAAGTTTCAACATTAATTTCCATTTCAAATGTTCAGTTTTTTCTGCTTCATCAGTCTCCCCTCAGGGCTTTAAGGGCTTAGAAACAAAGTCAAAGAACAAAATTTCCTTATCTGACAGATTTGGTGAGGCACATCTCTGCATCCCCCAGGGAAAGAATACAACATTCAGTGATGCAGAAAAGTTTTATACTACCATGACGATGACAAAAATGCCCCAAAATCTCTCTTATAAAATGCCAATGCTTCAGAGCAAGGAGTTGAACATTTCCTGCCAAAAAAAAACCAACACTGCATATTAAGGAGGTGAAGATAAACCCAAGAGAAAACTTAGAAATAATCTAAAACCAAAACTCTCTAAGACACAGAATCCAAGGGCACCGAACAACTCATCATCAATGAGAAGATAACAGAAAAATAAAAGCTCACCTTGTAATGGAGCTCTCAAGGAAGCAGGCTAAAAAAAAAAACTGTTGAGCTTGCTTATCAGTTTTCCGTAAAGCTCATCCCACTTGCTTTGCCTGTGAACGAGAGGGAGCTTTACCGTAGTCCCACATCGTAGAGTCGTTATGTGAGCAAAGCGTTGAGCGGCTATAAATGCCAAAGAAACCAGCATTACAAAGCATACCTTTCTCGGCCTTTTGGCTAAGATCAAGTGTAGTATCTGTTCTTATCAGTTTAATATCTGATACGTGGGCCATCGGCCCACATGATATTAAATTAATTTTTTAAGGGGGAGGGTCCATCACAGTAGCTTGCTAGTGGGATCCTCGCGCGTCGCCCATGCGTTGCACTACTGCACGGGCCTGGCGCACCCCACCAAACCATTGTTCAAATTTTCTGTTTACCCAACTGTTTAGGAACAATAAGAATGAATGTGTACTCAGCCTTTTTTTGGATATTAATGTGAACTCAGCCTTGTTAATGAAGGTGAGCTCACCCTGCAACTTTCTCTCCACATTTGGGCTTAACATGCTGATATACATTTCGGCCCAATTATAACATCAATTGGTTATGAATTGGAGGGCCATTTTCCAATTTAAGCTCAATGTAATGGCATCAAACAAAACATGTTAAAAAGCTTTTATAAAAAAATGTTAAAAAGACAACATCCTTATAAATATAAGGATATAGAAGAAGTAAAAGATACAGAACAAGAGTAAGAAAAATTCTCATTCAATTTCTTCAGTGTACATTTTTGGGAGGGGGGTAGGAGACTATTTATAATGGTTGGAGAGTAGAGAAGTTTTATGTAGCTTCTACCCACTCACACACCCCCATAAATGTAGTGGGTGATTACCTACTCTCCACCATAATAGTAGTGAGAATCTTAATGCCCATAATGGGTCATCCACATAATATATTCATAACACTCCCCCTTGGATGTCCATTATGAATGTGCCTCATTAAAAACTTTAACTAGGAAAAACCCAGTGGCATAAAAACCTAGCCAAAGAAAAAAGTACATTATCCATTGATACACTTTCCAATGCTGCCTTTTTAAAAACCTTTTCAGGAAAACCCAGTAGGACAAAACCTAGATAAAGGAAAAAGAGTACAGCGTGTATCGACTTCCTCTTTTGACAACATTAGTATTACTCCCTTTGATTACTTCCAATGTCTTCATATTGATGAATAACTATTTTGCTAATAAGCAAGATACATTAGTCCTCCAATATCATTAAAATGTGATACTTCTGGACTAAGTAGTTCTTCGAACAATTAATTGCTCTTCACGAGTTCCAGTTGATATCATCAAAATAAACATCAATTATAACAAATTCAGTTTTAGATCTTTTCACAAAAATGTATAGACATATTAAATCATTTTTGTACTTTTCTTTTTAAAGATATTTCTTGAAACGATTATATCAAATGTGTTTTGATTGTTTCAAATTATACAGAGGTTAATTTAATTTAATTGAGTATCGTTCTTGATAACTTGAATTAGATGATTCTGACATCTTGAGTCCTTCAAGGACTTGTGTTTTTGGTATCTTGAGTCCTTTAGGGACTTGTGCTTCTAGCATGTTACGTCCTTTGGGGACTTGTGCTTCTGACACGTTAAGTCCTTCAGGGACATATACTTCTGACATCTTAAGTCCTTCGGGGACTTGCGCTTCTAGCACTCGCTAATAGATTGCGGCTCATGATCATCATTTTCATTCATTATATCATATGCTATATTATAAGCAAAGATGTTGTCAACGTTGACTTCCTTTTAATCCCATCAGATTCTATTCATAACATAATTTCTTGAGATCTCATAATTTTTACATATTTCAGGTACTTGGGTCTCTTTTGGGACTACAACATTCTCTTTTAGAGATATTTCTACTAGAGATAATAACTTTTCACGAGATGGCTCTTCTGGAGCTACTAACTTTTCTTGATTATCCTCTACTTGATCATCTATATTCTTAGCTCTTTTTCTTTATCAAGGACTTTTATCTTTGGAACCGATGGGCTACCACGTTTCAGGTGTGCTTTAAATTCATTTATAATAGGTTGTCCTTCAGAGACATCAATAGGAGCATTAGCAGCTGGGATATGTGACTTTGTCACTTTCTTTTGGTCAATAAATGCTTCTGGCATTTGATTAGCTCAATTCTGCAAATTAATTATCCTTTGAACTTCTGGTTCACATTGTTTTATCCTATGATCAAAATGAGCGAATAATAATTCATTCTAGCTAATTTATTTACTCATCTGCTTATTTTCTCCCCTTAATGTTGAGAAAATAATGTCAACTAACAATTGACTAATTATACAGTATAAATCTTCTAAATCCATTTGTTTCATTTAGAAACATCATTTTGTTTCATTTAGAAACAAACAAGAAAAAGGAGGTATTTACACAATATTTATCCATTTATTTGCATTGTCGTGCACAATCAAACCTTTTAAGATGTAATGTTTTTAGCTCCTGACCAAAAGCCAATTATACAGGGAGAATTTTGTTGGCTTATATAAATGTTGCAACATATAAGATCAAATAAACCAATATAGAAATTTTATTCTCATAAACATTGATCTAGCTATTTATGGATGCTTTAATACATAATTATTGAATCATATAATCTAGAAATAACGCGCTTTAACCTGAAGTTTGCAATAATGTATATATCCTAATTAGGCTGTGTCTGGTTCTTTGTATTTGTTTTTGTTATGCTATATATTTTCGAATGACATATTTTGATGATGAGTTTGGGATTGAGGAAAGTGGCAAGTTACAAATAGCTATTTTGTCTTAATCTTTCACTTTGACAGAAATGAATATAGGTATAGTGCATTTTATCTGAGATAGAAACTCCTCCTTATTAAGTTCATGTTTCTCTTAATATCTGTATCAAATATATTGTTTTTTAACTAATAAAATGCAAGGTATGGATTTAATACAGTAATATGGAATTTTAATTCCAAACCCATTAATAAATTAAAACGTTCACTATTGTCCATTTTGAATGACATCCGATTTTCATGTAACCTCATTTGTGCACTGAGGGAAAGAATAGTAATTTAAAGCTCTAGATCAAATGACATATCACACCCCTTAAATTGGTGTTCGGATTATCTTATTTTAAGTGAATTTACACTATACAATATGCTGCTAAATATATATGAATATGCCAAAAAAAAAATTATTTCACAGATTTTGTAAATTGATTATGCTGCTAAATAAATAGGCTCTTTGAACCTTCATCCCCCCCCCCCCCCCCAAAAAAAAAAATTGTAATTCCGTTTTTCCAAATTTAATTTAAAAAAATTGAAAAAAGCTGAGATAATCCTTAATCCTAATATATCTTAATCTTATGCCATATATTTAGCTTAACCCCGATAATTTTCTCCCGTTTAACTTGATTAAAATTCCCCCCCCCCCCCCCGCCAAAAAAAAAAAAAAAGACTTAAATAAATGAACCCTAATTTTGTTGTGCAAAACAGAAGTGGGAAGCATATTCATTGGATTCATCTTTTCCTGAATGTCACTTACTGCAATTATGATTGATTATATATAAGTTAATACTAAAGTACAAGTAGGGTCATTTCATATATTTAATTTTTGGGTAAAGGTGCAAAAATACACATGTGTTTTACTCTTGAGAGCGTCAAGCACCAAATGCTTTTTTGGGTGTAAAAATATACATAAACTATCAAAATAGGTGCAAAATTACTATCACCGTTAGATTTTGTTAATCCTCGTTAGTTTTCACTGGGGCCCACTGTATTAAAAAATGGGATAGGATATTATCACTATTAATTTTATGTCACTATCACTTTTTCACCGTTAGATCAGAATCTTATCTACCTTTATCATTTCTCTCTCCTATTGAGATTCTGATCTAACGGTGAAAAAGTGGTAGTGACTTGGTAGTGACATAAAATTGGTAGTAACAATATCCTATCCCTTAAAAATATAAAAAATGTTAATATTATTATAACATTTTCTAATTTCCCTCACTACCCCTCTACCTCTCTCCCCACTGTTGACCGACTTCCCCTTCCCTTCATCTCGCACGATTTCCTTCTCAACGGCAGCAACCCCTACCAGAGGCAACGGTGGCACTCTGAACCATAGCTGAGCAAATCCCCCATGCCGCACCTCATTTGATTTTCCTTCCTTTTCGGATTTTTATCTCTGCGGTGGTAGATCTTCACCCTGAGACCATAGAAAACCTCCAACTTTTTCATGGCGACATGATTCTGATCGAGGGTTTCTGTTTGTTTCAACCATGTATGGTTTCTAATCACCTTTTTGTTCATTGATTTCTTGTTCATTGGTCTATGTGGTTTCTGGATTTGGATATGGGTTTTGGGAAAAAAATTTCTCGTCTTTGTTCTCAAGAATCAATATATGTGTTAATTGATTCTTGGGTTAAGGTGCAAAAATACACATATGCTTTTCGCCAAGGAGCGCTCAGTAGCAAATGCTTTTTTTGGGTGCAAAAGTGCACACGTGGTTACAAATTAGGTGCAAAAATACCATTTGACCGTTAAGTTTGACTTTGACCGTTAAGTTTGACTTTGACCGATGACGTGGCATTTCAAAGGTGCAAAAATACACATGTGATTTGTCAAGAAGAGCACCAAACAACAATTTTTTTAATTTAATAATTTTATTTTAATTACTACTGGGTGCTAAAAAGATATTTAGAATACTAACCTGTATTGAAAAAATACTTCATAATCTTGAAAAATTATTTTTAGATCTGAAAAAAAATATTTCAGGGTACTAACTGGTACTAAAAAGATACTTTGAAGTATTTTTTTGTACTATTCAGTATCCTGAAAGTACTTTTTAGTACCAGTCAGTACCCTGAAATATTTTTTTCACTATCCTTTTAATACCGGTAAACACTTGAAATTTTTTTTCAAAATCCTAAAATAATTTTTCAAGATTATGAAGTTTTTTTTCAGTATCCTTTTATATTTAATTTGTAACCACGTGTGCACTTTTACACCAAAAAAAAAACATTTGCTATTGGGCGCTCCTCGGAAAAAAGAACATGTGTATTTTTGCACCTTAACCCTTGATTCTTTAATTTTCTAGGTTTCGATTTTTGGTTTTCCTTCTGGGATCTAAGGTCCTAATTTTCGAGATCTTACACTAAGACCCCTATTATTCTATAAATGAAACCCGGAAATCCCTTTGGCTCTAATGCTTTCAATCTAGATTTCACTTGATTATCAATGAACGCTGCTGACCAAATCTGGAGTTTTATTTGTTCATTTGAGAGATTTTGTTTCGTTTTGCACGGGTTTAGGATGAATCATACTCATATTGTTTTGGGTTGTTGTTTGGTGGTCATCCCTATCGGAATCAAGAAGATTCAATTTGTTTGGTTTCAGTTTTCGATTTCGATTGTGTGATTATATGAGAGATTAATATACAGACATAGAACAAATTTTCCTTATCTGACAGATCTGGTGAGGCAGATCTCTGCATCCCCTAGCGAAAGAATACAACATTCAGTGATGCAGAAAAGTTTTATACTACCATGACGATGACAAAAAGGCCCCAAAATCTCCCTTACAAAATCCAAATGCTTCAGAGCAAGGAGTTGAATATTTCCTGCCAAAAAAACAAAACAGCATATTAAGGAGGTGAAGATAAACCCAAGAGAAAACTTAGCAATAATCTAAACCAAATCTCTGCAAGACACAGAATCCAAGGGCACCCAGCAACTCATCATCAACGGGAAGATAACACAAAAATAAAAGTTCACCTTGTAATGGAGCAATCAAGGAAGCACTACCAAAAAAAAAAAATTGCTGAGCTTGCTTATCAGTTTTCCGTAAAGCTCATCCCTCTTGCTTTGCCTGTGAACGAGAGAGACCTTTAGCTTAGTCCCACATCGTAGAGTCGTTATGCGAGAAAAGCGTTGAGCGGCTATAAATGCCAAATAAACCAGCGTTACAAAGCATACCTTTCTCGGCCTTTTGGCTAAGATCAAGTGTAGTATCTGTTCTTATCAGTTTAATATCTGATACGTGGGTCATCGGCCCACATGATATTAAATTAATTTTTTAAGGGGGAGGGTCCATCACAGTAGCTTGCTACTGGGATCCTCGCGCGTCGCCCATGCGTTGCACTATTGCACGGGCCTGGCGCACCCCACCAAACCGCAGTTAATTTTTTATGTTGGCCCAATCACTTAGGCCCATTAACATAATGGCTTAACACAAAAGGTACCCAAATTATATCAACTGGGTATGAATTGAAGGGCCGTTTTCTAGTTTTCGTTCAATATAGTGGCATAGACATATCGTTTTATGTTCCATAAACATGTTAAAGAGCTTTTATAGAAAATGTTAAAAAGCTAAAATATAAATATAATAGTGTTTGTCTAACATTTTCTGTTATATAATTTCTTACAAAAATTTATAGTTATGAATGACATAATCACTTAGAAATGATGATGAAGGGAAATATTGTTTCGCAATGAAACATTGAAGAATGTAAGTAAACCAACTGGACAAACAAATTGAAAGTTTGGTGGTTTACACGCTTGGTCACACTAGTTGAGGCTTTCTTTAGTAGGAATAGTAAAAAAAGTTAAATAATATTGCTTTGTAAGTTTTTTTTTTTTCCAGGTTCAACGTTACCCCAAAAGTTTTAAAATGTAACAATGTTACTCTTTTTCCGTTAAAAAGTTACCAGGTGACATTAATTTTTTAACGGTCAACGAGTTTTTCAACAGTATCGAGCTACATTGCTGCGTTTTCAAATTTTGGGGTGACATTGAACTTAAAAATTTTTTTAGAATAACATTGCTTTTAAGTGCATATTTTTGAGGCAGATTTACTACTTTTAAAAATAATTAAAAACTGTACCCAAAAAAACAACAAAGAAATATTACAAATTATTTGTTTCTCGTTATTTAAGCATTTAAAGTTTAAACTATAACTTTTATAAAAAAAATTGTCTTAATTATATTTCATTATCAGGCCGAAAGATATATAATTATCTTAATCGTAAATCGTAGGAGTATTGGGAAAGTCCATTAAAAATGCTGTGACTTTTTAAAGCATAACATATGCTGTGTTTGAATTGAAACGATAAAGACATCACAAAAGAAGCGATATTAAAAAAAGAAGAAGCTGGCCGCCAGCACCTTAGGAGTGCAGTGGCATGGGAGTTTGATTCTTCTTTTTCATGTTCAGGGTTCGAACCCTACCCCATACTCAGTAATGTTTTGAAAAGACATTTATAGAGGAAATGTGAACAAAGGAAAATGCATCGTCTCTTTAATATTTTTCACTTTTGCTTTGTTAGGTTCTCAATCTCAAGTTGATGGTGTCAAAAAAGAGTTGACAAGGAAGGCTAATAATTTTACATCCTAGAAATTATATTCGTATATTTCAAATTCTAATATTAATCTTAAATCATAAAAAATCGAATATAAAATCGAATAATCTTTTAATAATAACTCAACATAAAATAATGATTTCAATTAAATAATACTAACTTAAATTTCTGAATAAAATCTAAATTCTTAAAAAAGAGAAAGTACGGTGTTTATTGAACACTGATTAATATCAAAATCCTGCATTTCAGTGGGAAAGAAAAATTATTTTTCGAACAAAATTTATTTTTATATTTAATTATTCATTAAATTGTGAGATTTTGATAAATATTAGAGACTTTATTTGTTGGAAAAGTGGGTATTATGATGATGAAGAATCCAACAAAATCTCACAAAGTAATCCACCCACTTCACTCATTGGACACAGACAATTTGAATTAAGGCCAAAGTATACTTTTAGTCCTATAATTCTAACACCATTAATTTTACTAACGGAAAATGCAAACTCAAGTGATTAAAGTATAAATTTAAGTGACAATTTTGTAATTAAATGCTATAAAGCTTAAAGTTAAAATATGGTAAATTGAAAAATATATAAAATTTGTGTAATTAAATACTATTAGTCATCACTTGAGTTCGTTGAGTAAACATTTTCCGTTAACAATATTAATGGTGTTAGAATTTTAGGATCAAAAGTATACTTTATGAAGTTAAGGGACCAAAAACATACCTTATGTAAAACTTGAAGGATTAAAAGTATACTTTAGCCTTGAATTAATTAGTTTCTTCTTTTGTGAAAACATAATATTATTAATTTATTATTAATTCGAAGCGTCTTTTTCACACTAAAAATATTCAATTACTGTTCTTGCCATTAACTTTTCCTTTGTTATAATCCAACCCCACTATTTTCTAATACGTTCGCTTGAGATGGATTTTTAATTGCTTATTGTACTGATGATTTTGAAGGAAAAAAACGTGTTTCCTTTTACGACTCGTTTGATCAAAATGACCAAAAAAAAAAAAATCAGAAGTAAATATAAGCCAAAAATAATTTATGAACGAGAAATGTCCTTTATAATAATAAAAAGGGTTAAATATTATTTTTTTTTGTTATGGAAGTTTAGCTTAAAAAGCATTAGTCATCCGGAAGTTTTTGGTCTCATTTTTTCCTAGACATTAACACAATAGAGAAAATATGCCTCAAAGTTTTTTATAGGAGCAAATTTACCCCACAAGTTTTTTAAGAAGCAATTTTGCCCTAGAAAGCTTACAAAGAAAAACAACAATTCAACGGTCAATATCAACGGATGGGTAAGATTGTTATGTTTTTAAACTTCTGGGGCAAAACCAAGATCAAGAAAACTTTTGGATGACCAGTGGTTTTTTGGCTAAACTTCCATGAAAAAAATGGTATTTAACCGTAATAAAAAAATGTAACAAGAAAAGACTATTGTTATGTAATAGGCTTAAGGTGCAGATTGGTTAAGAAAGTTTAACCCTAGGAGCACTTAGTACAAAAAGGTTTTAAGTGGACAAAAATACTAAAAAACTTTTAAAAATGTAAAGTTGTCACAACATCGTTAAAAAAATCAACCTATGTTAAGATCACGAACTTTTAAAGGTTAAGATGCAAATTGGCTAACAAAATTTACTCTAGAAACGTTTAGCACAAAAAAATTTTACATAAAAAAGTTTTTAAATAAACCTAAAATATATACTAGTTACATTTGTGGTTGTTTTATTGCATTGTTGGAGAGTCCAAACAAGGATTTGCAACAATCAATTTTAGGTGGATTGCATATAGACTTACCGGAGCAAAGAGGCTCATATGTCCGGTTGCTCCTTCCTTCAAGAAGATGAGAAGAAGACGGATCAAGATCAACAGAATCCTCTCGCCGACATCACCAATCTTTCCAGAATTTGGCGCCATACCTCTTCGTCTGATCTATCAAATTTTCCACAACCCAATTCTCGTCACAAGACAAATGCCATTTCCGATTCAATGCATCAGATTCTTTGTTCCAAATCGTTGAGGATGGGATTCAGATAAATTCATTGACTCATTTCCATCTATTTTCTATTCTTTCTTTTTCCTGGTGTTTATACTTTATAACTTGATGGGGGAATTCGAATAATAGAAACTGTGGTGCGATTCCCAGATGCAATTTGAATTTGCACATAATTTATAACTACGTGTATGCTTTTGCACCTATAAAAAAGTACTTGATGTTGGACACTTCTCAAGGTAAAGCACATGTGCATTTTTATACCTTAACCCTTGACCCTTATGATTATACATTTCTGTGTGTATGTTGGTCTCTCATCACATATATTCGTACTCGTTTTTTTCTTAATTATAATAAACCCCATGGTAGGCTTTTCCCAGTTCATATTATAATTCAACTCTAATTATCTTTATCAAAATCGAGTATGAATATGAAACACTTCATTAAACTTTAAGTATTGTCCTAATAAATTAAAATAATCAAGTGAGACAAAGGTTTAGGGGATTATAAAAGATGATTAGCGTATTTTAGAAGAAAAAAAAGGACATTTTAACTAACTTCCTTAATATAACTAAATTATGTAAACATGTTTTATATTAAGAAATAAGGAGTTTTATTTTGATTAAAAATCCTCTTAATTTATTAAACGAATAGGAAGAATTTAGAAAAAAATTAAAAATTTGAGAGATAAAGTGATAAGTTGAATGTTACATTTAGGACTAATTAAAACAAGCCCTTCTAGTATTGTATAAGAAGAGTATTGTATAAGAAGGCAAATATAATAAAGAGACAAGAGTAGCATCAAGCATGATGAAGCGTAGCAAAAAGGTGATACTGTGAAAGTGGTTTAGAAAACGAGATGATGTAAACAATAATGTGTTGGTTGTAACCAAACCATATTGGATATGCTGGAATTGCAACATTCCATGTGTATGAGTTGAGGTTAGAAATCAAAATCCCAAAAAACAAGTGTCCACTTTAATGCTGGACCTCACCACCTAACAAATCCAAAACCACATTTTCACATCTAAATCACTTCATTAATTAGATTAAGTATCCACCTATCAACCTCATCACTCAATTTGCCACACATTTTTTGGATACTCATAGTAGGGGAGGGAGGCAGGGTTCGAACCCTGGACATGAGGGAAGGAGTCCAGTTAATACTGGCTCCTATGCCACTACGCTATTAAGGCGCTGACATTTACCACACATTTTATACGCATCTCCCACTTGTTTTTCAACTACTTTTTGATTTATATAATAAATAATTGATGGATCTGGATTCAATTGATGTAATTTGTAAATTTCACTTCAATCTTATCAACAAAATTTGCTTTCTTTCTTTTTCTAAAGAAAGACACAAATACTCTAAGAGGTGCAAATCCCAATTTAGACCCGAATCGATCTAATTATCGTGAAGTCCCTAAGAATGAGCGTGGGGTAAATTTTGTAGCAATGTTATCTGAAGATGCATTCTTAGTTGTCACTACTTAATTAGTTCTTATAATCATTTGGTAAGTCAAAGTTGTAACTCGCTAAATTATTACTATCTCTAGTTCTAATTATAAGACCGTGTTAATTTTTTTTTAGAGATTAAAAAAACTAAATAAATTACTTAATTACATCATATGTTGTACATCATTTTATTACATAATAAATTACTTATTATCATTTGTGCTTAATTTAATACCTATTTTCTATATTTTTCAAATTTTTCTTAATTTATCCCTATTGATACTCCATTAACAATAATCAAATGAGAGAAAGATGTAGGTAATTAAAGAAGATGATTACGATGTTTTAAAAGAAAGAAAAATGTCATATCAATTAACTTAACTAACTTTCTTGATATAACCAAATTAGGTAAACATGCTTTATATTAAGAAACATGAAGTAGTATTTTGATTATTAAAAAAAAATCCTCTTAATCTACGAAATCAATAGAAAGAATTTGGAAAAAAAAATTATAAATTTAAGTGACAAAGTGAAATGAGATATTAAATTTAGAACCGATTAAAATAAGCACTTCTAATAACTTTTACATTCAGCAAGTAGTATTGTATAAGAAGGCACATATAATTAAGAGAAAGAGTAGCATCAAACATGATCAAGCGTAGCAAAAAGGTGATATTATGAAAGTGATTTAGAAAACGAGATGATGTAAACAAAAATGTGTTGGTTGTAACTAAACCATATTGGATATGCTGGAATTGCAACATTCCATGCGTGTGAGTTGAGGTTAGAAATCAAAATCCCAAAAAACAAGTGTCCACTTTAATGCTGGACCTCACCACCTAACAAATCCAAAACCACGTTTTCACAGTCCAAATCACTTCATTAATTAGATTAAGTATCCACCTATCAACCTCATCACTCAATTTGCCACACATTTCACTACTAGAAAAAAAACTAAACAGCGACAGAAAATTTTCCGTCGTAAATTTCTGACTTTTAGCGACGGATTTGTAATCCGTCGCTAAATTCCGTCATTTAGCGATGGATTAATAATCCGTCACTAACCTTAGCGACGGATTCCGAATCCGTCGCTAAATTTAGCCACGGATTCCAAATCCGTCGCTAAGTGGCGACCAAAAAGGCCGCCACTTTCCGACTTTTAGCGACGGATTTGGAATCCGTTGCTAAATTTAGCGACTGATTCCAAATCCGTCGCTAAAAGCTATTTGCTTTTTGCGACGGAAATGTGTTTCCGTCGCAAAAATCAAAAGAAATTTTCCCCGATATTAGTTTCTCATTCTTCATTCACCGTAGAGCATTTGTCCAGAGCGTTTTTTCCTCGCAAAATCCCTAATAATTTCTCCCTGCTCCCTCTCCCACCATCACGACATTGCCGGCCCCAGTCACGTTGAAATTTCCAGAAGCAAGCAACAACTCACACCGACGACCCAGGTATGCCTTTCTCTCGCTGTGATTGTTGCTGTGGTGGTTTGTTGTGATCTTGTTTGCTTGGGAATGAGTTTTTGTTTATATCCGATTTCTGCATATAGTGTGTGACTGTTCCTTCAAATCTGTTTTGGTCAAATGATATGAAAACAAGGAGAGATAAATCAATACATTCCCCTCTTCGTCCTAAGGAATGAGTACGTATAAAACGCTGAAAGAAATCCACAAGCAGTGAAAGCTTTGCTTTTACCTACTTCTCTTTATTCCTTTCTCACACCGACCCTCTCAACTTGACTGCTTTTCCCACTTCAAGAAAATGATTCTCAAGTCGAAAGTTCACAATTGTCAATTTTCAAACATTGTTCCCTGCATTTCCAAGCCTTTTTTGTTTTCATTCCTTTTTCCTTTCTCTAGTAGATTCCTGACCGAGAAAATCCTCAGCTAGATATCCTTTATTCAGGGCAATTTTTAATTATTTTATAAGAATATATTTTTCTTCATCGTTGATCATATGAGTTACCAAACAACTTGGCGATTTCATCTCTCAATGTGGCCTCTATTTTCTTATAAAAATATGGAATTTTAAAAAAAATGCATATTTTTTATATTTTTTTTTAAATAAAATGAATTTTGCGACGGATTTCGAATCCGTCGCAAATTCAAGATTTTGCGACGGATTTGAATCCATCGCAAATTCAAATTTGCGCAATTTTTGCGGCGGAAAAAATCCGTCACAAATTCATTTTGCGACGGAAAATCATGTTTTTGCGACAGATTTTTTCCGTCGCAAAAACTGTTTTTTTTTTTTAGTGTTTTTTGGATACTCATAGTAGGGGAAGGGGGCAGGGTTCGAACCCTGGACATGAGGGAAAGAGTCCAGTTAATACTGGCTTCTATTCCACTACGCTATTAAGACGCTGACATTTGCCACACATTTTATACACGTCTCCCACTTGTTTTTCAACCACTTTTTGATTTATATAATAAATAATTGATGGATCTGGATTCAATTGATGTAATTTGTAAATTTCACTTCAATCTTATCAACAAAATTTGCTTTCTTTCTTTTTCTAAAGAAAGACACAAATACTCTAAGAGGTGCAAATCCCAATTTAGACCCGAATCGATCTAATTATCGTGAAGTCCCTAAGAATGAGCGTGGGGTAAATTTTGTAGCAATGTTATCTGAAGATGCATTCTTAGTTGTCACTACTTAATTAGTTCTTATAATCATTTGGTAAGTCAAAGTTGTAACTCGCTAAATTATTACTATCTCTAGTTCTAATTATAAGACCGTGTTAATTTTTTTTGAGAGATTAAAAAAACTAAATAAATTACTTAATTACATCATATGTTATACATCTTTTTATTACATATATTAGTTTATTAATCAACCTAATTAGTTTAGAGAAAAAATAAAAATAAAAATACTTTAAAGTAATTTAATTAACTTTTTAAATTTTTCTACAAAAAATTAAATTAGTCTATAATTAGGACCAGATGGAGTACTATTATTATCATTGATATTTAGTATCCTACTAGGTACCGACGTATGTCAAATGTTATTGTAGTCATTTAATAAGGGGAAAAAGACGAATAAATACTATCTGAATTTGTAAAACCCCCAGAAGTCCACTGAATTTGTAAAAAGACTAAGAGGTGACATAGACTTTTAAGAATCATTCTTTTGAGAATGCCTTAGGCATTCTCAGAGCACTATTTTTTTTTCATTCCTTCCTTCTTCTTCTTCTGTCACCGTGTAAATTATGTAAATCGTCTTCTTCTTCCAATCCCTCAACGCCATCGAGAAATTTATGGTTATGTTTTTTTTTTTTCCATTTTCACCGTCATCCGGTGCGGCGGGTGTAGTGTCAACTGAGGCGGAGGGTCAAGACGACGAACGTGCGCTTTGGCAGTCACAGCAAATGGAGCCCTTGTCTTTGAAGGACATTATGGTCATTTTGCATGAATTTGCATAACCTTCAAAAGTCTATGTTACCTCTTAATCTTTTTACAAATTCGGTGGGCTTCTGGAGATTTTATAAATTCAGATGGTATTTATTCGTCTTTTTCTCTTTAATAAGCCACATTTCAAATTGTTTCCCCCAAATTTAAACTATGGACATTTGGGTAATTTCGGTAAAAAAAAATGTAATCCAAACCAGCCACTAGAAAGTTCAACGTGATTAAGTCATTTTGAATTCCTTAATTGGGATTTGCTGATTCTGGGGTATTTTTGCGTCTTTTTCTTCTTCTTCTTCTTGTTTTTTTTTTTTTTTTTTTTGGGTGTGTAATTTATATGCGCGCGCGCGCTGTGTCTGTTTCTTTTGCCAACCGATGGATATATGTTGTCTCTTACCAGATTACGTACGTCATATGTTGCATTAATTGAGTAAAAGGACGTCATTTTAATCTGTTCATATCTTTTTATGGCTATTTAATTTGTTTGACAGCTTGAATATAAAGTTATAAAATGATTTCAACTTCAACCAGACTACTTATAATAAATTATGTTTGATTCTGGGAACATAAGTGTCTAATCTCTAAAGATTAGTGATGGATTGGTTTAGGATCTACTATACTCTTTGGGATAAGAGACAGGAATTCCAGAGATAAGACAGTTCTTCAATGCTTATGAGGAAAGCACCAAAGAACGTCAAACGATCACTTTGCGACACAAGAATGGCGTTCAGCTTAGAGGGGTGTGTGTGCGCGCAGTATAACCGAATAGTAAAAAAGATATCAATCGACCATATACCTGAGGATAATCTCCTATTTATAGAGATTACCTAGGGTTTTGTTTTGAGGGTCAAGGGTGCCTTTAAGATTGTTACGCCTTGCTCTATTACCTGACGAGTGCTTGTTCCACTACTTGTACGATCGAGGTTAGTGCTGGGATTATGGACAGATTAGCGTCTCCTTTATCTAATGGGGAGCTTTCCTCCTTACATGTCTTTACTGGACCACTCCATGCTAAGCCCAATATTTGGATCCATAACAAATTATATAAAAAAGAGTTGTTACATTGGATTAACGTGTGAGTTTTGCAATCTCACCAAATAATACAATATCGTGATGAAAATGCAACGCTCAAATATTGGTCCTCAACATTTGAGTAGTTTTATTTTATTTTTTATTTTTTCCTTCTTAACAATAAACAAAAAAAATTGTATCCTAATTTGATTATTTAAGTTGGCTTTTAAAAAACACGTTTATGCATGTTAAAATAAAATTCGTCTTACATACTTACCTCGTACATCGTAAACCATGTCGAAAAAGGAACATTCTCCGTTAATACAAACAGGCACTAAGACTTCAAACTACTCCATTTCATAAAAGTAGAGAGAGAGAGAGAGTGTGTTTTACTAAAATTATTTATATTTCACTTTTTAAAAAAGGTTGATAATCTTTTATATAGAAACCATTAAACATAGACAAAATATATATATCCTAAATTTTCTTAAAATTAAAAAAAAAATCATTTTAAATTTTTGAACTATACACTAGCCTTTTCTAAAAAATTAGAGATGTTTAGATTTTACAAAATAAAATCATGAAAAGAACAAGTTAATATTGAGATTAACAAAACATATTTCAGATATAAAATTTAACTTATACTCCCTCCGGTTCTAATTGTAATTATTTTACGAAAATACTCCTGCTTAAATTTAAAAATTACATTAAGGTAAAATCAGCTGAATCGAGAGCCCCGCAATTGGTGCTCTCAGCAGTCCGCGACTTCGATTACATGATATGAGTATATATGACCCGGCTTTACCTTACTAAAATACCATGTCTTGCCCAGTCCCAAAACTTGAAATATTCCTTCAGTGATATTCGAAGCCAATCGGATCCGTTGATAATGGTTCTGCCAACAAGTCCCAATGCTTCATCATCCATTAAAGCTTTGGACCACGAAACCCTCCCACTTCTATTTGATCCAGGTCCCTCGTTCATATACTCCCCGAAAAATGCATTACTGCAATAATTATTAAAATATATATATAAACAAACATATTTTCTCATGTTAAAATAAAAATATTAAATAAATAAAAGGGAATGATAAATAATTGGGATTAATTAAATAAGATGATTTTTGATATTATCATCCGATATCTGGTTTGGTTCAGATATATAGATAGACCAGCTTTGTATTCATATTAAGATGATGGGTACTCCCAAGGTGAGAGTACTAAAAAATATTTGTAAAGGAATATTAAAATTATTTTATTTAAGAATAAAATATAAAGTAGAATTCTTATTTGATAGAATATAAGCATGTTAAATTAATTATTGTGGATGAAGTATTAATAAGGGTGACATGGGAAAAATATGACAAATTGCTCAAAATTATTTTATATAAAAAAGTATAATTTAAGTCTATATGACATTAATAAGTTGTAAACATTATTTACTTTATAAAATATATAGATGTATTATTAAATTATTATTGTCTTTAATTATTATTGAGAAAATATAAATAGAGGTATTATAGGAAAAATTTGACAAAAATTAAAACTTGTTATTGTAATTAGAACCAAAACCAACTCCAAAATTTATTCTTATAATTAGGACGAGAGGGAGTACTATTTCATGATTTGGATATATGGAATGCATATGTCCTAATCAGGCTGTGTCTGGTTCTTTGTAGTAGTTGTTGTTATGATATATATATATTTCCGAATGACATATTTTGATGATGAGTTTGGGATTGAGGAAAGTGGCAAGTCACAAATAGCTATTTTGTCTTTATCTTTCATTTTGACAAAAATGAATATAGGAATAATGCCCAACTCCTCCTTATTAATTTTATGTTTCTCTTTAATCTAAAGGCTATATGCCTCCTTTAAAAAAAATAAAAAAATAAATAATAATAATAATAATAAATTTATGTTTCTCTTAATATCTGTATCAAATATATTGTTTTTTTCCCCTAATAAAATGTAAGGTATGGATTTAATAGAATATGGAATTTCAATTCCAAACCCTTAATAAATTAAAATATTCACTATTGTCCATTTTGAATGACAGCCTATTTTCATGTAACCTCATTTGTGCACTAAGAGAAACAGTAGTAATTTTTTGACCAAAAAAAAAAAAACAGTAGTAATTTAAAACTGTAGATCAAATGACATATCAAACCCCTTAAATTGGTGTTTGTATTACCTTATTTTAAGTGATTTTATAGTATACAATATGCTGCTAAATAAATATGAATATGCCAGAAAAGTTTTATTTTACAAATTTTGTAAATTAATTATGCTGCTAAATAAATAGGCTCTTTGAGCCTTCATCCCCCCTTCAGGGGTTTAAGGGCCTAGAAACAAAGTCATAGAACAAATTTTCCTTATCTCACAGATTTGGTGAGGCACATCTCTGCATCCCCAGCGAAAGAATACACCATTCAGTGATGCAGAAAAGTTTTGTACCACCATGACGATGACAAAAAGGCCCCAAAATCTCTCTTACAAAATCCAAATGCTTCAGAGCAAGCAGTTGAATATTTCCTGCCCAAAAAAAAAAAAAAAAAACTTAGAAATAATCTAAAACCAAAACTCTCTAAGACACAGAATCCAAGGGCACCGAACAACTCATCATCAATGAGAAGATAACAGAAAAATAAAAGCTCACCTTGTAATGGAGCTCTCAAGGAAGCAGGCTAAAAAAAAAACTGTTGAGCTTGCTTATCAGTTATTCCGTAAAGCTCATCCCACTTGCTTTGCCTGTGAACGAGAGGGAGCTTTACCGTAGTCCCACATCGTAGAGTCGTTATGTGAGCAAAGCGTTGAGCGGCTATAAATGCCAAAGAAACCAGCATTACAAAGCATACCTTTCTCGGCCTTTTGGCTAAGATCAAGTGTAGTATCTGTTCTTATCAGTTTAATATCTGATACGTGGGCCATCGGCCCACATGATATTAAATTAATTTTTTAAGGGGGAGGGTCCACCACAGTGGCTTGCTACTGGGATCCTCGCGCGTCGCCCATGCGTTGCACTACTGCACGGGCCTGGCGCACCCCACCAAACCATTGTTCAAATTTTCTGTTTACCCAACTGTTTGGGCCCAATTTTAAAGATTATAACATCAATTGGTTATGAAATGGCCCAAATTTTCGATGACCCAATTACAATGAATGTGACCTCATAACTAGTAAAAATTTGGCCCAAATTATAAACATCAATTGGTTATGAATTAAAGGGCCATTGTCTACTTTAAGCTCAATGTAATGGCATCACTATTTTTTGATATAATGTCTTTTTTTTTTTTGTTTTATGGTTCTATAAACATGTCTAAAAGCTTTTATGAAAAACGTTAAAAAGATAACAAGTATATATAATAGTGTTTGACTAACATTTCTTGTTATATAATTTTTTACAAAAACTTAGTTATGAATAACGTAATCACTTACAAATGATGATGAAGGAAAATATTGTTTCGCAATGAAACATTGAAGAATGTAAGTAAATCAACTGGACAAACAAATTGTGAGTTTGGTGGTTTACCAACAAAAATATTGCTTTGCTGTCCCCTTTTCTCATAGTGTCCGTTAATTACACGCATCGTCACACTAGTTGACATATTAGGCTTTCTTTTGTATGAATAGTAAAAAATGTTAAGTCGTAAATCCACTATAGAATTATACTCCTAAAAGTAATAGTACTCTGAAAGTTTTTTAAAGTTTAATGATACTCCGGAAGTTTTAAAACGCAGCAATGTTGTTCTTTTCCATTAAGAAGTACACGGTCAACGCCAACATTGCTCTTAGGCGCATACTTCCGGGGTGGACTTACTACTTAACCCTAATAAAAATGATAAAAAATTGTAAAAAAAAAAAGAAAGAAAGAAGAAATATGACAAATTATTTGTTTCTTGTTATTTAAGCATTTAAAGTTTAAACTATAACTTTTATTAAAAAAATTGTCTTAATTATATTTCATTATCAGGCCGAAAGATATATATTTATCTTAATCGTAAATCGTAGGGGTATTGGAAAAGTAAATTAAAAACGCTGTGACTTTTTAAAGCATAACATATGCTGTGTTTGAATTGAAACGATAAAGACATCATAAAAGAAGCGATATTAAAAAAAGAAGAAGCAGCAGCAGCAGCGATATAAACAATGTTTTGAAAAGACATTTATAGAGGAAATGTGAACAAAGGAAAATGCATCGTCTCTTTAATATTTTTCACTTTTGCTTTGTTAGGTTCTCAATCTCAAGTTGATGGTGTCAAAAAAGAGTTGACGAGGAAGGCTAATAATTTTACATCCTAGAAATTATATTCGTATATTTCAAATTCTAATATTAATATCAAATTAAAAAAAATGGATTATAAAAATCAAATACTTTTTTAATCCTAACTCAACATAAAATAATGATTTCAATTAAATAACACTAATTTAATTTTCTGGATAAAATCTAAATTCTTAAAAAAGAGAGAGTACGGTGTTTACTAAACGCTGATTAATATCCAAAATCCTGCATTTCAGTGGGAAAGAAAATTTCTTTTTTCGAACAAAATTTATTTTTATATTTAATTATTCATTAAAGTGTGAGATTTTGATAAATATTAGAGACTTTATTGGTTGGAAAAGTGGGTACTATGATGATGAAGAATCCAGCAAAATCTCACAAAGTAATCCACCCACTTCACTCATTGGACACAGACAATTTGAATTATTCATCAAAATATAATAACATTAATTAGTTTATTCTTTTGCCAAAATATAGTATTATTAATAATTTGAAGCGTCTTTTTCACACTAAAAATATTCAATTACTGTTCTTGCCATTAACTTTTCCTTTGTTATGATTCAACCCCACTATTTTCTAATACGTTCACTTGAGATGGATTTTTAACTGCTTATTGTACTGATGATTTTGAAGAAAAAAAATATGTGTTTACTTTTAAGGCTCGTTTGATCAAAATGAAAAAAAAAATCAGAAGTAAATATAAGTGAAAAATAATTTATGAAAGGGAAATGTCCTTGATGATAATAAAAAATGGAACAAGAAAAGACAATTGTTATCATAATAAGATTAAAATACTTTCCAAGTGAAGTTCCCAACAAAGCCTTATAAGTGTGTATTTAAGTTGGCGTTGGAAAAATACATTTATACAAGTTGAGTCAAAATATCTTTCACAAACTTACATTGCATATCGTAAATTACGTTGGAAAAACAATTTTTACCACTAATTCAAACAGACACTTGTCCATTGCAAATTGAAGTAAGTCAATTGGATTTACTATATTCATCTACTTACGCATTCACATTGTATATCGTAAATCATGTTGTATTTGTTTTTTTTCTCTCTTAATTAACATAAACCCCACAATAGGCTTTTCCTAGTTCATATCAAAATCGAGCAGGGACGGATCCATGTTTGTGCTTGTGTGTGTAAGTGCACCCATAAAATTTGAGAATATATATATTATTTAGCTAGAACTCATTAGCATCAATGAGTCTCTAGTTCAATGATAGGGCAACCTCTTGTAGTTCAAGAGGTCATCAGCTCGAATCTTTTTGGGCCCTTCTCATTTCTTTTTCTTTTTCCATGTTTTTCCTCATTTCAACTTTCTTTTTCCTTTTCCATGTTTTTCCTCATTTCAACGCCTCTTTCTCATTCCTCTCCACTTTATAACCCCCCCAACCCAAAAAAAAAAAAAAAAAAACTCACTTTTCATTGAATCCAATTAATTTGATAAATTAACCACTAATTGGATCAACGTAATAAAAAAAAAAAAGAAATGAAAATAACAATTAACAACATTCATCTTCCTCTAAAGTCCTTAATTAATTTTCATTCTTTTATTAAAAAATAGAATATCAATATGAAAAACATATGTAACAGCAATAGTTTTATATGTGATTCCGAAACAACATTAAAAAAAAGAACAATTAATCATATGAGACAATCATATATAATTTCATCCTTAATTATAAATAAATTCTAAAAGTAAAAATTAGAATATTACAAAAGTCGTTGAGCTCATAGGGGTATTAGCTTTGTTGTAGTGATCCGTTCCATATTGTTAAGAAGGTCTCGCGAGTATTTGGTTTGGAAAATAAATATTCCATTCTTCTTTTGCTTGATTCGAAGTTCAAAGAAAAAATTTAATTCTCCTATTGTAGACATTTCAAACTTACATTATAAGATCTTAGAGAACTCTTGACAAACTTATTAAGATTGATGATGAAGATATAATGCAATATTTTCAAGGAATGAAGAATCGAAGAATGTTTTTGTAATCGTTCTGTTGTAATATTTTAGCTGACTATTGATTATTGTTTTTCTATATTAAGTTGAAGTTTTTTTTTCTTCATTCGATTTTTAATGCATTTAAAACTTTCATTGAAAAAAAAAATTCGGGGGCAACCCCCAAATCCCCTCACTAATTGTGCACCCATAAATATACAAACCTGGCTCTACCCCTGAAATCGAGTATGAATATGTAATACTACAATATTAAACTTTATGTATTCTCCTAATAATTTATAATATGGGCGATATTAAAAAAAATTATTAATAACTAGCCAAGTGACTTGTATCATATATCTTTTTTTTTAAAAAAAAAAAGAAAATGTCTTATATTTAAGATCAGATAAAGTAACTAATCTATAGGTGGAGATTTTTTTTTTTTTAAAAAAGCTCAATTACGTATTTGTATAATATATGTGTTGTTTTCTTTTAAAACACCTCTTTTAATGATTTTTATCAAAACTACTCATCCAGTCCTTAACATAGGACCTATTTGAGAAGTTAATATTTGTGCTTAATTTAATACCTATTTTCTATATTTTTCAAATTTTTCTTAATTTATCCCTATTGATACTCCATTAACAATAATCAAATGAGAGAAAGATGTAGGTAATTAAAGAAGATGATTACGATGTTTTAGAAGAAAGAAAAATGTCATATCAATTAACTTAACTAACTTTCTTAATATAACCAAATTAGGTAAACATGCTTTATATTAAGAAACATGAAGTAGTATTTTGATTAAAAAAAAATCCTCTTAATCTACGAAATCAATAGAAAGAATTTGGGAAAAATTATAAATTTTAGAGACAAAATGAAATGAGATATTAAATTTAGGACTGATTAAAATAAGCGCTTCTAATAACTTTTACATTCAGGACAACAAACAGTATTGTATAAGAAGGCACATATAATTAAGAGAAAGAGTAGCATCAAACATGATCAAGCGTAGCAAAAAGGTGATATTGTGAAAGTGATTTAGAAAACGAGATAATGTAAACAATAATGTGTTGGTTGTAACTAAACCATATTGGATATGCTGGAATTGCAACATTCCATGTGTGTGAGTTGAGGTTAGAAATCAAAATCCAAAAAAACAAGTGTCCACTTTAATGCTGGACCTCACCACCTAACAAATCCAAAACCACGTTTTCACAGTCCAAATCACTTCATTAATTTGATTAAGTATCCACCTATCAACCTCATCACTCAATTTACCACACATTTAATACGCGTCTCCCACTTGTTTTTCAACCACTCTTTGATTTATATAATAAATAATTGATGGATCTGGATTCAATGTAATTTGTACATTTCAATTCAATCTTATCAACAACATTTGCTTTACTTTTTTTTAAAAAGAAAAAGAAAAAGACCACATACTTTAAGATGTGCAAATCTCAATTTAGACCCGAATCGATTTAATTATCGTGAAGTCCCTAAGAATGAGTTTGGAGTAAAATTTGGTAGTTAAATTGTCTGAAGATGCATCCTTAGTTGTCGCTACCTTAATTAGCTTTTATTGTCGATCGTTTGAAAAGTCAAAGTTGTAACTTGTTAAATTATTATTATTATTAGGGTTAAGGTGCAAAAATACATATGTACTTTTACTCGAGGAGCGCCCAACACTAAGTACTTTTTTTAAGTTCAAAAATACACATAAGCTTGTAAAACCAGAGCAAAAATATTATCACAGTTAAATAGCCTTAACAGATGTTAAGTGCATTATGAAAAATACCAAAATGCCTCTCAATCTCTTCCTCCCAACCTTCATCCTTTGCAACTCTTCCAAACTCTTTTATCGAAGAACAATGAAGAGCATAGAATCAGGATGTGAAGTTGGATCGAAAAATAAGATGAGCCTCCCAATATTTCTAGATTAACCAAGCCCCAACTTGTATCAAACCCTCTATACAATTATCAACAATCAACATATGAAAACCAACAACAAATCGAGCCATACTAACAGTCTCAAGAGTAACCCACGGTAGTACCACAATTATTAATACTCAACATGTGAAAACCAGCAACGAAATAATGAAGAAACAACAACAAAAGTAACCGGAAGATTAACCCACGACAGTACCACAATCTGGACCCTAATGTCTGAGAAATAAAATATTTGAAGAAAAAAGAAGGACCAATTTCTACCGATCACAGCCAAGAAATCAGATAGCGGTTGGTGGGGGATGACAGCAAACTACGTGTTTTTCTCGCCTGAGACAGATCCACAATCGTTGGCAGATCTGTGAAACCGAAAATCAATCTCTAAAATCGCAAGAATCTTGAGTAAAGGTGGGAGACGACGCCAGACACACGACGGCAAATGGAGCGGCATCAACTCCAACCAAAATTGGTGATTGGTTCAATGGCCAAGAATCAAAGGAAGGAATTGATTCCAGGACGACTGATCTTGGAAAGAAGGGGAACTCACACTCGTCTTCAACCTTGCTTCGTCTGACCAGATCAAAAAATCAAGACGCATCTTCAACCTTGCTTTGTCTGACCAAATTAGAAAATCAAGACGTCTTCAATCCATCAACATACCTAGCTTTGTCCTCCATTCCATGAGAAATAGGTGAAGAACACTGACTGCCGGTTCGCATAGGATGGAGAAGATGAAAGAGGAAGGAGAGAAGGGTAAAAGAGGAATTTAAAAATTATATATACTTTTATTTTTTTAAAATAACGTAGGTCCCATTAACAGAGGTTAGCCTCTTTTAACAGCATGTGTATTTTTGCTTTGGTTTTACAAGCTTATGTGTATTTTTGCACTTAAAAAAACACTTGCTGCTAGGTACTCCTCGAGATGAAATACATGTACATTTTTGCACCTTAACCCTTATTATTATCATTGATATTTAGTATCCTACTAAGGACTAACACATGTCAAATGTTATTGTAGTCATTTAATAAGCCACGTTTCATTTTTTTTAAAAAAATTTAAACTATGGACATTTAGGTAATTTTGGTAAAATAAATTTAATCTAAACTAGCCACATAATAAATGCAACGTACTATTTTCAAACCTTTTTTTTTAACTGTTCCAAACAAAAATTCCTACTACTCCTTTTAAAAAATAAAGTAGAATCTTTCACTTGATAGAATATAAGCGTGTTGTTAAACTAATTATTGTGGAAGAAGTATTAGTAGGAGTGATATGGGAAAAAATGACAAAAATGACTCAAGATTATTTTATAAGAAAAAAGTATAATTGAGGTGTATATAACATTAATGAATTGCAAACATTATTTACTTTATAAAATATAAATTATTATTGTCTTTAATTATTATTGAGAAAATATAAATAGGGGTATTATAGAAAAAAATTGACAAAAGTTTAAACTTGCTCTTATAATTAGAACCAAAACAAACTTAAAAAAATATTTTTATAATTAGGCGCAGAGGGAGTATCTTTTTATGCGAATGGCTATTTAATTTGTTTGACACCTTGAATATAAAATTATAAAATGATTTTAACTTCAACTTGATTACATATAATAAATTATATAAAAAGAGTTGTTACATTGGATTAACGTGTGAGTTTTGCAATCTCACCTAATAGATTAATACTACAATATCGTGGTGAAGATGCAACGCTCAAATATTGCTCCTCAAAATTTGAGTAGTTTTATTTTCTTTTATTTTTTCCTTCTTAACAAGAAACACAAAAAAAATCATATCCACCTTATGATTATTTGAATTGGCATTTGAAAAGTATTCATGTAAGTCAAAATAAAACTTATCTCACATACTTACCTTGTATACTATAAATCACGTATGAAAAAGTAGCTTTCTCCGCTAATCTAAACAGGCACTAAGGCCCCATTTGGTTGAAGGAAAATGCTGATTTCCCCGTGGCAGGCCATTTTCCCTCAAACATGGGAAAATCGATTCCCATATACTTTGGTGGGAACCCATTTTTTGACGGGATGGAGAAGACCAACCTACTATTTTTAGGGTCAAGTTTGTCTATACCAACAGCACCTTGTGTGGCGTTGACGACGACGGTGAGGTCGATAATGTCATAACCATGTACATGTCCCGCTTGTCCATCGAAAGTTTCAAAGAAGGCGACGGTGATGATGGCAGAGAGAGAAGATGATGGTGAAGAAGGAAAAAGGCTTAGATGTAGACAGATTTGTAGGTGGGATATGAGAAGGAGAGACGCTTGCCAGAAATTTTTCCGATCAAAGAGAATGAGATTTTTCCAATCGTGTTGAGAGAATTAAAGGAGAAGACAGATTTTTATTAGGTTTGATTTAGGTGATTTCTATAGGCAACCGAGGAAGAGAAGTGAGTGTGCGAGCACACATTCAAATTTGAGTGTGCACTCTTGAGAGAGAGAGAGAGAGAGTATGGTTTAAATAATATTTTATCTTTTAGGGGTAAAATGATATTTTATCTTATTTTCTTTTAACCAAACATTTTTTTTTATCAATCCACTTTTTTTTTTCCTAATGCGAACCAAACACATCGAAACAAAATATTTTTCATTCTATTCCATCACTGCCATTTCCATTTTTTTCCATTCTTACTTTTTTTTCCCCAATTCAAACGGGCCCAAGATTTCAAACTACTCCATTTCATAAAAGCAAATTGAGTGTGAGAAAGACTTTTACTAAAATTATTTATATTTCCTTTTTTTTTTTAAAAAGAAAAAGGTTGATAATCTTTTATACGGAAACCATTAAACATAAACTAAATATATCCTAAATTTTCTTAAAATAAAAAAATTCACCTTAAATTTTTGAACTATACACTAGCCTTCCTAAAAAAAATTAGAGATTTTTAGATTTAAAAAATAAATTCATGAAAACAACAAGTTAATATTGAGATTAATAAAATATATTTCAGATATAAAATATAACTTATACTATTTCATGATTTGGATATATGGAATGTATATATTTCTAATCAGGCTGGGTCTGTTCTATTTGTTTTTGTTGTGATATATATTTTCGATGATGAGTTTGGGATTGAGGAAAGTGGCAAGTCACAAATAGCTATTTTGTCTTAATCTTTCACTTTGACAGAAATGAATATAGGTATAGTGCATTTTATCTGAGATAGAAACTCCTCCTTATTAATTTTATGTTTCTCTTAATATCTGTATCAAATATATTGTTTTTTCCCCTAATAAAATGCAAGGTATGGATTTAATATAATATAATACGGAATTTTAATTCCAAACCCATTAATAAATTGAAATATTCACTATTGTCCATTTTGAATGACAGCCTATGTTCATGTAACCTCATTTGTTCAATAAAATAAATAGTACTCTCTCCGATCTTAATTATAGTAACACTTTCCTATAATTAAGACGGGAAGTAGTAGTAATTTAAAGGTATAGATAAATGGCAAATCACACCTTCTAAATTAAATTGGTTTTTGAATTATTTTATTTTAAGTGATTTTGCACTATATAATATGTTGCTATACAAATATAAATATGTCAGAAAAGTTTTAAATTTTACAGCTTTTTTAATTGATTATGCTGCTAAATAAATAGGTTCTTTGAGCCTTCATTCCCCCCTCCCACCAATTGTGATTCCATTTTTCCAAATTTTATATAAAAAAATATGAAAAAAGCTGAGATGATCCTTAATCCTGATATACCTTAATTTTATGCCATATATTAATTTAAATTAAAAAAAATATTAAATAAATTGACCCTAATTTTGTTATGCAAAACAGAAGTGACTCAATGGGAAGCATATTCACTGGCTTCATCTTTTCCTGAATTTCACATACTGCAATTATGATTGACTTTTAATTTATCTCTAAATAAACATATCTTAATAGTTTCATATATACTATCCCCATTACACTTATAATTTCTCCATTTTTTCACCAAAAATGAAAGTATATACACACACACACAGAATTTGTGTTTGATTTTAACACAACAACCATATATATATATATATAAAAAGAATACGCGGATACAAGTTGAAAATGGAATTTGCAAAAGCGAAAAAGGTGAAAAGGGAATTGATTGAGTACTTCGCGTAAAAGCGTTCACGACGATGGATCGATCGTGTGGGTCAAGCAGTGCGCTACTTTTAATGCACCATCCAATCACCAGGGACCCACTTACCGCCAGTCACGCTCCCCTCACGTGATCCCTGTTTCTTCCTCCCCCTCCGGGGAATATTCCAATTCTGCGTTCCCATCACACACAACAGGATATTCTTTTTTTTTTTTTTTAAATACATAGGCAATAGGGGATGGGGGATCGAACCCAGTACAAGGGGTGAGGAGATACTCCCAATACCACTGTAATACTAATAGTGCCGATACAGGATACTCCTTTTACTCTATAACTTTAATCAGCTTGTCATGAATTTTATACTCTATAACTTTAATATTGGATGGATGACTCTTATAATACAATTTTAAGTATTTTAAATTGGGTTTTTTATCCTGAAAATTGTAAACAGAAATATCAATTTTACCCTATAATTTCTATTTTGAGCAATATCTTTTCAAAAGTTTTTAAATTATAGTAATTTTTCCTTTATCTAGGCCAAATTTAATTGTTATTAACCAAATGTACCGAACTGAGTGCTGATCATCCACATGATATTCACATCATTTTTATTTTTTGCTTAGGTACGAAGTTGTTCTAGAAATTTTCATTTAAGAGTTATGTTGCTCTAGAAGATTTCAAATCATAACAATTTTACATTTTTTTTCCCCAATCACCTCGGTTGTTATCCAAGTTAAATTTAGCTGATAAAATATGTCTATTGGCAAATCTATATGTCATCAACTTCAATTTTTTTTTTTCAAATTAGATTTATAATGTGGATTTTTTTTTTTAAAAAAAAATCCACATAGACCCATATGAATGTTTGGAGAAAATAAAAGAGGTGAAATCATCTTGTGGGATAAAGACAAAATCAAAAGAGTACATGTTTACTTCAAATGTCGCTTGAATATGGTGACGAAGGGGTCACTAGTGGCCTTACTCTCGGTAATCTTATTCAGTGTGTTTTGAATTCGGTAGTTGATTTTTTTTTTCCAATAATCTCTAGCGATCATGATTTCCTCCTGCACTTGTAACTTCTTCAATTTCGTTCATGCTGATAGTTTAATATATTTGATTAACTAATAATCAAACTTAACTTTTATAAGAGTTAGGGAGACATTGCTACAATTCGAATAATTTTAGGGCAATATTACACCAATAAAAGTTTCAAAACAACGTTGCTTCGGGGTAAACACTTTCAAGGCTAATTTGTATTTTAATAAAAATGACATGGATGACACGTAGACCAGTCAACTTAATATATTTGATTAACTAATAATCAAATTTAATATGAATAATGGTCGGAACAAAATTGTTATGATTTGAAAAATTTAGTGGCGAAATTACTCCAAAACAAAATTTTAAAGCAAAATTAAGATTTTTTTGATAACTTCTCCAACAAAAATCGGCTTTACGCTTTAAATTTTGATCCAGTCTTCACGCTTAACGACCTTGATCCTACGGAGTACAACAATATTTTTTTCCTTGCAACTTCAATAGATTCCCTTCATTGGCCTCCACACGCAATGCAAATGGCAAATAGGGGGACCCACCTGCCGGCCCACTGTTACTCCTACTGTCCTACAAAAAGTCAAAATGTGATTCTTTTCTCATCAGGCGGTGCATGATTCTTTCCTCATCAGGGCGGTGCATGATTCTTTCTTATACCTAATCGCATCAGATAATATCTCTTTTGTTCTCACCTTTAGAACAACATGCCGTTCCGTTTACATTTTCCCATATTCCTCCGTTCTGATTGTTTCTCCTCCCCCTTCCTACTAAAGTTGGGAATCAGGGTCGGCCTGACTTTACAGGGCTTGAAATAAGGAAAATATCTATTTTTTAAAGTCCGGTCTAATAGTACCAGGGCCGGCCTTACAGGGCCTGAAAATTACTATTCCAAATTTTAATTAATTTTTTCTTGGTTTTTTTTCAAAGAAATATAATTAGTAAATTGCAACCATTAAAGTTCTAATCTATCAAATAAATATTATCAACATTAATATCTAAATATTTCAAATCATCCAACAAATAAACACATTCATTAATTCGTAATAAAAAACAAACCATTGTCCATAATTGACTCACATAAAACTTAAGAAGTATTAAACTAAATAACATTAGATAACTCACATAAAATATAAAAGCATACCACTATTATTGTCAATTGTCACCTTCTTCATCACTCTCATCAATTTCATAGATATTTGATTGTGCTTCACTTTGAGCAGAAGGCTGTGCTTCAGGAGTAAAAATGTCATGAATTTCTTCTCCCGCATTATGAACACATCCATAATCATTATCTGCAACAAATAATATACCAAATTATAAAATCAGAGTATAGTTATTATGTATTTATATATGTGCCTCCTAGCCTTTTCCTCTTGGCACTCTTTGACTAATTTTTTTTTTAAAAATAAAAATGCTACAGTAACAGGGCCTACAGGGCCGGCCCGATAAAGCCCGAGGCCCTATAGGGCCAGCCCTGCAGGGTTAAATTCAAATTTCAGGCATATTTTTCAACCTGAGCCTTACAGGGCCAGGGCTTAAAAGGGCCGGCCCGATTTATCGGCTCTACTTCCCACTCACTTGGAAAACGGAACTACTAACTCCATCCTTACCATTTTGCCCCTTCTCATTTTATAACATATGATTTAATTTTGGGAAAATTTCAAATAAATACCGTTTGAATTTGTAAAACCCTAGAAGTCTGTTGAATTTGTAAAAAGATTGAGAGGCACCAAAGATTTATGAGGGATAAACAAATTTAGGTGAAATTATCTTTTTACCCTTAGTTTTAAATAAATTAAAAAAAAACATAAAATGCCCTCACCACCGCCGGTCGATGGTGGCCGGAGGCTGGCGGTGGCCGGCCGGCGGTCAGTGGGGGCTGGTTGGTAGGGGTCGGCCGGCGGTGGGGTGGCTGGCGGCTGGCGGCCGGCGGTGATGAGGGCATTTTATGTTTTTTTTAAAAAAATAAATTTATTTAAAACTAAAGGCAAAAGAGTAATTCCACCTAAATTTGTTTATCGTCTTTGGTGCCTCTCAGTCTTTTTACAAATTCAACAGTGGGGGGTCTTACAAATTCAAACGGTATTTATTTGGAATTTTTCTTTTAATTTTTCTTTAGAATTAGTATTTTTTTTTTATTACTATACTTCAGCCAATAAAAAGAAGTCACACTACTTATTAACTATTTCACAACGTCTTATTTAAGTTAAGATTTAATAAGATACTTTGTGTAAGGTGAGCCAAACGGCTTTTAACTTTTATAAATAATAATATGAATCTCTGAAAATAAAATAATTCTTTTATCGACAAATTATACAAGTAAAATAATTTGCCTTGAATTTAAATCTAAAAATTTTTATGCAACTGAGTTCACAACTAACTTCATGATTAAGTATGGTTCACTTTGTAAAGTAAGAAACTGAATCATCATCCACCTCAACTATACGTATAGTAAAATCTGTATGGCTAGATATGATCAATATTGATTCTAAAAAACAGAAAAAGAACAAAATAAAATGATTTCCTGAAAAATTGACCTATTATGTTTTTTAAGAAGGCTAATTTCGCCTTGTCCAAAAAAAAAAAAAAAGAAGGCAATCACACATACTGCCTTTAAATATTTTTTAAATTACATAATTTTTATTTTTAAAATCTACAAATGATTTTCTCAAAAAAAAAATCTTTCTTTTATTCAACCAATAATTTTAACTAAAATATATTTTCACACATTAAAATATAAGTATTAAAAAATATATTGCAGCAAAAAAAAATCAATTGACTTAAAAAATAAATTTTTAATGATTATAATAAAGCGTGCATCATTACGTAATTTTAGTCAAATAATTCTAAATTTATATAGTTTAATAAAATAAAATAAATATCACATTAAGTGGAGGAGCGGGGAGCTCCATAAAGTGAAGGGAAAAAATAAAAAAAGAGGAAAAAGAAGAAGAAGACAAAACCAATAGTAAAAGCAACGCCATTATACCAGCAATTTGCAGCACAAGGCAAGAACAACTAAACAAGTGATTTGGTTTTGCTTTTTCATTTTTTTATTTTTGTTGTATTGAACAGTTGACCATACGATACGAGTATCTATCTTTTTAGCTTTATTTGTAGAATAATATATTTAAACTGTTTCGTTGATTTAAAATGAAAAAAACCCTTCTATTATTTCTTTCTTTTCGTTTTTTTTTTCATTTTTTAATTTGCTATTTGTGTATTTTTCTCTTCTAATAAAATGCTTTACTTTTTGATATCAAAAAAATGCTTTACTTTTGCTCAATGAGTGTCACTAATTCTTCGACCAAAAAAAAGTGTCACTAATTCTTGCATAGATACTAACACTGCTAATGTGCTCATTTGAAATAAATATTTAAGTCTTTAAAATTAGCTTTTTAATCATGATTTACAGTATATGAGATAAGTTATGTAAAAAAAGTTTTATTTTAATTTTTGTAAATAAGAACTTTTGTGATGTTTAAAAGTGATCCCAAATAAATATAATAATAAAATCGGAAGAGCTAAGCAAAATTAATGATTTAATTTATAAAAAAACCCACAGATACCTTTTTATTTTTTACGAACAAAAAAATGCATTAATCATGAAACCATAAGTATAAGAGACTTTGTGCTAAAAAGATACTAAACAAACATATTGAAAGAACAACGTAGAACATAAACCACAAACAAACATAAAGCAGCTAAATAAACGAAATAAAAAAGAGATAAATCCAAATAAAAAAGTCTAAGGAGAATCTGTAGAGCATTCCTCAGCAACAACTTGTACACCTGAAACGAGGGTCGTAGTAGCATCCAAATTGAAGGACAAGACCTATCCCTTGAAGCTTTAATAACAACCATGGCCGCTCAATTTGCTTCCATGGAAATCCATTTGCAATAATGATTCGTAATCAATTTTCTTGAGATAAAGCATTTCTCGAGAATCACATCTTTAGCCTGATAATGAACGGTGTTGGAGTAATGTTTATTCACAGATGTATCAGAGCACATCATTTTTGACGGAAAGTGATTGGGTTTGCTTAATCCAGTGGATTTAGGGACGCAATGAGAAATCTATACTTACTAGTTAGTTAATTACTAATTAATTAAAGTAATCTCACTGTATGTTGATGACACCCGCCTTTTTCTCGCTTCCTTTTTATCAATCTTCTTCGCAGCCCCTCGACACGACCATATGTGAATGTGACTCTCTTCCCTTGCTTCCTTCTTCCTTTTTCTCCTCTCTCTCTGTTTCTATAAAAATCACTCAAATTTCTCTCTTTTTAGCTACATATAATACCCTCTTAAAAACTTAACACGCTTTGAGTGTCACAATATTCATGCTCTGCTTCTGTTTTAGCATTTGTTTCTTCTCTCTCTCTGATTACTGGGAAATGAAAATGGTGGGGTGGCCTCTGTTGAGGTGAACGCTGAAGTATTATTTTGCAGCAATGAAGACCTTTCTTTCGTTATTTTTGTTCTCTTTACTCGTATTGCTATCGGTGAGCTCGATTTCGGCTTTTTCTTCAAGTGGGTCGATCAGGCATCCCGTCAAATTTATCATAGGTTCGTCTTCTTCCAAGTTTTCTGCAATTTTTCGGTCATGAATTAGATAGCATTGTTCTCATTCCTTGTGAGTTTGACTCTCTCTGACCACGATAATGGGTTTGGCGTAGATCTTTATTTCCCTTACTTGTTTGGTTGCTAGGAAGATTCAGGAAGGAATCTGAGCTTCATTTTACCGTCAATTTTCAGAAATGATATCATATTAAATGTATTGAGCTTAACTACGCATTCTTTATTCTGTTTCTGGGAGTTTCTTTGGGGTCTCTGAAACGGAAACTCTGAGACTTTCCATTTTGGTGGATTTTTCTTACCAGGCAAACAAGACAGATGATACTTGATTTGGCACCTAGTTTAATTACGTCGTCTAGCAATTACTTTTTGTGGGTTGTTTTGGCTCAAATTTTGGAGTAGAACTAGGATCGTCTAGCCCAGTGATCATTATCAAAAATCTCTGGATTTTGTAACTATTTTGATCCTTCGTTGTTGCGTGTTTCAGGAGAAGAGAATTTGGGTCCATGGAAGAATGAAATCGCACAAGCGGCTCTAGCACCAGTGCCAGAATCAGATTCACCTGAGGATACTCTTATATTGGCGGCAAACAGGACGAAAAGGCCTGACATTCTTCGAGGTTTCCGACGTTATCGCGATGGTTGGGACATTTCCAATAAGCATTATTGGGCAGTAAGTAACCATGATTCTATTGTTTCTGTTATGAAATGGATGCTTTATTCTTCTCTTGATGCCTTAATTTGTTATTTTTTTCCCCTACAAGGATTTTAAGTTTTTCTGTTTTCCTCAACACTGAGGTTGCGTGCCTTATGTTAACTCTCTTTCGTTTGTTACTTTTCCGTTGTTCTTTTGGCAGATCCGAATTTTCACATGTTCTAAACAAGCCTCATAATTCTGTCATGAATATTTATGGGTGTTTGATAATGCTTGCATCTTTAGAATTGTTAAATATCTTTCTAAACTATCATCTCATCGAATTTGAACCATTTTGTCCATTTCTTCTTTAATCCTGTTATTAGAGATGCCTTTTTGGACACTAATTTGCCTCACTGGGCACTCCCATTTTCTTAGAAACAATAAATGACAGACTAAGGTGGCATCATTGTTGATGGGAAAATAGAGAGAAAGGTTTAAATTCTGAAAGGTGATAGTTCAGGGGTATTTTCTGAGTTTCAAAATTTGACAACTGTCTGCAAATGGATCAAACTTAAAATGGTTTATCTCCATTTTCTCTTAAATTTATTGCCTTCTGACCTTTTTAAGCAATGGTTTTTGTTTCATCTATTTTTACTCCTTGAGAATCTAATTTCAAGGTTACTTGTCTATCATATACTCCTTTTGGTTCTAAATATAAGATAAAATTGACTTTTTTGGAAATATTAAGGAAGTTAATTAAAAAACTTTAAAATATTTTTATTTTATTTTATTTTCTTCAAACTAATTATTATGATTAATAAACTGATATATAATCTAATGATACACTATATTTGATATCAAGTAACTTATTTAGCTTCCTTAATCTCTTCAAAAAAAGTCAACTCTGTCTTATATTTAGGACTGGAAAGAGTAACACTTTATTTATTTATTGACCCATTTTCAAGCAGATTCAGATTCAGTTATTCACTCAAATGAATAATCCTTTTAACTGTTTCCTATGCAGTCAGTTGGGTTCACTGGTGCTGCTGCTTTCATTCTTGCTGTCATATGGCTTCTTTCATTTGGATTGGCTCTTATAATTCATTTATGCTGTGGATGGGGAATTAAGATCAAGGATGAAGATTCAAATCATTCGCAGAGAATTTGTCTCATACTGCTCCTATTATTCACCTGCGCCGCAGCGTAATACTCTTTATTTTAATGTTCCTTTTGTTAACTTCTCATAATGTTCTGTTGTCTATGTTTCCCATCTTGGTCCTCTCATTGAAGATCTATACCAATTTTGTTAATTTTCACTTGTATGCATCTGCTCTTACCTTTTATAATCATATTTATTATTTGCAATTTATGGATCATTACCGTAAATGGAGGCTACTGTAGAATTTATTGAATATTTACTAATCTGATAATAGTCTTGTATGCAAATTTGTATTCAGTATTTGCAATCTGTTAGATTTTTATTTAGAACTTGGAAACATGATGAATGAACTGGAGACTGTAAGTAATTTGATGAACATGGTTTTGTTTATTTATATATTCTTACCTATTTTAAAAGCAGTGTGTTGAATCTTTACTGGTTTCTCTTGCTCATTTGTTCTGTTCTCATATCATACAGGACTGGGTGTGTTGTCCTATCTGTTGGGCAGGATAAGTTCCATGTTGAAGCCTTGCAAACCCTGGGTTACGTTGTCAATCAATCCGACTATACCGTGCAAACTCTGAGAAATGTCACAGAGTATCTCTCCCTTGCAAAGACTATAAATGTTGCTCAGATCCTCCTCCCATCTGATATAATGGATGATATTGACAATTTGAATATGGATCTGAATGCCGCAGCAAATACGCTGTCTGAGAAGACAGATGAAAATTCTGTCAAAATCAAAAGAGTGTTCAATGCTGTGTATGTCATAAACTTGGCACTCTGTATTTTAACTTCTAGATTTTTTTTTTTTTTTAAAATCAGTATTTGATGTGCTAAACTTTGAATTGATCTTGCAGGCGTTCGGCTTTGATCGCAGTTGCAGCAGTTATGCTTCTCTTAGCTCTAATTGGCCTATGTATGTATTCATTGCAGTAGCTTGAAAATTTGAGTTTTTTTTTTTTTTTGAATCCTTGAAGTTAACTTTATTACAGGCTAATCAATCAATATCAATATAATATTCTGCAGGTTTGTCTATTCTTGGACATCAACATGCAATTCTCATGTAAGTTTTTTTTCTTTCGGCCTATGGTTTGTTTGTACCAGAACAGTCCTAATCCTAATCATTCTCTCACTTCTCTCATTTGGTTTTAAAATGTTGCAGATTTGTTATCAGTGGTTGGTTATTAGTTGCAGTCACATTCATTCTGTGTGGAGTGTTCCTTATATTTAACAGGTAATTAAGCCTCCAGATTCTTTTTTATTTGCTTTTTAACCTTTATTTTGGGGAGGAACTAGGAGAAATTCCCTAGTTGGTACATAAAACCAACCACAGATGGACATTCAACTGTTTATTTATTAGCAGACATTTCGGTGGAACCTACTTTTGACATTTTTAAATGTCTTGGCATGATGAATTTTGGTGTAGTCTACTAAATTCTTGTAAGCCAGATTTATTTAAAATTTTCAAGAGAAATCAACAAAGAAAGCAGTTATTTTCCTCCCAACTAAATTCATGACTTTGAGACATTTAGAGATATTTTCTTCACTTTTAGAAATAAAAAAGCTATTTAAATTATTTTTCTTCTCATTTATCCTCCTTATACACTTACTTAAATTACATGAGTTTTGTTATTTTGAAATTTAATCTAGAACAGAACCATCATAGGACAAAGATAATATTGACCTAAAATACAACAAAATGCATTTTTCGGTAGTTTCAATTTCTTCACTGGCTCACACTAATATGATCTAAATATTTGTATTTCAGTGCAATTTCTGATACATGTATGGCTATGGGAGAATGGGTAGAGAATCCTCATGCAGAATCTGCACTTAGCAACATCCTTCCATGTGTTGATCAGAGAACCACAAACAATACATTGGTTCAGAGCAAACAAGTGGTCACTAACATTGTAAGTGTCGTGAATCGCTTCATCTACAGCATCGCTGATGCAAATGCATCGCCAAACGATCCAAACTACTACAATCAGTCCGGTCCTGCGATGCCCCCTTTGTGCTACCCTTTTGATTCTCAGCTCAATGAGCGTCAATGTACATCTCAGGAGGTTTCCTCCTCCAATGCCTCATTGGTAAGTACTCTCTCATGTTCTTAATGTAAGATATATTTATCTTATTTAATTAAATTAAGAAAGTTACTTAATATTCCTTTCGTTCCTAGTTATAGGAACACTTTTAGAAAAGTGTTCCTATAATATTAGGACCGAAGGTAGTATGATATATATTTTATACAACATCTTAGTCATCTTCCTTTTCTCTGCTCTTTGATTATTATTGAAGGAGCATTGATAAGGACAAACAAGGAAAAGATTGATAAATATAAAAAATAGTTATCACATTTATGACTAAGACTAACTCCAGGTTTTATATTAATGACCAGGGAGTAACAATTTATTAATTTCATCACTTCACTTTGTTTCTGCTTATGATCTTGTGGGAAGCAAAACTGAAAGGTTTGGATCAAAATTTGCAGGTTTGGAAGAAGTACGAGTGCCAGGTAACAGAATATGGTTTTTGCAGCAGTGTCGGCAGGGTGACGCCGGAGATCTACTCGCAGCTGGTGGGTGCAGTTAACGAGAGCTATGCGTTAGAACATTACACGCCACTTTTACTGAACCTTCAAAATTGCAATTTTGTGAGGGAAACATTCCAAGAAATCACATCAAGTTACTGTCCTCCATTGAACCATTATCTTAAGGTTATAAATGCAGGGCTTGGTCTGATTTCAGTTGGTGTCTTGCTCTGTCTTGTCCTCTGGATTCTGTATGCAAACCGCCCCCAAAGGGAGGAGGAGTTTGTGAAACCATCCTTTGCACAAAAACTAAAGCATAGATTTAGTAAGAACCGCAACAACAACAACAACAATACAAATTCATCTCTGTCAAATGCAGCAGGGGAGGTATAGATTGTACCACATATAATTACAAGGAAAAAGAATGTAGGTCATTAGTGTTTTATTGTACCCCATACTAGGGGTTGAAACCAAGGTGAAGCGAAGCTACACCATTTGTGTTTCAAGAGAGTACTATTCTCTCTCTCTCTCTCTATATATATATAGATTGTATCCATATAGGAGGCAAAAAAGGCTGTATTTGTTGTCTCTAAAGTTTCATATGTATATTTGGTCTACTTTTTTTTTTTTTAATAATGAAAGCATTCCAATATTTTCCATTAAATGTTTCAAGGGTTAAACTGTAATTTTACCAACAAAATTTTTTTATGAGGAGTGTGCAAAAATACTAATAAACAATGTAAAAGGGTGTATATTGATCAAAATGGTAAAATTTGACCAAATAATCGTTAAATTATAAGAGAAGAAAATCCAAGTAGTTTTTGATGACATAAGAATAACCTTGACAAAAAAAAAAAAAAAAGAAGTTTTTGAAAAAGTTGCTAGTCATATATACTATGATATTTTTTTTATTAGCAGAATTTAAGAAAGCTATCACTACAGGAAAATCAGAAAACAAAAACGTGGGATGATGATCAATATGGATATGAACAAAATGTAAAGGAGAAAGATGCATCTTCTCTAAGTAATATGAGCTCTCCCTTTTACAATGTCACGTACAGAAAAAGTGAAAACTCAGTTTTGATGAGAAATCACCTCAAACATTAACTACACATCAATGGTGGGGATTGTTGAATCAGAAGTTGATACCACCACCAGAGGTTAAGCAGTTGAAACCAATAAGCAATCATTACTAAAAAATAGCTATGGAGTATCTTTAGATCCAAGTACAGCTTGAAGTTTGAAGAATAGTCTGATAACATTGTAAACGATGCAAATAGGAAATACCACTTGCTTTGCTTATCACATCGATCAGAGAGAGCTTCTTCAACTTCTAATGCGCCACAAGAACATCACTTACGCCATGAACAACAAACTTGTCGTTGTCAAACATATCCGGAAATACGACCGAGACTCCATTATTCAGCATCAAAACACCACCAGAGCTCGTGACGTTAATGGAAAACCCCTCCAAAATCGTTGGTAACTTAGACACGTTGTTCAAGTCAGCCAGATCATTCCAGAGGAGCTTACATGGCACAACATGGCGAAGAAAGAACGACGGATACTCACTGAAATTCCGAAGAAGACTCTGCACCATTTTATCTTCAGGAGCAAAAACAGTCACCGCAGCCTCATCGCTAATTCCATTCATTTGCAAACCAAGAAACGACGCCGTCACAGAGTACCCTGTAGATCTAAGAGTTTCGATGGCTTGAGCGAACGAATCGGAGGAACTCATAGTCTGATTCTTCAACCCACACAAGGAATTAGGGCTAGGCCTCTGAGATGCTGGAGAATACTGATAAGTGGGATCGAAGAAACTGTCGATTCCGTAGATTAGGAAAAGTCCGTCCTCATAAATCGGCGACGATCCAATAATTTGGATGTCGTTAAGCGAAACCTCGGAATGTGAGTCGGTGACGACAAGAGAGTGGTTATTCAGCATCGTTGGGATCTCGGAGCCAGGGGGGAGCAGTCGGAGGTTCTGAGGCGGCAACGGCAGAGGAGAGAAGTGGAAACGGAGGAGATCTAGAGAAGGTTGAACGGATTCTAAAAATGCAGAATCCGATGGAGCGAAAACGGTGAGAGAAGGAGTTTGTGAAAGAAGAGTTTGATAAAGGACTTGGAGAGTGAGAGACATGGAGGTGTAGCCTGAATCAGAGAGAACGTCGGCAGCGTTGAGGACGGTTTCATGGGAGAGAGAAAAGGAAAAGGAGAAGAAGGAGAAAGTATGTAGAAGAAGAAGAAGGACAACAGAGGCAGCCATTGATGTAGCTTGAGAGATTGAGAGAGAGAGGTTTTTGTCTTTACTCAAGGAGGTTCTCGTTTTTGTTGGGACTTAAGGCGGGAAAGCAAAGAGAAAGAGAGACCGTTGAAGGGATCGTTAGACTATTCTTATAAAAAGACAGAAATGCCCCTGCGTGCCTTATTATATCATGATATGAGCTTCATTTTTAAAAAAGAAAATAATGAATTTTTTTTTCTCAAAAAAAAAAAAATCCTAATACTTGGAAACAGGAGAAATAAGAAAGATGAGTGTTAAAGTAATTAAGTTCAGCATTAATTAATCTTTGTTTAATTCTTTGAATTCATATACTACCTTCGGTCCTAATTATAAGACTTAGTTGACTTTGTTTAAAAAGATTAAGGAAGGTAAATAAGTTATTTAATCATTTCATATGATATATATTCTTAGATTATATATATTAGTTTATTAATCAAACTAAATAGTTTGAATAAAAAAATAAAAATAAAAACACTTTAAAGTAATTTAATAAACTTCCTTAATCTTTCTAAAAAAGTCTACTAGGTCTTATAATTAGGACGGAGGGAATACTAATTAATTACTCATGTACATATGTACTTCTTATCCTCTTTGGTCTTATACCTGCAGGATATGTGTTAATGGTACTATAGTTCTATGTTGAGTGTATGATTTGTATGGTGTCACTGATCTTATCTTTGGAGTCATTCCCTCCATTAATTCACAGTAATAACATTTTTATTTGTTTCCCGCTTCTTGATAATTAATGATACAGCGTGATGACGTGCTATATATAGTTATATACTTAGTGTGTTTGGAGAGAATATAATTTATGATTTGTAAGGTAAATATGTAAGATGAGTTTTATCTCGATTTACAAAAAAAAGAGTTTTTGAAACCACCGTTTTAGAATTACTCAAACAGTCACTAAATTAGCCTTCACAACGAACGAAACTTTACATTATTTTTGTCCCAAACACATACGGAGTGATATGCTAACTAGCTAGTCCCCTTTATGCAATTGTTTATTTTAACATTAGAAACTCAAAAGTTAAAACTATCTAATGAACTATATTAATTAATTAAATTGTACTACCTCTGATTTTAAATATAAGAAGACCCAGTTAATTTTTTTTTTTTGGAGGAAATGAAGCTAATTAAATTATTTTAAGATATTTATATTGATCATTTTTTTTAAATAATGTATTTGACTTATAAACTGATATATAATTTAATCATATAAAACATATTATATGATTATATAACTTTTTTAACTTTCTTTATCTCTTTAACAGAAAAATCAACTAGGTCTTATATTTAAGATCGGAATACTAGTTCCCTTGGTGTAGGATATGCCACGAAGAGGATGAAGTTTCCACAATGGAGACATCCGGTTTGTGTTGTGGTAGTTTGAAGGTGATGAGGCCCTCTTTTATTACTTTTTTTTTTTTCCAATATCTGAAATCTTTTTAGGTATATATGAATCTGTGTAATCATAATCATGGTCTTAAAATTTGATGAAATAAGTAATGTGGACCAACAAACATAGAAAAACTCACACTTAACACTTTATTTTATTCCTTAAACCACATATTTTCCAGCATGTTAAACCAAATGGGTTGTTAAAGCATTGATCGGTTTATGATAAAATTTCAAAGAAATAAGAACAAATAATATCAAGGGAGCTGCTCAAGCAAGGTTGTATGTTTGAATCGTGTGGGTAGCTAGCAAAAAAACATATTCAAAGATCAGTTATCTCCAATCTCCATTTTACATCTCAAAATTAATATTTGAATTTAATTAGATTATTTGACAGCTGAATGTATATTATTATACTTCTAACAAAAAAGAAAAAGAAAAAAGAAAAGCAGGAATACGAATGATTAATACCAATAACATGGCTGATGTTCATTCCGTCAAAGTAGTGTTTGGTATTAAATGATGAACAATCAAGAATGCATGTAATTAATATCCTACTAACATTTGTTGTAAGCAAGTAGTAAGGGACTTATTCATGAGAATTAAGAAAATAATATTGGTAGCTCTCTCTCCATGACCGTACGCCCGATTTAGGGTGAATTCGGATTAGTCGAAACCGAAGGCTGAGTGGGCAAAAAAATACAAATAAAAAAGAATCTAACATCCAGCTCTTAAACTTATGCAAGTCGCCTTTTTTTTTTTTCCTCCAGGGTGTAGAAGCTGCAAATTTTTAACTTGAATGAAATAATTGAATTTTACATATCCCGATATTTATTTTACAAAATTACAAACACATATGAGTTCAAATGAAAGGATTTATATAAAAGTTCCTCCTGTTCTTTTATAAAAGAACAACCATCAAAATCATGCCGTTAAAAAAATATTTGTTAATTAAAAACAACAAAAGTGTCAAATATGTACTATTCTTTTCACTTATTCACTTATTTACGAAGTAGTGTTTGGTATTAAATGATGAATAATCAAGAATGTATGTAATTAATATTCTACTAACATCTGTTATAAGCAAGTAGTAAGAGACTTATTCTTCTTTAACCAAGTCCTCGATCGGTTCGAGATATAAGAATTAAGAAAATAATATTGGTAGCTCTCCCTCCATGACTATAGACCCGACTCAGGGCGAATTCGGATTAGTCAGAATCGAAGGCTGAGTGGGCAAAAAAATACAAATAAAAAAGAATCTAACATCCTGTTCTTAAACTTATGCAAGTCGTTTTTTTTTTCCCAGGGTGTAGAAGCTGCAAATTTTTAACTTGAATGAAATAATTGAATTTTACATATCCCGATATTTATTTTACAAAATTACAAACACGTATGGGTTCAAATGAAAGAATTTATATAAAAGTTCCTCCTGTTCTTTTATAAAAGAACAACCATCAAAATCATGCCGTTAAAAAAATATTTATTAATTAAAAACAATAAATGTGTCAAATATATACTATTCTTTTCACTTATACACTTATTTATAAAGAGAGTATATAAGGAAAAATTTATTATTGAGAGATAATGAGTGGTATATATTTAAAAGGGGCAAAAAGGTAACATTAAAATTTCACACAAAAGTGATAACATATATATTAGGTAATAACTGAAAAGTAAAATATAAAGAGTAAAATACTCTAACTCCCTTGTATTTTGTCTTAATTACACAGATTTTCCATCTATTTTGAAAATATATACTTAAGTTCAAACCGTTAACTTTGTTAAAGATTTTTATTTTTTTAATTAAAATTAAAAATAAAATAAATTTTATTTACTGATTTACCTTTCATCATTACTAATCCCTAATTTTGGCTAAAATTATTCAAGTAATTTAATTAATATTTTCTCCTTTTTCTTAATTTATTTTTAGTTTTGCAAATAATTATCTGTTATTTTTTTTTTTCATATTGAGATAAAGACATAATTAATTTAATTAATGCAGACATAGAAAACTTAATTAAAATATGATTAATTTTTTAATTGATGCATAATTAAATAAACGTGTTTAAAAATGGTTGCACAAAAATGTATTTAAAAATTAAAATTTTAAATATCAGATTTACATTATTAATAATATATGATGATTAAAAAATATGCCTTTCAAATATGTTTTCAATCATGATATCATTGTAAGGGAAAAAAAGAAAGAAATATATTTTTAGTCATTTAAAAGAATACAAAATAAATAAATTTCAATCAATATAATAAAATTTTTAAATTTTATAATATATTAAAAAATAATAAATTTTATAAATGTATTGGAAATTGTGGCATATATGTATTAGAATTATTTTTTGTTTGCATAAGTTATTTTTAGGCAAATATAAATGTTTATTCATTGTTAAAAGAGCGGTATTTTAATTAAATAAAATGTTTAATAATCAAATTTAATGATTAACTAATGGTTGGATCATGGGTGGATAGAAATGAAATTTTAAATATGTATATGATTTAGGTAAAATAAAGGGATAGCACTTTACTCAAATATAAAAAGATCCACACAACTAATTTATTACACGGCCACGAAAAACTTTAGCTAGCTTTAGCCTTTTTGTCCATATGTTGCTTCAGTTTGTCAGCAGCTTCCATCACTTCCAGCACTATACTTACCACACTCACGGCGGTTCCAACCACCACCACCACAGTTGCCAACGTTGCAGCCACAGTTCCCATTGTTGCAGCCAGTTTTACGATCCAAGACATTATTCTTACCGCCTTGTATGTAATGAAGAAAACTTGAGAGCTCAGAACCATGGGATCGTTAATATATTCCACTCACAAGAATGATTCTTTTCTTATCAGGGCGGTGAATGATTCTATCTTATCTCTAATCGCATCAGATACTCTCTCTTTTGTTCATACCTTTAGAACAACATGCCAATCCGTTTACATTTTCCCATATTCTCCGTTTTGTTTGTTTCTGTTCCCCCTTCCCACTCACTTGGAAAACGGAACTACTAACTCCGTTCTTATATTATAATAAATATCAGATGTGCCAATTGGCATTTCATAACGATCCTATAATTCTGAGGTCTCAAGTTTTCTTCATTACATACAAGGCGGTAAGAATAATGTCTTTGTTCATAAAACTGGCTGCAACGATGGGAACTATGGCCGCAGCGGTGGCAACTGTGGCCGCGGTGGTAAATACGGTGCTGGAAGTGATGGAAGCTGCTGACAAACTGAAGCAACATATGGACAAAAAGGCTAAAGCTGGCTAAAGTTTTTCATGGTCGTGTAATAAATTAGTTGTGTGGATCTTTTGTATTTTGTTTTTCAGTTATTGCCTAATATATATGTTATCAGTATCACTTTGTGCGTGGGTTTTTACTTGCCTGTGTGCGTCTACTTAAATTTTTACTACCTCTTGTCCGTTCTTATAATATACTATCTTTGGTTTTAAATATAAGATATAGTTTGTAGTACAATTTGTACTACAAACTGTCTTATCTTTAGGGCCCATTTGGTTTAAGGAAAATTAGGGGAAGGAAATGAAAAATTCCAATTTTTCGTCAAACACAGCTGTTTAGTTCACATTTTCATAAGAAAACGTTTTCTGGTGGAGCTCCATTTTCTTTTAAACATGGGAACATTGGTTCCCACCTATTTTGGTGGAATCCATTTTCCGGCAGATGGAGACCAACCTACCTTTTTTAGCGCCGAGCTTGCTTCTGTATGAACAGCACCTTGTGCGGTGTTGATGACAACGGTGAGTTTGATAATGCCATGACCATGTACTTATCCTACTTGTCCATGGAAAGTTTCGAAGAAGGCAACGGTGATGATGGTGGAGAGAGAAGATGATGGTGAAGAAGGAAAAAGACTTAGAAGGAAAAAGACTTAGACACAAATGGAGATGAATTTTTCTGTGGGCATGAGAGGAGGAGACACAGACGCCTCCCATCAATTTTTCTGATCGAAGAGGATGAGAGGGTGAGATTTTTCCGATCGTGTTGAGAGAATAAAAGGAAAAGATACATTATTATTATTAGGTTTTGATTTAGGTGATTTCCATAATGGCGAACTGATGAGAGAAGTAAGTATGCGAGTGCACACTCAATTTGAGTGTCTACTGGAGTTCACAATCATGAATGCATTTGATAACAATTATAGTTCTATGTTCAGTGTGTGATTCGTATGGTTTCACTGATCTTATCTTTGGAGTCATTCACTCATTCCCTTCATTAATTCACAGTAATCACATTTTTACTTGTTTCTCCCGCTTCTTGATAACTAATGATACAGTAGTGGCGCTCTAGTTATATATATATATATATATAAAAGATGAATCTATCCCTATTCTCTAGGAGGCTTTCTGTTTGTGGGGGTGGGGTACTTCATTAGCCTCTAATTGGGTTAAAATGAAAGGATCCACATGAAAGTTCCTTTGGTCCTTTTTATAAGAAACAACTATTAAAATTATGCGGTTCAAAATATTTATTTAAAGCAATAAATTGTGTCAAATATGTACTATTCTTTCTAATTATACCCTTATTTATAAAAAGAGTACATGAGAGATAATGATTAAAAATTTATTATTGAGAGATAATAAGCGCCATTTATTTAACAAGAGTAAAAATGTAAAGACTAGTTTAAAATTTCACACAAAAAAGAAAATGTTCCTTGACGGGAGGGAATAATATAATAAAGTAAGTACACGCTAATTCTTTTGTTTTGACTGGAATAGGAAAGAACAAGTATGGCTCAATAGAGTTAACTACAAGATTACATAAATAACAATTCAATTAAGTTCATCAGCGTTTTCTTCGCTCCATTCATCGAATTCTAATTAATATAATGTTCTTCACTACAAGTTTCTGTTATATATATATATATATATATATTTTGAACAGTAGTTTCTGTTATATATTCAAATTAAACACATATAATATGGCATTGGTTATAATAATTTTCTAATATATATATATATAATTTAAAGTAAATTATTTTGCTACCTTAATCTCTATTAAAAAAAAGTTGACTGGATTTTATATTATATTAAGGACATGAGGTAGGAAAAATATAAGTAGATGCACATGGGCATGTAAAAATCCACCTACAAAGTGATAAAATATATATTAGGCAATACAGTAACTGAAAAGCAAAATATAAAAGATCCACACAACTAATTTATTACACGACCATGAAAAACTTCAGCCAGCTTTAGCCTTTTTCTCCATATGTTGCTTCAGTTTGTCAGCAGCTTCCATCACTGCCAGCACCATATTTACCGCACTCACGGCGGTTCCGACCACCAACACAACAGTTGCCACCAGTGTTACGATCCAAGCCATTATTCTTACCGCCTTGTATGTAATGAAGAAAACTTGAGACCTCAGAATTATGGGATCGTTATGAAATGCCAATTCGCACATCTGATATTTATAATAATATAGAGGCTGTTCTCAAAATCATCCAAACTTTTGGTATTCCATAGTAATTAATTAATTAATTACTCATGCATGTACTTCATTATTGGATTTCGTGTTCCTCTTCGATATTTTATTAATGATAGTGTAGTTCTTAAGTTCAGAGTGTTTATATGATTTGTATTCGTCGAATATTTACGGAGCAGTTGGACCAAAAAAAAAAAAAACAGAATATTTACGGAGTACTGTAATTCACTTCATTAATTAACAGTCACATCATTATTTGTTTCCCGCTCACTTCATTAATATGAGTATGATACACTAATTAAACTCATTTTGTTATTTAGAAAAAAAACTGGAGAGTTATATCAAAAATTACTCAAGGAGGTTTTTTTTAAAAAAATCTAAATTAGCGAAGCTAGCCCTATTTTCCAAATGATTTAAGATTGAAAGATTGGAAGTAAGCTTGATGACTCACCATTGAATTTTAGTAAATCACATTTGGATTTGGACGATGATCAGTTGCCAAGGCTTTTGTATTTTGATCATTTGATGAAACTTTGATAATTATTGCTTGCACGGATTTTGAATGTGGCTTAATGCAGTTTGGGAAACCCCCAAACTTATTTTTTAAAAACCAAGAAAAAACTCATCTCACATCCCTCATGAATTGTAAAAACACTTAAAAGTTAAAACAAACGGGTTAGCCTATTTATATCATGCTGAGAACTGTAACCGTTTTTTCTCACCAACAGCGGTGCCCAACGACAACTGACAAATTTCTACCCTATTTTTTTTTCCTGCTTTTTCTCCCTTAATTATAACAATTATGAATGCATTTGATGAGCAGGCTTGTTTTCAAGAGGAATGTAAATAATAATTGTAACCAAAAAGAAAAAGGAATATGAACAATACCAATAACAAGGCTGATGTTCATTCATTCATTCAAAGTGTTCGGCATAAAATGAAGAACCACCAAGAATAATGCAATCTCTTGCTCATAACTTGAGCAAGTTGCTTCTTCTTTTTTGGTGTACATAACTTATACAAGTTGCTTTTGATCACAAAAAGGAAATCACAACTAATCCAACATACAGAAGAATCCACACCTTGATACTCCTTTAATCCCAAATTTTTCTAAGCTGAACCAGGTGTGACCATTGCCCAAAGGAAAGTTAGTGAAAACAAGATCCAAGATCAATAATAATCTTAGTCCAAATGGAAGCAGCTAAGAATCATATCCTGTACAATCTCAAATAGGACCTTGGCTATTCTCTCTGGAGCAAGTGACTATAATTGAGGATTGAGAAACCGGATATTTGCCTTCTCTGTATTCTCTCAGCTAATTCTCCTCGGCCTGAAACATGAAAAACGTTGATGAGGAACTCAACTTGTAACACCCCAAATTCCACACTTCAAAGCGTGTCTATTGACACTTAGTTTTAGAAAATTCGACAGAGTTTGAGGTGCTACAGCTCAGAGTAATGCGGAAACGGAGAGCATGTACTGACATTTGGACAATGAGTAACTGATACAAAATGCCCGGACATATGCTGATGCCCTAACATAAACTGATATATTAAAAATTTTCCCGGAGGAATAATTCATGTGATACAATTACAGAGCTTTGTATAATTACACATCTTTATGATAACTATACAACTTTAGACCAAGCTTCAGCTAGACTTGGGGCAATGAACCCAACTCAGTTAATCAACCAATTTGGCCAGGTAGGTGTCTATCTTGTGGGAGTCTCACCAACTTTACAGCGACTGATTGACTGACCCACATAGACTAGCCCTGCCTTCGGCACCGAATGGTTTGAAATAACTTCGTTAAATCCATGCCAGAAAGAATGCTCTGTTGACGCTCTTCCGGCATTTGTTTTGACCGGTGCCTCCTATCGGCTCCTCCCTCCATTGCCTTTTCACGGCTTCATCTATCGGTGCCTTCTTTGATTCTGGTTCCTTTCCTGAACCTTAAACAGATCTGAGGTCCAATACCCATCGGACCTCAGGTAACAGTTAACCTCATATGAAAAGTATAAACAATATATGACAGATATTCACAGTTTGGAAAACAATCAATCATGACAGATATTCACAGTTTGGAAAATCATGAATCAACCAATCATATTAAAGCCATACAAGACATATGAGAGTTAAATTTACTGTACGCGAACGTACCTTTCACCGCGTCATCGTCAAAACGCCCGACCTTTGAACCCGACTCCGGACTTCCTGGATATCCTATACATTATTGTCGGATTATTGTATGATATTTGATAAATATCATATTGCTTAGAATACTATCCTAAAGGTTCAGTTTACCTTTCTACTCTTGGTGGATTTATTATTCCACTTTTACCCTTACCTTTTATAAAAACGCTACTTCAGCATTTCTGGGCAGAATTTTTGGTAACTTTGAAAAATCTTAACTAATTCTATAAAAATCGAAACGAGGATCCATAAAATTCCTTGGCATTCTTAGGATGTCTATTTTTGAGGAAAAATAATAAGTTTCACCCAGAACTCAAGAAAAATTCCCAGTTTTAATGTTTTCACACGTTGCCCAGATTTTTGCCCAGAAAAATAGCCTAACTTCAAAAATTCATATCTCCTTGACCGGAGATCAAAACGTTACATATTTTATATATTTGGAAATACCTACATGTCTACTTTATTTCTGGAAATTTTCGTGATTTATGGGCTTCATTTGCAACATAAAATATTAGCATTTTTATGACTGATTTCAGAAATCGCCTACCGACAAAATTTTGCCAGAGTTTCGTTACTTTGATCATACTCTTTTGAAAATTTTGCCAGATCTTCTTCTTCATAAATTTTCAAAATAAAGCTAATTTTGACCATAAAAACATGAAAATAAAATTACTCTAGAATATTTAAGATCTAAACTACTTCTATCTAGGAAATTAAAAACTAAAACTTAAAGAACTTAAAGACTAGAGCTAGAAAACTTACCAAGAGCCTTGCCACTCTTCAAGAACCTCCTTGCTCTCACTCTCAACTCTCTCTATATGGCTTATTGCTTTGTGAATTGGTGAGGAAATATGAGTCATCTATATGAGTCATCCACATAGTGCACTATCCTCTTCCATAATTTTCCAAAAGTCTTCCATAGAGGTGTGATTCATGCATGTAGGGTGGTGACTCATTTCATGAATAGGTTAGTGACTCATGCATGTGTAGGCTAATGACTCATTTTGCATATGCATAATTGCTTCTTAGAATTTCCTACCTCTTCCATCTTGTGTTCCACTAGATAGGAATTCATTTGGGAATCCTAATGAAGTTGTATGTACATTTTCTCATTGGTTTTGAATTCTTGAAGTTCTTAGCTTCATTTAGAGACCAATATCACTTACTTTCTCATTTGGTATCAATTTTCATAAAATAGGGAAATGACTTTGGTTATACTTATTTTCAAGCTTGAATTTTGTTTGTTCATAATCACAATTTAGATTTGTTTTATGGTTGATGGATTTCAAGATATGATTTAGTTTGTATAGATTTTCACTAGCTTAAGTCTAGAATTATTTTCATGAACCAATTTAATTGTTTTAATTGTCTAATTTCCTATTGGCCAATAGCTTGATTTCTCCCTTAGACTCACAACATTAGCATGCACAATACTCCCTTTTCACACTACATTCACACACATGCACAACACTTCTCTCTCTCTCTCTCTCTCTCATTATCCTCTTCCAAAGCAATTAATACATTATCCTATCCTCTTCCAAAGTCATTAAGGCTCTTAATTATGTAATACATTATCTTCTTCCAAATGCCTCAAAAGTCTTGGAAGTATTTATCATCATATTTCCCTACACACACACACACACACACATACACGTATACACACACATTCACCACCTCCCCTTCATCTTTTTTTTTTTCAATAGGTGTTTTATTTATCTCACAAAATCAAGAAGAAAATCCTCTCATTGGTTGATAAATTTTCACAAGGATTTCACTTTATGAAATTAAATTAAAGCCTTAGGATTTAACTTTACTAGATTTAATCCAAACCTTTAATTTGTGTTAATCTCTTATTGGTCCAATTAATTTCATGAGGATTAAGAACATTTTCTTGATTTATCATTGGCCAATTCAATTTCACAAGGATTTGGCTTTTGAGGCTTGATTAAGGCCTTTGGATTTATCTTTATTAAATTTAATCTTAGCGCTCCATGTCTAATCTTAATTAGCATCCCTAATAAAGTAGTTAAGTGTAATTGTCAAAATATGATTGGTTCTAAGATTAATTATGATCATTAGAAACTACTTATAAGCTAATCTTTGTCCTTTATTAGCCATTAGTTCTTAATTAAGGTAATACATCCTTAATTATGCCTTTAACATATGCCACTAAATTAATTGTGAATATTTATGAAAATAATTCAATTAACATAGATTGAATTATCCACTAATTGTTGGCAATTTTCTCTAATTGGTTTAATTATTTTCTCACAACTTTTTAGCTTTTCATGGCCATTTATGCTCCATGTATTAATTTAATAATTATAGGGCAATTTATGATCCCCAAAATAAAATTGGATTTTTTCCCCTTTAAATTCCAAGGAAAAATAAACAAATAAATTAATAAAATTAGAGACAACATACTTTCCTATTTTAAATAGGTATTATTTGGTCAAACTATAATATTCAAGAGACATAAGAATTTTGTGGTATTTTATGATCCCCAAAATAAAATTAGAGAATTTGGTTTTTGATTACCTTAATTCTTAGAGAAAATTCCCTAAATCAACATAAATATGTTACTCAATTTTGAGACCACGTATTCACCTATTTCTAATAGACACTATTTATCAAAATATAATATTTATGATAAATATGAATTTTAGGGTATTACACAACTCATCCCCTAGAGTCACTGACATGATTCTAAAACATTTCATAGGAGAGAGAAGAGGAAAAGGAGAGGAAGGAGAGTGTATATAGAAGAAGAAGAAGGACAACAGATCGAGGCAGCCATTGATGGAGCTCGAGATTGAGAGAGAGAGAGAGAGAGGTTTTTGTCTTTACTCCTAGAGGTTCTGGTTTCTGTTGGGACTTAAGGCGGGAAAGCAAAGAGAAAGAGAGACCGTTGAAGAGATCGTTAGACTATTCCTATAAAAAAAGGGAAATGCCCCTGCGTGCCTTATTATATCAGGCTATCTATCAGCTTCAATTTTTCAAAAAGAAAATAGTTTCTTTTTTTTACTTAAAAAATCTCCTAAAACTTGGAGACAGGAGAAATAGGAAAGATGAGAGTGTCAAAGTAATTAAGTTCAGCATTAATTAATCTTTGTTTAATTCTTTGAATTCATATACTATGTACTTATGCACTTCTTATCCTCTTTGATCTTATCCCTGGATATGTGTTAATGGTACTATAGTTCTATGTTCAGTGTATGATTCTTATGGTTTCACTGATCTTATCTTTGGAGTCATTCCCTTCATTTTTATCCACAGTAATCATATTTTTATTTGTTTCCTGCCTCTTGATAATTAATGATACAGTAGTAAGTCTCAAGTTATATATTTTTAAAACAATGAATCTGGCCCTATTTTCTAGGAGGCTTTTTGTTTTGTGGGGGTGGGTACTTAATTAGCCTCATAAGAATCGAAATTTTACATGATTTCCCCAAACGCATAAAGGGTGATATGTTGGTTTTATAACGTAATTTACAATGTATGAGTTAGATATGTGAGAGAAGTTACTTGCGCAAATGTATTTCAAATGTGTTTCTCAAACACTAACTCAAGCATTAACAAGCTAGCCATCTTTATGCAATTGTTTTTCTTAATATTAAAACTCAAAGTTAAAAAGGAGAATGCTATATAAAGACGATTGAAATAAAGAAATCTTATATAAGGTTTGTAAACTCTATATTCTGGTATTGGTTATAATAATTCTCAATACACACACAATGTATATAGTACTCTGTTCCTATTTATAAATCCTTTTTGACTAAATAAATGAGATTGTGACAATCTTACCTATATTATTGTACCAATGAAAATAGAGAGGGAATAAAGAGTTGAAAGGTACCTATTTGGTAAAGTTGGAAATATACCCTATAATCATCAAGTCACCTACCTTTCCTTGGTATGTGTGATTTGGTCAAAAGAGACTTATAAATAGAATCAGAGTGGTATATATATAATTTAGAGCAATTTATTTAGCTTCTTTAATCTCTTAGAAGAAGTCAACTGAATCTTATATTAAAGACATAAAGTACTAAGATTTTAAGTAGATGCACACAGGCAAGTAAAAATCCACCTACAAAGTGATAACATATATATTGGGCAATAACTGAAAAAGCAAAATATAAAACATCCGCACAACTAATTTATTACACGACCATGAAAAACTTTAGCCAGCTTTAGCGTTTTTCTCAATATGTTGCTTCAGTTTGTCAGCAGCTTCCATCACTGCCAGCACCATATTTACCGCACTCACGGCTGTTCCGACCACCAACACCACAGTTGCCACCGCTGGAGCCACAGTTACGATCCAAGACATTATTCTTGCAGCCTTGTGTGTAATCAAGAAAACTTGAGACCTCAGAATTGTAGGATCGTTATGAAATTCCAATTGGCACATCTGATATTTATAATAAAATAGGGGCTGTTCTCATAATCATCCAAACTTTTGGTATTCCATAATAATTAATTAATTAATTAATTACTCATGCATGTACTTCATTATTGGATTTCGTATTCCTCTCTGTATTTTATTAATGATTGTGTAGTTCTTAAGTTCAGAGTGTTTAAATGATTTGTATTCGTTGAATATTTACGGAGCAGTTGGCACCAAAAAAAAAAAAAAAAACAGAATATTTACGGAGTAATTCACTCCATTAATTCACAGTCACATCATTATTTGTTTCCCGCTCACTCCATTAATATGAGTATGATACACTAATTAAACTCATTTTGTTATTTAGAAATAAAACTGGAGAGTTATATCAAAAATTACGCCAGGAGGTTTTTTTAAAAAAAAAATAAAAAAAAAATAACGAAGCTAGCCCTATTTTAATTATTCAGTCACAGGTATCCTCCTATGAACACATAAGGCTTTGAATTCCGCAACTTCAATCATTTTCCAAATGATTTATACCCGTTACACATTACACGTGCTCTTTCCCTACTTAAGATTGAAAGATTGGAAGTAAGCTTGATGATTCATCACCATTTAATTTTAGTAAATCACATTTGGATTTGGACGATGGTCAGTTGCCAAGCCTTTTGTATTTTGATCATTTGATGAGACTTTGATAGTTATTGCTTGCACGGATTCTGAATGTGGCTTAATGCATTTTGGGAAACCCCCAAACTTATTTTTAAAAAACCAAGAAAAAACTCATCTCACATTCCTCATAAATTGTAAAAACACTTAATTAAAACAAACGGGTTAGCCTATATTTATATCATGCTGAGAACTGTAACCGTTTTTTCTCACCAGCAATGCTGCCCAACGACAACAGACAAATTTCTACCCTATTTTTTTTCCTGCTTTTTCTCCCTTAATGATAACAATTATGAATGCATTTGATAAGCAGGCTTGTTTTCAAGAGGAATGTAAATAATATTTGTAACCAAAAAGAAAAAGAAATATGAACAATACCAATAACAAGGCTGATGTTCATTCATTCATTCAAAGTGTTCGGCATAAAATGATGAACCACCAAGAATAATGCAATCTCTTGCTCTTAACTTGAGCAAGTTGCTTCTTCTTTTTGGTGTACATAACTTATACAAGTTGCTTTTGATCTTTTTTTTGCTCAAACAAGTTGCTTTTGATCACAAAAAGGAAATCTGAACTAATCCCACAGAAGAATCCACACCTTGACACTCCTTTAATTCCAACTTTTTCTTAGCTGAACCAGGTGTGACCATTGCCCAAAGGAAAGTTAGTGAAAACAAGATCCAAGATCAATAATAATCTTAGTACAAATGGAAGCAGCTAAGAATCATATCCTGTACACTCTCAAAAAGGACCTTGGCTACTCTCTGTGGAGCAAGTAACCATAATTTAGGATTGAGCAAAACTGATATTCGCCTTCTCTGTATTCTTCTCAGCTAATTCTCCTTGGCCTGAAACACGAAAAACGCTGATGAGAGTTAGAAATAGAATATATCTTGAATACTATTTAATATATTATATTCTATAATAATGTTGATTGATTCTAGGAGTTAGAAATAGAATATATCTTGAATACTATTTAATGTATTATATTCTGTAATAATGTTGTGGATTCTATAATAGTCTTGTAAGGACACTACTCATTGTATCATTGGTTGTATATGTCTATATAAAGAACTTATGGAGGCTCAAGCTACTCATTGAGCTTGACCTAATTTTCTTAAAACTTTATCTTGGTACCGGAGCCTAAAAGTCAAAAATGGCATCATCTGGGAATTTTTCTGCTCAATCAGGATCAACCACCTTGCCTAAAAACCCTATTTCTTCCATCAGTCCAAGCACTCAGTCTCCAAGAGAGTCCACTGTAGCCACAGTCCTTCCCACGTCATTTACCCTTGGTCAAAATTTGTCATCCACTTTTCCCTTTCACCAGCCGTCATTCTCGACTTCCCCATTTTCTTCATCAATTCCAAACCTTCCTTCATATCCACCGCTGCAGTCCCTCGATCCAAGCTTCCTTCGCCACCCAACTTCCACAACATACTCCTAGATTCCGATCCACACTTCCGCCGGCCACCCTCAAGCTTTGATGTCGTCCATTCCTCCACCACCTCTGTCAACCTAGTCGTCCTCCACTTTCTCGTCAACAGTGATTCCACCCTTGTCGACGTGCTTTCCACCCTACACCCTACACCCCATCACCATCACCATCACCCTTTCCCTACTTTCCCCAAGCACAGCCATCGTCCCTTCCCTATTTTCCTCATTCACAGCTTCCCGGTGCCTCAATGCTTCACCACAGTCCTCAGGTTCCCGTTCGATGTACGCCCTTGTTAAGCTCCTTAAACCAGGGGAGCCCCATCAAGCTGGACAGAGACAACTTCCTCACCTGGGAGTCCACTATCATGCCCATAATCGGAGGGCATCGCCTTGATGGTCACCTTCTAGGTACTCAATCGGTTCCTCCTGAGTATCTTCTGGACTCCTCTGAACAATTGTGTCCCAATCTGGCCTATGACGATTGGATGGCAACCGACCAAATCCTCCTTGGCTGGTTATTTGGAACTATGACAGTTGAAATCGCCAGCCAGATGACTGGATGCAAGACGGCGTCCTCTCTTTGGAGAGCAATCTCAGAATTCGTTGGTGCAAACACAAGATCACGTGTCACCTTCTTAAAGAGTGAATTTCAGCAACTAAAGAAGGGTTCTCTTAAGATGAGGGAATACCTTGCCAAGATGAAATTAGTCTCAGATAATCTGACTCTCGCAGGTTGTCCATTGTCTCTTATAGACCTTATTACACAAATGTTAGCTGGTTTAGATATAGAGTACACCCCAATAGTGGTTCTGTTTTCTGAGAAAGAAAACTTGTCTTAGGCTGACCTTCAATCCAAATTGCTCACCTATGAGTCTCGGTTGGAGCAACTGCATTCTACAACTACTGCAAATCTGTCCCATGCCTTTGCTGGTTTGACATTTCAGTCTGACCAAAGTCAACCAAACAGAGGACAAGGACGTGGACGTGGAGGCAGGAAGGGAAGGGGTCGACCCATTAGAGTAGGCAGAGGATACACTACATCTTCAAAATCTGATCGAACATGGTGTTACCTATGTGACAAGCCTGGACATGAAGTGGCAAATTGTTTCAAGCGCTTTGACAGGAATTTCAAGCCTCCTACACGCAAGTCTAAAAGTGCATCTGCTTACATTACTACTCCTGCGACCACAGTTGACCAAGCATGGTATTTGGATACTGGGGCTACTCACCATGTTTCCAACTCCTCTGATGATGTTGGTTCTGCCATGACCTCAGGTATTTCTTCAATTTCTGTTGGTAATGGGTCTTCTATACATGTGGTTGGATCTGGAAATGCCAAACTACTCTGTGATAAGCCTGCTAGTGTGAAATCTCTGAAACTGAATAATATTCTGATTGCACCCTAAATGTCAAAGAAACTTATAGTGGGTACAAATTGACTAATGACAATAGTAATGTCTCTGTTGAAATTAACTCTGATGGTTGTTTTGTGAAGGACAAGAGTCTACCTAATATTTTGCTGCAAGGAAAAATCACCAAAGGTTCCACTCTAGGTCTCTATCGGATTGACAACCCTGTTGTTCCAGTGAAGGATGCTGCTTGCTTAGTTTCTGTTGGAAATAGTCTTGTTCCGACAAGTAGGAATTTATCTGTTTCAAAATCTTGGCATAGAAGACTAGGACATCCTAGTAAAGCTATTTTACAAAAAGTGCTTACGGATTGTAATATTCAAATGCCATCTAATGAAAATGATCAATTTTGTGACTCTTGTCAATTGGGCGAATCCCATAGACTTCCTTTTTCTGTCTCTCATTCACGGTCTACTCATGTTCTGGACTTGGTTCACACTGACCTTTGGGGTCCCTCACCTATTAAATCAGTTGGCGGCCATAAATATTACATTAGTTTTCTTGATGACTTCAGTAGACATACATGGATTTATCCATTGAAAACAAAAGGAGAAGCTCTTTCTGCTTTCAAATTCTTTAAGAACATGGTTGAGAATATGTTTGAAAGAAAATCAAAGTTCTTCATAGTGATTGGGGTGGTGAGTTCAGAAATTTTCAGAATATTCTTGCTGATAATGGTATTGTTTTTCGACACTCTTGTCCTCACACATCAGCTCAGAATGGAAGAGTTGAGAGAAAGCATCGACATATTGTTGAAAGAGGCTTGACATTGTTAGCTCATGCATCTATGCCTACCTTTTATTGGTGGGAGGCATTCTCTACTGCAGTCCATCTCATTAATAGGCTCCCTACTATTGTTTTACAGAATGTTTCACCTTTTGAAGTGCTGTACAACAGAAAACCCGATTACAAAAACTTCAAAATCTTTGGTTGTGCTTGCTTTCCCTGCCTTCGCCCATATAATCAGAACAAACTTCAATTTCACAGTACTAAATGCACTTTTTTGGGGTATAATGGCTCACATAAAGGCTACAAATGCCTAAGTTCTACCGGCAGGATATATATATCACGACATGTTATGTTTAATGAGGCTGATTATCCATTTACTAACAATTTTCTGTGCTTTCAGAAACCATCAGTTGCTAAAACTGTGAATCTTTCGAGCTTGTCTCCTTTTATTGATGACCAGGGATCATTGGCTGAATCTGAACAATTGCTAAATTCACCCTATACATCTGGTACACGCCTTAGCTCTTCAAATCACCCTTCAGCTGCACTGGTATTGTCACACCATATGGTAGGTATTTGCCTTAATCTCACATTCAATTTAGAAAGTAATGATCTAATCCAGCTTAGTTCAGATGCAGTGTTAGACAAGGAGCGATATTCAGATTCACAACTAGAACGAGAGACAACCGATTGCTTCTTAGATGACTAGGTTATCAGAGAGTTACCAAGAAAGACACAATATCCCCCAATAGAACGTCTATCGTTCGGGAATGATGCCCAATCCGCATCTGCATAGGCAGAAATGTCAAGAACACTAGCTGGTTTCACATGAATACCGTAATGGATAGTACCCCTAAGATACCTTAACACTCGCTTCATTGCTTATCCTTCACAAATTTCAGACTCTCCAACTCACTCCTCACCTGAATTTACATCTCCATCTAGTGTATCACCACCAGCTCATCTCTCCTCACCTATATCAGCCACCACTTCATCCTTATCCTCACCCACATCATCACCCAATCAACTTCTTTCCGTATCTCTAACAACTTCCGCTTCCCTTACACCATTCCCCTCATTAGATTCCATCTCAACATTTGATTCCGTCCCCTCACCAACAACTTCAGCTTCCCTTACACCACTCTCCTCATCAGATTCCACCTCAGCTTCTGATTCCGTCTCTATCCGGCCGCCAACACTCACCCATCATCATCCCATGATCACCCGGAGCAAGGTTGGGGTCTCCAAACCCAAGTTCCCTTATGTTGGGTTAATTTTACATCAGATTCTGCACCACAAACAGGCAAGCAAGCTTTAGCTTCACCTCTTTGGAAGCAAGCAATGATTGAAGAATTTTCAGCTCTTCAAAGAAATGCAACCTGGACTCTTGTCCCTAGACTCAAGACTCAAAACATTGTTGACAACAAATGGATTTTTAAATCCAAATTTAACTCTGATGGTACTCTAGCTAAGCGGAAAGCAAGACTTGTGGCAAAGGGCTATCAACAAAGTGAAGGTATTGATTTTTATGAGACCTTCAGCCCCGTTATTAAAGCCTCCACTATCCGCATTGTTTTGACTCTTGCTGTTTCTTTGAATTGGGAAATTAAGCAACTGGACATCAATAATGCTTTTCTCAATGGTTTCTTATTTGAACCTGTCTTTATGAAACAACCAGAAGGTTTTGTTGACTCTTCTGAACTTGATCATGTATGCAAATTGTCTAAAGCTCTCTATGGCCTAAAACAAGCACCCAGAGCATGGTTTGATAGACTTCGTAATGTTCTTCTTGCTTGGGGGTTCACAAATTCAAAGAGTGATATCTCTTTGTTTGTTTACTCTGATAAATCTCAGATTCTGATGATTTTGATATATGTGGATGACATCATTGTGACTAGTAGTAATCCCTATAGTCTTAAATGCTTTACTGCCAAACTTCACTCCATTTTCTCATTGAAGGATCTTGGTTCTCTTCACTATTTCCTTGGTATTGAAGCACACAGAGATAGCATAGGATTGTACTTAACCCAAGGGAAATATATATGTGACTTGCTTGATAGGTTCAACATGAGCAACGCTTCACCTTGTCTCACCCTCATGACTGTCACAAAATCCCTATCAGCATACTCAGGTGAATTACTTTCCAATCCAACCGAGTATAGAAGTGCAGTTGGTGCTCTCCAATATTTGTGTAACACAAGGCCTGACATTAGTTTCAGTGTTAGTAAATTGAGTCAGTTTCTGTCACAACCAACCACTGAGCATTGGAAAGCAATGAAGCGAGTGTTTAGGTATCTTAGGGGTACTATCCATTACGATATTCATGTGAAACCAGCTAGTGTCCTTGACATTTCTGCCTATGCAGATGCGGATTGGGCATCATGCTCGGATGATAGACGTTCTGTTGGGGGATATTGTGTCTTTCTTGCTAACTCTCTGGTAACCTGGTCATCTAAGAAGCAATCGGTTGTCTCTCGTTCTAGTTGTGAATCTGAATATCGCTCCTTGTCTAACACTGCTTCTGAACTAAGCTGGATTAGATCATTACTTTCTGAATTGAATGTGAGATTAAGGCAGATACCTACCATATGGTGTGACAATACCAGTGCAGCTGCTCTAGCATCCAATCCTGTGCATCATGCTAGAATAAGGCACATAGAAATAGATGTGCACTTTGTTAGAGATCAAATTCTGTCTAAAGCTCTAAAGGTCTCCTATATACCGACTAAGTATCAGATTGCTGACTGCCTTACAAAACCACTACATAGCTCTTGATTCTGTTTTCTTAGAGATAAGCTGGGAGTCACTGTTGCTCCCATTAAAAGGCACCAGCAACAATTTACATTAACCATAAGCAAGAAGAAGAAGCAGGTTCAAAGTGAAGGAGGGAGTTAGAAATAGAATATATCTTGAATACTATTTAATATATTATATTCTATAATAATGTTGATTGATTCTAGGAGTTAGAAATAGAATATATCTTGAATACTATTTAATGTATTATATTCTGTAATAATGTTGTGGATTCTAGAATAGTCTTGTAAGGACACTACTCATTGTATCATTGGTTGTATATGTCTATATAAAGAACTTATGGAGGCTCAAGCTACTCATTGAGCTTGACCTAATTTTCTTAAAACTTTATCTATGAGAAACTCAACTCATCCCCTGAAGTCACTGACATGATTCTAAAACATTTCATGGGAGAGAGAAGAGGAAAAGGAGAAGAAGAAGAGTGTGTAGAAGAAGAAGGACAACAGAGGCAGCCATTGATGAGCTCGAGATTGAGAGAGAGGTTTTTGTCTTTACTCGAGGAGGTTCTGGTTTCTGTTGGGACTTAAGGCGGGAAAGCAAAGGGAAAGAGAGACCGTTGAAGGGATCGTTAGACTATTCCTATAAAAAGACAGAAATGCCCCTGCGAGCCTTATGATATCAGGCTATATCTATCAGCTTCATTTAAAAAAAAAATAGTGTTTTTTTTTCTTAAGAAAATATCCTAATACTTGGAGACAGGAGAAATAAGAAAGATGAGAGTGTCAAAGTAATTAAGTTCAGCATTAATTAATTACTCATGTATGTATGTACTTCATAGGGAGAATTTCATATAAAGATAGTTGAAATAGGAAAATTCTATATAAAGCTGGTAAACTCAAGGAATCTTAAATTGGATCAATGACTCAATCTTAGATATTTAAATGTTAGTTATTTTCTATTAATACCTCTAATTCATGGTCAAAAAAAAAAAAAAAAAGAGGAAAGGAAAAGACAGAAGTTAAATGTCGCACTCCTTATCATTGTCGCTCTCTCTCATGTGCCTTGAGGAGCATGTGAACGAAACCATAAGAAGTTGCCACTGTTTCTTTCATCATATTGTCATTTAGATCTTTCATTAAGGATAACCCAAAATCTGCGTCTTATCACATGGTTCAAGACGAAGGGGAAATATAGGTTTCTGTGTATTTAACCATAATTAACAAAACCATCAATTGTACCTACAACAGATTGGCTTGTGGGATATAGAAGTCTTTTGAGGTGAAAAATTGTGTTTTTGTTTATGTCAACAAAGGAAGGTTTCAGGCGAGAATATGACCATTTAGGGCAAATAAGAGGCCATGGAATTCGAGGATTTGGATGACGTTTGCTTTCTATGGCACTTTTAAACATAGCATTCCTGGATAAAATTTAACGTACAAGAGTGAATCACCTCTCTGAGGAATACATTAAACCCAAAAAAGGGGATAGAAAACCATGCACGAACACTAATTAAAGAAAAACTAGAAACCCAGAAAGTGAAGAAATATACCCGACTTGCAAAATAGTAGAAGAAAACTTTAGTGCAAAGACCTCCAATGATTTTTTTGCCATTAGGGTTCATACCTAGTGCATAAACGATAATGTTATGTCTCCAATTTCGCTTTTTTTCTTTTTTAATTTTTTTAAATTGAGGGATATAGAGGTAATTTGACTCAATTTCTAAATCCCTAATTATATCACATAATCTTATTAATAATTTGTTAAGTTTAGTAACTCAAATTATAATTTGGATAATTTGATCAACCGTCTTTATATGAGATTTTTCCTACCTCATATCCTCTTTGTTCTTATCCCCGGATCTGTGTTAATGATAATAGTTCCATATTTAGTGTATGATCTGTATGGTTTCAGTGATCTTATCTTTGGAGTCAGGCCTTCATTAATTCTCAGTAATCACATTTTTATTTGTTTCTCGCCTCTTGATAATTAAAGATACGGTAGTGAGTCTCAAGTTATATATTTTTTAAAGAATAAATCTGGCCCCATTTTCTAGGAGGCTTTTTGTTTGTGGGGGTGGGTACTTAATTAGCCTCACAACAAACGAAACTTTACATGATTTCCCCAAATGTAATACCCAAAAAATTATAATTTCTCATAACTACAATATTTTGATAAATGACACCTATTTAAACTAGGTGAATATATGGTCTCAAATTATGAGGTATGATTACTCTAATTTATAGGAAATCCTTATATAGGATTAATATTGATTTTTTCTAGGGATCATAAAATATTATAAAAATACAAACAATTACCAAATTAAATTAGGGTTCTTGTATGATTAAGAAGAGCAAGAAAGAGTTATGAAAATACATAAATAAAATTGGAGGAATGGAATATCCTAAAATTCATATTCATTAAAAATAGTATATTTTGGCAAATAATACCTATTAAAAATAGGAGAATATGTTGGGCAAATTTCCTCTAGGATTTAAATAGGGCAAAACCCAATTTTAAAAATTACATGATGGATCATAAAATATTATAGAATGCTCTAAAGACTCTAAAACTAAGTATAATCCTAATTTAACCATAAGAGATAATTAATTGGCCTGAAAATATGTATACCAATTAAGAGAAATTATTAACAACTAGGGAACAATTAAATTACAATAACTAGAATAATTGTAGTAATTTTCATAAATAATCAAAGGATCTTAAACACCAATTTTATAATTGTTTAAGAGACTAAATTTTCTAAAACCCTAGAACTAATACTTGGTTCATATTTAATTCATAAAATGCCATAAAGAATTATCAAAACACTTGAACAATTAAAAGGTGATTACCAACACTTAATGAACAATTAAAATTACACTAAGGGAATATTTAGCTAATTATTTACAATTAATACTAATTGTCATCAATTAAGGATGTGTTAAGCTAATTAAGAATCAAAGACCAATAGGGGATGAGATTAGCATAAAACAGATTAACAATAATCTTAAACTACCCTAAAAAGGCAATAATACAATAATCAAGGGGCAATTAAGTATTGGATTAGGATGATAATTAAATTCTAATCAAGCTTTGAAAAATCAATAAAATCAACTATGATCTAAGGGTCAAGAATTAACCACATAAAGTCAATCTAAGGGCTTAAATAATTATAAAAGCTTAATCCTTATGAAATTGGATTAGCCAATGATAAATCAAGAAAATGTTCTTAATCCTCATAAAATTCATTGGACCAATAAGAGACTAAAACAAATTGAAGGTTTGGATTAAATCTAGTAAAGTTAAATCCTAAGGCTTGAATTAACTCTCATAAAACACAATCCATGTGAACTTAAGACAACCAATGAGAGGGAGTTGTGCATGTGTGTGGGAAAGAGAGAGAGTGTTGTGAGTGCTATTTGTAACATCCCGATTTTCCAAATTGTTTTTGAAATAATTGATCAGAGTAGAGCATCGGAATAAGTTTAAAAGAGCGAGTATCTGATAAACATTTACTGATGTAGTATCTGGCTGTTTACACAGTGGTACAGTAATCTGAATATTCTTTGATAAAAAAAACGTCAAAATGAAAATTTCTCCGTTTGCGTCCTTACGCTGGCTCCTTGCCCTTGTCCTTGGCTCTGATTCCTTCGGACCCTGACACTATAGTAGGAGCTGAGGTTCAATGACCATTGAACCTCAGGTAACGGTTAACCTCATGCTTATGTACAGTTATGTATGACAGATATTCATGACATGACAATGACAATCAATATACATATCCACGTATGAAAAACAATAACAATATTTGTATCATAACCACGTATGCTAATTAGAACATAACCACGTATGTAACATAACCACGTATGTAGCATAACCACGTATGAAAATCTTAGTCGATGAGCACAACAAACAACCATCATATACAATCATACAATAAGCACTACACGAACGCACCTTTGCCTGTTGAGCACGGTACGTTGTCGGCTGCAAGGTGATCACAGGTTTCCTATGAGGATAATATTACGTTTATTAATTCACAACCAATATCCCAATAGATATCCTAGCCACAAATGACTATCTTACCCCTGGCGGATTTATGAATTTATTATTTCCCTTTATTTTTTAGAAAAACGCTGGTCCTTAAATCTGGGCAGAATTTCGCCTAACTTTGAAAAATCATAACTAATTCTAGAAAAATCGAAACGAGGATCCGTAAAATTCCCTAGAATCCTTAGGATGTCTAATTTCAAGAAAAAATGATAGACTTTTCCCAGATTCTATGGTTCATTCCCAGTTTTTAATTTTTGAACATCTGTCCAGAATTTTCCAGAAATTCGTAGCCCTAACTTTGGGAATTTTTATCTCCCTGTTCAGAAATCATTTGGACATGTTCTTTACATATTTAAAAAGCCCTATATGTCTACTTTAACCATGAATTTTCTCAGAATTTTCTAACCATGATTTCAGCATAAAATATAAGTTTTTTCATGTCTGGTTCAGAAATTCCAGAACCGATGAAATTTCGCCAGAACTTCATTACTTTGGTGTTTCTCTTCCGGAAATTTTGCTAAAACTCTTTCCTCACTATTTTTTCGAAATAAACCCAATTTTGAACCCACAAAAACATAAAAACAACTATATCTAAAGAATTTAAAGATTAAACTACAAAATAACTAAAAACTTAAAAGCTAGAGCTCAAGAACTTACCTAGAACTTTGCTCTTCCTTCCTCCAAAGCTCTCACACTCACTTTCTCTCTATATTTCAGATGTTGTTGCTTGTGAATTGGTGAGGATTGTGAAGAGCAAAGGGTCCTATTTATAGTAGAAGCTCCATGTGCAAAAAGACTCATAATACCCCTCCCTACATCATCCCTTACATCATCTTATCCTCTTCCAAAGCCTTGAAAGTCTTCTACTAGATACATGACTCATGGTTTAGGGTTATGACTCATCTCTTAACTAGGCTAATGACTCATGCTTGTTTAGGGTGATGATTCATTCATAGAGCTTGTGATTCATCATTTAGGTTAGTGACTCATACATGTTTAGATTAATGACTCATTCATGTGTAGACTAATGACTCATTTCTAGAGAGATGACTCATTTTACATATGTATAATTAGAATTTCCTACTTCTTCCATTTTGTGTTCCACTATATAGAAATTCATTTGGGGATTCTAATGAACTTGTATGCTCAATTTCTCATTGGTTTTGAGTTCTAGAGATTTTTAGCTTCATTTTGAGACCCATTTTACCTATCTTTTCTATTGATTCCATTTCTTAAACAATCATGAAAATGACTTTGGTTATACTTGTTTTCATGCTTGATTTATGCTTGTTATGAATCTCAACTTAGTTTCCATACTTAGTTCATAGATTTCAAGATATGATTTAATTTGTATAGGTTTTCATTTGCTTATGTCTAGATTTAATTTTATGGATTAATCTAATTGTTTTAATGTCTAATTTTCTTATTGGCTAATGCTTTGACTTCTCTTTCTCACTCCTTCCACTAGACTCACAACACTCACAACATTTGCACACACACACATTCACAACTCCCTCTCTTATTGGTCAAAACCTTTTCTCATGGATTAAGAATATTTTCTTGATTTATCATTGGCCAATTCCATTTCACAAGGATTTAGCTTTATGGTATTTAATTAAGGCCTTAGGATTTAGCTTTATAAGGTTTAATCCTAGCTCTCCACAACTAATCCTTAATTAGCATTCCTAATAAAGTGTTTTAATGAAGTTGTCAATTTATGATTGGTTCCTAACTTGATTATGACTCTTAGAGTAGTTTATGACCATTGGTAATCCAACCTATGCTAATCCTAACCTCTTATTGGTTGTTGAGATTTAATTAACTTAATAATGATTACCTAATGTTAATTGTGATTATTGACTTTTCAAAGCTTAATTAAAGTTTACTTATCATCTTAATCACAAGCTTACTTGCCTCTTGATTATTAAATAATTGGTGTTTAGGGTATTTTATGACCATAGGCAATATATTTTATACTAATCTCAAACCCCTATTGGTCTTTGAATTTTAATTAGCCCAATGTACTTCTAATTAATGGCTATAATTGCTTAATTGTAAATAATTGGCTAATCATCCTATTAGTGGAAATTAATTGCCCATTAAATATTAGTAATTGCCTTTTTAATTGTTCAAGTGCTTTGGTAATTTATTATGGTATTTTATGAATTAATATGAGCTAGGTATTAATTCTAGGGTTTTAGAAAATATAGTTTCTTACTTGATTATGAATTTTAAGATTTATGTCCTCTTAATTTTATCCCTTGATTAATTATAAAAATTTACATAATCATTTTGTTTTGTGAGAATTCAAAGGTCTACTAATTCCTCTTATGCTCCCCTATTTATTTGATGTGTTTTCCTAATTTTTCCTTGGCTTCTTTGGATCCTATAAAATCCCTAATTTAATTTGGGAGTTGTTGGTATTTTTATGGTATTTTATGATTCTAAACAAAACTTAGAAAAATTAAACATTAGCTACCTTAAATTCTAAGGGAAAATAACTTAATAGATAAAATAAATATATCTCAAAATTTGAGACCACATATTCACCTATTTTAAATAGGTGCCATCAACCAAAATATTGTGTTTATGAGAAATAATAATTTTGGGGTATTACTGTCACACCCCTTCGGTATACCGACATTCGCAAGAGTAAATATGCACAGCTTAAAGGATAAACTAGTTCCAGCATAGTAATACTGATATTGAAGTCTGGTGCATAATCGAAATTCATAAAAAGGTTCGTACAAGATTTAACCAGGACATAATATTTCAAACACAATGAGGGAAAATAAATCAGATCTCTGCTCCATCAAGCACCGTCAGTTATCCATATCCACCACCTTATCACGTGAGCCACGACCGCTGTTAGGTTTCCGTCCTGAACTTTGGGGATTGTCTGGGATTCAAATGAATCCCAGTAGTAACGTTAATCACTCACATAAGATGCATGCACAGTACATGGTAGACAACCAGTTGCAATAAATATAATTCACAATAATTTCAAACACAAAATTCAAATATGCAGTTCAACAATATTCAAGAACCTACCGGTTCATACACACAGTACTGGATAATTCAAATATTCAAATGGGCTTTCACCCTTCTGCATAAAAATTCACTTATCGGAGTACCACCCCCGGTCTCAACCGTGATGGCATCCAGGGTTACCCCACATTCAAGGGCACTACCTCCCGGCTTATACCGGCGATAAGGTTAGAAAATTCACAGTTCAAATATCACAACGGTACGTACATGCATATAAAGGCACACAGAGTATGTGAGAGAAAAGTTACTACCTCAACTCCGAATAGCTAAAAGAAATTCACCGGTGCTCGAACCACTTGACAGTCAACTCCTAAAATAGTATCATTATAAATATTAATCTTCACTATAATCCATTTCTTCCAAAATATCCAACAGGGTTCTTTTTATCATTTAGAATCCTTGTGACCCTTTAAACGATAAATCACCCATTTAAAATTCTTATTGCAACAATTTTCGGATTAAATCCTTTTCTGTCCAGAATTTTCATTAACTTTGAAAATTCATAACTATTTGTACAAAGCTCCAAATGATGTGCTTCCAAAACCTAAATGTCCTTTGGTGAGTCTATTTTCATCGAAAAATATTCTCAACAGCCAAAAATATCCATACTATTCCCAGTTTAAAGAAATCACTTCGCTGTCCAGTTTATACTTCCAGTATTTTAGGCCAGATTGTAAAATCCATAACTCCTTGTACAGAGCTCTAAAAATTACATATTATATATCAAAAGAAAGCTCTGGATGTCTACTTCAAAACTGGAAGATTTCATGATTTTTAGACACCATTCACTTGTCCGAAAACCATTTACAATTCGACTGCCTTCCAAACCGTTAAAACTGGCAGTTTTGGTAGCTTGCTTAATTAATTCTTTTTGATTCTAAAAATCATTTCCAACCTTATTCTTACTCCATTTTCCGTGATAAACACTATGGTAACCTTAAAATCATCAAAAACCTTTTGATTTTACCACTTCTTAATGAACCCAAAATAATATATAAGAAGTGATAAACAAGATTTTGAAACCAACTTCTTGAAATGACTTAAGACAAGTTAGAACCATTACTTACTTGTCTTACTCCTTGAGAATTCAGCTATTTCTTCTTCCTTGTTGCCTCACACAACTTCCGTACTTCACTCTTAAATTAATATAAGAAAGTGTTCTACTTGAAGCTCTCTGTCTCTTTCACACTCTCCCAATTCTTCACACTCTCAGTATCGTCACCATGTCTTAATTTTGAAACCCAACCGATGAATAAGAGAGGGGTTGCTATGTATATAATTATTTAACGTGAATGCACCATCTCTTTGTTCATTTCGGATGATTGCAGAGAATGAGTTGTCCTTAGTGTAGACATATCTTCATGTGTCTCAAGTATGTCTTCCACTTTTCCCCTTCCCGTGACCACAAGTGAGTTAATAATTAAAACATTCTACCTAATGAACCATGTGATACGTGAATCATCAAAAGCCAACAAAAGAATAAAAGGTGCTGTCGGTTAGCCATATCCCAATGGATTGGAAGATAATATAATAACCAATAATAATTGGATAAGATGGGATACAAACCATTGGTAGTGGATTATTGATTTAAAAAAAAAATAGCTTGTCTTCTAGCTTATCTTTGGTCCACGGTAGGTAGTATATTAGATAGATAGTGGATGTATGTATTGTAGCTCTGAAATTATTTCTCATTCACGGAAGGAAGCAATGAAAAGCTAGAATAAATAATTCCATAATTGGGAGACAAAGTGGCACCTTCATCCATGTGTCATAAAAAGTGAAATGGAATTGAGATAGAAAACATTGCATCCGTGAATGCTCATAGAAGGATTCGATGAATGGGCATTTATTTAATAAGACTAGTAGAAACACATGGTCCCTTATATGATAAAGAAGATGATATGAAGTAAGTCATAATTCCACCACAATATCTGATAATATATTTCTCCATAATAATAAGAGATGGATGTTACAATTCTCCTCCCGTAAAATAAATTTCGTCCCCGAAATTTGCTTCATCACTTGTGTATCGAGCCATAAACTCTGGATAATGATTCTTCATGTCTTCCTCCATTTCCCAGGTTGCTTCCTCAGGTGATAATCCCTTCCAGACTACCTTCACCATCCAAAAACTTTTATTTCTAAGCCGCTTCTGAAGTCGATCAATGATTCTTTCAGGCTCAACCGCATATGTATGGTTATCTTGTACATCAACATCTTCGTACTCGATAACATGTTCAGGGTCTGGTATGTACTTCTTCAACTGTGATACATGAAAAACATTATGAAGTCTACTCAGATTTGGGGGTAATGCTATTTGGTATGCCACTGATCCAAATTTTGCCAAGATCTGAAATGGGCCAATGTAACGAGGACTTAGTTTTTTCCTCTTGATCGCTCTTCCAATTCCAGTTACTGGTGATACCTTCAGGAACACATGATCTCCAACTTCAAATTCTAGAGGTCTTCTCCGTTTGTCAGCATAACTTTTCTGTCGACTTTGTGCTGCTAGGAGCCTCTTTCTTATAAGCTTGATATGTTCTGATGTTTTATCCACATAATCTGTTCCATGCAATTTTCTGTCAGACAATTCTGTCCAACACAAGGGTGATTGACACTTCCTTCCATACAGTGCTTCATACGGAGCCATTTGAATGCTTGCATGATAGCTGTTGTTGTAAGCAAATTCAGCCAGTGGAAGGTTACAGTCCCAATTACCCTTAAAGTCTAATGCACACGCCCTTAGCATGTCTTCCAACGTCTGTATAGTTCTTTCCGATTGTCCATCTGTCTGAGGATGATAAGCCGTACTATATCTCACTTTTGTACCCATGGCTTTTTGTAAAGCTTTCCAAAATCGAGAAGTAAAACGAGGATCTCTATCGGAGATAATAATCTTTGGTACACCATGAAGTCTTACTATCTCTTTTACATAAATTTCTGCCAACTTTGCAGGAGAATAGTTGACACCAATGGGAAGAAAATGTGCCGATTTGGTGAGACGATCAACAATTACCCAAATCGCATCATGATTCCTGATCCTGGGCAATCCCACTACTAGATCCATCGTAACGCTTTCCCATTTCCATTCAGGAATCTCCAAACTTTGAAGAAGTCCTGGTGGTCGCTTGTGTTCAATTTTAACCTTTTGACAAGTAAGACAACGAGTTACGTATTTAGTCACATCACTCTTCAGTCCTGGCCACCAAAATTCAGACTTCAAATTATGGTACATCTTGACCACCCCTGGATGAAGGGTATACTTGCTTTTGTGTGCTTCATCCAGAATCTTTAGTCTCAACTTAGGTTTTGGTGGTACATAAATACGCTTCCTGAATTTGATCAGTCCACTTTGAGAAAGATCATAATCCTGAGTTTCACCACGTGAGATCTTTTCTCGAATGGAGCTTGCTAGTTCGTCTTGCCTTTGAGCTTCTACAATTTCTGCTCGTAGATCACTTTCTCCTTGACTAACACTAATGTTAGCAAGTATCACTTCTTTGCGCCTTCTTGAGTTTAAAATTACCTGATTTAACAAATTTAAATCTCGAAAATTTCCTAGCAAATTCTGTTCTTGAACCATCATATATGCTACTTGCACCGCCTTTCTACTCAGAGCATCTGCAACAACATTAGCTTTTCCTGGATGATATTTGATTTCCAAGTTGAAATCTTTCAACAACTCCATCCATCTACGCTGTCTCATATTCAATTCTTTCTGATCAAAAAGATACTTGAGACTTTTGTGGTCGCAGTACAATTCAACATTAGTACCGTACAGATAATGCCGCCATATCTTCAAAGCAAACACAATTGCTGCAAGTTCCAAGTCATGAGTGGGATAATTCAATTCATGAGGTTTCAGCTGTCGAGAGGCATACGCCACCACTCTGCCCTGCTGCATCAGGACACATCCCAATCCTTGCTTACTAGCATTGCTATAAACCACATAGGTTTTACCGGGATCTGGGATAATCAAAACTGGTGCGGACGTCAATCTCTCTTTCAGCTGCTTAAAGCTTTCTTCACAACGCTCATCCCACACGAATGACTGGTTCTTTTTTGTAAGCTTTGTCAATGGCAAGGCAATTCGGGAAAAATTCAATATAAATCGTCGGTAATAACCAGCAAGACCCAGAAAACTGCGTACTTCAGTCACAGTCTTTGGCCTTTTCCAATTCAGTACTGCTTCCACTTTACTAGGATCTACAGAGACCCCTTCTTGTGAGATGACATGGCCAAGAAATCTAACTTCTTGAAGCCAAAACTCACACTTGCTCAACTTAGCGTAAAGTCGCTTGTTTTTCAAAATATTCAACACGGTCCTCAGATGATTCTCATGCTCTTTGCTGCTCTTTGAGTAGATTAGGATGTCGTCGATAAAGACTACCACAAACTGATCTAAGTATTGACGGAAGATTCGGTTCATGTAGTCCATAAACACGGCAGGTGCATTGGTCAAACCAAACGGCATTACTAAAAATTCATAATGTCCGTATCTGGTTCTAAAAGCTGTCTTTGGAACATCTTCAGCTTTTACTCGTAGTTGATGATAACCCGAACGCAAATCGATTTTTGAAAATACGCTAGAACCAGCTAACTGATCAAGCAAATCATCTATTCTGGGGAGAGGATACTTATTCTTGATGGTCACCTTGTTTAATTCTCGATAATCGATACACAATCTCAGGCTCCCGTCTTTCTTCTTTACAAATAACACTGGAGCTCCCCATGGTGAAACACTGGGTCGTATAAACCCTTTCTCTAGTAATTCTTCAATTTGTTTCTTCAGCTCCGCCATCTCGTTAGGTGCCATTCGATATGGTGCTTTAGATATTGGTCCAGCTCCAGGCATAATTTCGATGCCGAATTCTACTTCTCTTTCCGGAGGTAATCCACTAATGTCTTCCGGAAATACCTCAGGAAATTCATTCACAACTGGAATATTTTCAAGTGCAGTCCCAGTTTCTGTTTGTACTGAGAAAAACACAACATACCCTTGGCAACCCTTTCTCAAACACTTCTCAGCTTCATCTACTGAGAGGAAATTCATATTTACATCTTTACTAATATCTCTCTGCGGATTTGGATATACAATCCTTTTATTTCCGCAGTCTAACAGCACATTATTTGCTGTCAACCAATTTAAACCAAGTATAACATCTATACGATGAAGTGGCAAACATATCAAATCTACCACAGAATCATGGCCGTCCACATTTACAATGCAATTCAAACAGACATCAGCAGTCAAAGATTTAACACCAAGTGGTGTCGTCACAACAAGATCATAAGGCAGTTTGTGGATAACCAATCTTAGCCGACTAACACAATCATATAATATAAAAGAATGACTAGCACCCGTATCAAACAATGTTTGTAATGTATTTCCATGAAGAAGAATGGTACCTTGAATCATCTCCGGAGACTTTCTAGCCTCCTCATGCGTCATAGCAAATATTCTTCCAAAATTCTGTGGCCTCCTCTCTGTGGCACGCTGTGGGCAATCCGAGCTATAGTGACCCGTCTTGCGACAATTATAACAAATGATCTGCCCGCTACAATTCCTGCCTTGATGGAATTTACCGCATTGAGGACATGGTCTAGGCTCTGCTGGCTTTTGATTGATACGTTCGCTAGACTGAACAGGTTTCTTATTACTTCCTTGGAATTTGGTCCCTGCCCCTTTTCTTTTCTGGGAAGAATTCCTTCGGCTGGACTCGCCTTGATTCGTAGTAACCTCAGGCAGCTGCAAATCCCTTAGATTCCTCTCCACCATCCTGCATTCCTCAATTGCAAGACTAAATTTTTGGAATTTACGGGAGACCAGCTCTTTTCTCAGTTCATATTTTAATCCCCTAATCAATCTTCCTGACTTCCACTTCTTGTCATTACTGATTTTCAGGGTTGAAGAGTAACGAGCTAGTCGGTTGAAACGACTCAGATATTCATTAAAAGACTCTTCTTTACCCTGTTGTATAGCCAGGAATTCTAACTCCTTCTCGTCCCTAGTGGATTCAGGAAAATACTCTGCATCAAAGTTATCTTTGAAGGTTTCCCAAGTGATGGGGATATTCTGAGCCCGCAGAATTAATTCCGTGTTCTTCCACCATCGATCAGCATCACCTTCCAATTTGTAGATTGCCAATTCAACTTTCCTTTCTGTAGGGCACCGCATTACTCGAAAAATCTTCTCCAATCTCAGCACCCAATTCTCAGCTACCTGGGGATCAAAACTCCCGCGAAAAACTGGTGGTTGATGCTTGCAAAATTTGGTAATCCAATACTGTTCATCCTCTACGTCAAGTTGCATCCTGTCAGCTACAGGTTCATTTTGTTGAATCTCGGGTTGAGTGGATCTTTCCCCTTCCGCAGTTACAGCTCGCTGTCCACCCTCGTTCTGCCTAGCCTTTACTTCGCGTATTTCCTCCTGTAGTTTATTTATCATCTCCATCATTTGTTGCACATAGTGAAGAGGATCTTGTTCTGGTATATTCTCCTCTTGTGCCCGCTCTTGTTCATGTGATTGTTCTCGCTCCTGTTCTTGTTCATTTGGCCGCTCTTGAGCCTGCACTTGCTTACGTGGTCTGCCTCTACCACGACCTCTGCCTCTACTACCTCCTCGAACATTCACCATAATGTCTTTTCTCTATTCAAGTACATATTCTTGTTAATATCAATTTAATTCAAAATCCTCAAATAATGACATACACATGCCATTCTATATATACCACTACACACTTCTATCTATCCAAGACTTTATCAGTATACTATCCTGACATTACCGGAACTAAGGCTTTGATACCACGCATGTCACACCCCTTCGGTATACCGACATTCGCAAGAGTAAATATGCACAGCTTAAAGGATAAACTAGTTCCAGCATAGTAATACTGATATTGAAGTCTGGTGCATAATCGAAATTCATAAAAAGGTTCGTACAAGATTTAACCAGGACATAATATTTCAAACACAATGAGGGAAAATAAATCAGATCTCTGCTCCATCAAGCACCGTCAGTTATCCATATCCACCGCCTTATCACGTGAGCCACGACCGCTGTTAGGTTTCCGTCCTGAACTTTGGGGATTGTCTGGGATTCAAATGAATCCCAGTAGTAACGTTAATCACTCACATAAGATGCATGCACAGTACATGGTAGACAACCAGTTGCAATAAATATAATTCACAATAATTTCAAACACAAAATTCAAATATGCAGTTCAACAATATTCAAGAACCTACCGGTTCATACACACAGTACTGGATAATTCAAATATTCAAATGGGCTTTCACCCTTCTACATAAAAATTCACTTATCGGAGTACCACCCCCGGTCTCAACCGTGATGGCATCCAGGGTTACCCCACATTCAAGGGCACTACCTCCCGGCTTATACCGGCGATAAGGTTAGAAAATTCACAGTTCAAATATCACAACGGTACGTACATGCATATAAAGGCACACAGAGTATGTGAGAGAAAAGTTACTACCTCAACTCCGAATAGCTAAAAGAAATTCACCGGTGCTCGAACCACTTGACAGTCAACTCCTAAAATAGTATCATTATAAATATTAATCTTCACTATAATCCATTTCTTCCAAAATATCCAACAGGGTTCTTTTTATCATTTAGAATCCTTGTGACCCTTTAAACGATAAATCACCCATTTAAAATTCTTATTGCAACAATTTTCGGATTAAATCCTTTTCTGTCCAGAATTTTCATTAACTTTGAAAATTCATAACTATTTGTACAAAGCTCCAAATGATGTGCTTCCAAAACCTAAATGTCCTTTGGTGAGTCTATTTTCATCAAAAAATATTCTCAACAGCCAAAAATATCCATACTATTCCCAGTTTAAATAAATCACTTCGCTGTCCAGTTTATACTTCCAGTATTTTAGGCCAGATTGTAAAATCCATAACTCCTTGTACAGAGCTCTAAAAATTACATATTATATATCAAAAGAAAGCTCTGGATGTCTACTTCAAAACTGGAAGATTTCATGATTTTTAGACACCATTCACTTGTCCGAAAACCATTTACAATTCGACTGCCTTCCAAACCGTTAAAACTGGCAGTTTTGGTAGCTTGCTTAATTAATTCTTTTTGATTCTAAAAATCATTTCCAACCTTATTCTTACTCCATTTTCCGTGATAAACACTATGGTAACCTTAAAATCATCAAAAACCTTTTGATTTTACCACTTCTTAATGAACCCAAAATAATATATAAGAAGTGATAAACAAGATTTTGAAACCAACTTCTTGAAATGATTTAAGACAAGTTAGAACCATTACTTACTTGTCTTACTCCTTGAGAATTCAGCTATTTCTTCTTCCTTGTTGCCTCACACAACTTCCGTACTTCACTCTTAAATTAATATAAGAAAGTGTTCTACTTGAAGCTCTCTGTCTCTTTCACACTCTCCCAATTCTTCACACTCTCAGTATCGTCACCATGTCTTAATTTTGAAACCCAACCGATGAATAAGAGAGGGGTTGCTATGTATATAATTATTTAACGTGAATGCACCATCTCTTTGTTCATTTCGGATGATTGCAGAGAATGAGTTGTCCTTAGTGTAGACATATCTTCATGTGTCTCAAGTATGTCTTCCACTTTTCCCCTTCCCGTGACCACAAGTGAGTTAATAATTAAAACATTCTACCTAATGAACCATGTGATACGTGAATCATCAAAAGCCAACAAAAGAATAAAAGGTGCTGTCGGTTAGCCATATCCCAATGGATTGGAAGATAATATAATAACCAATAATAATTGGATAAGATGGGATACAAACCATTGGTAGTGGATTATTGATTTAAAAAAAAAATAGCTTGTCTTCTAGCTTATCTTTGGTCCACGGTAGGTAGTATATTAGATAGATAGTGGATGTATGTATTGTAGCTCTGAAATTATTTCTCATTCACGGAAGGAAGCAATGAAAAGCTAGAATAAATAATTCCATAATTGGGAGACAAAGTGGCACCTTCATCCATGTGTCATAAAAAGTGAAATGGAATTGAGATAGAAAACATTGCATCCGTGAATGCTCATAGAAGGATTCGATGAATGGGCATTTATTTAATAAGACTAGTAGGAACACATGGTCCCTTATATGATAAAGAAGATGATATGAAGTAAGTCATAATTCCACCACAATATCTGATAATATATTTCTCCATAATAATAAGAGATGGATGTTACAATTCTCCTCCCGTAAAATAAATTTCGTCCCCGAAATTTGCTTCATCACTTGTGTATCGAGCCATAAACTCTGGATAATGATTCTTCATGTCTTCCTCCATTTCCCAGGTTGCTTCCTCAGGTGATAATCCCTTCCAGACTACCTTCACCATCCAAAAACTTTTATTTCTAAGCCGCTTCTGAAGTCGATCAATGATTCTTTCAGGCTCAACCGCATATGTATGGTTATCTTGTACATCAACATCTTCGTACTCGATAACATGTTCAGGGTCTGGTATGTACTTCTTCAACTGTGATACATGAAAAACATTATGAAGTCTACTCAGATTTGGGGGTAATGCTATTTGGTATGCCACTGATCCAAATTTTGCCAAGATCTGAAATGGGCCAATGTAACGAGGACTTAGTTTTTTCCTCTTGATCGCTCTTCCAATTCCAGTTACTGGTGATACCTTCAGGAACACATGATCTCCAACTTCAAATTCTAGAGGTCTTCTCCGTTTGTCAGCATAACTTTTCTGTCGACTTTGTGCTGCTAGGAGCCTCTTTCTTATAAGCTTGATATGTTCTGATGTTTTATCCACATAATCTGTTCCATGCAATTTTCTGTCAGACAATTCTGTCCAACACAAGGGTGATTGACACTTCCTTCCATACAGTGCTTCATACGGAGCCATTTGAATGCTTGCATGATAGCTGTTGTTGTAAGCAAATTCAGCCAGTGGAAGGTTACAGTCCCAATTACCCTTAAAGTCTAATGCACACGCCCTTAGCATGTCTTCCAACGTCTGTATAGTTCTTTCCGATTGTCCATCTGTCTGAGGATGATAAGCCGTACTATATCTCACTTTTGTACCCATGGCTTTTTGTAAAGCTTTCCAAAATCGAGAAGTAAAACGAGGATCTCTATCGGAGATAATAATCTTTGGTACACCATGAAGTCTTACTATCTCTTTTACATAAATTTCTGCCAACTTTGCAGGAGAATAGTTGACACCAATGGGAAGAAAATGTGCCGATTTGGTGAGACGATCAACAATTACCCAAATCGCATCATGATTCCTGATCCTGGGCAATCCCACTACTAGATCCATCGTAACGCTTTCCCATTTCCATTCAGGAATCTCCAAACTTTGAAGAATTCCTGGTGGTCGCTTGTGTTCAATTTTAACCTTTTGACAAGTAAGACAACGAGTTACGTATTTAGTCACATCACTCTTCAGTCCTGGCCACCAAAATTCAGACTTCAAATTATGGTACATCTTGACCACCCCTGGATGAAGGGTATACTTGCTTTTGTGTGCTTCATCCAGAATCTTTAGTCTCAACTTAGGTTTTGGTGGTACATAAATACGCTTCCTGAATTTGATCAGTCCACTTTGAGAAAGATCATAATCCTGAGTTTCACCACGTGAGATCTTTTCTCGAATGGAGCTTGCTAGTTCGTCTTGCCTTTGAGCTTCTACAATTTCTGCTCGTAGATCACTTTCTCCTTGACTAACACTAATGTTAGCAAGTATCACTTCTTTGCGCCTTCTTGAGTTTAAAATTACCTGATTTAACAAATTTAAATCTCGAAAATTTCCTAGCAAATTCTGTTCTTGAACCATCATATATGCTACCTGCACCGCCTTTCTACTCAGAGCATCTGCAACAACATTAGCTTTTCCTGGATGATATTTGATTTCCAAGTTGAAATCTTTCAACAACTCCATCCATCTACGCTGTCTCATATTCAATTCTTTCTGATCAAAAAGATACTTGAGACTTTTGTGGTCGCAGTACAATTCAACATTAGTACCGTACAGATAATGCCGCCATATCTTCAAAGCAAACACAATTGCTGCAAGTTCCAAGTCATGAGTGGGATAATTCAATTCATGAGGTTTCAGCTGTCGAGAGGCATACGCCACCACTCTGCCCTGCTGCATCAGGACACATCCCAATCCTTGCTTACTAGCATTGCTATAAACCACATAGGTTTTACCGGGATCTGGGATAATCAAAACTGGTGCGGACGTCAATCTCTCTTTCAGCTGCTTAAAGCTTTCTTCACAACGCTCATCCCACACGAATGACTGGTTCTTTTTTGTAAGCTTTGTCAATGGCAAGGCAATTCGGGAAAAATTCAATATAAATCGTCGGTAATAACCAGCAAGACCCAGAAAACTGCGTACTTCAGTCACAGTCTTTGGCCTTTTCCAATTCAGTACTGCTTCCACTTTACTAGGATCTACAGAGACCCCTTCTTGTGAGATGACATGGCCAAGAAATCTAACTTCTTGAAGCCAAAACTCACACTTGCTCAACTTAGCGTAAAGTCGCTTGTTTTTCAAAATATTCAACACGGTCCTCAGATGATTCTCATGCTCTTTGCTGCTCTTTGAGTAGATTAGGATGTCGTCGATAAAGACTACCACAAACTGATCTAAGTATTGACGGAAGATTCGGTTCATGTAGTCCATAAACACGGCAGGTGCATTGGTCAAACCAAACGGCATTACTAAAAATTCATAATGTCCGTATCTGGTTCTAAAAGCTGTCTTTGGAACATCTTCAGCTTTTACTCGTAGTTGATGATAACCCGAACGCAAATCGATTTTTGAAAATACGCTAGAACCAGCTAACTGATCAAGCAAATCATCTATTCTGGGGAGAGGATACTTATTCTTGATGGTCACCTTGTTTAATTCTCGATAATCGATACACAATCTCAGGCTCCCGTCTTTCTTCTTTACAAATAACACTGGAGCTCCCCATGGTGAAACACTGGGTCGTATAAACCCTTTCTCTAGTAATTCTTCAATTTGTTTCTTCAGCTCCGCCATCTCGTTAGGTGCCATTCGATATGGTGCTTTAGATATTGGTCCAGCTCCAGGCATAATTTCGATGCCGAATTCTACTTCTCTTTCCGGAGGTAATCCACTAATGTCTTCCGGAAATACCTCAGGAAATTCATTCACAACTGGAATATTTTCAAGTGCAGTCCCAGTTTCTGTTTGTACTGAGAAAAACACAACATACCCTTGGCAACCCTTTCTCAAACACTTCTCAGCTTCATCTACTGAGAGGAAATTCATATTTACATCTTTACTAATATCTCTCTGCGGATTTGGATATACAATCCTTTTATTTCCGCAGTCTAACAGCACATTATTTGCTGTCAACCAATTTAAACCAAGTATAACATCTATACGATGAAGTGGCAAACATATCAAATCTACCACAGAATCATGGCCGTCCACATTTACAATGCAATTCAAACAGACATCAGCAGTCAAAGATTTAACACCAAGTGGTGTCGTCACAACAAGATCATAAGGCAGTTTGTGGATAACCAATCTTAGCCGACTAACACAATCATATAATATAAAAGAATGACTAGCACCCGTATCAAACAATGTTTGTAATGTATTTCCATGAAGAAGAATGGTACCTTGAATCATCTCCGGAGACTTTCTAGCCTCCTCATGCGTCATAGCAAATATTCTTCCAAAATTCTGTGGCCTCCTCTCTGTGGCACGCTGTGGGCAATCCGAGCTATAGTGACCCGTCTTGCGACAATTATAACAAATGATCTGCCCGCTACAATTCCTGCCTTGATGGAATTTACCGCATTGAGGACATGGTCTAGGCTCTGCTGGCTTTTGATTGATACGTTCGCTAGACTGAACAGGTTTCTTATTACTTCCTTGGAATTTGGTCCCTGCCCCTTTTCTTTTCTGGGAAGAATTCCTTCGGCTGGACTCGCCTTGATTCGTAGTAACCTCAGGCAGCTGCAAATCCCTTAGATTCCTCTCCACCATCCTGCATTCCTCAATTGCAAGACTAAATTTTTGGAATTTACGGGAGACCAGCTCTTTTCTCAGTTCATATTTTAATCCCCTAATCAATCTTCCTGACTTCCACTTCTTGTCATTACTGATTTTCAGGGTTGAAGAGTAACGAGCTAGTCGGTTGAAACGACTCAGATATTCATTAAAAGACTCTTCTTTACCCTGTTGTATAGCCAGGAATTCTAACTCCTTCTCGTCCCTAGTGGATTCAGGAAAATACTCTGCATCAAAGTTATCTTTGAAGGTTTCCCAAGTGATGGGGATATTCTGAGCCCGCAGAATTAATTCCGTGTTCTTCCACCATCGATCAGCATCACCTTCCAATTTGTAGATTGCCAATTCAACTTTCCTTTCTGTAGGGCACCGCATTACTCGAAAAATCTTCTCCAATCTCAGCACCCAATTCTCAGCTACCTGGGGATCAAAACTCCCGCGAAAAACTGGTGGTTGATGCTTGCAAAATTTGGTAATCCAATACTGTTCATCCTCTACGTCAAGTTGCATCCTGTCAGCTACAGGTTCATTTTGTTGAATCTCGGGTTGAGTGGATCTTTCCCCTTCCGCAGTTACAGCTCGCTGTCCACCCTCGTTCTGCCTAGCCTTTACTTCGCGTATTTCCTCCTGTAGTTTATTTATCATCTCCATCATTTGTTGCACATAGTGAAGAGGATCTTGTTCTGGTATATTCTCCTCTTGTGCCCGCTCTTGTTCATGTGATTGTTCTCGCTCCTGTTCTTGTTCATTTGGCCGCTCTTGAGCCTGCACTTGCTTACGTGGTCTGCCTCTACCACGACCTCTGCCTCTACTACCTCCTCGAACATTCACCATAATGTCTTTTCTCTATTCAAGTACATATTCTTGTTAATATCAATTTAATTCAAAATCCTCAAATAATGACATACACATGCCATTCTATATATACCACTACACACTTCTATCTATCCAAGACTTTATCAGTATACTATCCTGACATTACCGGAACTAAGGCTTTGATACCACGCATGTCACACCCCTTCGGTATACCGACATTCGCAAGAGTAAATATGCACAGCTTAAAGGATAAACTAGTTCCAGCATAGTAATACTGATATTGAAGTCTGGTGCATAATCGAAATTCATAAAAAGGTTCGTACAAGATTTAACCAGGACATAATATTTCAAACACAATGAGGGAAAATAAATCAGATCTCTGCTCCATCAAGCACCGTCAGTTATCCATATCCACCGCCTTATCACGTGAGCCACGACCGCTGTTAGGTTTCCGTCCTGAACTTTGGGGATTGTCTGGGATTCAAATGAATCCCAGTAGTAACGTTAATCACTCACATAAGATGCATGCACAGTACATGGTAGACAACCAGTTGCAATAAATATAATTCACAATAATTTCAAACACAAAATTCAAATATGCAGTTCAACAATATTCAAGAACCTACCGGTTCATACACACAGTACTGGATAATTCAAATATTCAAATGGGCTTTCACCCTTCTACATAAAAATTCACTTATCGGAGTACCACCCCCGGTCTCAACCGTGATGGCATCCAGGGTTACCCCACATTCAAGGGCACTACCTCCCGGCTTATACCGGCGATAAGGTTAGAAAATTCACAGTTCAAATATCACAACGGTACGTACATGCATATAAAGGCACACAGAGTATGTGAGAGAAAAGTTACTACCTCAACTCCGAATAGCTAAAAGAAATTCACCGGTGCTCGAACCACTTGACAGTCAACTCCTAAAATAGTATCATTATAAATATTAATCTTCACTATAATCCATTTCTTCCAAAATATCCAACAGGGTTCTTTTTATCATTTAGAATCCTTGTGACCCTTTAAACGATAAATCACCCATTTAAAATTCTTATTGCAACAATTTTCGGATTAAATCCTTTTCTGTCCAGAATTTTCATTAACTTTGAAAATTCATAACTATTTGTACAAAGCTCCAAATGATGTGCTTCCAAAACCTAAATGTCCTTTGGTGAGTCTATTTTCATCGAAAAATATTCTCAACAGCCAAAAATATCCATACTATTCCCAGTTTAAAGAAATCACTTCGCTGTCCAGTTTATACTTCCAGTATTTTAGGCCAGATTGTAAAATCCATAACTCCTTGTACAGAGCTCTAAAAATTACATATTATATATCAAAAGAAAGCTCTGGATGTCTACTTCAAAACTGGAAGATTTCATGATTTTTAGACACCATTCACTTGTCCGAAAACCATTTACAATTCGACTGCCTTCCAAACCGTTAAAACTGGCAGTTTTGGTAGCTTGCTTAATTAATTCTTTTTGATTCTAAAAATCATTTCCAACCTTATTCTTACTCCATTTTCCGTGATAAACACTATGGTAACCTTAAAATCATCAAAAACCTTTTGATTTTACCACTTCTTAATGAACCCAAAATAATATATAAGAAGTGATAAACAAGATTTTGAAACCAACTTCTTGAAATGACTTAAGACAAGTTAGAACCATTACTTACTTGTCTTACTCCTTGAGAATTCAGCTATTTCTTCTTCCTTGTTGCCTCACACAACTTCCGTACTTCACTCTTAAATTAATATAAGAAAGTGTTCTACTTGAAGCTCTCTGTCTCTTTCACACTCTCCCAATTCTTCACACTCTCAGTATCGTCACCATGTCTTAATTTTGAAACCCAACCGATGAATAAGAGAGGGGTTGCTATGTATATAATTATTTAACGTGAATGCACCATCTCTTTGTTCATTTCGGATGATTGCAGAGAATGAGTTGTCCTTAGTGTAGACATATCTTCATGTGTCTCAAGTATGTCTTCCACTTTTCCCCTTCCCGTGACCACAAGTGAGTTAATAATTAAAACATTCTACCTAATGAACCATGTGATACGTGAATCATCAAAAGCCAACAAAAGAATAAAAGGTGCTGTCGGTTAGCCATATCCCAATGGATTGGAAGATAATATAATAACCAATAATAATTGGATAAGATGGGATACAAACCATTGGTAGTGGATTATTGATTTTAAAAAAAAATAGCTTGTCTTCTAGCTTATCTTTGGTCCACGGTAGGTAGTATATTAGATAGATAGTGGATGTATGTATTGTAGCTCTGAAATTATTTCTCATTCACGGAAGGAAGCAATGAAAAGCTAGAATAAATAATTCCATAATTGGGAGACAAAGTGGCACCTTCATCCATGTGTCATAAAAAGTGAAATGGAATTGAGATAGAAAACATTGCATCCGTGAATGCTCATAGAAGGATTCGATGAATGGGCATTTATTTAATAAGACTAGTAGAAACACATGGTCCCTTATATGATAAAGAAGATGATATGAAGTAAGTCATAATTCCACCACAATATCTGATAATATATTTCTCCATAATAATAAGAGATGGATGTTACAATTACACTATTGTTGTGAGCCTAGGGGGAGATGTCAAAGCAACAACCAATGGGAATTTAGTATAAATCTTATGTAAATTAAATTAAGTTAATCAATAGAAATAATTCAAGACATAAGCAAAGGGAAATCTATACAAACTAAATTGTATCTTGAAATCCATGAACTAAGTATTAAAACTAAGTTGGGATCCTTAACAAGCATAAATCAAGCATGAAAACAAGTATAACCAAAGCCATTTCCTTAATTGTTGAAGATTGAAACCAATAGAGAAGATAGGCAAAATTGGTCTCAAAATGAAGCCAAGAAATTCTAGATTACAAAACCAAAAAGAAAACTAGCATAACACTTCATTAAGATCACCAAATGAATTTTTATCTAGTGATATACAAACAAAAGTTATTTAGAATTATTGGTGACACCTAAGTCTTGATAATGTCATCCAAATGATATCACAAGAATGACATCATATTTTATAATGAAGGGATGAGATTAAAACTTCCATGCCAAGTTTAGATCCAAGGGATGAGAGAAAAGATGAAACTTTGGACAATGACCATTTGACCTTTGCACCTTGCCTATAAATAGAGAGCTCCCCCTTCACCATTCTTCACACCAAAACCATTCTAAACAAGAGTGGAGTGAAGCAAGAAGGAGGAAGAGCAAGAGTCTTCAAGAGGTAAGCTAGTCTTTAGTTTTAGTTTTTAGTTTTATAGTTCTTTAGTTTTAAATTCTTAGATAGAAGTAGGTTAGATCTTAAATAGTTTAGAATAATTTTAAATTCATGTTTTTATGATTAAGATCAGTTTATTTCGAAAACATGATGAAGAAAGAGTTTTAGCAAAGTTTCTGGAAGAGAAACACCGAAGTAACGAAGTTCTGGCGAAATTTCATCGGTTCTGAAATTTCTGAGTCAGTCATAGAAAAGCTGTTATTTTATGCTGAAATCATGGTTAGAAAATTCTGAGAAAATTCATGGTTAAATTATACATATAGGGCTTTTTAAATATGTAAAGAACATGTCCAAATGATTTCTGTACAGGGAGATAAAAATGCCCAAAGTTAGGGCTACGAATTTCTGGAAAATTCTGGACAGATGTTCAAAAATTAAAAACTGGGAATAAACCATGGAATCTGGGAAAAGTACATTATTTTTTATTGAAACTAGAAATCCTAAGGATTCCAGGAAATTTTACGGATCCTCGTTTCGATTTTTCTAGAATTAGTTATGATTTTCTGAAGTTAGGCGAAAATCTGTCTAAAATTATGGACCAGCGTTTTTGAAGAATTAAATGTGATATGTTGAAAAGTAATCCTACCAAGGGTAAAAAGGGTTATTAGTGACTAGGATACCTTCTAGAATATGATTGGTGAATTAATAAATGCGATATTACCATTATAGGGTAAACATGATCACGGTCCGAACGACAACGTACTGATAACGCCGACGCAGGTACGGACGCGTACTGTAACACTAACTCTGATGCTTATGGTATACTTGTATGTGGTAGATATGCTCATAGATTGTGACTTTGTTTTGAAAATTATTTGAATATACATACAGCTATATACGGGTTACAGTTTTGGTAATGCCGTTTGAGTTTTCCTAGCGCGCTGAGGACACGATAGGCCATCGTGGCACTGGTGAAGAGTGCAAACTGTTTTGATAAGAATATGTGATATGAATATGGAATAATATGGATATATGATGGTTATGTTTTTATGAATATTGAATATGGATATTGTTGTTTTATCTTGAATATCTGTCATACATAACTGTACATAAGCATGAGGTTAACCGTTACCTGGGTTCAATGGGAATTGAACCCCAGCTCATAGTCTCAGATACTGGTGGAACTGGGACGAGAACAATGATGAATAGCACACAAGAGGGCACGGGCAGAGAAGTACCTAGGGGTCATTGTAAACGTAAACATTCAGAGATTTGTACCACTGTAATAGCAACCAGACTCAACAACAGGGAATGTATATCAGTTACTCGCTCTTTTAAGGAAAAAATTTATTCTGATGCTCTGATTGAATTGTTGTTTTAAAAAGAAAATCTTTTCCGATGCCACTCTGATTAATTTCTTCAAAGCTCTGGTAATCCAATTTGAAAACCACATTTAAAAAGGCGGGATGTTACACCAAACACATAAGGAGTGATATGTTAACTGACAGTTTGTATTAGCTGTAAAAGTTGCTTTTATAACGTGATTTACAGTGTACAAGGTAAGAATGTGAGAGAAGTTTTATCTCGACTTGTATAAACATGCTTCTTAAACGCTAACTCAAACATGCATTAACAAGCTATTCCTCTTTATGCAATTGTTTTTCTTAATATTAAAACTCAAAAGTTAAAACTAGAACTATATTAATCAACTAAATTGTACTACCTCAGTCTTAAATATAAGACCCAATTGAATTATTTAAGAGATTAAGGAAATTAATTAAATTATTTTAAAGTATTTGTATTAATCATTTTTCTTTATATTAATTTATTTGACTTGTAAACTGATATAATAATTTAAGGGGTTTAAACTTCTCATGTTGCATGAGAAGAAGAAGATTCCTACACACACATAAAATGGTGAGATCCACATGTATATATGATGATAATTATATACACATGTGGGTCCCACCATTTCATATGTATGTGACATGAGAATACACTTCTCCTACAACATGAGAAGTGTTTTTCCCATAATTTAATCATATAAAATATATTATATGATTAAGTAGCTTATTTAGTTTTTTAATGTCTAAAAAAAAGTTAACTAAACCATACATTTAAGACTGGAGGCAGTAATTCAGTCGGTGACACCCTGCTTGTGGATGAAGTTTCCATAAGGTAGTTTGAAAGTGACGCACTCTTTTATTACTTTTTTGTTTCTAATATCTGAAATTTTTTCAGGTATATATGAAGGGAAAAATATTTTTCATATTGTAGGAGAAGTGTATTCTCATCCACATATACATGAAATGGTGGGATTCACACACACACATATATATAATTAGTATTATATATATATGAATCCCACCATTTCATGTGTGTGTAGGAATCTTTTTCTTTTCATGTAATATGTGAAGTTTAAACCCTATATATGAATATGTATAATCATAACCATTCCTTAACATTTGATGAAATACGTAATGTGGATTAACAAAAATAGAAAAAGTGAGACTTTATTTAATACTACTTTCTTCGATCTTTAATATCAAAAGGATAGTTTGATAACTAATTTGGGTATAATATGGGGGAGTCAATGTCTTCTCTTTTATCCCAATCGACTATGTATAGTAATACTACATCTGGTTTTTAAACTTTAAAAATTGAGTTATAAGTGAGTTAAAATTTGAGAGACTAAAAGATTGAAATATTTTAAAATTTTTACTTAGCTTGACCACTATATTTTGATAGTAAATACCTATTGAAAATAGAGTAAAATACTCTAATCACCCTTCTGTTTTAACTTAATTACACGGACCTCCCCTATATTTTAAAAACATACACTTTAGTCCAAATCATCAACACCGTTAAAGAATATTCTAAAAAGATTCTTCAAATATATTTTTAAATTAAAAACCATATTAAAATAAATGTTGTTTATTAATTTACCCTTCCTTGTACCAAACCCCTGATTTATCTTTTAATATTAATGTTCATTAATGATCCATTTGATATTTTTACTAAATTTAACTTAGAATAAGTTTTAGTAATGTGTTTATGTGGTAAATATTAAAAGCTTGTTTAAAATATGAGTAATTATCCTATCCCTTATTTTTAAGAATATATGTTTAATGAAATATTCTTAAAAATTTTTAATTATGAGAAATTAATATGCAAATCTCATAGTAATATCATTTTATAATTATATAACTTAATTGAGTGTGTGTATATTATTGCAAAACATCGTCATACGTATTTAAAAATTACATGATAAGTTTTTAAAAAACAAAATAGATTTAAAATTTTTATTTATTAAAAAATAAAAATTTATAATGATAAAATTAATTAACTTTATAATATGATCAATTTAAAAGTATGACAAAAATTTTAAAATATCTATTAATTTTTTTTTTAACTTTGAATTTTATGTGGTTAAATGATGAATCTTTTTGCCAAAGGTTACATGATTATTAAGTAATATTTATTTTAAGGAGGGCTATTTTGGTCAAAATAATGAGTTAATACTGTGATTTAACAGTCAACTAATGGTTAGATAAATGGAAGTTAAATTTCAAAACTAGAAGGAAAGTTTATGCAACATATATTTTGATTTTAAGGAAGGTTCATATAGGTTTTCAAAATAGAAGGAATGTCTCTGTAATTTAGAGTAAATAGAGGGGAGGTTGATGTATTTTACTCTTGAAAATATGTGAATATGTGGTCTCAAAATTTTGTAACTTATTTATTTTAGGGAATTTTCGCTTAGAATTAAATAAACCAAAGGCCAAATTTTCTAATTTTCAGTTAGGGATTATAAAATACCATAATATTATTGTATTAAAGCATAGTCCTAATATAATCATAAAGAGCAATAAAATGCTATGGAAATACCTAAATTAATTAAAAGAAATTAACAACAATTGATGGGCAATTAAATTTACACGAATTAAAATAATTGTATAGATTTCCATAATTAATCTAGTGGCAATTAAAAGCATCAATTAGGGATATTTTAACTTAATTAAAAATCAATTAGGCCTAATAAGTAATAACATCTAAAATACTATGTTAGGAATAATAACCAAGATTAATTTAACATTTCCTAATTTATATATAGGGGGCGGATTTCACTCTTGAGAAGGCAAGATAATTGCACACATTTTAAATCCTAAGAGCACATAAAATATGAATAAATATCATCAATAGTGGTAGGATTTTTCCAACACAAATTGGCTTAGATTAAATCTAATAAAGCTAAATCTAAAGGCTTTAATTTAACCTCATAAAGTATGATCCTTGTGAAACAAAAATCCACCGATGGGAGACTTTTCTTCTTGATTTTGTGAGGCAATGAAAACACACTTTGAAGAGTCAAAAGAGGGAGTAATTCACGGTTCACTCTTGCTTGTTGAAAAAGAGTTGAATTGTTTAATAATAAACACACACACACACACGGTAATTAAGCATATTGAAGCATTTAATCAAGGGGACAAGATGGAAGAAGCAATCAAAGGAATCACATGGGCTCACATGGGGTCTTAAATGCAAAATTTATGAAGGAGTGTGTGAGAGGGGGAGAGCCACGGTTACCATGGCTTGTTGAAGGGGAAGGAATTGAAGAATATCTAGATATTAATCTAATTAACACATGGTGTATTAAAAAGTCAAGATAATGTACCTTTGCTAAGAGAGCTTTAATGAGAATAGAAGAGGATAGAAAGGAGAGAGGAAGGGACGGTTTAAGCAAGGGAAGGTGAGGATTGATCTTCATGAAATGACCTAGATCTAATGGCCAAAATGCAAGAAGAGTTAGATTTGAAGAATTTACCAAAGTACCATGACAAATTGCTATAAATAGGAACCTTGGGTTTCATTATTCTTCACACCAAAAATCAATTAGCAATCTGAATATAGAGAGGAGTGGAAGAGAGTTGGGAGCTTCTTGAAGGAGTTGAAGCATTTGCAAGTAAGTTCTTTGAGTTTTAGTTCTTAAATTCATAGATGGAAGTTACTTTGATCTTAAATATGTTAGAGTAATTTTATTATCATTTTTTTATAGTTAAAAATATTGGTATTTCGAAAATTAGATGGACAATATTGTATAGCAAAATTTTTGAAAGTTGAAAAGCAAAGTAGCGAAGCACTGGCGAAATTCTTCGGTTATGCGATTTCTGGAGTCAATGGCAAAAACGCCATAATCTTATGTTGAAGATGAAGTTAATTAAATATGAGATTTTTCATGGTTAAAATAGACATATAGGGATTTCCAAATATACCTAGAGTGTGTCATTTTGAATTTTGTACAAAGAGATAAAAATTCTTGAAGAAAAGCTACGTTTTCTTGGTAAAATTCTGGGCAGAGGCTAAAAGCACGAAAACTGGGAAGGATTCAGAAATTCTGGGTAAAAACAAGTATTTTTAATCAAACATAGACATCCTAAGGATTCCGGGGAATTTTACGGATCCTCGTTTCTATTTTTGTAGAATTAATTATAATTTGTCAAAGTTAGCATAAAATCTGGCCAGAAATGATGAATCAGTGTTTTTTGAGAAATAAAGGGATATAATTGGAATAATAAATCCACCAGGGGTAAAAAGGTAAATAGTGGCTAAAATATCTCTTAAGATATTATTTACGAGGTAGTAATGCAAAAATAGCATTATAGGATATTCGAGAAAGTCAGGGGATGTACCAGGCAAACAAACGTACTAATATTCAAACGGACTAAGGTACGAGCGCGTACTGTAATACTAACTTTGATGCTTATTGTATGCTTATATATGTGATAGATACTTTCATAAAGTCATGGATGGGACTCTGTCTTAGACATGTATTGTGACTAAGTTTATGCTACATATACATTCAGCTTTATATACGGGTTATGGTTTTGATAATACCGTTGTAGTTTTCCTAGCGTTGAGGACACAATATGCCATCGTGGCATGGTGAGGTGCAGACATAGATAACTTTATATGTGATATGTACTGTTAACATAGATAATAACTTTACATGTGATGTGTATTGTTAACACAGATAACTTTACATGTGATGTGTACTGTTAACATAGATAACTTTACATGTGATGTGTATTGTTATCATAGATAACTTTACATATGATGTGTACTGTTAACATAGATAACTTTACATGTGATGTGTACTGTTGATATATTAATTTTACATTTGCAGTGTGCTTATGTGTTGATTAATGTTGTAATATCATGAGTATCTGTCATACATATATTGTTTTATATAAGTATGAGGTTAATTGTTATCTGAGGTCCAATGGGGATTGGACCTCAGCCCTTACTATAGCTTTAGGGTCTGGAGGAATTAGGACTGAGGACAAGGGTAAGCAGCACACGTGAAGACATGGGCGGAGAACGTTAATTTGGATTTGTATTATTGTATTATTAAATATTCGAATAATTGTACCGTTGTATAAGCAACCGGATACACCAACATTGAATGTTTATCAGATACTCGCTCCTTTAAAATTGTTCCGATGCTCTATTCTGATTAAAATATTTTAGAAATGCTTTAGAAAATTGGGGTGTTACAAAGATCAATTTTCTTTATCAATACACAATAAATTCTTATATATCCACCCTTGAGCTTACTTGCACCAAGAAATATCCATCGTGTTATGACGGAACCGGTTGAGTCCTCTGCCTCTTGCCATCCACTGCCCACCTCTTCCACAAAACTGCATCGTTTTGACGCAAAATGCAGCTGCTGCCTACTTTTTTTCTTTTCTTTCTTTTTTTTAAAAAATATTTAGGATATTAAAAAGATATTTCAGGATACTGACCGGTACTGAAAAAATAATTCAAGATCTTAAAAAATTATTTTAGGATATTGAAAAATATTTCAAAGTACTGATTGATACTAAAAAGATATTTCAGGATACTGACTGGGGATACCGGATGGTCTAAAAAAATACTTCATGATCTTGAAAAATCATTTTAGGATATTCAAGATCATAAAGTATTTTTAAAAAATACTTCAATATCCTAAAATAATTTTTCAAGATCATGAAGTACCCGTCAGTATTTTTTCAGTGTCGGTCAGTATCTTGAAGTATTACATCCCTACCGGCCTCGCCCTTTCGGGTGGCGGGTAGTGTGATACCTCTTAATCCTTATATTATATTACTTAAGAACATGTATTATAGTTAATTACGCAGCAAAGCATACATTCGGTTTGAGTGTAGTGTACTGGTAGAATATTACAAATCTTGGTTACAAAATTTAAAACATAAATACATAAAATATCTCCAAATCTTCCTCGAATGATTTGAAATCCATTTGGCACCTTCATGTGCTAGCATCCACCACTTTATCCTGGGAGTTACTTCCAATAAGCTGTAGTACACAGGAAGCAATACAGACTGGAATCCCGAAGGATCCCAGAGTAACCGTTAATCTCATACACCCAGTATATTCAACGTATGTAAGAAAACCATAAATACAAACCATAACATTCAGTAAATCGCACACAGTAAGGCACGAAGTATAATCCGGAACAAGCAATCTCTATAGCACATAGCACAGATGTAGGGCACAACAAGGCCCTAGTCGCACATAGTGGGTCACATAAAGCGGTTCCGGTACCAAAGCGCTTGGAAAATAACAACCCCGAATGCATACACAATCATGGTAAAGCATACATACAGAGACATACAAAGTATATGAGGATTAAGGTTACTACCTGGTAAAGTCTTAAACTAATAATCAACTTTCAAAATTCCTTAAAGCATTGAATAATGATACTTCTTGTCTTTGATCTTATCTTTTCCTTGAAACCTTTCCTCCTTGAACTCCCTTGTATTTTCAGTCTAGACATCAAAACACCACGCAAGAATCATTCATCAAGGTGTTAGGAATGTTTATGAAGATTGAAGGGAGTATAGCAAGGATCCAAGTCCTACTTACCTTGATTCTGTGATTGGTTTGGAGATCTGACAACATCATCACCATGCAAACGGCACCATAAACCTCATATCAAGAATCCAAAACCATAGAAAGATTGTTTTTGCCAAAAGGAACAATATTGGTGAAAGCCTTGGGAGCTAAAAACACCAAATTAGAGGTGAAATCCGCCTCTTTCTTCTCTCTCCCCCCCTCTCTTTTCCATGTTTTGGCCAAGAATGGCCTAAAGACAAATGAGGGGGATGGGGTATATATAGAACAAGGGTGTGGTCTAGAATGCACCACGTGTCTGGTCTAGAATGCGCCACGTGTCCTCTTTCCATTGAACCAACATAAAAGTAGCTTTATGCATTGTCATGATGACGAGACACGTTCATGCTCTTGTGGCATTGACTCAAAAGCTATGTCATAATGAGGGGACACATGTCATATTTCCATTTGACTAATAAAAGTAGCTTTTGACTTGTCATGATAGTGGACAAGTATCATGTTTCTATTGGACCAACACAAAAACATGTTATAATGAAACGTCACGTGTCATGTTTCTATTGCACCAACACAAAAGTAGTTTTTTCGCTTATCATAATGAGTCAACACGTGTCACATTCTCATTGCGGCAACACAAAAGTAGTTTTATGCTTTGTCATGATGAGGAACATGTGTTATGATCTTATGGTGCAACTCAAAAGCTATGTCATCATTAGTCATCATGACCTTAATTTATTAAAGGCACTTTATCGGCGCCTACTCAGGATTATGACACTTATACCTAGACCTGCCAACTGACACCAAGTTAGACTCTGTATGTGTGGGCCTCCACATGGTGCCACATACCGGTGTCTTTTTCCAAAAAACATAGGGCATACCTGATTGCCCTGAAAATGTCGTATACTTAATTATATTGGCATATTTTTGCTAAACTAATTGTCCTATACCTCATGACATAGTTGGGTGACATATTTCCTAAGTGAATTTACACCATATGGGTCTTCTATGCCCCGTTTTCATTGGTACTTTAATTCCATGGCTTTTATATACTAAGTCCACTAACTTGTATAGCTGGTTTACTTAATCCCCCGAGAGACTTCCTATCCCTCGACATTCTTGGGACCCTACTTGAACTGTACTTAGTCGCTTGCCTTTTAAAGTCTTATTTCCAAGTCTCTAGGCCCAAAATTCAGGATATTACTACATGAAATATCTTTTTAGTATCCTGAATATATATATATATATATATATATATATATATTAAAAAAAGGAGGCAGCAGCTGCATTTTGAGTACGTAGCTTTGTGGAAGAGGTGGGTAGTGGATGGCAAGAGGCAATGGACCTCAGCTGGTTCCTGTTTAAACTGTCCAAGATTCAAACAAGTTATGCAACTGTTTTACAGCTTGCATTGAGCAATGAGCTATGATGCAAAATGTTCATTAATGACATCCATTGAGCTTCTATTCTCTTTTGCAAATAATGTTTTATTCCTTAAATCACATATTTTCCAGCATGTTAAAGTATTGATTGGTTTATGATGAAATTTCAAATAAATAAGAACAAATTATATCAAGAGAGCTGCTCAAGCAAGGTTGTAGTTTTGTAATACCCTAAAATTCATATTTATCATAAATATTATGTTTTGATAAATAATACCTATTAAAAGTAGGTAAATATGTGGTCTCAAAATTTTGTAGCTTATTTATTTTAATTTAGGGAATTTTCTCTTAGAATTAAATAAACCAAAGACCCAAAATTTCTAATCTTCATTTAGGGATCATAAAATACCCTAAAATTATCATATTACAACATAATTCATATTTAATCATAAAGAGCCATAAAATGTTATGAAAATACCTAAATCAATTAAAGGAAATTACCAACAAATAAATGACAATTAACTTCACATTAATTAAAATAATTTCATAAATATACATAATAAATCTAGTGGCAATTAAAAGTCATCAATTAGGGATATTTTCACTTAATCAAGGGCCAATTTTGAAATTTTAGGATCATAAAATATGATATAAATACCATATTAAACCATAGTTCTCATAAGAACAAATGAGCAAGAAAATATTATGAAAACACTGAAGCTAATTAGCAACAATAAATGAACAATTTAGCTTGCACTAATTGGGATCAGTTGCAAGATAATCAAGAGGCAAAATAAAAAGTATAAAATGAGGGTGAAATAATACTTACCTAATTAAGCGCTAATTTTCATGATTAGTTAATAAATCAATTAATTAATATCAAAGGCAATCAAGGGAGAAGATTTAATCTAAACAAACACAATGAAATCCACTGGTTGTGATTAAACCAATAATTAACCTTAATCCTTATGAAATTGAATTGGCCAATGATAAATCAAGAAAATATTCTTAATCTTCATGAAAGTAATTAGACCAATGAGAGATTAGCATAAATAGAAGGCCAAGATTTAATCTCATAAAGCTAAATCCAAAGGCCTAAATTAATTACATCATTAAAAAGCCTTAATCCAAGTAAAAACCCATGAACCAATAAGGGCTAAGTTGTGGAATGTGTGAGACAATGGAAACACAATTCAAAAGGAATGGAGGGGAGCAATGCCACGGCTCCAAACAATCTTGGAGGGGAAGAAAAATCACCCAAAAAAAATCTAGATATGAATTAATAACACATGGTGATTAAAAGTCAAATTGGGAAGAGGATAAGATAAGATTGTGGAATCTTATTAAATGCAAATTGGAGAGAGAAGGAAGAGATGAGGGACGGTTTGTGTGTGTGTGTGTGTGTTGTGTGTAAGAGTTGTGAGCTTAGGGTAGGAGAGAGAAAAGTGTGTAATTAATTGAGTTGTGTGTTAAAAACCATTGAGATTAATTCAAGACACAAGTAAATGAGAATCTATATAAAATAAATTGTATCATGAGATACATTAATCATAGATTAAATATAAGGATTTATTATGAACAAGCATATTTTAAGCTTGGAATAGGTTATCTCCAAAATCTTTTCCTCAATTTTTAAAATTAATCTTAAAATAAGTACAAGGTTAGTTAATGTAATACCCAAAAAATCATTATTTATCTTAAATACAATATTTTGGTAAATAATACCTATTAAAAATAGGAGAATATGCTGTCTCTAATTTTGTAATTTTTTTTCTATAATTTTGGGAAATTTTCCCTTGATATGGAACAAACCAAATGTTACGTTTAAAATTAAATTTTAAGGTTTCAAATTAGGAATCATAAAATATCATAAAATTATCATAATTAAGCATACTCTTAATTTATTCATAAGAAACAATTACATGACATAAAAATACTTATACCAATTAGAGAGAAAATTGCCAACGATTAATGGACAATTAAATTTGCAATAATTATAGTAATTGTATTAAATTTCCATAATTAATTGAAAGACTAAATTTTCTAATTTTCATATTAAGGATGCTAATTAAGATTAGATATGGAAGGCTAGGATTAGACCTCATAAAGCTAAATCCAATGGCCTTAATTAATTACATAAAAGAGCTTAATCCATGTGAAATTGTAAGAACCAATAAGAGAGCTCTAAGCAATATCTACTAGGAATTCAAGCTAAATTAGAAGGTGGGGGACGGTTCACTTGGCTTGTGCAAGAGGAAAGGAATTGTTTAATAATAAACATATACACACATGGAGACATAAGCACATGGGTTCACATGGGTGCACATGGGGGTAATTAAATGAAAAAAAGAAAAAAGGAAGAGGATAAGAGTGTGAGAGGGACCACAGTTGAGAGGGAAAAAGAAGAGGAAGGAAAAGAAACTTAGTGAAGAAGAAATGTGGGGCCCCCAAGACTTGAACAACTAATAGGAAAATTAAGCATAAATCCTATGTAAATTAAATTAACCAATGGGAAAATTCAAGACACAAATGATCTAAATCCCTAGTTAATTAATTGGATCAACGAAAGATTTAAATCGTAGATTAATGATAAGGATTAATCTTAAATAGATATACATATTAAGCTTGGGATAAAATATCACCATGATTTTTACCCAACTTATACATTTAATCTTAAGATGATAAAGGGTGAGTAGAGACTTCTAATGAAGCCATGATTTTCGAAATTAAGAGCTAAATGAAAGACTTAGATAAACTTTATAAATAAGCAACTATCATTTTACATCTAGTTACAAAGGATACTTGGAGTAACTAATAATTGAAATCAACCAATGAGAACATTTTTTTTTAGCATAAAATGAGTCTTCAAAAAGAGAACTCTCATGAACCATTGATATAAAAATGATCATCCAAAGGTTCTAATTAAATCATGTAAATCCATGTGAAACTTGTAGAACCAATAGGAAGCTTGGAGTGTTATTAGAGACTTAAGGAAAACACAAATTGAAGAGTTTTGGGGGGGGGGGGGGGGGAGGTAGTCCAAGGTTCACCTTGCTTGAAGAGGAAAAATTCAAATTGTTTAATATAAACTTATGCTCACATGTTAGATAAAGGCACATGTGTAATACCCCAAATTAACAAATATGATAAATTCAATATTTTGCTTGATGGCACCTATTTAAAATAGGTGAATATGTGGTCTCAAATTTTGAGATATATTTATTTTATTTATTAGAATATTTTCCCTTAGAATTTAAGGTAGCTAATGTTTTATTTTTCTAAATTTTGATTGGAATCATAAAAATGCAAACAACTCCCCAACTCAACTGGGGATTTTATAGGACCAAAGAAAGCAAGGAAAAATTAGGAAAACACATCAAATAAATAAGGAAGCATAATAGGAATTAGTAGACACTTAGGTTTCACTAAACAAAATGATTATGTAAATTTTTATAATTAATCAAGGGATTAAGTTAAGAGGACATAAATCTCAAAATTCATAATTTAATAAGAAACTATATTTTCCAAAACCCTAGAATTAATACCTAGCTCAAATTAATTCACAAAATGCCATAATAACTTACCAAAACACTTAAACAAATAAAAGAATAATTACCAACATTTAATGGGCAATTAATTAACACTAATTGAAGGTTTAGTTAATTAATTACAATCACTAATTAGAGGGATGATAGGCTAATTAAAAATAAAGAACCAACAAGGGATTAAGACTAACACGAAAAGAATGGTTAGCAATAATAAATCATCCCATGAACCAATAAACAACAACCAAGTGGTAATTAAGCTTAGGATTAAGGTGTTAATCAAATACTAATTAAGGGTTGAAAAGTCAACAATTGCAACTATGATCCAAAGGCTAAGAGTTCATCTTGCAAAGCTTATCCAAAGGCCCTAATTAATTCTAAAGCTTAATCCATGTGATAAGGCAACAACCAATGGAATATTTCTTTTCAAACACTATAAACAAAGCAAGAAACAAAAATAATAATAATAAGGGGAGGGGGGTGCGTTTTTTGTAGTAGGGAAAAGAGAAGAAGAAAAAGTCAAGAAGCAACCAAGGTGAGTCACAATTCTATAACATGAGTCATCAACCTAGCAAGCATGAATCACCACCCTAAACCATGAATCACTAACCTAAACTTGCATGAATCACAACTCTAGCCAATGAATCATCATCCTAAACTACATGAGTCACACACCTACATGATGAATCACAAACCTAACTAGATAAGATGAGGTAAGGAGTGATGCAAGGGGATTATAGGTGGACCAATGAGATAAAAGATAATTAAAATAACTAAATTGGTTTATACAAATAATTCTAGATAAAAACTAATAAAACCTATACAAATTAAATCATATCTTGAAATCCATGAACTAAGTATGAAAACCAAGTTGAGATTCATAACAAGCATAAATCAAGCTTGAAGACAAGTATAACCAAAGTCATTTCCATGATTGTTTGAGAAATGGAATCAATAGGAAAGATAGGCAAAATTGGTCTCAAAATGAAGCTAAAAATTTGTAGAGTTCAAAACCAATGAGCAATTGAGCAAACAAATTCATTAGGACTCCCAAATGAATTGTTCACCAAAAATGAAACAAGGAGAATTGGCTTAGGCAAAAATTAAACCACATGAGATAAAATTTGTCAAATGGAAGAGGATAATGTACTTTAGGATAAAAAAATGGAAGAGGATGAGGGGGAGAGAGAGGAGCACGGTTTTGAGCATGTGGAGGGCTAGGATTTGTGCTCCAAAACCTCCTAAATCCAAGGGTTGAGATTGAAGCAAAAGTGTTAGGAAGTTAACCCCAAAATTCACTATAAATAGGACCCCTTTGCTCTCCACAATCCTCACCACTTCACAAAGCATTCAGCCATATAGAGAGGGTTGAGAGTGAGATCAAGAAGGTTCTTGAAGAGTAGCAAGGCTTTTGGGTAAGTTCTCTAGCTTTAGCTTTGGGTTTCTTTAAGTTCTAGCCTTTTAATTCATAGTTAGAAGTAGTTTAATCTTTAAATTCTTTAGATATAGTTGTTTTTATGTTTTTTTGAGTTTAAAATTAGCTTTATTTCGAAAAAATAATGAAGAAAGAGTTTTAGCAAAATTTCCAGAAAAGAAACACCGAAGTAACGAAGTTCTAGTGAAATTTCATCGGTTCTGGAATTTCTGAACCAGTCACGAAAATACTATTATTTTATGCTGAAATCATGGTTGAAAAATTCTGGAAAAATTCATGGTCAAAGTAGACATATAGGGATTTTTAAATATGTAAAGAACATGTCCAAATGATTTCTGTACAGGGAGATAAATATTCCCAAAGTTAGGGCTACGAATTTCTGGAAAATTCTGGACAGAGGTTCAAAACTAAAAACCTGGGAATGAACCGTGGAATCTGGGCAAAGTATGATATTTTTTCTTGAAACTAGACATCCTAAGGATTCTGAGAAATTTTACGGATCCTCATTTCGATTTTTCTAGAATTAGTTATGCTTTTTCAAAGTTAGGCGAAATTCAGCCCAGATTTAAGGACCAACGTTTTTCTCAAATAATAAAGGGAAATAATGAATTATGAAATCCACCAAGGGTAAGGAAGTCATTTGTGGCTAGGATATCTATTGGGATATTGGTTGCAAATTAATAAATGAAATATTACCTCATAGGAAATCTGTGATCGCTGCGCAACCGACGACGTACCGTGACCACCGACAAAGGTACGGACGCGTACTGTAACACTAACTCTGATGCTTATTGTACACTTGTATGTGGTAGATATGCTCATAGACTGTGACTCTGCTTTGAAAATTACTTGAATATATACGGGTTACAGTCTTGGTAATGCCGTTTGAGTTTTCCTAGCGCGCTGAGGACACGATAGGCCATCGTGGCACTGGTGAAGAGTGCAGACTGGATTAATGTGAATATATGAATATGTGATGATTGAATTGATATGTGATTATGCTATACTGTCATGAAATACCTGTCATATATAACTGTTCATAAGCATGAGGTTAACCGTTACCTGAGGTTCAATGGGAATTGAACCTCAGCACTTATCATAGCCTCAGGTTCTGGCGGAGGCAGAGTTGCTGACAAGGGTAAGCAGCCCTCTTGAGGACGTAGATGGAGGATTATTCATCTGACGCTGTTTTTGTTTTTCAGTTTAATTTCAAATACTTAAATATTCGGATGACTGTATTATTATCAGACACAGCAACGGATGTTTATCAGTTACTCGTTTTGTTTTAAAAAGAAAATCTTTTTTGATGCCACTCTGATCTTTTCTTCGAAAGCTTTGATAATCCCATTTGAAAACCACATTTAAAAAGACGGGATGTTACATTTGGGGTCATTTATGTAGGAAACAAATTGGAAAGAAGGTGGAGTACTTGAGATAAGGCTTTAATTAAAAGTGGAAGAGGATAGAAGGGAGAGAGAAGAGGGAGGCACGGTTTGGGGAGGTTTGAAGAGTGAAAAAGATGAAGCAAAGGGTGAGATGCAATCTTCTCATTTAACCTAGATCTTATGGCTCAAAATTAAGACGAGAAAGTTCAAAGAATTTACCAAGAGTGCCATGACATTTTAGTATAAATAGGAGGGCTTAGGCTTCATTATTCTTCACACCAAAAACAAGCATAACATCTGATTATAGAGAGAATAGAGTGAGAGTGGGAAGCTTGAAGAGGAGGAGGAAAGTTCTAGATAAGTGCTTGAGTTCTAGTCTTTAAGTTAATAGTTAAATTGTTGTTTTGATCTTTAATCTTCCAAGTATAATTTTGTTTTCATGTTTTTATGGTCAAAATTGGCTTTATGTTGAAAAAATGATGAAGAAATTAATAGGGCAAAATTTTTGGAAGAGAAACATCAAAGTAACGAAGTTCTGGTGAAATTTCATCGGTTAGAAATTTCTGAAATCAGTGATAAAAATGCTAATATTTCATGTTGAAAATGAAGTTACGAAAGTTTGAGAAAATTCATGGTTAAAGTAGACATATAAGGCTTTTCAAATATGCCTAGAACGTATTAAATCGAGCTTTGTACAGTGAGATAATAATTCTCAAAGTTTGACTGTGAATTTCTGGAAAAAATTCTAGGCAGAGGCTCAAAATGTTAAAACTGAGAATGACTCAAGTAATTTGCGCAAAAGTGAGTATTTTTATTTAAAAGTATACATCCTAAGGATTCCGAGGAATTTTACGGATCCCCATTTCGATTTTTCTAGAATTAGTTATGATTTTTCAAAGTTAGACGAAAAGTCTGCCCAAAATATTGTACCCACGTTTTTTTTAATAGAAAATAAGGGAAATAAGTTGAAAAATAATTCCACCAAGAGAAAAATGGTCATTAGTGACTAAGATATCTACTAGGATATTATTTGTGAATTAATAAATGCGATATTGCCATTATAGAATAAACGTGATCACATTCTGACTGACGAACGTACCGATATCACCAACAAAGGTACGAACGCGCACTGTAACACTAACTCTGATGCTTATTGTATGCTTATATATGTGATACATGATAACTTTACATGTGATGTGTACTGTTAACATAAACAACTTTACATGTGATATGTATTGTTGACATAGAGAACTTTACATGTGATTGTATTGTTAACATAGATAACTGTTCATGCGATGTGTACTATGGATATATTAATCTTACATCTACTGTGTGCTTATGTGTTGATTAATGTTATAATGAATATCTGTTATACATAAGCATGAGGTTAACCGTTACCTGAGGTCCAATAAGCATTAGACCTCAGCCCTTGCTATAGCTTCAGGGTCTGGAGGACCGAGGGCCGACGACAAGGGTAAGCGGCCCGCGGGAAGATCTGGCCGGAGTTTTTTTTTTTTTTTAACTGTATAATATTTTGAATTATTGGGATGAATGTACCACTACTATAACCAACTATGGTTAATATTTTGTAATACAATCATCAGTTACTCGCTCTCTTGAATTGCTCTGATGCACCACTCTGATCAAACTATTTTGAAAACTATTTTCATCTGCTTTTGATAAATGGGGTGTTCCAGTTAAGACCATGAAGCCATACTTTTTAGATTGGTGGATTGAAGAAGAAAACTTGATTAAAATTGCCATTTTTCAACTAACTATATAAGCACTTGGTGTAACTAAGGATTGAAACAAACAAACTAAGAAGAAAAGGGGATGGAACACGGTTGGAAGGCTTGGGAAAAGGGGTAGGATAATTGTTTAATATATCTAATTAGCACATGCAAAATTATACATTAATGAAGGAAATAAATTGGAAAGAGAAGATTTGATTCTTTCTTGACTTTGGGGAAAAAACGATGATGAAGAGAGTGAGAGAGGGGGAGGACAGTGGAGAGATAGGAATGGTGAGGATTGGAGGTTCATAATTAACCTAGATCCAAGGGCTTATACACAAGATGAATTAGGTTTGAAAGAATTACAAAATGCCATGACAATTTGCTATAAATAGGAGCTTAGGTTCTTCATAATCTTCACACCAAACTCAACCAAATAGGTGAATTTAGAGGAGCAAGAGTAGAGTGAAAGTGAGGGTGAGTGGGAAGCAAGAAGGAGTAGTAAGGTTCTTCAAAAGTAAGTTCTTTAGTTCTTAAGCTTTAGCTTTGAATTTATAGCTTAAATGTTGTTTTGATCTTTAATCTTCCAATATATTCTTGTTATCATGTTTTTATGGTCAAAAATGGTTTTAATTCAAAAAATTGATGAAGAGGGTGTTATAGCAAAATTTTTGGAAGATTATGATCAAAATAACGAAGCTCTGGCAAAATCTTATTGGTTAGCGATTCCTGAAATCAGTGATAGAAACGCCATAATTTTATGTTGAAAATGAACTTATAAAATTCTGGGAAAATTCATGGTTAAAGTAGACATATAGGTCTTTTCAAATATGGCTAGGACGTATTAATTTGAGCTTTGTACAGTGAGATAAAAATTCCCAAAGTTGGGCTATGTTTTCTAGAATTTTTCTAGGCAGAGGTTAAAAGCTTGAAAACTGGGAATGACTCAATGAATCTGGGCAAAAATTATTATTTTTCTTTAAAAATAGACATCCTAAGGATTCTGAAGAATTTTACGGATCCTCATTTCGATTTTTGTAGAATTAGTTATGAATTTTCAAAGTTTGTGGAAAATTCTGCCTGAAATGCTGAACCAACGTTTTTTTTAGAAATAAAGGGATATAATTAGAATAACAAATCCACCAGGGGTAAAAACATTGGTAGTGGTTAAAATATCTCCTAAGATATTATTTACGAGGTTATAATGTGATAATACTACTATAGGATATTCGGGAAAAAACGGGAAATATACCGACCAGGCAAGCATACCGCTATCTAAACGGACTAAGGTACGGACGCGTATTGTAACACTAACTTTGATGCTTATTGTATACTTATATGTGATAGATGTATTCATAGACTAAGACTCTGTCTTAAATTTTTTCATACACATTCAGCTATACACGGGTTATGGTTCTGATAATATCGTTGAGTTTTCCTAGCGCTGAGGACACGATAGGCCATCGTGACATGGGTGGTGCAAACTAGAGATAACGAACATAGGCAGTGGTTGTGTATCGTTATTCAGACAAATTATACATCTTTTATGAGCTTTTATATTGATTATTGCTGTAATGTTATGAATATCTGTCATACATATATTGTTTACATAAGCATGAGGTTAACCGTTACCTGGGATCCGATGGGTATTGGACCTTAGCTCTTACCATAGTTTCAAGGTCCGGTGAACCAAGGACTGAAGACAGGGGTAAAACAGCATGCGTAAAGACCTGACTGAAGATCCTATTGTTAGACTTGTACTGTTATAACATTACTCACATTAATGTACTGTACATTATGAACAGACGGATACTCCACAGTTAATGATATATCAGTTACTCACTCTTTTACTTGTTCCGATGCTCTACTCTGATTGAAAAAAAAAAAAATTATTCCGTTTTCGAAAATTGGGGTGTTACATGTTTGAATCTTATTGGTAGCCAAAAAAAAAAAAACATATTCAAAAAGATCAGTTATCTCCATTTCACATTTGAATTTAATTAGATTTTTTGATAGCTGAATGTATGTTATTAACTTCTAACAAAAAAAAAAAAGGAAAAAAAAGAAAAGAAAAGAAGGAATACGAATGATTAATTAATACCAATAACATATGCATGGCTGATGTTCATTCATTCAAAGTAGTGTTTGGTATTAAATGATGAACAATCAAGAATGTAATACCTTGCTCTTTAACTTATGCAAGTCGCTTTTCTTCCCCCCGGGTGTAGAAGCTGCAAATTTTAGCTTGAATAAAATAATTGAATTTTACATATCCGGATATTTATTTTACAAAATTACAAACACATATGGGTTAACATGAAACAATCCATACAAGAGTTCTCCCAGTCCTTTTATAAAGAACTATCAAAATCATGTGGTTTAAAATGTTTGTTAAAAGCGATAAACATGTTAAATATGTATTATTTTTTCTAATTATACCGTTATTTATAGAGAGAGTATATAAGAGATAATGAGTAGCGTATATTTAACATGGGCAAAAATGTAAAGACTAGTTCAAAATTTCACATGATTTGTGCCATATATAAAGAACATCCCCTGTAAGAAAAAGTGTTTCTTATAAAAAAAAGAAAAAGAAAAAAGAGCGAGGAGGGAATAATTTAATAAAGTAAGTACACGCTAATTCTTGTTTTAATTTGGGAAAGGAAAGAACAAGTATGGCTCGATAGAGTTAACTACAAGATTACATAAAGGTGAGGCACCTCATTTGTGTTGTGGTCGTTTAAAGGTGAGGCACTCTTTTATTACTTTTGTGTTTCCAATAAGTAATGTGGACAACAAACATAGAAAAACTTAAACTTAATTTAATACAACCTTCTTTAGTCCTAAATATAAAATATTAGTTAGCTAATTAATTTGGGCATAATATGGGGAGTCAATGTCTTCTCTTTTATCCCATTTGAGTCTGTGAAGTAATACCACCCCCAATTTTTAAATTTTTGAAACTAAGTTATAAATGAGTCAAAAATTTGAGAGACTAAGAGATTAATTTTTCCTAATCAATAATTTGGCGCATATTATTTTGCAGGCACCATCACTGTAAATTTTTATGTCCACCCCTAAGCTCGCTTGCACCAAGAAATATCCATCGTTGTTTTGACTTTCTGTGATTCAAACAAGTTATGCAATTTTTTTGCAGCTTCCACTGAGCAATCAGCTATGCTGCAAAATGTTCATTAATGACATCCATTGAGCTTCTATTCTCATTTGAAAATAATATTTTATTCCTTAAATCACATATTTTCCAGAATGTTAAAGTATCGTTGGTTTATGATGAAATTTCAAAAAAATAAGAACAAAGAATATCAAGAGAGCTGCTCAAGCAAGGTCGTATGTTTGAATCTTATTGGTAGCAAAAAAACATATTCAACGATCAGTTATCTCCATTTTACTTCTCAAAAGATTTGAATTTAATTAGATTATTTGATAGCTGAATGTATGTTATTATACTTCTAACAAAAAAAAGAAAAGAAAAGAAAAGAAAAGAAGGAATACGAACGATTAATACCAATAACATATGCATGGCTGATGTTCATTCATTCAAAGTAGTGTTTGGTATTAAATGATGAACAATCACGAATGTAATACCCTGCTTTTTAACTTATGCAAGTCGCTTTTCTTCCCCCAGGGTGTAGAAGCTGCAAATTTTAACTTGAATAAAATAATTGAATTTTACATATCCGGATATTTATTTTACAAAATTACAAACACATATGGCGGGTTAAAATGAAGCAATCTATATAGGAGTTCTTCCGGTCCTTTTTATAAAGAACTATCAAAATGTGTCAAATATGTATTTTTTTTTTCCCCAATTTTACCGTTTTTTATAAAAAAAAAAAAGTAGATAAGAGATAATGAGTAGCATATATTTAATAGGGAATAAAATGTAAAGACCAGTTCAAAATTCCACACAAAAGGATTTATTCCATAGATAAAGGACAACCCCTGTAGGAAAAAGTGTTTCTTATAAAAAGAAAGAAAGAAAAAAGAGAGAGGAGGGAATAATTTAATAAAGTAAGTACACGCTAATTCTTGTTTTAATTGGGAAAGGAAAGAACAAGTATGGCTCGATAGAGTTAACTACAAGATTACATAAATAACAATTCAATTAAGTTCATCAGCTTTTTCTTTGCTCGATTCATCGAATTCTAATTAATCTAATTATGACACACACACACACACTCACATAAATGGCATTGATTAACATAATTTTCCCTCAATATTCGTATTCTAATAAATTGGATTTCGCTCTGTTTAAGTGCATGTCGTAGCAGTTTCAGGCATATATTTAGAGAACGTCGGTCACCCCCCCAAAAAAGAACAAAGGACTAAGCGTTACCAAGAAACGACGCCCTCACAGAGCACCCTGTAGATCTAAGCGTTTCGATGGCCTGAGCCTTGAGCGAACGAATCGGAGGAACTCATAGTCTGTTTCTTCAACCCACACAAAGAGTTAGGGCTAGGCCTCTGAGATGCTGGAGAATACTGAAAATTGAGATCGAAGAAACTGTCGATTCCGTAGATTAGGAAAGTCCGTCCTCATAAATCAGCGATGATCCAATACTTTGGATGGTGACGATGAGAGAGTGCTTATTCAGCATCGTTGGGATCTCGGAGACAGGGGGAAGCAATCGGAGTTTCTGAGGCGGCAACGACAGAGGAGAGAAGTGGAAACGGAGGAGATCGAGAGAAGGTTGAATGGATTTTGAAAATGCAGAATCCAATGGAGCGAAGAGTGAGAGGAGTTTGTGAAAGGAGAGTTTGATAAAGGGCTTGGAGAGTGAGAGATATGAAGGTGTAGATGCACACAGGCAAGTAAAAATTCACGTACAAAGTGATAACATATATATATTAGGCAATAACTGAAAAGCAAAATATAAAAGATCCACTCAAATTTATTACACGACCATGAAAAACTTTAGCCAGCTTCAGCCTCTTCCTCCCTATGTTGGCTCAGGCTGCCAGCAGCTTCCATCACTGCCACCAACACAGCTAGCGCCGTCGTCACAGCTTTCACCATTGGGGCTACACGTTCCATAGTTGCAGCCAGTTTTACGATCCAAGACATCATTCTTACCGCCTTGTATGTAATGAAAAAAACTTGTATGAAATGTCAATTGGCACATCTGATATTTATAGTAGGATAAGGATGCAAACATGGGCTTTTACTGGTGTACCCAGTATCTATGTTTTTTGGAGGTGTAAAAATGCACATGAACTCTTAAAATTGGTGCAAAAATATACATAAACTCTTAAAATTGGTGTAAAAATGCACATACCGTTACATTTCCTTAACTGATGTTACTGTCAGGGTGGGCCCCACACCATTAAAAAAAATAAAAATACCAAACTTTTTGCAAATCCCAATCTTGCCCTTCCCTCTTTCTCTTCACGTTGCTCGACTCATCACTCTCATTCTTCTCCATGCAAATTTATCGCCGCCTCCTTCCTCGGTCCTCCCTTCGAAACGGCACCATATGCTTCAGATCCTTGCACAGATTCGTCACCTCCACCAACTCCTTTGATTAGAAGCAGAACGTCGTTGTCTACCCGTCAATTTGATCAAAAGCTGGCTCTTCAAATCTCTTGCCTCTGATTCTCACAATGATTCTTCTGAGTAGCTGGCCGGCGACGTGGATCCATGACTCTATGATCTGGTGCATCATGTACATTGTCTGGTTCTCACAGCTCTCGACGAGATCGTCTCTCGACACCTTTTTCAGGACATGAATCTCCGTCAGCTTACATACGGCGTCGTACCGGAGACTTGGTTTTCCAGCGATATTCATCTCACCCAAACCCAGCCATTGTTGCCAACTTCTAATGCCTTCTCCCTCAAACTCACGACGCCTTCTAACTTCAATGTTTGCTTTCTTTGATTTCGATTTGGTTGTCTTTTTTCTAATGCTTCACTGGTTTCTTGTTTTTTTGGATTTTGATTTCCATTGTGAACTTTGATGTTTGATTTCCTTTGTCTTTCTAACGCTTCGCTGGTTCGTTGTTGTTGTTTTTTTTTTTTGGATTCTGATTTCAATGAACTATTTGCTTTCTTCGATTTTTGATGCTTCACTGGTCTAACTATTAAATTCTGATTTGAATGCTTTGCTGGTTCTTGTTTTACCGTGTGGGGATTCTTGTTTCTGGTCTGATTTCTCCATGGCTGAAGCTTGAGCTGGTGGCCTGGTGGCGGTGGTTTTTACGGTGGAGGTGGGCGATGGAAAAGAGATGGAATGGGTGAATTGAGAGTTTGGGTGGGAGGGGTTTTTTTTTTTACTTTGAGTTCAGGGGCATATTTGTATTTTCATCCTGTGTGTAACATAAGTTAAGGGAGATTTAACAGCATGTGCATTTTTGCATCAATTTTGAGAGTTCATGTGTATTTTTACACCTCCAAAAAAGCATATGATGCTGGGTACACCTTAAATAAAAGCCCATATACATTTTTGCACCATTTAACTATTATAATAATATAGAGGCTGTTCTCAAGATCATCCAAACATCATGATTAAGCATGGTTCACTTTGTAAAGTAAGAAACTGAATCGTCATCACCATCCACCTCATTTATACCTTTAATAAAATCTGTACGTATGGCTAGATATGTTCGATAGTGATTCTAAAAGAAGAAAAAGAACAAAATAAAATGATTTCCTGAAAAATTCACCCATTATGCTTTTTAATAAGGCTAATTTGGCCCTGTCCAAAAAAGAAGAAGATGGCAATTACAGATACTGCCTTTAAATTTTATTAAAATTACATAATTTTGTATTTTTTAAAATCTACAAATGATTTTTCTCAAAAAAAAATATTATTTATTTCATTAAGCAATAATCTTAACCAAAATATATTTTCACATAACTAAATATAAATATCAACCAATATATTGCCGCAAAAGCTTAATTTAAATTGACTTAAATTTTTTTTAATTATTATAATAAAAAGTGCATCATTACATAATTTTAGTCAAATTCTAAATTTATACTTCCTCCAATTCTAATTATAGGATAAAATTTATAGTGTAAATTAGACTATAAATTTTATCATATATTTATAACTAGAGGTAATATAATTTAATAAAAAATATATATAAATAACACAGTAAGTAGAGAAGCAGGGAGCTCCATAAAGTTAAGGGGGGAAAAACGAAAAAGCATAAAAAAACCAAATGGTAAAAGCAACGCAATTATCCCAGCAACTGGCAACACAAGGCACCGACAACTAAACAAGTGATTTGCTTTTGCCTTTTCATTTTCCATTTTTCATTTTCATTGAATTGAACAGTTGATCATACGGTACGAGTTTCTATCTTTTTAGCTTTATATGTAGAATAATATATTGAAACTGTTTAGTTGATTTAAAAAGAAAAAACCCTTCTATTCTTTTTTTTTTTTCATTTTTTAATTTGCTATTGGTGTATTTTTATCTTTTAATAAAGGAAAAAGTATTTCTCCAGTCACTGGAGATAGAATTATATATCTCCAGTGATCTTAAAACTATGTCGTTTTGAATTAATGAATGGTTTTATTAATAATTTCAGGTGAATTAATGAAGGGTCTTTTAGTAAGTGTATATGATTAAAAAATAAACAAAATTGCAGAAATACTTTTCGTTAATCCAAAACGACGTATTTTTTGGGTAACTAGAGATAACTCTATTTCCAATAACTGAAGAAATCCTTTACCCTTTAATAATATGCTTTAATTTTTATCAGTCAGTACCATAATTCTTGAAAAGGGGCTAACAGTGTTAATGTAGTAAAGTTGCAAAGAGTTAATCAAAATTAATGATTAAATATATATATATATATATATAATGCATTAATCATGAAACCACAAGTACAAGAGACTTTGTGCTAAAAAGATAGACCTAAACAAATATATTGGGAAAAAAAAACCCCAGAACATAAACTAGAACTGACACAATCAAACATAAAACAACTAAATATAAACAAGATAGAAAAGAGATAAATCCAAACAACAAAGCTTAAGAAGAATCTACAGATCATCCTTTAACAACAACTTCTGCACCTGAAATGAAAGTAAAAACATCCAAATTGAAGGGTCCACTGAAGCTTAGGCAACACCCATGGCAGCTGAATTTGCTTCCCTAGGAGTACACTCACAAGAATGATTCCTAATCAAATTCCTTGAGATGAAGCAGTTTTCAAGGAGAGAATCACATCTTCGGCCTGATAATAAACAATGTTGATTTGCACTTTGAGCAAACACTATCCAACTTAAAATGTAAAATCCTTGGGTGACCATGTAAAAGCCTACCAATGTAATCCTGAACAAATTAAATAAGCCATTCTTTGATTTGATTAGTATTCTTTTCGATTTCTTTGATTTGATTTGATTATTTTCAATTTCTTTGATTTGATTAGTAAAAATTTTGATTTTTTTAATTTAATTAGTATTATTTTTAATTTCTTTGATTTAATTAGTAAAAGTTTCGATTTCTTTGATTTGATTTGATTTGATTATTTTAATTTCTTTGATTTGTTTAGTAAAAGTTTTAATTTCTTTGATTTGATTAGTATTCTTTTCGATTTCTTTTATTTGATTTGATTATTTTCAATTTCTTTTATTTGATTTGTAAAAGTTTCAATTTTTTTGATTTGCTTAGTATTATTTTTAATTTCTTTGATTTGATTAGTAAAAGTTTCGATTTTGTTGATTTAATTTGATTAATTTTTGGCACCAAAAAATTCTCCTAATATCCTAAATTATGCCAAAAATGTTGATTTTAGGCGTCCTGAATGTATTATAGGACGCCAAAAATAATTTTTTGACGTCTTGAACTTATTTCAAGACTAAAAAAAAATTTTTGGCACCAAAATTTTTTCCAAATATCCCAAATTGAGCAAAAAATACTGATTTTAGGTGTCCTAAATGTACTTTAGGATGCCAAAAAAATTTCTGACGCCAAAAAATACACAAATATCCCAAATTGCGCCAAAAATATTGATTTTAGGCGTCCTAAAATGTATTTCACGACCTCCAAAATAATTTTTTCCTGAATGTATTTCAGGACAACCAAAATAATTTTTTGACGTCCTAAATTAATATTTAGGACGTCTAAAGTCTCAAACTCAAGTAAATAATTACAACAATGCCACTGCCTTCACTTTTTACTTTTTTTTTATTTTTATTTTTAAAAAGGGCGTTTTAGGATAATAGTATTCATATTTTGTAGTAATGAAACTTACACTTTATTTAATACTACGATCTTTAATATAAAAGGATAATTAGACAACTAATTTGGGCATAATGTGGGGGAGTCAATGTCTTCTCTTTTATCCCAATTATCCCAATCGAGTTTGTATAGCAATACTACCTCTGGTTTTTAAACTTTATAGGAACTGAGTTATAAGTAAGTTAAAATTTGAGCGATTAAAAGATTAATTTCCCTAATCAATACACAATAGAATTTTATATATCCACCCCTGAGCTCGCGCGCTTGCACCAAGAAATATCCATCGTAGTTATGACTTTCTGAGAAAGTGATATATACAACTTTTTTACAGCTTCTACTGAGCAATGAACAATGATGCAAAATATTCATTAATGACATCCATTGAGCTTCTATTCTCATTTGAAAATAATATTTTATTCCTTAAATCACATATTTTCCAGAATGTTAAAGTATTGATTGGTTTATGATGAAATTTCAAAGACATAAGAACAAATAATATCAAGAGAGCTGCTCAATCAAGGTCGTATGTTTGAATCTTATTGGTAGCAAGAAAACATATTCAAAGATCAGTTATCGCTATTTTACATCTCAAAATATTTGAATTCAATTAGATTATTTGATATTTGGCCAAAAAAAAAAAAAAAGATTATTTGATAGCTGAATGTATGTTATTATACTTCTAACAAAACAAAACAAAAATGAAAAGAAAAGAAGGAATACGAACGATTAATATATACCAATAACATGGCTGATGTGCATTCATTCAAAGTAGTGTTTGGTATTAAATGATGAACAATCAAGAATGTAATACCCTGCTCTTTAACTTATGCAAGTCCATTTTCTTCCCCCAGGGTGTAGAAGCTGCAAATTTTAACTTGAATAAAATAATTGAATTTTATATATCCGGATATTTATTTTACAAAATTACAAAAACATGTCGTAGCGCATGTCACACACACACACATAAATGGCATTGATTAATATAATTTTCCCTCAATATTCGTATTCTAATAAATTGGATTTCGCTCTATCTGTAAGCGCATGTCGTAGCAGTTTCAGGCATATATTTAGAGAACGTCTAAGCGTTTCGATGGTTTGAGCCTTGAGCGAACGAATCGGAGGAACTCATACTCTGTTTCTTCAACCCACACAAAGAGTTAGGGCTAGGCCTCTGAGATGCTGGAGAATACTGAAAATTGAGATCGAAGAAACTGTCGATTCCGTAGATTAGGAAAGTCCGTCCTCATAAATCAGCGATGATCCAATACTTTGGATGGTGACGATGAGAGAGTGCTTATTCAGCATCGTTGGGATCTCGGAGACAGGGGGAAGAAATCGGAGTTTCTGAGGCGGCAACGGCAGAGGAGAGAAGTGGAAACGGAGGAGATCGAGAGAAGGTTGAATGGATTTTGAAAACGCAGAATCCGATGGAGCGAAGAGTGAGAGGAGTTTGTGAAAGAAGAGTTTGATAAAGGGCATGGAGAGTGAGAGACATGAAGGTGTAGATGCACAGAGACAAGTAAAAATTCACGTACAAAGTGATAACATATAGATATTAGGCAATAACTGAAAAGCAAAATATAAAAGATCCACACAAATTTATTACACGACCATGAAAAACTTTAGCCAGCTTTAGCCTCTTTTGTCCCGCTTCATCAGTTTGTCAGTAGCTTCCTTCATTTTCACCATCATATTTATCGCCGCCGCCACAGTTGCCACCGTTGTAGCCAGTTTTACGATCCAAGACAACATTCTTACCGCCTTGTATGTAATGAAGAAAACTTGAGACCTCAGAATTATGGGATATCCGTTATGAAATGCCAATTGGCACACCTGATATTTATAACAATATAGAGGCTGTACGTTCTCAAAATCATCGAAACTTCATGATTAAGCATGGTTCACTTTGTAAATTAAGAAACTGAATCATCATCATCATCCACCTTATTTATACCTTTATTAAAATTTGTATGGCTAGATAAGATCAATAGTGATTCTAAAAGAAGAAAAAGAAAAGAAAAATTGATTTCCTGAAAATTGGGACAGAGCATATATCACTTTGGAAGAGAACATGTTGTCTTGACGACATGAAAATTGTTCAAGGAAAAATAATTTACACTGCCGATTCAATTTTTATATTTTTTCAACAATAAACCACATTGATACTCCAAATTCTAAATTTATATAGTTTAGTAAAATATATAAATATCACATTAAGTGGAGGAGCGGGGCGCACCATAGAGTCAAAAACGACAAAAGCATAAAAAGCAGAAGCCGACAAAACCAAATGGTAAAAGCTACGGCATTATCCCAGCAACTTGCAACACAAGGCACCAACAACTAAACAAGTGATTTGGCTGTGCTTTTTCATTTTTTATTTTTATTGTGTTGAACAGTTGTCCATACGATACGAGTGTCTATATTTTTAGCCTTATTTGTAGAATAATATATTCAAACAGTTGCGTTGATTTAAAAAGAAAAAACCCTTCTATTCTTTTTGTTCAGATTTTTTAATTTGCTATCTGTGTATTTTTCAACTTCTAATAAAATTCTTTAATTTTGCTCAAGGGCTAACAGTGTTAATATTGTAAAGTTGTAAGCGATAAGCAAAATTAATATTTAATTAAGAGAAAAAAACATATAGATATCTTCTTTTTTTCCAACAAAAAATGCATTTATCATGAAACCATAGGGATAAGGGTCTTAAATGCCATAGAAGTTTGCCCTTAGGAGCACTGGTAAGACGAAATTTTTTTTTTAGACCAAAAATGCTACGGAAGTTCACAAGAAGTATCAAATTTGCCCCGGAAGTATCATTTTTGTCACGAAAGTTTTCACTGAGGAGCAATTTTACCCCGGAAGTTTTCACTAAGGAGCAATTTTACCCTGGAAGTTTACAAAACGTAGCAATTTTTTGCCCTTCTGTCCACAAATATTAAATTTGACTATTAAATCAGTCAAATACCACATATATCATGCCTTGAAAAGGTCGAACTTGGAGTCAGAGAAGGAGATTCTTCAGATGTTGAACTTAAGGCGGCCAGAATTTGTGAAGCCGAATTGGTCAAAGGGACCGAAAGGTCTGTCACAAAAGCAAATGAAACACAAAATGAGAAATGAATTGTTCCAAAAATTGGTTCAGTAAAACAAATCAATAGTGATAATATTTACGTTTGTATAGACTGATCATTTTCTTAGATCATAAGTGATGCTTCCTTTGTGTTTTGTGACAGTCGACCTTTCAGTCCCTTTAACCAGTTCAGCTTCACAAATTCTGGCTGTCTTGAGCTCAACATCTCAAGGATCTCCGTCTCTGGCTCCAAGTTTGACTTTTTCAAGGCATCACATGTGTGGTCTTTGACTGATTAATAGTCAAATTTAATATTTGGGGATAGAAGGGCAAAATTGCTCCTTAGTGAAAACTTCCGAGGCAAAATTGCTCTTTAGTGAAAACTTCCGAGGCAAAATTGCTCCTCAGCAAAAACTTCCATGACATTTTTGGTCCAAAAAAAACTTTCGTCTTACTAGTGCTTCTGAACGAAAACTTTCATGGTATTTAAGACCGGACCCTTTATAGTCTGGTCTGAAAAGTGTTTTATATATTTACGAATTGCAACCGATCATACTTTTAAGACCGGACTATAAAGGGTCCGATCTTAAAAATAAATTTTTAAGACCTAATTTTACAAACATCCGATCTTAAAAGTGTTTTATATATTTGTTGGAAATTCAAATTTAATTAGTTAGCATATACGATTATTGTGCAATTATCTTAATTCAGTTGTGAGAAAGATTTTAGGAATTAAATGAGCAGATTATGGTTTTTTTAATTTCGTAATTATATTCCTGATTGTAATCATCTTAATTAAGTTGTTAGAGAGATTTTAGGAATTAAGTTAACAGATCATGATTTTTTGAATTTCATAATTATATTCCTGATTGTAATCCCTAGATTATAGGAACTGCCTAGGTCAGAAGATTATTTATTTATTAGCATCTATATATAATTACAATTAAGTGAAGGAATAAATCATCGCATTCTCGGACTCATCGGCGTCTTCTTACAATATTTACGAAATTGCCACTGGTCATACTTTTAAGACTGCATATTTTATAATCAGGTCTTAAAAGTGTTCTATATATTTATAAAATTGTCACCAGTCATACTTTTAAAACCGCATATTTTATAGTCCGGTCTTAAAAGTGTTCTATATATTTACGAAAGTGCCACCGGTCATACCAAAAAGTTCTCTATATTTATGAAACTGCCACCAGTCATACTTTTAAGACCTGATTCTCTAAAGTCCGCTCTAAATGAGGCGATCTTAAAGCTCTTTTTTGCACTAGTGATGGGCAAAAATGTAAAGACCAGTTTCAAAATTTCACATGATTTGTGCCATATATAAAGCACAACCCCTGTAAGAAAAAGTGTTTCTTATAAAGAAAAAGAAAAAAGAGAGAGGAGGGAATAATTTAATAAAGTAAGTGCACGCTAATTCTTGTTTTAGTTTGGGAAAGGAAAGAACAAGTATGGCTCGATAGAGTTAATTACAAGATTACATAAAGGTGAGCCACCTCATTTGCGTTGTGGTTGTTTAAAGGTGAGGCACTCTTTTATTACTTTTTTGTTTCCAATAAGTAATGTGGACAACAAACATAGAAAATCTTACACTTTATTTAATACAACCTTCTTCTTCAGTCCTAAATATAAAATATTAGTTAGATAATTAATTTGGGCATAATAAGGGGAGTCAATGTCGTCTTCTCTTTTATCCCATTTGAGTCTGTGTAGTAATACTACCCCCAATTTTTAAATTTTAGAAACCAAGTTATAAATGAGTCAAAAATTTGAGAGACTAGAAGATTAATTTTTCCTAATCAATAATTTGGCGCATATTATTTTGCAGGCACCATCACTCTAAATTTTTATATGTGCACCCCTGAGCTCGCTCGCACCAAGAAATTTACATTGTAGTTATGACTTTCTGAGATTCAAACGAGTTATGCAACTTTTTTACAGCTTCCACTGAGCAATGAGCTATGCTGCAAAATGTTCACTAATGACATCCATTGAGCTTCTATTCTCATTTGAAAATAATCTTTTATTCCTTAAATCACATATTTTCCAGAATGTTAAAGTATTGATTGGTTTATGATGAAATTTCAAAAAAAAGAAAAAAGAAAAGAACAAATAATATCAAGAGAGCTGCTCAAGCAAGGTCCGTATTGTTTTTTTTTTTTTGTCCGAAAAGGTCCGTATTGTTTGAATCTTATAGGTAGCAAAAAAAGCATACTCAAAGATCAGTTATCTCCATTTTACATCTCAAAATATTTGAATTTAATTAGATTATTTGATAGCTGAATGTATGTTATTATACTTCTAACATGAAAAAAAAAATTAAAAAAAAAATAAAAGAAAGAATACGAACGATTAATACCAATAACATGCACGGCTGATGTTCATTCATTCAAAGTAGTGTTTGGTATGAAATGAAGAACAATCAAGAATGTAAATACCCTGCTCTTTAACTTATGCAAGTCGCTTTTCTTCCCCAGGGTGTAGCAGCTGCAAATTTTAACTTGAATAAAATAATTGAATTTTACATATCCGGATATTTATTTTACAAAATTCCAAACACATATGGGTTAAAATGAAGCAATCCATATAAGAGTTCTTCCGGTCCTTTTTATAAAGAAGTATCAAAATGTGTCAAATATGTATTATTTTTTCCAATTATACCTTTATTTATAAAAAGAGTACATAAGAGATAATGACTAGCATATATTTAATAGGGGCAAAAATGTAAAAACTAGTTCAAAATTTCACACAAAAGGATTTATTCCATAGATAAAGGACAACCCCTGTAGTAAAAAGTGTTCCTTATAAAAAGAAAGAAAGAAAAAAGAGAGAGGAGGGAATAATTTAATAAAGTAAGTACACGAAAGGATTTATTCCATATTTAATTGGGAAAGGAAAGAACAGGTATGGCTCGATAGAGTTAACTACAAGATTACATAAAATAACAATTCAATTAAGTTCATCAGCTTTTTCTTTGCTCGATTCATCGAATTCTAATTAATCTAATGTTCTCCTCTACAAGTTTCTGTTATATATTCAAATTATGACACACACACACACACTCACATAAATGGCATTGATTAATATAATTTTCCCTCAATATTCGTATTCTAATAAATTGGATTCGCTCTATGTATAATCGCATGTCCTAGCAGTTTCAGGCATATATTTAGAGAACGTCGGTCAACAACCCCCCCCGGCAAAAAAAAAAAAAAAAAACAAAGGACTAAGCGTTACCAAGAAACGAAGCCCTGACAGAGCACCCTGTAGATCTAAGCGTTTCGATGGCCTGAGCCTTGAGCGAACGAATCGGAGGAACTCATTGTCTGTTTCTTCAACCCACACAAAGAGTTAGGGCTAGGCCTCTGAGATGCTGGAGAATACTGAAAATTGAGATCGAAGAAACTGTCGATTCTGTAGATTAGGAAAGTCCGTCCTCATAAATCAGCGATGATCCAATAATTTGGATGGTGACGATGATAGAGTGCTTATTCAGCATTGTTGGGATCTCGGAGACAGGGGGAAGAAATCGGAGTTTCTGAGGCGGCAACGGCAGAGGAGAGAAGTGGAAACGGAGGAGATCGAGATAAGGTTGAATGGATTTTGAAAATGCAGAATCCAATGGAGCGAAGAGTGAGAGGAGTTTGTGAAAGGAGAGTTTGATAAAGGGCTTGGAGAGTGAGAGATATGAAGGTGTAGATGCACACAGGCAAGTAAAAATTCACGTACAAAGTGATAACATATATATATTAGGCAATAACTGAAAAGCAAAATATAAAAGATCCACTCAAATTTATTACACGACCTTGAAAAACTTTAGCCAGCTTCAGCCTCTTCCTCCCTATGTTGGCTCAGGCTGCCAGCAACTTCCATCACTGCCACCAACACAGTTAGCGCCGTCACCACAGCTTTCACCGCTGGGGCTACACGTCCCATAGTTGCAGCCAGTTTTACGATCGAAGACATCATTCTTACCGCCTTGTATGTAATGAAGAAAACTTGTATGAAATGTCAATTGGCACATCTGATATTTATAGTAGGATAAAGATGCAAACATGGGCTTTTACAGGTGTACCCAGTAAGGTGTAAAAATGCACATGAACTCTTAAAATTGGTGCAAAAATGCACATGCCGTTACATTTCCTTAACTGATGTTACTGTCAGGGTGGGCCCCACACCATTAAAAAAATAAAAATACCAAACTTTTTGCAAATCCCAATCTTGCCCTTCCCTCTTTCTCTTCACGTTGCTCGACTCATCACTCTCATTCTTCTCCATGCAAATTCATCGCCGCCTCCTTCCTCGGTCCTCCCTTCGAAACGGCACCTTGTGCTTCAGATCCTTGCACAGATTCGTCACCTCCACCAACTCCTTTGATTAGAAGCAGAACGTCGTTGTCTACCCGTCAATTTGATCAAAAGCTGGCTCTTCAAATCTCTTGCCTCTGATTCTCACAATGATTCTTCTGAGTAGCTGGCCGGCGACGTGGATCCATGACTCTATGATCTGGTGCATCATGTACATTGTCTGGTTCTCACAGCTCTCGACGAGATCGTCTCTCGACACCTTTTTCAGGAAATGAATCTCCGTCAGCTTACATACGGCGTCGTACCGGAGACTTGGTTTTCCAGCGATATTCATCTCACCCAAACCCATCGCCTTCTCCCTCAAACTCACGACGCCTTCTAACTTCAATGTTTGCTTTCTTTGATTTCGATTTGGTTGTCTTTTTTCTAATGCTTCACTGGTTTCTTGTTTTTTTGGATTTTGATTTCCATTGTGAACTTTGATGTTTGATTTCCTTTATCTTTCTAACGCTTCGCTGGTTCGTTGCTGTTGTTGTTGTTGTTTTTTTTTTTTGATTCTGATTTCAATGAACTATTTGCTTTCTTCGATTTTTGATGCTTCACTGGTCTAACTATTAAATTCTGATTTGAATGCTTTGCTGGTTCTTGTTTTACCGTGTGGGGATTCTTGTTTCTGGTCTGATTTCTCCATGGCTGAAGCTTGAGCTGGTGGCCTGGTGGCAGTGGTTTTTACGGTGGAGGTGGGCGATGGAAAAGAGATGGAATGGGTGAATTGAGAGTTTGGGTGGGAGGGTTTTTTTTTTCCTCTGAGTTCAGGGGCATTTTTGTATTTTCATCCTGAGTAACATAAGTTAAGGGAGATTTAACAGCATGTGCATTTTTGCATCAATTTTGAGAGTTCATGTGTATTTTTATACTTCCAAAAAAATATATGATACTGGATGCACCTTAGATAAAAGCCCATATACATTTTTGCACCTTTAACTTTTATAATAATATAGAGGCTGTTCTCAAAATCATCCAAACATCATGATTAAGCATGGTTCACTTTGTAAAGTAAGAAACTGAATCGTTATCACCGTCCACCTCATTTATACCTTTAATAAAATCTGTACGTATGGCTAGATATGTTCGATAATGATTCTAAAAGAAGAAAAAGAACAAAATAAAATGATTTCCTGAAAAATTCACCCATTATGCTTTTTAATAAGGCTAATTTGGCCCTGTCCAAAAAAGAAGATGGCAATTACAGATACTGCCTTTAAATTTTATTAAAATTACTTAATTTTGTATTTTTAGAATCTACAAATGATTTTTCTCAAAAAAATATTATTTATTTCATTAAGCAATAATCTTAACCAAAATATACTTTCACATAACTAAATGTAAATATCAACCAATATATTGCCGCAAAAAGCTTAATTTAAATTGACTTGAAAAACAAATTTTTAATTATTATAATAAAAAGTGCATCATTACATAATTTTAGTCAAATTCTAAATTTATATTTCTTCCGATTTTAATTATAAGATAAATTTTTTAGTGTAAATTAGACTATAAGTTTTATCATATATTTAGAATTAGAGCAATTTAATAAAATTAAAATATATAAATAACACATTAAGTGGAGGAGCGGGGAGCCCATAAAGTTAAGGGGGTAAAAAAAAGGAGGGGAAAAAACAAAAAAGCATAAAAAGCAGAAGCCGACAAAACCAAATGGTAAAAGCAACGCAATTATCCCAGCAACTTGCAACACAAGGCACCGACAACTAAACAAGTGATTTGGTTTTGCCTTTTCATTTTTTATTTTTATTGAATTGAACAGTTGAACATACGACACGAGTATATATCTTTTTAGCTTTATATGTAGAATAATACTCCCTCGGTCCTAATTATAAGAGCTAGTTGACTTTTTTTGAGAGATTAAGGAATGTAATTAAATTACTTTAGAGTATTTTTGTTTTTATTTCTTTCTTCAATCTAATTAGTTTGACTAATAAACTAACATATAATATAAAGATTCACAACATATGAAATGATTAAGTAACTTATTTAACTTCCTTAACTTCTCCAAAGAAAGTCAACTAGCTCTTATAATTAAGACTGGAGGTAGTATATTGAAACAGTTTAGTTAAATGAATCTAGCCCTATTTTCTAGGAGGCTTTTTGTTTGTGGGCGTGGGGTACTTGATTAGCCTCACAACATACGAAACTTTGCATGATTGCCCCCAAACACATAGCGCGTGATAAGTTAATATGTTTAGATTAGTGGTAAAAACTGTTTTTATATGTAATTTATGATGTACGAAATAAATATCTAAAAGAAATTTTGTTTTGATTTGTGTAAACGTCCTTCTCGAACGTAACTCAACGACACTAACTAGCTAGCCCTCTTTATGCAATTGTTTTTCTTAATATTAAAACTCAAAAGTTAAAAGCTATCTAATGAACTATATTAATTAATTATTGCACTACCTTGATCATAAATATAAGATCTAGTTAAATTTTTTGAAGAGATTAAGGAAGTTAATTAAATTATTTTGAAGTATTTATATTAATCATTTTTTCTCCAAACTAATTTTTTAAATTTGTAAGCTAATATATAATTCAATCATACAAATCATATAATATATTTAAGTAACTTATTTAACTTTCTTAATCTCTAAAAAAAAAATTCAATTAGATCTGATATTTAAGACTAGAGGTAATAGTTTAGTAGGTGCTAGATATGCCATGAAGAGGATGAAGTTTCCACAATGGATACACCTCGTTTGTGTTGTGGTAGTATGAGGGTGAGTCACTCTTTTATTACTTTTTTTGTTTCCAATATCTGAAATATTTTTAGGTATATATGAATCTGTGTAATCAAAATCATGGTCTTAAAATTTGATAAAATAAATAATATGGACCAACAAACATAGAAAAACTTATACTTTATTTAATACTACCTTCTTCGATCTTTAATATAAAAGGATAATTAGATACTTCCTCTAGTTCTATTTGTGGTACAAATTGTACTATGAAAGGGTTCAGAGGTAATAACTAATTTGGGCATAATTTAGACTAAAAGATTAATTTTCCTGATCGATACACAATATATTTTTATATATCCATCGTAGTTATTATGACTTTCTGAGACTATATTCAAACAAGTTATGCAACTTTTTTACAGCTTCCACTGAGCAATGAGCTATGATGCAAAATGTTCATTAATGACATCCATTGAGCTTCTGTTCTCATTTGCAAATAATGTTTTATTCCTTAAATCACATATTTTCCAGAATGTTAAAGTATTGATTGGTTTATGGCGAAATTTCAAAATCAAAAAAGTGTTCAATGCTGTGTATGTCATAAACTTGGCACTCTGTATTTTAACTTCTAGAATTTTTTTAAAAAAAATCAGTATTTGATGTGCTAAACTTTGAATTGATCTTGCAGGCGCTCGGCTTTGATCGCAGTTGCAGCAGTTATGCTTCTCTTAGCTCTAATTGGCCTATGTATGTATTCATTGCAGTAGCTTGAAAATTTGAGTTTTTTTTTTTTGGAATCCTTGAAGTTATCTTTATTACAGGCTAATCAATCAATATCAATATAATATTCTGCAGGTTTGTCTATTCTTGGACATCAACATGCAATTCTCGTGTAAGTTTTTTTTTTGGGCCTATGGTTTGTTTGTACCAGAACAGTCCTAATCCTAATCATTCTCTCACTTTTTTTTTTTTGGACATCATCCTATGGTTGGTTTGGTTTTAAAATGTTGCAGATTTGTTATCAGTGGTTGGTTATTAGTTGCAGTCACATTCATTCTGTGTGGAGTGTTCCTCATATTTAACAAGTAAGCCTCCAGATTCTTTTTTATTTGCTTTTAACCTTTATTTTGGGGAGGAACTAGGAGAAATTCCCTAGCCTTTTAAAGTAGTTGGTACATAAAACCAACCACAGATGGACATTCAAGTGTTTATTTATTAGCAGACATTTCGGTGGAACCTACGTTTGAGATTTTTAAATGTCTAGGCACGATGAGTTTTGGTTTAGTCTACCAAATTCTTGTAAGCCAGATTTATTTAAAATTTTCAAGAGAAATCAACAAAGAAAGCAGCTATTTCCTCCCAACTAAAAATTCCTGACTGTGAGACATTTAGAGATATTTTCTTTACTTTTAGAAATAAATTAAAAAAATTTTAAATTATTTTTCTTCTCATTTATCCTCCTTATACACTTATTTTTTTTTTAACTTAAATTTCATGAGTTTTGTCATTTTATTTTTTCATTATTATATAGTACTCATCTTAGGCAGACCTGGTTTTATTAAAAAGTTGGTAGCCATAGATGGACAGTTGAAGTATATTATTAGCAGGCTTTCCAGTGGGACCCACTTTTGAATTGTTTTGGTATCTATGCCTAACAAGTTTCGTTTTAGTCTTCTAAACTTTTGTAAGCCGTATTTATTGCAAATTTTTAAGTCAAACTAAAGACCACAGTTGACTTTGCTACCTCTAACCACGCGTGCTAAAATTGAAATTTAATCTAGAACAGAACCATCATAGGACAAAGATAATATTGAACTAAAATACAACAATATGCATTTTTCGGTAGTTTCAATTTCTTCACTGACTCACACTAATATGATCTAAATATTTGTATTTCAGTGCAATTTCTGATACATGTATGGCTATGGGAGAATGGGTAGAGAATCCTCATGCAGAATCTGCACTTAGCAACATCCTTCCATGTGTTGATCAGAGAACCACAAACAATACATTGGTTCAGAGCAAACAAGTGGTCACTAACATTGTAAGTGTCGTGAATCGCTTCATCTACAGCATCGCCGATGCAAATGCATCGCCAAACGATCCAAACTACTACAATCAGTCCGGTCCTGCGATGCCCCCTTTGTGCTACCCTTTTGATTCTCAGCTCAATGAGCGTCAATGTACATCTCAGGAGGTTTCCTCCTCCAATGCCTCATTGGTAAGTACTCTCTCATGTTCTTAATGTAAGATATATTTATCTTATTTAATTGGATTAAGAAAGGTACTTTATATTCCTTTCGTTTCTAGTTATAGGAACACTTTTAGAAAAGTGCTCCTATAATATTAGGACCGAAGGTAGTATGATATATATTTTATACAACATCTTAGTCATCTTCCTTTTCTCTGCTCTTTCATTATTATTGAAGGAGCATTGATAAGGACAAACAAGGAAAAGATTGATAAATATAAAAAATAGTTATCACATTTATGACTAAGACCAACTCTCCAAATAGGTTTTATATTAATGACCAGGGAGTAACAATTTATTAATTTCATCACTTCACTTTGTTTCTGCTTATGATCTTGTGGGAAGCAAAACTGAAAGGTTTGGATCAAAATTTGCAGGTTTGGAAGAAGTACGAGTGCCAGGTAACAGAATATGGTTTTTGCAGCAGTGCGGGCAGGGTGACGCCGGATATCTACTCGCAGCTGGTGGGTGCAGTTAACGAGAGCTATGCGTTAGAACATTACACGCCACTTTTACTGAACCTTCAAAATTGCAATTTTGTGAGGGAAACATTCCAAGAAATCACATCAAGTTACTGTCCTCCATTGAACCATTATCTTAAGGTTATAAATGCAGGGCTTGGTCTGATTTCAGTTGGTGTCTTGCTCTGTCTTGTCCTCTGGATTCTGTATGCAAACCACCCCCAAAGGGAGGAGGAGTTTGTGAAACCATCCTTTGCACAAAAACTAAAGCATAGATTTAGTAAGAACCGCAACAACAACAACAACAATACAAATTCATCTCTGTCAAATGCAGCAGGGGAGGTATAGATTGTACCACATATAATTACAAGGAAAAAGAATGTAGGTCATTAGTGTTTTATTGTACCCCATACTAGGGGTTGAAACCAAGGTGAAGCGAAGCTACACCATTTGTGTTTCAAGAGAGTACTACTCTCTCTCTCTCTATATATATATAGATTGTATTCATATAGGAGGCAAAAAAGGCTTTATTTGTTGTCTCTAAAGTTTCATATGTATATTTGGTCTACTTTTTTTTTAATAATGAAAGCATTCCAATATTTTCTATTAAATGTTTCAAGGGTTAAAGTGTAATTTTACCAACAAAATTTTTTATGAGGAGTGTGCAAAAATACTAATAAACAATGTAAAAGGGTGTATATTGATCAAAACGGTAAAATTTGACCAAATAATCGTTAAATTATAAGAGAAGAAAATCCAAGTAGTTTTTGATGACATAAGAATAGCCTTGAAGAAAAAAAAAAAGAAGGTTTTAAAAAAGTTGCTAGTCATATATACTATGATATTTTTTTTATTAGCAGAATTTAAGAAAGCTATCACTACAGGAAAATCAGAAAACAAAAACGTGGGATATGAACTCTAAGTACTATGATATCAATATGGATATGAACAAAATGTAAAGGAGAAAGATGCATCTTTTCTAAGTAATATGAACTCTCCCTTTTACAATGTCACGTACAGAAAAAGTGAAAACTCAGTTTTGATGAGAAATCACCTCAAAACATTAACTACACATCAATGGTGGGGATTGTTGAATCAGAAGTTGATACCACCACCAGAGGTTAAGCAGTTGAAACCAATAAGCAATCATTACTAAAAAATAGCTATGGAGTATCTTTAGATCCAAGTACAGCTTGAAGTTTGAAGAATAGTCTGATAACATTGTAAACGATGCAAATAGGAAATACCACTTGCTTTGCTTATCACATCGATCAGAGAGAGCTTCTTCAACTTCTAATGCGCCACAAGAACATCACTTACGCCATGAACAACAAGCTTGTCGTTGTCAAACATATCCGGAAATACGACTGAGACTCCATTATTCAGCATCAAAACACCACCAGAGCTCGTGACGTTAATGGAAAACCCCTCCAAAATCGTTGGTAACTTAGACACGTTGTTCAAGTCAGCCAGATCATTCCAGAGGAGCTTACATGGCACAACATGGCGAAGAAAGAACGACGGATACTCACTGAAATTCCGAAGAAGACTCTTCACCATTTTATCTTCAGGAGCAAAAACAGTCACCGCAGCCTCATCGCTAATTCCATTCATTTGCAAACCAAGAAACGACGCCGTCACAGAGTACCCTGTAGATCTAAGAGTTTCGATGGCTTGAGCGAACGAATCGGAGGAACTCATAGTCTGATTCTTCAACCCACACAAGGAATTAGGGCTAGGCCTCTGAGATGCTGGAGAATACTGATAAGTGGGATCGAAGAAACTGTCGATTCCGTAGATTAGGAAAAGTCCGTCCTCATAAATCGGCGACGATCCAATAATTTGGATGTCGTTAAGCGAAACCTCGGAATGTGAGTCGGTGACGACAAGAGAGTGGTTATTCAGCATCGTTGGGATCTCGGAGCCAGGGGGGAGCAGTCGGAGGTTCTGAGGCGGCAACGGCAGAGGAGAGAAGTGGAAACGGAGGAGATCTAGAGAAGGTTGAACGGATTCTAAAAATGCAGAATCCGATGGAGCGAAAACGGTGAGAGAAGGAGTTTGTGAAAGAAGAGTTTGATAAAGGACTTGGAGAGTGAGAGACATGGAGGTGTAGCCTGAATCAGAGAGAACGTCGGCAGCGTTAAGGACGGTTTCATGGGAGAGAGAAAAGGAAAAGGAGAAGAAGGAGAAAGTATGTAGAAGAAGAAGAAGGACAACAGAGGCAGCCATTGATGCCATTGATGTAGCTTGAGAGATTGAGAGAGAGAGGTTTTTGTCTTTACTCAAGGAGGTTCTCGTTTTTGTTGGGACTTAAGGCGGGAAAGCAAAGAGAAAGAGAGACCGTTGAAGGGATCGTTAGACTATTCTTATAAAAAGACAGAAATGCCCCTGCGTGCCTTATTATATCAGGATATGAGCTTCATTTTTAAAAAAGAAAATAATGAATTTTTTTTCTCAAAAAAAAAAAAAACCTAATACTTGGAAACAGGAGAAATAAGAAAGATGAGTGTCAAAGTAATTAAGTTCAGCATTAATTAATCTTTGTTTAATTCTTTGAATTCATATACTAACTTCGGTCTTAATTATAAGACTTAATTGACTTTGTTTAAAAAGATTAAGGAAGTTAAATAAGTTATTTAATCATTTCATATGATATATATTCTTAGATTATATATTAGTTGATAGGGCAAAACTTTAAGCCTAAAAAAACTCCGCAAGTGCACGGGCCGTATCAAGTAATAAAGTGATAAGAAAAGTATCGTTCCCACGAGGATTTAGTATCACAATTTTAGTTAAGCATTAATTTTACAATTTCGTTTAAGTTGAGCAAAACAAATTGAATTTAATTAAGAGAAAATGAAATCTAAAATTAAAATAAACAACTACCACTAATCAAACGAGCAACCTAGAGTCACTAATCTCTTATTTGATTCCTAGATTTTATCCCCACTAAATTAACTTTGACTTAACTTGGTCAGCTAATCTAGAGTATTAATGTTTATAAGTGCCTGTCGGTCCACTTATACACCTACCTCAAATAATTATGCAATGCCTCACATAATTAATTAAGATGCAATTCAAATCGGGCCCACTCTAATTTGATTATGCGGAGCTTCTAGGTATATGTCTATCCTAGACGCAAATTAGATTAAAACTTAACTTCACATTAAATTTAAATATAATTCCACATTATTTAATCCCAAGGTCAATTTAAGATTCCCTTCGTCAAGTTCAATCCTAAATCCCCAAAACATGCTTAATGGTGGCCAATCACTAAGCAATAAATAATAAAAGCAAGATCAAATAAACTGATTAAAATTAAGCAAAACTAATAAGTGAGAACAATTTCTAAAACCCAAACAAGTTCATAGATTCTCTAGGTTGCAAAACAAGTAGCCACACATGGCTTTATTCAAATCCATAACAAAAAGATAAAACTCAGGTTCAAAGAAGAAAGAGAAAGAGGAAAGAAAATTTCTCCGTCGCCTCCACAGTCCTTCCGTCTTTCCGTGGAGATAAAGAAGAGAATTGAAACGCTCAGCCTCTGCTCCTCTGCTTCTTCGTCCCTTCCTTCTTGTTCTATGTCTCTCTATCTGCTCTTTTTCTTCCGTCTTTTTTTTTTTTGTCTCTGCCTCCCTATTTATAATAATTTAGATCTTTGGTCATTGATTCTCCTTTTCTTATTACAAAGATATCTCATATCTTGTAATTTACTCCATCAAATCACATAATTGATTTTGTTTATATTTTTCTTGCGTGAGACCACTGAATTTGACCGATTGCATATCCTCTTAATTGCTTTTTCTGCTTCTTTCCAAATCAGCTAATATTTCCTGCACAATAAAAATAGGATATTAGTAGATTTTATGTCGATTTATTCTTTGATCCCAAGTTTCATTTAATTATGGAAACGTTCATAAAAGATAATTAAATAGGTATATAATATCAATAATTACAATCAAATCTCATAAAATATACACCTATTTAATCATAAAATATATACTCATCAAACACCCCCACATTTAAACATTTGCTTGTCCTCAAGCAAAAGAAAAAGAATTCATTTTCTGAAAAGAATATTGCTTATGAAATTCCTAAATAGAGAGCAATAAACCCCCACACTTGGATCATATTATCAAATCTTATTTAAGTTAATGTTCTATAAAAATAAGTCACTAAGCCAAAAGAGTGTAACAATCTCTTAACGTCTCATGATCAAAAGATCGGCAAATAATAAGTTCAACCATAAGATTAGTAAAAGAATATTACGCTACTCAATTTCTCCAGAAAAATTCAAATGTCCCTACCAAACCAAGCTTTTCATTTACTTTATTAAGACTTCTCAGGTAGGAAATAACTCATTTTGCTTCTTTTTTTTTTTTTTTTTTTGGTTTCTTGAGCCGTTGTAGGTTCCCTTTTGACGCGACCCTGCACATGGGTGATGCAGCACCGGTTACTCAGTTACTCCAACAGGCACCTCAAGAGGTTTTTAGCCCAACTCATAACCTTCTTTGACTTTACCGTTTGACGTGAGTGCCGACATTGGTGATGAAGTGCCCCCGGTTACTAAGTAAGGTCTAGAGAAATCATTGGAGTTGTTTTTTTTTCCCGAGTCCTTTCCCTACACAAAAGTTTTACTTAGTTAGCACAGATCATCATCTAATTTTTTAAAGAAATCATGTAGCAAAATATTCTTGAACTAATAATTTGTTGATCATATTACAAACTAATCTCTATTCTCATCGTCCATCTCAAGATTGCAAAAAAACCTCAAGGCTTAGAGACTTGGTTAAAACATTTTTTTTCTATTTTAATTTTTGATTTGATAATATTCTCTAAGATGGGGAAAGCTTAAAATTAAGGTTAATCTTCAACAATGCAAAAATCTCAAATTAACAAAAATCTTTTCAATTGCATAAGGACAATCATAATTCAAAGAAATTATATCATAATTCCCCGGCAACGACGCCAAAAACTTGATGCTACCAAAAATTTAACTAAGCACCGCAAGTGTACGGGTCATGAAAATAGTAAGTGGCAAATCAAGGTCATCCCACAGAGACTCAATCAAACTGGTGACTAGGTGTCAAATTTCCTTTTTTCATTTAAGTTGAGCAAATAAGAAGTGTTTTCAATAGTAGTAAAACAAAAGAATTTAATAAAAACAAGCATTTTCAAAGAGAGAGATTCAAATATCAAAGAGGACAACCTAGAGATGCTAATTCCTTGTTTGTTTCTTAGATTTCATTCCTACCACATTAATTCTAACTTAATTTCATCAATTAATCTAGAGTATTAGTGTTTATAAGTGCCTGTCGATCCACTTATATACCTACCTCAAATAATTATACAATGTTTCACACAATTAATTAAGATGCAATTCAAATCGGGCTCACTCTAATTTGATTATGCGGAGCTTCTAGGTATATGTCTATCCTAGACGCAAATTAGATTAAAACCTAATTCCTTATTAGATTTAAAACTAATTCCACATTATTCAATCCCAAGGTCAATTTAGGATTCCCTTTTTCAAGTTCAACCCTAAATCCCCAAAACATGCTCAATGGTGATCAGTCAATAAGCAATAAATAATAAAAACAGGATTAAATAAACTGATTAAAATTAAGCAAAACCAATGTGCGGGAATAATTTCTAAGTCTCAAACAAGTTCATAGCACTTTAGATTGAAAAGAAAAATTAGCTACACATGGCTATAAGAAAATCCATTACAAAAATAAGAAATTCAGATTCAAGCATAACAAGAAGAAGAAGAAGAGGAAGAAGAAGAAGAAGAAGAAGATCTCAGAACAATTCTGTTTCTTGAATTGATATCACGCTCTTCTTCTTCTCTCCAGTAAAATCTCAAGCTCCAATATTCTTTCTTCACTGTGCCGTCTTGTGCTTCTCTCCTTGCGTCTTCTTTTTTTCTTTACGTCTTGTGCCTCTGCATGGTGCCACCTTCCTTTCTTCTTTTTTTTGCGTCCTGCGTGCTCTTTTTCAATGCTCCTCAGCCGTGCGTCTGTTTTTTTTTTTTTTTTTAAATTGGATGTCCGCCTCCTGTAGCTTCTAGGTTTCCATTCATTAATTGATTTCCCCAATATTTCCAAAACAATGAATTAGAAACAATGCTCCCTTGTGCTGCTCTATCCGTGACCTGCTTCATTTTTTTCCCCCCTTTTTGTGTGGTCCCCACCTCATCAATCCTTCAATGTTTCTAAAACAATGAATTGAAAACAAATCAACTAATTACTCCTCATGCTGCCTGATTGTACACACGAAAAGGAAATTATATAAGAATTGAATTCTTATTCTTATTATTATTATTTTTTGAAAACTTCCTCTTACTATTATTTATTTCCTAAACTCAAAAGCTTCTATTTTAAATTGAAATCTGTAACATCCCAATTTTCTAAAACGTTTTCGAACTATTTGATCAGAGTAGAGCATCAGAATAATTTTAAAAGAGCGAGTATCTGATAAAAACCTTCACTGTTGTAGTATTTGGTTGCTTACACAGCGGTACAGTAGTTTGAAAATAGTACAACAAAATAACGCTGAAATAAAAATTTCTCTGTCTTCGTCCCTGCGCTAGCTCCTTATCCTTGTCCTTGGTCTTGGTTCCTCCGGACCCTGACGCTATGTTAAGAACTAAGGTTCAATTACCATTGAACCTCAGGTAACGGTTAACCTCATGCTTATGTATCAAATATGTATGACAGATATCCATGGCAAAACAGCATTTAATCACATACAATATTCATATATTCACGTAATAACATTACACGGCCACTGCAACATGTATGTTATTACAGTCTGCACTATCTCCAGTGCCACGACGGCCTATCGTGTCCTCAGCGCTAGGAAAACTTAACGGCATTATCAAAACCATAACCCGTATCAAGTTGTATGTGTATGATCAATTTTCAAAATAGAGTTTCAGACTATCTATCACATATAAGCATACAATAAGCATCAGAGTTAGTGTTACAGTACGCGTCCGTACCTGAGTCGATAGTCTCGGTACGTAATGGATCGGTCTGCGTTCTTTCGGACAGCCTATCAGAGCAATATCGTCCTATTAATTTAAAGATAATATTCTAAAAGATATTTTGGCCACTATTGACTATTCTACCCTTGGTATTTTAAACCATTATTTTATTTTCTCATAATTTACTGAAAAACCGCTGGAATTATTGGGCAGAAATTTGCCTATCTTTGAAAATTCATAACTAATTCTAGAAAAATCGAAACGAAGATCCGTAACATGTTCCGGACTCCTTAGGATGTCTATTTTCCAGTAAAAATACCAGACTTTGCCCAGAATTTAAAAATCATTCCCAGATTTCACGCATTCATCCTCTGCACAGAATTTCCAGCATTTTCGTAGCCTAAACTTTGTGAATTTCTTTCTCACTGTACAGAGCTCATTTCAACATGTTATTTACAGATTTGGAAATCTCTATATGCCTACTTTCATCATGAATTTTCTCAGAATTTTTCAATAACATTTTCAACATGAAATATGCGTTTTTCTGTGACCCGTTCAGAAATCGTCTAACCGACGAATTTTCGCCAGAACTTCGTTACTACAGTGTTCTTAACCTGGAAATTTTGCAGAACTACTTCCTTCACTAAATTTTCGAAATGAAGCTATTTTTAACTATAAAAACATGAAACTAAAATTATTCTAGAATTTTAAAGATTAAAACTACTTCTATCTATGAATATAAACTCAAAACTAAAGAACTTTGCTTACCTAAAGCTTGGACTCCTTCAAGCTCTTCCTCCAACTCTCTCAACTCTCTCTCAAATAAGCAAGTGTTGCTTTGCTTGGTGTGAGGAAAAGTGAATGCCCAAAGGCCCTATTTATAGGAATTTCTCAAGGTAATTTGGTAAATAAAAGCAACTTCCCTCTTGTCAATTTTCCACCATTGGATCTAGGGCAACTTTGCAACTTCAAATCCTCACCACTCTCCCTCTCATCTGCCCTCTCTCTCTCTCTCTCCCTTCTTCTCTTTCTTCTTCCTTCTCCTAGAAGCTAAAACAACTTGGAGTGCAAGAATTGAATAGTAAGTTGTATCCTACAAGCTTTGACCAATTGGCACATGTGATGAAACTCAATTCCTTCCTCATGAAGCTCCCAAAACCGTGCCCCCTCTGAATTTTTGGGTTTTAGGTTTGTTTTGGGCTTTATTGCTTGGTTGGGCAAAAGTTTGGACTCCCAAAAATTGATCCAATGTGCATGGTTGTGGTAAAAAGCCCTAATTTAATCTCCTCTTGTTTATTATTTGATTTAGCTTAATTAAGTTTAATTTGTAATGCTTTTATTGATTACCAACTTAATTATGATCCTACTAAATCCATTTGTTTCAATCATTGATCCCTTGTTAAGCTTTAATATAGAATTTAACCGAAAATACTCCTAATTGTTGCTAATGTTTGCCATTAGATTAATTATGAATGTCAATTCAATTAATATTAATTTAGGTGCCCAATAATTATTCTTTAGCATTCCCTAATTACTTTAAACCTTTTCATACTCCTTTATGACTTATTCTTGAAAATATAAGAATTAAAGGTTAATATCTTTTTAAATATAGATTTAATTGTTCTTTACTTGTTGGAAATTCCCTATAATTGTTTTAGGTATTTTCATGATGTTTTATACTATTTTAGGAACTCCAATTTAATTATAGTCCTTAGAAATTTAAACAACTCTTGATTAGCCATTGGCTTTTAATTTGAATTATACATCTTTAATTATGCCTATTTTAATTTAGTTAAATTTAGTGTCTTCATTGTTGTAATTTCAATTGCTCATTAATTGTTATTATTCACCCCTTAATTGGGCTCAGTGTGATGATAACTCTTTAGGGCTTTCTATGAGTCAATTATGATTTTATGCATTAGTTGTGTTAATTAAGGGTATTTTAGTAAATTTCACATCTTAATAAGTTAATGATGCTTAATCAATTCCTTGATTATTAATAAAGATTTGGCACAATTATTTAATTTAGAATACCTAACTATTTATTATTTTTCTCCTATCTTGTTTAAGTATTCTCCATAGTTCCTTGTTGGTCCTTTTAATTCCATGTGAACCATAATTTAATTTGGTAATTATTTGCATTTTATGATATTTTATGGTTCCTAAAAGGATTCAATAATTAATTGCAAAAATCAATGCAATTACTTTAATTAATGTACAATTATTTGTCCAAACAATTATTGACACTTTCCTCTAATTTGTTTGAGATTAATAACATTTTATGCCCCTTTAAAATTTAAATATGAACTATGCTTCAATATGAAAATTATAGGATATTTTATGATCCCTAAATGAACTTAGAATATTTGAGTTGCTTTGGTTTATTTAACTCTAGGAGAAAATTCTCTAATTTTAAACTAGATAAACTATAATATCTTTGAGACCACATATTCACCTACTTTAATAGGTATCATTTAGTGGTTATGCTAAATAGGATTTTTAGGGTATTACAAAATCCCCTAAATGATGCATCTAGATTGATATCCCTTAAAATCATCATAAAATCTCTTTAATTTAGCATTGATGACTTCCTAAATATAACAAAATATATCACAAATCAATTAAAAATAGGAAGTCATCACACCCCCACACTTGCATCAAATCTTGTCCTCAAGATTTTTAAATTCTAAAACAACCAATTCATGAAAAGCAAAACAAACTTTCTCAGAAATCTTTTCCACCTTCCAAAAATGCAAGTAGCAAGGTAATTAATTTGGCAAGGATAAATCACAATAGAATGTCCCTCACAAGTGGAGTGTATACACTCATCTCTCAAAATATTCAAGGGCTTGTGTTTCACTCATGTCCACTTATTGTAGCTCATCCACTCTAGGCTTGTTCCTCATCTCCTTCTCAACTAAATTATTCCCTTACATACACAAATAAAACGGACTTTAACCGTAGATAAATACTTTAGTTAGTGCCAAGTAACTCAATACATAATATAAAGAATGAAGGGGGTTTTTTTTTTCTCTTTCTCTTTTTCCTGATTTTTTTCCCTTTTTTTTTCTTTTCTTGAGCCGTTATAAGTCCCCTTTTGACGCGACCCTGCACATGGGTGATGCAGCACCGATTACTCAGTTACTCCAATAGGCACCTCAAGAGGCTTTTAGCCTAACTCATAACTCTCCTTGACTTTACCGTTTGACACGAGTGCCAACATTGGTGATGAAGTGCCCCCGGTTACTAAGTAAAGTCTAGAGAAGTCATTGGAGTTGTGTGCATGTGTGCATGCATGTGTGCTTTTTTTTTTTTTCAACCCCTTCAATTTTCTTCTTCTTCTTTTTTTTTCTCACTTACCACTCACTAGAGTAACCAATACAAAAAAAATGTCCACCCATCTTTATGTATGTAAAGGATTTTTCTTTTCTTTTTTTTTTCTAGAGAGATTCAAAACAAGTTCTAGAGATAAAACTATAATGAGTGTACTCTCTCTTAAAAAAAAGGATGAATATTTGGGCTCAAATTCCTCACAGGTTCTTTGACATCCTAAAGTAAATTACCCAAACCAAATCTTTACCTCTTTACTAACATTTAAAGAATATAGAATCAATTCCCAATCAAATTCACTTCTTTTCATGTTCAAATTAACCCAGGGAAAAAAAATTGAGGAAATAGCAAGTTAAAATCAAGGATACCCTCACCCCCACACTTAAATGCCACATTGTCCTCAATGTGAACAAGTAACAAGAAGTAGTGGACGTGAAGAGCAACCATATCTGTGTAAGGGTAACACCAATCTTAGAGATTTTAGATTTCCACCAGTGGAACAGCTTAAGTGCTAGCAGTCACTCAATAGTTATCACAAATAATCATCACATGCATCTATAACTAAGAGGAGCACTCATTCCCAAGCAATATATCATCAACAAAGTGGGATATTTGTGATATCATCATTAGTTTATTAATCAAACTAAATAGTTTGAATAAAAAAATAAAAATAAAAACACTTTAAAGTAATTTAATAAATTTCCTTAATCTTTCTAAAAAAGTCCACTAGGTCTTATAATTAGGACCGGAGGGAATACTAATTAATTACTCATGTACATATGTACTTCTTATCCTCTTTGATCTTATTCCTGCAGGATATGTGTTAATGGTACTATAGTTCTATGTTGAGTGTATGATTTGTATGGTGTCACTGATCTTATCTTTGGAGCCATTCCCTCCATTAATTCACAGTAATAACATTTTTATTTGTTTCCCGCTTCTTGATAATTAATGATACAGTAGTGGTGACGCGCTATATATAGTTATATACTTAGTGTGTTTGGAGAGAATATAATTTATGATTTGTGAGGTAAATATGTAAGATGAGTTTTATCTCGATTTACAAAAAAGAATTTTTGAAACCACCGTTTTAGAATTATCCAAACAGTCACTAAATTAGCCTTCACAACGAACGAAACTTTACATATTTGCCCCAAACACATACGGAGTGATATGTTAACTAGCTAGTCCCCTTTATGCAATTGTTTATTTTAACATTAGAAACTCAAAAGTTAAAACTATCTAATGAACTATATTAATTAATTAAATTGTACTACCTTTGATTTTAAATATAAGACCCAGTTAATTTTTTTTTTGGAGGAAATGAAGCTAATTAAATTATTTTAAGATATTTATATTGATCATTTTTTTAAAATAATATATCTGACTTATAAACTGATATATAATTTAAACATATAAAACACATTATAAGATTAGATAACTTTTTTAACTTTCTTTATCTCTTTAACAGAAAAATCAACTAGGTTTTACATTTAAGATCGGAATACTAGTTCCCTTGGTGTAGGATATGCCACGAAGAGGATGAAGTTTCCACAATGGAGACATCCGGTTTGTGTTGTGGTAGTTTGAAGGTGATGAGGCCCTCTTTTATTACTTTTTTCCCCCCCAATATCTGAAATCTTTTTAGGTATATATGAATCTGTGTAATCATAATCATGGTCTTAAAATTTGATGAAATAAGTAATGTGGACCAACAAACATAGAAAAACTCACACTTAACACATTATTTTATTCCTTAAACCACATATTTTCCAGCATGTTAAACCAAATGGGTTGTTAAAGCATTGATCGGTTTATGATAAAATTTCAAAGAAATAAGAACAAATAATATCAAGGGAGCTGCTCAAGCAAGGTTGTATGTTTGAATCGTGTGGGTAGCTAGCAAACAAACATATTCAAAGATCAGTTATCTTCAATCTCCATTTTACATCTCAAAATTAATATTTGAATTTAATTAGATTATTTGACAGCTGAATGTATATTATTATACTTCTAACAAAAAAGAAAAAGAAAAAAGAAAAGCAGGAATACGAACGATTAATACCAATAACATGGCTGATGTTCATTCAGTCAAAGTAGTGTTTGGTATTAAATGATGAACAATCAAGAATGCATGTAATTAATATTCTACTAACATCTGTTGTAAGCAAGTAGTAAGGGACTTATTTATGAGAATTAAGAAAATAATATTGGTAGCTCTCCCTCCATGACCGTAGGCCCGATTCAGGGTGAATTCGGATTAGTCGAAACCGAAGGCTGAGTGGGCAAAAAAATACAAATAAAAAAGAATCTAACATCCAGCTCTTAAACTTATGCAAGTCGCCTTTTTTTTTTTTTTTTTTGGTCCAGGGTGTAGAAGCTGCAAATTTTTAACTTGAATGAAATAATTGAATTTTACATATCCCGATATTTATTTTACAAAATTACAAACACATATGGGTTCAAATGAAAGGATTTATATAAAAGTTCATCCTGTTCTTTTATAAAAGAACAACCATCAAAATCATGCCGTTAAAAAAATATTTGTTAATTTAAAACAATAAATGTGTCAAATATGTACTATTCTTTTCACTTATACACTTATTTACGAAGTAGTGTTTGGTATTAAATGATGAACAATCAAGAATGTATGTAATTAATATTCTACTAACATCTGTTGTAAGCAAGTAGTATGGGACTTATTCTTCTTTAACTAAGTCCTTGATCGGTTCGAGATATAAGAATTAAGAAAATAATATTGGTAGCTCTCCCTCCATAACCATAGGCCCGACTCAGGGTGAATTCGGATTAGCTGGAATCGAAGGCTGAGTGGGCAAAAAAAAAAAAACAAATAAAAAAGAATCTAACATCCTGCTCTTAAACTTATGCAAGTCGCTTTTTTTTTTTTCCCCAGGGTGTAGAAGCTGCAAATTTTTAACTTGAATGAAATAATTGAATTTTACATATCCCGATATTTATTTTACAAAATTACAAACACATATGGGCTAAAATGAAAGAATTTATATAAAAGTTCCTCCTGTTCTTTTATAAAAGAACAACCATCAAAATAATGCCGTTAAAAAAATATTTATTAATTAAAAACAATAAATGTGTCAAATATGTACTATTCTTTTCACTTATACACTTATTTATAAAGAGAGTATATAAGGAAAAATTTATTATTGAGAGATAATGAGTGGTATATATTTAAAAGGGGCAAAAAGGTAACATTAAAATTTCACACAAAAGTGATAACATATATATTAGGCAATAACTGAAAAGTAAAATATAAAGCGTAAAATACTCTAACTTCCTTGCATTTTGTCCTAATTATATAGACTTTCCATCTATTTTGAAAATATATACTTAAGTTCAAACTATAAACTCTGTTAAAGATTTTTATTTTTTAATTAAAATTAAAAATAAAATAAATTTTATTTACTGATTTACCCTTCATCATTACTAATCCCTAATTTTGGCTAAAATTATTCAAGTAATTTAATTAATATTTTCTCCTTTTTCTTAATTTATTTTTAGTTTTGCAAATAATTATCTGTTAATTTTTTTTTCATATTGAGATAAATACATAATTAATTTAATTAATGCAGACATAGAAAACTTAATTAAAATATGATTAATTTTTTTAATTGATGCATAATTAAATAAACGTGTTTAAAAATGGTTGCACAAAAATGTATTTAAAAAATTAAAATTTTAAATATCAGATTTACATTATTAATAATATATGGTGATTAAAAAATATTTCAATCATGATATCATTGTAAGGGAAAAAAAGAAAGAAATATATTTTTAGTCATTTAAAAGAATACAAAATAAATAAATTTCAATCAATATAATAAAATTTTTAAAATTTATAATATATTAAAAAAATAATAAATTTTATAAATGTATTGGAAATTGTGGCATATATGTATTAGAATTATTTTTTGTTTGCATAAGTTATTTTTAGGCAAATATAAATGTTTATTCATTGTTAAAAGAGCGGTATTTTGATTAAATAAAATGTTTAATGATCAAATTTAATGATTAACTAATGGTTGACCTCTATGTACCATGTATTTTATTTTTGAAAGAGGTCTATAAACATTTTCAAAATCGAGGGAAGGTATATATGATTTAGGTAAAATAAAGGGAAAGCACTTTACTCAAATATAAAAAGATCCACACAACTAATTTATTTCACGGCCACGAAAAACTTTAGCTAGCTTTAGCCTTTTTGTCCATATGTTGCTTCAGTTTGTCAGCAGCTTCCATCACTTCCAGCACCGTACTTACCACACTCACGGCGGTTCCAACCACCACCACCACAGTTGCCAACGTTGCAGCCACAGTTCTCATTGTTGTAGCCAGTTTTACGATCCAAGACATTATTCTTACCGCCTTGTATGTAATGAAGAAAACTTGAGAGCTCAGAACCATGGGATCGTTAATATATTCCACTCACAAGAATGATTCTTTTCTTATCAGGGCGGTGAATGATTCTATCTTATCTCTAATCGCATCAGATACTCTCTCTTTTGTTCATACCTTTAGAACAACATGCCAATCCCTTTACATTTTCCCATATTCTCCGTTTTGTTTGTTTCTGTTCCCCGTTCCCACTCACTTGGAAAACGGAACTACTAACTCCGTTGATCTTATATTATAATAAATATCAGATGTGCCAATTGGCATTTCATAACGATCCCATAATTCTGAGGTCTCAAGTTTTCTTCAGTCAGGAATTGGGACTTTCAAAGTTACCCATTGAATTACATACAAGGCGGTAAGAATAATGTCTTTGTTCATAAAACTGGCTGCAACGATGGGAACTATGGCCGCTGCGGTGGCAACTGTGGCCGCGGTTGTAAATACGGTGCTGGCAGTGATGGAAGCTGCTGATAAACTGAAGCAACATATGGACAAAAAGGCTAAAGCTGGCTAAAGTTTTTCATGGTCGTGTAATAAATTAGTTGTGTGGATCTTTTGTATTTTGTTTTTCAGTTATTGCCTAATATATATGTTATCACTTTGTGCGTGGGTTTTTACTTGCCTGTGTGCGTCTACTTAAATTTTTACTACCTCTTGTCCGTTCTTATAATATACTATCTTTGGTTCTAAATATAGAATATAGTTTGTAGTGCAATTTGTACTATAAACTGTCTTATCTTTAGAGCCCATTTGGTTCAAGGAAAATTGGGGGAAGGAAATGGAAAATTCCAATTTTTCGTCAAACGCGACACATTTTCATAAGAAAACGTTTTCTGGCGGAGCTCCATTTTCTTTTAAACATGAGAAAATTGGTTCCCACCTATTTTGGTGGAATCCATTTTCGAGCAGATGGAGAAGACCAACCTACCCTTTTTAGCGTCGAGTTTGCTGTCTGTATAAACAGCATTTTGTGCGGTGTTGGCGACGACAGTGAGGTCGATAATGCCATGACCATGTACTTATCCTACTTGTCCATGGAAAGTTTTGAAGAAGGCAACGGTGATGATGGTGGAGAGAGAAGATGATGGTGAAGAAGGAAAAAGACTTAGACACAAACGGGGATGAATTTTTCTGTGGGGATGAGAGGAGGAGACATAGACGCTTGCCATCAATTTTTCTGATCGAAGAGGATGAGAGAGTGAGATTTTTCCGATCGTGTTGAGCGAATGAAAGGAAAAGATACATTTTTATTAGGTCTTGATTTAGGTGATTTCCTTAATGGCGAACCGATGAGAGAAGTAAGTATGCGAGTGCACACTCAATTTGAGTGTCTACTGGAGTTCACAATTATGAATGCATTTGATAACAATTATGGTTCTATGTTCAGTGTTTGATTCGTATGGTTTCACTGATCTTATCTTTGGAGTTATTCCCTTCATTAATTCACAGTAATCACATTTTTACTTGTTTCTCCCGCTTCTTGATAACTAATGATACAGTAGTGACGCTCTAGTTATATATATATATATATATATTTTAAAAAGATGAATCTATCCCTATTCTCTAGGAGGCTTTTTGTTTGTGGGGTGGGGTACTTCATTAGCCTCACAATAAACGAAACTTTACATGATTGCCCCAATAAACATACGGAGTGATATGTTAACTAGCTAGCCCTATTTATGCAATTGTTTGTTTTAATCTTAAAACTTAAAAAGTTAAAACTATCTAATGAACTATATTTATGCAAATTTTACACAAATGGGTTCAAATGAAAGGATCCACATGAAAGTTCCTTTGGTCCTTTTTATAAGAAACAACTATCAAAATTATGCGGTTCAAAATGTTTATTTAAAGTAATAAATTGTGTCAAATATGTACTATTCTTTTTAATTATACCCTTATTTATAAAAAAAAGTACATGAGAGGTATTGTTTAAAAATGTATTGTTGAGAGATAACGAGCGACATTTATTTAACAAGAGTAAAAACGTAAAGACCGGTTTAAAATTTCACACAAAAAAGAAAATGTTCCTTGACGGGAGGGAATAATATAATAAAGTAAGTACACGCTAATTCTTGTTTTGATTTGGAATAGGAAAGAACAAGTATGGCTCAATAGAGTTAACTACAAGATTACATAAATAACAATTCAATTAAGTTCATCAGCGTTTTCTTCGCTCCATTCATCGAATTCTAATTAATATAATGTTCTTCACTACAAGTTTCTGTTATATATAATATATATATATTTTGAACACTAGTTTCTGTTATATATTCAAATTAAACACATAAAATATGGCATTGGTTATAATAATTTTCCTATATATATATATAATTTAAATTAAATTATTTTGCTACCTTAATCTCTATAAAAAAAAAAGTTAACTGGATTTTATATTATATTAAGGACATGAGGTAGGAAAAATATAAGTAGATGCACATGGGCATGTAAAAATCCACCTACAAAGTGATAAAATATATATTAGGCAATACAGTAACTGAAAAGCAAAATATAAAAGATCCACACAACTAATTTATTACACGACCATGAAAAACTTCAGCCAGCTTTAGCCTTTTTCTCCATATGTTGCTTCAGTTTGTCAACAGCTTCCATCACTACCAGCACCGTATTTACCGCACTCACGGCGGTTCCGACCACCAACACAACAGTTGCCACCTGTGTTACGATCCAAGCCATTATTCTTACCGCCTTGTATGTAATGAAGAAAACTTGAGACCTCAGAATTATGGGATCGTTATGAAATGCCAATTCGCACATCTGATATTTATAATAACATAGAGGCTGTTCTCAAAATCATCCAAACTTTTGGTATTCCATAGTAATTAATTAATTAATTACTCATGCATGTACTTCATTATTGGATTTCGTGTCCATCTTCGATATTTTATTAATGATAGTGTAGTTCTTAAGTTCAGAGTGTTTACATGATTTGTATTGGTTGAATATTTACGGAGCATGTAATACCTTAAAATTCATAATCATTATAGATATTATATTTTGGTAAATAATGCCTATTAAAAATAGGTGAATATATGGTCTCAAAATTAAGTAACATATTTATGTTAACTTAGGGAATTTTCTCTAAGAATTAAGGTAATTAAAAACCAAATTCTCTAATTTTATTTGGAGATCATAAAATACCACAAAATTTTCATATTAAAGCCTAGTCTTATATAATCATAAGAGCAATAAAATACTATGGAGATACTAAAATTAATTAAGAGAGATTAATCAAAGTTGAAGGGCTAATTTTAAGAGTATGATTAAGGAACATAAATATGATAAAATTGTCATGTTAAAACATGGTTCTTATGTAACCAAAATAATCAAGGAGTGTTATGAAACCACTTAAATTAATTAAAAGGAAAATTATCAGTAATTAGTGAATATGTGATCTCAGGATGTCCTGATTTATTTATTAACATTTAGGAGATCATAATATGTACTAGAATTCATATCTTAACCTCTAGACCTTATAAAATCATTTATAAGTTATATAAGGTTATAAAAGTGATCAAAATAATTAGAGAACAGAAAAATGAGTTGAAAGACAATTAAATTTATATTAATGGAATTAATTGCATAATTATTCATAATTGATCTTAAAATACCTGTATGACTTGTGAATACTCAAAATCAATTAGATAAAACTATCTATGATTAAATTAGGGGTTATAAAATATCATAAAATAGCATGAAAATCCCTAAACCAATTAGAGGAAAATTTCCAACAATTGAAGAACAATTAAATCTACACTTAAAAATATATTGGCTAAATTCTATATTAAAGCTTAACAAGGGATCAATAATTGAAACAATTGGATTTAGTAGGATCATAATTGAGTTGGTAATCAATTAAATTATTACAAACTAAACCTAATTAAGCTAAATCAAATAGTAAATAAGAAGAATTTAATTAAGGGCTTTTTGTCACAAACAATCATCATGGATCAATTTTTGTAGCCCAAACTTTTGCCCAAACAAATCAATAAAGCCCAAAACAATTAAAAAAAAAGAGAGAGATGAAGGAGGGGGGCGTATGATTAGAGGATTGGGGGGCAAGAAAATAAATCAAGCACATATGAAAACAAAGTCAACAACTTGTGTGTGAAGTTGGAACTATTCAATACTTGGTAAGCAAGTTTCTTAACTTCTTGAGGAAGTAGGACCTTAAATTTTCCCTATAAATAGAAGAGCAATCCTCTTCATTTCTTCACACCAAAATCCTTAGCAACATCTGATTCTAAGAGTGAAAGAGAGAGTGAGAGCCTTGGGAGAAGGAGGATCAAGAGTTCTAGGTAAGTTCTTAAGCTCTAGCTTTGAGTTTTTAGTTATTTTGTAGTTTAATCTTTAAATCTTCTAGATATAGTTGTTTTTATGTTCTTCTGAGTTTAAAAATAGCTTTGTTTCGAAAAATTAGTGAAGAAAGTGGTTTAGAAAAATTTCCCAGAGAAAAACACGAAAGTAACGAAGTTCTGGCGAAAATTCGTCGGTTAGACGATTTTTGAACTAGTAATAGAAATGCTCATATTTCATGTTGAAAATGATATTGAAAAATTTTGAGAAAATTCATGGCTAAATTAGACATATAGGGCTTTCCAAATACATAAAGAACATGCTGAAATGAGTTTTGCACAGTGAGAAAGAAATTCTCAAAGTTTATGTTGCAAAAATGCTGGAAATTCTGGGCAGAGAATGAACACGTGAAATCTGGGAGTTATTTTTGAATTCTGGGCAAAGTCTGATATTTTTTCTGGAAAGTAGATATCCTAAGAAGTCCGGAACATTTTACGGATCTTCGTTCTGATTTTTCTAGAATTAGTTATGATTTTTCGAAGTTAGGCAAAAATCAGTCCTAAATGCTGATAATCAGCGTTTTTATCCGAAAATTCAAAGGAAATAATGGAAAAATAAATACACCAGGGGTAGAATAGCCAATTGTGGATAATATATCTTTTAGTATATTATTTGTGAGTTAATAAATGCGATATTACCCTTATAGGAAGTCTGCAATCGTTTTCTGATCGACGTCATACCGAAACTACCAATTCAGGTACGTTCGCGTACTATAACATTAACTCTGATGCTTATGATATGCTCATATGTGATAGATAGTCTGAGACTCTATTTTTGAAAATTGATCACACGCATACAGCTTGATACGGGTTATAGTCTTGATAACGCCGTTATGTTTTCCTAGCGCTGAGGACACGGATGTACACCGTGGCACTGGTGAATAGTGCAGACTATAATAACATGCATATTGCAGTGGCTGTGTTATGTTATTATCTTGAATATGAGATACATCTGCTGTGTGCTGTTTGAATATATTTGCTGTGTGCTTATGTACTATACATCTGCTGTGTGCTTATGCATGGATTATTGCTGTAACGCCGTGAATATCTATCATATACTGTCAAATATAAACATGAGGTTAACCGTTACCTGAGGTTCAATGGCCATTGAACCTCAGCTCCTACTATATAGCTTCAGGATCTGGTAGACCGAGGGCCAAAGACAAGAATAAGGAGCCAGCGTGAGGATGTAGACGGAGAGAATTTTATTTGACTTTCGAACTATATTCAGACTATTGTACCGCTGTGTAAGCAGCCAGATACCACAACAGTGAATGTTTTATCAGATACTCGCCTTTTTGAAATTATTCCAATGCTCTACTCTGATGGAAAAGAAAAAAAAATTTATTCCGCTTTTAAAAATTGGGGTGTTACAGAGCAGTTGGCAAAAAAGAAAAAAAAGAAAAAAAAAAGAGAATATTTGCGGAGTAATTCACTTCATTAATTAACAGTCACATCATTATTTGTTTGCCGCTCACTTCATTAATATGAGTATGATACACTAATTAAACTCATTTTGTTATTTAGAAATAAAACTGGAGAGTTATATCAAAAATTACTCCAGGAGTTTTTTTTTTTTAAAAAAAATAAAAATAAAAATAACGAAGCTAGCCCTATTTTCCAAATGATTTATACCCGTTACACTTTGTACGTGCTCTTTCCCTACTTAAGATTGAAAGATTGGAAGTAATTAAGCTTGATGACTCACCATTGAATTTTAGTAAATCACATTTGGATTTGGACGATGATCAGTTGCCAAGGCTTTTGTATTTTGATCATTTGATGAAACTGATAATTATTGCTTGCACGGATTTTGAATGTGGCTTAATGCAGTTTGGGAAACTCCCAAAATTATTTTTTAAAAACCAAGAAAAAACTCATCTCACATCCCTCACAAATTGTAAAAACACTTAAAAATTAAAACAAACGGGTTAGCCTATTTATATCATGCTGAGAACTGTAACCGTTTTTTCTCACCAGCAGCGGTGCCCAACGACAACTGACAAATTTCTACCCTATTTTTTTTTTCCTGCTTTTTCTCCCTTAATTATAACAATTATGAATGCATTTGATAAGCAGGCTTCTTTTCAAGAGGAATGTAAATAATATTTGTAACGAAAAAGAAAAAGGAATATGAACAATACCAATAACAAGGCTGATGTCCATTCATTCAAAGTGTTCGGCATAAAATGATGAACCATCAAGAATGCAATCTCTTGCTCTTAACTTGAGCAAGTTGCTTCTTCTTTTTTGGTGTACATAACTTATACAAGTTGCTTTTGATCACAAAAAGGAAATCACAACTAATCCAACATACAGAAGAATCCACACCGTGATACTCCTTTAATCCCAAATTTTTCTAAGCTGAACCAGGTGTGACCATTGCCCAAACGAAAGTTAGTGAAAACAAGATCCAAGATCAATAATAATCTTAGTCCAAATGGAAGCAGCTAAGAATCATATCCTGTACAATCTCAAATAGGACCTTGGCTATTCTCTCTGGAGCAAGTGACCATAATTGAGGATTGAGAAAACCGATATTTGCCTTCTCTGTATTTTCTCAGCTAATTCTCCTCGGCCTGAAACATGAAAAACGTTGATGAGAAACTCAACTCATCCCCTAAAGTCACTGACATGATTTTAAAACATTTCATGGGAAAGAGAAGAGGAAAAGGAGAGGAAGGAGAGTGTATATAGAAGAAGAAGAAGGACAACAGATCGAGGCAGCCATTGATGGAGCTCGAGATTCAGAGAGAGAGCGAGGTTTTTGTCTTTACTCGTGGAGGTTCTGGTTTCTGTTGGGACTTAAGGCGGGAAAGCAAAGAGAAAGAGAGACCGATGAAGAGATCGTTAGACTATTCCTATAAAAAGAGGGAAATGCCCCTGCGAGCCTTATTATATCAGGCTATCTATCAGCTTCAATTTTTCAAAAAGAAAATAGTTTCTTTTTTTTACTTAAAAAATCTCCTAATACTTGGAGACAGGAGAAATAAGAAAGATGAGAGTGTCAAAGTAATTAAGTTTAGCATTAATTAATCTTTGTTTAATTCTTTGAATTTATATACTATGTACTTATGCACTTCTTATCCTCTTTGATCTTATCCCTGGATATGTGTTAATGATACTATAGTTCTATGTTCAGTGTATGATTCTTATGGTTTCACTGATCTTATCTTTGGAGTCATTCCCTTCATTTTTATTCACAGTAATCATATTTTTATTTGTTTCCTGCCTCTTGATAATTAATGATAGAGTCTTAAGTTATATATTTTTAAAACAATGAATCTGGCCCTATTTTCTAGGAGGCTTATTGTTTTGTGGGGGTGGGTACTTAAGTAGCCTCATAACAATCGAAATTTTACATGATTTCCCCAAACGCATAAAGGGTGATATGTTGGTATCAGCTGCTTTTATAACATAATTTACGATGTATGAGTTAGGTATGTGAGAGAAGTTACTTGCGCAAATGTGTTTTTCAAACACTAACTCAAGCATTAACAAGCTAGCCATCTTTATATATGCAATTGTTTTTCTTAATATTAAAACTCAAAAAGTTAAAAAGGAAAATCCTGTATAAAGACAAATGAAATAGAGAAATCTTATATAAGATTTGTAAACTCTATATTATGGTATTGGTTATAATAATTCTCAATACACACACATATGTAAATACTACTTTGATCCTATTTATAAGTTCATTGTGACCAAAAAATTTGGTCCTACTTATAAATCCTTTTTGACTAAATAAATGAGATTGCGACAATCTTACCTATAGTATCAATGAAAATAGAGAGGGAATAAAGAGTTGAAAGGTAGGTAAAGTTGGAAATGTACCCTATAATCATTAAGCCACCTACCTTTTCTTGGTATGTGTGATTTGGTCAAAAGTGATTTATAAATAGGACTAGAGTGGTATATACCACTCTGGTCCTATTTATAAGTCCTATTTTGACCAAATCACACATACCAAGGAGAGATAGTTAGCTCAATGATTATGAGATGAATTTTCAACTTTATCCTCATTTATGATTGGGTGCTTTCAACTTTTTCTTCTCTCTCTATTTTCATTGGTACAATTAATGTGGGCAAAATTGTCACAATCTCATTTATTTGGTTAAAGAGGACTTATAAATAGGACCAAATTTTTTTAGTCAAAAGGGACTTATAAATAGGACCAGAGTGGTATATAATTTAAAGTAATTTATTTAGCTTCCTTAATTTCTCATAAAAAGTCAACTGAATCTTATATTAAAAATATAAGGTACTAAGAATTTAAGTATTTGCACAATGGCAAGTAAAAATCCACCTACAAAGTGATAACATTTATATTGGGCAATAACTGAAAAGCAAAATATAAAACATCCGCACAACTAATTTATTACACGACCATGAAAAACTTCAGCCAGCTTTAGCGTTTTTCTCCATATGTTGCTTCAGTTTGTCAGCAGCTTCCATCACTGCCAGCACTGTATTTACCAGACTCACGGCTGTTCCGACCACCAACACCACAGTTGCCACCGCTGGAGCCACAGTTACGATCCAAGACATTATTCTTACAGCCTTGTGTGTAATGAAGAAAACTTGAGACCTCAGAATTGTGGGATCGTTATGAAATGCCAATTGGCACATCTGATATTTATAATAATATAGAGGCTGTTCTCATAATCATCCAAACTTTTGGTATTCCATAGTAATTAATTAATTAATTACTCATGCATGTACTTCATTATTGGATTTCGTATCCATTGTGTAGTTCTTAAAGTTCAGAGTGTTTAACTGATTTGTATTCGTTGAATGTTTACGGAGCAGTTGGCACGAAAAAAAAAAACAGAATATTTACGGAGTAATTCACTCCATTAATTCACAGTCACATCATTATTTGTTTCCCGCACACTCCATTGATATGAGTATGATACACTAATTAAACTCATTTTGTTATTTAGAAATAAAACTGGAGAGTTATATCAAAAATTACGCCAGGAGGTTTTTTATTTTTTATTTTTTATTTTTATTTTTATTTTTTAAAATTAACGAAGCTAGCCCTATTTTAATTATTCAGTCACAGGTATCCTCCTATGAACACATAAGGCTTTGAATTTCGCAACTTCAATCATTTTCCAAATGATTTATACCCGTTACACATTACACGTGCTCTTTCCCTACTTAAGATTGAAAGATTGGAAGTAAGCTTGATGATTCATCACCATTTAATTTTAGTAAATCACATTTGGATTTGGACGATGGTCAGTTGCCAAGCCTTTTGTATTTTGATCATTTAATGAGACTTTGATAGTTATTGCTTGCACGGATTCTGAGTGTGGCTTAATGCAGTTTGGGAAACCCCCAAACTTATTTTTTAAAAACCAAGAAAAAACTCATCTCACATTCCTCATAAATTGTAAAAACACTTAAAAGTTAAAACAAACGACAACAGACAAATTTCTACCTGTTATGAAACTAAGTAAAATAACAAGAGAAATTAAGATGAGGGAGATGAAGAAATGCGTGCAAGAGAAAAATGGAGAGCAAGTAGAGAGTGATTCTTCTTTTCTATTGTACTCTTCCAACCTTTAATACATGCCTACTATATATAGGCAATGAATCCTTAACACCATTACAAGAGTTACACAAAAGAGTAAATCTACATAATGGTATGTTATAGAGTTTTGTAAGTTATATAAACTCCCACCAAACCATTCATGTCATATGTTACATTGCTTTAAGTGTAGAAATCCCAAAAGACTCTTCTTGAAAAAAGGTTTTGGACATTCACACTAATATTGGAATATTTACAACACTCTCCCTTGAATGTCCATTATGAATGTGCCTTATTAAAAACTTTAACTAGGAAAAACCCAGTGGGATAAAAACCTAGCCAAAGAAAAGAGTACAACATCCATTGATACACTGTCCAATGCTGCATCATTAAAAACCTTTCTAGGAAAACCCAATGGGATAAAACCTAGATAAGGGAAAAAGAGTACAGCGTGTATCGACTCCCCCTCTTGACAACATCAGTTGAGATCTTTGAGTCTCCGAAGACCAATACCATGGACGAGTCTTTCAAAGATTGCTCCTGGAAGCGACTTGGTGAATAAATCTGCTAGATTTTTACTTGAACTGATTTGCTGGATATCTATTTCACCATCCTTTTGAAGATCACGAGTGAAGAAGAATTTTGGCGAAATATGCTTCGTTCTGTCGCCCTTGATATATCCTTCTTTAAGTTGGGCAATACATGTAGCATTATCCTCATATAGAACTGTTGAAACCATTTTTTCTGAAGATAAATGACAAGTTGTTCGTATATGATGTAATCCTGACCTTAACCACACACATTCTCGACTTGCTTCATGCATTGCTAGAATTTCTTCATGGTTAGATGATGTGGCTGATATAGTCTGTTTCATATATCGCCATGAAATAGCTACACCTCCACATGTAAACAGATAGCCTGTTTGTGATTTACCATCGTGTGGGTCAGACAAAAATCCAGCGTCTGCATAACCAATCAATTCATGCTTGGATACATTTGAGTAGTATAACCCCATGTCCATGATGCTTCTGAGGTAACGAAAAATGTGTTTTACTCCATTCTAATGCCTCCGTGTTGGTGCAGAACTATATCTTGCTAATAAATTAACAGCAAATGATATATCAGGACGTGTGTGTTGAGCAAGATACATTAGTGCTCCAATAGCACTAAGATATGGTACTTCTGGACCAAGTAGTTCTTCCTCACCTTCTTCAGTAATTATTTGAGGTCGGAATGGGTCTTTATCAACCTGTAAAGATCTTACAATCATTGGGGTACATAATGGATGCGACTTATCCATATAAAATCGCTCTAAGATCTTCTTTGTATAAGTTTCTTGATATACAAAGATCTCATTCTTTAGGTGCTCAATCTGTAGTCCAAGACAAAATTTTGTTCTTCCCAAGTCTTTCATTTCAAATTCTTTTTTCAAACAACTAATTGCCTTTTGAAGCTCTTCAGGAGTTCCAATGATATTGATATCATCAACATAAGCAGCAATTATAGCGAATTCGTTTCTAGATCTTTTCATAAAAATGCATGGGCATATTAGGTCATTTTTGTACCCTTCTTTCAAAAAATATTCCTTGAGACAATTATACCACATGCGTCCTGATTGCTTCAAGCCATACAAAGACTTATTTAACTTTATCGAGTATTGTTCTCGAGAATTCGAATTAGATGCTTCTGGCACCTTGAGTCCTTCAGGGACTTTCATATAAATATCATTGTCAAGTGAGCCATACAAATAGGCAGTCACGACATCCATTAAACGCAAATCAAGCCCTTCATTTACTGCTAAGCTAATCAAATAATGAAAAGTAGTTGCATCAACTACCGGTGAGTACGTTTCTTCAAAATCAATGCCAGGTCTTTGTGTAAAGCCTTGGGCTACAAGACGTGCCTTATATCTTATGATCTCACCCTTTTCATTTCTCTTTCGTACAAAAACCCATTTGTACCCAACTAGCTTTACATCTTCAGGTGTATGGACTACAAGTCCAAATACTTTTCGTTTTGCCAGTGAATTTAATTCTGCATTAATAGCATCTTTCCATAGGGGCCAATCCTTTCGCTGTTGGCACTCATTAATGGATTTTGGCTCATGATCCTCATTATCATTCATTACATCATATGCTATATGATAAGCAAAGATATCGTCAATGTTGACTTCATTTCAGTCCCATCGGATACCATTCATAAAATAATTTATTGAGATCTCATTATTTTCACATATTTCAGGTACCTGGGTCTCTTCTGGGATTATAACATCCTCTTCTGGAGATATCTCTACTGGAGATAATGACTCTTCAGGAGCTACCAACTTTTCTTGATTATCCTCAACTTGACCATCTATATTTTTAGCTCCTTTTCTCATTCGAGGATTTTAATCTTTGGAACCGATAGGCCTGCCACGCTTCAGGCGTGCTTTAGATTAATTTATAATAGGTTGTCCTTCAGGGACATCAATTCGAATATGAGCATTAGCAGCTGGACCATGTGACTTTGTCACTTTCTTTGGGTTAGTAAATGCTTCTGGCATTCAATTAGCTAAATTTTGCAAATGAATTATCTTTTGAACTTCTAGTTCACATTGTTTTGTACGATGATCAAAATGAGCCAATGATAATTCATTCCAGCTAATCTCTTTACCCAACTACTTATTTTCTCTCCCTAATGTTGGGAAAACCGATTCATCAAAATGACAATCTGCAAATCTTGCAGTAAATAAATCTCCTGTAGATGGTTCTAAATATTTAATGATTGAAGGAGATTCATACCCAACATATATTCCCATCCTTCTTTGAGGACCCATTTTGGTGCGTTGTGGTGATGCTACTGGCACATATACTGCACATCCAAAAATTCGTATGTGGGAAATATTAGGTTCTTGACCAAAAACCATTTGTATGGGGGAAACTTTTAGGTAATTAGTTGGCCTGATGCGAATTAACATTGCTGCATGCAAAATGGCATGGCCCCAAGCAGAAATAGGGAGATTAGATCTCATAAGTAAAGGTCTTGCAATAAGTTGCAATCGTTTAATCAATGATTCTGTGAGTCCAGTTTGCGTATGAACATGAGCTACAGGATGTTCAACATCTATTCCAAGGGACATACAATATTCATTAAAAGCTTGTGAGGTAAATTCACCAGCATTATCAAGACGTATTTTCTTGATAGGATAATCAGGGTAATGTGCTCTTAATCTAATCAATTGAGTAAGTAATCTCGCAAACGCCAGGTTGCGGGAAGATAATAAGCAAACATGCGACCATTTAGTTGATGCATCAATTAAAACCATATAGTACCTAAATGGTCCGCATGGTGGGTGTATTGGCCCACAAATATCTCCCTGTATCCGTTCTGGAAATGTGAGAGATTCACTTTCTACTTTGTTTGGTGAGGGCTGAATTATTAACTTTCCCTTGGAACATGTATCACATGAGAAATCATGAGATTGTGGTATTTGTTTACACTTCAGGGTATGTCCACATGAATTCTCAATTATTTGTCGCATCATGATTGACCCGGGATGGCCTAACTGGTCATGCCAAACATTAAATTCATTAGTAAACTTTTGGTTTACATTGGCAAACTGTCACACCCCTTTGGTATACCGACATTCGCAAGAGTAAATATGCACAGCTTAAAGGATAAACTAGTTCCAGCATAGTAATACTGATATTGAAGTCTGGTACATAATTGAAATTCATAAAAAGGTTCGTACAAGATTTAACCAGGACATAATATTTCAAACACAATGAGGGAAAATAAATCAGATCTCTGCTCCATCAAGCACCGTCAGTTATCCATATCCACCGCCTTATCACGTGAGCCACGACCGCTGTTAGGTTTCCGTCCTGAACTTTGGGGATTGTCTGGGATTCAAATGAATCCCAGTAGTAACGTTAATCACTCACATAAGATGCATGCACAATACATGGTAGACAACCAGTTGCAATAAATATAATTCACAATAATTTTCAAGTACAAAATTCAAATATGCAGTTTAACAATATTCAAGAACCTACCGGTTCATACGCACAGTACTGGATAATTCAAATACTCAAATGGGCTTTCACCCTTCTGCATAAAAATTCACTTATCGGAGTACCACCCCCGGCCTCAACCGTGATAGCATCCAGGGTTACCCCACATTCAAGGGCACTACCTCCCAGCTTATACCGGCGATAAGGTTAGAAATTCACAATTCAAATATCACAATGGTACGTACATGCATATAAAGGCACACAGAGTATGTGAGAGAAAAGTTACTACCTCAACTCCAATTAGCTAAAAGAAATTCACTGGTACTCGAACCACTTGACAGTCAACTCCTAAAATAGTATCATCATAAATATTAATCTTCACTATAATCCATTTCTTCCAAAATATCCAAAAGGGTTCTTTTCATCATTTAGAATCCTTGTAATCCTTAAATGATAAATCACCCATTTAAAATTATTATTGTAGCAATTTTCGGATTAATTCCCTTTTCTGTCCAGAATTTTCATTAATCTTTGAAAATTCATAACTAATTGTACAAAACTCGAAATGATGTGCTTCCAAAACCTAAATGTCCTTTGGTGAGTCTATTTTCACCGAAAAATATTCTCAACAGCCAAAAACGTCCACATCATTCCCAGTTTAAATAAACAACTTCGCTGACCAGCTTGAACTTCCAGTATTTTAGGCCAGATTGTAAAATCCATAACTCCTTGTACAGAGCTCTAAAAATTACATATTATATATCAAAAGAAATCTCTGGATGTCTACTTCAAAACTGGAAAATTTCATGATTTTTAGACACCATTCACTTGACCGAAAACCATTTACAATTCGACTGCCTTCCAAACCGTTAAAACTGGCAGTTTTGGTAGCTTGCTTAATTAATTCTTTTTGATTCTAAAAATCATTTCCAACCTTATTCTTACTCTATTTTCGTGGTAAACTCCTTGGTAATCTTAAAATCATCAAAATCCTTATGGTTTAACCACTTCTTAATTAATCCAAAATAATATATAAGAAATGATAAACAATTTCTTGAAACCAACTTCATGAAATGACTTAAGACAAGTTAAAACCTTTACTTACTTGTCTTACTCCTTAGGACTTGAGCAACCTCTCCTTCCTTATTGCCTCTTAAGACGCCTAAACTTCACTTCCAAAATATTCTATGAAAATATTTCACCCGCAACTCTCACCCTCTATCTCCTTGTGTTCTTTCTATACTTAGCCATTATAAATGACTAAGAAGCACACGAGAATGTGAGATGAGAACTGGCCGGTAATGACATGTATGACTAAATATATATTTAGTGCGCGTAATGATTCTCCCGTGAACAACAAAGAAATCACTCATGATACTCATTTATTTGTGCGTTGTGAGTCACCTTATCCATACTTGTTCCGGATGATTGAAATTTCCTACCTAATGGACATGTCGTTTGTGATAACAAGGCAAATAATGAAATGAAATAAAGTGGTGTGTGAGTCTTCCCTTCTTTTCTTTTATTCACGGAGGGATAAGGTATTTGTATGTTAGTGTGGAAAAGAATTGAATGAGTGTGGGGCATAGATGTCTTCATAACAATTAAGGGATCCGGACATATATATATTTGAGAGTGGAAATATGAAATGGATAAGAGACAAGAATCACGTGAAAGCATAGAGAAGGAATCCAAATTTATAATTAACAAACATGAGTGGAGGAATAATTGATTGGAATGAAGTGATAATAAATAAAAGAAGATGATAGTGATGAAGTAGGTAATAGATTGTCTCCTTGCTCCCCATTTCCTTCACGGTAGGTATGATAATTGAGAAAATAAGAATGGATGTTACAATTGTCCCCCCGTAAAAGAAATTTCGTCCCTGAAATTTGCTTCATCCCTTGTATACCGAGCCATAAACTCTGGATAATGGTTCTTCATGTCTTCTTCTGTTTCCCAGGTTGCTTCTTCAGGAGATAATCCCTTCCAGACCACTTTCACCATCCGAATACTTTTATTTCTGAGCCGCTTCTGAAGTCGGTCAATGATCCGCTCAGGCTCAACCACATTTGTATGGTTATCTTGTACATCAACATCTTCGTACTCGATAATATGTTCAGGGTCTGGTATGTACTTCTTCAACTGTGATACATGAAAAACATTATGAAGTCTACTCAGATTTGGGGGTAATGCTATTTGGTATGCCACTGATCCAAATTTTGCCAAGATCTGAAATGGGCCAATGTAACGAGGACTTAGCTTCTTCCTCTTGATCGCTCTTCCAATTCCAGTTACTGGTGATACCTTCAGGAACACATGATCTCCAACTTCAAATTCTAGAGGTCTTCTCCGTTTGTCAGCATAACTTTTCTGTCGACTTTGTGCTGCTAGGAGCCTCTTTCTTATAAGCTTGATATGTTCTGATGTTTTATCCACATAATCTGTTCCATGCAATTTTCTGTCAGACAATTCTGTCCAACACAAGGGTGATTGACACTTCCTTCCATACAGTGCTTCATACGGAGCCATTTGAATGCTTGCATGATAGCTGTTGTTGTAAGCAAATTCAGCCAGTGGAAGGTTACGGTCCCAATTACCCTTAAAGTCTAATGCACACGCCCTTAGCATGTCTTCCAACGTCTGTATAGTTCTTTCCGATTGTCCATCTGTCTGAGGATGATAAGCCGTACTATATCTCACTTTTGTACCCATGGCTTTTTGTAAAGCTTTCCAAAATCGAGAAGTAAAGCGAGGATCTCTATCGGAGATAATAATCTTTGGTACACCATGAAGTCTTACTATCTCTTTTACATAAATTTCTGCCAACTTTGCAGGAGAATAGTTGACACCAATGGAAAGAAAATGTGCCGACTTGGTGAGACGATCAACAATTACCCAGATCGCATCATGATTCCTGATCCTGGGTAATCCCACCACTAGATCCATCGTAACGCTTTCCCATTTCCATTCAGGAATCTCCAAACTTTGAAGAAGTCCTGGTGGTCGCTTGTGTTCAATTTTAACCTTTTGACAAGTAAGACAACGGGTTACGTATTTAGTCACGTCACTCTTCAGTCCTGGCCACCAAAATTCAGACTTCAAATTATGGTACATCTTGACCACCCCTGGATGAAGAGTATACTTGCTTTTGTGCGCCTCATCCAATATCTTTAGTCTCAACTCAGGTTTCGGTGGTACATAAATACGCTTCCTGAATCTGATTAGTCCACTTGGAGAAAGATCAAAATCCTGAGCTTCTCCACGTGAGATCTTTTCTCGAATGGAGCTTGCTAGTTCGTCTTGCCTTTGAGCTTCTACAATTTCTGCTCGTAGATCACTTTCCCCTTGACTAACACTAAGGTTAGCAAGTATCACTTCTTTGCGCCTTCTCGAGTTTAAAATTACCTGATTTAACAAATTCAAATCTCGAAAATTTCCTAGCAAATTCCGTTCTTGAACCATCATATATGCTACCTGCACTGCCTTTCTACTCAGAGCATCTGCAACAACATTAGCTTTTCCTGGATGATATTTGATTTCCAAGTTGAAATCTTTCAACAACTCCATCCATCTACGCTGTCTCATATTCAATTCTTTCTGATCAAAAAGATACTTGAGACTTTTGTGGTCGCAGTATAATTCAACATTAGTACCGTACAGATAATGCCGCCATATCTTCAAAGCAAACACAATTGCTGCAAGTTCCAAGTCATGAGTGGGATAATTCAATTCATGAGGTTTCAGCTGTCGAGAGGCATACGCCACCACTCTGCCCTGCTGCATCAGGACACATCCCAATCCTTGCTTACTAGCATCACTATAAACCACATAGGTTTTACCGGGATCTGGGATAATCAAAACTGGTGCGGACGTCAATCTCTCTTTCAGCAGCTTAAAGCTTTCTTCACAACGCTCATCCCACACGAATGACTGGTTCTTTTTTGTAAGCTTTGTCAATGGCGAGGCAATTCGGGAAAAATTCCATATAAATCGTCGGTAATAACCAGCAAGACCCAGAAAACTGCGTACTTCAGTCACAGTCTCTGGCCTCTTCCAATTCAGTACTGCTTCCACTTTACTGGGATCTACAGAGACCCCTTCTTGTGAGATGACATGGCCAAGAAATCTAACTTCTTGAAGCCAAAACTCACACTTGCTCAACTTAGCGTAAAGTCGCTTGTTTTTCAAAATATTCAACACGATCCTCAGATGATTCTCATGCTCTTCGCTGCTCTTCGAGTAGATTAGGATGTCGTCGATAAAGACTACCACAAACTGATCTAGGTATTGACGGAAGATTCGGTTCATGTAGTCCATAAACACGGCAGGTGCATTGGTCAAACCAAACGGCATTACTAAAAATTCATAATGTCCGTATCTGGTTCTAAAAGCTGTCTTTGGAACATCTTCAGCTTTTACTCGTAGTTGATGATAACCCGAACGCAAATCGATTTTTGAAAATACGCTAGAACCAGCTAACTGATCAAGCAAATCATCTATTCTGGGGAGAGGATACTTATTCTTGACGGTCACCTTGTTTAATTCTCGATAATCGATACACAATCTCAGGCTCCCGTCTTTCTTCTTTACAAATAACACTGGAGCTCCCCATGGTGAAACACTGGGTCGTATAAACCCTTTCTCTAGTAATTCTTCAATTTGTTTCTTCAGCTCCGCCATCTCGTTAGGTGCCATTCGATATGGTGCTTTAGATATTGGTCCAGCTCCAGGCAAAATTTCGATGCCGAATTCTACTTCTCTTTCCGGAGGTAGTCCACTAATGTCTTCCGGAAATACCTCAGGAAATTCATTCACAACTGGAATATTTTCAAGTGCAGTCCCAGTTTCTGTTTGTACTGAGAAAAACACAACATACCCTTGGCAACCCTTTCTCAAACACTTCTCAGCTTCATCTACTGAGAGGAAATTCATATTTACATCTTTACTAATATCTCTCTGCGGATTTGGATATACAATCCTTTTATTTCCGCAGTCTAACAGCACATTATTTGCTGTCAACCAATTTAAACCAAGTATAACATCTATACGATGAAGTGGCAAACATATCAAATCTACCACAGAATCATGGCCGTCCACATTTACAATGCAATTCAAACAGACATCAGCAGTCAAAGATTTAACACCAAGTGGTGTCGTCACAACAAGATCATAAGGCAGTTTGTGGATAACCAATCTTAGCCGACTAACACAATCATATGATATAAAAGAATGACTAGCACCCGTATCAAACAATGTTTGTAACGTATTTCCATGAAGAAGAATGGTACCTTGAATCATCTCCGGAGACTTTCTAGCCTCCTCATGCGTCATAGCAAATATTCTTCCAAAATTCTGTGGCCTCCTCTCTGTGGCACGCTGTGGGCAATCCGAGCTATAGTGACCCGTCTTGCGACAATTATAACAAATGATCTGCCCGCTACAATTCCTGCCTTGATGGAATTTACCGCATTGAGGACATGGTCTAGGCTCTGCTGGCTTTTGATTGATACGTTCGCTAGACTGAACAGGTTTCTTATTACTTCCTTGGAATTTGGTCCCTGCCCCTTTTCTTTTCTGGGAAGAATTCCTTCGGCTGGACTCACCTTGATTCGTAGTAACCTCAGGCAGCTGCAAATCCCTCAGATTCCTCTCAACCATCCTGCATTCCTCAATTGCAAGACTAAATTTTTGGAATTTACGGGAGACCAGCTCTTTTCTCAGTTCATATTTTAACCCCCTAATCAACCTTCCTGACTTCCATTTCTCGTCATTACTGATTTTCAAAGTTGAAGAGTAACGAGCTAGTCGGTTGAAACGACTCAGATATTCATTAAAGGACTCTTCTTTACCCTGTTGTATAGCCAGGAATTCTAACTCCTTCTCGTCCCTAGTGGATTCAGGAAAATACTCTTCATCGAACTTATCTTTGAAAATTTCCCAGGTGATGGGGACATTCTGAGCCCGCAGAATTAATTCCGTGTTCTTCCACCATCGATCAGCATCACCTTCCAATTTGTAGATTGCCAATTCAACTTTCCTTTCTGTAGGGCACCGCATTACTCGAAAAATCTTCTCCAATCTAAGCACCCAATTCTCAGCTACTTGGGGATCAAAACTCCCGCGAAAAACTGGTGGTTGATGCTTACAGAATTTGGTGATCCAATACTGTTCATCCTCCTCCAGTTGCATCCTATCAGCTACAGGTTCATTCTGCTGAATCTCGGGTTGAGTGGATCTTTCCCCTTCCGCAGTTGCAGCTCGCTGTCCACCCTCGTTCTGCCTAGCCTTTACTTCACGCATTTCCTCCTGTAGTTTATTTATCATCTCCATCATTTGTTGCACATAGTGAAGAGGACCTTGTTCTGGTATATTCTCCTCTTGTGCCCGCTCTTGTTCATGTGATTGTTCTCGCTCCTGTTCTTGTTCATTTGGCCACTCTTGAGCCTGCACTTGCTTACGTGGTCTGCCTCTACCACGACCTCTGCCTCTGCCTCTGCTACTGCTACCTCCTCGAACATTCACCATAATGTCTTTTCACTATTCAAGTGCATATTCTTGTTAATATCAATTTAATTCAAAATCCTCAAATAATGACATACACATGCCATTCTATATATACCACTACACACTTTTATCTATCCAAAACTTTATCAGTATACTATCCTGACATTGCCGGAACTAAGGCTCTGATACCACGAATGTCACACCCCTTTGGTATACCGACATTCGCAAGAGTAAATATGCACAGCTTAAAGGATAAACTAGTTCCAGCATAGTAATACTGATATTGAAGTCTGGTACATAATTGAAATTCATAAAAAGGTTCGTACAAGATTTAACCAGGACATAATATTTCAAACACAATGAGGGAAAATAAATCAGATCTCTGCTCCATCAAGCACCGTCAGTTATCCATATCCACCGCCTTATCACGTGAGCCACGACCGCTGTTAGGTTTCCGTCCTGAACTTTGGGGATTGTCTGGGATTCAAATGAATCCCAGTAGTAACGTTAATCACTCACATAAGATGCATGCACAGTACATGGTAGACAACCAGTTGCAATAAATATAATTCACAATAATTTTCAAGTACAAAATTCAAATATGCAGTTTAACAATATTCAAGAACCTACCGGTTCATACGCACAGTACTGGATAATTCAAATACTCAAATGGGCTTTCACCCTTCTGCATAAAAATTCACTTATCGGAGTACCACCCCCGGCCTCAACCGTGATAGCATCCAGGGTTACCCCACATTCAAGGGCACTACCTCCCAGCTTATACCGGCGATAAGGTTAGAAATTCACAATTCAAATATCACAATGGTACGTACATGCATATAAAGGCACACAGAGTATGTGAGAGAAAAGTTACTACCTCAACTCCAATTAGCTAAAAGAAATTCACTGGTACTCGAACCACTTGACAGTCAACTCCTAAAATAGTATCATCATAAATATTAATCTTCACTATAATCCATTTCTTCCAAAATATCCAAAAGGGTTCTTTTCATCATTTAGAATCCTTGTAATCCTTAAATGATAAATCACCCATTTAAAATTATTATTGTAGCAATTTTCGGATTAATTCCCTTTTCTGTCCAGAATTTTCATTAATCTTTGAAAATTCATAACTAATTGTACAAAACTCGAAATGATGTGCTTCCAAAACCTAAATGTCCTTTGGTGAGTCTATTTTCACCGAAAAATATTCTCAACAGCCAAAAACGTCCACATCATTCCCAGTTTAAATAAACAACTTCGCTGACCAGCTTGAACTTCCAGTATTTTAGGCCAGATTGTAAAATCCATAACTCCTTGTACAGAGCTCTAAAAATTACATATTATATATCAAAAGAAATCTCTGGATGTCTACTTCAAAACTGGAAAATTTCATGATTTTTAGACACCATTCACTTGACCGAAAACCATTTACAATTCGACTGCCTTCCAAACCGTTAAAACTGGCAGTTTTGGTAGCTTGCTTAATTAATTCTTTTTGATTCTAAAAATCATTTCCAACCTTATTCTTACTCTATTTTCGTGGTAAACTCCTTGGTAATCTTAAAATCATCAAAATCCTTATGGTTTAACCACTTCTTAATTAATCCAAAATAATATATAAGAAATGATAAACAATTTCTTGAAACCAACTTCATGAAATGACTTAAGACAAGTTAAAACCTTTACTTACTTGTCTTACTCCTTAGGACTTGAGCAACCTCTCCTTCCTTATTGCCTCTTAAGACGCCTAAACTTCACTTCCAAAATATTCTATGAAAATATTTCACCCGCAACTCTCACCCTCTATCTCCTTGTGTTCTTTCTATACTTAGCCATTATAAATGACTAAGAAGCACACGAGAATGTGAGATGAGAACTGGCCGGTAATGACATGTATGACTAAATATATATTTAGTGCGCGTAATGATTCTCCCGTGAACAACAAAGAAATCACTCATGATACTCATTTATTTGTGCGTTGTGAGTCACCTTATCCATACTTGTTCCGGATGATTGAAATTTCCTACCTAATGGACATGTCGTTTGTGATAACAAGGCAAATAATGAAATGAAATAAAGTGGTGTGTGAGTCTTCCCTTCTTTTCTTTTATTCACGGAGGGATAAGGTATTTGTATGTTAGTGTGGAAAAGAATTGAATGAGTGTGGGGCATATGATGTCTTCATAACAATTAAGGGATCCGGACATATATATATTTGAGAGTGGAAATATGAAATGGATAAGAGACAAGAATCACGTGAAAGCATAGAGAAGGAATCCAAATTTATAATTAACAAACATGAGTGGAGGAATAATTGATTGGAATGAAGTGATAATAAATAAAAGAAGATGATAGTGATGAAGTAGGTAATAGATTGTCTCCTTGCTCCCCATTTCCTTCACGGTAGGTATGATAATTGAGAAAATAAGAATGGATGTTACACAAACTGCTGGTTTGTATTGGTAAACTTCTGATTTATATTAGTAAACTTCTGGTCTATAATAGCATGTGTTTCAATTGTGCTTATAAATGTATAATACAAACCAGAAGAGAAAGCAGGAAAACTTTCTAACATGCATTTTCTACCAGAAACAATATTTGTGATAGCAAGACATTCCTGATCATTTTTAGTTGTTGTTTCTATATGATATCCATTTCTGCGGATATCTTTGAAACTTAATAAGGTTCTCTTAGATTTGGTAGAATAAAATACATTATCAATACATAATTTTGTTCCTTCAGGTAACAAAATATTAGCTCTTCCGGAGCCTTCAATCAAATTTATACTACCAGATATAGTCTGAATATTGGCGTCTTGCATTATTAAGGAAGAGAAATATTTATCATTTCTTAGTATGGTGTGGGTTGTTGCGCTATCAACGAGACACAAATCTTCAGGATTGATGCTAATAAGATTCGTTCTTCATTAAAGGATACATGAAAATAAATAAAAGCATAATTAAAAGAAATGCATATGATAGAAGAAAGTTTAAACATACTAAAACCAAACAGTTCCAAATAGGAAAAGATAATTTATACTAAGAAATCAGCAACATCCAAATGGGTAGAATCAACATCTTCAAACTCAGAATTTTCAACCTTATCAATATTCAAATGAGTAAAATAAACATGCTCAAACTTGGAGTTCTCAACATGATTTACTTCAATCTTTGACCCTTTACAATTACTTTTAAGTGATTCTTGATAAAGTTCAACTAAGTGTTTTGGCGTACGACAGGTACGAGACCAATGACCTTTACCACCACAACGATAACATACATTTTCAGAATGCTTCTTATTTCCACTAGTTTCCCTCCTGGGGTTCTTTTCAATCTTCCCCCTTTTAGGGTGAGAATTTGATCCACCACGACATGGACCACGACCACGCCCACGCCCACGGTTGTAGGCACCTTTACGTCCACGTCCTCGGCCACTAAAATATCCATTACTTACTACATTCACTTCTGGGAATGGAGTTGAACCTGTTGGACGGAATTCATGATTTCTCAATAAAAGCTCATTGTTTTGCTCAGCTACAAGGAGACAAGAAATTAATTCAGCGTATTTCTTGAAACCTTTTTCACGATATTGCTGCTGCAGGAGCAAATTGGAGGCATGAAATGTGGAGAATGTTCTCTCTAACATATCTTCATCAGTAATCTTTTCTCCACATAACTTTAATTGAGAAGTAATTCTGAACATGGCCGAGTTATACTCGCTCACAGTTTTAAAATCTTGTAAACGCAGATGCATCCAGCAATAACGAGCTTTTGGAAGGATGACCATCTTCTGGTGATCATACCTTTCTTTTATATTCTTCCAAAGAACCAGTGGGTCTTTCACTATCAAATATTCAATTTTTAAACTTTCATGTAAATGGTGGCGAAGGAAAATCATGGCTTTGGCTTTATCTTGATTAGATGCTTTATTTCCTTCTTTAATTGTGTCTTCCAGACCATGGGCATTCAGATGGATTTCCGCATCCAGCATCCAAGATAAATAATTCTTTCCGGTAATATCAAGAGCCACAAATTCAAGTTTTGCAAGGTTTGTTGTGTTTGTCATGGCTCAGACTAATTAAAAATAAAATAAAATAAACAAGAATTATTAACATAGAAATACTAATGATAATAAGATGAAATTTAGAAACACAATAAGTAAAATATAATAATAAGGATTAAAACTTTATGGCTTCGAGCCATATAGTTCTCATAATGAGAAATTAAATTTATGTGGCTTCTGGCCATAAAATTAAGAAACTAAAATGATAGGACTTCTGGTCATATAATTTTAGAATAGGAAAATAGAGGTGTATGGCTTCTGGCCATAATAATATTAATAACATAAAAGAGATTGCATGAAATATAAAATAACATAACATTAAAAGTTAGCAACAATAACATAGCAATAAAAGTAAAATGTTATGTTAGCAACAATAAGAGTAAAATGTTATGTTAGTAACAATAAAATAAATGTTATGTTAGTAACATAAAAGTAAAATGTTATGTTAGCAACAATAATATAAATGTTATGTTAGAAACATAAAAGTAAAATGTTATGTTAGCAACAATAATATAAATGTTATGTTATGTTAAAGTTAGTAACATATATTGTGCAAAAATAAAGCATTATGCAATAATGTAAATAGTAAAACAATCGTAAATTACTATGCAATTGCTGTGCATGAATAAAATTGATGGATGAATAATGATAAATACTAAAAGTACTATATAAAATAGTAAATAATCTCCAATCCTAACTATGGAACCCGATATATAAAAACAATCGGTAAAAGAATATTTTCTAAATTCCATATAGTGGTTTAGATTATCCCAGATATATAAATAAACATATAATAAAATCATTAAAGAAAGTAGATGAAATCGTCAAAGAAATTATACCTTCGTTATAGCAATCGTGCTGATAAAGTGTTATGAAACTAAGTAAAATAACAAGAGAAATTAAGATGAGGGAGATGAAGAAATGCGTGCAAGAGAAAAATGGAGAGCAAGTAGAGAGTGATTCTTCTTTTCTATTGTACTCTTCCAACCTTTGATACATGCCTACTATATATAGGCAATGAATCCTTAACACCATTACAAGAGTTACACAAAAGAGTAAATCTACATAATGGTATGTTATGGAGTTTTGTAAGTTATATGAAACTCCCACCAAACCATTCATGTCATATGTTACATTGCTTTAAGTGTAGAAATCCCAAAAGACTCTTCTTGAAAAAAGGTTTTGGACATTCACACTAATATTGGAATATTTACAACACTACCCTATTTTTTCCCCCCTGCTTTTTCTCCCTTAATTATAACAATTATGAATGCATTTGATAAGCAGGCTTCTTTTCAAGAGGAATGTAAATAATATTTGTAACGAAAAAGATAAAGGAATATGAACAATACCAATAACAAGGCTGATGTTCGTTCATTCATTCAAAGTGTTCGGCATAAAATGATGAACCATCAAGAATAATGCAATCTGTTGCTCTTAACTTGAGCAAGTTGCTTCTTCTTTTTTGGTGTACGTAACTTATACAAGTTGCTTTTGATCACAAAAGGGAAATCTGAACTAATCCAACAGAAGAATCCACACCTTGACACTCCTTTAATCCCAACATTTTCTAAGCTGAACCAGGTGTGACCATTGCCCAAACGAAAGTTAGTGAAAACAAGATCCAAGATCAATAATAATCTTAGTCCAAATGGAAGCAGCTAAGAATCATATCCTGTACACTCTCAAAAAGGACCTTGGCTACTCTCTGTGGAGCAAGTGACCATAATTTAGGATTGAGCAAAACCGATATTCGCCTTCTCTGTATTCTTCTCAGCTAATTCTCCTTGGCCTGAAACACGAAAAACGCTGATGAGAAACTCAACTCATCCCCTAAAGTCACTGACATGATTCTAAAACATTTCATGGGAGAGAGAAGAGGAAAAGGAGAAGAAGGAGAGTGTGTAGAAGAAGAAGAAGGACAACAGAGGCAGCCATTGATGAGCTCGAGATTGAGAGAGAGAGAGAGAGGTTTTTGTCTTTACTCGAGGAGGTTCTGGTTTCTGTTGGGACTTAAGGCCGGAAAGCAAAGAGAAAGAGAGACCGTTGAAGAGATCGTTAGACCATTCCTATAAAAAGATAGAAATGCCCCTGCGAGCCTTATGATATCAGGCTATCTATCAGCTTCATTTTTCAAAAAGAAAATAGTGAATTTTTTTTCCCTTAAGAAAATTTCCTAATACTTGGAGACAGGAGAAATAAGAAAGATGAGGTGTCAAAGTAATTAAGTTCAGCATTAATTAATCTTTGTTTAATTCTTTGAATTCATATACTAATTAATTACTCATGAACGTATGTATTTAATAGGGAGAATTTCATATAAAGATAGTTGAAATAGGAAAATTCTATATAAAGCTGGTAAACTCAACAAATTTTAAATTGGGTCAATGATTCAATCTTAGATATTTAAATGTTAGTTATTTTCTAATAATACCTCTAACTCATGGTCCCAAAAAACAAAAAAAACAAAAAGAGGAAAGGAAGAGATAGAAATTGGATGTTGCACTCCTTATCATTGTCGCTCTCTCTCATGTGCCTTGAGGAGCGTGTGAACGAAACCATAAGAAGTTGCCGCTGTTTCTATCATCATATTGTCATTTAGATGTTTCATCAAGGGTAACCCAAAATCTGTGTCTTATCACTTGGTTGAAGACGATGGGGAAATATAGGTTTCTGTGTATTTAACCATAATTAACAAACCATCAACTGTACCTACAACAGATTGGCTTGTGGGATATAGAAGTCTTTTGAGGTGAACAATTGTGTTTTTGTTTATGTTAATGAAGAAAGGGTTCAGGCGAGAATATGACCATTTAGGGCAAATAAGAAGCCATTGAATTTGAGGATTTGGATGACGTTTGCTTTCTATGGCACTTTTAAGCATAGCATTCCAGGATAAAATTTGACGTACAAGAGTGAATCACCTCTCTGAGGAATACATTAAACCCAAAAAAGGGGATAGAAAACCATGCACGAACACTAATTAAAGAAAAATTAGAAACCTAGAAAGTGAAGGAATATACCCCTACTAGAAAAATGTAAATCAGCGACGGAAAAATATCCGTCGCTAATTTGCGACGGAAATGGCATTCTGTCGCTAAAAATCAAAATTTGCGACGGACGAGGAAGTCCGCCGCAAATTTTGCGACGGATGAGGACTTCCGTCGCAAATTTTGTGACGGATTAAGGAAACCGTCTCAAATTTTGCGATGGACCTTTTGTCTGTCGCAAACTTTGCGACGGAATTAGTGTTCGTCGCAAAAAGGCGGACAAAAAGTCCGCCTTTTTTGCAAAAGTTTGCGACGGACACAGTGTCCGTCGCAAAATTCTAAGTCCGTCGCAAAAAGGCGGACAAAAAGTCCGCCTTTTTTGAAAAAGTTTGCAACGGACACATTGTCCGTCGCAATCAGGCGGACTTTTTGTCTGCTTGTTGTCAGACTTTTTGTGACGAACGTGTAGTCCATTGCAAACTTCTTTTTAATGAGGCACCGAGACGGTGCCTCATTTTACTCCCCTCCCCCACGCGTTTTTCTTCTTCTCTCCCCACGGTTCTCCTCCTCCCGTCGCCGGCGGCGCCTCTCCCCCCTGCTGTCGACGGCTTTCCTCCTCCCTTGGGGTGACGCCTCTCCTCCTCTTCCTTGACGCCGACGGTGCTTTTTCCGGCGATTGGTTCCGGTAACCTTCATCTCTTCTCTCTTTTCATTTTGTTCTTCAATTTCAACCAATCTTCTTTTTTGTTTCCTCTGTTTTTAAACCTATTTTTCTTTTCTTATTTCTCTTCTTTGTTCATATATTGTGCCGGAGAGTGACCAGGAAAGCACTACGATCTTTATACAGAGATAGGAAAGAAGTGTCTCAAATATGGTTTTCCAGCATATGATTTGATTCATATAAGAAGTAGAGCCAAAAATGACATTGTCTTGCAAAGAACCTTTGGGGACTTTACACTCCGGAAAGAAAAGCCGTCAAATTTCCTTGACGCCGACGGTGCATTTTGTTCTTCCTCTCCCTTGGTTGCAATACTCTTTTATCGTATCTGTACAACCTTTTAAGCTTCTCATATGATAATGTATAGTAGTTTTTGGAATAGATATTCCTCCTAAAAATAATTAGAAGAGATACGAATTGTTGAAAACTGATATTTAGAGATACAAAAATTAATTAGGAAGTTTACTATTTGGTATTTGAAAGGAGAAAATATAAGAGAAAGTTCTAACTCTACAATATACTTATAGTGTTAAATATAAGAAAAAATTAATGATATTGATGCTTAATCTGCTTTTATGATTGCATTATTATGATTTGTGTGGTAAATTTATGATATTATTTATTATTGGTTATTAATGTTGATTTGTGAGTATTAATGCGAGTATCAATGTTACATTATTTTATAGTCTCTTTTGTATAATGAAAAAATTATATGTTAAAATTATGATATTGTTAATTATTAGTTATTATTGTACATAGTGGAAATATCTATGTTGGCAGAGGATTATCAATTAAAAATTGTATGTATTTTGGTATTTTCACATTGCAGTTTGCGGGACACTAATTTAGTTTGCTCAATATAATGGAGGTAATTATTTTTAATTAAACATATATGCAACAGATTTTGTTCTGATTTGTACTCTGCCGAACCATTTTTTTTCTTGTTATATGTTAAATTTTTGTATAATATATAATCTTGGTAGTTAGAGACATTTTAGGATCTAATCGGATTATTGAATTTGAATTTTGTAATTGTTTTTCTGTTTTATAATTCCTAGATATTAGGATCCGGCTAGATTATAGAATTTGAATTTTGTAATTGGTTTTCTGTTTTATAATCTTAGATATTATAGAATTTGAATTTCGTAAATGCAGATTTCTATTTTATAATTCCTAGATATTAGGATCGGCCTAAATTGATCAGTAGAGTATAATCCTGAAGGCATATGAAAATTCATGATGGGAATAAAAAATTTAATTTTTTTTAAAAATTTAAAATTAGTGGCTAATCTTAAAAAAATTAAAATAAATTATTTTAAAAAACGAAATTAAAAAATGAAAATTAGAATCTTTAAGAAAAATAAAAATAATTTTTTTAAAAAATCGAAATTTAAAAAATTTTAAAAAAATTATTAAAAAAAAAATCCAAACTTTGCGACGGAATGGAATTCCGTCGCAAATCCCTAGAATTTGCGACGGATTAAAATTCCATCGCAAATTTTGAAATTTGCGACAGAATTTTGATTCCGTCGCGAATTTGTGACGGATTTTCTGTTTCCGTCGCAAATTGCTACGCGTTTTTTTGCGACGGACAATTCCATCGCAAAACGTGTTTTGCGACAGAAAACTCCATCGCAAATTATGTTTTTTTTTTGGGTGTGTGTGTGTGTAGTGACCCGACTTGCAAAATAGTAGAAGAAAACTTTAGTGCAAAGACCTCCAATGATTTTTTTGCCATTAGGGTTCATATCTAGTGCATAAACAATAATGTTATGTCTCCAATTTTTTTTAAATTTAAATTTTTTTTTAACTAAGGGATATAGAGGTAATTTGACTCAATTTCTAAATCCCTAATTGTATCACGTAATCTTATTAATAATTTGTTAAGTTTAGTAACTCAAATTAAAATTTGGATAATTCGATCAACTGTCTTTATGAGATTTTCCCTACTTCATATCCTTTTTGTTCTTATCCCCGGATCTGTGTTAATGATAATAGTTCCATATTCAGTGTGTGATCTGTATGGTTTCGGTGATCTTATCTTTGGAGTCATTCCAGGCCTTCATTAATTCTCAGTAATCACATTTTTATTTGTTTCCTGCCTCTTGATAATTAATGATACAGTAGTGATCAGTCTCAAGTTATATATTTTTTACAGAATAAATCTGGCCCCATTTTCTAGGAGGATTTTTGTTTGTGGGGGTGGGTACTTAATTAGGCTCACAACAAACGACACTTTACATGATTTCCCCAAACCCATAAGGAGTGATATGTTAACTGACAGTTTATGTTAGCCGTAAAAGTTGCTTTTATAACGTGATTTATAGTGTATAAGATAAACATGTGAGAGAAGCTTTATCTCGACTTACGTAAACGTGTTTCTCAAACACTAACTCAATCATGCATTAACAAGCTATTCCTCTTTATGCAATTGTTTTTCTTGATATTAAAACTCAAAAGTTAAAACTAGAACTATATTAATTAACTAAATTGTACTACATCTAGTCTTAAATATAAGACCCAGTTGAATTATTTAAAAGATTAAGGAAACTAATTAAATTATTTTAAAGTATTTGTATTAATAATTTTTCTCTATATTAATTTATTTGATTTGTAAATTGATATATAATTTAATCATACAAAATATATGATATGAATATAAGTAGCTTATTTAGTTTTTTTAATCTCTAAAAAAAGTCAACTAAACCATAAATTTAAGACCGGAGGCAGTAATTCAGTGACACCCCGCTTGTGGATGAAGTTTCCATAAGGTAGTTTGAAAGTGACGCACTCTTTTATTACTTTTTTGTTTCTAATATCTGAAATTTTTTCAGGTATATATGAATCTGTGTAATCATAATCATGCCTTAAAATTTGTTGAAATACGTAATGTGGACTAACAAAAATAGAAAAACTGACACTTTATTTAATACTACTCTCTTCGATCTTTAAGATAAAATGATAGTTTTTGATAACTAATTTGGGTATAATATGGGGGAGTCAATGTCTTCTCTTTTATCCCAATCGACCATGTAAAGTAATACTACATCTGGTTTTTAAACTTTAAAAATTGAGTTATATGTGAGTTAAAATTTGAGAGACTAAAAGATCAATTTTCTTTATCAATACAGAATAAATTTTTATATATCCACCCCTGATGACCTCGCTTGCACCAAGAAATATCCATCATGTTATGATGGAACCGGCTGAGGTCCTCTGCCTTTTGCCATCCGCTGCCCACCTCTTCCACAAAGCTGCATCATTTTGACTCAAAATGTAGCTGCTGCCTACTTTTTTTAAAAAAAAAAAAATATTTAGGGTACTAAAAAGATATTTCAGGATACTGAAAAAATAATTCATGATCTTAAAAAATTATTTTAGGATATTGAAAAAATATTTCAGAGTATTGACTGATACTAAAAAGATATTTCAGGATACTGATTGGGGATACTAGATGGTACTAAAAAAATACTTCATCATCTTGAAAAATTATTTTAGGATATTCAAGATCATAAAGTATTTTTAAAAAATACTTTAATATCCTAAAATAATTTTTCAAGATCATGAAGTACCCGTCAGTATTTTTTTTAGTGCCAATCAGTATCTTGAAGTGTTACACCCCTACCAGCCTGACCCTTTCGAGTGATGGGTAGTGTAATACCTCTTAATCCTTATATTATATTACTTAACAACCTGTATCAGAGTAAATTATGTAACAAAGCATATATTTGGTTTGGGTGTAGTGTACTGGTAGAATATTACAAATCTTGGTTACAAATTTAATATATAAATACATAAAATATATACAAATCTTCCTCGAATGATTTGAAATCCATCTAACACCTTCATGTGTTAGCATCCACCACATTATCCTGGGAGTTACTTCCAACAAGCTGTAATACACAGGTAGCAATACAAACTGGAATCCTGAAGGATTGCATAGTAACCGTTAATCTCATACACACAATATATTCAGAGTATATAAGAAAACCATAAATACAAACCACATCATTCAGTAAATCGTACACAACGAGGCACAAAGCCTAATCCGGAACAAGCAGTCTCTATAGCACATAGCACAGACTGTAGGGCACAAGAAGGCCCTAGTCACACACAGTGGGCCGCACACAGCGATTTCGGTACCAAAGCGCTTGGCAAATAACAACACCGAATGCATACACAATCATGGTAAAGCATACATATAGAGACATACAAAGCATATAAAGATTAAGGTTACTACCTAGTAAAGTTTTAGACTGATAATTAACTCCCAAAATTCCTTATAAAGCTTCGAATAATGATACTTCTTGTCTTTGATCTTATCTTTTTTTTGAAACCTTTCCTCCTTGAACTCCCTTGTATTTTCTGTAACATCCCAATTTTCTAAAACGTTTTCGAACTATTTGATTAGAGTAGAGCATCGGAATAATTTCAAAAGAGCGAGTATCTGATAAAACCTTCACTGTTGTAGTATTTGGTTGCTTACACAGCGGTACAGTAGTTTGAAAATAGTACAACAAGATAACGCTGAAATAAAAATTTCTCTGTCTTCGTCCTTGCGCTAGCTCCTTATCCTTGTCCTTGGTCCTGGTTCCTCCGGACCCTGACGCTATGTTAAGAGCTGAGGTTCAATTACCATTGAACCTCAGGTAACGGTTAACCTCATGCTTATGTATCAAATATGTATGACAGATATCCATGGCAAAACAACATTTAATCACATACAATATTCACATATTCACATAATAACATTACACAGCCACTACAATATGCATGTTATTATAGTCTGCACTATCTCCAGTGCCACGGTGTACATCCGTGTCCACAGCGCTAGGAAAACATAACGGCATTATCAAAACCATAACCCGTATCAGGTTGTATGTGTATGATCAATTTTCAAAAACAGAATCTCAGACTATCTATCACAAATAAGCATACCATAAGCATCAGAGTTAGTGTTACAATACGCGTCCGTACCTGAGTCGGTGATCTCGGTACGTAGCCGGCCGGTCTGCGTTCTTCCGGATAGCCTATCATAGTAATATCGTCCTATTAATTTAAAATAATATCCTAAAAGATATTCTGACCACTATTGACTATTTTACCCTTGGTACACTAGTTTATCATTTTATTTCCTCAAAATTCGTTGAAGGACGCTGGAGTATATTCGGCAGAATTTCGCCTAACTTCAAAAAATCATAACTAATTATAGAAAAATCGAAACGAAGATCCGTAAAATGTTCCGGACTCCTTAGGATGTCTATTTTCCAGAAAAATATCAGACTCTGCCCAGATTTCAAAAATAACTCCCAGATTTCACGTGTTCATCCTCTGCCCAGAATTTCGCCCAGAAAAATAGCCTAATCTTCAAAAATTCATATCTCCTTGTCCAGAGATCAAAACGTTACATATTTTATATATTTAGAAAGCCCTACATGTCTACTTTATTTCTGGAAAATTTCGTGATTTTTAAAGATCATTTGATACAGAAAATAATTCCCCCTATCCAGTTGACTCCCAAAATCCAGCAATTCTAGACTTCTTTCATCTTACTCTAACTTGTTCCCTTAATCCTAAAAGTCACTCCCCAACATGTTTCCACCTTGTCAGGCATCTTTTTGATGCAATAAGGCTTGAAAACAAATATGGGGAATTACTTTACCTATTTACTAGATTAAACTAACATCTATATTAAAAACTACTAAGAACAACTAAAAACTATAAAACTAAGAACAAGCTTACCTCTTGAAGACTCTTGCTTCTTCCTTCTAGCTCCAAGAGAACTCTCACTCTCACTCTCTTAATCAAAGGATTAGAGGTGTATGTGGTGATGGTGTGAAGAAATGGGGAGGGGAAGCCTCCTATTTATAGGAAAATTCCACAACCTTCTACAAGCTACCTCTCTTTGAGTTTGAGCCATTGGATCAAGATGAAGATTTGACCCACTCATCCTCACCACTCCCTCATCTCTTCCTTCCTCTTCACTCTTTTTCCTTTCCTTAATCAAGAAGTAGAAGAAGCTTATGCATGAAGCTTAATTGGTCCAACTTCTTGGAGAAGTTGTTGACTATATTTGGCACATGTGTTTGAATAATCCTTGGCCTCCAATTTTCCCCAAAAATTCGTCCCTCATCAGCTCCTTTTTTTTTTAATTGTTTGCTTGGGCTTTATTTACCTAGCTCATGGTTTGGGCCACCAAAAATTGGTCCATGATGATTATTTGTGACAAAAAGCCCTAAATTAAATCCCTCTTGTTTACTATTGGGTTTAGCTTAATTAAGTTTAATTTGTAATGATTTAATTGTTTACCAACTCAATCATGATTCTACTAAATCCCTTTGTTTTACTTACCGATCCCTTGTTAAGCTTTAATATTGAATTTAGCCAACATATTTCAAATTGTTTGTTAATATTTGCCACTAGATTAGTTATGAATGTTAATTCAATTAAGATTAATTTTTGGTGTCCAATGATTATTTTTAGTGTCCTCTAATCATCTTAAACCTCTTCCTACTCCTTTACGTCTTATTTTTTACAATATATGAATTATATGACAATATATCCTTAAGTGTGAATTTAATTGTTCTTGACTTGTTGGAATTTCCCTTTAGTTGTTTTAGGTATTTTCATGATGTTTTATACTATTTTAGGAACTCCAATTTAATTATAGTCCTTAGAAATTCATTTAAATAACTCTTAATTAGTCATTGGTTTTTAATTGGAATTATACATCTTTAATTATGCCTATTTAGTTAAATTTAATCTCTTAATAAGTTAATGATGCTTAATCAATTCCTTGATTTTTTATAAAGATTTGGCACAATTATTCAATTCCATGTGAACCATAACTTAATTTGGTAATTACTTGCATTTTATGATATTTTATGGTTCCTAAGAGGATTCAATAATTAATTGCAAAAACTAATGCAATTACTTTAATTAATGTACAATTATTTGCCCAATCAATTATTGGCACGTTCCTCTAATTTGTTTGGTATTTCAATAACATTTTACGCCCCTTTAAAATTTAAATATGAACTATGCTTCAATATGAAAATTATAGGATATTTTATGATCCATAAATGTGAAAGAGGAGCTTTATACCCAAGAGGGGGGGTGAATTGGGTATATTAAAAATTTTGCAAACTGGTTCTGTTTTTACACTCTCAGAACAGAGCAGAACAGAGGAGATAGAGAGAAGAGCTTTGCACACAGCGATTTATACTGGTTCGGTCCTTTCTCTGACCTACATCCAGTCCCCAAGCCTCACTTGGGATTTTCAATCCACTATAATCAAATATTGATTACACACTCTGTACTAAGAGTTGTTCTCTCACTAGAACACACTCCCCCTTACAAGTTGTAATCAATACACCCCAACTACCAAGTCCCCTGACTTGTAGTTATCTCAATCAATAAATGATTTACAAGTATTTGACTCTCTTACAGAGCAGATAAGATAAACACTGAAGAACTAAGTATCAAAATGATACAATACAGATGTAAGCTTGATACAATAAATGACTCAATAAATTTTCGCTCTAAGTAGTTGTATCAGCTTGAGAAGAAGTTAATGCTCTCTATTTATAGATAGAGAACATTAAATGACCGTTGTGAGATGATTCCAACCGTTGGAAGTGATTTGCTTAAGTTCTGGTCATCTTCTCTCTCTAAACTTCTGCTAATCCAAGTCTTAATGAAGTCTGATGTGGATCTCTGAGTTTCTGCCCGTTGGAATTAACTTTACTTGATGTAGTAAGCATTCTTTAACGTTAACAAGGCGTGCTCAGATGGATTAGCCGAAAGTAGATGAGATTGTGCAGGTGCATTAAATGCACTGTTCACCTTTTTGCTTTTTCTCACAAATCTTCAATAATCTTGATCTGTGCTAACTGAAAAACACTCAACAAACTTGTTAAACATATCTGGGATCATGAGTGAATGATTTATGAAAGCAATTAGATCAAACAACAAGTTATAGCAGATTTCACAAATTTGAAAAAGCTTCAACGGTCACTAACCTCGAGGTTAGTTCATCCAACCTCGAGGTTGGCCTGAAATCCTCAGGCAAACCTTCGTTTTAAAATCATTCAACCTCGAGGTTGCAAAGTGAACCTCGAGGTTTCTCTTGAGAAGAAACCTTCTGATAAATCTCATTAACCTGCAAACCTTGAGGTTCCAAAGGTAACCTCGAGGTTTGAAGTTTGTTTCAAACCTTCAGTTTTCACTGGAGCCCGACAACCTCGAGGTTGTACATCTGTACTCGAGGTTGGCTCTTTGAAAGTGCAAAGTTCAAAGTTAAACATAAAGCCCAGCCTCGAGGTTACAATGTTAACCTCGAGGTTTTCAATACTTTGAAAACCAGTGTGCTCTCTGTAAGTGATGAAACTCGAGGTTGCAACATCATACTCGAGGTCAAAGGTGTTTTTATCGAGCTTAAGTTTCAAAACAAAGTGTCCAACCTCGAGGTTGAAACATGGACCTCGAGGTTCATGTGCTTGATGAACAACATGACCTTTCTGTATGAGTTGAACCTTGAGGTTTGCTTTGCATACTCGAGGTTACAAGTGTTAATGAAGAAACTTGGATTCTCCAACTGAACCAGAACCTCGAGGTTGACTTCTCAACCTCGAGGTTTCACATATAACTTGTGAAACCAAGTTTTGCAACATTCGAATCACTTGATTTTTAAAGCTTCTGTAAGGTCAAACCTCGAGGTTACAAACCCAACCTCGAGGTTTGCTCTTAACCAGAGTTTTGACACTTAAGAGCAAAACCTCTTCAATTGTTTGTAGTTGTTGACAATCATCAAAACCATCAGAGAACTAACATTCTCCCCCTTTTTGATGATGACAACATCTACAAGCAATACCTCTTTAAAAATTTAAAAGTTTATCAGTGAGATTATCAGAGTGTTTGAAAAATTGATTCTTGCACAAGTAGAGTTCTTAGATAAAGAGTCATATATTCTCAGAGATAAGCAGAAGCATGAGATCGAGACTGATATTTCAATTGACATTCCATTTCAATAAATTTATACAAGATATAATGGAATTCAATGAAAACAAAATACAGACAATACTACAAAAAAACATGCTGCTGCAGACAAAAACTAGATCCCTAGACTCTAGTCCTCACTCATTGCTTGTCTCTCCCCCTTTGTCATCGTCATCAACATACTCTGGGTCGAGAATAACAAGAGGAGGCTGGTAAAGAACCATAGCAGAGGTGGGATCAAATGTGGGATCAAGAAGAGAAGGATGGGCAAAGGGAGAAGGTGTGGGGAAGATTTCAGTAGAGGGGGTAGGTGGAGATAGAAATGGTGGAATGAGAATCTCTGTAGAAGGGGTAGTGGGTGAAGGTTGATACTGAGCAACAGGAGTGGTATGAGGTGGAGAAGAGTGTGGAGGGCTAGGGAATGAGAAAGAGTGAGAGGGAGGTGAGTGATGGGGTGAGAGAGCAGGAGACTCAGCAGGAGAGGGAGGTGAAGATGGGTCAGGAAGTGATGAGCTAGGGCCATCATGAATATCAGGACGGGGATCAGAGGCTGTATCAGCAGAAGGTAAGTCAGAAGCCACATCAGGAACTGGAACAGATGAGGGGCCATGAGTGGATGAGGAGCCAAGGCCAAAATGTCTGAGAAGCATGTCAGCTTTGTCTCTGGCATCAGATGCAGCAGTGAGAGAGACAGCCAAAGAAGAGTTCAAGTCAGTAAACCTTTGATCCATTTCCTCCTTTAGCTTGTACAGATGGGACATTGCCTCAGTCTGTGCAACTATGACATCCATAAGTCCCATCTTGATGTCAGCCCGCAATACATCAACTTCAGTCTTCATGATAGCTCTGTGGGAGATTAGGGCTTGATCCACTATCTGTCTGATCTGCCCCATCAGATCATCTGGTATAGGAGCCTGAGAAGGTGGAGGAGCTGACTGTGCTTCCTCAGGAGCTTGAGATGCCTGAGACTGTGCTGTACCCTCTGTATCAAGCTTGATCTTCATGAGGTTGATCTGATGTTTGCCAAAATAGAGAGGGTATTCAAGCGTATCAGTTGACCCTACATACCAGATTTTGTGATAGAAAAGTATCACAGAGATTAGAGAAGGATAAGGTATGTGTGTCAATTCCTTCTTGGCAAATCTGAAACTCTTCATCCCTTGGAGCAGCCAATCCCCAATGTTGAAAGGAACTCTCTTCACAAATGCAGTGAAGGGTCTGTAATCTAGAGATGTGAAGTGAGTGTAGTTCCCAGCCTTAGGAATGAAATTCCTAGAATATATGTACCAAAGGATTCTATGCACAGGAGGCATGTCACTTGGTTTGAATGAAAGCTTAATGGCTTGGTCACGAGGGAAGGGTTTGCCTGGGATGAGAGTTTCATATACCTCTTGATTGGTATATGAGAACTCAGGAACAGGAGGTGGGTTTTTGATTTTCAAAATTTTATTGATCTTCTCAGCAGTCAATGAGAATTCAACACCTCTGACTACAGTGGATACTGACTCTTCTAGCAGATCACCATCATCATCCAATGTACTACTATCCCTCATCTTGAAGTAAAACATCCTAACCAAACTAGGGGTATAGGGACAGTATATGGAAACAAAAGGTTCATATTGTTTTATCCAAGGTGAAAGATCTAAGTTGCACTCTTTATAGAAACTTTCAAGGTTTATTGCAACTGAAGCACAAAAGACTTTTGGGAGATAAATTTCTCTATACTTATCATTTTCTTCCTTGGTTGAGAAGGATGAGGCAGCAGTGATGAATCCTTCTGGGGGTGATCTGATATCCCGGATGTCCTCAATTGCATTGACAGCAAATTTCTCCAACTTCTTTTGCTGTGAGGCCTGAGAGGATGATTGAACTTGAGGCCTTGAGGGATTCTTGGTCCTTGCCTTCTTGGCCTTTTCTCCTATTTTCTCTTTCCCTTTACCGGTTGTTTCAGGCACTTTCCTCTTTTTAGACTCAGCTTGACTGGGCTCTTTGATGGAAATGCCCTTCGGTTTGCTCTTCGGAGGAGGAGATGGAGGAGGATCAATGGGCATCCCTGGGATGTGCTTATCAACCCCTGAGCGCAAGCGAAGAGACCGAGTCTTCTTCCTCACAGGCTTGGTTGCTTGAGGTTCTGGGGAAGGTTGACGTTTTGGAGGTGGAGAGGGAGACCAAGATTCTGTCTCATTGTTCGAATGGGAGGAAGATTCTGACTGGGAAGGAGATTTCGAGGCCATTTGTGGACAGAGAGTGGAAGAAATGTGCAGAAAGATGAAGATTGGAAGAGGAAGTGACGAGAGAGAAGGAGTGAACTCGAGGTTAGGGTTCAGTAAAAATGAAATTTCACAGCAGCATATATATAGACACGCTCTCAACCTCGAGGTTGACTTCTCAGCCTCGAGGTTAGATGAACAAAAGTTCACTAAACTCTGCGATCAACCTCGAGGTTGACATCTCAGCCTCGAGGTTAGATGAATAAAAATTCACTAACCTTTGAAATTCTTACCTCCAACCTCGAGGTTGCCTCCAGAACCTCGAGGTTCGACTGTCTGATAGATGAGATGTCTCTTCTGTTTGCTACCAACCTCGAGGTTCTAATCCCATACTCGAGGTTCCAGCTTTTAAGCATTCTCAATTTTGACAGTTTGCCCCGATAACCTCGAGGTTAGCTTTTGAGCCTCGAGGTTCCATCCATCAGATATCTTGAACCTTTTGACACTCTTCCAACCTCGAGGTTGACTACTGAACCTCGAGGTTTGCCCCTTTGACAGCAAACCTAAGTCCTGCATAAGATTGTCTATGTACTCCGATGCTAAAGTTAGTGATCTATAATCATCAAAACCATATTTTAATATAAAAGTAGACAAGAATTACTTACAACTCATTGGGATTTACCATTCCCAATTCTCTTCTTATGAATGTGAATGGGTCCTTGGCTAATGGTTTGGTGAAAATGTCTGCCAATTGAAGATGAGTTGGGATGAACATCACTTTCACATCTCTCTTCTGGACATGATCCCGGATGAAATGATGTCTCACATCAATATGCTTGGTTCTTGTATGTTGCACGGGATTCTTGGCCAAGCTTATTGTGCTAGTGTTATCACATAGTATTGGAATCTCCTTTAAGTGCACTCCTAAATCAGCAAGTTGTTGCTTCAGCCACAACACTTGAGCACAGCAACTTGAGGCAGCCACATATTCAGCTTCTGTTGAGGACACCGCCACGGTAGTTTGCTTCTTGCTAAACCAAGAGACAAGTGAGTTGCCAAAGAATTCGCATTGCCCACTTGTACTCTTTCTATCCGTCTTATAGCCAGCATGATCCGAATCTGAATATGCCACAAGATGCTCCGGCTGACCTTTAGGAAACCATAGCCCAAGAGTCTTTGTATCAGATAGATATCTGAATATTCTCTTCACGTGTTCAGCATGAGACTCTTTGGGTGCGGATTGGAACCGAGCACACATTCCAATACTGAATTGAATGTCCGGGCGACTTGCAGTGAGATAGAGCAATGATCCAATCATTCCTCTATACTTGGTGATGTTAAAGTCCTTGCCCTCTTCATCAGCATCCAAAGAAGTAGTTGTGCTCATTGGTGTGTCAGCCCCATTGCACTTGTCCATTCCAAACTTCTTCAGCAAATCATTCAGATACTTTGTTTGAGATATGAATATCCCATCTTTACGTTGCTTGATTTGCAGCCCAAGGAAGTAATTAAGCTCTCCCATCATTGACATCTCAAATTCACCTTGCATAGACTTGGAAAATTCCTCACACAAAGAATCATTAGTAGCACCGAAAATAATATCATCAACATATATCTGTACGATTAAAATCTCATTTAATTTATTTTTCTTGATAAACAATGTTGTATCAGCCTTTCCTCTGATAAATCCTTGATTGAGTAAGAATTGACTCAATCTTTCATACCAAGCTCTAGGAGCTTGCTTAAGACCATACAAGGCTTTCTTAAGTCTAAAAACATGATCCGGAAATTGATCATTTTCAAAACCTGGAGGTTGTTCAACATACACCTCCTCTTGAATGAAACCATTTAGAAAAGCACTTTTGACATCCATTTGATAGAGTTTAAAGCCTTTTGTGCATGCAAATGCTAGAAGAACTCTTATTGCTTCCAATCTAGCTACTGGAGCATAAGTCTCTTCATAGTCTATTCCTTCTTCTTGATTGTAACCTTTGGCCACTAATCTAGCCTTGTTACGCACAATGATGGCTGACTCATCACGTTTGTTCTTGAATACCCATTTTGTCCCAATTACCGGATGGTCTTTGGGTCTAGGCACCAAGTCCCAAACTTGATTTCTATCAAATTGATGTAGCTCCTCTTGCATAGCAATCACCCAATCATTGTCTGAAAGGGCTTCTTCTATTTTAGAGGGCTCTATATGAGAAATAAATGCAGAAAATGTAACTTCATTCAAGGTACTATTTCTGGTCCTAACTCCTTGATTTACGTCACCTATAACTTGGTCTAAAGGATGATTCCTTATAAATCTCCAAGCTCTAGGTTGAGACTGATCAGCATTTTCTAAATTGCTTTCAGGATTAGCCTCAAAAATGTTTTCAGAATTTTCAGAAGGAGTAGGAGCATTTTTCGAAAAGAATTTGTTTTTGAAAATAATCTCCTCTTCATCATCCAAGGATTTATCAGATTCAGATTCACAAAATACAACATGTATAGATTCCTCAACAATCTTAGTTCTAGTATTAAAGACTCTATATGCTTTACTCCTATTAGAATAACCAATAAAGATAGCTAAATCAGCTTTAGGATCGAATTTACCAAGATTGTCTTTACCGTTATTGTGCACATAGCACTTACAACCGAAGACACGAAGGTGACTGAGGTTTGGCTTTCTTCCTTTGTAGAGTTCGTATGGAGTCTTATTCAGCTTCTTTCTCAAGTATGCTCTGTTGGAGACGTAGCAAGCCGTACTCATGGCATCAGCCCAAAACACTTGCGAAGTGATGTACTCGTTCAACATTGCTCTAGCCATTTCAGTGAGTACTCTATTCTTTCTCTCCACAACACCATTTTGTTGTGGTGTTCTTGGTGCTGAAAAATTGTGATCAATCCCCATACTATCACAGAACTCAGCAAAGGCTTGATTTTCGAACTCTCCACCATGATCAGTCCGTATTCCTGAAATTGAGAACCCTTTCTCGTTTTGGACCTTCTTGGCAAATGAGACAAACTGATCAAAGGTTTCATCTTTAGAAGATAAAAATATTGTCCACGTAAATCTAGAGAAATCATCAACAATGACCAAAGTGTATAAGTTTCCACCAAGACTTTTCACTCTAGCTGGTCCAACTAGATCCATGTGAAGAAGTTGAAGAGGTCTGTTTGTTGAAATCTCATTTTTAGCTTTAAAAGAAGATTTGGTCTGTTTTCCCTTTTGACAAGCATCACAAATCATATCATTTTTGAAATTCAGTTTGGGAATGCCAATAACCAAATCCTTTTTCAATAACTTGTCAAGTTGATACATATTGACATGAGCTAATCGCTTATGCCATAGCCAACTCTCATTCAAGTTACTTACAAAACAATTTTCAGAAGTAGAAGCATTGCTAGAGAGGTTCAAAGTATAACAGTTTCCATCTCTAGGTGCTCTAAATAAAGCTTTATTTTTCAAATCATTTATGGAGATCAAATCCTTTTTAACAATAAAGCATTCATCAGAGTCAAATATTACCAAATTACCCTTATCGGTGCTTTGGCTCACACTTAGGAGATTATGACACAATCCTTCTACAAGGTAGACGTCTTTAATGAGTGGGCCTTCATTGTTGCCTATCTCACCAATGCCAGCGATTTTCCCGGATTGATCACCTCCAAATGTGACTCTACCTCCATCTTTTGGCTTTATTGATAAAAACTTTGATTTGTCTCCAGTCATGTGTCTTGAGCATCCACTATCAATGTACCACTTGTTCGGCCTTGATGCTCTAAGACATACCTGCAGATTACCAGAGGTCAAGTTTTAGGTACCCATCTTTTCTTGGGTCCTTTGGGGTTAGCATGCACCTTGGGAACATATGTTCCTTTTGGTACCCAGACATAATTTCCTACAGGTTTAGCTTTTCTTTCTTTTCGATGAAAACAAGATGAAGTAGAATGACCCTTCCTATTGCAATATGTACAATGTGCAAAAGGATTTGAGGAATGAACAGATTTAGTGAAATAATTCATATAGGATTTTTGTCCATTCTTTTTCTTTCCTTTCTTCTTATCAAAGTCTGGTCTATAACCAATGCCCGATCTATCGTTTGTAAAACGTTGTTGTTTCAAAATTACATTGAGCATTTCACTTCCCTTAGTGAATTTCTCAAGTGCTTTTGTAAGTTGTGAATTCTTTTTCTCTAGGATAGAGCATTCATCACAAATCAGAGATTGAGGAGAAGAGAGGTTTTCAATTTGCAGTTCAAGAAAAGAATTTTTTCTTTTCAAAGACATATACTTGTCTGCAAGTTTTTCAAACTCCTTTTGAACAACATTGTATTCAGCAAACAATTCATCATAGGAAGGAAGAGATTCATATACCTCATTTATTTCACTAGGTTGTTCTTCTTCCTCAGCAACCAGGCATATGTTGGCTTTTTCACTTTCATCCTCTTCAGCTTCATCCTCATCCGATGAGCTATCTCCCCATATAGCTGACACATATGCCTTCTTTTTGTATTTCTTGAATTTCTTTTTTTCTTTCTCTTGGTTTTTCAGCTGAGGGCATTCTGCCTTGATGTGTCCGGGCTTCTCGCATTCATAGCAGATGATAGGCTTCTTTGATTCATAGCTCGAACTTCCTTTCTGAAATTTCTTGAAGCCTTGATCTCTTTTATAAAACTTCTTGAATCTCCGGACCATCATGCCAATCTCTTCATCCTCGTCCTCATCTTCCTCATCCTTTTCCGCATTCAGAGCCACTCCCTTGTTGCGATTGTTGCCACCATTGACATCTTCTAATTCCTTCTTGAACTTCAACTTGCTCTCATATTCAGATAAGCTACCAAACAAGGCTGCAACTGACGTCATCGACTCTCCACGAGCCTCTTCGATAGCTGTGACCTTTGCTTCCCAATCTTTGGTCAGAATATTAAGAATCTTTCTTACTTGAGACCCTTGATCAAAGATCTTTCCTAGAGCAGCCAGTTGATTTGTCAAATGGGTATATCTGAGCTGAAACTCTCCAATGCTTTCTCCTTGCTTCATCCGCAACAAGTCATATTCAGTGGTTAGAATATTAATTCGGTTTTCCTTGATTCCAGAGGTTCCTTCATATGCAATCTCTAGTGCTTTCCACATCTCCTTAGCTGTTGACAGATTGCAAATGCGAAAGAACTCTTTTTGGCTAAGAGCACTTTGAAGCATCAGGATGGCCTTGCTATTGAGAGTAATATTCTTCTTATCATCATCGTTGAACTCAGCTTCGGTCTTTGGAACAGTGATGCCTCCTTCAACCTTAACTGGTACATAATCTCCAGTTTCAAATACTCTCCACAATCCATATTCTGTAGCCATTACGAACACACGAAATTTTGCTTTCCAGAAAGAGTAGTGTTCGCCATCGAAACCGGGAGGTCTGTTGATTGAAGCTCCATCAGGAAGAATTCCTTCCATAGTGATCCTTCTCGAGTGGTAAAACTCTTCTGAGAAGACCTTGCTCTGATACCAAATGAAAGAGGAGCTTTATACCCAAGAGGGGGGGTGAATTGGGTATATTAAAAATTTTGCAAACTGGTTCTGTTTTTACACTCTCAGAACAGAGCAGAACAGAGGAGATAGAGAGAAGAGCTTTGCACACAGCGATTTATACTGGTTCGGTCCTTTCTCTGACCTACATCCAGTCCCCAAGCCTCACTTGGGATTTTCAATCCACTATAATCAAATATTGATTACACACTCTGTACTAAGAGTTGTTCTCTCACTAGAACACACTCCCCCTTACAAGTTGTAATCAATACACCCCAACTACCAAGTCCCCTGACTTGTAGTTATCTCAATCAATAAATGATTTACAAGTATTTGACTCTCTTACAGAGCAGATAAGATAAACACTGAAGAACTAAGTATCAAAATGATACAATACAGATGTAAGCTTGATACAATAAATGACTCAATAAATTTTCGCTCTAAGTAGTTGTATCAGCTTGAGAAGAAGTTAATGCTCTCTATTTATAGATAGAGAACATTAAATGACCGTTGTGAGATGATTCCAACCGTTGGAAGTGATTTGCTTAAGTTCTGGTCATCTTCTCTCTCTAAACTTCTGCTAATCCAAGTCTTAATGAAGTCTGATGTGGATCTCTGAGTTTCTGCCCGTTGGAATTAACTTTACTTGATGTAGTAAGCATTCTTTAACGTTAACAAGGCGTGCTCAGATGGATTAGCCGAAAGTAGATGAGATTGTGCAGGTGCATTAAATGCACTGTTCACCTTTTTGCTTTTTCTCACAAATCTTCAATAATCTTGATCTGTGCTAACTGAAAAACACTCAACAAACTTGTTAAACATATCTGGGATCATGAGTGAATGATTTATGAAAGCAATTAGATCAAACAACAAGTTATAGCAGATTTCACAAATTTGAAAAAGCTTCAACGGTCACTAACCTCGAGGTTAGTTCATCCAACCTCGAGGTTGGCCTGAAATCCTCAGGCAAACCTTCGTTTTAAAATCATTCAACCTCGAGGTTGCAAAGTGAACCTCGAGGTTTCTCTTGAGAAGAAACCTTCTGATAAATCTCATTAACCTGCAAACCTTGAGGTTCCAAAGGTAACCTCGAGGTTTGAAGTTTGTTTCAAACCTTCAGTTTTCACTGGAGCCCGACAACCTCGAGGTTGTACATCTGTACTCGAGGTTGGCTCTTTGAAAGTGCAAAGTTCAAAGTTAAACATAAAGCCCAGCCTCGAGGTTACAATGTTAACCTCGAGGTTTTCAATACTTTGAAAACCAGTGTGCTCTCTGTAAGTGATGAAACTCGAGGTTGCAACATCATACTCGAGGTCAAAGGTGTTTTTATCGAGCTTAAGTTTCAAAACAAAGTGTCCAACCTCGAGGTTGAAACATGGACCTCGAGGTTCATGTGCTTGATGAACAACATGACCTTTCTGTATGAGTTGAACCTTGAGGTTTGCTTTGCATACTCGAGGTTACAAGTGTTAATGAAGAAACTTGGATTCTCCAACTGAACCAGAACCTCGAGGTTGACTTCTCAACCTCGAGGTTTCACATATAACTTGTGAAACCAAGTTTTGCAACATTCGAATCACTTGATTTTTAAAGCTTCTGTAAGGTCAAACCTCGAGGTTACAAACCCAACCTCGAGGTTTGCTCTTAACCAGAGTTTTGACACTTAAGAGCAAAACCTCTTCAATTGTTTGTAGTTGTTGACAATCATCAAAACCATCAGAGAACTAACAAAATGAACTTAGAATATTTGAGTTGTTTTGGTTTATTTAACTCTAGGAGAAAATTCTCTAATTTTAAACTAGATGAACTATAATATCTTTGAGCCCACATATTCACCTACTTTAATAGGTATCATTTAGTGGTTATGCTAAATAGGATTTTTAGGGTATTACATTTTCAGTCAAGACATCAAAACACTACGCAAGAACATTCGTCAAGGTCTTAGGAATGTTTATAAAGATTGAAGGGAGTAGAGCAAGAATCCAAGTCCTACTTACCTTGATTCTTTGATCGGTTTGGAGATTTGACAGCATCTCCACCATGTAAACAGCACCAAACACCTCATAGCAAGAATCCAAAACCATAGAAAGATTGCCTTTGCCAAAAGGAACAACATTGGAGAAGGCCTCAGGAGCTAAAAACACCAAATTAGAGGTGAAATTGGCCCCTTTCTTCTCCCCCTCTCTCTTTATTTTGTTTTTCCCTCTCTTTCCACTCTCTTTTCCATGTTTTGGCCAAGAATGGCCTAAAGACAAATGAGGGGGATGGGGTATATATAGAATATGGGTGCGGTCCAAAACACGCCACGTGTTTGGTCTATAATGCGTCGCGTGTATGGTTTAGAATGTGTTACATCTCCTCTTTCCATTGGCCAACATAAAAGTAGCTTTATGCCTTGTCATAATGACAAGAGACATGTCATGCTCTTGTAGCGCTGACTCAAAAGCTATGTCATAATGATGGGACACGTGTCACATTTCAATTTGACCAACAAAAGTAACTTTTTACTTGTCATGATGGTGGACACATGTTATGTTTCTATTGGACCAACACAAAAGCATGTCAAAATGAGACGACATGTGTCATGTTTCTATTGTGCCAACCCAAAAGTAGCTTTTTCACTTATCATGATGAGTCAACACGTGTCACGTTCTCATTGTGGCAACACAAAAGTAGCTTTATGCTTTCACTACAAAAAAAGGGTCATTAGTAGCGGTCAAAATCACGCATTTGTAGCGGTTTTTGCCACGACAAATGACATTTGTCACGGTTAGACAAATCGCGACGAAAACCACCGAAACAAAACAATTTGTAGGGGTTAAAATAAACCGTTACTACATCCACATAAACTGCTACTATAACTGTAGCTGTTTGACTTGACCGCCACTATATAAGGCTAAGCTAACAACTTATGTACATAATAGTTGCGGTAAGAAAACCGCTACAAAGTGAATCAATTTTGTCGCGGTTATATAACCACTACTAAATGTCCAAATATTTGAAAATTTTTTTAGTATTTGTAGCGGTGCATAACCGCTACAAATAATTCCCACCATTATTTTTTAAAAAAGGTTTGCCGCTATTTTTTATTTTTATATTTGTAGCGGAGGATAGCCGCTACAAATAATTCCCGCTATTATTTTTTAAAAACATTTTGGCGCTATTTTTTATTTTTTTATTTGTAGCGGTTCAGAAACTGCTACAAAAATTGACATCATTTGTTTGAAAAGTAGTTTTGGCGCCTGTTATTTTGGTATTTGTAGCGGTTACGTAACCGCTACAAATGGATGAAATTGGAAAAAAAATATTATTTTTTTACAATTCTTATTGTAATTAAATAATGTTAAATTATTAATCATTTATATTTTTACTGAAAATAAATGATAGTAAAATATGACATTCAATTGTATAAGGTTACTATAAATATGTAAAACAATGAGAATATGTAAGTATGATAACAAAAATTTATGAGTTAGTTAAAATAAAATGAATTATAAAACAAAAGTGTCGGAAAGTAGATCGAAGAATAAGTATGTGAAAGTAGGAAAAAAGTTAGAAACTGACAAAATACAACTGTAAAATAAGAGAAGTTAATATCAACAGGGTAGAAGAAAAAACAAATATTTCGATAATCACTAGATTTGATCAAGCTGAGTGACACTTACCCCATTCAAATACTCTGTCTCGTTGAGAAAACGCAAAAATATGAGAGAAGATGGAGAGAAAACACGTGTAAAAAACAAAACTGAAGCATATTGAATGTGGTTTGGTGGGGGTATTTATTTTGATCTCATCGCATCACTTTGTAGCAGTTAAGGTGTCGGTTTTTGTAGCGGTTTATTTGATGTTTTGTAGTGGTTTTATTCTGTAGCGGTTTTTCTTTTGTTCTTAGTTGTGGTTATGAACCGCTAAAATTTTTTTTTTGGTTTTTTTTTAAATAATAAAATGAAGAGTAGGGATAATTTTTCTTCTCAATCTTCATCAGCATTCTTACAAAGGTTAGTTTGTATAAAAAGTTACGTGAGTTGAATATGGAATAAGACATATATAAAACTTTTGTGAAATGCTATTTTTATGTTTCATATTGCGTATATTAAAAAATGTACCGAACTATTGGTAAAGTGTCATCGCCGTCTGGGAAAAAGTTTTCGAAACAGGCGGGCTGGAGCTGCTCACAATCGTAGGCGACGTTCTCACCATCGCACATGTTGTAAAGGTCTCAAGGCTTTAAGTGAACCACCATATTCCAATCCCTGTGCCTCTCATCGGCGACATAATAAACCTGATGGGCCCTTGAGGCAAGAATATACGGCTCGTCATCTTCAGACTGACCGGTGTGAATAGGCCGGGAGAAATTCACTGATGTGATGCCTAAGTCATCAGTCGTGAGTCCCCGGGACGTTGTCGTATTCGCCCACAAACACTTGAACAGTGTGACAGAGAAAAGGCCTTAGTAAGTTATCCTGACCACATCAACTAGCTTTCCATAATATGGGACGTCACCAAACTGCATGTTCCCGTCACTGTTGCTTGCATAACTCCTCGTCCCAAACGTGCCATATACACTCGAGTTTTGGGTCAACAATCTCTGATATCGTGAAACCGTGTAAAACTTGAAGCCATTGACATTGTATGCCGTAAATCTTTGGGTGTGGTCAAGCGGGCCGAGTGTGAAAGCTCTGAATTCTAGTGAGTGGGGGTTGTGGTCATTCTTTATTCTCCTCTTAAACCAACCTTGGAATTCTCTGTGGACCTTTCTATCAATTTCAGAGGATGTCTGTGTACAGATCCTTAGCTGACACTTCACATGACTCCAGAATTCCCTGCAATTAAACATGCGATAACAAGCAAGAAATGTGCCTATAAAATGTAAGGAAACATATAGCATAACATATATATCTATGTGCAATCCTTACTGAAGGTACAGTTCAACTTTAGTGCAATTGATCAAGACATGTCTATGTGCTTGAAACTTCTCAAGTGATGTGAGTTTGAAGTTCTCACATCCGCCAATTGGTTTACCCAGACGAGGGAATAACAACTCTGAAACTGATGGCTCTGGCTCTGGCTTAGGACAATCATCCACACGAGGCGGTCGGTTGAATGACGTCTCAATGTCATCAAAGTACCTGGAACAAAAATACAAGATCTCATCCCTAATATAATCTTCTACTATTGAACCTTCAGGCCACACTTTATTCCTCACGTAAGATTTTGGTTTCCCAAGAAACTTATAAAGTAATGAGGAAAGATGTCGATACATCAATGGTTAAACATGCGACTAGGAAGTAATATAATGTTGAAGTAATTAATTTTAAAAGAGTACCTCTCAATAGGATACATCCATCGGTAGTGAACTGGGCCAAAAAGTTTTGTTTCGTGAACAAGGTGAAAGCAGGAGCTTTATACCCAAGAGGGGGGGTGAATTGGGTATCTTTAAAAATTTCGAAACTTGTTCTGTTTTTGGTCACTCAGAACAGGGCACAACAGAGAGGATAAGGAGAAGAAGCTAAACACAATGCAATTTATACTGGTTCGGTCCTTTCCTGACCTACATCGAGTCCCCAAGTCTCACTTGGGATTTTCAATCCACTATAATCAAATATTGATTACACACTCTGTACTAAGAGTTGTTCTCTCACTAGAACACACTCCCCCTTACAAGTTGTAATCAATACACCCCAACTACCAAGTCCCCTGACTTGTAGTTATCACAATCAGTAGATGATTTACAAGATGATAACTCTCTCAAAGAGTAGATAGAATAAACACTGAAGTACAAAGTATCAAATTGATACTATTACAGATGAAAGCTGTACACAATAAATGACTCTTAATAAATTTTCGCTCTCAGTTGGTGTGTCAGCTTGAGAAGAAGTTAATGCTCTCTATTTATAGGCAGAGAACATTAAATGACCGTTGTAAGATGATTCCAACCGTTGGAAGTGATTAGCTTGGGTTCTGGTCATCTTCTCTTTCTAAATTTCTGCTAATCCAAGTCTTAATGAAGTCTGATGTGGCTCTCTGAGAATTTTCCCGTTGGAGATGGCTTTACTTGTTGTAGTAAGCATTCTTCAACGTTTAGAAGGCGTGCTCAGATGGATTAGCTGAGAATAGGTTGATTTGCAGAAGTGCATTTAATGCACTATTCACTTTTTGCTTTTTGGCTTTGACCTCCAATAATCTTCATCTGATCTTACTGAAATTCACTCAACAAACTTGTTAAACATAGCTAGGAATATGATTGAATGAATTATGGAAGCAATAAGATCAAACAATGATGATTTGCAAATTCGCGTAATTCAAAAACCAATTTTGACCGTTGTATACCGCGGTAAGTTCCTCTATACTGGAGTATGCCACTGTGCATACTGCAGTATCCAAGGGCTTACTGCAGTAAACAACTTCCAGAGACAAAAACCTCGCGAAATGATTTTGAAAGATATCCTCTATACTGCGGTATCCAACTAGTATACTGCAGTATACGAGTTTTTGTCAAAGAGAAGAGACCCCGTGATTGCCCAATACTGCAGTATGGAAACCTATACTGCAGTATGCAATGGTTATGAAATTTAAAAGCCTTCCGTGAGAGCCTTTACTGCAGTATGCAACTCCATACTGCGGTATTTACTTGAGTGAGAAAATTTGGTTGCTCTCGGGTTGGCCCTATACTGCAGTATGTCATCCTATACTGCGGTATAGACTTGTTTTGAAAACATGGTTTCTCTCTGGAAGTCCCTATACTGCAGTATACATAGATATACTGCGGTATGGACTTACTTTGAAAATACGGTTGCTCTCTGGAAGTCCCTATACTGCAGTATACATAGCTATACTGCGGTATGGACTTCTTTTGAAAACACGGTTGCTCTCTGGAAGTCCCTATACTGCAGTATACATAGCTATACTGCGGTAAAGGCACCTATACTGCAGTATTGAGTAATCCCGAAAGATTATCTCCTTTCTGGAAGACTCTATACTGCAGTATGCAAAGCCATACTGCGGTAAGCAACTATCAGATGATGTTCAAAGGTTCTTGGAAACTTCATAACATGTTTTACAATTGTTGTTAATCATCAAAACACATTGAGAACTAACACAAGGTGTACTATCAGGTGAACCATGACCGTGAAAAATGAAGGAGGAAAGATCATCTCTAAATGGCATAGCATAAGAATGATTTGCTGTTGCAGCTGGTTGAGCTCCTCTACGATCAACACCTTGGAACACAACTTCCGAAAGAAAGTACAAAGCTTGACCAAAACCATCGACACATTAAGAGGCAGTGTATTTTTTATGGCCAGCAGAAGTAACTGCTGCATAAGCACATGTGAGTCATGATTCTTTAGCCCAGTAACCTTTCGAGCCTACATGTCCACACATCGTGAAATGTTGCTTGAATACCCGTCAGGAACTTTTATTTTCTTTAAAGTGGCGAGGAAGATTTACTTATTCGGTTTTGTCAAGGTGAATTTTGTCGGTTGAAATCTGTCATGCTCATCCGACCATGCATTTGCACGAACTCCCATCTCCCATAAATCTTTCCTCGCTTGAAGATGATCTTTTGACTTGCTTGGTTCGTTCATAATCATGTGCAACACATGTCGCACACATTCTTTTCAATGTACATGACATCTAGACTGTGTCGAAGCAAATTATCTTTCCAATACGGAAGAGTGAAGAATACGCTTATCTTCCGCCATTGCTAGGTGGTGGAACCAGAAACCCTGATTGTCTTTGTCCCGGCCTTTGCTGGATCGTCTTTTTTACTGTTGCCCATTAAAACGATTGCGTTGCAACCTAAACCTGTGCGTACCATCGAGAAACCTCCGATGACCCATGAAGCACCACTTACAACTGTGGGGAAGACGCACTGAGTCAAAGTTAAAATTGCAAGCCGGATATGCAAGGCCAATATGCACATTCCACCTGGATAATGTTCCCAGTCCAAAGAAGTCACTGATAGTCCACATCAACGCCACATACAAGTTGAACAATGTCTTCTCGTGCGCGTCATACGTCTCGACGCCTACATTCCACAACTCCACCAACTCCTTGATAAGCGGTTGTAGATACACATCGATGTCATTTCTCGGTGTCTTTTTGCCTGGAATGATCATGGACATAATGAATGAGCTTTGTTTCATACACATCTAAGGAGGCAAGTTGTAAGGTATCAAAACAACTGGCCATATACTATAACTTGTGCTAAGATTCCCAAACGGATTGAAACCATCGGTTGCTAAAGCAAGACGAACATTTCTAGGGTCCGCCGCGAAATCAGGAAAGTCTGAGTTGAACGCTTTCCATGCTTCACCATCCCGTGGATATTTGAGTTTACCATCTTCATTCTTGTCGGCTTTATGCCACCTCATATGCTCAGCTGTCTTAGACAACATAAACAATCTTTGTAAGCGAGGTTTTAAAGGAAAGTACCTTAGAATCTTTACGGGTTTCTTCTTTTGCTTTTTTCCCTTCTGAACTATACCGAACCTCGAAGTGTGACACTTCTTACAAGTCTCCCTCCGAGCGTCCTCCCCCAATAAAGCATGCAGTCGTTGGGGCAGGCATTGATTTTTTCGTAGTTCAATCATAATCTGTTGATTATCCTCTTGGCCTCGTAGAAGGTTGTGGGAATGTCCGCGTCAGGGAAAGCATCTTGTAGTAATTCCAGCAACATCGACATCGCCTTATCAGTGATCCCACACATGCACTTGATATGGTACAATTTGATCAGAAAGGATAATTTTGAGTATTTCTGATAACCTTGATACAAAGGATGATCGCTCTCATCCATGAGGCTGAAAAATTCCTGAGTTGCTTCATTCCTACAGAAAACTGGTTTAGGACCCTGCACTTCTGCCATGAAGTTGTCGTCTTGAACACCAAAAGCGTCGCGAACAGCTTCATTAACCGGATCATCTTGAGCTAGTTGATTTCCTACTTGTGAGGTTTGAGGAAGATGATCCCCAAATCTCATACCACGTTTCTCACCATGAACACCCCAGAATGTATATGCTTCTGGGAAAGGCTTAATAAGAAGATGTTCCATAGCCACTTCTTAAACTTGCATCTACAACAAGGACACACAATCTTGTCATTAATGCTAGCATGAGAGAAGGCGAAATCTAAGAAATTATTCAATCCCGCTAAATATACAGGAGAACTACGTGGCATCTTGATCCATGACTTATCCATCTGTAGTAAACAAAGCAAGACAATGTTTAATTACTTTCATCCCAGCACTTGAGATATTTAAATGCAACCTGGGACACTTTGTAGTGGTTAAAAACCGCAACATCAACCGCGACAAATTTTCAATTCGAATTTGTCGCGGTTAACAAACCGTTACAAATTCAACTAGTCGCGGTTAAAAATCGCTACGTCATCCACTACAAAATGATGACCGTTTGAAAATTTTGGCTGTTATTTTTTAATTTGAAATTCAAATTTGTAGCGGTTTGGTAGAGGAACCACGACAAATATATTTTGTAGCGGTTTTAGATTGGAACCGTTACAAAATATATTAACATATCTTTTTAATCACAAATTATAAACTCCGTTTATTATTTAATAAAATTTAAATTTAAAAAACCTACTGAAAAATAAAAGATAACAAATATTTAAATTTAAAAAAATTGTCAACAAACATCCGGTAGTACAAACTGAATTACTGAACAAAATAAGAACTAACTATTAGGAGCTCGATGATCAGGTCCTGTCTTAGGGGGGGTTTCTCTCAAGGGCGGCGTGGGCTCGACCAGAGGTAACAACGCCCTTGTCTTCACCAGCAGGAAGATCCGAACGGGGAGGTGGGAGAGTCGGGGGGGAATCCTTGCAGATGAACGGAGGAGGAGGCTCGAGAGATGGAAACCACCTGTTAGGTAGCAACTCTGACAAGGCCCTGACAAGTGACTGCTAGCTATTCCTCTGATTAGCGAACCAACTGTTGAGACTCTCCTGCATGCGCCTAGTCCTGGCCTCATTCCTGGCCCTCTCTGCAGCAACCTGCTCGGCAACCTTCCCGTCAAGTTGCTCGGCAACCTGCGCGGCAACTTTCTCGGCAATCATTGCATCAAACGCCTCTGGTGGTGGTCTGTTCGAGCCGAAGGTCCCAGCGGCAGAGGAGGAGTCCTTGCGGTACACCATGCTAGACCTGGCGCCTAGCCCAAAGCCCCTAATACGGCTAGGATGCTTGACTGGGCCCACAGTAGCTTTCAATGTGGCCGTAGGATCAACAAAACCCTGTGACTCTGAGGTCTGCGACGCTCGCATCTCTTGCTGGCTTTGCTCAATCCGGGCCTGACGCATATATTTCATAAAACATTAATCAATCAATTTAATTAAATTTTAATATACAACATTAAATATATAATTAGTTTTTTGTAACTTACTATTATCTCCTCTGCTGCCTCAGAGATCGGCGTCCCATCATGGTGCCAATAGGTGCGTGTATACAACTGCCCATAGTCCGTCTGACGGTTCTCCTCCCGAGCCTTCTCTTGCTAAAAGAATATAAACTTTGTTATTTCTAAAACAAAACAATAATCATTTAACATAAAATTAACTTAACTTTTAACATACCATCTCACTATAGGTCACAGCAAACGTCTTGGATCCTCTCGTGTGATTGACCCTTTGAGCTGCCCTGAATCTGGTGTTCATCTGCGATAGAGCCTGCAAAATAAATGAGTTGTTTGTGCAATTTAGGTAAAATAGAAGTGTAGCCAATGTATTTTACTCTAATTAAACCAAATCTAAACACTACATTAATTTTGTCTATATTTAAATTTTTAAACTACATTTAAACAAAATTAATTAAAACAAATTTTAAACTATACAATACCCTCATGTTAAAAAAAACTAAACTATGATTAATTAAAAAACGTATCACTCCCTCTGCACTCCTCCTATATTGGACAAAAGCTGCCCAGTGATTTGGCTCCACGCCGTCTGGGACGTTCTCCATCAGTTGCTGCAGAGGCATAGTCCCATCTCCATTCTGCCAGTCGTAGAGACGACCCCTCCGGCTCTTCCACGCTTCTCCCATTTTCATCTTTACATACCTCTTCGCGTGGGCTCGCAGTTTAAACTTTTTCTATATTGTAAAATAATGAGTAATTAAGTAATAATTAATTAAGAAATACATAACCAAATTAACCACAATTTACCTGCAGAATATCCTCAAACGCCTTCTCCTTGTTGTCCTTTGTGACCTTTTTCCAGTCTTGGAAATAGATCGGGAACCATACCTAATTCCTGCCAAATTGTGATAGGAATCGGTTCAACAGGTGACCACTGCTACCGATCGGCTGGTCCATGTCCATGTCCATGTTCCAGGGGACTATCACGCGGTAGCCGTCCTCCTAACTGAGCGTGTGAACATCCAGTGTCCTCCTGCTGATGTTCCCATGTGGATCTGCACAATTATAACAAAATTTTTGTATTGTATTTACATAAATTTTCATTACACGTCAGGATTTAAATTTTATTTTTTGCCAATAAACTACTTATACTTACCTTCGATATCCACTGCAAATCCGGTGGAGCGAGAAGACGACGGTCGGGGGTACCCTTGGTCCCGCTCGTTCTCCTGGTCGAGAAACCACTGTACTTCCGCTATGAGAATCTCAAACTCGATCTCCTCATCTTCATCATTGAGGATGTCCTCAATCGACAGACTTGCGCCTCGCTCTCCACCTACAATCCCTTGTAGGATCTCTGGGTTTGGGATTGGCTCATTTGTAAAGAGCCTATCAAACTCATTCCCAACTTGAGGGGGCTGAGGGGGGATATTTACCTGAGGGGGCTGAAGGGAGACATTTATCTGAGGGGGCTGAAGGGAGACATTTATCTGAGGGGGCTGAACGAGGATATTTAGAGGCCTACGCTCTCTCCTACGACCTCCTCTACTACTACTACTACCCCTCTACTACTACTACTACCCCTGATAGGCTTGTTCGGGGGTCCATCTACTTTCTCTTTTCCCTTGTTGTGAGAAACCATGATGTTGAAAGGTAAAAGTTGAAATTGAGAGGTGAATAGTAACTAAAGCTCGCGCGTGAATTTGAAAAGTGAAAAGGAAAAGTATAAAAACCGCTGCACTTCGTAGCGGTTAGACCAAATAACCGTTACAAAGTTAATTATTTTGTAGTGGTTAGAGAAGATCGCCACCTGAACCGCGACAATTTTGCCTCGTTCTTCGTGAATGTTTGTGGCAGTTATGTAACCGCTACAAAATGAACGACCATTTCATTTCTGTAGCGGTTTGTGAAGTACACCGCTACGAATTAATTAATCTGTAGCGGTTTCTAGCCTAACCGCTATGAATTTAATATTTTTTTAAAAAAATTTCCAAACTAATTAGTTTATTGATAAACTAATTAGTTTGGATTTTTTCCTTATTCCAATAAAAACATTCTCAATTATTTTCTTTAATTTCCCCAAAAGAGCTGAGGTTAATAAATTAGGAATAACAAGTTTATAGAATATTGTCCAACATGCCAGTGAAGATTCAGATTCAATATAGCCACCAATCTCTCAAGAAAAACTTACTGACTCATTTTGATCAGAGATATTTCCTAGAAAGAATGGTGGCTATATTGGACCCGATCTTCGATAGTATGTTGGACAATCTTCAGAAAAGGAGAAGTCTTCAAATCAATGGAGTAATAACTAAATTTGGATTTTCACTAAATGAACATCCTCGGCTTGAATGATGAGAAGGGAGGCAAATATCTGCAGCGCCTATCTCTCGAGATCAACTCTCATCTCGCGAGATCGCATGCATGTCTTCGACAACCAAGCAGAGAATGCTCTTTTAGTGATAATCTAGATTTAGAATATTTTTAAATATTTATAGTTTTTGTATGGAGGCTATTTATAGAATAAATTTTGTGGCGGTTATAGCCTAAACCGCTACAAAATTTAACATTTGGACGCAGTTGAGGTGTCGCTTTCTTCTCATTGTGACAAAACTGTGTTGTTTCGATTAAATTTTGTAGCAGTGATTGCCTAAACCGCTACAACTCTTAACATTTGGATGCGATCAATGTGTCGATTTGTTTTCACCGTGACAAAATTGTGTCGTTTTGAATTTTTGTAGCGGTTTTTTTTTTGACAAAACCGCTAGAAAGGAACCGCAGCAGACTTCGCGCTAAGGCTGGCGCCATATTTGTGGCAGTTTGGTTTTGTGTCACCACTACAAAAATCGAAGCAAAATGGTCACCATTTGGCGCCATTGCTTCCGTTACTAATTTGTGGCGGTTTGGCTTAAAACCGTGACAAATTCGCACCAAAATGTTCATTTTAGCAGTGTTTTTTAACCGCTACAAGTTGACCGCGACAAACAATTCTTTTTTTTTTTGGTAGTGTTTGTCATGATGAAGGACACGTGTCATGATCTTGTGGTGACGATTCAAAAGCTATGTCATTATTAGTCATCATGACCTTACTTTATTAAAGTTGCTTTATCAGCGCCTACTCAAGATTGCGTCATGTATACCAAGACCCGCCAACTAACACCAAGTTAGACTCTGTATGTGTGGGCCTTCACATGGCGCCACATATTGGTGTTTTTTTTTTCCCAAAAAACGCAGGGCATACCTGATTGCTCTGAAAATGCTGTATACTTAATTATACTGGCATATTTTTGCTTAACTAATTGTTCTATACTTTAGGACATAGTTGGGTGGTATTTTTTCTAAGTGAATTTACACCGTATGGGTCTTCTATATCCCGTTTTCATTGGTACTTAATTCCACGACTTATACATGCTAAGTCCACTAACCCGTATAGCCGAGTTACTTAGTCCCCCGAAAGACTTTCTATCCCTCAGCATTCTTGAGACCCTGCTCGAATTGGGCTTAGTCGCCTTCCTTTTATAGGATTATTCCCAAGTCTCTAGGCTCAAAATTCAGGATATTACATGAAGTATCTTTTTAGTATCCTGAATATATATATATATATATATATATATATATATATATATATATATTAAAAAAAAAGGAGGCAGCAACTGCATTTTGCGTACGCAGCTTTGTGGAAGAGGTGGGTAGTGGATGGCAAGAGGCAGTGGACCTTAGCCAGCTCCAGTTTAAACTGTCCAAGATTCAAACAAGTTATGCAACTGTTTTACAGCTTCCACTGAGCAATGAGCTATGATGCAAAATGTTCATTAATGACATCCATTGAGCTTCTATTCTCTTTTGCAAATAATGTTTTATTCCTTAAATCACATATTTTCCAGCATGTTAAAGTATTGATTGGTTTATGATGAAATTTCAAATAAATAAGAACAAATAATATCAAGAGAGCTGCTCAAGCAAGGTTGTGTGTTTGAATCTTATTGGTAGCGGGAAAAAAAAAAACATATTCAAAGATCAGTTATCTCCATTTCACATTTGAATTTAATTAGATTATTTGATAGCTGAATGTATGATATTATACTTCTAACCAAAAGAAAAAGAAAAGAAAAAGAAAAAGAAAAAAAGGAATACGAACGATTAATATACCAATAACATATGCATGGTTGATGTTCATTCATTCAAAGTGTTTGGTATTAAATGATGAACAATCAAGAATGTAATACCCTGCTCTTTAACTTATGCAAGTCGCTTTTCTTCCCCCAGGGTGTAGAAGCTGCAAATTTTAACTTGAATAAAATAATTGAATTTTACATATCCGGATATCTATTCTACAAAATTAAAAACACATATGGTCTAAAATGTTTGTTAAAAGCGATAAAAATGTTAAATATGTATTATTATTTTTTAATTATACCGTTATTTATAAAAAGAGTATATATATATATTGCTCCAAATAAAGAGAGTATATAAGAGATAATGAGTAGCATATATTTAACATGGGCAAAAATGTAAAGACTAGTTCAAAATTTCACACGATTTGTTCCATATATAAAGGACAACCCCTGTAAGAAAAAGTGTTTCTTATAAAAAAAGAAAAAGAAAAAAGAGAGGGGAGGGAATAATTTAATAAAGTGAGTGCAAACTAATTCTTGTTTTAATTTGGGAAAGGAAAGAATAAGTATGGCTCGACAGAGTTAACTACAAGATTACATAAAGGTGAGCCACCTCATTTGTGTTGTGGTAGTTTAAAGGTGAGGCACTCTTTTATTACTTTTTTGTTTCCAATAAGTAATGTGGACAACAAACATAGAAAAACTTACACTTTATTTAATACAACCTTCTTCAGTCCTAAATATAAAATATTACTCCCTCCGGTCCTAATTATAAGGCATAGTTGACTTTGTTTGGAGAGATTAAGGAAGCTAAATAAGTTACTTAATCACTTTATATGTTGTATATCTTTAGATTATATATTAGTTTATTAGTCAAACTAATTACTTTGAAGAAAAAAATAAAAATAAAAATACTCTAAAGTAATTTAATTAGCTTCCTTAATTTTTCCAAAAAAGTCAACTATGCCTTATAATTAGGACCGGAGGGAGTAGTTAGATAATTAATTTGGGCATAATATGGGGAGTCAATGTCTTCTCTTTTTGTAACATCCATCATTTATGGTGTATTCTCTTACATTTCATTATTGTGGGACAAGAAGGTTTTCTCTATATGATAAACTAATACCCACTTATTTTCATTTGTCTCCCACTTTATTGAATTATTCTTGGATACAACATTATTTTCCAATTCATTCGGATATGCCACACCGACAACATTTCTCATTCTTTAATTTGTTTATTTGGCAATAAAGATGATACGCATACCACATGATCCATTAGGTAGAAAGCTTTGATTATTAAATCTTTTGTGGACAAGGGAAAGAGACAAGAGTGGGTATGGTGTCAAGCAAATGGATTAAATAAAATAGTGGAGTTGTTGGACATCATCCGTAAAGCACAAGCTCACCATATTTAATATTTCACTCTCTTCCCAATTAGCTAAAGTAAGGAGACACTCAACCCCACATACCCTCAATTTCTTCATTTTATTTAGTCAATCATTCTCCCTAATTCCACTCACGGACAACATAATATATATTCAATGATAAATGATGGAGGAATTATTTGCAAATGGATCCAAAACTCTCTTTCAATCTTCTAAATTATTCTGTCTCGTGAGTGAACAAGGCTAACCCGTGGCATTCATTCTTTCTCTTTGATAATAATAATTTATACATTATGCAACTGCTGATTCATGGAAGCGCACATGAAGGATTTATTTATTAGGTTATGATTGCAACCTCCTCTTTCTTCATAAAAAGTGTATGCAAGTGTGCGCCTTTCATTTATACCCTTTCGTCTATAAATGAAAACGCAAAGTGACAGAGGCAGAGAGTGAGAGAGAGCCTCGTGTGTGAGACCTTAGAATATTTTGGGAGTGAGTTCAGGCGTGTTGAGAGGCAATAAGGAAGGAGAGGTTGCACAAGTTCTAGGGATCAAGACAAGTAAGTAAAGGTATTAACTTGTCTTATGTTATTTTGTGAAGAAGGTTTGAAGATGGTGTTTCTCTATATTATTTTGGGTTAATTAAGGAGTGGTAATTTCATAAGGTTTTTGATGATTTTCAGGTTACCAAAGTGTTTTCCACGAACAATGGAGTAAGAATAAGGTTGGAAATGATTTTTAGAATCAAAAGAATTAAATTATAAACGTTACCAAAACTGCTAGATTTTACGGTTTGGAAGGCAGTCGAATTTAACATGGTTTTTGGTCAAGTTAATGATGTCTAAAAATCATGAAATTTTCCATATTTGAAGTAGACATCCAGAGCTTTCTTTTGATATATAATATGTAATTTTTAGAGCTCTGTACAAGGAGTTATGGATTTTACAAAATGGCTTAAAATACTGAAAGTTCAATCTGGACAGCGAAATGATTTATTTAAACTGGGAACGATTTATAATTTTATGGCTGAAGGAAATATTTTTGGTGAAAATAGACTCACCAAAGGACATTTAGGCTTTGGAATCACATCAATCGGAGTTTTGTACAATTAGTTATGAATTTTCAAAGAGAAATGAAAATTCTGGACAGAAAGGGATTTTAGTCCGAAAATTGTTGCAATAAGAATTTTAAATGGGTGATTTACCATTTACGGATTACAAGGATTCTAAATGATGAAAAGAACAAGGATTCTAAATGATGAAAAGAACCCTCTTGGATATTTTAGGAGAAATGGGAATTAATATTTATGATGATACTATTTTAGGAGTTGACTGTCAAGTGGTTCGAGCACCGGTGAATTTCTTTTAGCTATTCGGAGTTGAGGTAGTAACTTTTCTCTCACATACTCTGTGTGCCTTTATATGCATGTACGTACCATTGTGATATTTGAATTGTGAATTTCTAACCTTATCGCCGGTATAAGCTGGGAGGTAGTGCCCTTGAATGTGGGGTAACCCTGGATGCCATCACGGTTGAGACCGGGGGTGGTACTCCGATAAGTGAATTTTTATGCAGAAGGGTGAAAGCCCATTTGAGTATTTGAATTATCCAGTACTGTGCGTATGAACCGGTAGGTTCTTGAATATTGTTGAACTGCATATTTGAATTTTGTGTTTGAAATTATTGTGAATTATATTTATTGCAACTGGTTGTCTACCATGTACTGTGCATGCATCTTATGTGAGTGATTAACGTTACTACTGGTATTCATTTGAATCCCAGACAATCCCCAAAGTTCAGGACGGAAACCTAACAGCGGTCGTGGCTCACGTGATAAGGCGGTGGATATGGATAACTGACGGTGCTTGATGGAGCAGAGATCTGATTTATTTTCCCTCATTGTGTTTGAAATATTATGTCCTGGTTAAATCTTGTACGAACCTTTTTATGAATTTCGATTATGTACCAGACTTCATTATCAGTATTACTATGCTAGAACTAGTTTATCCTTTAAGCTGTGCATATTTACTCTTGCGAATGTCGGTATACCGAAGGGGTGTGACATTCGTGGTATCAGAGCCAGGTTCCGGCAATGTCAGGATAGTATACTGATAAAGTCTTGGATAGATAGAAGTGTGTAGTGGTATATATAGAATGGCATGTGTATGTCATTATTTGAGGATTTTGAATTAAATTGATATTAACAAGAATATGCACTTGAATAGTGAAAAGACATTATGGTGAATGTTCGAGGAGGTAGCAGTAGCAGAGGCAGAGGCAGAGGTCGTGGTAGAGGCAGACCACGTAAGCAAGTGCAGGCTCAAGAGCGGCCAAATGAACAAGAACAGGAGCGAGAACAATCGCATGAACAAGAGCGGGCACAAGAGGAGAATATACCAGAACAAGATCCTCTTCACTATGTGCAACAAATGATGGAGATGATAAATAAACTACAGGAGGAAATACGTGAAGTAAAGGCTAGGCAGAACGAGGGTGGACAGCGAGCTGCAACTGCGGAAGGGGAAAGATCCACTCAACCCGAGATTCAACAAAATGAACCTGTAGCTGACAGGATGCAACTTGACGTAGAGGATGAACAGTATTGGATTACCAAATTTTGCAAGCATCAACCACCAGTTTTTCGCGGGAGTTTTGATCCCCAGGTAGCTGAGAATTGGGTGCTGAGATTGGAGAAGATTTTTCGAGTAATGCGGTGCCCTACAGAAAGGAAAGTTGAATTGGCAATCTACAAATTGGAAGGTGATGCTGATCGATGGTGGAAGAACACGGAATTAATTCTGCGGGCTCAGAATATCCCCATCACTTGGGAAACCTTCAAAGATAACTTTGATGCAGAGTATTTTCCTGAATCCACTAGGGACGAGAAGGAGTTAGAATTCCTGGCTATACAACAGGGTAAAGAAGAGTCTTTTAATGAATATCTGAGTCGTTTCAACCGACTAGCTCGTTACTCTTCAACCCTGAAAATCAGTAATGACGAGAAGTGGAAGTCAGGAAGATTGATTAGGGGATTAAAATATGAACTGAGAAAAGAGCTGGTCTCCCGTAAATTCCAAAAATTTAGTCTTGCAATTGAGGAATGCAGGATGGTGGAGAGGAATCTAAGGGATTTGCAGCTGCCTGAGGTTACTACGAATCAAGGCGAGTCCAGCAGAAGGAATTCTTCCCAGAAAAGAAAAGGGGCAGGGACCAAATTCCAAGGAAGTAATAAGAAACCTGTTCAGTCTAGCGAACGTATCAATCAAAAGCCAGCAGAGCCTAGACCATGTCCTCAATGCGGTAAATTCCATCAAGGCAGGAATTGTAGCGGGCAGATCATTTGTTATAATTGTCGCAAGACGGGTCACTATAGCTCGGATTGCCCACAGCGTGCCACAGAGAGGAGACCACAGAATTTTGGAAGAATATTTGCTATGACGCATGAGGAGGCTAGAAAGTCTCCGGAGATGATTCAAGGTACCATTCTTCTTCATGGAAATACATTACAAACATTGTTTGATACGGGTGCTAGTCATTCTTTTATATCATATGATTGTGTTAGTCGGCTAAGATTGGTTATCCACAAACTGCCTTATGATCTCGTTGTGACGACACCACTTGGTGTTAAATCTTTGACTGCTGATGTCTGTTTGAATTGCATTGTAAATGTGGACGGCCATGATTCTGTGGTAGATTTGATATGTTTGCCACTTCATCGTATAGATGTTATACTTGGTTTAAATTGGTTGACAGCAAATAATGTGCTGTTAGACTGCGGAAATAAAAGGATTGTATATCCAAATCCGCAGAGAGATATTAGTAAAGATGTAAATATGAATTTCCTCTCAGTAGATGAAGCTGAGAAGTGTTTGAGAAAGGGTTGCCAAGGGTATGTTGTGTTTTTCTCAGTACAAACAGAAACTGGGACTGCACTTGAAAATATTCCAGTTGTGAATGAATTTCCTGAGGTATTTCCGGAAGACATTAGTGGACTACCTCCGGAAAGAGAAGTAGAATTCGGCATCGAAATTTTGCCTGGAGCTGGACCAATATCTAAAGCACCATATCGAATGGCACCTAACGAGATGGCGGAGCTGAAGAAACAAATTGAAGAATTACTAGAGAAAGGGTTTATACGACCCAGTGTTTCTCCATGGGGAGCTCCAGTGTTATTTGTAAAGAAGAAAGACGGGAGCCTGAGATTGTGTATCGATTATCGAGAATTAAACAAGGCGACCGTCAAGAATAAGTATCCTCTCCCCAGAATAGATGATTTGCTTGATCAGTTAGCTGGTTCTAGCGTATTTTCAAAAATCGATTTGCGTTCGGGTTATCATCAACTACGAGTAAAAGCTGAAGATGTTCCAAAGACAGCTTTTAGAACCAGATACGGACATTATGAATTTTTAGTAATGCCGTTTGGTTTGACCAATGCACCTGCCGTGTTTATGGACTACATGAACCGAATCTTCCGTCAATACCTAGATCAGTTTGTGGTAGTCTTTATCGACGACATCCTAATCTACTCAAAGAGCAGCGAAGAGCATGAGAATCATCTGAGAATCGTGTTGAATATTTTGAAAAACAAGCGACTTTACGCTAAATTGAGCAAGTGTGAGTTTTGGCTTCAAGAAGTTAGATTTCTTGGCCATGTCATCTCACAAGAAGGGGTCTCTGTAGATCCCAGTAAAGTGGAAGCAGTACTGAATTGGAAAAGGCCAGAGACTGTGACTGAAGTACGCAGTTTTCTGGGTCTTGCTGGTTATTACCGACGGTTTATATTGAATTTTTCCCGAATTGCCTTGCCATTGACAAAGCTTACAAAAAAGAACCAGTCATTCGTGTGGGATGAACGTTGTGAAGAAAGCTTTAAGCAGCTGAAGGAGAGATTGACGTCCGCACCAGTTTTGATTATCCCAGATCCCGGTAAAACCTATGTGGTTTATAGTGATGCTAGTAAGCAAGGATTGGGATGTGTCCTGATGCAGCAGGGCAGAGTGGTGGCGTATGCCTCTCGACAGCTGAAACCTCATGAATTGAATTATCCCACTCATGACTTGGAACTTGCAGCAATTGTGTTTGCTTTGAAAATATGGCGGCATTATCTGTACGGTACTAATGTTGAATTGTACTGCGACCACAAAAGTCTCAAGTATCTTTTTGATCAGAAAGAATTGAATATGAGACAGCGTAGATGGATGGAGTTGTTGAAAGATTTCAACTTAGAAATCAAATATCATCCAGGAAAAGCTAATATTGTTGCAGATGCTCTGAGTAGAAAGGCAGTGCAGGTAGCATATATGATGGTTCAAGAACGGAATTTGCTAGGAAATTTTCGAGATTTGAATTTGTTAAATCGGGTAATTTTAAACTCGAGAAGGCGCAAAGAAGTGATACTTGCTAACCTTAGTGTTAGTCAAGGGGAAAGTGATCTACGAGCAGAAATTGTAGAAGCTCAAAGGCAAGACGAACTAGCAAGCTCCATTCGAGAAAAGATCTCACGTGGTGAAACTCAGGATTATGATCTTTCTCAAAATGGACTGATCAGATTCAGGAAGCGTATTTATGTACCACCGAAACCTGAGTTGAGACTAAAGATATTGGATGAGGCGCACAAAAGCAAGTATACTCTTCATCCAGGGGTGGTCAAGATGTACCATAATTTGAAGTCTGAATTTTGGTGGCCAGGACTGAAGAGTGATGTGACTAAATACGTAACTCGTTGTCTTACTTGTCAAAAGGTTAAAATTGAACACAAGCGACCACCAGGACTTCTTCAAAGTTTGGAGATTCCTGAATGGAAATGGGAAAGCGTTACGATGGATCTAGTAGTGGGATTGCCCAGGATCAGGAATCATGATGCGATTTGGGTAATTGTTGATCGTCTCACCAAGTCGGCACATTTTCTTCCCATTGGTGTCAACTATTCTCCTGCAAAGTTGGCAGAAATTTATGTAAAAGAGATAGTAAGACTTCATGGTGTACCAAAGATTATTATCTCCGATAGAGATCCTCGTTTTACTTCTCGATTTTGGAAAGCTTTACAAAAAGCCATGGGTACAAAAGTGAGATATAGTACGGCTTATCATCCTCAGACAGATGGACAATCGGAAAGAACTATACAGACGTTGGAAGACATGCTAAGGGCGTGTGCATTAGACTTTAAGGGTAATTGGGACCGTAACCTTCCACTGGCTGAATTTGCTTACAACAACAGCTATCATGCAAGCATTCAAATGGCTCCGTATGAAGCACTGTATGGAAGGAAGTGTCAATCACCCTTGTGTTGGACAGAATTGTCTGACAGAAAATTGCATGGAACAGATTATGTGGATAAAACATCAGAACATATCAAGCTTATAAGAAAGAGGCTCCTAGCAGCACAAAGTCGACAGAAAAGTTATGCTGACAAACGGAGAAGACCTCTAGAATTTGAAGTTGGAGATCATGTGTTCCTGAAGGTATCACCAGTAACTGGAATTGGAAGAGCGATCAAGAGAAAAAAATTAAGTCCTCGTTACATTGGTCCATTTCAAATCTTGGCAAGATTTGGATCAGTGGCATACCAAATAGCCTTACCCCCAAATTTGAGTAGGCTTCATAATGTCTTTCATGTATCACAGTTGAAGAAGTATATACCAAGCCCTGATCATGTTATCGAGTACGAAGATGTTGATGTACAAGATAACCATACATATGCGGTTGAGCCTGAGAGAATCATTGATCGACTTCAGAAGCGGCTTAGGAATAAAAGTTTTTGGATGGTGAAAGTGGTATGGAAAGGATTATCCCCTGAGGAAGCAACCTGGGAAACGGAAGAAGATATGAAGAATCATTATCCAAAGTTTATGGCTCGGTACACAAGGGATGAAGCAAATTTCGAGGACGAAATTTCTTTTACGGGGGGAGAATTGTAACATCCATCATTTATGGTGTATTCTCTTACATTTCATTATTGTGGGACAAGAAGGTTTTCTCTATATGATAAACTAATACCCACTTATTTTCATTTGTCTCCCACTTTATTGAATTATTCTTGGATACAACATTATTTTCCAATTCATTCGGATATGCCACACCGACAACATTTCTCATTCTTTAATTTGTTTATTTGGCAATAAAGATGATACGCATACCACATGATCCATTAGGTAGAAAGCTTTGATTATTAAATCTTTTGTGGACAAGGGAAAGAGACAAGAGTGGGTATGGTGTCAAGCAAATGGATTAAATAAAATAGTGGAGTTGTTGGACATCATCCGTAAAGCACAAGCTCACCATATTTAATATTTCACTCTCTTCCCAATTAGCTAAAGTAAGGAGACACTCAACCCCACATACCCTCAATTTCTTCATTTTATTTAGTCAATCATTCTCCCTAATTCCACTCACGGACAACATAATATATATTCAATGATAAATGATGGAGGAATTATTTGCAAATGGATCCAAAACTCTCTTTCAATCTTCTAAATTATTCTGTCTCGTGAGTGAACAAGGCTAACCCGTGGCATTCATTCTTTCTCTTTGATAATAATAATTTATACATTATGCAACTGCTGATTCATGGAAGCGCACATGAAGGATTTATTTATTAGGTTATGATTGCAACCTCCTCTTTCTTCATAAAAAGTGTATGCAAGTGTGCGCCTTTCATTTATACCCTTTCGTCTATAAATGAAAACGCAAAGTGACAGAGGCAGAGAGTGAGAGAGAGCCTCGTGTGTGAGACCTTAGAATATTTTGGGAGTGAGTTCAGGCGTGTTGAGAGGCAATAAGGAAGGAGAGGTTGCACAAGTTCTAGGGATCAAGACAAGTAAGTAAAGGTATTAACTTGTCTTATGTTATTTTGTGAAGAAGGTTTGAAGATGGTGTTTCTCTATATTATTTTGGGTTAATTAAGGAGTGGTAATTTCATAAGGTTTTTGATGATTTTCAGGTTACCAAAGTGTTTTCCACGAACAATGGAGTAAGAATAAGGTTGGAAATGATTTTTAGAATCAAAAGAATTAAATTATAAACGTTACCAAAACTGCTAGATTTTACGGTTTGGAAGGCAGTCGAATTTAACATGGTTTTTGGTCAAGTTAATGATGTCTAAAAATCATGAAATTTTCCATATTTGAAGTAGACATCCAGAGCTTTCTTTTGATATATAATATGTAATTTTTAGAGCTCTGTACAAGGAGTTATGGATTTTACAAAATGGCTTAAAATACTGAAAGTTCAATCTGGACAGCGAAATGATTTATTTAAACTGGGAACGATTTATAATTTTATGGCTGAAGGAAATATTTTTGGTGAAAATAGACTCACCAAAGGACATTTAGGCTTTGGAATCACATCAATCGGAGTTTTGTACAATTAGTTATGAATTTTCAAAGAGAAATGAAAATTCTGGACAGAAAGGGATTTTAGTCCGAAAATTGTTGCAATAAGAATTTTAAATGGGTGATTTACCATTTACGGATTACAAGGATTCTAAATGATGAAAAGAACAAGGATTCTAAATGATGAAAAGAACCCTCTTGGATATTTTAGGAGAAATGGGAATTAATATTTATGATGATACTATTTTAGGAGTTGACTGTCAAGTGGTTCGAGCACCGGTGAATTTCTTTTAGCTATTCGGAGTTGAGGTAGTAACTTTTCTCTCACATACTCTGTGTGCCTTTATATGCATGTACGTACCATTGTGATATTTGAATTGTGAATTTCTAACCTTATCGCCGGTATAAGCTGGGAGGTAGTGCCCTTGAATGTGGGGTAACCCTGGATGCCATCACGGTTGAGACCGGGGGTGGTACTCCGATAAGTGAATTTTTATGCAGAAGGGTGAAAGCCCATTTGAGTATTTGAATTATCCAGTACTGTGCGTATGAACCGGTAGGTTCTTGAATATTGTTGAACTGCATATTTGAATTTTGTGTTTGAAATTATTGTGAATTATATTTATTGCAACTGGTTGTCTACCATGTACTGTGCATGCATCTTATGTGAGTGATTAACGTTACTACTGGGATTCATTTGAATCCCAGACAATCCCCAAAGTTCAGGACGGAAACCTAACAGCGGTCGTGGCTCACGTGATAAGGCGGTGGATATGGATAACTGACGGTGCTTGATGGAGCAGAGATCTGATTTATTTTCCCTCATTGTGTTTGAAATATTATGTCCTGGTTAAATCTTGTACGAACCTTTTTATGAATTTCGATTATGTACCAGACTTCATTATCAGTATTACTATGCTAGAACTAGTTTATCCTTTAAGCTGTGCATATTTACTCTTGCGAATGTCGGTATACCGAAGGGGTGTGACACTTTTATCCCATTTGAGTCCGTGTAGTAATACTACCCCCAATTTTTAAATTTTAGAAACCAAGTTATATGTGCACCCCTGAGCTCGCTTGCACCAAGAAATATACATTGTAGTTATGACTTTCTGAGATTCAAACGAGTTATGCAACTTTTTTACAGCTTCCACTGAGCAATGAGCTATGCTGCAAAATGTTCATTAATGACATCCATTGAGCTTCTATTCTCATTTGAAAATAATATTTTATTCCTTAAATCACATATTTTCCAGAATGATAAAGTATTGATTGGTTTATGATGAAATTTCAAATTAAAAAAAAAAAAGAAAAGAACAAATAATATCAAGAGAGCTGCTCAAGCAAGGTCCGTATTGTTTTTTTTTTTTTTTTTTGCCCGAAAAGGTCCGTATTGTTTGAATCATATAGGTAGCAAAAAAACATATTCAAAGATCAGTTATCTCCATTTCACATCTCAAAATATTTGAATTTAATTAGATTATTTGATAGCTGAATGTATGTTATTATACTTCTAACATGAAAAAAATAAATAAATAAAATAAAAGAAATAATACGAACGATTAATACCAATAACATGCATTGCTGATGTTCATTCATTCAAAGTAGTGTTTGGTATGAAATGAAGAACAATCAAGAATGTAAATACCCTGCTCTTTAACTTATGCAAGTCGCTTTTCTTCCCCAGTGTGTAGAAGCTGCAAATTTTAACTTGAATAAAATAATTGAATTTTACATATCCGGATATTTATTTTACAAAATTCCAAAAACATATGGGTTAAAATGAAAAGATCCATATAAGAGTTCTTCCGGTCCTTTTTATAAAGAAGTATCAAAATGTGTCAAATATGTATTATTTTTTCCAATTATACCTTTATTTGTGAAAAGAGTACATAAGAGATAATGACTAGCATATATTTAATAGGGGCAAAAATGTAAAAACTAGTTCAAAATTTCACACAAAAGGATTTATTCCATATATAAAGGACAACCCCTGTAGGAAAAAGTGTTTCTTATAAAAAGAAAGAAAGAAAAAAGAGAGAGGAGGGAATAATTTAATAAAGTAAGTACACGAAAGGATTTATTCCATATTTAATTGGGAAAGGAAAGAACAAGTATGGCTCGATAGAGTTAACTACAAGATTACATAAAATAACAATTCAATTAAGTTCATCAGCTTTTTCTTTGCTCGATTCATCGAATTCTAATTAATCTAATGTTCTCACATAAATGGCATTGATTAATATAATTTTCCCTCAATATTCGTATTCTAATAAATTGGATTTCGCTCTATGTATAAGCGCATGTCGTAGCAGTTTCAGGCATATATTTAGAGAACGTCGGTCACCCCCCGGAAAAAAAAAAAAAAACAAATCGGAGGAACGACGCCCTCACAGAGCACCCTGTAGATCTAAGCGTTTCGATGGTTTGAGCCTTGAACGAACGAATCGGAGGAACTCATTGTCTGCTTCTTCAACCCACACAAAGAGTTAGGGCTAGGCATATTGAAAATTGAGATCGAAGAAACTGTCGATTCCGTAGATTAGGAAAGTCCTCATAAATTAGCGACGATCCAATAATTTGGGTGGTGACGATGAGAGAGTGCTTATTCAGCATCACTGGGATCTCGGAGACAGGGGGAAGCAATCGGAGTTTCTGAGGCGGCAACGACAGAGGAGAGAAGTGGAAACGGAGGAGATCGAGAGAAGGTTGAATGGATTTTGAAAATGCAGAATCCAATGGAGCGAAGAGTGAGAGGAATTTGTGAAAGGAGAGTTTGATAAAGGGCTTGGAGAGTGAGAGATATGAAGGTGTAGATGCACACAGGCAAGTAAAAATTCACGTACAAAGTGATAACATATATATATTAGGCAATAACTGAACAGCAAAATATAAAAGATCCACTCAAATTTATTACATGACCATGAAAAACTTTAGCCAGCTTCAGCCTCTTCCTCCCTATGTTGGCTCAGGCTGCCAGCAGCTTCCATCACTGCCACCAACACAGTTAGCACCGTTGCCACAGCTGTCACCATTGGAGCTACACGTTCCATAGTTGCAGCCAGTTTTACGATCGAAGACATCATTCTTACCGCCTTGTATGTAATGAAGAAAACTTGTATGAAATGTCAATTGGCACATCTGATATTTATAGTAGGATAAAGATGCAAACATGGGCTTTTACAGGTAAAATTGGTGTAAAAATATACATAAATTCTTAAAATTGGTGTAAAAATGCACATACCGTTACATTTCCTTAACTGATGTTACTGTCAGGGTGGGCCCCACACCATTAAAAAAATAAAAATACCAAACTTTTTGCAAATCCCAATCTTGCCCTTCCCTCTTTCTCTTCACGTTGCTCGACTCATCACTCTCATTCTTCTCCATGCAAATTCATCGCCGCCTCCTTCCTCGGTCCTCCCTTCGAAACGGCACCATATGCTTCAGATCCTTGCACAGATTCGTCACCTCCACCAACTCCTTTGATTAGAAGCAGAACGTCGTTGTCTACCCGTCAATTTGATCAAAAGCTGGCTCTTCAAATCTCTTGCCTCTGATTCTCACAATGATTCTTCTGAGTAGCTGGCCGGCGACGTGGATCCATGACTCTATGATCTGGTGCATCATGTACATTGTCTGGTTCTCACAGCTCTCGACGAGATCGTCTCTCGACACCTTTTTCAGGACATGAATCTCCGTCAGCTTACATACGGCGTCGTACCGGAGACTTGGTTTTCCAGCGATATTCATCTCACCCAAACCCATCCATTGTTGCCAACTTCTAATGCCTTCTCCCTCAAACTCACGACGCCTTCTAACTTCAATGTTTGCTTTCTTTGATTTCGATTTGGTTGTCTTTTTTCTAATGCTTCACTGGTTTCTTGTTTTTTTGGATTTTGATTTCCATTGTGATTTGAATGCTTTGCTGGTTCTTGTTTTACCGTGTGGGGATTCTTGTTTCTGGTCTGATTTCTCCATGGTTGAAGCTTGAGCTGGTGGCCTGGTGGCGGTGGTTTTTACGGTGGAGGTGGGCGATGGAAAAGAGATGGAATGGGTGAATTGAGAGTTTGGGTGGAAGGGTTTTTTTTTTTTTACTTTGAGTTCAGGGGCATATTTGTTTTTTCATCCTGTGTGTAACATAAGTTAAGGGAGATTTAACAGCATGTGCATTTTTGCATCAATTTTGAGAGTTCATGTGTATTTTTACACCTCCAAAAAAACATATGATACTGGGTACACCTTAGATAAAAGCCCATATACATTTTTGCACCCTTTAACTATTATAATAATATAGAGGCTGTTCTCAAGATCATCCAAACATCATGATTAAGCATGGTTCACTTTGTAAAGTAAGAAACTGAATCGTCATCACCATCCACCTCATTTATACCTTTAATAAAATCTGTACGTATGGCTAGATATGTTCGATAGTGATTCTAAAAGAAGAAAAAGAACAAAATAAAATGATTTCCTGAAACATTCACCCATTATGCTTTTTAATAAGGCTAATTTGGCCCTGTCCAAAAAAGAAGATGGCAATTACAGATACTGCCTTTAAATTTTATTAAAATTACTTAATTTTGTATTTTTAGAATCTACAAATGATTTTTCTCAAAAAAATATTATTTATTTCATTAAGCAATAATCTTAACCAAAATATACTTTCACATAACTAAATGTAAATATCAACCAATATATTGCCGCAAAAAGCTTAATTTAAATTGACCTGAAAAACAAATTTGTAATTATTATAATAAAAAGTGCATCATTACATAATTTTAGTCAAATTCTAAATTTATATTTCCTCTGATTTTAATTATAAGATAAATTTTTTAGTGTAAATTAGACTACTAGTTTTATCATATATTTAGAATTAGAGCAATTTAATAAAATTAAAATATATAAATAACACATTAAGTGGAGGAGCGGGGAGCCCATAAAGTTAAGGGGGTAAAAAAAGGAGGGGAAAAAACAAAAAAAGCATAAAAAGCAGAAGCCGACAAAACCAAATGGTAAAAGCAACGCAATTATCCCAGAAACTTGCAACACAAGGCACCGACAACTAAACAAGTGATTTGGTTTTGCCTTTTCATTTTTTATTTTTATTGAATTGAACAGTTGAACATACGACACGAGTATATATCTTTTTAGCTTTATATGTAGAATAATATATTGAAACAGTTTAGTTAAATGAATCTAGCCCTATTTTCTAGGAGGCTTTTTGTTTGTCGGCGTGGGGTACTTGATTAGCCTCACAACATACGAAACTTTGCATGATTGCCCCCAAACACATAGCGCGTGATAAGTTAATATGTTTAGATTAGTGGTAAAAACTGTTTTTATATGTAATTTATGATGTACGAAATAAATACCTAAACAAGTGATTTGGTTTTGCCTTTTCATTTTTTATTTTTATTGAATTGAACAGTTGAACATACGACACGAGTATATATCTTTTTAGCTTTATATGTAGAATAATACTCCATCGGTCCTAATTATAAGAGCTAGTTGACTTTTTTGGAGAGATTAAGGAAGGTAATTAAATTACTTTAGAGTATTTTTGTTTTTATTTCTTTCTTCAATCTAATTAGTTTGACTAATAAATTAACATATAATATAAAGATTCACAACATATGAAATGATTAAGTAACTTATTTAACTTCCTTAACTTCTCCAAAGAAAGTCAACTAGCTCTTATAATTAGGGCTGGAGGTAGTATATTGAAACAGTTTAGTTAAATGAATCTAGCCCTATTTTCTAGGAGGCTTTTTGTTTGTGGGCGTGGGGTACTTGATTAGCCTCACAACATATGAAACTTTGCATGATTGCCCCCAGACACATAGCGCGTGATAAGTTAATATGTTTAGATTAGTGGTAAAAACTGTTTTTATATGTAATTTATGATGTACAAAATAAATATCTAAAAGAAATTTTGTTTTGATTTGTATAAACGTCCTTCTCGAACGTAACTCAACGACACTAACTAGCTAGCCCTCTTTATGCAATTGTTTTTCTTAATATTAAAACTCAAAAGTTAAAAGCTATCTAATGAACTATATTAATTAATTATTGCACTACCTTGACCCTAAATATAAGATCTAGTTAAATTTTTTGAAGAGATTAAGGAAGTTAATTAAATTATTTTGAAGTATTTATATTAATCATTTTTTCTCCAAACTAATTTTTTTAATTTGTAAGCTAATATATAATTCAATCATACAAAGTATATAATATATTTAAGTAACTTATTTAACTTTCTTAATCTCTAAAAAAAATTCAATTAGATCTGATATTTAAGACTAGAAGGAATTATAGTTTAGTTGGTGCAAGATATGCCATGAAGAGGATGAAGTTTCCACAATGGATACACCTCGTTTGTGTTGTGGTAGTATGAGGGTGAGTCACTCTTTTATTACTTTTTTTGTTTCCAATATCTGAAATATTTTTAGGTATATATGAATCTGTGTAATCAAAATCATGGTCTTAAAATTTGATAAAATAAATAATATGGACCAACAAACATAGAAAAACTTATACTTTATTTAATACTACCTTCTTCGATCTTTAATATAAAAGGATAATTAGATACTTCCTCTAGTTCTATTTGTGGTACAAATTGTACTATGAAAGGGTTCAGAGGTAATAACTAATTTGGGCATAATTTAGACTAAAAGATTAATTTTCCTGATCGATACACAATATATTTTTATATATCCGTCGTAGTTATTATGACTTTCTGAGACTATATTCAAACAAGTTATGCAACTTTTTTACAGCTTCCACTGAGCAATGAGCTATGATGCAAAATGTTCATTAATGACATCCATTGAGCTTCTATTCTCATTTGCAAATAATGTTTTATTCCTTAAATCACATATTTTCCAGAATGTTAAAGTATTGATTGGTTTATGGCGAAATTTCAAAATCAAAAAAGTGTTCAATGCTGTGTATGTCATAAACTTGGCACTCTGTCTTTTAACTTCTAGAATTTTTTTTTTAAAAAATCAGTATTTGATGAGCTAAACTTTGAATTGATCTTGCAGGCGCTCGGCTTTGATCGCAGTTGCAGCAGTTATGCTTCTCTTAGCTCTAATTGGCCTATGTATCTATTCATTGCAGTAGCTTGAAAATTTGAGTTTTTTTTTTTTGGAATCCTTGAAGTTATCTTTATTACAGGCTAATCAATCAATATCAATATAATATTCTGCAGGTTTGTCTATTCTTGGACATCAACATGCAATTCTCATGTAAGTTTTTTTTTGGGCCTATGGTTTGTTTGTACCAGAACAGTCCTAATCCTAATCATTCTCACTTTTTTTTTTGGACATCATCCTTTGGTTGGTTTGGTTTTAAAATGTTGCAGATTTGTTATCAGTGGTTGGTTATTAGTTGCAGTCACATTCATTCTGTGTGGAGTGTTCCTTATATTTAACAGGTAATTAAGCCTCCAGATTCTTTTTTTATTTGCTTTTTAACCTTTATTTTGGGGAGGAACTAGGAGAAATTCCCTAGCCTTTTAAAGTAGTTGGTACATAAAACTAACCACAGATGGACATTCAAGTGTTTATTTATTAGCAGACATTTCCGTGGAACCTACTTTTGAGATTTTTAAATGTCTAGGCACGATGAGTTTTGGTTTAGTCTACTAAATTCTTGTAAGCCAGATTTATTTAAAATTTTCAAGAGAAATCAACAAAGAAAGCAGCTATTTCCTCCCAACTAAAAATTCCTGACTGTGAGACATTTAGAGATATTTTCTTTACTTTTAGAAATAAATTAAAAAAAATTTAAATTATTTTTCTTCTCATTTATCCTCCTTATACACTTACTTTTTTTTTTTTAAACTTAAATTTCATGAGTTTTGTCATTTTATTTTTTCATTATTATATAGTACTCATCTTAGGCAGACCTGGTTTTATTAAAAAGTTGGTAGCCATAGATGGACAGTTGAAGTATATTATTAGCAGGCTTTCCAGTGGGACCCACTTTTGAATTGTTTTGGTATCTATGCCTAACAAGTCTCGTTTTAGTCTTCTAAACTTTTGTAAGCCGTATTTATTGCAAATTTTTAAGTCAAACTAAAGACCACAGTTGACTTTGCTACCTCTAACCACGCGTGCTAAAATTGAAATTTAATCTAGAACAGAACCATCATAGGACAAAGATAATATTGAACTAAAATACAACAAAATGCATTTTTCGGTAGTTTCAATTTCTTCACTGACTCACACTAATATGATCTAAATATTTGTATTTCAATGCAATTTCTGATACATGTATGGCTATGGGAGAATGGGTAGAGAATCCTCATGCAGAATCTGCACTTAGCAACATCCTTCCATGTGTTGATCAGAGAACCACAAACAATACATTGGTTCAGAGCAAACAAGTGGTCACTAACATTGTAAGTGTCGTGAATCGCTTCATCTACAGCATCGCCGATGCAAATGCATCGCCAAACGATCCAAACTACTACAATCAGTCCGGTCCTGCGATGCCCCCTTTGTGCTACCCTTTTGATTCTCAGCTCAATGAGCGTCAATGTACATCTCAGGAGGTTTCCTCCTCCAATGCCTCATTGGTAAGTACTCTCTCATGTTCTTAATGTAAGATATATTTATCTTATTTAATTAGATTAAGAAAGTTACTTAATATTCCTTTCGTTCCTAGTTATAGGAACTCTTTTAGAAAAGTGTTCCTATAATATTAGGACCGAAGGTAGTATGATATATATTTTATACAACATCTTAGTCATCTTCCTTTTCTCTGCTCTTTGGTTATTATTGAAGGAGCATTGATTGATAAGGACAAACAAGGAAAAAATTGATAAATATAAAAAATAGTTATCACATTTATGACTAAGACCAACTCTCCAAATAGGTTTTATATTAACCACCAGGGAGTAACAATTTATTAATTTCATCACTTCACTTTGTTTCTGCTTATGATCTTGTGGGAAGCAAAACTGAAAGGTTTGGATCAAAATTTGCAGGTTTGGAAGAAGTACGAGTGCCAGGTAACAGAATATGGTTTTTGTAGCAGTGTCGGCATGAAACACCCTTCCTGATTTATCAGAGTTATAGCGCACAGGCATCGAAATGTTTTGGACGACTTTAATTGCGGAAAGAAAATTTCATAAAATAACTAAGTCTGAAAATACGAGGGTGAATTTTTCGCGATTCGATTCCATCCCACAGGGGGATGTTAACACAGTAATCCCAAAACAGACAAATGATAAACGTTAAAGTTCTGGCTAACTACTCGCATTTTCCAAAAGTTTCTGTCTGCTGTAACCCTTACAGCTTCATCTTGCCTCTCGATCCCGATCCACTACCTGTCTCTTCCATACGGTCTGGAGTTCAAATGAACGAACCCCAGGGGTAACAGTTAATCTCATATACAGGTATGAAATGTAAAATCACAGTATAACACATGTATAAGCATAGAATAATTCACAGTAAACAATCAAACCGTAACCGCAGTTAACGGCCAAGGACCGCAACCCTTTATGGAACACGCAGCTCCGTACTTAGGACACACAGCCCTATGGGACACGCAGCCCCCAAATCCATAGCTAGGATACACAAGCAAATTATCTAGCAACCATGATCAGTCATACATGAGATACATACATACAAGTCTATAAGATAACAGTTACCCACCTCAAGCTTGAGTCCTTACTCGTCCGAAGTTGTTGGGATCAGTAGAGGTGTCAAAATATGCCTAAAACGTTTATCATTGTCATTAGTCACTTCTTGCGCGGTAAAGTAACTAACTGCACAAATTGTTTTTAGAGGATTAAAAGTGGTTCTTACTCTAGGTCTTAACTATAAATTTCTCAGAATTTCTATTAAACTTTGGAAATTCATAATTAATTCTCTAGATCTCCAAATGAGGTGATTCAAATTTCTATTCAAATTTCTATAAGTCTATTTTAAGAGAAAAATAGCCATCAAGCCAATTTATGAATGAATGATTCCCAAAAATTCAAAAAGTATCTGTTACTTAAATCTTAAACAGGATTTTTTCCTGGTTTTCTGAACAAACTTTGAAAAATCATAATTAAATCCACAAAAATCGAAATGAGGTTCTGAAAAATTCCACATGACCCTTGATATGTCTATTTTTAAATAAAAATAACAGAACAAATTTAAAATCTCTGTACCATTCCCAGTTTTAAGTTTTCTCAACACTGTTCAGATTGTAACTCCAGAAACAAGGCTTAACTTCAAAAATTCATATCTCCCTGAATACATATCCAAAGGAGTTGTATTACCTATCAAATTAAAGCTCTATATGTCTACTACACCACTGCAAAGTCTCATAATTTTTAAAAATTGTTTACTTTTTCCGAAATGCAACGTCATAAAGCTGTCTCCAGCATCTTTCCAAAACGTTACCAGATTTATAACCCAACTTCCAAAAATCATAACTAGAGTTATAGACCTCCGTTTTAGGTGAATCAAAGCTTATTTAAAACCTCAAGAAGTGTACTTTCTCCTGTAAAAAGTTCAGAGATAAACTCAAAAGTTTAACGTTCCAAAATGGAACCCGAAAATTACTGTTCAATTCTGGAGACAGAAAATCTTCAGTGTTCATGGTCCAACTTTGAAAAATCATAACTCCCATTCTACACGTCCGTCTTAGGTGTTCTTTGACTTTTTGGAAAGCTTAAGACGTCTTCTATGTACTGTAAAAATTTCACTTAAAAACTCAGATGTTTGCTATTTCAAAATCAAACACGAAAATGACTGTTCACCAGAGATACAGAAAACGTTCCAGGTTTTTGGCTGAACTTTGGAAAATCATATCTCTTATTATACACATCCGTTTTGGGTGTTCTTTGGCTCGTTTTAAAGCTTAAGATGTCAACTATCTTCCATAAAAATTTCGTGCAAAAACTCAAACGTTTTCCATAGAAACAGAAGCTCGCAAGACCACTCTGTTTTCAGCTCGAAAAACAGAGGTATTTCGTTTCAGTTTCATCTCTCTTGATCAAACAGAAAACCCAGCATACTAAGGTTGTGGAAACTAGAAGGAATAGGCTCCAAGAACTAACCTTAGACGTCCCTCAAGCTTTCATGCAAGTTCCATGTTGTTCTCCCTTTGGTTTTTGCTTACGTTGTAACTCTTCACACACACCTCCATTTCTCATACCCACACCACACCTTACACACCACGGCACTAACCCACACATACTTGCAGTAAAACTACCGTAACTATGTAAACACTTATGAGCATAGCATTAGGTGATATATTTATATATGTACACACACCTGCAACCACGACAATACAGCCCCCTGTTTCATGATCAGTTTCAGCAAATATAGTGTTTTATTTTCTTAAGCCTAATGGTCTTGATTTGCGTTGGAAACTAAAGGAAACTAGAGGGAGGAGAGGCTTGATGAATTACCTCTGAAAAATCAAGCTGAAACGATGAGATAGCTTGCCAGTTTTGCTCCTCTGTTTCTGATGCCAAAGAACAGCGAGAGATGATTTTGCTTTGACTCTCTTTCTCTTCTCTCCCCTACTCTCTCTCTGCAATCACAATCTCTCCCTCCCAACGTGTTTTTGGTTCCTTGCCTTTCTTTTCCCTTGTTGCTGCAAGAAGGGCTGAATGGTTTATAATGAGAGGGAGTGTGGAAATGCGCTGACAGAGGAGGTATGGGTGTTAGTGTTGTCGGCTTGTTTAAGCTAAAGGGAAGCAGAGGGTATGGAGGTTCTTATCGTTGGGATTAGGAAGTATGGGTTCTGCATAATGGATGTCGGAGTATGCATGTGGGTTGCCGAAATCTCCTTCTATGTAAATGACGTAGTGATCTCCAGCTAATACCCTCCCTTGCTGTTGTTTTTTTTTTTTTTTTTTTTTTTAGCTTATGGACCCGAGAGATGAAGATAAAGAAATGAAATGGGTTTATTGCTTCTGTACGTTGGGCCAAGATGAAGATAATGGATCCCAAGTGTTTATATCCAAAATGCTCATATCCAAATAATTCTACTTAAAATTTTCCATACAACATTTCTAATTTAAAATCCCAAAAATTTGGGATGTTACAGTCGGCAGGGTGACGCCGGAGATCTACTCGCAGCTGGTGGGTGCAGTTAACGAGAGCTATGCGTTAGAACATTACACGCCACTTTTACTGAACCTTCAAAATTGCAATTTTGTGAGGGAAACATTCCAAGAAATCACATCAAGTTACTGTCCTCCATTGAACCATTATCTTAAGGTTATAAATGCAGGGCTTGGTCTGATTTCAGTTGGTGTCTTGCTCTGTCTTGTCCTCTGGATTCTGTATGCAAACCGCCCCCAAAGGGAGGAGGAGTTTGTGAAACCATCCTTTGCACAAAAACTAAAGCATAGATTTAGTAAGAACCGCAACAACAACAACAACAATACAAATTCATCTCTGTCAAATGCAGCAGGGGAGGTATAGATTGTACCACATATAATTACAAGGAAAAAGAATGTAGGTCATTAGTGTTTTATTGTACCCCATACTAGGGGTTGAAACCAAGGTGAAGCGAAGCTACACCATTTGTGTTTCAAGAGAGTACTACTCTCTCTCTCTCTCTATATATATATATATATAGATTGTATTCATATAGGAGGCAAAAAAGGCTGTATTTGTTGTCTCTAAAGTTTCATATGTATATTTGGTCTACTTTTTTTTTTAATAATGAAAGCATTCCAATATTTTCTATTAAATGTTTTAAGGGTTAAAGTGTAATTTTACCAACAAAATTTTTATGAGGAGTGTGCAAAAATACTAATAAACAATGTAAAAGGGTGTATATTGATCAAAACGGTAAAATTTGACCAAATAATCGTTAAATTATAAGAGAAGAAAATCCAAGTAGTTTTTGATGACATAAGAATAGCCTTGAAAAAAAAAAAAGAGTTTTTAAAAAAGTTGCTAGTCATATATACTATAATATTTTTTTTATTAGCAGAATTTAAGAAAGCTATCACTACAGGAAAATCAGAAAACAAAAACGTGGGATATGAACTCTAAGTACTATGATATCAATATGGATATGAACAAAATGTAAAGGAGAAAGATGCATCTTCTCTAAGTAATATGAACTCTCCCTTTTACAATGTCACGTACAGAAAAAGTGAAAACTCAGTTTTGATGAGAAATCACCTCAAAACATTAACTACACATCAATGGTGGGGATTGTTGAATCAGAAGTTGATACCACCACCAGAGGTTAAGCAGTTGAAACCAATAAGCAATCATTACTAAAAAATAGCTATGGAGTATTTTTAGATCTAAGTACAGCTTGAAGTTTGAAGAATAGTCTGATAACATTGTAAACGATGCAAATAGGAAATACCACTTGCTTTGCTTATCACATCGATCAGAGAGAGCTTCTTCAACTTCTAATGCGCCACAAGAACATCACTTACGCCATGAACAACAAGCTTGTCGTTGTCAAACATATCCGGAAATACGACTGAGACTCCATTATTCAGCATCAAAACACCACCAGAGCTCGTGACGTTAATGGAAAACCCCTCCAAAATCGTTGGTAACTTAGACACGTTGTTCAAGTCAGCCAGATCATTCCAGAGGAGCTTACATGGCACAACATGGCGAAGAAAGAACGACGGATACTCACTGAAATTGCGAAGAAGACTCTTCACCATTTTATCTTCAGGAGCAAAAACAGTCACCGCAGCCTCATCGCTAATTCCATTCATTTGCAAACCAAGAAACGACGCCGTCACAGAGTACCCTGTAGATCTAAGAGTTTCGATGGCTTGAGCGAACGAATCGGAGGAACTCATAGTCTGATTCTTCAACCCACACAAGGAATTAGGGCTAGGCCTCTGAGATGCTGGAGAATACTGATAAGTGGGATCGAAGAAACTGTCGATTCCGTAGATTAGGAAAAGTCCGTCCTCATAAATCGGCGACGATCCAATAATTTGGATGTCGTTAAGCGAAACCTCGGAATGTGAGTCGGTGACGACAAGAGAGTGGTTATTCAGCATCGTTGGGATCTCGGAGCCAGGGGGGAGCAGTCGGAGGTTCTGAGGCGGCAACGGCAGAGGAGAGAAGTGGAAACGGAGGAGATCTAGAGAAGGTTGAACGGATTCTAAAAATGCAGAATCCGATGGAGCGAAAACGGTGAGAGAAGGAGTTTGTGAAAGAAGAGTTTGATAAAGGACTTGGAGAGTGAGAGACATGGAGGTGTAGCCTGAATCAGAGAGAACGTCGGCAGCGTTGAGGACGGTTTCATGGGAGAGAGAAAAGGAAAAGGAGAAGAAGGAGAAAGTATGTAGAAGAAGAAGAAGGACAACAGAGGCAGCCATTGATGCCATTTATGTAGCTTGAGAGATTGAGAGAGAGAGGTTTTTGTCTTTACTCAAGGAGGTTCTCGTTTTTGTTGGGACTTAAGGCGGGAAAGCAAAGAGAAAGAGAGACCGTTGAAGGGATCGTTAGACTATTCTTTTAAAAAGACAGAAATGCCCCTGCGTGCCTTATTATATCAGGATATGAGCTTCATTTTTAAAAAAGAAAATAATGAATTTTTTTTTCTCAAAAAAAAAAAAAAAATCCTAATACTTGGAAACAGGAGGAATAAGAAAGATGAGTGTCAAAGTAATTAAGTTCAGCATTAATTAATCTTTGTTTAATTCTTTGAATTCATATACTACTTTCGGTCTTAATTATAAGACTTAGTTGACTTTGTTTAAAAAGATTAAGGAAGCTAAATAAGTTATTTAATCATTTCATATGATATATATTCTTAGATTATATATTAGTTTATTAATTAAACTAAATAGTTTGAATAAAAAAATAAAAATAAAAACACTTTAAAGTAATTTAATAAACTTCCTTAATCTTTCTAAAAAAGTCCACTAGGTCTTATAATTAGGACCAGAGGGAATACTAATTAATTACTCATGTACATATGTACTTCTTATCCTCTTTGATCTTATTCCTGCAGGATATGTGTTAATGGTACTATAGTTCTATGTTGAGTGTATGATTTGTATGGTGTCACTGATCTTATCTTTGGAGTCATTCCCTCCATTAATTCACAGTAATAACATTTTTATTTGTTTCCCGCTTCTTGATAATTAATGATACAGTAGTGGTGACGTGCTATATATAGTTATATACTTAGTGTGTTTGGAGAGAATATCATTTATGATTTGTGAGGTAAATATGTAAGATGAGTTTTATCTCAGTTTACAAAAGAAAGAGTTTTTGAAACCACCGTTTTAGAATTACTCAAACCACCGTTTTATTATTCAGTCACTAAATTAGCCTTCACAACGAACGAAACTTTACATTATTTTTGTCCCAAACACATACGGAGTGATATGTTAACTAGCTAGTCCCCTTTATGCAATTGTTTATTTTAACATTAGAAACTCAAAAGTTAAAACTATCTAATGAACTATATTAATTAATTAAATTGTACTACCTCTGATTTTAAATATAAGAAGACCCAGTTAATTTTTTTTTTGGAGGAAATGAAGCTAATTAAATTATTTTAAGATATTTATATTGATCATTTTTTAAAAAATAATGTATTTGACTTATAAACTGATATATAATTTAATCATATAAAACACATTATATGATTATATAACTTTTTTAACTTTCTTTATCTCTTTAACAGAAAAATCAACTAGGTCTTATATTTAAGATCGGAATATGCCACGAAGAGGATGAAGTTTCCACAATGGAGACATCCGGTTTGTGTTGTGGTAGTTTGAAGGTGATGAGGCCCTCTTTTATTACTTTTTTTTCCCCCCCAATATCTGAAATCTTTTTAGGTATATATGAATCTGTGTAATCATAATCATGGTCTTAAAATTTGATGAAATAAGTAATGTGGACCAACAAACATAGAAAAACTCACACTTAACACTTTATTTTATTCCTTAAACCACATATTTTCCAGCATGTTAAACCAAATGGGTTGTTAAAGCAGTGATCGGTTTATGATAAAATTTCAAAGAAATAAGAACAAATAATATCAAGGGAGCTGCTCAAGCAAGGTTGTATGTTTGAATCGTGTGCGTAGCTAGCAAAAAAACATATTCAAAGACCAGTTATCTCCAATCTCCATTTTACATCTCAAAATTAATATTTGAATTTAATTAGATTATTTGACAGCTGAATGTATATTATTATACTTCTAACAAAAAAGAAAAAGAAAAAAGAAAAGCAGGAATACGAACGATTAATACCAATAACATGGCTGATGTTCATTCAGTCAAAGTAGTGTTTGGTATTAAATGATGAACAATCAAGAATGCATGTAATTTATATCCTACTAACATCTGTTGTAAGCAAGTAGTAAGGGACTTATTTATGAGAATTAAGAAAATAATATTGGTAGCTCTCCCTCCATGACCGTACGCCCGATTCAGGGCGAATTCGGATTAGCCGAAACTGAAGGCTGAGTGGGCAAAAAAATACAAATAAAAAAGAATCTAACATCCAGCTCTTAAACTTATGCAAGTCGCTTTTTTTTTTTTCCCCAGGGTGTAGAAGCTGCAAATTTTTAACTTGAATGAAATAATTGAATTTTACATATCCCGATATTTATTTTACAAAATTACAAACACATATGGGTTCAAATGAAAGGATTTATATAAAAGTTCCTCCTGTTCTTTTATAAAAGAACAACCATCAAAATCATGCCGTTAAAAAAATATTTGTTAATTAAAAACAATAAATGTGTCCAATATGTACTATTCTTTTCACTTATACACTTATTTACGAAGTAGTGTTTGGTATTAAATGATGAACAATCAAGAATGTATGTAATTAATATTCTACTAACATCTGTTGTAAGCAAGTAGTAAGAGACTTATTCTTCTTTAACCAAGTCCTCGATCGGTTCGAGATATAAGAATTAAGAAAATAATATTGGTAGCTCTCCCTCCATGACCATAGACCCGACTCAGGGCGAATTCGGATTAGCCAGAATCGAAGGCTAAGTGGGCAAAAAAATACAAATAAAAAAGAATCTAACATCCTGTTCTTAAACTTATGCAAGTCGCTTTTTTTTTTTTTTTCTTTTCAGGGTGTAGAAGCTGCAAATTTTTAACTTGAATGAAATAATTGAATTTTACATATTCCGATATTTATTTTACAAAATTACAAACACATATGGGTTAAAATGAAAGAATTTATATAAAAGTTCCTCCTGTTCTTTTATAAAAGAACAACCATCAAAATCGTTAAAAAAAATTTATTAATTAAAAACAATAAATGTGTCAAATATGTACTATTCTTTTCACTTATACACTTATTTATAAAGAGAGTATATAAGGAAAAATTTATTATTGAGAGATAATGAGTGGTATATATTTAAAAGGTGCAAAAAGGTAACATTAAAATTTCAGACAAAAGTGATAACATATATATTAGGCAATAACTGAAAAGTAAAATATAAAGAGTAAAATACTCTAACTCCCTTGCATTTTGTTCTAATTACACAGACTTTCCATCTATTTTGAAAATATATACTTAAGTTCAAACTGTTAACTCTGTTAAAGATTGTTATTTTTTTAATTAAAATTAAAAATAAAATAAATTTTATTTACTGATTTATCCTTCATTATTACTAATCCCTAATTTTGGCTAAAATTATTCAAGTAATTTAATTAATATTTTCTCCTTTTTCTTAATTTATTTTTAGTTTTGAAAATAATTATCTGTTAATTTTTTTTTCATATTGAGATAAAGACATAATTAATTTAATTAATGCAGACATAGAAAACTTAATTAAAATATGATTAATTTTTTAATTGATGCATAATTAAATAAACGTGTTTAAAAATGGTTGCACAAAAATGTATTTAAAAAATTAAATTTTTAAATATCAGATTTACATTATTAATAATATATGGTGATTAAAAAATATGCCTTTCAAATATGTTTTCAATCATGATATCATTGTAAGGGAAAAAAAGAAAGAAATATATTTTTAGTCATTTAAAAGAATACAAAATAAATAAATTTCAATCAATATAATAAAATTTTTAAATTTTATAATATATTAAAAAATAATAAATTTTATAAATGTATTGGAAATTGTGGCATATATGTATTAGAATTATTTTTTGTTTGCATAAGTTATTTTTAGGCAAATATAAATGTTTATTCATTGTTAAAAGAGCGGTATTTTGATTAAATAAAATGTTTAATAATTAAATTTAATGATTAACTAATGGTTGGGTCATGGGTGAATGGAAATGAAATTTTAAATATGTATAGGAGGTCCATGTACCATGTATTTTATTTTTGAAAGAGGTCTATAAACATTTTCAAAATCGAGGGAAGGTATATATGATTTAGGTAAAATAAAGGGATAGCACTTTACTCAAATATAAAATGATCCACACAACTAATTTATTACACGGCCACGAAAAACTTTAGCCAGCTTTAGCCTTTTTGTCCATATGTTGCTTCAGTTTGTCAGCAGCTTCCATCACTTCCAGCACCGTACTTAGCACACTCACGGCGGTTCCAACCACCACCACCACAGTTGCCAACGTTGCAGCCACAGTTCCCATTGTTGCAGCCAGTTTTACGATCCAAGACATTATTCTTACCGCCTTGTATGTAATGAAGAAAACTTAAGAGCTCAGAACCATGGGATCGTTAATATATTCCACTCACAAGAATGATTCTTTTCTTATCAGGGCGGTGAATGATTCTATCTTATCTCTAATCGCATCAGATGCTCTCTCTTTTGTTCATACCTTTAGAACAACATGCCAATCCGTTTACATTTTCCCATATTCTCCGTTTTGTTTGTTTCTGTTCCCCCTTCCCACTCACTTGGAAAACGGAACTACTAACTCCGTTCTTATATTATAATAAATATCAGATGTGGCAATTGGCATTTCATAACGATCCCATAATTCTGAGGTCTCAAGTTTTCTTCATTACATATATACAAGGCGGTCAGAATAATGTCTTTGTTCATAAAACTGGCTGCAACGATGGGAACTATGGCCGCAGCGGTGGCAACTGTGGCCGCGGTGGTAAATACGGTGCTGGAAGTGATGGAAGCTGCTGACAAACTGAAGCAACATATGGACAAAAAGGCTAAAGCTGGCTAAGGTTTTTCATGGTCGTGTAATAAATTAGTTGTGTGGATCTTTTGTATTTTGTTTTTCAGTTATTGCCTAATATATATGTTATCAGTATCACTTTGTGCGTGGGTTTTTACTTGCCTGTGTGCGTCTACTTAAATTTTTACTACCTCTTGTCCGTTCTTATAATATACTATCTTTGGTTCTAAATATAGGATATAGTTTGTAGTACAATTTGTACTACAACAAATTGTCTTATCTTTAGGGCCCATTTGGTTCAAGGAAAATTAGGGGAAGGAAATGAAAAATTCCGATTTTTCGTCAAACACAGCTGTTTAGTTCACATTTTCATAAGAAAACGTTTTCTGGTGGAGCTCCATTTTCTTTAAACATGGGAACATTGGTTCCCACCTATTTTGGTGGAATCCATTTTCCGGCAGATGGAGATGACCAACCTACCCTTTTTAGCGCCGAGCTTGCTGTCTGTATGAACAGCACCTTGTGCGGTATTGACGACAACGGTGAGGTCGATAATGCCATGACCATGTACTTATCCTACTTGTCCATGGAAAGTTTCGAAGGCGGCAACGGTGATGATGGTGGAGAGAGAAGATGATGGTGAAGAAGGAAAAAGACTTCGAAGGAAAAAGACTTAGACACAAATGGAGATGAATTTTTCTGTGGGCATGAGAGGAGGAGACACAGACGCCTGCCATCAATTTTTCTGATCAAAGAGGATGAGAGGGTGAGATTTTTCCGATCGTGTTGAGAAAATAAAAGGAAAAGATACATTATTATTATTAGGTTTTGATTTAGGTGATTTCCATAATGGCGAACTGATGAGAGAAGTAAGTATGCGAGTGCACACTCAATTTGAGTGTCTACTGGAGTTCACAATTATGAATGCATTTGATAACAATTATAGTTCTATGTTCAGTGTGTGATTCGTATGGTTTCACTGACCTTATCTTTGGAGTCATTCCCTTCATTAATTCACAGTAATCACATTTTTACTTGTTTCTCCCGCTTCTTGATAACTAATGATACAGTAGTGGCGCTCTAGTTATATATATATATATATATAAAAGATGAATCTATCCCTATTCTCTAGGAGGCTTTCTGTTTGTGGGGGTGGGGTACTTCATTAGCCTCCAAATGGGTTAAAATGAAAGGATCCACATGAAAGTTTTTTAGTCCTTTTTATAAAAAACAACTATCAAAATTATGCGGTTCAAAATGTTTATTTAAAGCAATAAATTGTGTCAAATATGTACTATTCTTTCTAATTATACCCTTATTTATAAAAAGAGTACATGAGAGATAATGATTAAAAATTTATTGTTGAGAGATAATAAGCGCCATTTATTTAACAAGAGTAAAAATGTAAAGACCAGTTTAAAATTTCACACAAAAAAGAAAATGTTCCTTGACGGGAGGGAATAATATAATAAAGTAAGTACACGCTAATTCTTTTGTTTTGACTGGAAGAGGAAAGAACAAGTATGGCTCAATAGAGTTAACTACAAGATTACATAAATAACAATTCAATTAAGTTCATCAGCGTTTTCTTCGCTCCATTCATCGAATTCTAATTAATATAATGTTCTTCACTACAAGTTTCTGTTATATATATATATATATATATATATATATTTTGAACACTAGTTTCTGTTATATATTCAAATTAAACACATATAATATGGCATTGGTTATAATAATTTTCCAATATATATATATATATATATATATATATATATATATAAAATTTAAAGTAAATTATTTTGCTACCTTAATCTCTATAAAAAAAAAAGTTGACTGGATTTTATATTATATTAAGGACATGAGGTAGGAAAAATATTAGTAGATGCACATGGGCATGTAAAAATCCAGCTACAAAGTGATAAAATATATATTAGGCAATACAGTAACTGAAAAGCAAAATATAAAAGATCCACACAACTAATTTATTACACGACCATGAAAAACTTCAGCCAGCTTTAGCCTTTTTCTCCATATGTTGCTTCAGTTTGTCAGCAGCTTCCATCACTGCCAGCACCATATTTACCGCACTCACGGCGGTTCCGACCACCAACACAACAGTTGCCACCAGTGTTACGATCCAAGCCATTATTCTTACCGCCTTGTATGTAATGAAGAAAACCTGAGACCTCAGAATTATGGGATCGTTATGAAATGCCAATTCGCACATCTGATATTTATAATAATATAGAGGCTGTTCTCAAAATCATCCAAACTTTTGGTATTCCATAGTAATTAATTAATTAATTACTCATGCATGTACTTCATTATTGGATTTCGTGTTCCTCTTCGATATTTTATTAATGGTAGTGTAGTTCTTAAGTTCAGAGTGTTTATATGATTTGTATTCGTCGAATATTTACGGAGCAGTTGGACCAAAAAAAAAAAAAAACAGAATATTTACGGAGTAATTCACTTCATTAATTAACAGTCACATCATTATTTGTTTCCCGCTCACTTCATTAATATGAGTATGATACACTAATTAAACTCATTTTGTTATTTAGAAATAAAACTGGAGAGTTATATCAAAAATTAGTCCAGGAGGTTTTTTTTTTTCCCTAAAAAAAATCTAAATTAGCGAAGCTAGCCCTATTTTCCAAATGATTTAAGATTGAAAGATTGGAAGTAAGCTTGATGACTGACAGAGAATTTGCCGTGTTCTCCCAAAATAACCAGGGTTTAAAGATTTGTAGTATAGTGTAACCTGGGTTGTTTCTCCGATGAATTCACAGCGGGTTTGATTGGCGACAACGAAACAGAAACAGAATGGTAAAATTGGGGGGGGGGTTTTAATTCGAAAGGAATAAAAATATAACTAAAAAGAGACAAAACGAAACTAAACAGAGACCAAATAGAGGATTAAAGGATTAACCCAGGATTCGGATTCCTCTACTTCCCTTCCTCGGACCAAACAGGTTATTAGCCGAACTCATGATCGATTCTGGGCAAACCGAAATCTCTGCATTTGCCCAGAATTTCCCTCAACTAAACAATCGTTCAGAATTTACTTGAATCAGTGGCGTATCGCTATACGATCGTACAGTAATACTTTAACCTAGTTCGAGTTACGTCCTTGGGAATTATCGATCTGGGTTTTTAATCAAAAACCCAATCCAAATCCAGAAATCGAATCCGATTGAAGAATGCAGAAACGAGTTAAACGGTTACCGATTAAGCGCGAGTCCTTTGGACAGTAGATGGAATCCTCACCGTTGGGTTAATCACAAAAATTTAGCCGAACATAACTAGGAAAGTTGAAGAACAGATGAAGAACGCCAAGAACGCGAAGAACATATGAAGAACAGTTGAGAGAAAATAAAAGCTTCTATTTTGATCCACAAGTTTGTAAAAATGTGAATGAATCCCATGTTTGTGGCTGCCACTAACTTAAACCTAACCCTATGGAAATGGGTCAGCCCAAAAACGAAATTAAAATAAAATTGGGCTTTAGTTATAAAGTTCGAGCCCAAAATAAAATCCAAAAATACATATGCTTCGGCTCCAAAATTGACCGCCCTCTTGTTCGAATTTACTCTTCATGTCTTCATAACAATTGTAGCTCTCTGAATCATCTGAAATATGAGACAAAAATGAGGCAAATCCGATGTCTGGTTCAAGAGTTATGGTAAAAACAGTGAAGCAATATAAAACTGGAATTTATTATTAAATAATGGCTAAAATATAATAAAAGGCCCAAAGCCCAAATAAGTATAAAAGCCATTATTTATTAGCTAAAGAGTCCTAAATTACTATTCGAGATACAAAAGGTAGTGTGTAAAATATTTAATTATCAAACTCCCCCACACTTATCTTTTTGCACTCCTGAGCAAAATTCAAAGTAAAAGACCTAAAGGAGAAATTCTTCTTTTCCAACAATTGCCAACAATGCAAAAATTGAATTAGGGACACAAAGCTCCAAAAGATCAATCGATCAAGCCCACAATCCCTTCATCTCAAATCACAATTCATGGTAATATCATCAATGATGCTAATCACAAAAGATGGTCTATCAAATGATGCGCTCAATCAATCAACCTCTCAAATGTATCTCTCAAGTGTTTAAGGTATATAAGTGTATCGCTCAAATTCTACTCAAGAAAATTGTTCTACCATAAGCTTGCTCAATTTCTACGTCTCCACTACTCATAACACATGCATGCACAAATCAAGAAAGCTTGTAATTACAAGTTGTAATGGGGTTAGGGTGAAGGTAGGTAAAAGTATGGAACGAGGGGCGAAGCACCAAAGAAATTAAAAAGAGCACTGATTAACACAATCATTCCCTATGTATGAAAGCTTTTATTTAACTCAAATACCTCCTTTCTTTCTATGTTTTTGTTTTGTTTTGTTTTTGTTTTTTGTTTTGTTTTGTTTTTGGTTTTTTTTTTTCACACCCTTTTTTTTTATTTTCTTCTTTTCCTTGCTCTTTTTTCTTCTTCTTCTTTTTTTTTTTTTTGAAACTGTACTATATATATAATCACAATGGCAAAATCAAATATCTCCCCCCCACACTTAAAATGTTGCACTCCTGAGCAACCCCCACATTTAAACACAAAACCAAGGTAAACCAATGCTCAATAAATTTTCAAGGTGCGGAATAAAATGGTTTTACGCTTAGGCTTGTAATGTGGCTTAGAAAAGAACGGACAAAAAGGCACAAAGGGGTTAGCAAAGGAATAATAATGCACGGGAAATGCTATTTGGCCAAAGTGGGGAAAACAAAAGAAAGAAAACAAGCTTCCATCATACCTATGCACATAAGTGAAAAATGTAGTTTCAAAAAGAAAAGGAGCAAATTCTAGAGAACGCAAATCATGAGCAGATGCATACATGAAAGAAATAATGGCAAAAGATGAATTCCATTCATGCAGGCTCAAAACCTCACAAGGTCAATACCAACTTAGGCAATCAACAACATCAAATCAACTACCAAGACATGTAATCGAAGAATCAAGAATTGCAGACCAGACAGAATGATCCATTAAAACCAACATGTCCAAGTTCATAATATGTAGCAATCATAGAAAGAGAGTCTGTATTATTTCAAAAAGCAAAGCAGAAAAAGGAAAATAAATAAAAGAGAAGGAGGGAGAAGAAAGAAGAATACTCCCCAAGGGGTTTATGGAGGATAAGTGGCATCAATGAGGAGAATCTCTGCTTCCTCAGGCTGCTGCTGGGATCCCTCATGAAATGGCTTGAGGCGATGCCCATTGACCTTAAAGGTTTGTCCTGTGGCTGGATCACACAACTCAACAGCACCAAATGGAAATATGTTAGTGATCTCAAAAGGGCCATCCCATTTAGATCGAAGCTTACCTGGCATAAACCTCAAACGGGAGTTAAACAGAAGAACTTTTTGGCCCACAGAAAATTCTTTCCTCAAAATATGCTTATCATGGAATGCCTTAGTCTTTTCCTTGTATAACCGCGAGCTCTCATAGGCATCCAATCTAAGCTCATCCAACTCTTGCAATTGTAGCTTCCGCTCCATCCCAGACTTAGCCAAATCCATGTTACACTGCTTAATGGCCCAATAGGCTTGATGCTCCAACTCAACCGGGAGATGACATGCCTTCCCAAAGACAAGCCGATAAGGAGACATCCCAATCGGAGTCTTGTTGGCGGTGCGGTATGCCCATAAAGCATCATGTAGTCACTTACTCCAATCTTTTCGGGTAGAGTTAACAGTCTTCTGAAGGATTTGCTTAATCTCTCTATTCGAGACTTCAGCTTGACCGTTTGTCTGAGGATGGTATGCTGTGGAGACCTTGTGGAGCACTCCATACTTGCGTAGCAAAGCACCCATGCTTCGGTTGCAAAAATGGGATCCCTGGTCATTGATAATGGCTCTAGGAACACCAAACCTGTAGAAAATGTTAGACCTAACAAAATCTACCACCACAGAAGAATCATTAGTCCGGGTGGCTTTCGCCTCAACCCATTTTGAGATATAATCAACAGCTAGCAGTATGTAAGTATAACCATAGGAAGCAGGAAATGGACCCATAAAATCAATACCCCAAACGTCAAAGATCTCAAAAAGCAATATAGGGTTCTGGGGCATCTCATGCCTACGGGAAATACTCCCTGCTCTCTGACAGTTATTGAAAGCAGGAGCTTTATACCCAAGAGGGGGGGTGAATTGGGTATCTTTAAAATTTTCGAAGCTTGTTCTGTTTTTGGTTACTCAGAACAGGGCACAACAGAGAGGATAAGGAGAAGAAGCTAAACACAATGCAATTTATACTGGTTCGGTCCTTTCCTGACCTACATCCAGTCCCCAAGTCTCACTTGGGATTTTCAATCCACTAACTCAACAATATTGATTACACACTCTGTACTAAGAGTTGTTCTCTCACTAGAACACACTCCCCCTTACAAGTTGTAATCAATACACCCCAACTACCAAGTCCCCTGACTTGTAGTTATCTCAATCAATAAATGATTTACAAGTACTTGACTCTCTTACAGAGTAGATATGATGAACACTGAAGTGCTTGTATCAAGTTTGATACTTTACAAATGAAGGCTAATATACAATAAATGAACTTAGTAGTATTTCGCTCAAAGTAGGTGTATATGCTGTAAATGAAGTTAATGCTCTCTATTTATAGGTAGAGAACATTAAATGACCGTTGTAGAAAGATTTCAACTGTTGGAAGTGATTAGCTTAGGCTCTGGTCATCTTCTCTCTCTAAACTTCTGCTAATCCAAGTGTTAATTTGATCTGATGTGGATTTCTGAGTTTCTGCCCGTTGGAATTGACTTTACTTGATGTAGTAAACATTCTTTAACGTTAACAAGGCGTGCTCAGATGGATTAGCCGAAAGTAGATGAGATTGTGCAGGTGCATTAAATGCACTGTTCACCTTTTTGCTTTTTCTCACAAATCTTCAATAATCTTGATCTGTGCTAACTGAAAAACACTCAACAAACTTGTTAAACATATCTGGGATCATGAGTGAATGATATATGAAAGCAATTAGATCAAACAACAAGATATAACAGATTTCACAAATTTGAAAAAGCACCAACGGTCACAAACCTTGAGGTTAGTTCATCCAACCTCGAGGTTGACCAGTAAACTTCAGCCAGACTCAGGTTTTAAAACATTCAACCTCGAGGTTGCAAAGTGAACCTCGAGGTTTCTCTTAAAAAGAAACCTTCTGAAAAATCTCATTAACTTGCAAACCTTGAGGTTCCAAAGGTAACCTCGAGGTTTGAAGATTGTTTCAAAACTTTATTTTTCACTGGAGCCCGACAACCTCGAGGTTGTGAATCTGTACTCGAGGTTGACCTTTTGAAAATGTAAAGTGCAAAGTTAAACATAAAGCCTAGCCTCGAGGTTACAATCTTAACCTCGAGGTTTTCAATGCTTTGAAAACCAGTTTGCTCTCTGTATGTCACAATACTCGAGGTTGAAATACCATACTCGAGGTCAACAGGTTTTTCTTCAAACTTAAGCTTCAAAATAGAATGTCCAACCTCGAGGTTGAAACATGAACCTCGAGGTTTCCATGCTTGATGAAAACCATGACTTCTCTGGATGGATCAAAAACTCGAGGTTAGCTCTTGATACTCGAGGTTATAAGTCTAAATGTAAAACTTGGGGTTTTCAATAAGGCCTGAACCTCGAGGTTAACTTTCCAACCTCGAGGTTTCACGTATTTCTTTTGTGAAACCAAGTTTTGACACTTAACCTTAAAACCATTTGTAAGGCTCAACCTCGAGGTTGAAAAACCAACCTCGAGGTTTGCTCTTCAACAAAATTTTAACACTTAAGAGCAAAACCTCTTTAATTGTTTGTAGTTGTTGGCAATCATCAAAACCATCAGAGAACTAACATTCTCCCCCTTTTTGATGATGACAACATCTACAAGCAATACCTCTTTAAACACTTAAAAGATTATCAGTGAGATTATCAGAGAGTTTGAAAAACTGAGTTTTGCACAAGTTGAGTTCTTAAAAAAAAATCAGATATTATCAGAGATAAGCAAAAGCATGAAATTGAGACTGATATTCCAATTGATATTCCATTTCAACAAATTCACACAAGATACAATGGAACTCAATTGAAGGGTAAACTAAACGAGATGCAAAACAGTAATACAAAGATGAAAAAAAAAATACAAGTGCTGCTGCACAATAAAGAACTGTTAGTTATGATTAGTTTTGATGATGTCTTATATAGATGCCATTGTTATAAGCAAAAAGATTGAGTAATATAGTTATCTCCTACATTGACTAATTGTTGTATTTAATGTAGATTAATCCAAGATGAATTATAGAGATTAATCAAGAAGGAGATAAGAGTTCAAAGAAAGAAGTATCTGCAAAGGTTATCAAGAAAGCAAGATGTTATCAATGGGTTTGGTGATAACCAAGTAGAAGAGAAGAGACCAAATAAAGAAGAACTTGATATATGGAATGAAGATTTTATCATCCAAGTTCTTATGTTGATACTAGAAGATTCCAAGATCATATGGAAGTTGGAATGATTCAATTTAGAGTTGAAACAAGCAAGAATGAGGTTTTGGATGAGCAAACTTGAATCTCCAAGTATTAAACATGAGTTTTCTACCTTGCTGCTGTAATTTACTTATCTGATAGGAGAAAACTCGAGTTTTGAGGCAAAACTCGAGTTATCAAGTGTCTACAACGTCTCTGGGGTCTCTGGACTAGCAAAACTCGAGTTTTGGGGTGAAAACTCGAGTTTTGGAACATTGGAATCAGTTCTCGGGGCAAAACGTGAGTTTTGGAAAATTGGAGAACCAAAACTCGAGTTTTGAAGTTGAAAACTCGAGTTTTGGACTGTTATCAGCACATCAGCTCCACACTGTCTCACGTTCAGCACGGGCGACCTCTGATGTTTCAATGATATCTCACAAACCAGAAATCGGATTGATACGAAACCAAAAGCATATGAAACTAGACTTCCAATGCGTCATTTTGATATATAATTAAAGCCAAAAGGAGTTCAGATCAAGGAGAAATGATTTTACAAGTTGACCCAATAATCAACGTCACAATCTAGACCCACCTTCAGTATTTTGGGTATAACTCACAAAATACAAATCCAATTGAGCTCAAATCGGTGCCATTGGAAACTAGACACATAGAGCTTTTCCATCAAGAGTTGAACGGACCAAAACGGAGTTCAGACCAGGGAGATATGGTCTTCTAAAGTTGATGGTTATGTCAAGAAAACACAGAAAATCCTGGAGAAGGCAAAACTCGAGTTTTGCAGGTGAAAACTCGAGTTTTGGTGAGGCAGAGAGCATTCAAGAATCTCACAAATGAAAACCGCCGGTTATGAACCATCACCGCCGGTTTTGATGTTTTGAACTTGATACCAAAAGTTCAGAACTCGAGTTTTGGGAAGCAAAACTCAAGTTTTGGTTAACCCGAGAGGTTCAGCATTTCTAAAGCTTGAAAACTGCCAGTTTTGGTTTGATAACTGCAGGTTATGAAGAATGAACAGTTCAAAACTCCAGTTTTGATTATCAAAACTCCAGTTTTGGTGCCTCTGACAGAAAAACGCAATTTTGCAGAAAATGCTCAAAATGATTTACCCATTGACTTGTTTGCTGCGAATTGATCTTATATGATTTATATGATTCAAATCTATGTTTCTAACCAGTCCTAACAAGTTTATTCATGAGATTTCAGAAAGATTCTTGAATTTGATTGAGATTCGAAAAGAAGAGTCATTTTAGGAAACTTGCTGAATTCATGGAGAGCCGTTATGCAGAATCTTCTGATAGCCGTTATGCGATATCTCCACGAATCAAGAATAAGTATTCTTCAGACTAGATCAACACCTACAACAGCTAAAAACAAACAGGGAGAGATTTTAGCAAGAGATATATTAGGAAAACACCTACAACAGCTATATTTTCGAATTGGTAAAAGCTCCAACGGATCTATAACGTTCACAAGCTTCAAATCACTACAAAAGGGTGAAGATTTGAAGATGGACAGCAGAGAAGACAGTCACAGAAGTTCTGCACGAAAATATTAGTTCTTTCTCTGTATATTCATTTGATTGTATTTTTGATACATTGTACTTCAGTGTGTATCATTATCTACTCTTAGAGAGAGTCAATTTCCCTGTATATCATTCATTGTGAGAATCTCAAGTCAGGTGACTTAGAGATTGGGAAAATCAGAATACAACTTGTAAGGGGGAGTGTGTCCTAGGTTGGGAGCATCCTTCGTTTACAGAGTGTGTATCTGTTGTAACCAATTACAACTTGTAAGGGGGAGTGAGTCCTAGAGTGAGGAGCATCCTTCGTTTACAAAGGGTGTAATTGTTCTTGAGTGATAGTAGAAAATCCCAGAGGTACTGGGGACTGGACGTAGGTCAAGGAATTAGACCGAACCAGTATAAATCATTTGTGTCAAGCTTTTCTTCTCTATCTCCACTTTGCCTTGATTTTATCTGTTGTGTGGGTGAACCGAAAAGAATTTTTAAATCCCCAATTCACCCCCCTCTTGGTGATTTCCTTCTCTTTCATTTGGTATCAGAGCGTTGGTTATCTATTTGAAGGATTAACATCCTAGATCAAAGATCCAATGGAAGGAATTCTACCGGAAGGAGCTGAAATCAACAGACCACCAAATTTCAGTGGAGAACATTATTCTTCCTGGAAGGCTAAGTTCAAAGTCTTTATCATGGGAAGTGAATTTGGTTTATGGAATGTATTTGAGAAAGGTGATTATAAACCATCTGTCACTAGAAATGGAGCTAAAAGAGACAAGCGTGAAGAAGAGTATGATGAGAATGACAGAAGGCAAGTCACTCTCAACATAAAAGCAATCCACATGCTGCGAAGTGCTCTAAGCCAAGAAGATTATTCTCGAATCTGCACTTTGCCATCTGCTAAGGCTATGTGTGATGCTATTAAAATAGCTCATGAAGATGAAGCTGAAAAAGAAGATAGACCTGACATCTATTCTGTGGCCAAAGAGGAAGAATCAGAAAGTGAAGAGGTAAATGATCTTGAATCATCTTATGATGAACTCTTATCTGAATATAAGTCTCTCTTCACTGAATTTCGAAAGATTGCAAAAGAACTTTTGTCTTCTAGAAAGAAAATTAAATTGTTGGAAGAAAAAGTTCAGAATGTTTCTATTTCTGAAAACATTTCTGCTTGCGAAAATATTCCTGAAAATGATTGCAAAAAGATTTTAGAAAAGGTTTGTGACAATTGCTGTGATTTAGAGAAAAGAAATTTACATCTTACGAAAACTCTTGAGAAATTCACTAGAGGTAGTGAAATGCTCAAAGTTATTTTGAAACAGCAAAGGTTCACAAATGACAAATCAGGAATTGGTTACAAACCTGATTTTGACAAAAAGAAAGGCAAGAAGAAGCTTGGACAAAGATCATATATGAACTATTTTCAAAAATCAGTCCACTCTTCAAATCCTTTTGCTTATTGTAGCTATTGCAATAGAAAAGGCCATGCTACTTCTTCATGTTTTCATAAAAAGGAAAGAAGGAGCAAGCCTGTAGGTAATTATCAATGGGTACCAAAGGGAACTTATGTTTTCCCTAAGGTCCAAACTAACCCAGAAGGACCCAAACATAAATGGGTACCAAAATGTCCATCTGTTGCTTTGTTTATGCAGGTTAATTCCAAAAGAAATGGACATAAAGAGGTTAAGAACCAGAGAATCTCTTATGAGCCCAAAAGGAGAATTACATCAAACAAGAGAACTCCTAGAACACACATTGCAAAAACTACAAGGTCAAATCATAAGAAGCAATGGACACAAGTTAGAGGAGTATGTTCTACATCAAGAATGGATTACCACAGAGTACCATTCAACTATCTTGAGAAGAATAAGAAAAGAAGGATCTCTTGTGAACAAGGGAAAAGATTCTTGCAGTCTACATCATATGAGAAAGCATTATTTCATCCCAAGACTAAATTCACTAAGACAAAGTATCAACGAATGATAAATTGGGTGAGCAAATGCAATCCTTCAAGTACCTAATGCTAAGGTATGCAATGGTAAAACCTCCTATGCTATAATCTGAAATAATCATTGAGGTTTTATATTTTGTAACTTTAAGAATGAGCATTGCAAGCCATTTGTTTTTAAATTGGTTTTTCATATCCTGATATATATTTCTAACCAGGTTGCAATTTTTAAAAGGTTCAACTCTTTATGTATACATAATAATTTGAAAAGAAAGTATTTCTTTTATGCAAAAGAGTCATGTTTTATTCACTATGTTTTGTTATTTTAAATTAACTTCATAAGAGCATGTGAATTTTAGTTCCTACAAGCTAACGATGAATGGATCCAAGTTAAGTTGGATACCAAGAAAGAAAAAGATTTATATGGCTTTTGTAGGATCAAAGAAAATTTCTCAAGAATGTAACATAGAGAAATGATCCAAGTCTTGAGAAAGCTGAACAAGCTAAGCTTGATGTTGATGGTGAAATCTGGAAAATGAGTTATGTACATCAATCCATCTCAACCAAGCAAGCTTCTATGAAGAAAAGATGATTACGGTGATATCTAATTCTTACCTCATACCATGATAATATGAAATTGATTTTTGGTTTGTTTTTGGTTTGGTTAAAAGATTTGGGAACTGATTCAATCAGCAAGCTATTAGTTTTCTATATGTTTTGATGTTGATTGAAAACAATTGTAAACCAAAATGTGAAGTTTTCTCTTGCAAAAATCAGTTTTTCCTTGCTGTCAGGAGAAAACTCGAGTTTTGGGTGTCAAAACTCGAGTTTTGGCTTGTAGCAAAACTGTACAAAAGGCATCACCGCCAGTTTTAGTCATCACTGCCAGTTTTGAAATTGTGAATAGTTCAAAACTCAAGTTTTGGGATGCAAAACTCGAGTTTTGGCTTGGCAGAGAGGTTTCAAACTTTTCAAAGTTTTTCAAACCTCAAAACCTCCAGTTTTCATTTAACACCGCCAGTTTTGAACTTCTTATGTTTTGCAAGAAAGTTCAAAACTCGAGTTTTGGAGAGACAGAGAGCAACTGAGTTTGAATCAGGAGAACACCACCAGTTTTCAACCAAAATCTCCGGTTTTCAACTGTTCATGTATTTTCCTAAGTTTTCATATTTTATGAAAACTCAAGTTTTGGTAAGCAAAACTTAAGTTTTGGCAAGGCAGAGAGCCAACAAATTTTCCAAAGTGCAAAACTGCCAGTTTTGAAGCAAAACCACCAGTTTTGATATGTTCACAGATTTTTCAGAGTTTTCATGTTTTAAGTGAAAACTCGAGTTTTGGATAGCAAAACTCGAGTTTTGGCTTGGCCGAGAGCCTACAAAATTTTTAAGTTTCAAAACTGCCAGTTTTTCTCCAAAACCTCCAGTTTTGCTTCAACATAGTCCAAAACTCCAGTTTTCAGATGAAAACTCCAGTTTTGCTTCAGCATAGTCCAAAACTCCAGTTTTCAGATGAAAACTCCAGTTTTGCTTTTGAGGAATAGTTGAAAACTCCAGTTTTGTTTCAAAACTCTAGTTTTCAACACTCAGTATGAAAAATCAGATTTTCTGAATTTGCGAAATCTTCTTGTTTAATCTTAATACTTCCCATCATCATTCACTCATATTTCTAACTATGATTATTCAATTTGTTAGTAAATTTTTGATGATCAAACAAGTGAATTTGTGCATAACTTTGTTGATTTCATATTTTTGAAATGCACAAATATAAAATCTGTTTGGATTTCAACTCACATTGTTTTACATACAAATGTTTTGAAACATATCCATATTTTGATTGCATTCAAATGATGTTTCAAATTGGAAGTTAATGTTGTTACTGAATGTTGAATATGCTTCAAATTTTCCCAGCTGAGTTTTCTCTACCATTCACATATTGATCTTTGGAAATCAATGGTTTGCTTGAACTCGCTACTTTCATTATCTGACTGTTTGGACCTCATGTCAAATAAGTTAATCATATATGAGCTTCAAGCTTATTTCCAGAAAAGAATTCAATTTGTGAAAACCTATGCTTATTGCATAGAACCTTATTGATCAAGCTATTCCAAGCATTATGAATGTTCATTAATGCATTATGTGCATTAACCATTATATGGAATAACTTACTAGGATAATATTTTGAAACTTTAGTCATTTGGACTAAAGAGTTTGTGCTTCATTGTCTATGAATCCTAATACTCCTAGTGTTACTCAAATACATCAAATTTAATTCCATCCATATTTTGAGTAACTATCTATGTGTATTCATAATCTTGCCATGATTATTGACATACTTTCAAGACTTTCATCTAAGAAGCAAGATTATCTCTTGGCCATAGAAAAGTCATTATGCATATAGAATATCTTGATAATGCTTTACTTTTATGACTTTTGCTTTGCAAAAAATTCTTCCACATGTTAACTTCAATGTTAAACATGTTCTCTAAAACTGAAGCATTTGGATATATTCAGCTAACCTATTGACTTCCACAATGTTTACAATGAGCATTGTTTTCAAACATGTTTTCAAAAATCTTTCATGTATGAAAAATTTTGATTTCATTTTTGAAAGACCATTCAAGATTTGAAATACTTTGCATTTCATCATCTCTCTTGAAAAAAATCTAAGTTGATAAATGCTTATCTTCATGGATAAGATTTTCTATGCTCAAACTTTCATGTATTTTATCAATGACATCTTTTCTGCATAAAGTATATTTACAAACTGTCATTGAGAAATAACATCATTAATATCATCTAGTTGTTACCCTTTATAATTCATTGGAATAAATCTATTTGATTGGGTAAACATATATTTTGATCTATTATTGGCTTATTATACTCTTTGCTCAAATATCATATGATTTAATTTTATAAGAGCATAAGAGTTCAAATGTCTAATCTTGTGTGGACCCAAGAAACATCGGGTACCAAAGAACATATGTTTGTTTTGCAGGAGTTGACCAAAATGTTCTGTTGTTGAATACAAACATAGGCAAATAGAATAGATCATTTCAATGGCTATGTCTGCAAATTCTGTGGCTTCACTTGAGTAACATCTCATCAATAGCAAGAGGCTTAGATCAAGATGATAAGGAGCATGCTAGCTTGATGAGAAGCTATGAACAAAAACTAATTTGAAATCCTATGCGAAGCTCATTCACATCTTGGAGAGCCTCAGTATTGATTACATATAGTGATGTATCTATAGATTACAAATGATTATGACTCAAGTAATTACGATATTACTTGAGTGAGGTATTGTATTTTTGAAATAATATTCATATATCATAATCATTTCTCTGTTCTCACATCACTACTGGGCTAACTTGTTTTCATTCCATTTTATTTCATGAAGTTTAGCCTAAGCAAACTCATTTTTAAACTGATCCTTATGTTTTAAACATTTTTATCATCATAAAAAGCATAAGTGATTTCATTATACCAGTTTCAATGAATTTGAAAGTTCTTAATTATGAGATACCATGTTGTGAGCAAAGATTTTTTTCCAAACCTCATAACATTTGGTGTCACACTATTATTTGGTATTATTAAAGGGAACTTCATATTTTCAATTATGCATTCATTGAGGGGGAGCTTCACATTCATATGTGTTTTATACTCTATATGCTCTTCTTATTTATTTGAAGAAAATCCTTTTAAGCATACTCATCTGCATTTACTATCTCTTATTAGTTTTGATGATGAGTTAATATCATATTTTCCTTTCATTATCCTTATTTGAAAAATATCATATAGAAAGGGATAATTTGATATTTGGCTTGCACTAACAAATCTTTTGCAAAGAAAGTTTTCAATTCATAGCAGGAGACTTGGTTATGTGTTGCAACTTTGGAGATCAATCATTGAAGCTAAGATATGTTCTACATAGATGATCTTTGAAGAAAAAGCAAAGGATGGAAGCTGAGTGATAATCATTTTTAGATGCAATAGTCTTCAAGAAGCAAGTACTTTCATCCTATTTACATTACACAGGATATTCATGATCCTACTAGTGATCTTCTTCAAAGAATCTCACACAACAAGGAAGAGAGCCTTCCACTGCTTCATCTCAGACCATGGCGACACAATCAAACTTTATTCAGCAAGCAAATAGACTTCTTTGATCATTCATCAGCTTGCAGAACCAACATGAGCATTTCTAAACTCTATCTTTTTATATTCAGTAGAAATTTTACACATGTTTGGTATCTATATGTTTTAAATGTGAAAGATGTCTTAAAAACCTCTCCAAATTCTCTTAAAATATGTTTTTTCGTAAAAACCTTCCAAATAGCTTCATATTTAGAATGAAAACACTTTCAATTGGGAGAGAAAATCAGTTCTTTAACTCTTTCTAATATGGTTTCATATTTGTCTCTCTAAGCATTTCTTCTTTACTTCAACTTTTTGCTAATGACAAATAAAGGGGAGAGAATGGCAAGAAAAATATGTTGCATCTAATATATTCTCATATTCATACATATTTTTCTTAAGGTATTTGCCATCATCAAAAAGGGGGAGAATGTTAGTTATGATTAGTTTTGATGATGTCTTATATAGATGCCATTGTTATAAGCAAAAAGATTGAGTAATATAGTTATCTCCTACATTGACTAATTGTTGTATTTAATGTAGATTAATCCAAGATGAATTATAGAGATTAATCAAGAAGGAGATAAGAGTTCAAAGAAAGAAGTATCTGCAAAGGTTATCAAGAAAGCAAGATGTTATCAATGGGTTTGGTGATAACCAAGTAGAAGAGAAGAGACCAAATAAAGAAGAACTTGATATATGGAATGAAGATTTTATCATCCAAGTTCTTATGTTGATACTAGAAGATTCCAAGATCATATGGAAGTTGGAATGATTCAATTTAGAGTTGAAACAAGCAAGAATGAGGTTTTGGATGAGCAAACTTGAATCTCCAAGTATTAAACATGAGTTTTCTACCTTGCTGCTGTAATTTACTTATCTGATAGGAGAAAACTCGAGTTTTGAGGCAAAACTCGAGTTATCAAGTGTCTACAACATCTCTGGGGTCTCTGGACTAGCAAAACTCGAGTTTTGGGGTGAAAACTCGAGTTTTGGAACATTGGAATCAGTTCTCGGGGCAAAACGTGAGTTTTGGAAAATTGGAGAACCAAAACTCGAGTTTTGAAGTTGAAAACTCGAGTTTTGGACTGTTATCAGCACATCAGCTCCACACTGTCTCACGTTCAGCACGGGCGACCTCTGATGTTTCAATGATATCTCACAAACCAGAAATCGGATTGAGACGAAACCAAAAGCATATGAAACTAGACTTCCAATGCGTCATTGTGATATATAATTAAAGCCAAAAGGAGTTCAGATCAAGGAGAAATGATTTTACAAGTTGACCCAATAATCAACGTCACAATCTAGACCCACCTTCAGTATTTTGGGTATAACTCACAAAATACAAATCCAATTGAGCTCAAATCAGTGCCATTGGAAACTAGACACATAGAGCTTTCCATTAAGAGTTGAACGGACCAAAACGGAGTTCAGACCAGGGAGATATGGTCTTCTAAAGTTGATGGTTATGTCAAGAAAACACAGAAAATCCTGGAGAAGGCAAAACTCGAGTTTTGCAGGTGAAAACTCGAGTTTTGGTGTGGCAGAGAGCATTCAAGAATCTCACAAATGAAAACCGCCGGTTATGAACCATCACCGCCGGTTTTGATGTTTTGAACTTGATACCAAAAGTTCAGAACTCGAGTTTTGGGAAGCAAAACTCAAGTTTTGGTTAACCCGAGAGGTTCAGCATTTCTAAAGCTTGAAAACTGCCAGTTTTGGTTTGATAACTGCAGGTTATGAAGAATGAACAGTTCAAAACTCCAGTTTTGATTATCAAAACTCCAGTTTTGGTGCCTCTGACAGAAAAACGCAATTTTGCAGAAAATGCTCAAAATGATTTACCCATTGACTTGTTTGCTGCGAATTGATCTTATATGATTTATATGATTCAAATCTATGTTTCTAACCAGTCCTAACAAGTTTATTCATGAGATTTCAGAAAGATTCTTGAATTTGATTGAGATTCGAAAAGAAGAGTCATTTTAGGAAACTTGCTGAATTCATGGAGAGCCGTTATGCAGAATCTTCTGATAGCCGTTATGCGATATCTCCACGAATCAAGAATAAGTATTCTTCAGACTAGATCAACATGGAGAAGATACAGAAATCAAATATCCAGATTTGCAAAAATCCTTCCAACGGCTAAAAACAAACAGGGAGAGATTTCAGCAAGAGATATATTAGGAAAACACCTACAACAGCTATATTTTCGAATTGGTAAAAGCTCCAACGGATCTATAACGTTCACAAGCTTCAAATCACTACAAAAGGGTGAAGATTTGAAGATGGACAGCAGAGAAGACAGTCACAGAAGTTCTGCACGAAAATATTAGTTCTTTCTCTGTATATTCATTTGATTGTATTTTTGATACATTGTACTTCAGTGTGTATCATTATCTACTCTTAGAGAGAGTCAATTTCCCTGTATATCATTCATTGTGAGAATCTCAAGTCAGGTGACTTAGAGATTGGGAAAATCAGAATACAACTTGTAAGGGGGAGTGTGTCCTAGGTTGGGAGCATCCTTCGTTTACAGAGTGTGTATCTGTTGTAACCAATTACAACTTGTAAGGGGGAGTGAGTCCTAGAGTGAGGAGCATCCTTCGTTTACAAAGGGTGTAATTGTTCTTGAGTGATAGTAGAAAATCCCAGAGGTACTGGGGACTGGACGTAGGTCAAGGAATTAGACCGAACCAGTATAAATCATTTGTGTCAAGCTTTTCTTCTCTATCTCCACTTTGCCTTGATTTTATCTGTTGTGTGGGTGAACCGAAAAGAATTTTTAAATCCCCAATTCACCCCCCTCTTGGTGATTTCCTTCTCTTTCAAGAACAATCCTAAGAACCTCTAATCCTCATTGCTTTTCTCTCCCCCTTTGTCATCATCATCCACATATTCTGGGTCAAGAACAATAAGAGGGGGCTGGTAAAACACCATAGCAGTGGTAGGATCAAAGGAGGGATCAAGAAGAGAAGGATGGGTATAGGGAGAAGGTGTGGGAAAGATCTCAGTAGAAGGGGTAGGTGGAGATAGGAATGGTGGAATGAGGACCTCTGTGGAAGGGGTAGTGGGTGAAGGTTGAGTCTCAGAGACTGGAGTGGTATGAGATGGAGAAGTGTGTGGAGGACTGGGAAATGAGAAAGAGTGAGAGGGAGGTGAGTGAATAGGAGAGTGAGCAGGAGACTTAGTGAGGGAGGAAGGTGAAGATGGGTCAGGTATAGGAAGTGATGAGTTAGGGCCATCAGCTGGAGCAGGGATAGGATCAGGATCCATCTCAGGAACATGGGTAGTAGTGGCAGCCTGGATTGGAACTGAGGATGAACCAGGAGTGGATGAGGAAGCCCCGAGACCAAAATGTCTGAGAAGCATGTCAGCTCTGTCTCTGGCAACAGAAGCAGCTGTGAGTGTGACAGCCAAAGAGGAGTCCAATTCAGTAAACTTTTGATCCACTTCCTCCTTTAGCTTGTACAAGTGGGACATTGCCTCAGTCTGGGCAACTATGACATCCATGAGTCCCATCTTGATGTCAGCCCGTAATATGTCAACTTCAGTCTTCATGATAGCGCGGTGGGAAGTGAGGGCTTGATCCACGATCTGTCTAATCTGTCCCATCAGATCATCTGGTAGAGAGGCCTGAGAAGGTGGAGGAGCTGACTGTGCTTCCTCAGGGGCTTGAGAGGCTTGAGACTGAGCTGCACCCTCTGCATCAAACTTGATATGCATAAGATTCAGCTGATGCTTTCCAAAATATAGGGGATACTCAAGGGTATCAGTTTGTTGGAAATTATGCCCTAGGGGCAATTCATTGTACTTTGGATATTTAAGTTATTTAAAGTATTCTCTTTTGTTATCATTTTCGTTTGCATGTTCGTATTGATAACTGCATCCCTGGATAATCTTATAGATTATCCTAAAAGTCCCTGGTCGGTCATCTACACGGGAGTGAAGATGAAATAAGATCAGTATGACTTTGATGAGGTATGGAGATACGAATCAAAGTCATGGGCACTTGTAAGAGTACAAGGTGCTGGACCGACCCACTATGAGAAAGCTGCATGGATTTAGTCATAAGCTTATCTCATGTATAACCGCGTCACGACGCCCTATGACCTGAGACCATCATAGATTCCTACATGATGAGTACTGGTCTTTGACCTAGTCAAAAGTCACCTTTGACCGGGTGATGATAAAGGCTAGGACCAGGATCAGTAGTTTTCATGCGGAGGAATGTGAGTGGTCAAGATGGGATTTGTCCCTCACATATGTAGAGAGATAATGTTGGGCCCCTCGATGAGTGAGTCTAAGAAATGTATGGCCATACTGTGATGGAAAGGAGTTTCCATTTCACTAATTAGACTACTCGAGAATCGAGAAAGCATTGGTCAAGAAAAGGAAGTTGACATTATCCATGCCTCATCCTTGACCGAATTATCGCGTGACAAAAGGGACGTGACATGGTTGTACGATAGGTAGTATCGTGTCATCGATCCCCATGTGAATTGGGCAGTCGCAATGTCTTGCTAGAGGCCGCTTGCGACTTGTGGGCTGATACAGTGTTGGCCCACTGCCAATCTCATATGGGCCTGCAGGGTCGCACACAAGAATAATCCAACACGGGTGAAGGTGTCCAGGTTCATTGAATCTCAGATTAATCTGAGATTAAATGAATGCTAAATTTGATCTAGGATTTATATATATATATATATATATATATATATATATATATAATTCGAAATTAATATATATATTATAAATTGAGATTATAATATTATATATGATATTTGTTTAGTATTTAATTTATTTGATAAATTAAATATCTGAAACAAATAGAGATATTGTATCTCATTTAATTTCGAATAAAGATATCGTATATCTGTTTAATGTTAAATTGAGATATGGTATCTCAGATTTAATTAAATAGATAGATATCATATCTCGGATTTAATTTATGATGATAAATTAAATCAAAAGGCTTTAAATTTAGATTTGATTTAAATTTAAAAATTCGAATTTCCAAATCTGGCTTTTAATATATTCAATTACATTTATGAGATAGATGTGATTGATATGCTGACCAGATTCAAAATCCGAATTTCCAAAATTAATAAAGGATTAATTTTGGTTATATAATACGCCTATCGGGTTTAGAAAAACCTACGGGATTTTCAGTAGAGCGTATTGAGAAAAGCCGCGAGAAACCCTAGAGCAATTTGAGAGAGAGAGACGCACAAGAAGCGCTAGCACGCTGCCGCAACCGTTTAGGGGATTGTTCGTGTGGATACCAGTAGAGGAAGCCGATCCAAGAGTCGACTTCTGCTGATCGAAAGAACGAGACGCGGACGTGTTGATCGCCCACCTGATCAAAGGAACGAGACGCGGACGTGTTGTTCGAGAAGGTAGCCCACCTGATCAAAGGAACGGAACGCGGACTGGTTCAACAAAGGTATGATTCGGTTTCCTTAACTCTGATTTAAACGTCGTTGAGTGATCCTTCGGAAGGATTCGTAAAAAAATTTTAATCCGCTGCGTGTACGAATCCCAACACAGTTGACCCCACATACCAAATTCTATGATAGTAGAGTATCATAGAAACAAGAGAAGGGTAGGGTATGTGAGTCAAAGGTTTCTTGGCAAACTTGAAGGATTTCATCGCCTGAAGTAGCCAATCCCCAATATTGAAAGGCACTCTCCTCACAAAAGCAGTGAATGGTCTGTAGTCTAGGGAGGTAAAATGGGTGTAGTTCCCAGCCTTAGGAATAAAATTCCTTGAATAAACATACCAAAGAACCCTGTGTTCCTGAGGCATATCCCTAGGCTTGAAGGTAAGCTTGATCTGTTGGTTAGGTGGGAAGGGTTTGCCTGGAATGAGAGTTTCAAATACCTCTTGATTGGTATAGGAAAAATCAAGAACAGGAGGTGGGTTCTTGATTTTCAAAATCTTGTTCAAAGTATCAGCAGAAAGTGAGAACTTAACTCCCCTCACAGTGGTTGACAACCTTTCCTCTACCAACTCACCCTCAGCGTCCAGTACACTCTCATCCTCCATCTTAAAGTAAAACATCCTAACCAGACTAGGAGTGTATGGACAGAAAATAGAGACAAAAGGTTCATACATCTTAATCCAAGGACTCAGATCAAAATTGCACTCTCTAAGGAAGGCATCTAAATTTATGGCTACTGAGGCACAGAAAACCTTAGAGAGATAAGTTTCTCTATACTTATCATTTTCCTCCTTGGTTGAGAAGGATGAGGCAGCAGTGATGAATCCTTCTGGAGGTAATCTGATATGCCGGATGTCCTTAATGGCATTGACAGCAAACTTCTCCAACTTCTTTTGTTGTGAGGCCTGAGAGGATGATTGAACTTGAGGCTTTGAGGGATTCTTGGTCCTTGCCTTCTTGGCCTTTTCTCCTACTTTCTCTTTCCCTTTACCGGTTGTTTCAGGCACTTTCCTCTTTTTAGACTCAGCTTGACTGGGCTCTTTGATGGAAATGCCCTTCGGTTTGCTCTTCGTAGGAGGAGATGGAGGATGATCAATGGGCATCCCTGGGATGTGCTTATCAATCCCAGAGCGCAAGCGAATAGACCGAGTCTTCTTCCTCACTGGCTTGCTTGGTCGAGGTTCAGGTGAAGGTTGACGTTTTGGAGGTGGAGATGGAGACCAAGATTCTGTCTCATCGTTTGAATGGGAGGTAGATTTTGACTGTGAAGGAGATTTCGAAGCCATTTATGGACAGAGAACAGAAGAAATTTGTAGTAAATTGAAGATTTGAAGAGGAAGAGAAGAGAGAAAGCGAGAGAACTCGAGGTTAGGGTTCAGTAGAAATGAAATTTCACAGCAGCATATATATAGAAATGCGTTCAACCTCGAGGTTGACATCTCAGCCTCGAGGTTAGATGAATAAAAATTCACTAATCTCTGCGATCAACCTCGAGGTTGACATCTCAGCCTCGAGGTTAGATGAATAAAAATTTACTAACCTCTGAAATTCTTACCTTCAACCTCGAGGTTGCCTCCAGAATCTCGAGGTTTTACTTGTCTGTTAGATAAGAAGTCTCTTCTGTTTGTCACCAACCTCAAGGTTCCAATTCCATACTCGAGGTTCCAGCTTCCAAACATTCTCAGTTTTGACAATTTGCCTCGATAACCTCGAGGTTGGCTACTGAACCTCGAGGTTTGGCCCTTTGACAGCAAACCTAAGTCCTGCATAAAATTGTCTATATACTCCGATGCTTAAGTTAGTGATCCATAATCATCAAAATCATAATTTAACATAGGAGTAGACAGAAATTTACTCACAACTCATTGGGATTTACCATTCCTAATTCTCTTCTTATGAATGTGAATGGGTCCTTGGCTAGAGGTTTGGTGAAAATGTCTGCCAATTGAAGATGAGTTGGAATGAACATCACTTTCACATCTCTCTTCTGGACATGATCCCGGATGAAGTGATGTCTCACATCAATATGCTTGGTTCTTGTATGTTGCACGGGATTCTTGGCCAAGCTTATTGTGCTAGTATTATCACACAGTATTGGGATCTCCTTTAAGTGCACTCCCAAGTCAGCAAGTTGTTGCTTCAGCCACAACACTTGAGCACAGCAACTTGAGGCAGCCACATATTCAGCTTCTGTTGAGGACACAACCACGATAGTTTGCTTCTTGCTAAACCAAGAGACAAGTGAATTGCCAAAGAACTCGCATTGCCCACTTGTACTCTTCCTATCTGTCTTATAGCTAGCATGATCTGAATCTGAATATGCCACAAGATGCTCCGGCTGACCTTTGGGAAACCATAGCCCAAGAGTCTTTGTATCAGATAGATATCTGAATATTCTCTTCACGTGTTCAGCATGAGACTCTTTGGGTGCGGATTGGAATCGAGCACACATTCCAACACTGAATTGGATGTCCGGGCGACTTGCGGTGAGATAGAGCAATGATCCAATCATTCCTCTATACTTGGTGATGTTGAAATCCTTGCCCTCTTCATCAGCATCCAAAGAAGTAGTTGTGCTCATTGGTGTGTCAGCCCCATTGCACTTGTCCATTCCAAACTTCTTCAGCAAATCATTTAAGTACTTTGTTTGAGATATGAATATCCCATCTTTACGTTGCTTGATTTGCAGCCCAAGAAAATAGTTGAGCTCTCCCATCATTGACATCTCAAATTCACCCTGCATAGACTTAGAAAATTCTTCGCACAAGGAGTCATTAGTAGCACCGAATATGATGTCATCAACATAAATCTGAACAACTAGGATTTCATTCAATTTATTTTTCTTAATAAATAATGTTGTATCAGCCTTTCCTCTAATAAACCCCTGATTGAGTAAGAATTGACTCAATCTTTCATACCAAGCTCTAGGAGCCTGCTTAAGACCATACAAAGCTTTCTTTAGTTTGAAAACATGATCCGGAAGGTGTTCATTTTCAAAACCTGGGGGTTGTTCCACATACACCTCCTCTTGAATAAAGCCATTTAAAAATGCACTTTTGACATCCATTTGATAGAGTTTAAAACCTTTTGTGCATGCAAATGCTAGAAGAACTCTTATTGCTTCCAATCTAGCTACTGGAGCATAAGTCTCTTCATAGTCTATTCCTTCTTCTTGATTGTAACCTTTGGCCACTAATCTAGCCTTGTTACGCACAATGATGGCTGACTCATCACGTTTGTTCTTGAATACCCATTTTGTCCCAATTACCGGATGGTCTTTGGGTCTAGGTACAAAGTCCCAAACTTGATTTCTATCAAATTGATGTAGCTCCTCTTGCATAGCAATCACCCAATCATTGTCTGAAAGGGCTTCTTCTATCTTAGAGGGCTCTATATGTGAAATAAATGCAGAAAATGTAACTTCATTCAGAGTACTATTTCTGGTCCTAACTCCTTGATTCACATCACCTATGACTTGGTCTAAAGGATGATTCCTTATAAATCTCCAAGCTCTAGGTTGAGACTGATCAGGATTTTCTAAATTGTTTTCAGGATCAGCCTCAAAAACATTTTCAGAGTTTTCAGAAGGAGTAGGAGCATTTTTCGAAAAGAATTTGTTTTTGAAAATAGTCTCCTCTTCATCATCCAAGGATTTATCAGATTCAGATTCACAAAATACAACATGTATAGATTCTTCAACAATCTTAGTCCTAGTATTAAAGACTCTATATGCTTTACTCCTATTAGAATAGCCAATAAAGATAGCTAAATCAGCTTTAGGATCGAATTTACCAAGATTGTCTTTACCGTTATTGTGCACATAGCACTTACATCCGAAGACATGTAGGTGACTGAGGTTTGGCTTTCTGTCTTTGTAGAGTTCGTACGGGGTCTTGTTCAGCTTCTTTCTCACATAGGCTCTGTTGGAGATGTAACAGGCCGTACTCATGGCATCCGCCCAAAATACTTGGGAAGTGTTGTATTCATTCAGCATCGCTCTTGCCATCTCAATGAGTACTCTGTTCTTTCTCTCCACTACTCCATTTTGTTGAGGAGTTCTAGGCGATGAGAAGTTGTGGTCAATTCCCATACTATCGCAGAACTCAGCAAAGGCATGATTCTCGAACTCTCCACCATGATCAGTCCGTATTCCTGAAATTGAGAACCCTTTCTCGTTTTGGACTTTCTTGGCAAAGGAAACAAACTGATCATAGGTTTCATCTTTAGAAGATAAAAATATTGTCCAAGTAAATCTAGAGAAATCATCAACAATGACCAAAGTGTATAAATTTCCACCAAGACTTTTCACTCTAGCTGGTCCAACTAGATCCATGTGAAGAAGTTGAAGAGGTCTATTTGTTGAAATCTCATTTTTAGCTTTAAAAGAAGATTTGGTCTGTTTTCCCTTTTGACAAGCATCACAAATCATATCATTTTTGAAATTCAATTTGGGAATGCCAATAACCAAATCCTTTTTCAATAACCTGTCAAGTTGATACATATTGACATGAGCTAATCGCTTATGCCATAGCCAACTCTCATTCAAGTTACTTACAAAACAATTTTCAGAAGCAGAAGCATCGCTAGAGAGGTTCAAGGTATAACAGTTTCCATCTCTAGGTGCTCTAAATAAGGCTTTGTTTTTCAAATCATTTATAGAGATCAAATCCTTTTTAACAATAAAGCATTCATCAGAGTCGAATATTACCAAATTACCCTTATCAGTGCTTTGGCTCACACTTAGGAGATTTTGACACAATCCTTCTACAAGGTAGACGTCTTTGATGAGTGGGCCTTCATTGTTGCCTATCTCACCAATGCCAGCGATTTTCCCGGATTGATCACCTCCAAATGTGACTCTACCTCCATCTTTTGGCTTTATTGATAAAAGCTTTGATTTGTCTCCAGTCATGTGTCTTGAGCATCCACTATCGATGTACCACTTGTTTGGCCTTGATGCTCTAAGACATACCTGCAGATCACAAGTGATCAGGTTTTAGGTACCCATCTTTTCTTGGGTCCTTTGGGTCTAGCATGTACCTTGGGAACATATGTTCCTTTTGGTACCCAAACATAATTTCCTACAGGTTTAGCTTTTCTTTCTTTTCGATGAAAACAAGATGAAGTAGAATGTCCCTTCCTATTACAGTAATTGCAATGAGCAAAAGGATTTGAAGAATGAACAGATTTCGTAAAATAATTCATATAAGATTTTTGACCATTCTTTTTCTTTCCTTTCTTCTTGTCAAAGTCTGGTCTATAACCAATGCCCGATCTATCATTTATAAAACGTTGTTGTTTTAGAATCACATTGAGCATTTCACTTCCCTTAGTGAACTTCTCAAGTGCTTTTGTTAATTGCTAATTCTTTTTCTCCAAAATAGAGCATTCGTCACAGACTAGAGGTTCAGGAGAAGTAAGATTTTCAACACGTAATTCAAGAAAAGAATGTTTCCTTTTTAGACTCATATACTTGTCTGCTAATTTTTCAAATTCCTTTTGAACCACATTGTATTCAGCAAACAGTTTATCATAGGAAGGAAGAGATTCATATACCTCATTTGTTTCACTACGTTGCTCTTCTTCTTCGGCAACTAGGCATATGTTGGCTTTCTCGCCATCATCCTCTTCAGCTTCATCCTCATCCGAAGAGCTGTCTCCCCATATAGCTGACACGTATGCCTTCTTCTTGTATTTCTTGAATTTTTTCTTCTCTTTCTCTTGATTTTTCAGCTGAGGGCATTCCGCTTTGATGTGTCCGGGCTTTTCGCATTCATAGCAGATAACCGGCTTCTTCGATTCATAGCTCGAATTTCCCTTTTGAAACTTTTTGAAGCCTTGATCTCTCTTATAGAACTTTTTGAATCTCCGGACCATCATGCCAATTTCTTCATCCTCATCTTCATCTTCCTCATCCTTTTCCACATTCAGAGCCACTCCCTTGTTACGATTGTTGCCACCATTGACATCTTCTAATTCCTTCTTGAATTTCAACTTGCTCTCATATTCTGATAAGCTACCGAACAAGGCTGCAACTGACGTCATCGACTCTCCACGAGCCTCTTCGATAGCTGTGACCTTTGCTTCCCAATCTTTGGTCAGAATATTAAGAATCTTTCTTACTTGAGACCCTTGATCAAAGATCTTCCCTAGAGCAGCCAGTTGATTTTTCAAATGGGTATACCTGAGCTGAAACTCTCCAATGCTTTCCCCTTGCCTCATCCGCAACAAGTCATATTCAGTGGTTAGGATATTAATCCGGTTCTCCTTGATTCCGGAAGTTCCTTCATATGTAATCTCTAGTGCTTTCCACATCTCCTTAGCTGTTGACAGATTGCAGATGCGAAAGTATTCCTTTTGGCTAAGAGCACTCTGAAGCATCAGGATGGCCTTGCTATTGAGAGTGATATTCTTCTTATCATCATCGTTGAACTCTGCTTCGGTCTTTGGAACAGTGATGCCTCCTTCGACCTTAACTGGTACATAATCTCCAGTTTCAAATACTCTCCACAATCCATATTCTGTAGCCATCACGAACACACGAAATTTTGCTTTCTAGAAAGAGTAGTGTTCGCCATCGAAACCGGGAGGTCTGTTGATTGAAGCTCCATCAGGAAGAATTCCTTCTATAGTGATCCTTCTCGAGTGGTTAAGCTCTTCTGAGAAGACCGGGCTCTGATACCAAATGAATGCAGGAGCTTTATACCCAAGAGGGAGGGTGAATTGGGTATCTTTAAAATTTTCGAAACTTGTTCTGTTTTTGGTTACTCAGAACAGGGCACAACAGAGAGGATAAGGAGAAGAAGCTAAACACAATGCAATTTATACTGGTTCGGTCCTTTCCTGACCTACATCCAGTCCCCAAGTCTCACTTGGGATTTTCAATCCACTAACTCAACAATATTGATTACACACTCTGTACTAAGAGTTGTTCTCTCACTAGAACACACTCCCCCTTACAAGTTGTAATCAATACACCCCAACTACCAAGTCCCCTGACTTGTAGTTATCTCAATCAATAAATGATTTACAAGTATTTGACTCTCTTACAGAGTAGATATGATGAACACTGAAGTGCTTGTATCAAGTTTGATACTTTACAAATGAAGGCTAATATACAATAAATGAACTTAGTAGTATTTCGCTCAAAGTAGGTGTATATGCTGTAAATGAAGTTAATGCTCTCTATTTATAGGTAGAGAACATTAAATGGCCGTTGTAGAAAGATTTCAACCGTTGGAAGTGATTAGCTTAGGCTCTGGTCATCTTCTCTCTCTAAACTTCTGCTAATCCAAGTGTTAATGTGATCTGATGTGGATTTCTGAGTTTCTGCCCGTTGGAATTGACTTTACTTGATGTAGTAAACATTCTTTAACGTTAACAAGGCGTGCTCAGATGGATTAGCCGAAAGTAGATGAGATTGTGCAGGTGCATTAAATGCACTGTTCACCTTTTTGCTTTTTCTCACAAATCTTCAATAATCTTGATCTGTGCTAACTGAAAAACACTCAACAAACTTGTTAAACATATCTGGGATCATGAGTGAATGATATATGAAAGCAATTAGATCAAACAACAAGATATAACAGATTTCACAAATTTGAAAAAGCACCAACGGTCACAAACCTTGAGGTTAGTTCATCCAACCTCGAGGTTGACCAGTAAACTTCAGCCAGACTCAGGTTTTAAAACATTCAACCTCGAGGTTGCAAAGTGAACCTCGAGGTTTCTCTTAATAAGAAACCTTCTGAAAAATCTCATTAACTTGCAAACCTTGAGGTTCCAAAGGTAACCTCGAGGTTTGAAGATTGTTTCAAAACTTCATTTTTCACTGGAGCCCGACAACCTCGAGGTTGTGAATCTGTACTTGAGGTTGACCTTTTGAAAATGCAAAGTGCAAAGTTAAACATAAAGCCCAGCCTCGAGGTTACAATCTTAACCTCGAGGTTTTCAATGCTTTGAAAACCAGTTTGCTCTCTGTATGTCACAATACTCGAGGTTGAAATACCATACTCGAGGTCAACAGGTTTTTCTTCAAACTTAAGCTTTAAAATAGAATGTCCAACCTCGAGGTTGAAACATGAACCTCGAGGTTTCCATGCTTGATGAAAACCATGACTTCTCTGGATGGATCAAAAACTCGAGGTTAGCTCTTGATACTCGAGGTTATAAGTTTAAATGTAAAACTTGGGGTTTTCAATAAGGCCTGAACCTCGAGGTTAACTTTCAAACCTCGAGGTTTCACGTATTTCTTTTGTGAAACCAAGTTTTGACACTTAACCTTAAAACCATTTGTAAGGCTCAACCTCGAGGTTGAAAAACCAACCTCGAGGTTTGCTCTTCAACAAAATTTTAACACTTAAGAGCAAAACCTCTTTAATTGTTTGTAGTTGTTGGCAATCATCAAAACCATCAGAGAACTAACAGTTATCACATGACTTACAAAACAGATGGGAATCATGAAACAAGGAAGGCCAAAATAATCCACTGTCTAACACTTTCCTAGCAGTTCTTTGGGGTCCAAAGTGACCACCACAGGCAGAAGCATGAGCAAAATGCAATATAGAGTGAAACTCATGATCAGGCACACATCTCCTAACGACTTGGTCACTACAAAATTTCCACAGATAAGGGTCATCCCAAACATAATATTTAGATTCACTCTTTAGTTTAAGGGTTTGGTAACTGAAATATTAAATAACATCCATAATTCAGTAAACACAAGGCATCAAAAAATTGCAATTAAAGCCTTGTAGACATCCAATACTCCTAAAGTTTGCATCAAGGCTCCAAATTGTCAAAAGGATGAAGCATATGGAATCACTTACAAGAAAGCAACAAAGAAAGCATATTATTAGTTTATTACATCATTTACATGTGAAAGTAACAATTAATTGTAGGCTCTAAGCCTTAGTTTTAACTTTAAAGGTTGCAAATTGCCTACTTCATCCACCACTAGCCAACCGACAAACGTAACCGTTACAGTCTGTAATACCCCAAAAATTAATATTCTTCATAAATACAATATTTTGACAAATGCCACCTATTTAAAATAGGTGAATATGTGGTCTCAAATTTTGAGACATATTTATTCTATTTTCTAGAAATCTTTTTGTAGGAGTAAGGGAACCAATGATTCAATTTTCTTAGGAACCATAAAATATCATAAAAATACAAATAATTACCAAAATAAATTAGGGTTCTTGTATGACCAAAAAGAGCAAGAAAGTGTTATGGAAAATACCTAAACAAATAGGAGAATATGTTGTCTCCAAATTTTGTAGTTTATTTTATTTCTTGGGCAAATTTTCTCTAGAATTTAGATAGGGCAAAACCCAATTTTAAAAATTTCATGATGCATCATAAAATATTATAAAATGCCGTAAAGACTCTAAAACTAAGTATAATCCTAATCTAATCATAATAGATAATTAAATGGCCTAAAAAAATACATATATCAATTAAGAGAAATTATTAACAACTAAGGAACAATTAAATTACAATAACTGAAATAATTGTATTAATTTTCATAAATAAGCAAAGGGTCTTAAACACCAATTTTATAATTGTTTAAGAGACCAAGTTTTCTAAAACCCTAGGACTAATACTTAGTTCATATTTAATTCATAAAAGGCCATAAAAGAATTATCAAAACACTTGAACAAGTAAAAAGTAATTACCAACAATTAATGAGCAATTAAAATTACACTAATGGAATATTTAGCTAATTGTTTACAATTAATACTAATTGTCATCAAGAAAAGATGTGTTAAGCTAATCAAAGACCAATAAGGGATGAAATTAGCATAAAATAGATTAACAATGATCTTAAACTACCCTAAAAGTCAATAATACAAAAATCAAGGAACACTTAAGCCTTGGATTAAGAAGTTAGTTAAGCTTTAATCAAGCTTTGTAAAAGTCAACAATTTCAACTATGGTTTAAAGGCCACAATTAAGCTAAGAACCAATCATAATTTGACAACATCACTAAACCACTTTATTAGGGATGCTAATTAAGATTAGCAATGGAGGGCTAAGATTAATTCTAATAAAGCTAAATCCAAAGGCCTTAATTTAGCCTCATAAAGCCAAATCCTTGTGAAATTAGATTAGCCAATGATAAATCAAGAAAACGTTCTTAATCCTCATAAAAATTAATTGGACTAATAAGAGATTAATACAAATTGAAGGTGTGGATTAAATCTAGTAAAGTTAAATCCTAAGGCTTAAATTAACTCTCATAAAACACAATCCATGTGAACTTAAAACAACCAATGAGAGGGAGTTGTGCATGTGTGTGGGAAAGAGAGAGAGTGTTGTGAGTGCTATAGTTGTGAGCCTAGTGGGAAAGTTGGAAGAGGATAAGATGATGCATGTGATGATGTCATTGTTGTGCATATGTGTGTGTCTAGTATGAAGAGGGAAAGGGAAGTCAACTTGTTAGCCAATAGGGATTTAGTTAATTGCATAATTAGGATAATGCATGAAATTAATTCTAGACATAAACAAATGAAAATCTATACAAACTAAATTATATCTTGAAATCCATGAACTAAGTATGACAACTAAGTTGAGATTCATAACAAGCATAAATCAAGCATGAAAACAAGTATAACCAAAGCCATTTTCATAATTGTTTAAGAAATGGAATCAATAGAAAAGATAGGCAAAATTGGTCTCTAAATGAAGCTAATAACTTCAAGGATTCAAAACCAATGAGGGGATGTACATGAAACCTCATTAGGACCCCCAAATGAATTTCTATCTAGTGGAATACAAAGTGAAAGAAGTAGAAAATTCTAAGAAGCAATTACACATATGCAAAAATGAGTCATCACTCTATGAATGAGTCATTAACCTAAACACACGAGTCACCAATCTATGTATGAAATGAGTCATAACTCTAGGTGTGAGTCATAAAGCTATTTGAAGACTTTTGGCAAGTTTGGAAGAGGATAGGGTGAGTCATCAAACAATGGAAGAGGCTAGAAGGGGTGTGGTGTAAGGCTAGGATGAGAGTTTCAATGTTGCTTGAGATCCAATGGCCAAGAATGAATAAGTTGAGGCTTGTGAAAGGTGTTGAATTTTTCCTATAAATAGGGAGCTCTCCTCTTCATTCTCCTCACACCAAATCAAACTCCAAGAGTTGATTTCTAAGAGGAGCAAGAAGGAGGAGGAAGAGCAAGAAGCTTCAAGAAGTAAGCTTGTCATTAGTTTTTAGTTTTTAGCTTTATAGTTTTTTTAGTTTTTAAATTCTTAGATAGTAGGTTAGATCTTAAATATTCTAGAATAATTTTAGATTCATGTTTTTATGGTTAAAATCAGATTTATTTTGAAAAATTGATGAAGAAGAGGCTTTAGCAAAATTTCCGGAAGAGAAACACCGAAGTAACGAAGTTCTGGCGAAATTTCATCAGTTCTTAAATTTCTGAACCAGTCATGAAAATGCTATTATTTTATGCTGAAATCATGGTTAGAAAATTCTGAGAAACTTCATGGTTAAAGTAGACATATAGGGATTTTTAAATATGTAAATATCGTGTCCAAATGATTTCTGTACAGGGATATAAAAATTCCCAAAGTTAGGGCTACGAATTTCTGGAAAATTCTGGACATATGTTCAAAATTAAAAACTGGGAATGAACCGTGTAATCTGGGAGAAAACTATTATTTTTCCTTGAAAATAGACATCCTAAGGATTTCAGGGAATTTTACGGATCCTCATTTAGATTTTCCTAGAATTAGTTATGATTTTCTGAAGTTAGGCGAAAATCTGTCCAAAATTATGGACCAGCGTTTTTGGAAGAATTAAATGTGATATGTTGAAAAGTAATCCTACCAAGGGTAAAAAGGGTCATTAGTGACTAGGATACCTTCTAGAATATGATTGGTGAATTAATAAATGCGATATTACCATTATAGGGTAAACGTGATCACGGTCCGAACGACAGCGTACCGATAACGCCGACGCAGGTACGTTTGCGTACTGTAACACTAGCTCTGATGCTTATTGTATGATTGTATGTGATGGTTGTGCTCATCGACTAAGACTTACATACGTGGTTATGTTGCATACGTGGTTATGTTCTAATTATTGTTGTAGCATACATGGTTATGTTAAATACGAGGTTATTATTGTTGTAGCATACGTGGTTATGTTACATACATACGTGGTTATGTATTTCTAATCATACATCTGTTGTGGGTTTTTGTACTGATTATCACTATAATGTCATGAATATCTATCATACATAACTGTACATAAGCATGAGGTTAACCGTTACCTGGGGTTCAATTCCCATTGAACCCCAGCTCATAGTCTCAGATACTGGTGGAACCGGGACAAGAGCAAGGATGAATAGCACACGAGAGGACACAGGCAGAGAAGCACCTAGGGGTCATTGTAATCGAAAACATTCAGAGATTTGTACCATTGTAATAGCAACCAGACTCCACAACAGGGAATGTATATCAGTTACTCGCTCTTTTAAAGAAAAAAGTTTATTCTGATGCTCTGATTGAGTTGTTGTTTTAAAAAGAAAATCTTTTTCGATGCCACTCTGATTAATTTCTTCGAAGCTCTGATAACCCCATTTGAAAACCACATTTAAAAAGGCGGGATGTTACACAATCCCCCCTCTCCATGTGCAGCATCTAGGAAGAAAATAAAACATCAATTATATTACAAAATAAGAAGTAATATATGTGTTCAGGGGTGTATATATCAAATATATGTGTTCAAGCATCTAAGAAGTAAATTACAACAAAAAGGGGAGGATTGAAGAAATGAGGATTTTTTTTAAAAAAATATTATAAGTTATATAATTTGTAAAAAATATATATAATACTATTTTATAAAAAAATATAAAATATAAAATACTTTTTTTATTCTATTAAAAAATAAAAAAGAAAAATATTATATATACTACTGGGCAAATTTTGTTCATGCTACTTTTCTTAGAGCTAGGCAGGGTGATTTTTCGTAGGGTGTGGGCGGGCGAACAGGGCGACTGAGCATCATAAACACCCCTAAATTAGAGTATTATTAATCCAAATACATGGTAGGAATTGACCAAAGGGAGATTTAGGAGCGTGAGGCACAGAGGGGCGACAAATCGTAGCAATTTGAACATCTTTAAGTTGAGCATGTATATTGCACCACTCAAGTGTATAAATATTCTCTACAAATTAGATTTCAAGCATCAAAAGTTATAAAAAACAGGATAAGTGTCTGGGACAAATTTCTCTCTACTTCTAAAATTTTACAGAGATTTGTTGGGTTGATCAGATTCGCCCAGCCCTTGTCTTCGCCTTGGTTGGTAGGACATGTTTGGTTTTTTTTTTTTTTAATACTGACTTGCAATTTGTTCGTTCCTTCCTGATGGCAAAGGAATTGATGATGGGCTCAATCCAACAATAACTTTGTGCGGAGTTGTAAGCCAGTCGCCAGACATTAGAACAAGAAAATTTCATTGATGAACGATAAAGAGGATGAAGATGACGAAGGGCTATTGGTTAAGGCTAGGGTTCCTAGTGAAGAAAGAAGAGAGAAATGAATTAAGAAATTGATTAAAATATTTATTTAAAAATAAAATAATATAAATTAAGTAATTGCTTTGTATGATTAAAATTAAATGATAAAAGTCCAATTTGCTTTGTCAGCATTGTACTGTCACCACTTAATTTTGATGAGTCAGCATTTTCCGTTAATAATTTTAACCATGTTAAGATTTAAGGACTAAAAGTGCACTTTATAAACTTAAAGGACTAAAATAATACCTCATGTAAACTTAAAGAACTAAGAGTATACTTTAGCCTTATTTTTATGATAATATAATAGTTACTTAAACTTTTTTTTTACTCACATTATGATTTTGACGACCTTTATACTGTAAATATTGAGTCATATATGCAACATTTAGTGAAATTTTACGTTATTATTATACTTCTTTTATTAAAGGTAGGTATAGCCACTTCTCTAAAGTTTTTTTTTAAAAAAAATCCTCAACGTACTTCTTCAATTTTGTTGTTGTTAAGGTCATGTATCCTTATTTTAAGAGCTTGTTTGAGACATAACTAGATATTAAATGTGGGCATCTTCTGATTCAAATCTACCTCCTCAATTTTAAATGAGAACAACTTAATTCTCATAATTTATCAAATTAAAAATTTTATCATCTGTCTTTCCAAAAGTTCCAAGACGAAGCCAAATGAATGTTTTGATTGTTTTCATTTCCGTTGGCGTTCTGAACTATACTTGGCAAATGCTTGTATCTTATAAAAAGGAAAATACACATTCAAACAATAGTATCATATAATTAGTGCTTTTACTATTGATTATAATGCAATTAAAAATTTGTAAAATATTACCACATTTCATGGGAGCTTTCCAACAAAACAAGACTTAGGATTCTTCATGGCATCCCAACAAACATCATTGTATTGTCGTAAGGAAAGTTCCCATGACCCGTAGATTTTTGTGTGAGAATTAACATTTTCAAAAAGACACTGACTTAAGATCCCAACAACCCACCAATTGTTGCTATTAATAATATATTACTTGGCTTCTTTGGACCTTCCACGACGACGCTCCCCCTAAAAGCCTTTTTCTGCTTGAGGTCATGCTTATATATTTATTTAACTTTCATGTCAGTTTCTTGCGAAACGCGCACGAAAATTCTTTTTTTTTTTTTCGTTTTAAAGAAAAATTACACTTTTAGTTTCTCAAAATAAAGACCAGAATATATAAAAACTTATTTCGATCAATTAATTTTATTTACAAAAATATCATTATTATATAGTTCCAAATTAAAGTTCAAAGACTGAATCAATGATTAAAAAACACTTCAAAAAACAAAAGATATTGTAACATCCCAATTTTCTAAAGCGTTTTCAAAATAGTTTGATCAGAGTAGAGCATCGGAATAATTTAAAAGAGCGAGTATCTGATAAACCTTCATTGCTGTTATGTCTGGTTGCTATTATAGTGGTACAATTATCCGAATATTTAATAATACGGTGATACAATAATTCATAACAATCTTTAGTCCGTGTCCTCATGCGTTCTGTTTTCCCTTGTCCTCGGTCCTAGTTCCTCCGGACCCTGAAGCTATAGTGAGGGCTGAGGTTCAATTACCATTGAACCTTAGGTAACGGTTAACCTTATGCTTATGTAATAGTTATGTATAACAGATATTCATGACAACACAACATAATCACATCTCAACAATAAACACAGTCACCACATATTCATATTATTCCAATCTGCACTATTCACCAGTGCCACGATGGCCTATCGTGTCCTCAGCGCTAGGAAAACTCAACGGCGTTATCATGACTATAACCCATATAAAGCTGTATGAACAATTCTTTTTAAAAACAGTGTCACAGTTTCTGAACATATCTATATCACATACAAGTGTACAATAAGCATCAAAGTTAGTGTTACAGTACGCGTCTGTAATACCCTAAAAATCCTATTTAGCATAACCACTAAATGATACCTATTAAAGTAGGTGAATATGTGGTCTCAAAGATATTATAGTTCATCTAGTTTAAAATTAGAGAATTTTCTCCTAGAGTTAAATAAACCAAAACAAACTCAAATACTCTAAGTTCATTTAGGGATCATAAAATACCCTATAATTTTCATATTGAAGCATAGTTCATATTTAAATTTTAAAGGGGCATAAAATGTTATTGAAATACCAAACAAATTAGAGGAAAGTGTCAATAATTGATTGGGCAAATAATTGTAGTAATTGCATCCTCTTAGGAACCATAAAATATCATATAATGCAAGTAATTACCAAATTAAATTATGGTTCACATGGAATTAAAAGGAGCAATAGGGAACTATGGAGAATACTTAAACAAGATGGGAGAAAAATAATAAATAGTTAGGTATTCATTAAATTAAATAATTGTGCCAAATCTTTATTACTAATCAAGGAATTGATTAAGCATCATTAACTTATTAAGAGGTGAAATTTACTAAAATACCCTTAATTAGCACACTAATGCATAAAATCATAATTGACTCATAGAAAGCCCTAAAGAGTTATCATCACACTGAGACCAATTAAGGGGTGAATAATAACAATTAATGAGCAATTGAAATTACAACAATGAAGACACTAAATTAAACTAAATTAAATTAGGCATAAATAAAGATGTATAATTCCAATTAAAAGTCAATTACTAATTAAGAGTTGTTTAAATGAATTTCTAAGGACTATAATTAAATTGGGGTTCCTAAAATAATATAAAATATCATGAAAATATCTAAAACAACTATGGGAAAATTCCAACAAGTAAAGAACAATTAAATCTATATTTGAAAAGATATTAACATGTAATTCTTATATTTTCAAAAATAAGCCGTAAGAGTATATAAAGAGGCTTAAAATAATTAGAGGAGACTAAAAATCATTATATGACATCAAAAATTAATCTTAATTGAATTGACATTCATAATTAATCTAATGGCAAATATCAACAAATGATTTGAAATAATTTGGCTAAATTCTATATTAAAGCTTAACAAGGGATCGGTAAGTGAAACAATTGGAATTAGTAGGATCATGATTGAGTTGTGAAACAATTAAAACACCACAAACTAAACCTAAGTAAGCTAAATCAAATAATAAACAAGAAGAAATTAACTTAGGGCTTTTTACCACAACAATTCACATTGGACCAATTTTTGGTAACCCAAGCTTTAGCCCTAATTATCAATAAAGCCCAAAACAAACATGAAACCCAAAAATTCAGAGGTAGGGCACAGTTGTGGAGGCTTCAAGGGGAAGAAAATGAATTAAACACATGGTCAAATAAGGTCAAAACTTGCACATGAAGATTTACTATTCAAAACTTGGAGTGCAAGTTCTTTAACTTCTTGAAGAAGGAGAAGAAAAAAGATGAAGGAGGAGAGAGAGGGAATTTTGGTTTTTATAGTTGGAGGGTGAGGATGGAATAATTCAATTAAAACCTAGATCCAATGGTGAGAATTAGCCAAGAGTAAAGTTGCATTTATTTACAAGATTGCCCAACCTTTTCACTATAAATAGAGGCTTTGGGCATTCACTTTTCCTCACACCAAGCAAAGCAACACTTGCTTATTTGAGAGAGAGTTGAGAGAGTTGGAGGAAGAGCTTGAAGGAGTCCAAGCTTTAGGTAAGCAAAGTTCTTTAGTTTTGAGTTTATATTCATAGATAGAAGTAGTTTTAATCTTTAAAATTCTAGAATAATTTTAGTTTCATGTTTTTATAGTTAAGAATAGCTTCATTTCGAAAATTTAGTGAAGGAAGTAGTTCTGCAAAATTTCTGGGTCAAGAACACTGTAGTAACGAAGTTCTGGCGAAAATTCGTCGGTTAGGCGATTTCTGAACGGGTCACAGAACAACGCATATTTCATGTTGAAAATTTCAATGAAAAATTCTGAGAAAATTATGATGAAAGTAGGCATATAGAGCTTTCCAAATATGTAAATAACATGTTGAAATGAGTTCTGTACAGTGAGAAAGAAATTCACAAAGTTTAGGCTGCGAAAATGCTGGAAATTCTGGGCAGAGGATGAATGCGTGAAATCTGGGAATGATTTTTAAATTCTGAGCAAAGCCTGATATTTTTTCTGGAAAATAAACATCCTAAGGTGTCCGGAAATTTTTACAAATCTTCGTTTTGATTTTTCTAGAATTAGTTATGATTTTTCAAAGATAGGCGAAATTCTGCCCAATATTGTCCAGCGTTTTTCCACGAATTTTGAAGAAATAAAATAATGGTTTAATATACCAAGGGTAGAATAGTCAATAGTGGCCAAAATATCTTTTAGAATATTATCTTTAAATTAATAGGACGATATTGCTCTGATAGGCTGTCCGAAAGAACACAGACCGATCAATTACGTACCGAGACTATCGACTCAGGTACGGACGCGTATTGTAACCTTAACTCTGATGCTTATGGTATGCTTATATGTGATAGATAGTCTGAGATTCTATTTTTGAAAATTGATCATACACATACAACTTGATATGGGTTATGGTTTTGATAATGCTGTTATGTTTTCCTAGCGCTGAGGATACGATAGGCCATCGTGGCACTGGAGATAGTGCAGACTATAATAACATGCATATTGCAGTGGCTGTGTTATGTTATTATCTGAATATGAGAATATTGTATGTGATTATTGCTGTTTTGCCATGGATATCTGTCATACATATTTGATACATAAGCATGAGGTTAACCGTTACCTGAGGTTCAATGGTAATTGAACCTCAGCTCTTAACATAGCGTCAGGGTCCGGAGGAACCAGGACCAAGGACAAGGATAAGGAGCCAGCGCAAGGACGAGGACAGAGAAATTTTTATTCCAGCGTTATCTTGTTGTACTATTTTCAGATTACTGTACCGCTGTGTAAGCAGCCAGATACAACATCAGTAAATGTTTATCAGATACTCAAAATTTTGAAATTATTCCGATGCTCTACTCTGATCAATTCAAAAACGCTTTAGAAAAATTGGGATGTTACAGCGTCCGTACCTTCGTCGGTGATATCGGTACGCTCGTCGGTCGGAGGGTGGTCACGTGTATTCTATAATGGTAATATCACATTTATTAATTCACCAATAATATCCTAACAGATATCTTAGTCACTAATGACCATTTTACCCCTGGTGGAATTATTTTTCCATTTATTTTCCTTAATTTTCGTAAAAAACGCTACTGGTCGGCATTTGGGGCTGATTTTCACCTAACTTTGAAAAATCATAACTTATTCTAGAAAAATCGAAATGAGGATCCGTAAAATTCTCTGGAATCCTTAGGATGTCTAATTTCAAGAAAAAATAATAACCTTTGCCCAGATTACACGGTTCACTCCCAGGTTTTAAGTTTTGAGCATCTGCCCAGCCTTTTCCCAGAAATTCGTAGCCTAACTTTGAGGATTTTTATCTCACTGTACAAAAATAATTTTTGCATTTTCTTGACATATTTGAAAAGGCCTATATGTCTACTTTAACCATGAATTTTCCCAGAATTTTTCAGCATCATTTTCAACATAAACTATGGACGTTTTTGACACTGATTCCAGAATTTCCAGAACCAATGAATTTCACCAGAACTTTGTTACTTTATTGATTTTCTCCCAAAAATTTTGCCAAAACCCTTACTCCATCAATTTTTCGAAATAAAGCTGATTTTAACCATAAAAATATGTAAATAAAATTATTCTAGAACATTTAAGATCTAATCTACTTCTATCTAAGAATTTAAAGACTAAAAACTAAAGAACTTAAAGCTAGAGCTAGGGAACTTACCAAGAACTTTGCTCCTCTTTTCTTCAAGACTCTCACTCACTCTCTCACTTTTAGAATCAGCTTATTCAAGCTTGGTTTGGTGTGAGGAAACAATGAAGCCAAGCCCCCTATTTATAGCATTTTCGGAGGTCAACTTCCTAACAACTCTTGCTCATTTCTAGCCCTTGGATTTAGGGTAATTGGGAACACTAATCCTAGCCTTACACCCACCCCATGCTAGCCTTTTCCATTACTTTATGACTCACCCTATCCTCTTCCAAGTTTGAATTCCATTTCTCCATGTGTTCTAGCTTCTCAATTAAGCTATCAATTCCTCTCTCCTTGCATATCTCTAGAAAAGAATTTATTTGAGGATCTTAATGAAGTTTTATGCATATTTTCTCATTGGTTTTGAAATCTTGAAGGTCTTAGCTTCATTTAGAGACCATAATCACTTACTTTCTTACTTGGTATCAATTCCCAAAATTTGGGGAAATGACTTTGGTTATACTCATTCTCAAGCTTGAATTATGCTTGTTCATAATCTCTTCATATATTTGATTTATATTTGATTTATGATTAATGGATTTCAAGATACAATTTAGTTTGTATGGATTTTCATTTGTTTATGTTTAGAATTAGTTTCCTTGAGTTATCCTAATTATGCAATTATCTAATTTCTCATTGGTCCTTGCCTTGATTTCCTCTCCTTCCCTCTCTCCTACACACACACACACACATACACAACACACACACACAAATACGCCACACACACACACACACCACATCTCTCTCTTGCTTTTCAACCACCTTATCCTCTTCCATTCTTTTCAAAAGTCTTTAACTAGAGTTGTGATTCATCTTTTAGAGTTGTGACTCATTTCATGCCTAGGTTAGTGACTCATGCATGTTTAGATTAATGACTCACTCATGCTAGATTAATGACTCATTCATGTGTAGGCTAATGACTCATTCCTAGAGTTATGACTCATTTTGCATATGTGTAATTGCTTCTTGGACTTTTTCCCTCTTCCTTTTCTTCTACAAAAACCACCCCCCTCCCCCTTAATTTTCTTTTAATTTTGTGTTTTATTCCTCTTATAATGCCTACAAGAAAATTCTTCCATTGGTGGATTGGACTTCACATGGATTATGCCTTTTCAAATTAATTCTGAAGCCCTTAGATTAGCTTTATGAGGTTTAATCTTGGCCTTTGATCTTAATTGGGGTTATTGACTTTTCAAAGCTTGATTAAAGTTTAATTAGCATCCTAATCCAAAGCTTAAGTTTCCCTTGATTATTGTATTATTGACCTTTAGAGTAGTTTATGATCATTGGTAGGCTACTTTATGCTAATCCTAACTTCTTATTGGTTGTTGATTTTTAATTAGCTTAACACATCTCTAATTGATTATTATTAATGTTAATTGTAAATAATTATCTAAACCTTCCATTAGTATTAATTTAATTGCTTGTTAATTGTTGGTAATTGCCCTTTAATTGTTCAAGTGTTTTGATAATTCTTTATGGCCTTACTACACCCTTAATCATGCTTATTTAATTTAATTATTAATTAATTTCAAAAATAAAAATATTTATTCTTAATTGTTGCAAATTTAATGGTCCACCTATTGTTGGTAATTTCCATAATTGATTTAGGTATTTATGACATTTTATGACCTTTATAGACTAAATATGAACTAGGTGTTAATTGTGGGTTATTAGAAAATTTAGTCTCTCAATAAATTATGAAAATTGGTGTTTAAGACCCTTTGTATAATTATGAATACTTATATAATTTTATTTAATTTAATCAAGATTTTGTTGGTCATTAGTGGTTATTAATTTCTCCAGATTTATTTAAGTGTTACTTGCTCTTTTTGGATTCTTTATGAACCAAAATTAACTATGGTATTTTATGATGCCTAACAAGATTTATTAAATCATTGGTTATCCTATTCTTAAGGAAATATTACCTAGAAAAAAAAACAATAAATACATCTCAAGATTTGAGACCACATATTCACCTATTTTAAATAGGCTCTATCTCACAAAATATTTCATTTAACATCAATGATAATTATTGGGTATTATGATTGTTGGTAATTCATTTTATGATCCATAATGTAATTTATAAAATTGGGTTTTGCCCTATTTAAATTCTAGAGAGAATTTTCCCAAGAAATAAAATAAACTACAAAGTTGGAGACAACATATTCTCCTATTTTTAATAGGTATTATTTGTCAAAATATAATATTTTTAATGCATATGAATTTTAGGGTATTACATAATCACACACACACATACACAAATTCCCCTCCTCTTCTCTCTTTTCCCATCATCTTATCCTCTTCCAAAGTCATTAAGTCTCTTAATGACATAGTACACTCTATCCTCTTCCAAAGCCTTCAAAGTCTTCATCTTTTTAATGCTTGCACGTGATTCAATTATGCATGTGTGGACTTTGTTATATTGAATTAATCAATTCCCCTTTTTAAATAGAGAGGCACCGAAATTTCACTCCCAATTTCACTCTTGAATTGTGTTTTAATTATTTCATACTATGAAGAAGAAAAATCTCCCATTGGTTGTTTAATTTCCACATGGATTATGCTTTATGAAATCCATTTTCAAGCCTTTAGATCAGCTTTATTAGATTTAGTCCAAGCCTCTAATTTATGCTAGAAATATCTTAATTACTTTTGATGATATTTGTTCTTATTTTATGTGCTAACAGGATTTACTAATTGTGCAATTATCTTGGTTTATTAGGAAGGAATTTTTGCCTATTTTAGATAAACTAGGGGGATTTAAATTAATCTTGAGAAAAATCACTAATATGGCATCTTAGATGTTTTTAGGCTTAATTTGTTGGTTACAATATAAATTTTGATTAGTAGTAATCTCCTTTAATTTAAATTAAACAATTTTGCTTCTTGGTCCCCCAAGCAAAGAATTTATGTTTAATATTAATCAAATAAATAAAAAGCTAAGCCTCCTATTGGTCCATTAAAGGTCACATGGATTAATGATGTAATTAATTAAGGCCATTAGATTTAACTTTATGAGACTTAATCTTGGCCTTTAGATCTTAGTTGCAATTGTTGACTTTTCAAAGCTTGATTAAAGTTTAATTAACATCTTAATCAAATGCTTAATTGACCCTTGATTATTGTATTATTGGTTCTTAGAATAATTTATGATTGTTGATAATTCATCTTATGCTAATCCTAACCCCTTATTGGTCCTTGACTTGTAATTATCCTAATACACCTTTAATTGGTGACTATTAATATTAATTGTAAAGAATTACCTAAGTATTTTATTAGTGTAATTTTAATTACTCATTAATTATTGGTAATTGCCCTTTAACTATTCCAAGCATTTTGATAATTCTTTATGGCTTTTTATGAACTAAATATGAACTAGGTATTAATTATAGGGTATTAGAAAATTTAGTCTCTTAATAAATTATAAAAGTTGGTATTTAAGACCCTTTGATTTATTTAATTTAGTGAAGACTTATTTGGTCACTAATTGTCATTAATTTTTCTAAATTCATTTAGGTATTTTTCATAACACTTTCTTGCTCTTCTTGATTTTACATGAACCATAGCTTAATATGATATTTATTGTATTTTATGATGCCTAACAAAGTTTATTAAATCATTGGTTACCCTAATCCTAAGGGAAAGTTTTCTAGAAAATAGAATAAACATATCTCGAAATTTGAGACTACATATTTACCTATTTTAAATAGGTATTTTCTATCAAAATATAATGGCTATGCTTAATAGGATTTTTAGGGTATTACAGATATATTTTATCTTAATTTAGAATAATGCAAGGATTTAAGATTTGTAATTATATTCTTGTTTATCCATTGTTGATGGTATTGGACCCGGAAGTGCGTGATCATTCAGGTTTACTGGTGATTAGGAACAGAGGTTCGAGAGAGACGAAATGGGGTTATATAGTCATTTCGTGTTACTCATTTTAGTTGGGTTATAGATTATTCTTTGTTTTTCACCATCTAGTATAAATCATCCATTCATATTCAAAATTTTATTAGTGAAAGTAATTACATTTTAAAAAAAATTTAAGTGTATCTAACACTTTAAATAATCTAAATAGTTAAGTGTAAAATTGCATTAAAAATATTTCAATGTGCTAAATACACCATAAAATATTTTAATACACTATAATGCACCTGAAAAAATATTTTAAGGTGCTCTATACACCTTCAATCTTTAAATTATAAGGTCCCAAAACAATTTTTAATTGTAAAGAGTGAATAAATGATCATAAATTATATTTACAAAGTTGCAAATTGTTATGGACCTCGGAAATTGGGCCATGAAGCCCAACCCATCATGTGAAGTACCCGCCTGCAGTTATGCCCCCACAAGCAATAACAGACAAAGTCGAACCTGTTACCTCTCTCTATAAATAGGAGAGTTTCTCCCTGGTGAATGGTACATGCTATTTCATATTGTCGCTTTTACACCCAACACACACCCCACTCCTTTGTGGCTAAATGCCGGAAGTATCATCGAACTACGTGGGCTTTGATCCCTATCTTAGGGTACATAGGCCCTAGGCTCTGATCCTAGTTCAAGCCCGAGCAATCTTGTTCATACTCGAACAATTGGCGCCGTCCGTGTGGACCGAAAAGGTTCAGACACCAGATTATCAGGCTACGTGCTCAACGCTATAATGGCAAACACTAGAGGACGAACTGTGGCAACCCGGCAAACTCAAATGCAGGAAGAACAACCAGGGCAGCAAATGGAACAGACAGTGCACCAGGAGGATCCTCCCAACGTTAATATGGATCAGGTGATAATGGAAACTGAAGTGGAGATGTCGGACACGGCAAATTCCCCTCTTCCGGAAGACAACATGCTGCAGCAAGCGGGCTCTCAAACCCCCCCCGGGTAGTCTACAAATGGAGTTTCAAACAGTCAATCTAGACATTCGCTTATTGCAGAACACGATAGGATCCATATTGGACAGAATAGACGGGATGGAGAATCGCCACAACTTGCAAATGAAAGAAAATGCCTGAGTTTTAAACCAAGAAATGGACCGACGTGATGCGAAGTGGAAAAGGCTTTTCGAATAGTACGCTGGACGAATCTGTTAGTTCCCTGTGTGTTTTGATGATTACTAACAATTGTAAACAATATTGATAAGGTTTGACAAAGTTTAGAATAATTTAAACTTGTATTTTTCAATCTGTCAAAACCAAACTCGAGCCTGGTAGTGTTGAACTCGAGCCTGGATTTGACAGAGAGCACAAACTTGTCCAGTTGATTCCCAAACTCGAGACTGAACCTGAAGTTTAAAATTAAACTTTTGAAAAGTTCACATGAACTCGAGCCTACTAAGGTCAAACTCGAGTTCATTCTTTCCAGAGAGTTTTTGAACTTTGAGAACATGTTAAACCTTACACTTGCTTTCTTCAAACCTCAAGTTTGAAAGGATCCAAAGAAAGTTTTGAGAGCATGAACTCGAGCCTGTCATGGCAAACTCGAGTTCATCTCTGGCGAGACAAGTTGTTTGAAACTTAAAGATATTTTCAAGTTCTGCACTGTTCCATTAAAAGAAAAGTGTTTCGGTTTGAAAAGTTCACCAATGCTCAAACTCGAGCCTAACATATTCAAACTCGAGCCTAGTTTTGGCCGAGAGCAAAGAACTGTTTTTAAGCTATTTAAACTCGAGCCTGAGACTTACAAACTCGAGCCTAAAAGTTCCAGAGAGCAAAGAACTTTTGGATATGTTTTTAAACTCGAGAGTGTGTTTTGCAAACCTCAGGTTTGTGTTTTCAAGCTAAAACGAAGTCTGTTCAAAAGTGTCTCGAACTCGAGCCTGACATTAATGAACTCGAGTTCATTTCAACCCGAGAGCTTCTTAGTTTTTCAATAATTTGAGAACCTCCAGTTTAAAAGACAAACCTCAGGTTTGTTCATTTTGAACTTACATGCTTTTAAACACTGAAGCCTCGAACTCGAGCCTAACTTTAATAAACTCGAGTTCATTTCAACCCGAGAGCATTTTAGTTTTTCAATGATCTGCAAACCTCAGGTTTATAAAGCAAACCTCAGGTTTACACTTTTTGAACTTGCACAGTTTTGAACACTAAAGCCTCGAACTCGAGCCTGTAAGAACTGAACTCGAGTTCGTGACGCTGGTTCAGAATTTTTGAATTTGGGCATTTCAGAAATCAATGTTATTTGATTCTATCTTCTTCCAATATTATTCTCTGATATTCCCTGCTATGTTTAACGTATTTATTAGTGGATTTCAGAGCATTAAAGAATGTTTGGTGAGAGGTTAGAGTATAAAGCAAAAAGCACCTCAGAGCATTTATTGCAAAGCACAAAAGTTACTCCTTCTACCCAAATCCTTCTGCACACGCTTACAAAGCATTTAAGGATGTTAGCTGAAACAAGAAAACTCCTCTCCAACGGATTAATTCGCAGAAAGTCAGCCCTGATGTCTTGACCAACTATATTAAGGGAAAACAAGAGAGAGAAGACCTCAAAAACCACTTCAGAACACTTGGGCAACTTCTCCAACGGTCTGATTCAAGCTACAACGGTCATTTAATGTTCTCTAGCTATAAATAGAGTTCATTAACATCTTCAAAATATATATACAACTACTCTGAGCGAATTTCTACTAAATTCATTTATTGTGTATCAGCTTTCACTTATAGAGTATCATACTTGATACAAGTACTTCAGTGTTCATCATATCTACTCTGTAAGAGAGTTAAATACTTGTAAATCATTTATTGATTGAGATAACTACAAGTCAGGGGACTTGGTAGTTGGGTGTATTGATTACGACTTGTAAGGGGGAGTGTGTTCTAGTGAGAGAACAACTCTTAGTACAGAGTGTGTAATCAATATTTGATTATAGTGGATTGAAAATCCCAGGTGAGGCTTGGGGACTGGATGTAGGTCAGAGAAAGGACCGAACCAGTATAAATCACATTGTGTAAAGCTTTCCTTCCCTACTCCTCTATTAGCCTCTGTTTTCATTAGTCAAAAACAGAGCTCAATCCTTAATTTTTAAAGATACCCAATTCACCCCCCCTCTTGGGTATTTAGCTCCACTCTTCATTTGGTATCAGAGCAAGGTCTTCTCAGAAGAGTTTTACCACTCGAGAAGGATCACTATGGAAGGAATTCTTCCAGATGGAGCTTCAATCAATAGACCTCCCGGTTTCGACGGCGAACACTACTCTTTCTGGAAAGCAAAATTTCGTGTGTTCGTGATGGCTACAGAATATGGTCTATGGAGGGTCTTTGAGACTGGAGACTATGTTCCAGTCAAGGTAGAAGGAGGCATCACTGTTCCCAAGACAGAAGCCGAGTTCAATGATGATGATAAGAAGAACATCACTCTCAATAGCAAGGCTATCCTGATGCTTCAGAGTGCTCTTAGTCAAAAGGAGTACTTTCGTATCTGTAATTTGACAACAGCTAAAGAGATGTGGAAGGCGCTGGAAATAGCTTATGAAGGAACATCTGGAATCAAGGAAAATCGCGTCAACATTCTAACCACTGAATATGACTTGTTGCGAATGAAGCAAGGCGAGAGTATTGGAGAATTTCAGTTGAGATACACTCATTTGACCAATCAGCTAGCGGCCTTGGGAAAGCTTTTTGATCAAGGAGCCCAAGTGAGGAAAATCCTCAATATTCTGACAAAGGATTGGGAAGTAAAAGTTACCGCCATTGAAGAAGCTCGTGGAGAGTCAATGACTTCAGTTGCCGCATTGTTTGGTAGCTTATCTGAATACGAGAGCAAACTGAGGTTCAAGAAGGAATTAGAAGATGTCAATGGTGGCAACAATCGCAACAAGGGAGTGGCTCTCAATGTGGAAAAGGATGAGGAAGATGACGACGAGGATGAAGAGATTGGCATGATGGTCCGGAGATTCAAGAAGTTTTATAAAAGAGATCAAGGCTTCAAGAAATTTCAGAAAGGAAGTTCGAGCTATGAATCAAAGAAGCCTATCATCTGCTATGAATGCGAGAAGCCCGGACACATCAAGGCAGAATGCCCTCAGCTGAAAAACCAAGAGAAAGAAAAGAAGAAATTCAAGAAATACAAAAAGAAGGCATATGTGTCAGCTATATGGGGAGATAGCTCATCGGATGAGGATGAAGCTGAAGAGGATGAAAGTGAAAAAGCCAACATATGCCTGGTTGCTGAGGAAGAAGTACAACCTAGTGAAATAAATGAGGTATATGAATCTCTTCCTTCCTATGATGAATTGTTTGCTGAATACAATGTTGTTCAAAAGGAGTTTGAAAAACTTGCAGACAAGTACATGTCTTTGAAAAGAAAAAATTCTTTTCTTGAACTGCAAATTGAAAACCTCTCTTCTCCTCAATCTCTGATTTGTGATGAATGCTCTATCCTAGAGAAAAAGAATTCACAACTTACAAAAGCACTTGAGAAATTTACTAAGGGAAGTGAAATGCTCAATGTGATTTTGAAACAACAACGTTTTACAAACGATAGATCGGGCATTGGTTATAGACCAGACTTTGATAAGAAGAAAGGAAAGAAAAAGAATGGACAAAAATCCTATATGAATTATTTCACTAAATCTGTTCATTCCTCAAACCCTTTTGCACATTGTACATATTGCAATAGGAAGGGTCATTCTACCTCATCTTGTTTTCATCGAAAAGAAAGAAAAGCTAAACCTGTAGGAAATTATGTCTGGGTACCAAAAGGAACATATGTTCCCAAGGTGCATGCTAACCCCAAAGGACCCAAGAAAAGATGGGTACCTAAAACTTGACCTCTGGTGATCTGCAGGTATGTCTTAGAGCATCAAGGCCGAACAAGTGGTACATTGATAGTGGATGCTCAAGACACATGACTGGAGACAAATCAAAGTTTTTATCAATAAAGCCAAAAGATGGAGGTAGAGTCACATTTGGAGGTGATCAATCTGGGAAAATCGCTGGCATTGGTGAGATAGGCAACAATGAAGGCCCACTCATCAAAGACGTCTACCTTGTAGAAGGATTGTGTCACAATCTCCTAAGTGTGAGCCAAAGCACCGATAAGGGTAATTTGGTAATATTTGACTCTGATGAATGCTTTATTGTTAAAAAGGATTTGATCTCCATAAATGATTTGAAAAATAAAGCTTTATTTAGAGCACCTAGAGATGGAAACTGTTATACTTTGAACCTCTCTAGCAATGCTTCTACTTCTGAAAATTGTTTTGTAAGTAACTTGAATGAGAGTTGGCTATGGCATAAGCGATTAGCTCATGTTAATATGTATCAACTTGACAAGTTATTGAAAAAGGATTTGGTTATTGGCATTCCCAAACTGAATTTCAAAAATGATACGATTTGTGATGCTTGTCAAAAGGGAAAACAGACCAAATCTTCTTTTAAAGCTAAAAATGAAATTTCAACAAACAGACCTCTTCAACTTCTTCACATGGATCTAGTTGGACCAGCTAGAGTGAAAAGTCTTGGTGGAAACTTATACACTTTGGTCATTGTTGATGATTTCTCTAGATTTACTTGGACAATATTTTTATCTTCTAAAGATGAAACCTTTGATCAGTTTGTTTCATTTGCCAAGAAGGTCCAAAACGAGAAAGGGTTATCAATTTCAGGAATACGGACTGATCATGGTGGAGAGTTCGAGAATCAAGCCTTTGCTGAGTTCTGTGATAGTATGGGGATCAACCATAATTTCTCGGCACCAAGAACACCACAACAGAATGGTGTTGTGGAGAAAAAGAATCGAGTACTCACGGAAATGGCCCGGGCAATGCTGAACGAATATAACACTTCACAAGTGTTTTGGGCGGATGCCATGAGTACGGCCTGTTACATCTCCAACAGAGCCTATGTGAGAAAGAAGTTGAACAAGACCCCGTACGAACTCTACAAAGACCGAAAGCCAAACCTCAGTCACCTACATGTCTTCGGATGTAAGTGCTATGTGCACAATAACGGTAAAGACAATCTTGGTAAATTCGATCCTAAAGCTGATTTAGCTATCTTTATTGGTTATTCTAATAGGAGTAAAGCATATAGAGTCTTTAATACTAGAACTAAGATTGTTGAAGAATCTATACATGTTGTATTTTGTGAATCTGAATCTGATAAATCCTTGGATGATGAAGAGGAGACTATTTTCAAAAACAAATTCTTTTCGAAAAATGCTCCTACTCCTTCTGAAAACTCTGAAAATGTTTTTGAGGCTGATCCTGAAAACAATTTAGAAAATCCTGACCAGTCTCAACCTAGAGCTTGGAGATTTATAAGGAATCATCCTTTAGACCAAGTCATAGGTGATGTGAATCAAGGAGTTAGGACCAGAAATAGTACTCTGAATGAAGTTACATTTTCTGCATTTATTTCACATATAGAGCCCTCTAAGATAGAAGAAGCCCTTTCAGACAATGATTGGGTGATTGCTATGCAAGAGGAGCTACATCAATTTGATAGAAATCAAGTTTGGGACTTGGTACCTAGACCCAAAGACCATCCGGTAATTGGGACAAAATGGGTATTCAAGAACAAACGTGATGAGTCAGCCATCATTGTGCGTAACAAGGCTAGATTAGTGGCCAAAGGTTACAATCAAGAAGAAGGAATAGACTATGAAGAGACTTATGCTCCAGTAGCTAGATTGGAAGCAATAAGAGTTCTTCTAGCATTTGCATGCACAAAAGGTTTTAAACTCTATCAAATGGATGTCAAAAGTGCTTTTCTAAATGGTTTCATTCAAGAGGAGGTGTATGTTGAACAACCTCCAGGTTTTGAAAATGATCAATTTCCCGATCATGTTTTTAGACTTAAGAAAGCCTTGTATGGTCTTAAGCAAGCTCCTAGAGCTTGGTATGAAAGATTGAGTCAATTCTTACTCAATCAAGGATTTATCAGAGGCAAAGCTGATACAACACTTTTCATAAAGAAAAACAAATTGAATGAAATTTTAATTGTTCAAATTTATGTTGATGACATCATATTCGGTGCTACTAATGACTCCTTGTGTGAGGAATTTTCCAAGACTATGCAGGGTGAATTTGAAATGTCAATGATGGGTGAGCTCAACTACTTCCTTGGACTGCAAATCAAGCAACGAAAAAATGGGATATTCATATCCCAAACCAAGTATCTAAATGATTTGCTGAAGAAGTTTGGGATGGACAAGTGCAATGGAGCCGACACACCAATGAGCACAACCACTTCCTTGGATGCTGATGAAGAAGGCAAGGATTTCAACATCACCAAGTATAGAGGAATGATTGGATCATTGCTCTATCTTACCGCAAGCCGCCCAGACATCCAATTCAGTGTAGGGATGTGTGCACGATTCCAATCCGCTCCCAAAGAGTCTCACGCTGAACATGTAAAAAGGATATTCAGATATCTCTCAGATACAAAAACTCTTGGACTATGGTTTCCCAAAGGTCAGCCAGAGCACTTGGTAGCATATTCAGATTCGGATCATGCTGGCTACAAGACGGATAGAAAGAGTACAAGTGGGCAATGCGAGTTCTTTGGCAATTCACTTGTCTCTTGGTTTAGCAAGAAGCAAACTACCGTGGCTGTGTCCTCAACAGAAGCTGAATATGTGGCTGCCTCAAGTTGCTGTGCTCAAGTGTTGTGGCTGAAGCAACAACTTGCTGACTTGGGAGTGCACTTAAAGGAAATCCCAATACTGTGTGATAATACTAGCACAATAAGCTTGGCCAAGAATCCCGTGCAACATACAAGAACCAAGCATATTGATGTGAGACATCACTTCATTCGGGATCATGTGCAGAAGAGAGATGTCAAAGTGATGTTCATTCCAACTCATCTTCAACTGGCGGACATTTTCACCAAACCTCTAGCCAAGGAGCCATTCACTTTCATAAGAAGAGAATTGGGAATGGTAAATCCCAATGAGTTGTAAGCTTACTCTTAACCCAATGTTAGATCAAGGTTTTGATGATTATCTGTTACTAACTTAAGCATCGGAGCTTCTAGATATGTTTTATGCAGGATGCATCTATCTAACATCTGCTGAAAGCTGAGATGAACTCGAGCCTGTGAATGATGAACTCGAGCTCGAGGAAGGCAGATAAAAGATGCAAGGCAAAAGGGTGAGTGAACTCGAGTTCATTAGTAAATGAACCTCAGGTTCACTTCAGGCAGAAAGCAAAAATGAACCTCAGACAAGGTGAACTCGAGTCCATCAATAACGAACTCGAGTTCGAAAGTCACTGAGAGCAACCCTGCTGAGAAATTATTCTGAACTCGAGCCCATAAGTAAGAACCTCAGGTTCACGAGAAAGTTCAAGAGTTCACAGTACACTCTTGAAGTCCAGGTAAGTGGATTTTTATGACGAACTCGAGCCCACAAGTTGTGAACTCGAGTTCATCGTGTGCCCTATATATACTACAGTTGTGAACTTTCCACTTCACTTCACTCGAACCTCCGGTTTGCCCTAATTCCTCTCATCTTCTTCATCTTCTTCATTCTCTGATCTCTGCGAAAATGACTTCCAAATCCTCAAACCCTAAAGAACCTAACCCTAATCCCTCTCAAACTTCCTCTCAAGCTCAATCTGAGCGTCCTGTTCGAACAAAGTCTCGGTCCACTCGTTTACGGTATGGCATTGACAAAGAAATCAGAGGAGTTCAGAGTGGCAACCCCGCGGTTCCTCCCTCTAGACCAAAGGGAGTAGTGATTGGAGAAGAACGAACCAAGAAAAGACACGATCCAGAACCAGAGGTTCAAGGAAAAGGAAAAGCCACTCAACCCACGGTTCCATTAAGGGAGAAGCAACCTTTCAAGCGGAAGAAGACCGCCGGTATTCACTCTGTACCCACTCCCGGACAAGCAAGCTATCAAGGCCAAGCTCAACCCATTCCTCAACCACAGGAGCAACCTGCTCCTCAGGTATCACAGACTCTACCCGCTCTTTACGAGATATACAATCATAAGAGATGTCCTACAGGGTTTAATGAGGAGCCTTGTAGAATGTCAGCAGATGAGGGCAACCTGTTTAAGAAAAAGTTTGATGAAAAGAGAGTCTTCTGTCCAATTGTATCTGTGGATTTAGCCAGGATTAAGGACGAATGTAGTATTGATTTAAGTCCCTGGCTAAAACATTTTGAACCTCTGATATCTATCAAGGCACCCTACAGTCCAAAACTTGTGAAAGTCTTCTATTTTCACATGAAATCTGATAATGTCTTGGATTCAGAGGGTAATCTAGTAGAAGAAAGGATTATTACCAAGGTCCGGGGCCAGAAAATCACGATTACCCCAGCCTATCTCAATTCAATTCTCCAAATTTCCAACCCTCCTAAACCTGAGATTCACAGATATTCCCAACAAGCCACTTTTAGACTGCTTAGGCCAGATGAACCTGTTCCTGAGGGCTTGGAAATCCTTAACTTCACACCTGCTGCAATGCCCCCAAGGAACCGGGCAATTTGGTACATATATACGAGGGATTTATTGCAGAAGGGAGGCAATTTCACCCACTTTGCCAAGAAAGACTTTAACATATTTGCCTCTATCTTGGACAAGCAGCCTCAGAATGTAGGGCATTGGCTATTTCAGGAGATAGCTAAGTTTGCTTTTCACTCCCGGCAGTCCTCTCAGATTCCCTTCCCTAGTTTGGTCTCGATCATTCTCTTTCATGAGAGAATATGGCATTTGGCCGCAAATGATCCTCCACAATTTCCTGCTGAGTTTGGACAACACATCATGAACCTCATGGGGGTTGATAGACCAGAGAAGTCAGACCAGTCCAGAGCTCCGGGGAAATCCAAGCCAGCAAGATCCAGAGCAACTCACTCCCGAGCAGAGGAAGCTCAAAGTGCTCCTCCTCCCTCAGACTTTGATGTTAAGGTTCAAGAGATTGTGGACAAGGCAGTCTCAAACTTAGTTGAGGGTATTGAGTTAGCCATAGGGAAGCTGGTTGCTGAGGTCAACAAAGGTCACAGTGACTTGGTGGACATTCAAGAAGGGTTCAGAGTTGAACAGGAGGCCCTGAAGAACCAGATCAGTGATCAAGCCTCCACCATATCCACTATGTTGGTCACGATGATGAGTTTGAGCGACAAGATGGACAAGATATTGAAGACTCAGTCATCGACTGCTTCTACCTCTGTGCCTGCTCCAGTTTCTGATTCTATGCCTGATCCTCAGCCTGATTCTGTATCTGCACCCCCTATCACTGAACCTCACATTGAACCCCTAGCTTCTGTACCTGACCCACAGCCTGGAGCTCAGCCTACTCTCTCTTCCCCTCCTTTTGCTGATGACAAAGGGGGAGAGAGTGTTGAGTGATTTTTTTTGTGGAAATTTCATGTTGTTATTTGATTTTTATATGTTTGTATCTTGTATATGAAATGTCAGTTGCTTATGAGTTGCTTGTGCTTCTGTTATCATCTTAATTTTAACTCTGATAACTTGCTCAGTTTCTCTGATAATCCTTAAAATTTTCACAAACTGAATTTCAAAGAGAGATTCCAAACCAGATTTCAAAATCAACTGTTTATAAGTGTTGTCATCATCAAAAAGGGGGAGAATGTTAGTTCCCTGTGTGTTTTGATGATTACTAACAATTGTAAACAATATTGATAAGGTTTGACAAAGTTTAGAATAATTTAAACTTGTATTTTTCAATCTGTCAAAACCAAACTCGAGCCTGGTAGTGTTGAACTCGAGCCTGGATTTGACAGAGAGCACAAACTTGTCCAGTTGATTCCCAAACTCGAGACTGAACCTGAAGTTTAAAATTAAACTTTTGAAAAGTTCACATGAACTCGAGCCTACTAAGGTCAAACTCGAGTTCATTCTTTCCAGAGAGTTTTTGAACTTTGAGAACATGTTAAACCTTACACTTGCTTTCTTCAAACCTCAAGTTTGAAAGGATCCAAAGAAAGTTTTGAGAGCATGAACTCGAGCCTGTCATGGCAAACTCGAGTTCATCTCTGGCGGGACAAGTTGTTTGAAACTTAAAGATATTTTCAAGTTCTGCACTGTTCCATTAAAAGAAAAGTGTTTCGGTTTGAAAAGTTCACCAATGCTCAAACTTGAGCCTAACATATTCAAACTCGAGCCTAGTTTTGGCCGAGAGCAAAGAACTGTTTTTAAGCTATTTAAACTCGAGCCTGAGACTTACAAACTCGAGCCTAAAAGTTCCAGAGAGCAAAGAACTTTTGGATATGTTTTTAAACTCGAGAGTGTGTTTTGCAAACCTCAGGTTTGTGTTTTCAAGCTAAAACGAAGTCTGTTCAAAAGTGTCTCGAACTCGTGCCTGACATTAATGAACTCGAGTTCATTTCAACCCGAGAGCTTCTTAGTTTTTCAATAATTTGAGAACCTCCAGTTTAAAAGACAAACCTCAGGTTTGTTCATTTTGAACTTACATGCTTTTAAACACTGAAGCCTCGAACTCGAGCCTAACTTTAATAAACTCGAGTTCATTTCAACCCGAGAGCATTTTAGTTTTTCAATGATCTGCAAACCTCAGGTTTATAAAGCAAACCTCAGGTTTACACTTTTTGAACTTGCACAGTTTTGAACACTAAAGCCTCGAACTCGAGCCTGTAAGAACTGAACTCGAGTTCGTGACGCTGGTTCAGAATTTTTGAATTTGGGCATTTCAGAAATCAATGTTATTTGATTCTATCTTCTTCCAATATTATTCTCTGATATTCCCTGCTATGTTTAACGTATTTATTAGTGGATTTCAGAGCATTAAAGAATGTTTGGTGAGAGGTTAGAGTATAAAGCAAAAAGCACCTCAGAGCATTTATTGCAAAGCACAAAAGTTACTCCTTCTACCCAAATCCTTCTGCACACGCTTACAAAGCATTTAAGGATGTTAGCTGAAACAAGAAAACTCCTCTCCAACGGATTAATTCGCAGAAAGTCAGCCCTGATGTCTTGACCAACTATATTAAGGGAAAACAAGAGAGAGAAGACCTCAAAAACCACTTCAGAACACTTGGGCAACTTCTCCAACGGTCTGATTCAAGCTACAACGGTCATTTAATGTTCTCTAGCTATAAATAGAGTTCATTAACATCTTCAAAATATATATACAACTACTCTGAGCGAATTTCTACTAAATTCATTTATTGTGTATCAGCTTTCACTTATAGAGTATCATACTTGATACAAGTACTTCAGTGTTCATCATATCTACTCTGTAAGAGAGTTAAATACTTGTAAATCATTTATTGATTGAGATAACTACAAGTCAGGGGACTTGGTAGTTGGGTGTATTGATTACGACTTGTAAGGGGGAGTGTGTTCTAGTGAGAGAACAACTCTTAGTACAGAGTGTGTAATCAATATTTGATTATAGTGGATTGAAAATCCCAGGTGAGGCTTGGGGACTGGATGTAGGTCAGAGAAAGGACCGAACCAGTATAAATCACATTGTGTAAAGCTTTCCTTCCCTACTCCTCTATTAGCCTCTGTTTTCATTAGTCAAAAACAGAGCTCAATCCTTAATTTTTAAAGATACCCAATTCACCCCCCCTCTTGGGTATTTAGCTCCACTCTTCAGAATCGACGATCAGAATGCTAGGACCAACAAGGATACTGCAGGACCAAGCCGACAAGACGCTCCCTTCCACGAAGCACAACCAGCGCGCGAAGATAATGGGGAAGAAACTAGACACAAGAATGACCCAAGGCGATCTAAAGAAGATGGCCGAAATCAAGGACGAAGTCGGACTAATATGATTCGCAAGGAAACAAGTGGCACCAAGCGAGATCAGGCGTCAACTGAGGTGCAAAGAAAAGACAAAGAATCAGTTAGAGATCCGAGTTCGTCGAGAGATCATGCTGCATCCTCCTCATTAGACTCAAGTTCGGATGATGAAGAGAAGGTCGAAACTCCTTTCACAGGAAAGATTATGGCAGCGCCTTACCCAAAAGGCCTAGACACGAAAGATTTTCCCAAATATGATGGTAGCCAAGATCCGCAAATACATGTCGGCAATTTCAAGATGGAAATCATGGTCAAAGGATACTCGGGACCCGTAATACCACGTTTATTTGCGGGAACATTGCGAGGACCCGCACAAATATGGTTCAATAGTTTACCAACTAACTCAATCCCGGACCTGAAGGACTTAGAAAATAAATTCCTACTTCATTTTGCTACGAGCAGGAAACAACCAAAGATGGAATTTCAACTTGATCAGGTGAGGCAAGCACCTGGGGAAACTCTACAGAAATACTTGGAGCGCTTTAACAGCACAACACTACAAGTTCCCGGATTGAAAGACGATGTGCATTTACACTGTGTAACTGTAGGTCTGGATAAATTTTCACCATTAAAGAAGTCGGTCATGAAACGTCGTCCTAAAACCTTGGTTGAGTTCCGAGATCGCACTAAACAATACATTGTGTTGGAACAGATGGAGGCCATAAATCAAACACCCAGAGAATCAACTAAGAGCTCCCCTTCCTGAGGTAAAGATCGGTACAACTCAAATAAACGTGATGCCCGTGGTCGTGACAGGAATAATCGACCCGAGGAAGCAGAGCAGAAGGAAGGTATGATAGATACGCACCGTTGAGATTGCCTCAAGCTCAGATATGGAAAGAGGTTTCTCTGACAGAGATGAAAAACGTTGAACGACCGCGACCAATGCGGAGTAACCAACCTTTAGATAGATCCCGATATTGTGAGTTTCATGACCAACACGGACACACCACGGAATCTTGCTGGGATTTAAGGGACGCCATTGAAAAGTTTGTTCGAGAAGGAAAACTTCGCTGATATGTTATCCAAACTCAAGGCCGGCAAAACAAGCGGCAGAACAAGAGTAGGAGTCCGCCTGGAGGACAAAAGAGACGAGATTGTAACAAAGCTGGGTGAAGCGGTGGTGATGAATTCCCTGAGTCAAAATACGTGTGCAATGGGATCGTCGGAGGCTTCGGGGGAGGAGGAGATTCCGTAAATCAACGAAAGAAATATCTGAAGGAAGTCATGTTTGTTGCCGATCACCCCAAATTCAAAAAGAAGATAAAGCCAAGTATGTCGTTATTGGGATTTTCCAAAGAAGATTTAAATGATGTGGTACCAGGACACAATGATGCCTTGGTTATAACGGGAACGGTAGAATGTTGCCAGGTCAAGAAAATATTTGTGGACAACGGAAGTGCAATGGATATAATCCTATGGGACGCGTTCAAACGCATGAGGCTTGATTCAAAAGACTTAAAGCCATGTCGGACCACCTTGACTGGTTTTAATGGAGAGGACACTCGCCCGAAAGGATTTATTGACCTTAGGTTAACATTAGGAACCAAAGAAGCGTATAAGACCGAGGTAGTTCGGTTTGTGGTGGCTGAGTTCCCCTCACCATACAACATAATATTGGGACGACTGACTATCCACAACTGGAACATGTTGGTGTCATCCAACCATCAGAAGCTAAAGTTCATAAACAAGAAAAACCAAGTGGTCACCATTAAAGGTGATCAGAAAGACTCGTGGAAGTGTTACTTTGAAGCAGTTCGAGAAGGCAAGTCGGCGAACAAAGGAAAGGCTGATAACAGTTCAATCCATGTAGTCGAGTTGGATCTGAGAGAGGAAGACAAGGTGCAAAGAACTGAGCCAAGCGAAGAGGTGGAAGACTTTGTTTTGGGAGAAGGCCTAGAGCAAACCATGAAAATTGGAAAGACGCTGAAGCCCGAGATTCGTGCACAGCTAGAAAAATTCCTAAAAGACAATAAGAACGTGTTTGCGTGGAAACCATCTGAGATTCCTGGAATCGATCCCGAGTTTTGCTGTCATAAATTGGCTATCCCTCCGGGGTCAGTACCAGTTGCACAAAAGAAAAGAAAGATAGGTTCAGATCGGGGACAAGCTTTGGAAGCACACGTCAAAGAGTTACTTGAAGCCAGGTTCATAAGGGAAGTGCAATATACCACATGGTTGTCAAATGTGGTCATGGTTAAGAAATCCAATGGCAAGTGGTGTGTTTGCGTTGACTATAAAGATTTAAACAAAGTGTGCCCCAAGGATGCATTCCCCATGCCTAACATTGACCAGTTAGTTGATCAATCATCCGGCTTCCAGTTACTCTCCTTCATGGACGCATACTCGGGGTACAATCAGATAGCTATGCATCCCGATGATCAAGACAAGACAGTTTTCATTACCAATAATGCAAATTACTGTTACAATGTGATGCCTTTCGGCCTCAAGAACGTGGGGGCGACTTACCAAAGGATGATGACAAAAGTCTTCAGCGAACAATTGGGAAAGAACGTGGAAGTATACATTGACGAAATGATAGTAAAATCCAAGGAACAAAGCAGCCATGTCCAAGATTTGAACCAGACATTTGAGAAGTTGCGGAAGCATCGGATTCGACTAAACCCGGCCAAGTGCGCTTTTGGAGTGCCTTCGGGAAAATTTTTGGGCTTTCTACTAACTAATCGAGGCATAGAGGCTAGTCTGGAAAAGTGCAAAGCAGTTTTGGAAATGAAAGCTCCAACAAATAAAAAAGAGGTTCAGCAACTGACAGGTAGGTTGGTGGCTTTAACAAGGTTTCTACCAAAGTCGGTTGAAAGGTCACTCCCGTTCTTTAAACTCCTCAAGAAAGAAGCACAAGGAGGTTGGAACTCGGAATGTGAAGAAGCATTCACCAAGATCAAACAGTGTTTGTCTTCCCCACCAGTCTTATCAAGACCCGAGCTTGGAGAGAAATTGATTCTGTACCTATCCGTGGGAAAAGAGGCAGTAAGCGCGGTTTTGGCTAGAGAGACCAATGAAGGACAAAAGCCGGTGTACTTTGTAAGTCGTGCCTTACAAGGACCCGGGGTCAGATACCAGAAGTTAGAAAAGATGGCTTTCGCACTATTAATGGCTGCAAGACGACTTCGGCACTACTTTCATGGCCATTCCATCATAGTCAGAACAAACCAACCAATTCGGCAAGTTTTACACAAGCCGGATTTAGCAGGAAGAATGACAAGTTGGGCAATTGAGTTGTCTGAATTCGACATCGTTTATGAGGCTCGCCAAATGATAAAGTCACAAGCTTTGGCCGATTTCCTAATGGAATCAACCTTTGCTCAGGGAAAAGAAGCGGGACCGGAACCATGGAGAGTATTTGTAGATGGCTCATCCAATGTACAAGGAAGAGGAGCAGGAGTTATTGTGGAAAGCCCGGATGGTGTCGCCATGGAGTTCTCTCTCCGACTTGACTTCCTGACATCCAATAACCAGGCCGAGTATGAATCTTTATTGGCGGGATTGTCGCAAGCAAAGGAAAATGGAGCCCAGAAGGTACATGTATCGACGGATTCCTAGTTGGTAGCATCATAGATCCAAGGAATTTATCAAGTAAAAGGGCTGTTGTTGGCTAAATATCTAGCCAATGTAAAAGAGATCATGGCACTCTTTGATGAAGTAACGGTAACACACATACCACGAGCGGAAAATGCAAGAGCCGACATGCTCTCAAAGCTGGCCAGTACCAAATGACCAGGAAACCTAAGAACAGTCGTCCAACAAAATGTACCAAAACCAAGTTGCATAATGTTGATAGCGGACTCTAATGATTGGAGAAAGCCAATTGCGGATTATTTGGAACGAGGAATCACCCCCGAGGATGTGATGCAAGCTAAAAATTTGGTAAAAATGGCAGCCGCTTATGCAATGGTGGACAACCAACTTTACTGAAAAGGGATACATTCACCCTTGGCAAAATGCCTCGGGACAGATCAAGCTAGATATGTTTTGGCAGAGATTCACGAGGGCATCAATGGGCAACATATGGGTGCCAAAGCACTTGCTCGGAAAGCTGTTCGGGCAGGATATTATTGGCCTACAATGGCCCAGGATGCCAAAAACCATGTCCAAAGATGTAAGAGTTGTTAGAAACACGGGAGGATTATGAGAATCCCACTGTCCGATTTGCACACCATCACGGCTCCATGGCTGTTCTTCAAGTGGGGTATGGACTTATTGGGGCCATTCAAGCCAGCACCTGGTCAATTAAAGTGGCTGATTGTCGCAGTTGATTATTTCACTAAGTGGATTGAAGCCGAACCACTAGCAACGATAACCTCAGCCAAAGCACAAAAATTCTTCCTGCGGAATATCATCTCACGATTTGGGATTCCATCGGAGATAATCACGGACAATGGAACACAGTTTGCAAACCGAGGATTTCAAAGGATGATGTCCGATTTCCAGATAAAGCATCACTTTGCTTCTGTGGAGTACCCGCAATCTAATGGACAAGCGGAAGCAGCAAACAAAGTCATCGTGAATGGACTAAAGAAGCGAATGGAAGAAGCCCGAGATAGTTGGGTTGAGCATTTGTACTCGGTGTTATGGGCATATCGGACAACAATACAATCATCCACGGGAGAAACTCCGTTCAGACTTACCTATGGATGCGAAGCTATGGTTCCCGTTGAAGTCGGTAAACCATCCTGGAGGAAATTGCAAGCTATACAAGAACAAGCTAATGACGAGGCTATTACGGCTGAATTGGTCCTAGTTGATGAAGTACGGACTACAACTCACCTTAGGGATTTGGCCACAAAGCAGCTTATCATGGCTTGATATAACAGGAAGGTTGGTCCGCGTTCGTTCAAGGAAAGTGACCTAGTGCTCCGAAGAGCTGATATCGGCAACAAAAATGCCCGAGATGGAAAGCTGGCAGCCAATTGGGAAGGCCCTTACAGAATCATAGAACGACTTGGGAAAGGAGCTTACACTCTGGAATCGCTAGATGAGAAAGTGATTAAAAGAACCTGGAATGCCGACAAGCTCAAAGCTTACTACAGCTGAAGTTATTTGCTAAAAAAACTTCAAGTTTAGTTTATTATGTTGGATTATGTTACCTGTTAAGTTTGTTTTCTGGAAGTTTGATCGCGGGATCTTAATCTCGCTTAGTGTTATGTAAAAGACTCGATGAATGAAATCATGGGTTGCGAAGCCCGAATTGAGTTACTATAAAGCTACCAAGACATGTATGAATTCCGAGTTAGTTCATAAATCATGTAAGCCAACACATGTATGAATTCCGAGTTAGTTCATAAATCATGCAGCGATTAAAACACCAGCAGAACAATCTGCCAGATATGAATCTAAAAATGATGATATAGCAGCAAAGCCGCCAAAAATACAGCGAACGAGAACTCGGGTTGAATGATTCGTGTTACCGTATCGCAATAATGGCCATATTAAAAGACATGCACGAACACATTGCAAACACATATTTTCGTGAATCATGTAATGTCGGCAACATGATTGCTGAAAATAGACATTCATGGGTGTATTAATCGACCTTGATCATGTTGATTATGCGCCTTAATCTTGGAAAAAGTAGAAGCAGTTTGACAAGGATAAACGTAACTCGGTGATTTTTGATTAAGCAAAGTCAAATATAATCTAAGTTACAAAATCCAAGTAAAAGCTCAACATGGGCTCCCAATTCACAAATATTGAAATAAATACAGAAGAAGAGAGCAAGTCGGATCAAGCATTAGCGTGATGGTCCCCACCAGCCTCCTTAGGACCCATGCTGGTTGAAGGAGCAGTCGAAGGAGGAGCTGGGATGAACACCACGTCTTCAACATAAGCATTCACGTGCGCCTTCTGTAGATCCAAGGTCACCAAGGGATTCAGAAACTGGGCTTGCTCCAAGGCATTCTCGAAGGCATCCACCACACCCGACTTTAACTTCGCTATGTCATCATTGGCAAACGCAAGGGCTGCCTGGCTAGACTCAAGCGATGACTCTAGCTTGTTGATCTCGTCCTTATACTTCGTGATCGAAGACATATCTTGTTCATGGACCTGTAGCCGGTGGGTGACCTCAGATTCAGCCTTATAAAGCTTGTTGCGCAGTACAATGATCTCATCAGACAAGCTCTCCTTCTCGGCCAAGGCTATTTGCAACTCCTCCTAGGCCTGAGCCACTCGTCATCTGCCGCCTGCTTGTCAGTTTTCAAGGCAGTTATCTCTAAAGCTTGATCCCCAACTTGATCCTTAAGGTGTGCAGCGACAAAGCTAAGTCCGGCATTCTTCAGGTTCAGGTCCTCCATTTCCCTGAGTTCCTTCGCCTCTAACTTTGAGAGCTTCTTCATATCATAATAATGAGCAGGAGCTTGAAGAGCTAAGCGAAGGCTTGGAGAAACTTTGTTTTCCCAAATATACGATGCAGGGAGTTGGATAATGGGACCTGAAGAAGATGTCGGGACCTCGGGACCCACTCTCTCAAGCTCAAGGATGGGAAGGGTTAAAGGAATGTCGGCCTCGACCTCATACGCGCCAGAGTCAATGATCTTTTTCTTCATCGAGGTCTTAGTTTTCTTGCCCGGTGGTGGTTTAGATGGCTCGGAGACAGGGATGGTTCTTTTTGTGCCTGGAGTCAAAGGACGTGATGCTGGTAACAATGTTTCTAGACGACATGTTACGTCCATATAAACGGGCCTTTTTCCCATTGGATCACCTACAAGAGAAAAAGAGAATTAAATAGAATTCACGAAAAACAAGCACCAAGACTTATGAATTAAAGAAACTACCATACCTGGAACGGGTTGTTTCCAAACGAAAGAAGCTATGTATTCCGACGAATCTATTAGGGGATCTTTATTAGTCAGAGTGGAAATGAAGGCGATAGCTTCAGTTTCTTGGGTGGACATTTGAGAAAGAGGAGTCAAAAAATCTTTAGCTTCCAACTTATGATGCTCCTCAGTCCAGTATAAAGGGAAACACGCTTCAAGATCCCCAGAAGCTGAGGTCTGGAGGAACCAGGGGACACACCCGGGTTTGGCGGCAACCTTGATGAAAGAATTCTTAAAGCCTTTCCAGGAATCGGTAAAGGGTTTAAGAAACTTACGACCAGGTGAAGCCCGGAGTGAAGTCCACCCAAACTGTAGCAGGTCACCGTCCGTGGATAAATTGGTTTCTAAAAGGGAGAAAAAATGGCAAAAGACAGACACGGAACATACTATATCAAATTTGTGGCAAAAGTTCTCAAAGGCCACAGCAAACGCCCAACCATTGGGATGAAGCTGAGAAGGGGCGAGGTGTAGATGGCGGAGAAGTTGCATTTTAAAGTCAGAAAAAGGGAATTCCATCCCAAGTCGGGTTATAAGATTTTTATAAAAAAAGAAGAAGTTACACTCGTTTCCTCGCCTAAAGGCTACGGATTCGTCAGTTGAAGGCTGACAGACAGTATACCCATCCCCACCTCGGACGATACGTGAGATAGCCTGAGAAGACATCTTGTTTCTCATGTCGGTGACAGCATGGCTCGCAACATATCTCTTAATTTGAGACATTCATGTAGACCCGGAAGGAACAGACTCTCTGGTCTTGGATTGGTTCGTTTGATGAGAGGGGGAAGACATTAAATACCTATACAAGACAAACAAAAATAGGCAAGGTCAGAACTCGGGTATACCTAAAATCACAGGGTTTACGGGTAGAGTTTGAAGTGTTGAAGGCAATAAAGCAGCATTAGTGGTTGGAAGGCTCCGAGGTCTTTCATTACAATGACAGTTATCCAAAACTTGCTTGGCATCTCGGTCATGACCCAAATGTACGAGTTTGACGGCTTTATGAGTACATTCTTCGCATGGAGCAGAAATCTCGGCTGCACAAGTCGGGATAGGAACCTCGGGATTTATGCCGGGAGCTATTGAAGGATGCGAAGAAGCAGATGGAATGGGTTGAGCATGACTACGGCTGGAACTTCTGCTTTCACTACCGTGGGAAGAGCGAAGCATATCTTCCATTTTCTCTTTCTCGGTTGGAAGAATGGACCACAACCAGAGTTTAGTCCGACCAAAAACTTGTTGGAGTAGTTCTCTATCCTCTTCAGGAATGGGCCTACCATACATATCTACTAATGGAGGTCTCGAGTCCATCTTCCGAGGAACAAGTAACGTGCTAAAGTACATGTAATTTGTACATATTAAATAGCCTTACAAAGCATTTTAGGATGCAAGGATATGACAAACAACAGAGACAACATGCGCAATCACCAAAGCGATACAATGAAAATATTAACAATGTGATCCCAGATAGCCCAGATTTTCCAGTATTATAACGACTCAGACAAAGAGGTTTCACAATTGTTCTCAACATTTTCCCTTTTAGAGAGGAATTCAACAAAGTCATCACCGTTGTTCAAGATACCCAACAAAAGCGAAACATATGAATCAACCAATAAAAAACTCAGAAAGAAACGAAGAACAATGACGCATAAACGAAGAAGTTGAAGGAATTACCTAAGGAAGAAGCTTGAAAAAGACGAACCCTGAAGAGCACTCTGCTAGCGATTCTTTCGTACGGCAGAGAGATGAATCAGGCAAAATGAGAACAGTGGAAATAAACGAAGCGTTTCAAAGTGTATTTATAAGCAAATCAAAGCGTGTAACGCTTTGGAATCCGAGCGTCGCGTTAGTTACGAAGAACCAAAAAGGATGACTCAAGCGTTTAGTCGAGACGGGACAAACGAAATCAAGGCTAAAACCCTATTGGAACCCTAAAAGTAATCATGATGAGTAGAGTATGATGTAGGGCATTAATGGGCGTGGTAACCGAAGGCGGCTTTTCGAAAAATGTGTTGCTTCAAATTCGGAAGTAGCGGTTATTCGATACGACACCATAAACGGAGAGGCGCAAAGCCAAGTGAATAGTTGCATTGATTGGTATGACTTCGGACACCTCGGTAAAAAACCTCGATAAAGTCACCAAAAAGCCTCAAACTCGGAATCTTGGGTCAAGATAAACTCAGCAGTTCAAGGGACTACCGACTTTGAAGATACGCAACTCAGCGAGCAGGCAAATTATAAGGCCCATGGATAATGTAGGTAAGACGAGTATATCTCGGACAATTTCACAGCAAGTACAACGAGCAATCAGTACATCCCGACAACCCAGAAACCTGAGTTGTTAGGCTGGGGGGCAACTGTTATGGACCTCGAAAATTGGGCCATGAAGCCCAACCCATCATGTGAAGTACCCGCCTGCAGTTATGCCCCCACAAACAATAACAGACAAAGTTGAACCGGTTTCCTTTCTCTATAAATAGGAGAGTTTCTCCCTGGTGAATGGTACATGCTATTTCATACTGTCGCTTTTACACCCTGAAAGCGGAGCTAAATCACCAAGAGGGGGGGGTGAATTGGGGATTTTGAGAAATTCTTTTCTGGATTCTTTGTTTTAATTTGCTAAGGCTGAATTGATAAGAGTATGAAGGGAAGAAGAGCAAGACACAAGTAATTTATCCTGGTTCGGTCTAATCACTTGACCTACGTCCAGTCCCTAGTCACTTTTGGGATTTTCACTATCTCTCTTTAACGATTACAGACTCTGCAAACAAAGGGTGTTTCACAACCTTGAACACACTCCCCCTCACAAGTTGCAATCAGATAACCCAATCTCAAAGTCCCACTACTTTGAGATCCTTACAGAAAAGAAATTACAGAGAAGGAACTCTCTTCTAAGAGTGAATAACGATGATCACTGAAGCACAATGTAAACAGATGAAAAGAACAGTTCTTGACTGATATTTTCGAGTAGAATTGTTGTAGCTCAGTTCTGTGTCTTTCCAGCTTCAATTCCTCTTCTATTTATAGTGGTTTGAAGCTTGTTACCGTTGTAGATCCGTTGAGGCTTTTTCAATTCAAAAACATAGCTGTTGCTGAAGTTGTATCATGAATCAATCAGCTGAAATTACTCCTTGTCTGAAATATAGCTGTTGGCAAGTTATTTTGCAGATTTGCTTGATTCTTGTTTTCTTTTAAGGAATTCATCCGTTGGAGATATTGCCTAACAGCCAAATGATTTTGTATAACGGCTAGATGATTTTGCATAACGTCTCTCCATGAATTCAGCAAGTTTCCTAAAATGACTCTTTATTTGAATCTCAATCAAATTCGAATTCTTTCTGTAATCTCATGAATAAACATGTTAGAACAGCTCGATTATAGTTATAAATAATTCATATAACATATAGAGTCAATGGGTATCTTATATAATGAAGAATGAATCAAATTTGGCAATTTTTTAGCGTAACTGCGTTTTTCTGATGAGTGTACCAAAACTCGAGTTTTGAAGATCAAAACTGGAGTTTTGAACTGTTCATGCTTCATAACCGGAGGTGATGAAACCAAAACTGGCAGTTATGAAGGCTTATAAATTCAGATGCTCTCGGGTTGCCCAAAACTCAAGTTTTCTCAAAACTCGAGTTTTGAACTATTCACGTGAAAACAAGAATTGAGTTCAAAACATCAAAACTGGAGTTCTTGAAGCAACACTGGCAGTTTTCATATCAGAAAAGATTGAAGGCTTTCTGCCTTGGCAAAACTCGAGTTTTGGATTCCAAAACTCGAGTTTTCATATTTTATGAAAACTTGGAAAATACACGTACAGTTGAAAACTGGCGGTGATGGTCTCAAAACCGGCGGTGATGAACTGGAGAAAAATCAATTGCTCTCTGTCTCTTCAAAACTCGAGTTTTGGTTCCCAAAACTCGAGTTTTGAACTTTCTTCCAAAATAAGAGAAGTTCAAAACTGGCAGTGATGAATGAAAACCGGAGGTTTTGAGATGTGAAAAACTTAGAAGATTTGCAAACCTCTCTGCCAGGCCAAAACTCGAGTTTTGGATTCCAAAACTCGAGTTTTGAACTTTTCACAAGTTCAAAACTGGCAGTGATTACGAAAACTGGCGGTGATGGCTTTTGAGCAGTTTTGCCACAGACCAAAACTCGAGTTTTTCTCTGACAGCAAGGAAAACTGATTTTTTGCAAGATAAAACTTATCCAATTGGTTTTCAAGGCTTTCTAATTGTTCAATCATCATCAAAACACATTGAGAACTAACACACCCAACACACACCCCACTCCTTTGTGGCTAAACGCCGGAAGTATCATTGAACTATGTGGGCTTTGTGAAAGCAGGAGCTTTATACCCAAGAGGGGGGTGAATTGTGAATTGGGTATATTTAAAATTTTTTGTAACTTGTTCTGTTTTTGATCACTCAGAACAGAGCACAACAGAGAGGATAAGAAGAAGAAGCTAAACACAAAGCAATTTATACTGGTTCGGTCCTTTCCTGACCTACATCCAGTCCCCAAGCCTCACTTGGGATTTTCAATTCACTAACTCAACAATATTGATTACACACTCTGCACTAAGAGTTGTTCTCTCACTAGAACACACTCCCCCTTACAAGTTGTAATCGATACACCTCAACTACCAAGTCCCCTGACTTGTAGTTATCTCAATCAATAAATGATTTACAAGTATTTGACTCTCATACAGAGTAGATATGATGAACACTGAAGTGCTTGTATCAAGTATGATACTTTACAAGTGAAAGCTAATACACAATAAATGAACTTAGTAGAAATTCGCTCAGAGTAGTTGTGTCTCCTTGTGAAGATGTTAATGAACTCTATTTATAGCTAGAGAACATTAAATGACCGTTGTAGCTTGAATCAGACCGTTGGAGAAGTTGCCCAAGGGTTCTGAAGTGGTTTTTGGGGTCTTCTCTCTCTTGTTTTCCCTTATTCTAGTTGGTCAAGACATCAGGGCTGACTTTCTGCGAATTAATCCGTTGTAGAGGAGTTTGCTTGTTTCAGCTAACATCCTTAAATACTTTGTAAGCGTGTGCAGAAGGATTTGGGTAGAAGGAGTAACTTTTATGCTTTGCAATAAATGCTCTGAGTTGCTTTTTGCTTTATACTCTAACCTTTCACCAAACATTCTTTAATGCTCTGAAATCCACTAATAAATATGTTAAACATAGCAGGGAATATCAGAGAATAATATTGGAAGAAGATAGGATCAAATAACATTAATTTCTGAAATGCCCAAATTCAAAAATTCTGAACCAGCGTCACGAACTCGAGTTCAGTTCTTACAGGCTCGAGTTCGAGGCTTTAGTGTTCAAAATTATGCAAGTTCAAAAAGTGTAAACCTGAGGTTTGTTTTATAAACCTGAGGTTTGCAGATCATTGAAAAACTAAAAAGCTCTCGTGTTGAAATGAACTCGAGTTCATTAATGTCAGGCTCGAGTTCGAGGCTTCAGTGTGTAAAAGCATGTAAGTTCAAAATGAACAAACCTGAGGTTTGCCAAACAAACTCTCGAGTTTAAAACATATCCAAAAGTTCTTTTCTCTCTGGAACTCTTAGGCTCGAGTTCAAAATCATTAGGCTCGAGTTCAAAATCATTAGGCTCGAGTTCGAGTGTTTTGAAAAGCTTTGGAGGCTCTCGGCCAAATCTAGGCTTGAGTTCAAGAATGCTAGGCTCGAGTTTGAGTATTTGAAACTTTTCAAACTGGAAACTTTTCTTTCAATGGAACAGTGCAGGCTTTGAAAATAGCTACAAGTTTGGAAAACTTATCCCGCCAGAGATGAACTCGAGTTTGCCATGACAGGCTCGAGTTCATGCTCTTAAACTTTCTTTGGATCCTTTCAAACTTGAGGTTTGAAGAAAGCAAGTGTAAGGTTTAACATGTTTTCAAAGTTCAAAAACTCTCTGGAAAGAATGAACTCGAGTTTGACCTTAGTAGGCTCGAGTTCATGTGAACTTTTCAAAAGTTTAATTCTAAACTTCAGGTTCAGTCTCGAGTTTGGAAATCAACTGGACAAGTTTGTGCTCTCTGTCAAATCCAGGCTCGAGTTCAACACAAACAGGCTCGAGTTTGGTTTTGACAGATTGAAAAATACAAGTTTAAATTATTCTAAACTTTGTCAAACCTTATCAATATTGTTTACAATTGTTAGTAATCATCAAAACACACAGAGAACTAACACTTTGATCCCTATCTTAGGGTACGTAGGCCCTAGGCTCTGATCCTAGTTCAAGCCCGAGCAATCTTGTTCATACTCGAACACAAATAAAAGGAGTCATTCCAATCTCTTGGTTCCATGCGAAGCCCTCAGGTGTGGTATAGATAACTTTTTGTTTTTGTTTTTTGTTTTTTTATGAGTGGTGGGACAGTATCATATACTACTTTCCGTCTTTAATATAAGATGTTGTTCATACACTATGAATGAGATACGACGAAATTAAGATAGTATAATTTTTGTAATAAATTTTGGTATAATTTTTCTAAACGGTAGAACATTCGGCTACGAATCTCTAGTGGTCTCTCTTAATTCAATTTCAAGTTTTTGGGCTTTTAGAACTTATTGTAGGGAACAGAATGGGAAAAGTTGGAAGAACCCAAATATATTAACGGCAATAATTGGTGGGTGGTGGGGTCTTTACTCTTTACTCTTAGTCGTCGCCGTCTTTTTTGAAAATCTTTACATTAAGTAAATTACTTACTTTTAATAAAGGGAGCCTATGCGTGTTTAACATCCACATCACAAAAGTATTACTTTGGGAAAATACCTTTAAGTTTTATTGGACAAAAAAATATCAAAAAAATTTCACAGAAAATTCTGATGTCAAAAAGATTCCAAAGGTTGTTAAAATCCATATATGTAGTTGTTAATCGGTAACATCCTGAATTTTGGGATATGAAAATTTGAAATATTATAGGGAAATTTAAATGTGAAAGTTTGGCTTGAATAATTAAGGTATAAATTATTGAAAATTAAGGCTTATTCTTCCCTTAGTTAATTTATTTTGGGAAAAAGAATAAATTCAAGAAAAAATAATTTAGGTCTAAAACTTATACGATAAATATTTTATGGCCTAGGAAAAATTAATTGAGAAATAAAAATCCTTATATAAAATTAAGGATTAATTTCTAACATTTATTCAATATTACAATTAAATAAGCAATTCATTAAATTAAATATTAAAAGCCCATATGTTGCCAACCCATTAAATGACTTCAATCCATCCAACCCATATACTTGGTTAAACGCCCCAACCCATTATTATTATTATTATTTTAATATATATCATACAAATCAGTTATCTTCTTTGCCCACACGAATAAGCAGCGTTGTCAAGGGAAGATATTAGCACAGCGTCATTTACGCAGAAGGAGATCACGGCAAATCAGATCACGCCACGCCTCCCACGTCATTGAATTCAGACTTTCCCATGCTTCTCGACCAGCAACTGTAACACCCCAATTTTCAAAAGTGGAATAACTTTTTCTTTTTCATCAGAGTAGAGCATCAGAGCAAGTAAAAGAGTGAATAACTGATATATCATTAATTGTGGCGTATCCGTCTGTACAATACATTTGTCATAACGGTACAAGTCTAGAAATATAATCTTCAGTCGGGTCTCTACGCGTGCTGTTTACTCTGCTTACTCCTGTCTTCAGTCCTTGGTTCCTCGGACCTAAAGCTATGGTAAGGGCTGAGGTCTAATATCCATCGGACCCCAGGTAACGATTAACCTCGTGTTTATGTAAATAATATATGTATGACAGATATTCATGACATTACAGCAATAACCAATATAAGAGCTCATAACAGATGTATAACTTGTCTGGATAACGGAACACAACCACTGCCTATGTCCGTTATCCCTAGTCTGCACCACCCGTGCCACGATGGCCTATCGTGTCTTCAGCACTAGGAAAACTCAACGGTATCATCAGAACCATAACTTGAGTTGAATGTATATGAAAACTTTAAGCCAGAGTCTTAATCTATGAATACATCTATCACATATAAGTATACAATATGCATCAGAGTTAGTGTTACAGTATGCGTCCGTACCTTAGTCCGTTCGGATAGCGATACGCTTGCCTGGGTGGTATGTCTCCCGTTTTTCCCGAGTATCCTATAATAGTATTATCGCATTATAACCTCGCAAATAATATCTTAGGAGATATTTTAACCACTACCGATGTTTTTACCCCTGGTGGACTTGTTATTCTAATTATACCCCTTTATTTCTCAAAAACGCTGGTTCAGCATTTCGGGCAGAATTTCCGCAAACTTTGAAAATTCATAACTAATTCTACAAAAATCGAAACGGGGATCCGTAAAATTCCCCGGTATCCTTAGGATGTCTGTTCTTGAGAAAAAATAATGGTTTTCACCCAGAATTAGTGGATCATTCCCAGTTTAATGATCTTCAACCTCTGCCCAGAATTTTTTCAGAAAAACGTAGCCTAACTTGCAGAATTTTTATCTCATGGTACAGAGCTCAAATTAATACGTTCTCGGCACATTTGAAAAGCCCTATATATCTACTTTAACCATAAATTCATCTTGCATGTGAGCCATGGGTTTATCTCAAACAATCTGAATTCTTCTTCAAGCCAAGGCCAAAAACGTGGCCCTCTCTCTCTCTCCATCACTTTCTTCCAATTCAAAGAGAATATCCTATCTAAAGGTACCTTATCCTCTTCCAAAATTGAATATTATTATCACATGTGTGTTTTTGTTTATTATAAACAACTGTTGACTCCAAGAGTGTATTGGTGGCCTCCACCTTCATGCATTCTCCAAGCATGCATTGGTGGTCTCTCCACCTTCATGCATTTCCCAACTTGGTGCTTTAATTTCCTAGTTACTCTAGCATGTTTGTAACTAGATGACTTTGGTAGTTGGTTAGCAATTAAGCAAAAATGCTCTTAGGGTTTAATTTGAAGTTTAATCAAGTTCCCTCATTAGTCTTGTGATTCTTGAACATCATGACTTAATTAGAAGTATTTAATTGCCCCTTTATTATTTTAGAATTTATTGTATTTGTTAGGTAACAATTAAGATGATAATTCATCCCAAGCTAAATTTGTGTTCTTGTCTTGGATTAATGCTTGTATTTAATCTAGGATTAAAATCCCTTAATTGTCTTTGATGATACTTGATTGAGTAATTAATTGATTTATGAACTTATTTTTGAATTAGGGGTTAATTAGGCAAACTTTTTATTTTTTTTTGAACACTAGGCAAACTTTACTTCACCCTAATTGTCTTTGAGATTTTTACATATGGAACACTTGCTCCATATTGAGCCAACAAGGCTATTTCCCTTTAATCACTACATACACACATACACACACTAAAAAAAGCGTGGCCTCCCCTTCCCTCATACACTCTTGCTTTATTTTCCATGGTCTAAAATCATCCACACACAAACCTTTGTTGCCTTATGAATTTTCACTTGAGTTTAGTCTTCAATTAGCTTAATCTTTGGTCATTAATTCTAACATGGTGTTCTAGATGTTATTAAATTTATTTGATTGGCCACTTTATTGGTTATGATTATTAGTAATCATCTTTATGCTAATCTTGATCCTTTATTAGCCATTTGTTCTTAATTAGGGTTATACATCCCAAATTATGCCTTTGAAACATGTTATTAAATTAATTATGAAAGCTTATGAAATTAATCTAATTAATTTAGATTTAATTATCTACTAATTGTTGGCAATTTTCTTTAATTCGATTAATTATTTTCTCACAACTTTTGGGTTTACTTTAGTTATTTATGCATCATGCATTAATTTAATAATCATAGGGCAACTTAGGGTCCCTAATATAATATTGGATTTTTGCCTCTTTAATTTTCAAAAAAAATAATCAAATAAATTACTAAAATTAGAGACAACATACTTTCCTATTTTAAATAGAAATTAATTTGCCAAAATATAATATTCAAGAGAAATATGAATTTTGGGGTATTACTGCAACAGTACACAAACCAGAAATGCCATAAGCCTTGAGCCCCTCACGTATCATTCCCCATCGGTCCGTTCTTCTTCTTTTACAGACTGGACCCTTAGCTTTTATTTAAACGTTTCTTCATAGCTTCCTCCAATCACATTATCTCAGCAAAAACCAGAGCTGAGTTGCGAGTCTGAGAGCGAGAGAAGGAGATCGAGTTCAATCATTTTGTATTGTGTTGTGCATATATATAGTTGCACATGAATCCAAACTTGCTATTTTACATATAAATATATGTGTATCGCTGAACCAAAGTTTTGCTATCATATATATAATATGAACCCAAAAGAAAAGCTTGGTATTATATACATAAGTCAGCATAATTTATTTGATATTAGTATTCTATTAAACTCAAGATTTTTATTTTTTCTAACATATATGATGAAACATTATACTTTGGGAAAACCATGAGAAATATTAAATATAATGCATTAAAGCATATTTAAAATGATCATTGATATTATTAAACTCCTAATTTAAAGTGTTAAGATAGCCTCTTAGAGTTCAAAATAATAATAGAGAAATAATAATAAATAGTATAATAAAATAAATAGTAATAAATAATAATATTATTTTTAAAAGAAGAATAAATAACAAAGGGAATTATTAATTAATAGAAAGGGGTTTTATTAATAATAATAACTAGAAAGAGAAATTAATAGTTACAATGATTTTACTTTAGGATATTGAAGAATTCGAGTTTCTAACATCTGGAGATTTTATTTATTTACGAAGTTGAGGTTAGTAACTTAATCTCCAATTCCTTGTGTTTATATATATTCCTTGTATGTTCATGTAGTGTGGATTCTTGGCCGAGTTTGAATGCCCAAGTCTATGTATTTTATTCAGTTGGATGTGAATTATTGTTTTATATGATAATACTGCATGCCTATTTTTCCTAGCACTAAGCATTCGTGTCTAGGACACGTGGCATTTGCAAGTGCTTTCACCGTTAACGATACATGTGTTATGTGCTATGTAGTCGGGCAGCGATATGTTTGCTTAATGCTTTCTTTTATTTCGCAATATATGAAATACTTGTCATGCATGATTTACACTTTGAATGTGAGATTAACTGTTACCTAGGAATTCATTTGATCACTAAATCTCAGTCACACCTGGCCTAAAGATCTAGGAAGATGCTCTGGATCAGGAAGAAGGACTGTGTAGCTAGAGTAGCTGAAGAAGACCCTGAGGGAGGGGATTTAATTAAGTTGAATTTCATACTTTAGTGTTTTGGATTATATTTGCTAACTATTCTACTGACAATGCGGGATCATTGTATAACTAAAACCCTCCAACGAGATTAACCTTGACTATTATCGAATTTTAAGTTGTATCCCGGGAATTTAAATTAACCAGCATATGCCTGGGTATATGTTATCAGTTACTCATTCATCTAAACGTTATGCATGTTCTCTGTTATGACTCACTCTGGTCTATTAACGCCTTCACTATGATAAATACGCACAAATTAGTTTAATAAGAGATTAAGGACATAAATGGACATCATAATGGATATAAGAATTAGGGGCGTTACATAATCACCTATTGAAAAAGCTGTCAATGAAACTTTTTTACATTAAAATTTTCTGTGGGACTTTTTTGACAATATTTTAGTCCCTTAAAACCTTAAAAGGATTTTCCCTATTACTTTCTCCTGTCCGTATTACAAGCAGCTTCAACATATTTCATTCCCTGACATGTTCTATTTAATATAAAGTCATCGTAATGATTAGTTTTTTTCACTTAGTTTTTCTAGCTAAGTATATAACTTCCTAATTTTTAATCAAATTAAACTCCTCTAACAAAAGACTTAATTGTAATATTTTATTAGAAATCAATAGTTTTGAATAATATATAAAATTATTAGTAAGTGCTTATAGTAAAGATTTGACAAAGTTTATATGTGTTAAAATTAAAATGTGAGTTCAATATGATGAGTCTTTTGAAAAACGAAAAAGAAAAAAACAAATGTCCCTTCTAACCTCTCGGTTTCTCATTCAATGGCTGAAAATACATAAATAAAGTTTCACTTTTTAATTTGGGAAAATTTCTTTCAAGTCGCAAGAAACCAAGAAAATATAAAAAAAGTCCCAAAGAAAATTCAGATATCAGAAAAATCTCATTAATAACTCCTTTTGTGGGATTAATAACTCTCATCTATTGGACTAACAACTCCATCTATGGGATTAACAACTCTTTGATATTTTTTGATATATGAATTTCTTTTGAGACTTTTTTAACATTTTCTTAGTCTCCTGACACCTAGAAAAAATTTTCCCTTTTAATTTCTTGTTAACAGCATACTTTCGTTCATGGCGGAACAACCGTATAGCCCATAATAAGGGGTCCAGGTTTTGAAATTATTATCTTTAGTCAATAATTTGAGCTTTTAATTAATTAGTATTGATTGCAATAAGCACCAACTCCCCCTGTTAACTCTCAATGTTTGTTTTCATGATAACTAACCATTGTAAATGAATCTTGGGTTATGGTTTGGTACAAAGTGTTTTTAACTTGTATAAAGTAAGTTCCTTGTCTTCTACATTTTATCTATCAGATTGGCTCCAGCTTAGTCCATCAAACTCGAGCCAATCTCCTCAAAATATTTAGTCAGAATGCGAATTTGACTCTAGCTAGCTTATGCTGCCTCGAGCCAAGCCTTGTGTACTTAAATTATTATTTTATTATTAGACTCTAGTCTAAGATCATTAACTCCAGCCAAGCTTTTGACCATTATTTTCAAATAATCTTTTTACCTCTAGCCAAGTATTTGTACCTCGAGTTCATGCCTAGACTTGAGCCAGATCCCTATGACTTGAGCTTATTGTGTTTTCGTTGAATCTCAAATGTTTCTAAAAAGGATATTGACTCTAGCCAAATAAATGGGACTTGAGCCAACATATCTCTGTTTGAAAAACCATAGTTCTAAACTCTGTCAAAATCTCTAAGTATGGTTTGTTTACTTTATATCTTCTCTCATTATTATTCCTAACTATGTTTAATGAGTTTTAGAAGATTATTATATGGTTTAACACTAAATTTCAATAAAGCAACCGTGTTAGAAGCATTTAATGCAAAGCAGAGATATTCACCGTTTCGGCAAAATGACCTTCTAGGCGACAATAAAGCATTACAACCATTTCCTTCAAACATTCTCACTAAGTCTCAATGGACAATTTGGATAAGGAATGTCAATGATGAACCTTCAGAGAATACGAATAGTTCGAGTAAACATTCTTCAACAGAAATATTTGTTACTCTCAACGGCTAATTTGTAGAGTCTCAACGGATAGTCTTCAAGCTTCTACAACGATCATAAATGACATCAACTATAAATACCAGAAGCATTCAATTCTACAACCACCGAAACTCCGTGCATTCAATTAGCAAATCAAGCATTTACTGTTACTACCTACACAGTTAATATCTTCGGATATTTAAATCTTCAGTGTTTATACATCCACTCTTTTAGAGAGTTTTCTATTGATGATCAATCTTTGTAAGAATCTCAAAGTATTAGGACTTTGGGATTGAGACATTTGATTACAAATTGTAAGGGGAAGTAAGTTTTAGTGAGAGAATTACTATGAGAGTTACAGAGTGTGTAATTATTTGAGTTAGCGAAATCCTGAAGAGTCTGGGGATTGAACGTAAGTTAAGGATTTAAACTGAATCAGTATAAATTGCATGTGTCCATCCTTCTTCTATTCCTTTCTGTTTCGCTCTGTTTTAATTAGTAAGTTTCAGAGTATTTTCGAAAACAAATTTATATCCCCAATTCACCCCCTCTTGGTGATATTTCGTCTTTCATGTCCCCCCCCCCAACGCATTGTGCAAGTACAACAATTCCATGACATAAAAGTACATCATCATCTTCCACCAATCCAAATTATTAAGAAATTGAATAAAAAATAAAGAAACATAAAGAACATAATTGGATTTTAAATTAACCAACCAAAAATACACGTTGTCTCTCTACCCCAAAAACACGACATGAACTATAACCATGTCAATAATTGGACTCTTATATGTTCACGAACTTTTGCCTCAACTCAAAAAAAAAAGTAAAATAAAATAAAATGCTACCCATCATAGTACATAAACATTCCTATATGTATCATGAACTGACAACATGTCACATATGTTGTAAACATTTCTAAAGATGTTATCAATTTGGTGCTTCCATAACACCCCCGAAGCATTCAAAAGCATTCAAGCATGCAATCTCCCCATGCATTTTGTGTGATATATTTACGTCATTTAATATTTCATTCCATGCAATTCTCTTCATCTTCACTAGACATGTGTTTTGAATGCCTCTAAATATGCTACTTCGGGCTTTCAAATCATACTTTTGTATGGCTTCATAAAACAAAGTTACACTCTTTAGTACTTCATGACCTAACATAATTTGATATATCATTGGTTATACCAAAAAAATCATGACTTAATTCATGATTGCAAAAACTTGATTCACATTATTAGCGTGCAATTGAAAATAATATCTATCAGTGTAAGAGGTGATCGTGTGAACTTGGATCAATATATAAAAGATAAATAATTATTATTCCAAAATAAAACTGAAAAAACTGATTAATTGAAGGCTAAAGCTATTAACTTGTAGTATTTTTCATAACTTGAAATGGATAATGAAAAGCTAGCAACACATTAGTTCAACTTCAACTTAAAAAAAGGTACTTACATATGTTCCGTTGTACTAATTCACTCATATAAAACAGTCAAGTAGAACATAACTATGACGATGAGAAACTATAAGAAAACCAAAAAGAAATAAATGGCCACAAATACTTCATTACTTTCTCATTTTTATTGTTCAACTCTAATTATTTGTGAATGCTCAAGTTCCTATAGCTACACTTGACAAAAGCTACATTCCTTCGGTCACTGTTTCTGTAACATAGCTTTCCACCAAAACACATAAAGGAAAAAAAAAAGTTTATGCACTTCGTGATTTTTGATCTTTAAAAGCATTAGACCCTAGGCTTTATCTTAGGGGCAAAAATAAAGCAACCACAATATGTAGATCCCAAGCTATATCTTAGAAAAAGGACACGAACAATTTAGGCCTTGTACTACAACAGTGACGACGCATTCTCTATCTCCAATTGGTTGGAGCGGTTCACTTATTGTGCCAACTCATATCCTCTTGGTGTTTTGCATAATACAAAAAAATTAAACCAAGAATAATGTAGTTAAATTAAATTACATTCAATCCCCAGCTTTCAACAACAACAATATAAAAACACATCCTCACCTTCCATTCATCCAAATCATTAAGAAACTGAATAAAACACAAAGGGGCATAAAATAAATGAATTGGATTTCAAATCTACCAATAAAAAATAGAAGTAGACACACTACCCAAAAACACAATATGAACCACAACCACATCATTAGTTGTACTCTTATATATTTACTAACTTCATGATTGACTCAAAAGCAACAAAACATGACATCAAAATGCTAGCCATCAAAGTACAAATTATATTCCTATATATAACATGAACAAACAATATCTCACATATTTTGCTAAACATTTCTAAAGATCTCCCTAAAAACAACATTGGTAGTAGTGCGCTTTCCATAATTATTCCCGTCTTGTATAAGAATCTTCAAACCAACAATATTGTTAATTCTTGATAAAACAACATATAATTGTCCATGAGTGAATACTGGCTTTGATAAATATAACCCAACATTTTGTAATGATTGATCTAGCTCTTGTTAATTGTCATAGCAAAACACAAAGAAAGAGGGAATTGCCTTCATGAAAGCTCTCCGAAAAGGAAGACTATTGTAGATCTACCCCAAAAAGGACCCTTGTCCTCTCATTCCCCGCAATAATTTTCTTTCTTCCATTCTTCTTGTTCCCTTTATATATGTTGCCAATGTCATCAAACTTCAGTTATTCAATATTCTCACACTCATGCTGACTTGTGTAACTTCAGTCATTCAAACTTGTTTTTGTCTTGTTGGTTCATTCATTCAAGCTACACTTTACCGAAACTCTAATTTTGATTCAATTTGGTGATTGTTACTTTTCCTCTGTCAGCAAAATAAACATATCCCTCTACTAAAAGGCCCCCCAGTCATTCAAACTTGTTTTTGTCTTGTTGGTTCATTTGGTTCATTCATTCAAGCTACACTTTACCGAAACTCTAATTTTGATTCAATTTGGTGATTGTTACTTTTCCTCTGTCAGCAAAATAAACATATCCCTCTACTAAAAGCCCCCCCCCCCCCCCCCCCGGTTTATATAAAATATAAAACCTATTTTACTACTCAAAATATGGATTGTTATAAACTCATACTGGTTTCTTGTTTGAAGAGGAACATTAAAAAAAGACATCCCCTTTAATCACTAATTCCTTTTGACACGATAACACTTCCCATATCTCTTAAACCAAATTACTTAATTTATTTGTCATAATAGATAGATATACAATATTTAAAATACAATAAATTTTCTTAAAACTTCAATTCAAAGAAATTAAGGGACCACAAACACACATATTAGAATATCCTCGTGATATCTACACAAATGTCTTGTGCGCTTAACTGACAATACATAAAGCTATTCATGTCTTCCTAAAAGTATAAGACATTAGTCAAGTAAATGTTAGGAAAAAAGATCCGTTTTTTTTCCCTGTTCTGTTTTTTTAATGGGTTGGGGGGTTGGTTTAGAAGCCATCTTTGTCCTCAAACTATTCTCGCAGGACGGAAGGATCACTTGGTATCCTATGAGAATAGTTTAAGAGGAAAAATACCCTTTAACCCCTTTTTTGTCAAACGTCGCTACTAGATCTTTTGTTAGCAAATAAGATTACCTCCAATTGTAGCTCTTATGTCGTAAGTAATGTTTTGAAATAAGAAGCATAATTCCTCCTTGTAAGACCTCTTTCAATAGCATCAGGGATCTGATGACTCTCCAGCATATGTCTCTTATTTCATTGTCTGATTCATCAATAGATTGGCTGCTTAACAGCTCAATTGCTCTTCAACAGGAATAAACTTAAATGTATTGAAAAGGAGTGAGCATCAAGATTCCCACAAACAAGAGAGAGACTGAATTCTCTCTAAGTACCTTCCATTGTTTAAGAAAATTAATATCCTTAGCATAAAATTTGAAAATGACTTACCCTAATGTGTGCTTCATCCAACTATCATCATCTCTCTTCTGCAAAATCAAACAAAGTATTCAGCTACCATTATTCTTGATGTTGAAGAAAATCCAAACAAGAGATGGAAACTAAATCACTGACCGTAAACTGTCAAGCAGAATGTCTTGAATAGTAATATTAGACAACGGTCCTTCAACTTTACATCATGAAAGCTCTCCCGTACTTTAACAATTAATTGACAACCTGCCAATTCGCAGATGGAGTTTAGAGGTAGAAAGGTAAATACTAAACGGTCAAAAGCATAAATTTTAAAACAACAATGAACAGCAATACAATACCACTTCCCACCTTGATAATTGCGAGTTATGTTCCTTTTTATTGTTTAACACTATATTTAAACATGACTTAAGACCAACGAAACAAAAGGCTCTTTTTTTTATGTCAGATCCTGAAAATGAAATGAAATTATGAAGAGTTGATTTGACTAACCTGGGTCTCAGCCTTCGGGGAGCTTGATAATAAAGGAACATATACTCGCAATAAAGTAAGTCGACCAATTGCAAATCAAGGGGACTTTGATTTGACTGACCTTGATGATACTTTGGTTTTCCAAGGAAAGTGATAGGGCAAAACTTTAAGCTTAAAAAAACTCCACAAGTGCACGAACCGTATCAAGTAATAAAATGATGAGAAAAGTATCGTTCCCACGAAGATTTAGTATCACAAACTTCAGTTGAGCATTGATTTCACAATTTCATTTAAGTTGAGAAAACCAAATTAAATTTAATGAAGAGAAAAGAAATTAAAACTAAAATAAAAATAAGAAAACTACCACAATAATCAAATGAGCAACCTAGAGTCACTAATCTCTTATTTGATTCTTAGATTTTATCCCCACTAAATTAACTTTGACTTAATTTAATCAGCTAATCTAGAGTATTAATGTTTATAAGTGCCTGTCGGTCCACTTATACACCTACCTCAAATAATTATGCAATGTCTCACACAATTAATTAAGGTGCAATTCAAATCGAGCTCACTCTAATTTGACTATGCGGAGCTTCTAGGTATATGTCTATCCTAGACGTAAATTAGATTAAAACCTAACTTCACGTTAAATTTTAACCCAATTCCACATTATTTATTCCCAAGGTCAATTTGGGATTCCCTCTTTCAAGTCCAACCCTAAATCCCCAAAACATGCTCAATGGTAATCAGTCAATAAGCAATAACAATGACCACAGGATTAAATAAACTGAAATAAAATTAAGCAAAACTAACAAGTGGGAATAATCTCTAAAACCCAAACAAATTCATAGATTCTCTAGGTTGCAAAAGAAAATTAGCCACACATGGCTATAAGAAAACTCATTACAAAAATAAGAAATTCAAATTGAGGAGGAGGAGGGAGGAGAAATCCCAAAACAACTCTGCTTCTTGAATTAATATCACGCTCTGCTTCTTCTTTTCGTCCCCCCCTCTTTCTTGTCTCTGCCTCCATATTTATAATAATTTAGGTCTTGGGTCATTGATTCTCTTTTTCTTATTACAAAGATATCTCATATCTTGTAATTTACTCTATCAGATCACACAATTGATTTTGTTTCTATTTTTCTTGCGTGAGACCATCAAGTTTGGCTGATTGCATATCCTTTTATTGCCTTTTCTACTTCATTCCAAATCACCTAATATTTCCTGCACAATAAAAATAGGATATGAGTAGATTTTATGTCGATTTATTCTTTGATCCCAAGTTTGATTTAATTATGGGAACGTTCATAGAAGATAATTAAATAGGTATATAATATCAATAATTCCAATTAAATTTCATAAAATATACACCTATTTAATCATAAAATATATACTCATCAGAAAGTAACCAAATCAAGTTTATCATCAAACTGGAGTAAACTTCTGAGCCAGATCTTGCAGCTTCTTCGATCTCCACTTGATCTGCATCAAACCTACCCAACAATATATTTTCTTGGATAGTGGTTGCAAATAAAGCAGGCTCTTGTCTTACAAATCCTATTTGCTGGCTCAGCCATTTCAGCCTCAATGTTTTAGAATTTAGTGTCATGTCCATCGAGCGGAAATTGTCATGTAGAGGGTTACTCAGCAACTTTTAAATTAATTACTAATAATATATTGTTCATGATGGCACAGGAAAAAATATCACTAATTTTGAACAAATAAACCATTTTAAAGAAACAAAATATTTGTGGCCAAATTGTGTATTTACTGAAAATTTAATTCCCGGGTTTACCTGTAGTGGGGTCATAGAATCTCTCGATGACGGAGACGAAGGTGCTCTTGCCAGAAGCCCAGAACCGCTGTTGCCGACCAAAGCAATGGTCATGCCAGCCTGTACATTCAAAGAGAAATTATTGAGGATCCAAACATCTGGCCTTAACGGGTATGAGAAATCTACATTTTTTAGCACAACTAACCCGGTCACGGACTCTAATTCCAAACCCGAATCAGTATTCGGACTACACTCGGTTTGTGATCGATGATTCGGAAAATTTTTGCTGCTGTGACTCTGGCCTTTGTAAATGAGTGGATTCAAAGACTCTCCCGAAACAAATGAAAAATGGAATTTTACGCAATAATAATAATAAAGACTCACAAACCGCCAATCATAACAGCGAACATGGTGGAAATGGCGAGTCCGGCATTGGTACAGTGGTGCCTGACGAGGTAGCCGCCGTACCATAACAGGAGCGCATAACAGCAGAAAACGACAAAGTATGGGATTATACCCTTTGCGAAACCACTTTTGTAATTGTAGCCATTCATTTGGGCCACCTTAAACGCCGAAGAGTAGTCCTGTAATGCTCGACTCTCGCCAACGAAAGTCAGTCCTCAATTCGAACCACACAGAATTAGAGATCATGCTAAAAAAGTTAAAAAATTTGTCTTTATCCACATCAATCCGAAGCTTGAGAGGGGAAAACAAAAAAAGGAAGCATTAATCTGCGCTATCTGGCACTGGGATAGTTATTGCTGTCAGGAAGCTTAAATTAGATGACTTCCAGGGACACAATGAATGGTTGGTGAGTGTCACTTGGTGGTTAGCATGGTTTATTGACAGTAAGAACTGTTGCTCCAAGCATAGATAATATTTGTTATGCTTTTTATTATTTGACGCTGTCACTAATTAGTCTTGTGCTTTAGACGGAGCTTAATTTTCTGGGACAGCTGCATATCATCCTAACATTGTGAAATTAATTGGCTACAGCTTAGAGGATGAGCACTGGCATTTGGTATATGAGTTTTTGACTGAAGGCAGTTTGGCTAATCTTTTATTTCGAAGTGAGCTGTTAGGTTTCTTGCATTACAGCCATTTCGAGTTTATAACTGGGTTGAAAATATTTAGTACATTAGAGACTCAGACTTTCAACCGTGTTTTTTGGGATAGGGACATCTCATGTTGAACCACTTTCTTGGAGCAACCGCATGAAAATTTCCCTTGGTTCTGCTAAGGCTCTTGCATTTCTTCAGAGTTAGAGAGTAAATGTGATATATCGAGATTTAAAAGCTTATGGAATCTTGCTTGATTCAGTATGTAAATCCCATTGATCTTAGAAGAATGAGTACAAAGCTTCGGGTTATAAGAGCCATGTCTCTACAAGTAGTGTCATGGGCACATATGGCTATTCTACTCTAGAGTATATAGCTACAAGTATCTTTCAGATTGATGATGTTGGGCCTGACAAATATTGGGGCAAAACCTACCAGAGAAGGGGCAGGGCTTTTCAGCAAATAGTCTTAGGGAGGTCCACGGCCCATATCAGATCAGATAGTGTGGAAAAGGAGGGGACCACCCAAGGATAATGGTGTATCTGACAATGATCAGGTAGTGGGGGTGCGTTATATAGGAAGCAGAAAGGAAGTGACAGTTAGAGAGGAATTGTGAGCAGGTCTCTCGAATACCTAGTAGGTTGGGTGCTATTGTTTTGCTGTTCTTATTGTTTTCTTACTGTTAGCAGACTTTCAGTATAGTAGATTGCTGGTTTAAGGAAACTTTTGCGTGTATTCTCTAATTTTCCCCATTTATTAAAGGATATACAGTGAATATTTCTACATCCTGTCCATATAATTGTTGGCTCTAACACTTTGGTATCTGAGCAATCATCCTGGGTATGCCGCATACCAGAATGGAGAATAGAGTAGAATAGTTGGAAGGAGTAGCGGAGGAGATGCAAAGGAGACAAGCAGAGTCTACCCAGAAACTTATCGGCGTGGATGAAACAGTGAAGGCCATTCTTGAACAGCTCAATGAATTTCGGGCTGCTTTCAATGCAATGAATAATAACCGTAACCACGAAAGACCACCGCATGTGGAACCCCAATCAGAGGAACATGGCCGAGGAGGAGTCGAAGACACAGGGCAGATTGAAGGGCCTAAACACCGTAAGCTGGAGCTTCCATTGTTTTCTAGGGAGGATCCACTGGGATGGATTTTTAGGCTTGAACGATACTTTACAACCAACAACATCACTGAGTCGGAGAAGTTGGATGCTGGGATAGTGACAGAGATTTGTCGTCTCTCCCAAAATAACCAAGTTCGAGAACAAATTTTTTTGCAGAAATAGGGAACCTGGGTCGTTTCCCAACGAACTTGCAGCGGGTTTGATTGAAAGCAACAAAGAAACAAAAACAGTAAAAATGGGGGGGTTTTGATTCAAAAAGATTAAAAATGAAATTTAACAGAAACAGAACGAAATGCAGAAACAGAATGGTTTAAGCAAAAACAGATTAAAAACGATTAACCCAACGTTCAGATTCCAGAGACTTCCATCATTGAACAAAATATAAATAACCCACGTTTGGCTCTGGACGAACCGAGATCTCTGCATCCGCCCAGAAAATCCCTCGACTAGACGATCGCCTAGAATATGTTCGAACAGCGGCGTCCCACTGTGCAATCGCACAGCAAAACTTAAAACCTAGTTCGAACTCAGTCCTTGGGATGAACCAAACCGAGTATTAAATCTAATATTCGAACTATTTCCAATAATCGGATCCGATAAGATGAAAATAGAAATGAGTTAAATTACCGAATAAGCACAAGTTCTCTGGACGAATCATGGAATCCTTACGTTGGATTAACCACAAAAGTTTAGCCAAGCATGGCTAGACAAAACGCGGAAGAAAAGATGAAGAAGAACGTGAAGAACATTGTAGAGAAAATTAAACTTCTGTCTTTCAATCCAAAACTGCTTCAAACGTGTATTCAGAATATGTTTGTAGCCACCCTCTCCTTTTCCTTATGTAGGAAAAATGACTAAAAATAGGAAATCTCTAAATAGGAAACCCCTAATCAATAGGAAATCCCTATATAAAAAAGGAAACCTCTAAAAATTGGTCTTTTATTACAAAATTCGAGCAGAATAAAAATCCAGAAAAATAGGTCTGTCTTTAGCTCCAATTTCACCCATCTTCTTGTCTGAATCAGCCTTCCGAGTCTTCATAACAATTGTAGATCTCTGAATCATCTAAAAAAAGAAAGAAGAATCAGGCTAATCGGATATCTAGATCAAAAGTTATGGCAAAAATACTAAATCACTGTAAATCTGGAATTTATTCAAAAAAATGAAATCAATCACATTAAAAGCTCAAAGCTCAATTAGGTAATAAAACCCATTATTTAGTGACTAAACAATCCTAAATTTATTCACCAAGAGATACAATTAAGTGTAAAAATATTCAATTATCAAATTCCCCCACACTTATCTTTTTGCACTCCTGGGCAAAATTCAAAGAAAAAGACTAAAATGAAAAACTCTTCCTTTCTAACAATCACTAACAATGGAAAAATTTAATAAAGGACACAAGACTTCAAAAGACCAATCAATCAAGACCAAAATTCTTTCATCTCAAATTACAAATCCTGGCAATCTCAATCAATGATGCTAATCACACAAGATGGTCTCTCAAGGGATGCCCTCAATCAATCTCTCAAGTGTATAGGATAAATAAGTGTATCGCTCAAATTCTGCTCAAGAAAATAGTCCTACCATAGGCTTGCTCAATTTCTACTTCTCCACCACTTATGACACATGCATGCAAAAATCAAGAGAGCTTGTTATTGAAGGCTGTAATGGGGCTAGGGTATAGGTGTGAATAAGTATGGATATGATTGGCTAAGCACCCAAAAAATTCAAAGAACATCAGTTAGTAATAGCAAATGACCTCAGTAACATTCCTTTTTATTTCTCCTTCTTTACATTGCTTCCTCTCTTTTTCTTTTTTCTCTTTTCTTTTCTTTTCTTCTTTTTTTTTTCTTTCTTTTGAATTTTTTTCCCTTTTTTCCTTTTCCTTTTTGTACTTTTTTGTACTTTTTTTTTTCTGTTTCTTGTTTTTTTTTCTTTTTTTTTGTACTTTTTTTTTTCTTTTAGAATAACAATGACCAAAATCAATGCCAAATGATAAATGATACACAATCAAATACTCCCCCCACACTTAAAATGTTGCACACCTGGGCAACCCCCACACTTAAGCACAAAACTAAGGTGAAACCAATGCTCAATAAATTTCCAAGGTGCGGGATAAAATGGTTTTACGCTTAGGCTTGTAATGTGGCTTAGAAAAGAATGAGTCAAGAAGGCACAAAGGGGCTAGCAAAGGAAATATAATATAAGGGAAAGGCTATTTGGCCAAAGTGGGAAAATGAAAGAAAGAAAACAAGCTTCCATCATACTTATGCACGTAAGTGAAAAATTAGCTTCAAAAAGAAAAGGAGCAAGTTCTAGAGAACACAAATCATGAGCAGATGCACACATGAAAGAAAGAATGGTAAAAGATGAATTCCATTCATGCAGGCCCAAAACCTCACAAGGCCAATACCAACTTAGGCAATCAACAACATCAAATTGACTACCAAGACATGTAATCAAAGAGTCAAGAATTGCAGACCAGACAGAATGATCCATTAAAACCAACATGTCCAAGTTCATAATATGTAGCAATCATAGAAAGAGAGATTGTATTTATTTCAAAAAGCAAAAGAGGAAAAAGGAAAACAAATAAAAGAGAAGGAGAGAGAAGAAAGAAGAATACTCCCCAAGGGTTGGTTTATGGAGGATAAGTGGCATCAATGAGGAGAATCTTTGCTCCCTCAGGCTGCTGCTGGGATCCCTCATGAAAGTGCTTGAGGCGATGCCCATTGACCTTAAAGGTCTGTCCTGTAGCTGGATCACATAGCTCAACAGCACCAAATGGAAATATGTTAGTGATCTCAAAAGGGCTATCCCATCTAGATCGAACCTTACCTGGCATAAACTTCAAACGAGAATTAAACAGAAGAACTTTTTGGCCCACAGAAAATTCCTTCCTCAGAATATGTTTGTCATGGAATGCCTTAGTCTTTTCCTTGTATAGTCGTGAACTCTCATAGGCATCCAATCGCAGCTCATCCAACTCTTGCAACTGTAGCTTCCTCTCCGTCCCAGACTTAGCCAAATCCATGTTACACTGCTTAATAGCCCAATAGGCTTGATGTTCCAACTCAACCGGAAGATGACATGCCTTACCAAAGACAAGCCGATAAGGAGACATCCCAATCGGAGTCTTGTAGGCGGTGCGATATGCCCACAAAGCATCATCTAGTCGCTTACTCCAATCTTTCCGGGTAGAATTGACAATCTTCTGAAGGATTTGCTTAATTTCTCTATTCGAGACTTCAGCTTGACCACTTGTCTGAGGATGGTATGTTGTGGAGACCTTGTGGAGCACTCCATACTTGCGTAACAAGGCACCCATGCTTCGATTACAAAAATGAGAACCCTGGTCACTTATAATGGCTCTAGGAATACCAAACCTACAGAAAATGTTAGACCTAACAAAATCCACCACCACAGAAGAATCATTAGTCCGGGTGGCTTTCGCCTCAACCCATTTCGAGACATAATCAACAGCCAGCAGTATGTAAGTAAAACCATATGAAGCAGGAAATGGACCCATAAAATCAATACCCCAAACATCAAAGATCTCACAAAACAATGTAGGGTTCTGGGGCATCTCATGCCTACGAGAAATACTTCCTGCTCTCTGACAGTTATCACATGACTTACAAAACAGATGGGAATCATGAAACAATGAAGGCCAAAATAATCCACAGTCTAACACTTTCCTAGCAGTTCTTTGGGATCCAAAGTGACCACCACAGGCAAAAGCATGAGCAAAATGCAATATAGAGTGAAACTCATGATCAGGCACACATCTCCTAACTACTTGGTCACTACAAAATTTCCACAGATAAGGATCATCCCAAACATAATATTTAGATTCACTCTTTAGTTTAAGGGTTTGGGCCTTAGTGGAATCGACAGGCAAAACACCAGCTACCAAGTAGTTAACCAAATCAGCATACCATGGAAGCTTACCTTGCAGCTGTAGAAGCTGCTCATCAGGGAAATCATCCTGAATAGAAGCGGGGTGAGAGGGAGAATGGGTGATGCGACTCAAGTGGTCAGCTACCCAGTTTTGTGCTCCACTTCGGTCTCGAATCTCAGCATCGAACTCTTGGAGCAATAGCATCCACCGGATGAGCCGTGGCTTAGCATCTGCCTTTTTCAAAAGAAATTTCAACGCTGCATGGTCAGAAAATACAACTACTCTACTTGCTAGCAGATATGACCGAAACTTATCAAAAGCAAATACAATAGACAACAACTCCTTTTCAGTAGTGGTGTAATTAGACTGGGCAGTATCCAAAGTCTTAGAGGCATATGCAATCACATGAGATGCTCTGTCAACCCGTTGTCCCAAGATAGCACCAACCGCATAGTTGGAGGCATCACACATCAACTCAAATGGAAGGCACCAATTAGGGGGTTGGATCACTGGAGCTGTAGTCAGGCAACGCTTCAAGTGATCGAAGGCCGCCTTGCACTCATCATCAAATACAAAGTCAGTGTCCTTATGCAGAAGGTTGGACAAGGGTCGGGCAATCTTGCTGAAATCCCGAATGAAACGCCGATAGAAGCCTGCATGACCAAGGAAAGAGCGAACTTCCCGCACAGATGTGGGGTAAGGCAAAGTAGTAATAACATCTATCTTAGCAGGGTCCACTTCAATCCCTTTCCTAGACACTATGTGTCCCAAGACTATACCCGACTCAACCATAAAGTGACACTTCTCATAATTAAGCACAAGATTAGACTCAATGCACCTATGCAAAACTCTAGACAAATTAGCTAAGCATGCATCAAAATCAGACCCATATACAGTGAAATCATCCATGAAAACCTCCATGCAGTCCTCTAGAAACTCAGAGAAAATGCTTACCATACAACGCTGAAAGGTGCCAGGTGCGTTGCAAAGGCCAAAAGGCATCCTTCGGTAGGCATATGTGCCAAAGGGGCATGTGAAGGTCGTCTTTTCCTGATCCTCAGGAGCAATATGGATCTGGAAGTATCCAGAGTAGCCATCCAGGAAGCAATAATGAGACTTACCAGCCAATCGCTCTAACATCTGATCAATGAAAGGTAGAGGGTAATGATCCTTGCGAGTGGCTTGGTTGAGTCTCCTATAGTCGATGCAGACTCTCCAACTATTCTGAACTCGAGTAGGAATGAGCTCATTCTTCTGATTGGCTACCACAGTGGCTCCGAATTTCTTAGGAACCACTTGGACCGGGCTAACCCACTGGCTATCAGATATGGGATAGATGATACCAGCTTGTAGAAGCTTAGTGACCTCCTTCTTCACCACATCAAAGATAAGAGGATTAAGGCGTCTCTGGGGTTGCCTCGCCGGCTTAGAATCCTCTTCCAATAGAATTCGATGCATACACATGGAAGGGCTGATCCCAACAATGTCAGCTAATGTCCACCCAATGGCTTTCTTGTTGGCCCTCAATAGGCTTAGTAGCTTCTCTTCTTGGTCAGGAAGAAGATTGTTGGCCACAATGACTGGCAATTGTTCATCCACCTCCAGAAATGCATACTTTAGGTGATCTGGAAGGGATTTCAACTCAAGTGTGGGTGGTTGCTCAGTGGAGGGTTGAAGCTTAGGTGGTTGTTGCAACAAGTCTGCTGCCATCACATTAGAAATACCTGAAACCACATTCAAAGAAGCAGAAGAACTGTGTCTATGCAGCTCCATTTTAACATCAAAATTTAGCTCACCAAAATCAGAGTTAAGCTCATCACAATCAGAATCAGGATGCACATTAGGACTAGGATGAAGCTCAAACTCAGAATCAATATCAGAATCCACATGTAATGCAGAACCAGCAAGCAAGTCAAAATCATCAAATAATGCAGCATTGACCAAGTTAGTGCAAACAGGGCACCATTCATTATCAACACATGCACAAATGGCAGAATCACTCTCAGATAATAAATCAGGATAATCAGAACACCAATCAGCAAGAACATCATCCACAGCATCATCAATAACATCAATGCAGAAAACCGAATGCTCTTACCTAGGATGTTTCATGGCATCAAAAATATTGAAATTCACAGATATATCACCAAACTCCATGGAAAGAGTACCAGAATGCACATCTATCTTAGTCCTTGCTGTTTTCATGAAAGGTCTCCCTAGGATGATTGGTGACCTACTGCTAGAAGACTCATCCTCCATATCTAAGATGTAAAAATCAGCAGGGAATATCAATTCATTAACTTTGACTAAGACATCTTCAACTACACCAGAAGGATGAGCATTACTCCGATTAGCTAACTGAACAACCACACCAGTATGGAGTAAAGGACCAAGACCAAGAGATTTATAAATAGATGCAGGCATGACATTAATAGAAGCACCTAAATCTAGCATGCAATCATCAAATCTATAGTTACCAATAATGCAAGGGATAGAAAACGTCCCTGGATCCTTGCACTTGCGAGGCATGGTAGGCCGGATGAGTGCTGATACATTCTGGTTCAAACTCACTCGTTCACCCCCTTCAGTCGCCTCTTGTTGGTGCACAACTCCTTCAGAAACTTGGCATATTTAGGAATTTGTTTGACTGCATCTAAGAGAGGAATGTTGATCTCTACTCTCCGGAATGTCTCAAGTATATCCTTCTCGTGTGCTTTTTCCGCCAACTTCTTGGACTGAACTACTCTCTGAGGGAAATGAAGAGGAATGGGGATGTCTTCCTCTTCACCTTGCTGCATTGCCGTTTTATTTTTAGAGTCAATCGTCATGTTGTCTGACTCTTTTTCTGATGTGGAAGTCACATCTGCAGCTTTTTTAGGTTCCTCCAATTGTGTGTTAGACTGTAGTGAGATAACACTTACATTGCCCTTAGGATTGGGAATTGTCTGTGAAGGAAGAGTGTTGGGTCCCTGAGGTTGAAGCTGATTCAGTGATGTTGCCAACTGGCCAATCTGAGTTTGCAAATTTTGAAGGGAAGTCTCAGTTTGCTGTTTGAACTGCATAGTGTCTGTGGCAAATTGCTTCATAATATCCTCCAATGAGGAACCACTGCTACTAGCCTGCTGTTGTGTGGCCTGTGGAGGTGCACATATGGCTGGTCGAGTAGCTGGTGCTGGCAAAGGAGGTGCAGACTGATGTTGGAAATTCTGTGGTCTGTACTGTCTCTGCTGGTAATTCCCAGAATTTTGCTGATATTGGTTACTCTGGTCCTGATTCTGGTTCCAACGGAAATTGGGGTGATTTCTCCAACCAGGATTGTAGGTATTGGAAAAGGCATTATTCTGCTGGTATTGTGGCTTACCTGGAAAAACACCCACTGCAGCTACTGACTGGTCCTGATAAGTGGGATCATGCAAAGTAGGGCAAGAATCAGTAGGATGATAAGGGTCAGAACAAAACCCACAGGAGTACCCAATCTGAGGAGGAGAAGACTGGACTGTCTGTGTTACTGCCAACTGCCTCACAAGGGAGGTCAGATCATCAAGTCTAGTCTCTAATCTCTGAGAATCGTACTGGGCTGGAGGTGTATGAATCTGATAAACAGGATTGCTATTGGCTCTGGTGCCAAATTGCTGAGAATTAGCAGCCATAGTAGATAGCAACTCTCGGGCCTCTTCAGGTGTCTTTCTATCTAAGGCCCCACCACTAGATGCATCCACAAAACTCTTATCTAACGGTAGCAAACCAGAATAGAAATATGTAATTAGAAGCTGGTCTGAAATCTGGTGGTGTGGACAGCTAGCACACAATCGCTTGAACCTCTCCCAATACTCATACATAGTCTCCCCATTGATTTGTTTAACACTAGTGATCTCCTTCTGAATAGCAATGGCCTTTGAAGAAGGAAAGAACCTCTCTAGGAATAGCTTCTGCATATCATCCCAACTCCCAATAGATGCTGGTTGCAAATTGTACAGCCAATCCTTAGCGACACCATCTAGGGAAAATGGAAAAGCTCTCAGCTTAATGTGGTCTTCATCGATTGCTTGAGGTTTCATCGTACTACATACCACATGGAACTCTTTTAGATGCCTGTGAGGACATTCACCTGCAAGACCATGAAACTTGGGCAACAAATGGATAAGACCAGATTTTAGTTCAAAGTTAGCAGCAAGTTCAGGATATTGAATACACAAATTTTGATTGCCCACATTAGGGGTAGCTAATTCTTTCAAGGTATGATGACCTGCTTGTTCTGCCATAATTTCTGAGTTAGCAATGCTACTAGAATCAGTGAAAACAACAAGACTATCAGGACACTACTATCAGAAGCACAATCAGAAAGATCAACAGAATGGACACAATCAGAATGGTCACAATCAGACTCAAGTTCAATTTCCAATTTAGTATTAATTCCACGATTTACTCTTCTAGCAGTGAGAATTGTTCTTTCTATTTCAGGATCAAATGGTAACAAGTCTTCTGGATTGACAGTGCTCCTAGTACTCATGCAGCAAAATCACAAGGCAGAATTTGCAGAAAAATCAAAATCACAAAAATGGCACAAGAAACTCAGAATTACGAAAATGCCACACTAAAAGTGATAAAAAAAAACACTAAGACACACAAAAGCAAACACAAAGAAAACAAGAACCTATGGTAGAAATTGACCAAAACAAGTCCAGAAACAATATCAAATGATTTTTAAAATTTATGGGACTTGGACAGGGCAAATCCTAGACCATTGGGGAACCCAAAAATGAAATAAAAAAACTTCAAAAATTGAAAAAGTGGTCTAAACGATGGAATTTGGCTAAAATCCGAGGAACCACAGTACCAAAGGTACTGTGTTCGTCTTAAAATATCGTTTTCCTTCAGCCCACCAAAAATTAGCCCAATCGGAGTAGGTCAAACAATTCTGAAATACCCGTTACGTCCCAACGAGACCCAAAAAAATATAATAAAATAAAATAAAAATAAAAAATGTTACTAATCAAACCGATGCAAATTCCCTGGCAGCGGCGCCATAATTTGACAGAGATTTGTCGTCTCTCCCAAAATAACCAAGTTCGAGAACAAATTTTTTTGCAGAAATAGGGAACCTGGGTCGTTTCCCAACGAACTTGCAGCGGGTTTGATTGAAAGCAACAAAGAAACAAAAACAGTAAAAATGGGGGGTTTTGATTCAAAAAGATTAAAAATGAAATTTAACAGAAACAGAACGAAATGCAGAAACAGAATGGTTTAAGCAAAAACAGATTAAAAACGATTAACCCAACGTTCAGATTCCAGAGACTTCCATCATTGAACAAAATATAAATAACCCACGTTTGGCTCTGGACGAACCGAGATCTCTGCATCCGCCCAGAAAATCCCTCGACTAGACGATCGCCTAGAATATGTTCGAACAGCGGCGTCCCACTGTGCAATCGCACAGCAAAACTTAAAACCTAGTTCGAACTCAGTCCTTGGGATGAACCAAACCGAGTATTAAATCTAATATTCGAACTATTTCCAATAATCGGATCCGATAAGATGAAAATAGAAATGAGTTAAATTACCGAATAAGCACAAGTTCTCTGGACGAATCATGGAATCCTTACGTTGGATTAACCACAAAAGTTTAGCCAAGCATGGCTAGACAAAACGCGGAAGAAAAGATGAAGAAGAACGTGAAGAACATTGTAGAGAAAATTAAACTTCTGTCTTTCAATCCAAAACTGCTTCAAACGTGTATTCAGAATATGTTTGTAGCCACCCTCTCCTTTTCCTTATGTAGGAAAAATGACTAAAAATAGGAAATCTCTAAATAGGAAACCCCTAATCAATAGGAAATCCCTATATAAAAAAGGAAACCTCTAAATATTGGTCTTTTATTACAAAATTCGAGCAGAATAAAAATCCAGAAAAATAGGTCTGTCTTTAGCTCCAATTTCACCCATCTTCTTGTCTGAATCAGCCTTCCGAGTCTTCATAACAATTGTAGATCTCTGAATCATCTAAAAAAAGAAAGAAGAATCAGGCTAATCGGATATCTAGATCAAAAGTTATGGCAAAAATACTAAATCACTGTAAATCTGGAATTTATTCAAAAAAATGAAATCAATCACATTAAAAGCTCAAAGCTCAATTAGGTAATAAAACCCATTATTTAATGACTAAACAATCCTAAATTTATTCACCAAGAGATACAATTAAGTGTAAAAATATTCAATTATCAGATAGTCAGCTTGGAATGAGTTTTAAAAAGAGGTCATTGACTGGTTCCACTATAGACAACTAGGAGATGAATATGAGCAGCTATTTGCTCTCAAACAGGAAGGCACGGTGGTGGAGTATAGGTAGCACTTTGAGTTGCTGTCGGCGCCATTGGTGGATGTGCGAGATGAGATCGTGCTTGGTGCGTTTATGAATGGATTAACGGAGGACATCTGCTGTGATGTCAAATTGATGCACCCGAAGGATTTGAAGCAAGCAATGGGGTATGCGAGTCAAGTGGAAGATCGAAATATGGTGAAAGCACGCTTAGAGGAGAAGAAAACCAGGGAATTGAAAGCAACGACCAGCTACCGATGGAATGATCTCAAGCCTGGATTTTCTAAATTCAGCGGTGTGGAATCAAATAGGAGTAACAGCCGCCCGATGATGACAAAGGAGACGAAGGAAAAAGGAGGTAAGGAGGTCATGGCAACGCCACTACGACCAATGTTGTCCGCAACATCGTCCGTAGGCAGCGTTGGAAGCAACTCTGTACGAAAGAGGCTCCCAGAAGCTGAGATTAATCGCAGGAGGGAATTGGGCCTGTGTTTCAAATGTGAGGGCAAATATGGGCCCAACCATAAGTGCATCCAAAACAAATGCAATTGATCATTTTAGAAGAGGAGTTTGAGGCATTTGGCATTGAAATTCCAGAAGCCCAATTAGAAGAAGAGGAAAACGGAGTCCACGAGTTGGCTGCGATGGAGCTCTCGGTGACTATAGCCATGGGGCTGACTAGCAAGAAGACGCTGGGCAAGGTCGGAAATCGAGACGTGATGGTGCTGGTTGACTGCGGAGCTACTCATAACTTTGTGTTATAGTCGCTAGTCTCAGAGCTTGCAATCCCGATGGTGACTGTGCATTGTTATTCAATAACGGTGGGTGATGGAAGGAGGTTGATATCGGACCTCAAATGCCCAGAAATTGAGCTGGTGATACAAGGGCAGAAGATCTGATAGCCCTTCTACCCATTCAAACTAAGTAACGTGGACTTGGTGTTGGGAATAGAGTGGCTGGAATCGCTTGGGGAGACTAGGATGAATTGGAGGCAGCTATATATGAAGATCAGAATTGATCGCAGGTGGGTATGTCTTAAAGGGGACTCTGCTTTCACCAAGTCCCAAGGTAGCTACCACTCTCTGAAGAAGCATATACGGAATGAAGGAGGGGGTATATTGTTGAATTGTGGCTTGCAGCTGGGGAAGAAGAACCGAGGCAATTGGGAGATAATGAAGAAATGACGGCCATCCTCAATGAGTTCCCTCAGGTCTATGCTCTCACTCAAGGAATACCACCTTCGAGGGTTCAAGACGATGCCATTGTAATCAAAGAAGGTGCCCAACCAGCTAACACACGCCCATACCGATATGAGCACGCCCAGAAAACAGAGATAGAGAAGTTAGTGAGGGAGATGTTGCTCGCAGGAATAATTCAACCAAGCACAAGTCCCTACTCTAGCCCAGTCTTGTTATTCAAGAAAAAGGACGGTAACTGGCGGTTTTACGTGGATTACAAGGCTTTAAATCAGATAACGGTGCCAGATAAGTACCCCATTCCGGCCATCGATGAGTTGTTGGAGAATTGGGAGGGGTGACCATTTTTTCTAAGATGGACCTGAAATCTGGTTATCACCAGATCATAATCAAAGCTAGGGATGAGCCAAAAACCGCTTTCTGGACGCATGACGGTCATTACGAGTTTAAGGTGATGCCTTTCGGTTTGACAAATGGTCCATCTACTTTTCAATCTCTTATGAATGACATATTTAGAGAACACCTAAGAAAGTTTATACTTGTATTTTTTGATGACATACTTGTGTATAATAAAGACAGGACAGCTCATCGAGACCACCTGAGAACAGTCCTACAAACATTATAACAGCACCAACTGGTGGAAAATCCGAACAAATGCTCATTGGGACAAGCACAGATTGAGTATTTGGGCTACATAATCTCAGCAGAAGGGGTGAAGGCTGATCCCTAAAAAATTTCTTCAATGCTCCAATGGCCGAAACCACGCAATCTGAAGGCATTGAGGGGATTTCTTGGGCTGACTGGATACTACAGGAAATTTGTGAAGGGATACGGGAAGATAGCTGCCCCTTTGACTTGGCTACTAAAAAAAGATGCATTCCAATGGGATGAAGAAGCTCAGCGAGCATTTAAAGCACTTAAGGGTGCTATGACTTCTCTACCGGTGCTGGCTATACCAGAGTTTGATTTGCCTTTTGAGATTGAAGCAGATGCCTCTGGAAAAGGGGTTGGGGCGGTATTAATGCAAAAGGGGAGACCTATAGCCTATTTCAGCCAAAAGTTGTCCGAAAGACACCATCAATGTTCAGTCTATGAACGAGAACTCATGGCAATCGTGTTAGCGGTTAAGAAGTGGCAACACTATCTGGCCAGCCACGCATTTATCATCAAAACAGACCAAAAAGCCCTTAAATACTTGTTACAACAGAAGATAATTGCCCCAGATTAGAAGAAGTGGGTCTCCAAGTTGATGGAGTACAAATTTGAGATCCAGTATAAACCAGGAAGGGAGAATCGAGTTGCTATGCACTCTCAAGGCAGGATACAGAGGTGGAACTACTTGCAGTATCATTGTGGCAATATGAAGGGGCCTCTGATTTTGAGGATGAGATTATGAAAGATGAACATTTACGGGCCATTATGCAGAAATTGCTACAAGGAAATGAAGGCCCGAGAGGGTACACCGTGCAGAAGGGAGTTTTGTTTTTTGAGGGGAAGCTAGTACTACCTCGCCAATCTCCCAAGACGAGGGAGCTTGTTAAAGAATTCCATGATTCCTTGATAGGGGGCTCTCAGGATATTTAAGAACCTACAAAAGGTTATCTACAGTGGTGTATTGGGCAGGAATGAAGAAAGATGTGCAGGATTATGTGGCTAGTTGTGATGTGTGTCAAAAGAACAAGTATAAATCCTTGAGCCCAGCTGGTTTGCTACAACCTTTACCCATACCGCAAGCTACATGGGAAGACATCAGTATGGATTTTATAGGGGGTTACCAAGGAGTAATCGCTTTGATACGGTGTTAGTGGTGGTCAATAGGCTCACCAAATATGCTCATTTTATCCCCCTCACACACCCCTACAACGCTAAGGAAGTAGCTAAACTATTTGCTAAGGAAATAATCAAGCTTCACAGTTTTTCTAGTTCTATAGTGTCAGACCGAGACAGGGTCTTTACTAGTCAGTTCTGGAAGGAATTGTTTACTATGGCGGGCACTACCCTTAAATTTAGCTCTTCCTATCACCCGGAGACAGATAGGCAAACGGAAGTAGTAAATCGAAGCCTCGAGACTTACTTGCGATGCTTTGCTGGCTACACACCAAAAAAATGGTCCAAAATGTTACCTTAGGCTGAGCATTGGTACAACACATCCTATCACGGAGCTATGGGGATGACACCTTTCAAGGCACTCTATGGAAGGGACCCTCCCACTCTCCTCAAGTGGACTGATCAGCCTTCACGAGTACAAGAGGTGGAACAGCAACTTCAAGAAAGGAATCAGGTGTTAGAAGAGCTAAAAAATCAGTTGGCACGAGCACAATCTTGTATGAAGAGCCAAACTTATAAGCACCGGCGTGATTTGGAATTTGAGGTTGGCAAACCTGTTTACCTAAAACTGAAGCCATATCGCTTCAAGTCGTTGGCCCGAAAGGCCAATGAGAAATTGTCTCCACAATTCTATGGCCCTTATGTGATCTTAGCCAAAGTGGGTAAGGTGGCGTATAGGCTGCAGCTACCACCTACAGTGATGAGGGCCTTTTTGTCTTTAGCCTTGGGGTCCACAATCAAAAAATAAACCAAGGATTGCGTATAGCAAACCTAGGATCGTTCTCTCTCTCAAGGAGCCTTTTACTGAGTCCTAAGTAATCTAAATGACATGTAAATGCAATTAAAACAAGGGGAAATTGGTTTTGGATTTTTCAATTAATAGACTTAAGAGAAAATGCAGTTTAATTAAATGCTAAACTAATATTTTTGGTATTTTTAATGAAATGTATGAACGATTGCCCTTGGGATGGAATAGTGACTATCATAGTTCAATTAAATGTGGGAGTAAATTTTCACTAAGTCTAGATGAAAAACCCCAAGATAACACTTGAGTCCAATATTCCCAATTAATAGTAGCTCCTACTAACGTAGCTAACTACTACCTCTTGAGATATTGTTTAAAACCACTTAGTGTGTGATTAGGATTAAATTAATGTAGCTTGCTTCCTCTTGATAAGAGTGCGATAACACGCCACTCAATTAATCCAATTCAATCATACTATCTAACAATAACACGTAGAGCATAATTTCACTGAATCAATAAGGAAATATAAATTTATAATTCTAACAAACCACAAAATTCAATCCTATCACATAGGTTCAATCCACAAAGTTTTCCAAACGGACAAACTAAGTCTCAAAACAAAATACAAAATAATATTCCTAAAACTAGGAAATTAAAATGCAATAGAGAAAATAAATTGAACAAAATAAACTCCACTCTTTTAGCTCTGAACTCAAGGCTACTCCATCCCAAAATGCAAAGGAATCAGTCACCCATAAAGATAGAGAACCCCACACAAGTAGTGGAAATTGACAGGTTTAATGGAGAAGGAAAGGAAGGAAGTCGTTGGTCTGAGGGTCCAAGGTGTGGTGGTGGCTGGTGCTCTTCACGGCGATGGTGATTGGAATCTTTTCGGCGAATCAGCGACCTTGGCGATGGGGAGAGACATCTTTGGCAGTGGTGGTTGCTGTTCGCCTCTTTCCCTCTGAAGAAGATGGATATCACAGTGGTCTCTTTCTTTGATTCACAGGTCCGACGGCGAAGAGAGATGGTTAGCGTTGTGGAGTCGCCGGCGACGATGGAGGGGATGGTAGAACTCACCGGCGACGGAGAAGAAAGGGTAAAGGAAAGTGATGGACGATGGTCTGGTGGTTCAGCGATTAGGTCTCTATGTCGTCACTCTCCCGTTCTCTCTGGTCCCTCTTTATTTCTTGTTTCAGCGCTCTTTTTCTCCCGATGATCTCTCCATCAGATCCAGCCAAATCAGCTCGGAATATATTCTGTTCAGATTTTGTGTGATTCTCTGATTCCTTGTGTTGCGTTTTCTCATTTATTCCCAATTACCCTCAGCTGTTGTTGGGTTTCTGAATGCTCCATCGGGTCTGATAAAAAATCTGACCTAAAATGCAACCAAACGGTGTGTTTCAATTAGGGACTTAAACGAAAGTTTAAAAAGTTCTGGAGAGGGACTAAATTGAAAAGTTTAAAACTTGAATTAAAACTTTCATTTTAAATTTTGATTTAATCTTTTCAGCCATCCACAAATAAAATAATTAGTCTAACATTAAATATTCTCATAAAAATCAATAATTAAGAGTAATTACATTTTTTTGACAATTTTGCCCTTTTTAGCCCTAATTTTATGTTTTTACTCTTAATCACAATTTATCACAAGAAATATATTTTAAGCTCAATAAATACGACAAAACGCATTAAAAATCCCAATTTAATTATAAAAGATCATGTAAAAATATGGTTCAATCGTACAGCCAAGATTCATGTTGTCTTCCATGTTTCTCAACTCAAAAAGGCCCTCAAAAATTCAGCCACCGCCCAGCCCCTGCCCAAAGGCGTTACCGAGGACATGGAACTAAAGTTAGAGCCTGAAACGATTAAAGACACACGCAAAACCAGAGATGGCAAGTTGCAGTTGCTCATCAAGTGGAAGGACCTCCCTAAACATGAGAACACTTGGGAAAGCCGAACTGACATTAGGGCCCAATTTCCAGACTTTCACCTTGAGGACAAGGTGAATCTTGCAAAGGGGAGTAATGTTGGGTCTGACAAATATTGGGGCAAAACCTACCAGAGAAGGGGCAGGGCTTATCAGCAAATAGGCCTAGGGAGGTCCATGGCCCATATCAGATCAGATAGTACGGAAAAGGAAGGGACCACCCAAGGATAATGGTGTATCTGACAATGATCAGGTAGTGGGAGTGCGTTATATAGGAAGTAGAAAGGAAGTGACAGTTAGAGAGGAATTGTGAGGAGAGTGAGCAGGTTTCTTGAATACCTAGCTGGTTGGGTGCTATTGTTTTACTGTTCTTATTGTTTTCTTACTGTTAGCAGACTTTCAGTATAGTAGATTGCTGGTTTAAGGAAACTTTTGCGTGTATTCTCTAATTTTCCCCATTTATCAGAGGATATACAGTGAACATTTCTACATCCTGTCCTTATAATTGCTGGCTCTAACAGATGAGTAGTTCTTAAATTATGATTACATTAGATGGTGATGTCCTATTTTTTTGCATGTAATCCTATCTTTGTGGCTGTTGTTCTTCATTTCTCATAACAACCTTTATCAATAGTGGGTCAACTTTCTTAACTTCTCATTTCCTTCTGAAGTGAACAGCATATACTTCCCACTTCTGTCTTAGAAATAACAATTTCTTTTCTCTTTTGGAAAGGATTTAATAAAAAGACAGACATATAATGCTGATATGCGGTAAGTATAGGAGGGTTAAGGATGTATGGCATGTTCAGTGAATTAATATTTTACACCTCTTATTCTTTTCTGTTTTTTACCTCAGTTATATTCATTCGAAACTGAAAAGATTGATGCATCTTCTAATAACATATTGAATCAGTTATGGTGTTAACTCATTGTTGGAGGCCTTAAACTCTGAATTGGCCACCTAGGATTGACTTGGTTACATAATTGACCGGGGAATATGATTGTGAGTGCAGGACTTGTGTTGTTCATCAAGGGAATTCGTAGAAGCCAGGTTTGACTGGTGTAGACAAACAAGGGGTTATAGTAGGAGAAATAGAATTTTAGTATTCATGTGGGCAGTTCCTTCCCACTGAATACTGCAAACTTTTCTCTTTCTCTTTTGTATTAATTCCTGCTAACTTGTCATGAAATCGCATTAATTTAAATTTGTGAACTTTTTGAAATATGCTTGTTTAGGACTTAACGTTTAGCACAAAAACTTCCAGAATAGAGGCTCCTTCAGCTAACCAACTTTGAAACTATTTGAATTTTTAGGTTGCTGTCCATGTGAATTGTAACTGGATTTACTATTGATAAGGTCTACAATGCAAGTGAAATCCAGAAAGTGAACCGTTTAATCTTAAACCCATGAACTTGATGGGTCAGACTGTGGTTATTTGAGGAAGATCATGTCCATCAATTATGTTGTTATCGATGAAAAGGAAATTTTTGTATAGAGGAGGGTTAACTCTATTTTCGATCCTCTGTGTTGCTTGTTGAAATTGTTGGGTTAATGTACTCTTTAGTCACTTAAGCCCAATAAGGCTTAATTGAGACTACAGCCCAAGAACTCTATGGCCCATATGGTTTAGGGTTAGGTCTTGGGTGTAGTAGCATATAAACCTACTTTCACTTGCTTGAGGAAGAGACACGCATAAGGAGGCTCTCATCAGAAACAAACCCTAGAGGCAAACGTTCATCATCTGAACGGTTGCCCACACAACCATCTTATTCCCCTCGAGAGATAATCTGGAAGATCAATCATAAAGCGGACGAGGACTGTTCGTGGAGAGGCTTTCAGATCGCTCTTCAGATACGAGGACTGTTCGTGGAGAGGTTTTCAGATTTTTGCTTCAGATCGTTGCATCTTTCCAGGTAATCAAAACGATGAAGGTTTTAACTTTTCCTTATCGCGTGGTACGATACGCTTCCGCGTTTCTGGTGAGATTCCAACAATTGGCATCAGAGCCAAGAGCGATGAGGAAAAGAACCGAGTTTTGATATTAATTTATATTTCATGTGATTCTTTTCGAAAATTATTTTTCGAAAATATGGCATCTTTTTCTATATTTGTTATTTATTTCATGGTAGCTATTCGTTTATAATTCATATTTGGTATTAGTTTAATTTCAGTCGGTTAATCGCTCTAATCCATGGTTAGATTTTCTCGTGTATTTCTTGATTTGTAACAAGGAGGCTAATCCCATATGATTAGGTTTCCTCCTTGCTGTTTTTAATTTTATTTTGGAATTTCTATGTATTTTTTGAATTTCTGTAAAAGTTGGAGATCAAGAAACTGCGAAGAAGATGAGATGACTTCGGTTGAAGGCGTGGCAGAAGTGACGGTTAGGTTTCCTCTTGTGTGTCCTAGGGTTTCTAGCTAAAGTATGAGTCTTTGGGCTTTTGGGCCCATAGATACCCTAAATGTGCTAGAGACAGATACTATGGACTGGACAAAAGAGGAATTCCAAAGTTGTATTTTTTTTATTCTTATTTTTTTAGGAAAGCCATGGATTAAAGTTATTTGTTTAATTATTTAATGCTTTTGTTAAATTGTATGAATTATATTTGCGATTAATATGATGTTGGTAAATAACATGTCATATAGAATAGGAAGGTGCCATATTGTTGCATAATCACATGTCATAATTGCATAGCAGCTATTATGCCTTGAATCGACTAGTATGATAGTTATTATGCGAGATTATTTAGATTGCTCACTACGTTAATTGTCAATTATTATGATTTTAAATTAAAATCTAGAATAATAATTGGATTGATTGATTGTGGAATTAAAATCTACACATTAATTATCAATTATTATGATTTTAAATTAAAATCTAGAATAATAATTGGATTAATTGATTGTGTAATTAAAATCTAGACATTAATTGTCAATTATTATGATTTTAAATTAAAATCTAGAATAATAATTGGATTAATTGATTGTGGAATTAAAATCTACACATTAATTATCAATTATTATGATTTTAAGTTTTAAAATCTAGAATAATAATTGGATTAATTAATTGTGGAATTAAAATCTAGACATTAATTATCAATTATTATGATTTTAAATTAAAATCTAGAATAATAATTGGATTAATTAATTGTGGGATTAGAATCTAGACATTAATTATCAATTATTATGATTTTAAATTAAAATCTAGGATAATAATTGGATTAATTAATTGTAAGATTAGAATCTAGACATTAATAATCAATTATTATGATTTTAAATTGAAATCTAGAATAATAATTGTGGAATTAAAATCTAGACAAATAATCCAACAAATTTCCAAAGAGAATTGTATCTTTTGGAGTAATTTGTGGGTTATTTAAAATGGTCATGTGATGCACACTCTACCAAAACATGACTAGTTTTTAGATACCTAATAATTTACTCTAAATTGAACAAATTTTTGGAAATTGAAAATTCTAAATTTAAAATATTGAATGGGTGAAGGTTTTAAATTAAGCATTTAATTTTAAAACCTACGGGCCTCAATTGTGGGTTTATTAGTGAAATGGTTATCTCTGAAGCCCCATCGAATAAGGATAATTGGATTTCGCTAGATTAAACCCTAATATTTTCAAAATTTTAGTGAAGTTTTGTACGACCCATCGTCGGCAACACTTAGACACTAAAGATAATTTTGAAAGTAAACAATGGTTAAATACATTCAACTTTGGTAAAATTGTTAACCCTCCCATCGAGGCTTTGGCAATGGAACTAAAGGCCCAAATTAACAATATTAGTTTTACAAGAATCTTGCCCATCGTAAGCCTTGTAAAGATAACTAATGGATTGTTAAACAATAAACGAATAGTAGTTATTAGAATCTACTAGCGCTATATCTGTTTGTTGTTAATTATAGTTCGTAATTAGTGTGCTTTTTCCTTATTTTCAGAAAAATGTCTTCATTCAATCCTTTAGCTACAATCTTGAGCCAAAAACCTATGGATGGTACAAACTACAAACAATGGAAAACTAATTTGGATATTGTTCTTCAATATGAAAAGCTCAACTTTGTTCTTACTACCCCTATACCAGCGCAGCCTGCTACAGACGCGTCTGATGCAATTCGGACTCAATTTCAGCAGGAGAAGGAAAGATGGGAGAAGGAAAATGTGTCAATTCGTTGCTACATTTTGGCCAGTCTCGCCAATCACCTTCAGGAGCAAGTGAGCATGATTGAGAGTGGAGCAACAATGCTCCAAACTCTTGATGGCATGTTTGCTACGCCTAGTAGCTCTGCTAGGCAAAATGCGCTGAATTCAGTTACCAAGACAGTGATGTCTGGAGGAAGTGTGCAGGATCATTGTCTAACAATGATAGCGAACTTCAAGAAGGCTGATGACCATGGTATCAAGTTTGAACAAGAAGTAAAAGTTGACCTTCTCTTACAATCACTACTTGAGTACTTCAATCAATTCAAGATGAATTATAATATGAACAAGATGAATCTTGACCTCACTCAACTGATGCACGAGCTTGAGAGTGTTGAACAGTCTCTAGTCAAGCAGGGAAGTGCATTTTTTGCTGGTGAAAGTTCTGTGAAACCTAAGGGGAAACTGAAGGGAAAGAACAAGAACAAGAAAAAGAAGAAATCAGGTACTCCAGTTGCCAAAACAGTTGCAATGAAGCAGCCAAAAGGCAAGTGCTTCAAGTGCGGACAAAAGGAGCATTGGAAGAAAAATTGCCCACGTATGAATAAACCAGGTATGGGTGATTTACATGTAATTGAGGCTTGTTTAGTGGAGAATCACGATGATAAATGGATCGTTGATTCAGGAGCCACTAACCATGTTTGTTACTCTTTACAGTGGTTCAAACATAGCTTGCCTGTAAGTAAAGGACAAAGAGATTTGAAGCTTGGAACTGGGGAGCTTGTGTCTGCACTAGCAATGGGACAAGTTATTTTATCTTTTGATAATTGCAGGACTTTGGTATTAGAAGACTGTTTATTTATTCCAGATTTTAAGAGGAATTTAATTTCTGTTAGTTGTTTGGATAAACATGGTTTGACAGTTCAATTTAATTCCTCAGTTTCAATAAGAAGTTCATCTTCTTTTATTTGTTCTGGTGTAAAGCTCAATGGTCTTTATTTCCTTAATCCTGTTCCCCGTGAACTTAATCATGTTGAATTAAAAGATGTTGAGCATATTAATTCATCAAAGAAAAGAAAAGTTTCCAATGAAACTTATCTTTGGCATTTGAGATTGGGTCATATTAACTCTAATACGATATAAGGTTTGGTCAAAAGTGGAATTTTGAAATCCCTGAACTTTGAACCGATACCAGTATGTGAATCCTATTTAGAGGATAAAATGACCAAGAGATCTTTCAAGGCCAAGGGAAAACGTGCCACACTTCAGCTGGAATTGGTACATACTGATGTATGTGGACCAATAAATGTCCAAGCCAGAGGCGGGTATCAGTATTTCATCACATTTATTGATGATTACTCTAGATTTGAACATGTGTATCTGATGCATCACAAGTCTGAAGCTTTTGGAAAATTCCAAGAGTTCAAGGCTGAGGCAGAAAAGCATCTAGGTGTTCAAATTAAGACTCTTCGACCTGATCGAAGGGGTGAATACCTATCTGGAGAGTTCAGGTCTTACCTGACCAAAGAGGGGATAGTTTCACAATTATCTTCTCCAAGGACACCTTAGCAGAATGGAGTTGCTGAAAGGAGAAATAGAACCCTTTTAGAAATGACAAGATCTATGCTCAGTTATTCATCTCTTTCTGATTCATTCTGGGGATATGCCTTAGAAATAGCTATGTATCTATTGAACTTAGCTCCGTCCAAGTCGGTTTCAAAGACACCAATAGAATTATGCAAAGGGTGTAAGCCCACCATGAACCATATTCGGATTTGGGGTGCTTCGGCACATGTCTTGCAATAGAAACCAGATAAGATGGACTCGCGTACTGAAGTATGCATATTTATAGGCTATCCTAAAGGAACCAAAGGTTAGTTGTTTTATAGTCCAAAAGAAAAGAAGGTCATAGTGAGCACTCACGCGACTTTCTTAGAGGAGGACTATATGACAAATTATAAGCCAAGGAGTAAGGTTATTCTTGATGAGCTAGTCTCAGATCAAGTTTCACCACAACCTCAAGGGGTTCCAGCTTTTGTTCCTGTGGTTGTTCAAAGAGGGGAAAATGTACCTAAACATACACAGGAACTAGAGACAGAACCAGAAGTTCAGCATAATGATGAAGTTCAACATGATGATGAACTTAATGAAGAACAAAATCATGAATTGGTTAATCCACTTAATGAGGGTCCTCATCTAGAAATTGTTAACCCACAAAATGTGGACCCCCTGTAGATGCACAACATCAAGTGCGACAAAGTCGTAGTTGGAGATTGATTCGTAAACTTGCAAGATATCTCTTGTTGGATGAGTCAAATCAGGATGTCATCATTGATGAAGATGGTGATCCCACAAGTTATGACGAAGCACTAGGAGATGTTGATACTCAGGAATGGCTTGAGGCTATGAATCGTGAAATGGGTTCTATGTATTCCAACTCAGTTTGGTCTCTTGTAGATGCACCTAAAGGGGTAAGACCTACTGGGTGTAAGTGGATTTACAAGAAAAAGAGAGGATCGAAGGGAAGGTTGAAACCTTCAAAGCTAGATTGGTGGCGAAAGGGTACTCCCAAAAGGAAGGTGTGGATTATGATGAAACTTTTTCGCCGGATGCCATGCTCAAGTCCATCTGGATTCTCTTAGCTGTTGCAGAAAATCTTGATTATGAGATTTGGCAAATGGATGTCAAAACTACTTTTCTAAATGGAAATTTGGAAGAGGAAATCTATATGCAGCAACCAAAAGGGTTTATAGCCAAAGGGCAAGAAGAAATGGTATGCAAGTTGCAAAGGTCCATTTAGGACTTAAGCAAGTGTCCAGATCATGGAACATCAGATTTGATCAAGCCATTGAGTCTTATGGTTTTGAGAAAAGTCCTGATGAGTCGTGTGTGTATAAAAGGATCCAAGGTAATGCGGTATCTTTTCTAATACTTTATGTGGATGATATACTCCTTATCGGAAATGATACAGAAATATTGTTAGGCATAAAAACCTGGCTGAGCAAGCATTTTGATATGAAGGACCTGGGGGAAGCCAAATATATTCTTCGTATTAAACTCTTGCGAGACCAGAAGAATAGGGTTTTGGCATTATCCCAGGCTAAGTACATTGACAAAATACTTGCCAGGTTTAGCATGGAGAATTCCAAGAGGGGAATTATACCCTTCAGGCATGGGATTCATCTCTCTAAGAAGCAATCTACTAAAACTCTTGAGTAGAGAGAACGCATGAGTAGGATATATACCTTATGCTTCAGCAGTAGGTAGTCTCATGTATGCTATGCTATGTACCAAACCAGATATCTACTATGCAGTGGGAGTAGTAAGCCGATACCAATCTGATCCTGGAGAGGAACACTAGGTAACGGTTAAACATATACTCAAGTACCTACGGAGAACAAGAGATTATATGTTGGTCTATTCGAGTGGGAGTCTTGAAACCATTGGTTATACGGACTCAGATTTCCAAAGAGATATTGACTCAAGTAAGTTCACCTCGGGATATGTGTACACCCTTAATGGCGGTGCCATTTGTTGGAGAAGTGTAAAACACATAGAGAGGAAGTACCACTTGATCCGAGAAATAGTTAAAAGAGGAGATACATTGGTAGCAAAGATAGCATCAGACGAGAACCTTGCTGACTCTTTTACTAAGAGTTTGCCTGAACGTGTGTTCGAGAGGCATGTTTCATCTATGGGTCTTAGGAGGATTCCAAATTTGCTATAGCTTTAGGAAGTTGTTATTTCACTTTGTTATTTTGTGCTTTTTAAGCTAGACATTATGACATTACATTTTTTTTTCCTAAAAGTTAATAAATGAGGTGTTTTTCATTTATTTCGCACACTATATACAAACTCTAAGGTCCGGATCAATTGTGGAGTATATGATCATATGAATACGTTCATAGAGGACATGGTCATAGGTTCTCACAATTGATGAATTGGTTCACAGCTATTAAATTAAGTTGGACACTTTATTTAGGCTGCAATATTTTATGAAATGGTTTTGTCCGAATCATTATAAAATATTGGTGTGAGTTAATACTTACATTGAATGGATCAAGGAGAGATTTGATTAAGGTTGTTCTTTCTGTCATAAGGAATCAAATATCCAAATAACTATAGTCATGTAGTTGCTCTTAATCTTGAGTTTATTTTAAATAGGTAGTCGAATAGTTTTCATTCTTTGATTTACTAACGGGTGAGGTTTGATCTATATGACAGCCAACAACTCGGTATTTTGGGATTGAGACTGTTTGGTTATCGGTGTTTATGAGATAAACAACATGGAATTTATAAGAAATGTCCCCTTGATATGTTTCGGTACTTGGATATTGAAGACACTGGCCAGTGCATGTAATCCATTAGAGAAACTATCAAAGTCAAGGGAATAAATAATTGATTGGGTTACAGAAAACTAGTCAATCAAGTTATAGACATTTTATAAAGGGGTAATGCATATTCCTGTTATAAGTGTCATTATTCTTGGAGATCACATTCAGGCTTTTAGTGGAGTAGCACCAAACTAGATCACATTTGATTGAATATATTTTGTTGCACTGGATCTGGCTTTACTTGTATCCAGATATTGTACCTATTTTTAGTAGTATTAATATAAATATCTTTCCGATAAAAAAAGTTAGAAGTAAATTAATTATATGTATGCTGTGCATTTTGTATATTTACTATGCATTGCTGTAGTGAGTTGTCTGATTGTTATTATTGTATTCTAGAATAATCTGTAAGGACACATGTCACAATATAATTGGTTACTGTCGCTATAAATAGAAATGTACAGGTTCTAGATGAATTATTTGAGCAATTCATTATCCCATTATTCTTGTCTTGGTATTAGAGCCACAAAGCTAGAAATGGCATCTTCTGGGAGTTTTACCAGCCAATCAATCTCAACCACCACCACAACCCTGTCTGAAAACCCTAACCCTAATTTTTCAACTGTTCACACTCAATCCTCCTCAGCCGTGCAAACTCAGCCTTTCCTTCAGGACTCCACTGTCACCAAAGTCACATCATCGGACCCACATGTCGCCTTCTCCATTCCAACCTCTTTCCCTTTCCAGTCGACAGCTTTCTTTGCACCTCATCACTATCCGTCTTTTCCACATTTTTCCTCCACCGTTCCCTCCTCCTTCTCGACCTCAACTTTTCCATCGAACAACCCTCGCACCTCCGTCGTTCCGATCTCCACCTACATCCCTTCCACACCGTTGTTGTCCCCATCGGCTTTTCATTTTCCTGGCTACTCTTCCTTTTCCAGTTTCCCTTCCGGCTCTCATCTCTCCCCTCTGGTGGCCACTCGATCTACCCTGCTTCTGAGTTCTCTCAACCAAGGCAGTCCCGTCAAGCTGGACGGCAACAATTTCTTGACATAGGAATCAACCATCATGCCCATTATTAGAGGCCATAGACTCGACAGCCATGTCCTCGGTACAAAGGCAGTCCCACCGGAATATGTTCTTGACTCAAATGAGCAGGTGTGCCCAAACCCTCTCTATGAAGATTGGCTAGCTACAGATCAAATCCTGCTTGGGTGGTTATTCAGTACGATGACGGTGAACATACCCTCTCAGATGACTTCTTGCAAAACCTCCTCTGCTTTTTGGAAGGCAGTGACTGAGTTCGTTGGAGCCAATACGAAATCACGGATCACTTTTCTGAAAAGTGAATTTCATCATCTCAAGAAAGGGTCTCTGAAGATGCGAGACTACCTAGCCAAGATGAAATCCCTATCCGACAATCTGACTCTAGCTGGCTGTCCCTTGTCTTCGACTGATCTTGTGACTCAAAAGTTAGCTGGGTTAGACATTGAATATACCCCCATTGTTGTGATCCTTATGGAGAAGACACTCTGACTTGGGCAGAGCTTCAGTCGAAGTTATTGACCTTTGAGTCTCGACTGGAACAGCTTAATCATTCCTCAACCACCAACTTCTCTAATGCTTTTGCCAATCTTACTTTCCAATCTCCCCTTCCTCCAAATCAGAACCGAGATATCCATTGTTCTCCTTTCGGACGTGGCCGTGGAGATAGGAGAGGCAGAGGTCGAGGCAACCGAGGAGGCTCTGGTGGAAGAGGAAGTTCGAATCACAGTCCCTACGACAAGAATGACAAAATCTGGTGTCATCTGTGTGATAAGCCAGGCTATGAGGTTTCTGATTGCTTTTGTCGGTTTGATAGAAATTTCAAGAGTCCTCAGAGACAGGACACTGCATCAGCCTACATAGCCACCCCTGACACTACCGTTGATCTAGCTTGGTACCTTGATATCGGAGCTACTCATCATGTGACCAAAGCTCCTGAGAATGTCGGACCTGACATCAACTCATGTATAAACTCTATCTATGTTGGTAATGGCAACTCTGTGAATGTCACTGGTACTGGTAATGCAAAAATCATTTGTGATAATTCCTCTAGCTCTAAGACCTTGAATTTGAATGAAGTCCTTGTGGCACCTAGAATGGCTAAGCAACTGATCAGTGGTTTTAAGCTTACTAGTGATAATCGTGATGTGTTTGTTGAAATTCACTCATATGGTTGTTTTGTGAAGGACAAGAAGAGGCATAATGTTCTACTTCAAGGCAAATCTACCAAGGGACACACTCCAAGGCTATACAGAATTGACAATCCAGTAGTTCCTGAGAAGCACTCTGCTGCTGCATTAGTTTCTTTTTCAAACAATAGTCCTAGCACTAGTACTGAATTATCTACTATAGAATCTTGGCATAGGAAACTTGGTCATCCAAGTAAAGATATTTTACACAGAATTCTCCTAGATTGTAATGTTTCACTTAGTTCTAATGAAATACTTGATTTTTGTGATTCATGTCAACTTGGCAAGTCCCATAGACTTCCCTTTTCAGTTTCACAGTCCCATGCTTCTCATGTATTAGAATTGGTTCATACCGATCTTTGGGGACCATATCCTATTAAATATGTTGAGGGCTATAGATATTATATCAGTTTTTTGGATGATTACAGCAGATACACCTAGGCTTATCCTCTGAAAAACAAAGGGGATGCTCTCTCGGCTTTCAAGGTTTTTAAGAACATGGTTGAGAACCTTTTTGACAAGAAAATTAAAACACTTCAGAGTGACAAGGGTGGTGAGTTTCAGAGTTTTCAATCTTTACTTGATGAAAATGGGATTATTTTTAAACATTCTTGCCCACACACATCAGCCCAAAATGGTAGAGTCAAGCGTAAACACCGTCATATCGTTGAAACTAGTCTCACCCTTTTGGCTCATGCACACATGCTTATATCTTATTGGTGGGAGGCGTTCTCCACTGGTATACATCTTATTAACTGAATGCCAACTGCTATTTTGTCATATATGTCTCCCTTTGAAAGTCTGTACAAGAAGAAACCAGACTATAAGAATCTAAAAATTTTTGGGTGTGCGTGTTTTACATGTCTCCGACCTTACAATCAGTACAAGCTCCAATTTCATAGCACTAAGTGCATTTTTCTTGGGTACAGCAGCTCACACAAAGGCTTTAAATGCCTTAGTTCTACAGGAAGGGTTTATATTTCACGTCATGTTGTCTTTAATGAGAATGACTACCCCTTTACTAATCACTTTCTGGTTTTTCAGAAACCTATCACTTTCTCAAGCATCTCACCATGCATCAATGAATTTTTGTCTACAGGGAATTCTACTGTTTCAACCTCAGTTGTCTCTCACCCCTGTTCTGGTGCATCTCAATCTACTGCTCAGAATCTATGTTCTGCACCTCCCGCCTCTACCTTAGATCAGATTTATACTACTGTCACTCATGATTCTGTTGATTCTAATCATGATGTTTCTAGTGATCTTGCTGTTACTCATGATTCTGCTGATTCTAATCATGATATTCCTAGTGATCATGCTTCTGTCCATGCTCTTCCACTGCCATCAGGTGCTACTACCTTGCACCCTACTGTTTCAGATTCAGAATCAGGTCCTCTGTCTCCCCTTCCTGTTTCACCAACGGTCCCCTTGGCAGCTTCCACTTCAGTTTCTGCTTGAAAATTTTGGTTTCACAAAGATATGTGAAACCTCGAGGTTTGGCAAGAAACCTCGAGGTTTTGGCCTTTCAGAGAAAAACTAGCGTAAAACTAAGTTTTCTCTGAAAGGCCAAAACCTCGAGGTTTCTTGCCAAACCTCGAGGTTTCATATATCTTTGTGAAACCAGAATTTTCAAGTTAAAAACACAGAACCTTGAGGATTCCTCTGTAAGGTCAAACCTCGAGGTTTCCAAGCAAACCTCGAGGTTTGCTCTTATAGTGAGTTTTTCATCAATTTAGAGCAAAACCTCATGCTTTGTTTACAATCATTGGAAATCATCAAAACCCTTAGAGGACTAACATCTGTGGCATCTAATTCTCATCCCATGCAGACACGGAGCAAACATGGCATCTCCAAACCTAAAACTCCTTATGTGGGTTTGACTTTTACGTCTGAATGCACTCTTAAGACAGCAAAATAGGCTCTTAAATCCCCTCTCTAGCGGCAAGCAATGGTAGAAGAGTTTGATGCTCTCACTCGAAACTCCACTTAGACTCTTGTTCCTCGCCCCCCTAACCAAAATGTTGTTGACTGCAAATGGATTTTCAAATCCAAGTATGGTTCTGATGGTACTCTCACTAAGCGAAAGGCATGACTTATGGCAAAAGGTTTTCAATAAACAGAAGGTATTGACTTTTCTGAGACTTTTAGTCCTATCATTAAGGCATCTACCATTCGAATCATCTTAACCATTGCTATTGCCTTGAATTGGAGTATTAAGCAACTTGACATCAATAATGCCTTTCTTAATGGTTTCTTGAATGAACCTGTTTTTATGCACCAACCTGAAGGTTTCACTAATCCCTCTCAACCTGCTGTTGTTTGTAAACTTTCTAAGGCCCTCTAAGGTTTAAAACAAGCTCCACGAGCTTGGTTTGACAGGCTTCGTAGTGTTCTCTTAGCTTGGGGTTTCACCAACTCAAAGAGTGATGTCTCTCTATTTGTATATTCTGATAAGTTTCAGATTTTGATGATATTAATTTATGTTGATGACATAATTGTCACTAGAAGTAATTCTTACAGCTTGAGATGTTTCACTACCAGACTGCATTGTATTTTCTCTTTGAAAGATCTTGGTTCACTTCACTATTTTCTGGGTATTGAAGTTCATCGGGACACGTTTGGTCTTTATCTGTCAGAGGGCAAATATATCTGTGATTTATTAGACAGGTTTCATATGACATCTGCTTCTCCTTGCCATACACCCATGACTGCCAATAAATCCTTGTCTGTCCATTCTGGTGAACTCCTCACCAATCCCTCTGAATATCGAAGTGCTGTTGGGGCTTTACAATACCTATGTAATACACGGCCAGACATTAGTTTCAGCATTGGCAAGTTGAGCCAATTTCTCTCACGCCCTACTACTGAACACTGGAAGGCAGTCAAGAGAGTTCTAAGATATCTCCATAGGACAATCCATTACAGTTTACACATTAAACCGTCGAACATTCTTGATTTGACTGCGTATTCTAATGCTGATTGGGCTTCATGTCCTGATGATAGGAGATCAGTTGGCATCTTTTGTGTCTTTCTTGGAGATTCACTTGTCACTTGGTCCTCTAAGAAACAACCAGTTGTTTCTAGGTCCAGCTGTGAATCTGAATATAGATCATTGGCCAACACAACTTCAGAATTGAGCTAGATCATATCTCTATTATCCGAACTCAGCCTACGATTGAGATGTATACCAACCATATGGTGTGATAACACTAGTGCAGCAGCCCTTGCTTCCAATCCTGTGCACCATGCGAGAACCAAACACATTGAGATTAACATACACATTGTGAGAGATCAGGTACTGCCCAAGAAACTTCAAATACAGTATGTTCTGACTGAATTCCAGCTTGCTGATTGTCTTACCAAGCCTTTGAGTCATGCACGTTTTTGGTTCCTCAGAGACAAGCTTGGTATTACTGTTTCTCCAATGAAACAACTTCAACAAAGTCAGACTCTTACAAGAACACCTAGGAAGGGAAAGGAGAAGAAGAAGAGAGTTCTAAGTAAATGAGAGAGTTAGAAGTAAATTAATTATATGTATGCTGTGTGTTTTGTATATTCACTATGCATTGCTGTAGTGAGTTGTCTGATTGTTATTATTGTATTCTAGAATAATCTATAAGGACACATGTCACAATGTAATTGGTTACTGTTGCTATAAATAGAAATGTACAGGCTCTAGATGAATTATCTGAGCAATTCATTATCCCATTATTCTTGTCTAAAAAAAAAAAAGAAACAACAAATTAATAAAAGAATACATCACCTTCAAACTACCACAACACAAACCGGGTGCCTCCATTGTCGAAACTATGTCCTCTTCATGGCATATCCCACACCAACTAAATTACTTCATCCGGCCTTAAATATAAGACCATTTAACTTTTTTTTAGAAATATTAAGAAAGCTAAATAAATTATTTAATCATAAAATATGTTTTGTATGATTAAATTATATATTAGTTTACAAGTCAAACAAATTAGTTGGAAGAAAAATTGATCAATATAAATACTTTAAAATAATTTAATTAGCTTCCTTAATATTCCTAAAAAGTTTAACTAGATTTTATATTTAGGACTGGAGGTAATACAATTTAGTTAATTTAATATAGTTCATTAGATGGTTTTAACTATTGAGTTTTAATATTTTTTTTTTTTAAAAAAAAAGTTGCATAAATAGGGCTAGCTAGTCAACATATCACTCCATATGTGTTTGGGGCAATCACCTAAAGTTTCGTTTGTTGTGAAGGTTAATTAAGTACCCAAACCCACAAACAAAAACCCTCCTAGACAATAGGGCTGGATTCATTTTTTTTTTTTTTAAATATATAACTTGAGCGTTACTATGTATCATTAATTATTAAGAAGCGGGAAACAAATAAAGATATGAGTATGACTACTGTGAATTAATGAAGGGACTGACTCCAAAGATAAGATCAGCGAAACCATACAAATCATACACTGAACATAGAACTATAGTATCGTTAACACATATCCAGGGATAAGATCGAAGCGTGTTAAGCATTGTTTTTAAGAGGGTTACTATATGTTGCTAAAAAGAGAGTGATTTTTATTGAAACAGAGAGAAATAGGAGAAGGAGGAGGAAGGAAGCAAGGGAAGAGGGTCACACATTCACACATGGTCGTGTCGTGGGGGCTGCGAAGAAGATTGATAGAAAGGAAACGAGAAAAAGCGGGTGTCATCAACAAACATACAGTGAGATTACTTTAATTAACTAGTAATATGCGTTCTAAGGTTAATGGATTTTTTAATCTTTACAGCCTTTCTTCTGACGTTGCTTTAGGCTTGAACTTCAAGGATGCTAATTTGGTTCAAAATGGTGGTGGTTTAAATGAGTTGAAAGTATTGGTGGCTTGGTTAATAAGGAAGGCATGGGAGGATCTATCCTAGATCCAGTAATACGGGCTCAACCCGTAATCCACGGGTTTTGGTAGGGTTAAAGTTTGGGTTTTCTTAGTCCGCAAAAGTACGGGCCTTAGAAGCCCGACCTGCATGGCCAGCCGGTTAGCCCCCACATTTTTTGTTTCTTTTTTTTTTTACTAAAAAAAAAGATAATTTAAAAAATCCTTAATTCACACACTCCCACTTGGTACCTTCAAATCTCAAAAAGAAAAAAAATCTCAACCTTATTCCTTCTTTAAACTAAATTATTATATTTTGATTGCTTCAAGGTGATTTGATTTTTATTATTATTATTTATTTATTTTTGCAAGCAAACTTTAACAAATTCGATAATTTTATCTCATGAATTATGAATTATGTTTATGAATTTTTATAAGTGAAATGATTGATGCCAGAAACACAAATTTGATGACTCATATATATATATATATATATATATATATATATATATAATATATATATATCAGACTTTCAGCTGTCTTAAAAAAACATGAAAAAAATATATATATATTTAAAAAACACAAGCTGGCCTGCCAACCCACACATGCAGGTTAGGGTTGACATTTTGCTAGCTTGCGAAAGTGTGGGCTGTCAGGCCTACTCTGCATGGCTCACGGGTTGGTACAGGCCAGCCCGCATTCCCGACGCGAATCTATGCTCTAGTGAGGTTGAATTGAATTGAAGCATAGTGAAATTGCTGTTAGAAAAATCACCTCTTGTTGTGCCTGTGTTCTGATTGTAATCTAGATGCTACGACCCTTGTTTCATGTGCAGAAGTTGTTGCTAAAGGATGCTCTATAGATTCTCCTTAGGCTTTATTGTTTGGATTTATCTCTTTTCTATCTTGTTTATTTAGTTGTTTTATGTTTGATTGCGCCTGTTCTGGGTTTCTTTTTTTTTTTTTCCATATGTTTGTTTAGTTCTATCATTTTAGCCCAATGTCTCCTGTAATTATGGTTTCATGTTTAATTCATGTTTAATTACTAAAGCAGATCCCATCCACGCTGTGCGCGGCAAATCCTTTACCCCTATTCCACCCAAAGCCTTGGTCCCTTATACCAACTCTACCCCCAGTCCCTCATCCACCATGGGCACGACGTGTAAAACTAACCTTCCACCATTATTACTTACCCCATCAACTCCACCCATTAAATGCATGACGTCCGCTGAAATGCAACTCTACCGAGATAAGGGCTTGTGTTATACATGCGATGCTAAATTTTCTCCCTCCCATCGGTGTCCTAATCGCCAACTGATGATGCTTCTCTGGGATGACGATGACTCTGTGCATATGGGGGAACCTCCGGTCAATGATGGGGCTACTAGCCTTCCAGACGCTACACTCCATCACTTGTCCTTGCATGCACTACGTGGCACTACGGGGGCCGCGACAATTCACTTTACTGGGACCATTTTAGGCACGACAGTACAAATATTGCTGGACGGTGGCAATTCAAATAATTTTATTCATCCCCGTGTGGTGGCACACCTGACTTTGCCTCGCGAACCCGCCCCTGTCATTCACATTTTGGGTGGCATTGGCCTTATGCTGACGACTGATGAACTAGTTCGCAATGTACCAGTCAAAATTGGCACGCATACCTTGTCACTAACTTTTTTTATTCTTCCCATTGCAGGCGTCGATGTGATACTGGGTGCCGACTGGTTGGAAACATTGGGCTCGCATGTGGCTGACTATAGCACTTCGACCACCAGGTTCCTGGAGGATGGAAAATTTGTTACCCTCACGGGGTACTGAGGATCTTCAGTGCGCCAAGTTACTTGCCATCACCTCATGCGATTACATCAGACAGATTCTGTGGCCTATGTCTTTATACTTGAACCGGTTCCTCCACCGCACTCTGTTTCTCATTCGTGGCCAGATGTACCTGAGGATCTTCTACGGGTCCTCCACCGTTACTCTATGGTTTTTTACCAACCCCATGGGTTGCCACCCGCCCGGGGTCATGAACACCATATCACTCTTCTATCGGAGACACAAACTGTGAACGTTCGTCCCTACCGATATCCAGTTAGCCAAAAAACAGAGATCGAACGACTTGTTTCAGAGCTTCTTGCCGATGGGCTGATTCAACCAAGCTGCAGCCCTTTCTTCGCACCCGTTCTACTGGTTAAGAAGAAAGACGGCACGTGGCATTTCTGTGTCGACTTTGAACGCGGTTACTGTCAAGGACGCTTTCCCTATGCCTATCGTCGATGAACTCATTGATGAGCTGTTTGGCTCCGTGTTCTATACTAAGTTGGACCTTCGGTCAGGCTATCATTAGATTCTCATGTGCGAGGCCGATCGCTCCAAGACAGCATTTCGCACTCATTTTGGTCTCTATGAATGGCTTGTTATGCCTTTCAGACTCACCAATGCCCCCACAACATTTCAAGCTCTTATTAATACCGTCTTTCAGCCCTTCTTGCGTAAATTCGTCCTTATATTTTTTTGACGATATTCTGATTTATAGTACCAGCTGGGAGTTACATCTGGACCATGTTGCTCAGGTTTTAGACTATCTCTCCAAGCATTAGCTGTTTGCCAAATTATCGAAGTGCTCCTTCGGGCAAAGACGTGTAGAGTATCTCGGCCATATTGTGTCGTCACGAGGCATTGAAATGGACCACTCCAAACTCCATTCCATTGCTTACTGGCCTATTCCACACAATGTAAAGCAACTCAAAGGTTTTTTGGGGATCATTGGCTATTACCGACGTTTTATACGTCGTTATGCACAGCTAACCGGATCTTTGACTGATTTACTTCGCAAAGATGCCTTTCAATGGTCCCTCGCCTGCAAGCTCAGTCAATTTATGTCCGTGAACTGTACGCCATTACTGAGGCAGTCTCGAAATTTCGCCATTATTTGTTTGGCAACCACTTTATCATCTGTACCGATCATGCTAGTCTCAAGCACCTCAATGAACAAACCATACATACTCCGGAGCAAGAGGCCTATCTCCCAAAACTCATGGGGTATCGATTCTCCATTGAATATAAGCCTGGTCGAACCAATATCGTCGCTGATGCTCTGTCGCGTGTGGACTGTATGTCGTTGACCTCGCTCGGTCCTTCTTTTATGGACTACTCGCTCCTTCTTGTATGGACTACGTATATGCCCAAGTACACGCCTCGGCTTACCTCTCACATCTCAAAGACAAGGTTGCTACAGCTTCGGAATCACTGTCTGCCTACAACATTTGCCACCAGGATTTGTATTGGCATAATAGATTGGTCATTCCACATGATGATATCGATCTAGTTCAACGTATTCTCCATGAATTCCACTCGTCTGCTCTCGGTGGCCATGCGGGATTCCATCGCACGTTTCATCGGATTGCTCACCTGTTTTTTTGGCACAATATGCGACGCACTGTTCGCTTATATGTGCGTAATTGCTCGATTTGTCAGCAAGCCAAATTATCTCATCTTCATCCATCTAGTTTACTTAATCCATTACCTATTCCTGATCGCATTTGGGAGGATGTGGCTATGGACTTTATCACTGGCTTACCTGTGATTAAAGGACAATCCGTTATTATGGTTGTGATTGACCGGCTTTCCAAATATGCTCATTTTGCTGCTTTGCCAGCTCATTATTCTAGTGCCACGGTCGCTGAGTCTTTTTTACAAAATGTCGTTCGTTTGCATGGCCTTCCCAAGTCTATTGTTTCAGATCGTGACAAGGCTTTCACCAGCTCCTTTTGGCGTCATTTAATGAAGTTACAGGGTACTCAACTTTGTCTGAGTTCCGCTTACTACCCCCAAACAGACGGCCAATCCAAGGCTCTTAATAAATGCCTTGAACTGTATCTCCGGTGTTTTGTCTACGACAATCCTCGTCGCTGGTTAGCCTATCTACCATGGGCTAAGTTTTGGTATAATTCTGCTTTTCATTCGTCCAGTGGGATGGTACCTTTAAAGGTCGTCTACGGTCGAGACCCACCCTCTATTTTACGTCATGCTTCTGAGGCTAATACACCTACTGATATTGACGTTCAGCTACGTCAATGCGATGATATTCTCGCTTTACTAAAAAAAAAAATTTTACAACAGGCCCAGCATCGCCAGAAATTTTATGCGAATAAGAAACACACAGATGTTGTTTTTCAGCTCCATGATTGGGTCTTGGTGAAGCTCCAGCCCTATCGCCAACACTCTGTTCATCTCCGAAAATACCACAAGCTCTCTATGCAGTATTTCGGCCCCTTTGAGGTTGTTGAATGCATTGGTCAGGCTGCTTATCGTCTTGCTCTCCCCGCCCATGCTCGCATCCACCCAGTGTTTCATGTCTTGGTACTTAAGCCATTTCATGGTGATCAACGTGATGCTCTGTTTTTTCCGTTACCGTAACAAACACTTCCCGAAGGTCCCCTTTGTACACCTGTTGAGGTTCTCGAACATCGTACCATTCGTCAACAAGGCTTAGCAATCCCTCAGTCTTTAGTCCGTTGGACTGGCTATCCTGACCCAACGTGGGAAGATACAGAGACGCTAGCTGGCTTGTATCCTTACCTGAACCTTGAGGACAAGGTTCTGTCTCAGCGAGGGGGTATTGTAATGGATCAAGATACATTGGGCTTGGATCATAGGCAGCAGAGCCCAAACCAAATACCAGCTCAGATTAGGCGAAGCACGCGGATGAAAAAGAAGCCCTGGAAACTGCGTGAATTAGGAGAGGAGTGAAGATAAAAGCAGAAGTTTGTTACGAAATGGGGTGTGAAATGTATTGAGTGGACTCTCTCTCTTCTCCGCGTCTTCCATTCCTCTGATCTCTGACATATTCCTTTTCTGTTATAGGACTAGCAGTTCTCTATCCTTTCCTTTTCTGTATTTCAGCACAATCTTTCTGAATTTTAGTACCATTTACGATTGTAAGCTTTGAGACTATTTGGCAATAGAAATACATATTCAGAGCATATTATTAGACCATCACAGATGATGATTCAGTTTCTTACTTTACAAAGTGAACCATCCTTAATCAAGATGTTTGGATGATTTTGAGAACGTACAGCCTCTATATTGTTATAAATATCAGATGTGCCAATTGGCATTTCATAACGTTCCCATAATTCTGAGGTCTCAAGTTTTCTTCATTACATACCGGCTGTAAGAATGATATCTTGGATCGTAAAACTGGCTGCAACGGTGGTAACTGTGGTGTTGGTGGTCGGAAATGTCGTGAGTACGGTAAATACGGTGCTGGAAGTGATGGACGCTGCCGAGAAACTGAAGCAAAATATGGAGAAAAAGGCTGAAGCAGGCTAAAGTTTTTCATGGTTGTGAAATAAATTAATTGTGTGGATCTTTTATATTTTGCGTTTCAGTTATTTTGCGTTTACACTCTACACCGCCATGTCTCTCACTCTCCAAGCCCTTTATCAAACTCTTCTTTCACAAACTCCTTCTCTCACCGTCTTCGCCCCATCGGATTCTGCCTTTTCAAAATCCGTCAACCTTCTCTCGATCTCCTCCGTTTCCACTTGAAACCTCTGCCGTTGCCGCGTCAGAACCTCCCATTGCTTCCCCCTGGCTCCGAGATCCCAACGATGCTAAATAATCACTCTCTCATCGTCACCTACTCACATCCCGCGGTTTCGCTTAACTAAATCCAAATTATTGGATCGTCGCCGATATATGAGGACGGACTTTTCCCAATCTACGGAATTAACAGTTTCTTCGATCCCACTTTTCAGGGACTCAGCTTCAGAGCTTGTCATGCGGACGAGCTCTCCATGCTCGTCTGTATGGATGAGATTTGGGCCGTCCAGATCTGATCTGGACGGTCCATATCTATATTTTTTTAGTTTTCGTTTTTATTTTTTTTCTACATAAAAAATTTATTTTTTCAAAAAATGTTAATTGAGAGATTATCTTTATTTTAGATTCTCTACCCATTAAAATTATTTTTGATAAAAAAATATAAAAATTAAAAAATCAGGTCTGGACGGCCCAGATCTCGTCCGTACGAACGAGTAGGGAGAGCTCGTCCTGCGGACGAGCTCTGAAGCTGAGTCCACTTTTCAGTATTCTCTAGCATCTCAGAGGCCTAGCCCTAATTCTTTGCGTGGGTTGACGAACCGGACTATGAGTTCCTCTGATTCGTTCACTCAAAGCTCAAGCCATCGAAACGCTTAGATTTGCAGGTTACCCTATGACGGCGTCATTTCTTGGTATAACGCTTAGTCCTTTCTTTTCTGGGGGGTGACCGACGTTCTCTAAATATATGATTACTGTGAATTAATGAAGGGGATGACTGCAAAGATAAGATCAGCGAAACCATACAAATCATACACACATAGAACTATAGTATCATTAACACATATATCCAGGGATAAGCATTGTTTTTAAGAGGGTACTATATGTAGCGAAAAAGAGAGAGATTTGAGTGATTTTTATCGAAACAGAGAGAGAAAGGAGAAGAAGGAAGGAAGAAGCAAGGGAAGAGAGTCACACATGGTTGTGTCGAGGGGGCTGCGATGAAGATTGATAAAAGGAAACGAGAAAAAGGCGGTTGTCATCAACAAACTGTGAGATTACTGGTAGCTTGGTTAAATCTGTTTGAGCCATGAGATTTGTGCAAATGAGTTCAGAGTATTGGTGGCTTGGTTAATATGGAAGCTATAGGTTCTATGCTAAGCTAGAGCCAATACTAGGGCTCAACCCGTGTAATACCCTAAAAATCCTATTTAGCATAACCACTAAATGATACCTAATAACATAGGTGAATATGTAGTCTCAAAGATATTATAACTTATCTAATTTAAATTAGGAAATTTCCTCCTAGAATCAAATGAACCAAGAAGACTCAAATATTCAAATTTCATTTAGGAACCATAAAATATCATAAAATACAAATAATTATCGTATTAAGTTATGGTTTACATGGAATTAAAAAGAGCAATGAGCGATTGAAATTACAACAATGAAGACACTAAATTTAACTAAATTAAAATAGGCATAATCAAAGATGGATAATCCCAATCAAAAGCAAATGACTAATTAAAAGTTATTTAAATGAATTTCTAAGGACTAAAATTAAAATGGAGTTCCTAAAATAGTATAAGATGTCATGAAAATAGGAAAGTATGTTGGCTCCAAAGTAGAAGTATATTTATGCTAATTCTTGAATAAGTTGTCGGTAGAACTTAATAGGGCAAAATTCAACTCCCTAAATCTTTATTAGGAGTCATAAAATATTGTAAAATACCATAAAAGCCCTTAAACCAATTAAATGGAATTTCCAACAATTTAAGAACAATTAAACTCACAATTAGTGATATATTGTCATATAATTCACATATTGGCAAAGTTAAGCCGTAAAGGGGTAGGAAGAGGTCTAAAATAATTAGAGGACACTAAAAATAATTAGTAAACATCAAAAAAATTAATCTTAATTGAATTAACATGCAAAATTAATTTAATGATAAATATTTATAAACAAATTGCAATATTTTGGCTAAATTCAACAATAAAGCCTAACAAGGGATCCACAATTGTAACAATTGGACTTAGTAGGATCAAAATTTAATTGGTAATCAATAAAATCATTTCAAATTAAACCTAATTAAGCTTAACCTAATAATAAACAAGAATAAATTAATTTAGGGCTTTTTAGCACAAAAAAAAACTCATTGGATCATTTTTGGTAACCCAAACAAATTGCCAAACCACCAATGAAGCCCAAAACATCAACCCAACCTAAAGGACCAGAGGAATTTCGGTTTTTAGAGCTTCAAAGGGAAGGAATTGAGTTTTCAACACATGTGTCAAATTAGTCAAAGGCTTGTAGAACACAAATCACTATTCATGGCTTAAAGTGCAAGTTTGCTTGAGCTTCTTGGAGAAGGAAGAAGAAAGAGAAGAGAGAGAGAGGGCAGATGAGTGTGTGTATGGTGAGGATTTGATTTTTCAATAAAGCCCTAGATCCAATGGTGGATAATTGACAAGAACAAAGTTGCATTTTATTACCAAATTGCCCAACCTTTTTCCTATAAATAGGGACCCAAGCTCTTCACTTTTCTTCACACCAAGCAATACAACACATGCTTATTTGAGAGAGAGTTGAGAGAGAGCTGAAGGGAAGTCTTGAAGGAGTTCAAGCTCTAGGTAAGAAAAGTTCTTAGTTTTTGAGTTTTAAATTCATAGGTAGAAGTAGTTTTAATCTTTAAAATTCTAGAATAATTTTAGTTTCATGTTTTTATAGATTAAATAGCTTCATTTCGAAAATATAGTGAAGGTAGTCGTTCTGCAAAAATTCCCAGGTCAAGAACAATGTAGTAACGAAGTTCTGGCGAAAATTCGTCGGTTAGGCGATTTCTGAACTAGTAACAGAAACACTCATATTTCATGTTGAAAATGATATTGAAAAATTCTGAGAAAATTCATGATGAAAGTAGGCATATAGAGCTTTCCAAATCTGTAAATAACATGTCGAAATGAGCTCTGTACAGTGAGAAAGAAATTCACAAAGTTTAGGCTACGAAAATGCTGGAAATTCTGGGCAGAGGATGAATGCGTGAAATCTGGGAATGATTTTTAAATTCTGGGCAAAGTCTGGTATTTTTACTGGAAAATATACATCCTAAGGAGTTCGGAACATTTTACGGATCTTCGTTTCAATTTTTCTAGAATTAGTTATGAATTTTCAAAGATAGGCGAATTTCTGCCCAATAATTCCAGCGGTTTTTCAGTAAATTATGAGAAAATAAAATAAAGGTTTAAAATACCAAGGGTAGAATAGTCAATAGTGGCCAAAATATCTTTTAGAATATTATCTTTAAATTAATAGGACGATATTGTTCTGATAGGCTGTCCGAAAGAACGCAGACCGATCCATTACGTACCGAGACTATCGACTCAGGTACGGACGCGTACTGTAACACTAACTCTGATGCTTATTGTATGCTTATATGTGATAGATAGTCTGAAACTCTGTTTTGAAAATTGATCATACACATACAACTTGATACGGGTTATGGTTTTGATAATGCCGTTAAGTTTTCCTAGCGCTGAGGACACAATAGGCCGTCGTGGCACTGGAGATAGTGCAGACTGTAATAACATACATGTTGCAGTCGCCGTGTAATGTTATTACGTGAATATATGAATATTGTATGTGATTAAATGCTGTTTTGCCATGGATATCTGTCATACATATTTGATACATAAGCATGAGGTTAACCGTTACCTGAGGTTCAATGGTAATTGAACCTCAGTTCTTAACATAGCATCAGGGTCCGGAGGAACCAGGACCAAGGACAAGGATAAGGAGCCAGCGCAAGGACGAAGACAGAGAAATTTTTATTTCAACGTTATCTTGTTGTACTATTTTCAAACTACTGTACCGCTGTGTAAGCAACCAAATACTACAACAGTGAAGGTTTTTATCAGATACTCGCTCTTTTGAAATTATTCCGATGCTCTACTCTGATCAAATAGTTCGAAAACGTTTTAGAAAATTGGGATGTTACAACCCGTAGTCCATTGGTTTTGGTAGGGTTGGAGTTGGGGATTTCCTCACAGTGAGCCCCAGCCACGTGTAAGCAGGTTAGCCCCCACATTTTTTATTTTTGTTCTTTTAAAAAGAATAAAAAAAATGATAACTTTACAAAATCCTTAATTCACACACCCCTAATTGGCACCTTCCATTCCTAAAGAGAGAAAAATTTCAACCTCTTTCCTTCTTCTTTAAACTAAATTATTATATTTTGATTGCTTGAAGATGATTTGATGTTTTTTCGTGAGTAATGTAACGCCTCATTTTCAATACCAAAATCTTGGCCAAAATATTAGTAACACCTCCAAATATAGGATATTCAACACTCAAACACATATTTACAATATGGCCAAAGGTAGAAATCCATTTATACAGGGCCAAAATAAATCCAATAAATAAGAGTTATTTTAAAATGCGGAAGTCTTTTAGGTTCATGGCAAATAAAATAACACAACATAAACTAAAGGAGTGCAGAAGAGCCTACAAAGCTCACTCCATGGGTGCATTCCCTTGATCTCTACTAAGTTATTCACCTGAAAAATGATAATATGGGGTGAGATTACACATCTCAGTAACTACTAAATATTTCCACCGCATACAAGTAAATAATGTATGATAAAAAGGCATAAACTTATTTCATAAATATAAATATATACCATACTTTCTCTTACAAAGATTATTTGTAAAAGTAGTTATCAATATAAAATATGACTTTATATATATAAATATATTTTTTCAGAAGCTCTCATCATATGTCTTTACAAATCATTCATCAGTCTATCAAATCCTTGATCTGTTCAGAAATGCATTATGTAGTATGCAGCCTCCCTTATACCACCTCCATCCGTATACCGCTGACTGGAGCCATAGGCTAACACATAGTCCAATAGAAACTTATTCATTTGACTGAATTGTTCCAAGCTCACCAAATCTTAAGATACACCCGGCCAAAGGTATAGAGCTTAAATCTGGACTATGGCTCCCCTCCTTTAAAATAACTAAGGAGGTGTCACATGTCCCACAACTCCAATGAAATCCCGGCCAGAGGAAAACATGGAAGATGGGGCCCTGAAACAAGTACCATCCACTGTGCACCGAGTGGTGGCATAAATCATTCTTATCATTCAAATCCCTCCTTACTCCACCCATCATAATACAACCGCCATGATGAATATGTTCACTCAAAATAATGCATTATTATACCATAAAGTTTTATACATCAATATGCGTATTTATGAATAGTAAATACTATGCGTATCTGTGAATAGTAAAATACGATATATATACATGAATAGTAAAAATGAAGAGTACATACGGTATGTATACGTGAATGGTAAATACGGTATGTATACGTGAATAGTATTATGAATAGTAAATACGGTATACGTGAATAGTAAAATGAATAGTAAATACGGTGTGAATAGTAAATATGGTATACGTGAATAGTAAATACAGTATACGTGAATAGTAACATGAATAGTAAATACGGTATACGTGAATAGTAATGTACGTATAAATAGTACCTCTGCAGATTTGCAAATCAAAGTTCCCACACCAGATTTTAAAACCATAAATATTTTCTAAATATTCTTGCCAAAATAGTAAACAAACAAATTTATAATCATACATAATTCACAAGTATAAGGAAGAATATTCAGAGTTACCTGTTACTTGCTAATACCCGAATTACCAACCAGCTATTATAACTCTTAAGCAAATATCTCTCTACTCTCTCTCTCTCTCTCTCTCTACCTCTCTCTATGGCTTTTAGAAGTTGTGAAGAATGAAATGAAATGGAAGGTCTATTTATAGTTGGAAAATGGGTCTTTAAGTGTAATTTTCGTCTCTGGGTCGTTTTACGTAATTTTCCCAAAATTATAAAATGAAAACTTTCCCGTGATTACCCAGCCGCCCCGTTAAGTTTTTAAAATTTTAATAATATTTTAATATTTTAATAATATAATATATATTATTATTTAAATAATAAATTATTATTGAGTGGGTCCCGCGGCCAAAATTTTCAAAACTCACGAGAGTTTCTGTCGGCAGAGGAGAAATAATTTGACGTGGGTCCCACATGAATAGTAAATATGTATTTTGGAATAGTAAATACCGTATTTTTAAATAGTAAATACGTATTTGTGAATAGTGAACACTATTCATATTTCACAAATTTCAAGTATTAAATACGTATTTGCGAATAACATATATATATATATATTTTTTAAAATACGTATTTGTATATAGTAAAAACGTATACGTGAATAGTAAATACTATTCACGGGGCCCACAAAATACTGATTTCAAATTTATTACTTTCCAAAAATAGAGTCTACTAGTCTTCCCAAAATAGGTTTATGTTCAAGATATTAGATTCAAAATTCAGGATGTTACAAGTAAACTTTAACAAATTTGATAATTTTATCTCTTGAATTATGCAGAATGTTTTTGAACTTTTATATGTGAAATGATTGATGCAAGGAGCGTAAATTTGATTACTTATTTTTATGTGTCTTGGACTTTCAGCCATCTTTAAAAAAAAATGAAAAACATTTAAAAAATGTAAGTTGGCTTGCCAACCTGCAACCTACGGGTTATGGTTGGCATTTTGCTAGCTCACAAAGGTGTGGGCTGCGTAGGCCTACATCGTATAGCGCACAAGTTGGTGTGTGCCAACCCGCATTCGCTACTCGAATCTATGCTCTAGTGAGGTTGAATTGAATTTAAGCATGGTGAAATTGCTGTTAGAAAAATCACCTCTTATTGTGCCTGTGTTCTGATTGTTAGGAGCAAGAATGGTTTATTTGTTCGGGAATACATTGGCAGGCTTTTACATGGTCACCCAGGGATTTTACATTTTAAGTTGGATAGACAAGTGTTTGCTCAAAGTGCAAATCAACATTGTCTGTTATCAGGCCGAAGATGTGATTCTCTCCTTGAAAATTGCTTCATCTCAAGGAATTTGATTAGGAATCATTCTTGTGAGTGGACTCCTAGGGAAGCAAATTCAGTTGCCATGGTGTTGCTAAAGCTTCAGTGGGCCTTCAATTTGGATGTTATTACTTCCGTTTCAGGCGCAGAAGTTGTTGTTGGCAAGAAAAAAAACAAATATCTATGTGTTTTTTCTCTTAATTAAATCATTAATTTTGATTAGCTCTTTGCAACTTTACTACATTAACACGGTTAGCCCCTTTTCAAGAATTAGCGGTACTCACTGATCAAAATTAAAGCATTTTATTAAAAGATAAAAATACACAGATAGCAAATTAAAAAAGGAATAGAAGGGTTTTTTCTTTTTAAATCAACTAAACAGTTTAAATATATTATTCTACATATAAAGCTAAGAAGATAGATACTCGTATCGTATGGTCAACAGTTCAATTCAATAAAAATAAAAAATGAAAAAGCAAAAGCAAATCACTTTGTTTAGTTGTCGGTGCCTTGTGTTGCAAGTTGCTGGGATAATTGCGTTGCTTTTACCATATGGTTGCTTTTTATGCTTTTTCGTTTTTTCCCCTCCTTTTTTTACCCCCCTAACTTTATGGAGCTCCCCGCTCCTCCACTTCATGTGTTATTTATATATTTTATTAAATTACATTACCTCTAGTTCTAAATATACGATAAAATTTATAGTCTAATTTATACTAAAATAATTATCTTATAATTAAAATCGGAGGAAATATAAATTTAGAATTTGACTAAATTATGTAATGATGCACTTTTTATTAAAATAATTAAAATTTTGTTTTTCAAGTCAATTTAAATTAAGCTTTTTGCGGCAATATATTGGTTGATATTTACATTTAGTTATGTGAAAATATATTTTGGTTAAGATTATTGCTTAATGAAAGAAATAATTTTTTTTTTGGAGAAAAATCATTTATAGATTTTAAAAATACAAAATTATGTAATTTTAATAAAATTGAAAGGCAGTATCTGTAATTGCCATCCTTTTTTTTTTGGACAGGGTCAAATTAGCCTTATTAAAAAGCATGATAGGTGAATTTTTCCAGGAAATCATTTTATTTTGTTCTTTTTCTTCTTTTAGAATCACTATCAAACATATCTAGCCATACAGATTTATTGCCGCCAGGTTTATTTAGATAAATAGATGAAGCCTATTTTTATAAAGTAGTCTAGCCGAAGAGCCTATAGGCCTAGCCTATCTATTTTTTTAAGAAAAAATTATACTATTATATAAGTATGTATAATATCATCTAAATTATTTTATAAATTATTTATAAATTTACCAATATAACTTAAGTATAGGTATTGACTACAAAAGTATAACAATTGACAACTCATTTTTATAGAGATCATTAATTTGATATATTAAAGTTTAAGTGATATTTTCTGTTTTCTCCCCTCAAATTTTAAATTGATTCAAGCAGACAATTATAAGTATCAGGTCAAAAAAGGAGACAATTATAAGCACAATATCTTGCTTTTATGTTGATATTAAATAAAATTTTAAAAATCTCTTTTGTATTTTGTGGCAATTTATATATAGCTTTGTCAGCACCAATATTGGCCCGAATTAACATATTATGAACATAGGGACTAATTCCTACAATTTGGGAAAAAAATGTAATGACACAATAATAATAATAAAGAGCCTAATTAAAAATTAAGTAAAATTATAGGGACCAAGGAATTAACTTTTCCTTTCAAATTCCACAAGGAGATGTATGAAAAAGAGAATGGAGAAAAAATTACTTTTATTTTAAATTAATTAAAACTTTGAGAAATTTTAGTACATACTACTCTGGTCTTATTTATAAGTCCATTTTAACCAAAAAAAATTAGTTCCATTTATAAGTCCCCTTTGACCAAATAAATGAGATTGTGACAATTTTGCCCATATTAATTGTACAAATGAAAATATAGAGAGAAGAAAGAGTAGAAAATATCCAATCATAAATGAGGGTAAAGATAAAAATTCACTTCATAATCATTGAGCTAACTACCTCTCCTTAGTATGTGTGATTTGGTCAAAAAGGGACTTATAAATAAAACCAGAGTGGTAAAAATGAATTAATTATAATGAAATTAAAGGGATAAGCATGGGATGGGACAAAAAGTCTCCCGTTTTCTTTTGGGGGAAGTCCTCGTCAAGAAGACCAAACTTTAATAAAGATAATTTACTTGTATTTAATAGTACTATATGAATTAAAATATCAGCTCAGTGTCACTCTTTTAAAAAGTTCAAAGAAGAAAAAAGTAAGTTTTCATTTAATTGATGGAAATAAATCAATAAATGGTTTCTTTTTGTTATATATAGTCAAGGAATATGTACAGACAGGGACGAGACCAACTTATTAAGTATAAGCCATAATGAGTCAAGATTTTGAAATTATTATATATAGTCAATTATTTTAGTTTTTAGTATTGATCATAATTAATATAACTAAGATAATTCTATAAATTAAGAATGTTTCATAAGTTATATATATGTTAATTATATATCAGTTATATATGTAACGTTATATAATATTTTTTTTAAAAAAGCATGCAATACAAAAATGTTTCATAAATAGATATATCATCTGTTTTGTTTTTATCCCCAAATATATGAATGAAATATGTAAATTAATGGGTCAAAAGTCCTTTTTTCCCCCTTATTTCTTTTAAACGCACTATTCTCACAAAAATGCTAGCTTAGGTATAATAAATATGTCGGGCATTATTGCTTTATTTCCATCAATAATTGAGTCAAAACGTACATTTGGCTTTAAAAGATTGACACTAAGCTCAACTTTCGATTCATAAAATAATATGTTTTATGATTTGACAAAAACCTTAGTCGTCTCAGAGTCAAATCACAATTAACTACGAATTAAAATGCAATATAGTGTAAATAATTCGGGATCGTTCTTTTATCAAGGAGCCTTTTATTTTGAATTCCTTAGATTAAACTAAGTGCAAATAAATGATTAAAAAGCAAGGGTTTTGAAAATGATTTTTTCTAAACTAAAATTCAATAAAAAAATTAAAAGAAACTAATTCTAATTTTTTTGGTATTTTTGGAAAATAATGAAGGATGCTTAAGATTAAAAAGAATTAATTATGGATGTTCTTGGTAATGAAGAATATGGCTATCATTGCTTTTAAAAATATATGGAAGTTAAATTCTCATTAAGTCTAAAAAAACAACCTCAAGATAATACTTGAGTCTAATAATCTCAATTAATAGTAGCTCCTACAAACATAGCAAACTACTACCTTTTGAGAGATTGTTAAAATCCACTTAATGTGTAATTTAAATTAGGATGATATAAATTGTTTTTCTAAATTAGAATGTTCTAACGAACCATTCAAAAACTCAAATCAACTATGATTACTAATCACAAATATGACAGCAAACATAATTTTATCAAGTATATAAAGAAATTTGGAAATTTAAACATCAAAATAATCATCCAATAAAAATCACAATATTCAATTCTCTTGAACACATAACAGTCATCCAAGTTTCAAAACTAAATAATAAATAACCTAAATAAGGAAATCAAATAGATAGTTTAAGCAAAAGATTAAATTAAACAACTCCCCTTTTGAAGCACAATTGCTCAAGCCACAATCTCCATCACCAAGAAACAAGGTTTCTAGCCACACATAGCCATGAGACCAACCCTAACACAATCTGGAAAAAACATAGATACTAGTCCAGAGGGATAGAGAGGCTGTGGATTGAATTGATTAAATCAATTCAACGTGGTGAATTGATTAAGGTCTGGAGGTGTATGGAGGTGAATTGATTTAATCAATTCAAGATGGTGTTTGGAGGTTGAAGGCGAGTATGCTTTGGTGAAGAAAAAAATGAAGGCGTGATGGAAGGGTGATGATGATCAATGTCCCCCCAGCTCGCAGCGTTCCTCTTCTTCTTGATCAGTTCTGACTCGTTTCTTGCCCTCTCCCTTCTTCGTCTTTCTTGTTCTTTCTTTCTTTTTTTTCGTTCTTGATTTCTGCGTGTTTCTTTTTCTGTTTCAGCGTTCCCCCCTGCTCTCTCGTTCTTGCCTGTTTTCTCATTCTTGCTCACCGTCTTTTTAATAGATATAGGTAGTATAATAAAATAATATAATATATTATATCTTTTTCTTATAATATAATATATTAATATATTCTATTATACCCTTTTCAATTTAATTTATTGCTTCTCTTCTAGATCACATAATATTTCCTGCCAAATAAATAGGATATCAATAGGTTTTCTGTTGTAATCACTTTTTATCCTATATTTAATTAAAAGATAGATAAGTATATAGAAGATAATTAAATAAGTATAAGATATTAATAAAATCAATCAATATATCTCAGAATCTATACTTATTTAATCATAAAATATCTACTTATCATCTAACATTAAATATTCTCATAAAAATCAATGATTAAGAGAAATTACAATTTCTTTGACAATTCTGCCTTTTTAGCCCTAATTTCATGTATTTACTCTTAATATCAATTTATCATAAGAAATACATTTAAAGCTCAATAATTATAAAAAAATACATAAAAAATCTCTATTTAATTACCAAAAATCATATAAAAATATGGTTAGATCATTTTATCCTGAGCAAAACAAAATAATGATATGTTTTATCTCTTGTTTTCAAGCATGGGCGTATCCTGGTTTCTTTCAGATTCATTGGGATAGATTTAAGATAAAATACATCAAGAATAAATTTGCACAAAAAAATTAAAGGCTCAATCAAACCCATACATAATATTAAATTTTTTAAAAAAAAACATTTCATGTATATATTTTATTTTAAATGTCCTAACATCTTTCTTTATACTGCTATATGACTGTAAGAATATGACTAACGTATAATCCATTTATAATGCCCAACACTTGTAAGCTCAAACTCATTTATGTCCATCTTCAATATGATGAATTACATATAATCATAAACAACATACCTGACTTTTATTAACTTGTAGCGCATATCTTTTACTTTCATATTTTCAACCTTTTGTAATCAATAACTAAAATTATTCTCCAAATTTTAATATTCTTTCCATTCTCCTTTCTAATGAAAGGACCCTTGTATCGTATGGGGTAATCCATCTAGTTTAAGATAAAATACATCAAAAATGAATTTACACAAAAAACATAAGAAATGATAATGAAAATATATATATACTTGGAAGTGATGGCTAGAGCTCTAAAAAACAAAACTGTATCAAAAAAAAAAAAGAGCTCTAAAAAAAAAACACACAGAGAGAGAGAGAGCCCTGTTTTTAATAGAAAAGTTAGGTGTCTATCAATATAATAAGTAACATTTCAAAAATGCTGCATAACCTTAGGAAACTAGTGGGAATGAAAGCAAGAAAACTAAATTTATAAACGCTCTGAAATCATCGTACTTTGGGTGTTTGCATAAATTTTTAGAAGAGTATAATGGAAAAGTAGATCATAGTAGTTTATGAGACAAGCATGGTTCTTGATTTATAATTAATTTTGGCATTACAAGGATGTTTGGTAGCTTATGAGATTATCATCGTACTTTGGGTTCAGTGTTAAAACAGATTTGCGACTATCATTTTTTTCCCGTTTCTTCATATTAATTTCATAATTAATTCTGCCTCTAGTCCCCAATATAAAAAATTAGTTAGGGTAGGATTTACTTCAAAATATAAGATCTCAACTCATTTTATTTGCTAAATATATCATTTTTACCCAAACTAATTTAAGCAGCGTATAAAATGATATATAATAGTCGTATATATGACTCAAACATTTTCTACAAAGAGGTCATAAAAACCATAAGTTGAGTGAAAAAAACAGTTAAATAACTATTATATTCTCATAGAGAATATTATTTTTTTTTGTAATAAAATAATATTATTTGATAAAAATAAAACCATAACATATATTGAAATGAAAAGAAGACAAAGATTTTCCACAAAGAAAACTTTGGATTCTTCATAGAATCCCAACAAAGTTCATTGTATTGTCGTGAGGAAAGTTTTCGTAAAAAGTAAATTTTTATGAGAGAAAATTTTCAAAAAGAAAAACCCACCCCACTAATTGTTGCCGTTAATATGTTAGGCTTCTTCGAACTTTCCACGACGACCCTACGACTCATAATATTTTTCCTATCATGCTTATTTATTTTATTTCCATGTCGGTTGCTCGCGAAATTTGCATGAAAATTCAGTTTTTTTTTAAAAAAAGAAAATTTACATTTTTAGTTTCTCAAAAAAGCCACCATAAAAAACTTATTTTAATCAATTTTATTCACAAAAATATCATTCTTTATTTTTTGGTAGGATCCAAGATGTAGATATCACTAAAGTGAGTTTTGAGTGTATGGATAATTTTTAAGGTTTGGGCGGAAATGATAACTTGATGGTCAAGAATATAGAATCCTCCCTTTATTTGCAATTTTGTAATTATTTTTTAAAATGATGTATCCCCCTCAGACACAAAATGAGATTCTTTTTTGGCTATTTAAGTCCGACTAATAACAGAGCAATAATAACAGACCAAAAGTGTGCTTCTCCAAAAGAACTCTCGAATTACTAGCTAACCTACTGTTTCTCAACCATGTTCCTTCACTTATTTGTTTTCTTTATTGTCATATTTCAATACTGGAAACCTGCTTCATCATTGAGCAATGAAACTGATCATTTGTCTTTAATCAAATTCAAGGAATCAATATCCAATGATCCATATCGGATCATGGATTCTTGGAATTCATCCACACACTTCTGCGATTGGCATGGAATCTCTTGCAGCCACAAGCATCACAGAGTTACACATTTGGTCTTAAAACGATATCAGTTAGCAGGTACTATATCTCCTTTTATTGGCAATCTTTCCTTCCTAAGGGTTATCGTTCTTGAAAACAATAATTTCCACGGAGAAATTCCAAAAGACCTGGGTCGTTTGTTCAGATTGGAAATACTATATTTTGACAATAATACATTGACGGGAGAATTTCCAATCAATGTCACAAGTTGCTCTAACCTCAAGCGCTTATCATTTATAGGGAATCAACTCATTGGCAAAATACCAATGGAGATTGGCTCTCTCCATAAGCTTGAACGTTTATATCTACGTCAGAACAATTTCATCGGAAAAATCCCAACTTCCTTGTGGAATCTTACTTCTCTCATTTTTCTTTCTTTGAATACTAATAACTTGGAAGGGAGTATACCTAAAGAAATAGGCCAGTTCAAAAATTTGACAGGATTTGATGTAGGTGTCAACAAGCTTTCAGGTACAATTCCTTTTGCTCTTTACAATTTGTCATCTCTCGCTCTCATCACACTTGATGCAAATCATTTCAATGGCCCTCTCCCCGCCAATATGTTCTCCAATCTCCCTAATCTCCAAATCTTGGAACTTGCAGCAAATCAATTCTCAGGTCATATCCCAACATCCATTGTAAACGCAACTATGCTAGTGGAGATCTCTATGGCAGGAAATAACTTTGTAGGGCAAATTCCAAAACTTGGAAATTTGCATGACCTCTTATTTCTAGAGTTACATTATAATAGTTTGGGAAGTAATTCTTCAAAAGACTGGGAGTTTCTAAATTCTTTGAGAAATATTTGTTAAAAGCAATAAATGTGTAAAATATATACTATTCTTTCTAATTATATCCTTATTTATAAAAAGAGTATATGAGAGATAATGAGTAGTATATGTTTAAGAGGGGAGAAAATGTAAAGACCAGTTTAAAATTTCACACAAAAAGATTTGTTGGTTATATAAAGATTCACCCAATCACCCCTATGAGAGAGAATATTGTTTATAAAAAGGACGGAATAATTTAATAAAGTAAGTGCACGCTAATTCTTGTTTTGATTTGGAATAGGAAAGAATTGAACTAGTATAGCTCAATAGAGTTAACCACAAGATTACATAAATACCAATTCAATTAAGTTCATCAGCTTTTTCTTTGCTCCATTCATCGAATTCTAATTAATCTAATGTTCTCCTCTACAAGTTTCTGTTATATATTCAAATTATGACGTACATACATATACATACATGTATACATATGTGGCACTGGTTATAATGTATTCTAATCAATTGGATCTCGCTCTTTAAGTGCATGTCGTAGCAGTTTCAGGTATATATTTAGAGAACGTCGGTCACCCCAAAAATAAAAGGTCTGAGATAAAGCATCTAATCTAACTTAAAATGTACTCTTACGGTCCTTAATATAAGACCCAATTAATTTTTTTAGAGGATTAAGTAAACTAAATAAGTAACTAAATTATATCATATGTTATATATTATTAGACTATATATTAGTTTATAAATCGGACAAATTAATTTAGTATAAAAATGATAAATATAAATAATTTAAAGTAATTTATTTAACTTTCTTAATCTCTCAAAAAAAGTCAACCATATCTTATATGAAGGACATGAGATAATAAAAATTCAAGGAGAAGCACCTAGGCAAGTAAAAATCCACGTACAAAAAGTGATGATATATATATATATATATATATAGGCAATAATTGAAAAGCAAAATATAAAAGATCAACACAACTAATTTATTACGCAACCATGAAAAACTTTAGCCAGCTTTATAGCCCATTTGGATGTAGCTTGTGGAGAATAATTTTCATCATTTTCGAGGTAAAAAATGACTTTTAGAAAATAGCTTTTGGAATTTACGAGGTAAAAATGATTTTTTAAAAAAAGTTTTTGGATAATAGCTTTTGAATAAAAATGATAGTATCTGTATAATTTTAAAACTTAGGTTTTGACAAAAGTTTGCCAAACACCCCAAAATTGTCCAAAAATTATTTTGCATCAAAATGTTTTGACAAAAGTTTACTAAACACCCCTATTTTTTTTTTCCCTAGGTATCAAAACCTAGGTTTTGTCATAAGCTTACCAAATTCTTTTGTCCAAAAGCTATTCTGCATCAAAACTATTTTTTTTTCAGCTTTTTCTCTTTCCTCTACTATTTTTTCAGTATCAGTTAGTATCCTTAAGATATTTTTTAGTACCTTTCTATATTTTGAAATATTTTTTCAAGATTAGTCATTACCCTAAAATAATTTTTCAATATCCTAAATTTTTTTTTCAAGATCAGGAAGTACTTTTCAGTATTGTATCTTTTTAGTACCCGTTAGTACGCTATTTTTTTTTTCAAGATCAATCAATACCCTGAAATATTTTTCAAGATCCTAAAATAAATTTTTAAAACTATGAGAAGTATTTTTTTCATTACCTATCAGTACCTGAAATATTTTTTTAATATCTTAAGATAAATTTTTAAGATCCTGAAATATTTCAGGGTACCTATACTTCATGATCTTAAAATAAATTTTAAGATATTAAAACAATATTTTAGGGTAATGACTGATCTTAAAAAAAATATTTTAAGATCCATACATACATACATACATCCATACATGAGATACATCGGTATTCTGAAAAAAATACCGATGATGACAGAGGAGAGAGAAAAATATAAAAACAATAGCTTTCTTCAAAACCTAGGTTTTGATGTAGAATAGCTTCTGGAAAATTTTGACATGTTCGACAAACTTCTGTAAAACCGAGATTTTGATGTAAAATACTCCCTCCAGTCCTAATTATAGGAAATTTTTGTAGCGCAAATTGTACTAAAAAAAAATTCCTATAGTTAGAAACGGAGGTAGTAGCTTCTAAAAAATTTTGGAATGTTTGATAAACTTTTACCAAAACTTAGGTTTTGGATCATTCCAAACATGCATGTCTACATAGGTTGCTTCAGTTTGTCAGCAGCTTCCATCACTTCCAGCACTGTACTTACCGTACTCCAGCGGCTCCAACCACCGCCGCCACAGTTGCCACCGCTGCAGCCAGTTTTATGATCCAAGACGTTATTCTTACCGCCTTGTAAGTAATGAAGAAAACTTGAGGCATCAGAATTATGGGATCCTTAAGAAATGCCAATTGGCACATCTGATATTTAATAACATATATATAGGCTGTTCTCAAAATCATCCAAATTTTTGGTATTCTATAGTATAATTAATTAATTGATTACTCATGCATGTACTTCATTATTGGATTTCGTGTTCCTCTTTGATATTTTATTAATGATAGTGTAGTTCTTAAGTTCAGAGTGTTTATGTGATTTGTATTCGTTGAATATTTACGGAGCAGTTGGAAAAAAAAAAAAAACAGAATATTTACGGAGTAATTCACTCCATTAGTTCACAGTCACATCATTATTTGTTTCCCGCTCACTCCATTAATATGGGTATGATACACTAATTAAACTCATTTTGTTATTTAGAAATAAAACTGGAGAGATATATCAAAAATTACTCCAGGAGGCTTTTTTTTTGAAAATAAATAAATAAACGAAGCTAGCCCTATTTTAATTATTCAGTCACAGGTATCCTCCTATGAACACATAAGGCCTTGAATTCCGCATATTTATACCCGTTACACATTACACGTGCTCTTTCGCTACTTAAGATTGAAAGATTGGAAGTAAGCTTGATGATTCACCATTGAAGTTTAGTAAATCACGTTTGGATTTGGACGATGATCAGTTGCCAAGACTTTTGTATTTTGATCATTTGGTGAAACTTTTTTTTTTTTTTAAAGTACAGGCAAGCAGGTTTGAGAAAGAGAAAAGGGACAAGACTATAAAAATCTAGCCCTTAATACAAAAGGGAAGCCAAAAAACTAGGATTGGCAGACCGATTGGTTCTTTAAATACATTTGAAGATATCCAGTTGGAACTATTGGTATTAAAACCACATCCGCTTCAGATTAGTTATCATGACCATGCTTGCCTATATAGTCTGCCCAAGAGAATTTGATGAAACTTTGATAGTTATTGCTTGCACGGATTCTGAATGTGGCTTAATGCAGTTTGGGAAACCCCCAAACTTATTCTTTAAAAACCAAGAAAAAACCCATCTCACATTCTTCATAAATTGTAAAACCAATTCTAAAAAAGTTAAAACAAACGGTTTAGCCTATTTATATCAAGCTGAGAACTGTAACCGTTTTTTCTCACCAGCAATGGTGCCCAACGACAACAGACAAATTTCTACCCTATTTTTTCTGCTTTTTCTCCCGTAATTATAACAATTATGAATGCATTTGATAAGCAGGCTTCTTTTCAAGAGGAATGTCAATAATATTTGTAACCAAAAAGAAAAAGGAATATGAACAATACCAATAACAAGGCTGATGTTCATTCATTCAAAGTGTTCGGCATAAAATGATGAACCATCAAGAATGCAATCTCTTGCTCTTAACTTGAGCAAGTTGCTTCTTCTTTTTTGGTGTACATAACTTATACAAGTTGCTTTTGATCACAAAAAGGAAATCACAACTAATCCAACAGAAGAATCCACACCTTGATACTCCTTTATCCCAAATTTTTCTAAGCTGAACCAGGTATGACCATTGCCCAAAGGAAAGTTAGTGAAAACAAGATCCAAGATCAATAATAATCTTAGTCCAAATGGAGGCAGCTAAGAATCATATCCTGTACAATCTCAAGTAGGACCTTGGCTATTCTCTCTGGAGCAAGTGACCATAATTGAGGATTGAGAAAACCGATATTTGCCTTCTCTGTATTTTCTCAGCTAATTCTCCTCGGCCTGGAACATGAAAAACGTTGATGAGAAGCTCAACTCATCCCCTGAAGTCACTGACATGATTCTAAAACATTTCATGGGAGAGAGAAGAGGAAAAGGAGAGGAAGGAGAGTGTATATAGAAGAAGAAGAAGGACAACAGATCGAGGCAGCCATTGATGGAGGTCGAGATTGAGAGAGAGAGAGAGGTTTTTGTCTTTACTCGTGGAGGTTCTGGTTTCTGTTGGAACTTAAGGCGGGAAAGCAAAGAGAAAGAGAGACCGATGAAGAGATCGTTAGACTATTCCTATAAAAAGAGGGAAATGCCCCTGCGTGCCTTATTATATCAGGCTATCTATCAGCTTCATTTTTTCAAAAAGAAAATAGTTTTTTTTTTTTTTTACTTAAAAAATCTCCTAATACTTGGAGACAGGAGAAATAAGAAAGATGAGAGTGTCAAAGTAATTAAGTTCAGCATTAATTAATCTTTGTTTAATTCTTTGAATTCATATACTATGTACTGATGCACTTCTTATCCTCTTTGATCTTATCCCTGGATATGTGTTAATGGTACTATAGTTCTATGTTCAGTGTATGATTCTTATGGTTTCACTGATCTTATCTTTGGAGTCATTCCCTTCATTTATTCACAGTAGTCACGTTTTTATTTGTCTCCCACCTCTTGATAATTAATGATACAGTAGTGAGTCTCAAGTTATATATTTTTAAAACAAAGAATCTGGCCCTATTTTCTAGGAGGCTTTTTGTTTGTGGGGGTGGGTACTTTAGCGTCACAACAATCGAAATTTTACATGATTTCCCCAAACGCATAAGGGGTGATACGTTGGTATAAGCTGCTTTTATAACGTAATTTACGATGTATGAGTTAGGTATGTAAGACAAGTTACCTGCGCAAAATGTGTTTCTCAAACACTAACTCAAGCATTAACTAGTTAGCCTTCTTTATGCAATTGTTTTTCTTAATATTAAAACTCAAAAAGTTAAAAGGAGAATTATATATAAAGACGATTGAAATAAAGAAATTTTATATAAGGTTTCTAAACCCAACAAATTTTAAAATAAGTTAATGACCTAATTTAAGATATTTAAATGTTGGTTATTTTTCAATAATACCCCTAACTCATGATCCAAAACAAAAGAAAAGATGAATGGAAAAGCTAGAAGTCGGGGTTACCATTGATGCTCTCCCTCATATACCCTGAGGAGTGTGAACGGTGCAATAATTGCCTTTCCGCCCCCGCACTGCTGCTGTCAATGTAATGTTGCGTCTGGGTGGCCGAAACATTCGACAAAATTTGACAATATTTTAATTTCATTTCAACCCCAATATTCACTGATTGTTACTTTATTATTGCTTCTAATCTCATCCCCCATCCCCGCTATTTTGTGAAAATGCTTGGTTGTCTCTTGGAATAATTATTGAGTCCATTGCACCAACCAGGATCATAGGGGATTGTCGGAGGATTATAACTTCAACCTGTTATTTTATATGCCAAAATCCGCAATTGGTGTCAAATTTAATTGCATAGAGCAACTTTAATTGCACCAATCATGTTATGGGGAAAGAATGGTCCGGAAGGGAAAGCAGAGTAGAGAACAATGAAGAATCGCCTCCTCGCTCCTATCAATTCTTGCCATCAACTCTTCGGGATACTCTTTGAGAATCCAAATTTGGCTAAAAGAAAGGAGCAAGCAAGAGAATTTAAGGGTTCTACTTGAGCATATAATCTGGTCTGGTATGAGCATTTTGCTTTTGTGGAAATTTGCATCTAATCGATTCACTTTGAATCTTCTTGAATTTGGTTCTAGCATGTACTGGTTTGGACTATACTGGTTTGATCGAACAATTGTATGCACTTTTTCCTCTTCAATTCTCGCATTTGAATCTTCACAAGAGATAGGGGATTATACGGATACGATATTTTAGAGCAGAGATATGTTGCCTCCGCGCTCCTATCGATTTAAGGGAAAGAAGGTTGAAAGCAGAGTTGTCGCCTCCTCACCACTATCTTGTGATTCAGGTCACATTCGGGCCTTATATGTTCTGTTGAGTGTTGGTTTGTCGCCTCCAGACATCAATCTCGTTCGTGATCTTGCATGTCTGTTGAGTGTTGTTTTAGCACCTCGAGACATCTAAATCTTGCTCATTTTGGTTTCCCTGGTATGCAAGGAAAGCTAATGGATGAGATAATGCATTATTAGCTTCCATGTTCGGTTGTGAAGTATTAAGACTGCCTTGAGGAAATTCTAACACCATGGCCTTCTTTTTTCTACTGTGCATCTCTATGTTAATGGAAGAACATCTGAGAAGCAAGTCCCTCCTGAGAAAAGTATTTGGGGTGCTTTGGAAGGTCTAGTGGGTCTATTTGTACTTGGTATAATGGATATATTTGAGGCTTGTAAAGTTGTTGTGCTTGGTTGACTTCATGCTTGAATGTAGCATAAGAAAGTTCAGAGGCTTAAAGAGATTGAAGTTGTTCAAAAGTGAATTAGCAAATTAGATATGGAGAAGTTTGTATTGAAGAAATTGTTGTTTTATTTTTTTGTTGATTGTAAAACTAATTCAATTTGATTCACCTTATCCTCTTATTTTGTATTGTTCAAGTTGAGCACCTTGTTAAGTAGTGTTCAACTTAAGGGACATATTAGAATGTAAGGGAATAATTGATTAGTTAGTGAATTGATTAGGGCCCTAAACCATATAAAGGGTCTTAGGCTAATGAGTTAGTGAGTATCTCAATTACTACTCTTGCATTATGTTCTTTTGACAATAATACATCATTCATCATCTTCTTGCTCCTTATTATCTTCTATAATTATACTAGTTAACGTCTATCTTCTTCGCAGCCCCCACAACCCCACCGGGTGTGAATTTGTGACACTCGTTTCCGCTTCTTGATAATTAATGATACAGTAGTGACGCTCAAGTTATATATATATATTTTTTAAGAAAACAATAATCTAGCCTTATTCTCTAGGAGGCTTTTTGTTTGTGACGGTGGGGTGCTTAATTAGCCTTCATAGTAAATTACATGATTGCCCCAGACACTTACGGAGTGATACGTTAACTGGCTAGCCCTATTTATGCAATTATTTTTTTCCCCTAACATTAAAACTCAAAGGTTAAAATTATCTAATGAACTATATTTATGCAAAAAAAAATGGTAATAAATATTAATGCAAATTTTAACTTGAATGAAATAATTGAATTTTACATATGCCTATATTCATTTCACAAAATTACAAACACAAATGGGTTAAAATGAAAGCACCTATATAAAAGTTCCTTCGACCCTTTTTTAAGAATCAACTATCAAAATTATGGTTCAAAATGTTTGTTAAAAGTAATAAACTAGTTAAATATGTACTCCCTCCGGTCTTAATTATAAAAACTATTTGCTAGAATTTGGAGAGATTAAGGAGATGAGTTAAATTAGTTAATTATAATTATTTTCCAAAAATAACCCTACTTAAAATTAAAAATTACATCAAGGAAAAATTAGCTGAATCGGTGGCCCGCGCAATTGTTACTTTGACTCTCCGTACCAATTACAAGGATACACTATAAAATCACCCCGTGCAATTATCGTGGATAACCTTTTTTGAAGTATTATATAATCCCTGTAATTTTTCCAGAAAGGGTGGGGTATTATAGATAAAAGAATTTTTGAAGTACATGATGATAAGTACTCTATAAATATTTTTAAAGGAATTTTAAAATTATTTTATTTAAAAATAAAAAATAAAGTAGAATCCCTCTCACTTGATAGAATATAATAAATTAATTATTGTGGAAGAAGTATTAATAGAGGTGATATGGGAAAAAAATGACAAAAATTGCTCAAAATTATTTGATTAAAAAAAAGTATATTTGAGGTGTATATACAAACATTATTTACTTTATAAAATATATAGGTGTATTATTAAATTATTATTGTCTTTAATTATTATTTAGAAAGTTTAAATAAGGATATTATAGGAAAAAAAATTGACAAAAGTTAAAACTTGCTCTTAAGACCAAAATCAACTCTAAAATGTGTTCCTATAATTAAGACTGAGGGAGTACTATTCTTTTTAATTATATCCTTATTTATAAGGAGAGAACATAAAGAGATAATAAATAAAAATTTATTGTTGAGAGACAATAAATGACATATATTTAACAGGGCAAAAATGTAAAGACTAGTCTGAAATTTCACACAAAAGGGATTTGTTCTTTACAAAAATGTAAAGTAAGTACACGCTAATTATTGTTTTGATTTGGAATAGGAAAGAACAAGTACGGCTTAATAGAATTAACTACAAGATTACATAAATAACAATTCAATTAAGTTCATCAGCTTTTTCTTTGCTCCATTCATCGAATACTAGTTAATCTAATGTTCTCCTCTACAAGTTTCTGTTATATATTCAAATTATTACACACACACAGATATATATATATATATATCTCCATTCACACACACACATATATGGCATTGGTTATAATAATTTTCCCTCAATATTCGTATTCTAATCAGTTGGATTTCGCTCTATCTATAAGTGCATGTCGTAGCAGTTTCAAGTATATATTTTGAGAACGTCGGTCACCCAAAAAAAAAAAAAAACAAGGACTGAGATAAAGCATCTAATCTAATTTAAAATGTACTCTGATCCTTAATATTAGCCTAATCAGTTAACTTTTTTCTTTTTTAAAGGGATTAAAGAAGTTAAATAAGTAATTAAATCATATAATATGTTATATATTATTAGACTATATATTAGTTTATAAATCAGACAGATTAGTTTGGTATAAAAATGATAAATATAAATAATTTAAAGTAATTTATTTAGTTTCCTTAATTTCTAAAGAAAATTCAATTGGATCTTATATTAAAACATGATATGAGGTACTAAAAATTTAAGTAGACGCACACAGGCAAGTAAAAATCCACGTACAAAGTGATAACATATATATTTGGCAATAACTTAAAAGGAAAATATGAAAGATCCACACAACTAATTTATTATACGACCATGAAAAACTTTAGACAGCTCTAGCCTTTTTCTCCATATGTTGCTTCAGTTTGTCAGCAGCTTCCATCACTGCCAGCACCGTATTTACCACACTCACAGCGGTTCCGACCACCACCACCACAGTTCCCACTGATGCAGCCAGTGTTACGATCCAAGCCATTATTCTTACCGCCTTGTATGTAATCAAGAAAACTTGAGACCTCAGAATTTTGGGCTCGTGATGAAATATATGACAATTGGCACATCTGATATTTATAAAAATATAGAGGCTGTTCTCAAAATCATCGAAACTTTTGGTATTCCATAGTAATTAATTAATTAATTACTCATGTATGCACTTCATTATTGGATTTCGTGTTCCTCTATGATATTTTATTAATGATAGTGTAGTTCTTAAGTTCAGAGTGTTTATATGATTTGTATTCGTTGAATATTTACGGAGTAGTTGGCAAAAAAAAAAAAAAGAATATTTACGGAGTAATTTACTTCATTAATTCGCAGTCACATCATATTTGTTTCCGGCTCACTCTTGATATTTATGACACAGTGACGCTCAAGTTATATATACACTAATTAAACTAATTTTGTTATTTAGAAATAAAACTGGAGAGTTATATCAAAAATTACTCCAAAAGGCTTGGCTTTTTTTTTTTTCCTTTTTTAAAAAAAATTAATGAAGCTAGCCCTATTTTAGTTATTCATAGTCACATGTATCCTCCCACTGAACACATAAAGCCTTGAATTCCCCAACTTCAATCATTTTCCAAATGGTTTATACCCATTACAGGTCATTCGTGCTCTTTCCCTGCTTAAAGCCTTGGAAGTAAGCTTGATGATTCACCATTGAATTTTAGTAACTACATATGGATTTGGATTCTGAATGTGGCTTAACGCATGTTTTTGAGAAACCCCAAACCATGGTTTCAAATATTATTTTCTAGAAGTTGAGACAAAACTCATTTTACATACTTCTAAAGAATTTAAGGCAAAACAGGTTAGCCTATTTATATCGTGCTGAGAACAGTAACTTTTTTTCACCAGCAACGGTGCCCAACGACAACATACAAGTTTCTATCCTATTTTTTCTGCTTTTTCTCCCTTAATTATAACAATTATGAATGCATTTGATAACAATTATCTATAGTTCTATGTTCAGCGTATGATTCGTATGGTTTCCCTGATCTAATCTTTGGAGTCATTCCCTTCATTAATTCACAATAGTCACATCTTTATCTGTTTCTCACTTCTTGATAATTAATGATACAGTGGTGACGCTCAAGTGAGAATCTAGCCCCATTCTCTAGGAGGCGTTTTGTTTGTGGGGATGAGGTACTTAATTAGCCTTGACAACAAACGAAACTTAACATGACTGCCACAAACACATAAATTTTTTTTTTTTATTATATAACATTTTTAAAATATTTAGATTTATAATATTATATTAAATTTTACATTATATTAAATTAAAAAATTCTGAACAAATTTTTCTTGGGGAGGCCAGCCTCTCCTTGTCTCTTCTAAGGTCCGTCATTACCGAAGGCTATGAGACCCAAGTTAATCAAATCAGCTCTTCATAATTTGATTTCATTTTCAGGATCTGACATAAAATTAAAAAGGGAAAATTCATATTAGGGCCCTTTTTACAGAAAAAAAATGCAAAAAAAGCCCCAAGATTTAGAAAATCCCAGAATAGGATATCTACATGAGTTGTTAACGGGTTAATAGTGTAACATCCCGCCTTTTTAAATGTAGTTATCAAAAGGGATTATCAGAGCTTTGAAAAAAATGATCAGAGTGGCATCAGAAAAGATTTTCTTTAAAACAAAACGAGTAACTGATAAACATCCATTGTTGGTGTGTCTGATACTAATACAGTTATCCGATTGTTCAAATATTCAAAAGTAAACTGAAATGACAAAAACAACGTCACATGGTCCATCCTCCGTTCGAGTCCTCAAGCGAGCTGCTTACCCTTGTCAGCAACTCCGTCTCTGCCAGAACCTGAGGCTATAGTAAGAGCTGAGGTTCAATTCCCATTAAACCTCAGGTAACGGTTAACCTCATGCTTATGAACAGTTATATATGACAGGTATTTCATGACAGTATAGCATAACCACATATCAATTCAATCATCACATATTCACATCAATCCAGTCTGCACTATTCACCAGTGCCATGATGGCCTATCGTGTCCTCAGCGCTAGGAAAACTCAAACGGCATTACCAAGACTGTAACCCGTATATATTCAAATACTTTTCAAAGCAAAGTCATAGTCTATGAGCATATCTACCACATACAAGTGTACAATAAGCATCAGAGTTAGTGTTACAGTACGCGTCCGTACCTTTGTCGGTGGTCACGGTACGTCGTCGGTTGCGCAGCGATCACAGATTTCCTATGAGGTAATATTTCATTTATTAATTTGCAACCAATATCCCAATAGATATCCTAGCCACAAATGACTTCCTTACCCTTGGTGGATTTCATAATTCATTATTTCCCTTATTATTTGAGAAAAACGCTGGTCCTTAAATCTGGGCAGAATTTCGCCTAACCTTGAAAAATCATAACTAATTCTAGAAAAATCGAAATGAGGATCCGTAAAATTCCTCAGAATCCTTAGGATGTCTAGTTTCAAGAAAAAAATATCATACTTTGCCCAGATTCCACGGTTTATTCCCAGGTTTTTAGTTTTGAACCTCTGTCCAGAATTTTCCAGAAATTCGTAGCCCTAACTTTGGGAACTTTTATCTCCCTGTACAGAAATCATTTGGACATGTTATTTACATATTTTAAAATCCCTATATGTCTAATTTAACCATGAATTTTTCCAGAATTTTTCAACCATGATTTCAGCATAAAATAATAGTATTTTCGTGACTGGTTCAGAAATTCCAGAACCGATGAAATTTCGCCAGAACTTCGTTACTTCGATGTTTCTTTTCCGGAAATTTTGCTAAAACTCTTTCTTCATTATTTTTTTGAAATAAAGCTAATTTTAAACTCAGAAAGACATAAAAACAACTATATCTAAAGAATTTAAAGATTAAACTACTTCTAACTATGAATTAAAAGGCTAGAACTTAAAGAAACTCAAAGTTAAAGCTAGAGAACTTACCCAAAAGCCTTGCGACTCTTCAAGAACCTTCTTGCTCTCACTCTCAACTCTCTCTATATGGCTGAATACTTTGTGAAGTGGTGAAGAGCAATGAAGCCAAGGACCCCTATTTATAGTGGAATTCCATGGCACTATTCACTCCTCCTCTTCTTGATTCTTAGCCTTTGGATTTAGGGTGAATTTAAAGCTCCAATCTTGGCCCTCCACCCTTCAAAACCGTGCTCCTCTCTCTCTCCCTCATCCTCTTCCATTTTTTTTATCCTAAAGTACATTATCCTCTTCCATTTTGACAAATCTTATCTCATGTGTCTTAATTTTTGCCTAAGCCAATTATCCTTATTTCATTTTTGGAGAACAATTCATTTGGGAGTCCTAATGAAGTTGTTTGCTCAATTGCTCATTGGTTTTGAACTCTACAAATTTTTAGCTTCATTTTGAGACCAATTTTGCCTATCTTTCCTATTGATTCCATTTCTCAAACAATCATGAAAGTGACTTTGGTTATACTTGTGTTGAAGCTTGATTTATGCTTGTTATGAATCTCAACTTGGTTTTCATACTTAGTTCATGGATTTCAAGATATGATTTAATTTGTATAGGTTTTATTAGTTTTTATCTAGAATTATTTTTATAAACCAATTTATTTATTTTAATTATCTTTTATCTCATTGGTCCACCTATAATCCCCTTGCATCACTCCTTACCTCATCTTATCTAGTTAGGGTTGTGATTCATCATGTAGGAGTGTGACTCATGTAGTTTAGGATGATGATTCATTAGCTAGAGTTGTGACTCATGCAAATTTAGGTTAGTGATTCACTCTTGCTAGGTTGATGACTCAAAGGGCATATGTGTGTTTCAATCATTTAATCAATTCTTCTCTTTCCCCTTTCTACAAAAAAAAACGCCACTCCCCCCCTTTATTCTATTTTTGAATTTTGTTTTCAAATTTTTCCTACACTCATGTGGTAATTTTTCATTGGTTGCTTTCCTTGTCTCATGGATTAAGCTTTAGAATTAATTAGGGCCTTTGGATTAGCTTTTTAAGATGAATTCTTGGCCTTTAGATCATAGTTGCAATTGTTGACTTTTCAACTCTTGATTAATATTTGATTAACATACTAATCCTAAGCTTAATTACCACTTGGTTGTTGTTTATTGGTTCATGGAATAATTGTGTTTGTTAATAATTCATTTAGTGCTAATCTCAATCTCTTATTGGTTCTTTACTTTTAATTGGCCTAACCTTCCTCTAATTGGTGATTTTTAATGCTAATTGTAAATAATTATCTAAACCTTCCATTAGTGTTAATTAATTGCCCATTAATTATTAATAATTGTCTCCTAATTATTTCAAGTGTTGAGATAATTTCCTATGACATTTTATGAATTTAACATGAGCTAGGTATTAATTCTAGGGTTTTAGAAAAATCTAGTTTCTTATTCAATTATGAATTTTGAGATTTAAGTCCTCTTAATTTAATCCCTTGATTAATTATAAAAATTTACATAATCATTTTGTTTAGTGAAAATTCAAGGGTCTATTAATTCCTATTATGCTTCCCTTTTTATTTAATGTGTTTTCCTAATTTTTCCTTGCTTTCTTTGGATCCTATAAAATCCCTAATTGAATTTGGGAGTTGTTTGTATTTTTACGATATTTTATGATTTCATACAAAACCTAGAAAAATAAAACATTTGCTACCCTAAATTCTAAGGGAAAATAACCTAATAGATAAATAAAATATATCTCAAAATTTGAGACCACATATTCACCTATTTTAAATAGGTGTCATCAAACAAAATATTGGATTTATGATAGTTGTTAATTTTGGGGTATTACAAATAGGGTACTAATATAGTTGTTAACGGAGCGGATTTAGTTGTTAGTAAATTGTTGTTAATGGAACTGATTTAGTTGTTAACGACTTATCCGTTAATAACTATATCATTCCCGTTAATAACTCACATAGATTTCGAAAATCCGGGAAAAGGCCCTGGCCTTTTCTGAGATTTTCAGAATCTTGGAGTCTTTTTTAGGTTTTTTCTGTAAAAAGGGCCCTGATGTGCATTTCCCAATTAAAAAGGCCTTTTGTTTCGTTGGTCTTAAGTCATGTTTAAAATATAGTATTAAACAGTAAAAAGGAACATAACTGGCAATTATCAGGTGGCCGGGGAAGTGGTATTATACTGATGTTTGTTGTTATTTTAAAATATATGCTTTTGACAGTTCAATATTTACCTTTCTACCTCTAAACTCCATCTGCTGATTGGCAGGTTGTCAATTAATTGATAAAGTATGGGAGAGCTTTCATGATGTAAAGTTGAAGGACCGTTGTATGGTAAAATTTATTTTGCAAGTGTTACAAGAATTGCTAATATTACCCTTCGTTCTTGGGTTCAATTGGCAAGGAGGTCGGACACTCTCCCCAAAGGGAAGGAGTTTGATCTTAGAGTTGTTCAAAGTGCTGGGGGAGGCATCTTAGTTTCTAGGTGACTAGATTAACGCCTGAGGGTAATAGACGGCTCTCTCTGCCCAACATCGGTAGGGAGATTTCGCCCTGTCCTTGTATTGTGGGTGAACCCAACCCCTTTCCTAAAATTCTCTTATAAAGGAAAAAAAAAGAATTGCTAATATTACTATTCAAGACATTCTTCTTCTTGACAGTTTATTTACAGGACAACTGACTTGACTGAGACTCTTGAGTTGGAAAACCTTTTGATAAATGCCTGCATCACCATGCACTCGGCTGAAGCCAGAAAACTGAGTAGAGGAGCACATGCCCATGAGGACTTTAGGGTCAGTGATTTAGTTTCCATCTCTTGTCTGGATTTTCTTCAACATCAAGAATAATTGTAGCTGAATACTTTGTTAGATTCTGCAGAAGAGAGATGATGAGAATTGGATGAAGCACATATTAGGGTAAGTCGTTTTTAAATTTTATGCTAAGGATTTTAATTTTCTTAAACGATAGAAGGTACTTAGAGAGAATTCAGTCTCTCTCTTCCTTGTGGTAACCTTGATCCTCACTCTTTTTCAATACATTTAAGTTTATTTCCTGTAGAAGAACAATTGAGCTGTTGAGCAGCCAATCTGTTGACGAATCAGACAACGAAATAAGAGACATGCTGAAGAGCAATCAGATCCCTGATGCTATTAAAAGAGGTCTAACAAGGAGGAATTATGCTTCTTATTTCAAAACATTACTTACGACATAAGAGCTACAATTGGATTTGGAGGTAATCTTATTTGCTAACAAAAGATCTAGTAGCGAAGTCTGACAAAAAAAGGGTTAAAGGGTATTTTTGCTCTTAAAACTATTCTCATAGGATACCAAGTGATCCTGCTGTCCTGCGAGAATAGTTTGAGGACAGATATGGCTTCTAAAGCAACCCCCAACCCATTAAAAAAACAGGAAAAAAAAAAACTGATCTTTTTTCCTAACATTTACTTAACTAGTGTCTTATGCTTTTAGGAAGACATGCATAGCTTTATGTACTGTCACTTAAGCATACAAGACATTTGTGTAGATATCACGAGCTATATACCTTTGATGAAGTTTTAAGAAAATTTATTGTAATTTAAATATTGTATATCTATCTGACTATATACATTTATGAAAAATAAATTAAGTAATTTGGTTTAAGAGATATGGGCAGTATATTATCGTAGCATCTAAATTACAATCAGAACACAAGCAGATTAATGCTTCTTTTGTTTTTTTCCCCTCTCAAGCTTCGGATTGATGTGGATAAAGACAAAATTTTTAACTTTTTTAGCATGATCTCTAATTCTGTGTGGTTCGAATTGCAGGACTGGCTTTCGTTGGCGAGAGTCGAGCATTACAGGACTACTCTTCGGCGTAAAAGATGGCCCAAATGAATGGCTACAATTACAAAAGTGGTTTCGCAAAGGGTACAATCCCATACTTTGTCGTTTTCTGCTGTTATACGCTCCTGTTATGGTATGGCGGCTACCTCGTCAGGCACCACTGCACCAATGCCGGACTCGCCATTTCCACCATGTTCGCTGTTATGATTGGCGGTTTGTGAGTATTTATTATTATTTATTGCGTAAAATTCCATTTTTCATTTGTTTCGGGAGAGTCTTTAAATCCAGTCATTTACATAGGCCAGAGTCACCGCATCAAAAAATTTCCGAATCATCGATCACAAACCGAGTGTAGTCCGAATACTGATTCGGGTTTGGAATTAGAGTCCGTGACCAGGTTAGTTGTGCTACAAAATGTAGATTTCTCATACCCGTCAAGGCCAGATGTTTGGATCCTGAATAATTTCTCTTTGAATGTACCGTCTGGCATGACCATTGCTTTGGTCGGCAGCAGCGGTTCTGGCAAGAGCACCGTCATCTTCGTCATCAAGAGATTCTATGACCCCACTTCAGGAAAACCCAGGAATTAAATTTTTAGTAAATACGCAATTTGGCCACAAATATTCTGTTTCTTTAAAATGGTTTATTTGTTCGAATTTAGTGATATTTTTTTCTTGTGCCATCATGTATAATATATTATTAGTAATTAATTTAAAAGTTGCTGAATAACCCTGTACAGGACAATTTCTGCTAGATGGACATGACATTAAAACCTTGAGGCTGAAATGGCTGAGCCAGCAAATAGGACTTGCAAGACAAGAGCCTGCTTTATTTGCAACCACTATCTAAGAAAATATATTGTTGGGTAGGTCTGATGCGGATCAAGTGGAGATCAAAGAAGCAGCAAGATCTAGCTCAGAAGTTTACTCCAGTTTGATGATAAACTTGATTCCCTGGAAAACCAAAATATCATCCAGGTTAGTCAAATCAAAGAGTATATGTAAGAGACTTCATTAAAGTCCCCACCTTGATTTGCGATTGGTCGACTTACTTTATTGCGAGTATATGTTCCTTTATTATCAAGCTCCCCGAAGGCTGAGACCCAGGTTAGTCAAATCAACTCTTCATAATTTCATTTCATTTTCACGCTCTGACATAAAAAAAGCCTTTTGTTTCGTTGGTCTTAAGTCATGTTTAAATATAGTGTTTAAAATATATGCTTTTGACCGTTCAGTATTTACCTTTCTACCTCTAAACTCCATCTGTTAATTGGCAGGTTGTCAATTAATTGTTAAAGTATGGGAGTTGAAGGACCGTTGTCTGATATGGTAAAACTTATTTTGCATGCGTTACAAGAATTGCTAATTTTACTGTTCAAGACATTCTGCTTGACAGTTTACTTAAAGGAACACTGACTTGACTGAGACTCTTGAGTTGGAAAACCTTTTGATAAATGCCTGCATCACCATGCACTCGGCTGAAGCCAGAAAACTGAGTAGAGGAGCACATGCCCATGAGGACTTTACGGTCAGTGATTTAGTTTCCATCTCTTGTTTGGATTTTCTTCAACATCAAGAATAATGGTAGCTGAATACTTTGTTTGATTTTGCAGAAGAGAGATGATGAGAGTTGGATGAAGCACACATTAGGGTAAGTCATTTTCAAATTTTATGCTAAGGATATTAATTTTCTTAAACAATACAAGGTACTTAAGAGAGAATTCAGTCTCTCTCTTCCTTGTGGGAGCCTTGATGTGCTCACTCTTTTTCAATACATTAAAGTTTATTCCTGTTGAAGAACAATTGAGCTGTTGAGGAGCCAATCTATTGACGAATCAGACAATGAAATAAGAGACATGCTGGAGAGCAATCAGATCCCTGATGCTATTGAAAGAGGTCTTACAAGGAGGAATAATGCTTCTTATTTCAAAACATTACTTACGACATGAGAGCTACAATTGGAGGTAATCTTATTTGCTAACAAAAGATCTAGTAGCGACGTCTGACAACAAAAGGGGTTAAAGGGTATTTTTGCTCTTAAACTACTCTCATAGGATACCAAGTGATCCTTCCGTCCTGCAAGAATAGTTTGAGGACAAAGATGGCTTCTAAACCAACCCCCCAACCCATTAAAAAACCAGAAAAAAAAAAAAAAGAAAAACTGTTCTTTTTTCCTAACATTTACTTGACTAGTGTCTTATACTTTTAGGAAGACATGAATAGCTTTATGTACTGTCACTTAAGCGCACAAGACATTTTTGTAGATATTACGAGCTCTATACCTAGGATATTCTAATATGTGTGTTTGTGGTCCCTTAATTTCTTTGAGTTGAAGTTTTAAGAAAATTTATTGTGTTTTAAATATTGTATATCTATCTATCTATATACATATGAAAAATAAATTAAGTTATTTGGTTTAAGAGATATGGGTAGTGTTATCGTGTCAAAAGGAATTAGTGATTAAAGGGGCTGTCTTTTTTTCAGAATTCCTCTTATAATAAGAAACCAGTATGCGTGTATAACAGTCCATATTTTGAGTAGTAAAATAGGTTTTATATTTTATATAAACTGGGGGGCCCTTTTAGTAGAGGGATATGTTTATTTTGCTCACAGAGGAAAAGTAACAATTACCAAATTGAATCAAATTTTGAGTTTGGGTAAAGTGTAGTTTGAATGAATGAAGTAACCAAAAAAAAAAAAAAACAAGTTTGAATGACTGAAGTTACACAAGTCAGCATGAGTGTGAAAATATTGAATAACTGAAGTTTGATGACATCTGCAACATATATAAAGGGAATGGAGGAAAGTGATGTGTTGCGGGAATGAGAGGATAAGGGTCTTTTTTAGGGTCGATCTACAATAGCCTCCCTTTTCGGAGAGGTTTCATGAAGGCAATTCCCTCTTGCTTTGTGTTTTGCAATGACAATTAACAAGAGCCAGGATCAATCATTACAAAATGTTAGGTTATATTTATTAAAGCTAGTGTTCACTCATGAACAATTATATGATGTTTTATCAAGAGTTAAAAATATTGCAGGTTTGAAGATTCTTATACAAGACGGGAATAATCATGGAAGGCATACAACTACCAATGTTGTTTACAAGGAGATCTTTAGAAATGTTTAGTAAAATATGTGAGATATTGTCTGTTCATGTTATATAGGAACGTTTTTGTACTTTGATGGCTAGCATTTTGATGTCATGTTTTGTTGCTTTTGAGTAGATCATGAAGTTGGTAAACATATAAGAGTACAACTAATGATGTGGTTGTGGTTCATGTTGTATTTTTGAATAGTGAGACAACTTCTATTTTTTGTTGGGAGATTTGAAATCCAATTCTGTTATTTTATGTCCCTTTGTGTTTTATTCAATTTCTTAATGATTTGGATGAGTGGAAGGTGAGGATGTGCTTTTATATCATTAAATCTTCATTGTTATTGAAAGCTGGGGATTGAATTTAATTTAATTTTACTGCATTATTCTTGGTTTTTTTTTTTTGGGTATTATGCAAAACACCAAGAGGATATGAGTTGGCACAATAAGAGAACTGCTCCAACCAATTGGAGATAGAGAATGCGTCATCACTGTTGTATTACAAGGCCTAAATTGTTCGTGTCCTTTTTCTAAGATATAGCTTGAGATCTAGGTATTGTGGTTACTTTATTCTCCAACCAACCCCCCTAAAGATAAAGCCTAGGGTCCAATACCTCCAAAGATCAAAAATCACAAAGTGCATAATATTTTTTTTCCCCCTCCTTTATGTGTTTAGTTTTGGTGGAAAGCTGTGTTTACAGAAACAATGACCGAAGGAATGTAGCTTTTGTCAAGTGTAGCTATAGGAACTTGAGCATTCACAAATAATTAGTGTAAATAATATTAATAGGCATTTGATCCAAAAAGATAGTTTATTTACAACCATATTCCTCTTGTATATAGGAACATAGTTTGACCCAAATCACCATCATAGCAATTTACAAATAAACCCTTAATAATGACACCGAACTCCTAACAATTAGAGTTGAACGATAAAAATGAGAAGGTAATGAAGTATTTGTGGCCATTCATTTCTTTTTGGTTTTCTTACAGCAAGTCAAGTTTCTCATCATCATAGTTGTTCCGTATGAAGAACATAGAGATTGGACTTGACTGGGTTGTCAAGCCTAGAGCCTACGTACCCTCGAAGGGATCAAAGTCCACGTAGTTCGTAGCAAACCTGAAGGCACGTAGCCAGGGGAGTGGGGTGTGTGCTCTGTGTGGCAGAAAGTAACAAGAGCATAAGATAGAACGTGCGCACCTGTTTAGGGTTCCCTTCTATTTATAGAGGAGCTTGGTGCGCGTATCTCCCCATTAATGGGGGATATCTATGATTGGGCCGTCAAGGGCTGATTAGCTGTTATCATGGTTGTAGGAGAATCTCCATTAATAAGATCCTATATTTGTGGGATCTTGGATTCCTTCCTATTCTGGCGTGGATTCTATCCCTAGCGGGATTGGGCCGAGGTCCGGACCTGGGCCTGTTGGGCTCGTCCGTAACAGTTGCCCCCCAGCTTGGTCGTTCAGGCTTTTGGACGGCCGAGATGCTTAGTGTCCCGATCCCGTTGTAGCCGAGGTCCTCTGCGCGGACTGAGTCGGCTCTCGGATGCCGTGGCCACCAGCTCGGTTCGGGGCTGTGGTCGGCTTAATCGGTTCTCGTCCTGCCTTTTCGCCTTTTGGGATTCTCCGGATGCTTCGGGTTTCCCCCCACATGAGTCATTAGTGTGGCTTTACAGCTGTCAGATCCTTAATGGAGGAAGTCTGCAACCGCCACGCCTTTTCGCTTATCGAGGCGAGTGCGCATTTATTGCACTGGCGTCGTGCTGTGCCAATCACGTCCCTTCTTTACGGGAATAGACCGTCATGCCCCTGCGTTGGCTTTTAAATAGCCTTCTTTCTGTTCATTTGCACTTTTTCCCGCTACTTCACTCTGTTGTTCAGAAATTTCTCTGATTTCGCTAGAGCTTGAGTGGGGATTCCTTTTTTCTTGAGGTTTTCGCCGTCTTCCAGCGTTCCGGTTTCTTCTATTTTACTTACACAGGTATTGCGCTTGTTCCCTTGTGCATCCATTCGGTAATTTTCCGTATTTTTTCGTTTGAACTAGGAATCGCTGTCTCTGTTTCTGTTCTTCTGGGTTTCCGTTAGCGTCACTGTACCCAAAGTCCTTCCCAAATCTTCCTCAAACACCGGTTCCTAATTTGATGATGGCGGGAGATAGAGACATTCCGCGACCGCAAGCGTCGTTGACGCCGAAGGAGGAAATGCTCCTCCGTGCGCGTCTTCCTCGTATGACTTATTGGGTTCTTGGGGGTGAGCCTCCTGCTACGAGGATCCTGGATCCTTTGCGTCGGGGTGGCGCCGTGCGTCCGGGGCGAGCTGGGGCTCGTCCGTCTTCGGGAAGGGTTTCTATTCCCATTCCACAATGTTCCGCTCGGCCACTTGTCCTACCTCTTCCTTTTGAGCCGCCTGGTGGGACCTGGGTTGGCTCCTCTTCCAGTTTCGAGGCCCCGATGGTGATGGCTCATCCCCTGAATTTTTATGAGGGTCCTTCTGCCGCACGCCAGACGCCCGCCCCAGAGGGTTATGCCGGCCCCTGCTGGGACTGCCTGGCGGAAGCTTCCGCATTGATGGCGGGTGATAGAGATGCCGAGGCTTCGTCTATCCTTGGCTCCTGCCGGCATTGGTCTGCCCCGGCTATTCCTTCTCATGCTTCTCTTCATCCGAGTCCACGGCCTTTTTTGCCTTCTGTTATGCCTGTGCCAGGTACTTCTGCTTCTTTGCTAATATCGGCTTTGTTTATTTTCATATAGGCTTATTGATGGCTCCAAAGTCTGGATCGTCTAAAAAGCCATCGGAGGCCGGTGGTTCGGACTCTTCCAGTCCACCCGAAGCCTTGGTTCGTCGGTATGGCTGGGTATCGCACGATGTGCTGGCTACGCCGTCGCTGATGTCTAAGGCGGATCTGGTCCGTTTGAGGTTGCCGGCCATGCCTGGGTGCGTGCTTAGGTGTCCGGAGCTGGAGGAGCCTGTCTGCGCGGCCCCGTCTGAGGGTCGGCCGGACTTCTTCTTCTTCTTCCGGGACTATTTGTCGCGGGTCCAAGTTTCTTTCCCTTTCTCCCCCTTCCAAATGGAGGCGTTGCGGCATGTTCGCCTTGCCCCGTCCCAGCTCCATCTGAATGGGTGGGCTTATCTGGTAGCCTTCGAGAGGCTTTGTGGCCATTTCTCGCCCCTTTAGATTGCTCGGCCAACCTTTTCTTTTACTATTTTGGGCCTTTCACACCCAGCCCGCCGAAGGGAGGCGATAAGCAGAGGGGGTTGGTATCCCTTCGCATTAATCCGGAAGCCAACTGATGACGCCCTTCTCAGATTCCTTCAAACGCTTTAAGGGATCGTTTTTTAAGGTTGAGGCCGTGCCAGGGGAGCTGCCCTGGTTTTTGGAAGGGGGCGGTCGTTTCCCTCTGTATTGGGAGGAGGGTCATTATAAGGCCAAGGCCCTGTCCTTTCAAGTTCCGCGCACCAACCTCCTGCCGGAATCAGCTTCTGCAGTGCCCTGGATCGAGGCCTTGGTGGCCGAGTACGGTGTGCAGCCGGCCGGCTTCTATATATCCGCCGAGCCGCTGCCTTCTTCCTGTAGGATTTTTAGTAGCCGTATCTGTTTTTTGCTTCAGTACTGGTCTTTTGAATTGGTAAATTCTGACCTACTCTGTTTGTCTTTGTTTGCAGCCAGGGCCATGGATGACTTGCCGTTATATGCTCGCCTGTCAAGAGCGGCCGCCGCGTCTTCGAGTCGCCAGAAGAAACGGGCGGCTTCTTCTGCTGCCGGTGCTCCCACTGCTCCGGCTTCTAAGAAGGCTAAGGGTCCTGCAGCTGACGGCCCTTCTTTCGTCTTGACACCACAGGCCGTTCCCGTGGTGGAGACTCCGGCTATGGAGGGCCCGGAGGTTGCTGCTGCTGGTCCAAACCCGGCGCCTGAGTCCCAGGCTTCTGAGGGGCGAGAGGCCTCGATTTCCGATGAGGAGGTTGAGGCTGAGTTTTTCATCGATGAGCCTCCTGCCTCCCTGCCGGATCTGACTTCCTCGTCTTCACTTCCGCCTCCACCGCTCTCGAGGTCTGTTCTCCCTCGTGGCCGTCTATGGCGCGAGGGGGTAGTTCCTGAGGTTTCTACCGCTTTCCTGCCTCCCCGCCACTTCACCGGATGCGCCGCACTGACTCGGCCGGCCCTGGATAAGCTGCACAGGAACCAAGCGGAGCTTTGTCGGGCGGTGGGATACAACCAAGTCTTGATCCTGGTCCGGGAGCAATATGCTCGTTCCCATGCTGACGTCCAGAGGCTGCGGGCGCAGGTCGAGGAGTTGGCCAAGGGTTTGGCGGCGGCGGAGGCCAAGGCCGCATCTGCTGGCGACCTGAAGGAGGAACTGGAGGTGGCTGAGGCCAAGGCTAGGTCGGCAGGGGAGGAGCTGGCTAGAGGCTGGGCGGAGCGGGATGCGGCCCTGGCGGAGCTTGGTGGGGTTCGGGCGGAGCTGGCTTCCGCACGGATGGAGCGGGACGCCGCGAAGGCTGCGGCGGTGAAGGCGGATCGGGAGCTGCAGCTGTCCCAGGAGCATGCCGACTCGGTTGCCGAGGAGTGCACGCGGGCTCTGAAGGAGAGGTCCGAGAGCCTTGCTGCGGCCAAGGTCTTGGAGGAGCGGCTGGCTACGTTGGCCAGGGAGGAAGAGGCGGTTGAGGCAGCCCTTGCTGCTGAGAAGGTGACCTCCCGGGAGCTTACCGATGCCCTGGTGCAGACTGCCGAGGCCTGTTTCAAACAAGCCTTGCTCCAGATCCGGCACTTCAATCCCGGGGTTGAGCTTCAGGTGGAAGGGTACGATCATCGTGCCTTTGTTAAGGATGATGGATCTTTCCTTCCATACGAACCCCACGCCGCCGAAGACCTTGTTGAGGGAGCCGTGGAGGATGCTGCCGTTGCCGGGGGTGAGGAGGAAGCTAATGCTGGGCCTGGCTCCCCGCCCTAGCTCTTATCTTTATTGTTTGGGGTGTAGGAGCCCTTGTAATTTGTTGCCTTCTTTTGGCCTTGGCCTTGGTGCCATTTGTACAGACTTTTATGACAATTACAACATTATTCTGGCCTTGTGCTACAGTCCGTCTTTATTTCGATTATTACCGTCCCTTTCATCTAGATTCGACAATGAAGGATTTAAATTCTTATCATCCTTCCTTTGCGCGGCCGAGCTCGTTTAGCTACCTGGGGCCGAAGGTGGCTTATTTGTCTGCCATCGTCCTATTGCCTCGGTTTGTGCCTTCATTTGCTATGTGCGTATAGGTCGCGTGGGCCGCTTAGGTGACTTAGGCAATGGGTGTTTTAACTGCTCTTTTGACTAAGTTAATTCGTTTGTCGGCCGCATGTGTGCAGGCTGTTGGTACTCTACCACATTTAGTGGGAGGTTGGGGCAAGGTTGTCTTGTTTCAGCCTCATCAGGCATAACTAACCATACTGCCTCGGCCCGGCTTTCATGTAGCCGAGCTCCAACTTTCCTTTAGTTGGATCAAATTGTACCGGCGTAAGGGCGGGGCTACCACGTGTCTAACTGGGGCTTCATCCGCCTGGAGTTGGACATTTTGACCTGATCAGGGTCGGCATGGCAGGTCGCTTGCTTAGCCGGGCGAGCATTGACGCGTCAATTTCGTGAAGAGCCGTGTTTGATTCCTTCGCCGTGCTCTAACTAATGCCTGTCGGGGTACGATGGCCGGTTTTCGTACATCTAGATGTTTTTGGTTCTTGTCGGGTCCACGACCTCGGGGCCTTCTACCGGTGTCGGGCTTTAATAGCCACGGCTTTCGATTCCTTGGCCTCGGCCTTATGGCTTTTGGCCGAGCTTAACGGCTCCGGCTTCATATTTAAGCTTTGTGCCCATTCGTAAATATGCTCAGCGGGATCCTTTATTGATGGAAAGAAATAGCCCTACGGGGCTTTACAAAGCATCGTAATTAGAAATGACATAACTTGGACTTTAAACGAAAAGAAAACATAGGCAGGAAAAGGGGAAATTGCTAAGTAAACAAACGCTGCCGAGGAAGGATCTAGCTGTAGTAGATCTTCAGCTTGTCGGCATTCCACGTCCTTTTGATTGGCTTTCTTGCCAAAGTCTCGAGGGTATATGCTCCTCCGTCGAGCTTTTCCTTAATCCGGTAGGTCCCTTCCCAGTTTGCTGCCAGCTTCCCGTCCCTGGCATTCTTGTTGCCTATGTCCGCCCGTCGGAGTACTAGGTTGCCTCGGTTGAAAGACCGGGGCCGGACCTTTCTGTTGTACTTAGCCGCGAGTAGTTGCTTGGCGGCTAGTTCCCGGCAGTGCGCCGTAACCCGGATTTCATCGATGAGGTCCAAGTTAGTCTTCAAGGCGTCATCATTTGATTCCTGCCCCTCTTGTCTGGCTCTGACCTTTCTCCAGGATGGCTGTCCGATTTCAACCGGGATCATTGCCTCACTTCCATAGGTTAGCCTGTACGAGGTTTCTTGTGTCGAAGACTGTACGCTCGTGCGATATCCCCACAGGACGCTGTGGAGCTGCTCGGTCCAACTGGTCTCGGCCTGCAACATGCGCCTCTTTAGTCCGTCCAGGACGATTTTGTTGGCTGCTTCCGCCTGGCCATTGGTCTGGGGGTGTTCTACGGACGAGAAGTGCTGCTTAATGTCCAGGCTGGACTTGAGTGCTTGGAACCGATGGTCCATAAATTGGGTCCCATTGTCCGTGACGACCTCGGCAGGTATCCCGAAACGAGAGACGATGTTGTGCCTGAAGAACTTCATCACTCTGGCCGAGGTTATTGTGGCGAGTGGCTCTGCTTCAATCCACTTAGTGAAGTAGTCAACTGCGACGATGAGCCATCTACATTGCCCTTGTGCCGGCCTGAATGGTCCGAGGATGTCCATGCCCCACTTGTAGAAGGGCCAGGGGGCCGGCATTCCTTTTAGTTCTGAGGGTGGTGGCCATATGATCCTAGCATGCTTCTGGCAACTGTCGCATGTCTTGGCCTTCTCCATTGCATCCTGGCTCAGAGTGGGCCAGTAGTAGCCGGCGCGTAACGCTTTCCGGGCGAGTGCCTTGCCCCCCATGTGGTGGCCGTTAGCGCCTTCGTGTAGCTCGGCCAGCACGTATTTAGCTTCGGAGTCTCCGAGGCATCGCATCATTGGACAATGGAGTCCCTTCCTGTATAGTTGGTCGTCCACCATGGCGTAGAGGGCGGCTTCTCGGATCAGCTTCTTGGCTTCGGTCGGGTCTATCGGGATGATTCCTCTCTCGAGGTAGTCTTCGATTGGCTTCCTCCAATCCGCCCCGGCCGAGATGGCCATGATACAACTCGGCTCGGTCAGATTCTGCTGGATCACGGTCCTATGGTTATCCGGCCCCTTCGTGCTGGCAAGCTTGGAGAGGATGTCAGCCCGAGCGTTCTCTTCTCTGGGTATATGAGAAACTGTGACCTCTTCGAACTCGGCCATGAGTTCCTTGGCTTTGTTCAGGTACTTGGCCATTAGTGGGCCTTTTGCCTGATAGGTGCCGTCTACCTGAGCCGCGACGAGCTGTGAGTCGGTTAAAACCTTTACTCGCTGGGCGCCATTATCCTTGGCCTGCAGCAGTCCGGCCAAAAGGGCCTCGTACTCGGCCTGGTTATTGGAGGTCTGGAACTTCAACTGCAGAGAATGTTCGGTGGCTACCCCCTGTGGGCTTTCTACGATGATTCCGGCGCCGCTGCCCTTCGCGTTGGATGAGCCATCAACATAGACCTTCCAAATCCCATCGTCTGTAGTGGCCGGTGTGAGTTCTCGGATGAAGTCCGCAAGCGCTTGGGACTTGATTGCCTGGCGGGCTTCGAACGTGATATCGAACTCGGAGAGTTCTATGGCCCAGTTGGTCATTCTGCCGGCTAGGTCGGGTTTGTGGAGAACCTGTCTGATCGGCTGGCTGGTGCGGACCACAATCCGGTGTCCCTGGAAATAGGGCCGGAGTCGGCGTGCCGCGGTAAGGAGGGAGAAAGCCACTTTTTCCAGTTTCTGATACCGTAGTTCAGAGTTCTGTAGTGCCTTGCTGACGAAGTATATCGGCTTTTGCCCGGTCTCGGACTCCTTTACTAGGGCGGCACTCACAGCTTCGTTGCCGACTGAGAGGTAGAGGAATAAGGTCTCTCCGGGGTCCGGCTTTGTGAGTACCGGCGGGGTTACCAAGCATTGCTTAATGTCGGAGAAGGCGGCATCGCAGTCCGGGTTCCAACCGCCTCGGGTCTCCTTCTTGAGCAACTTGAAGAGAGGTAGGGCTTTCTCCGCCGATTTTGGTAGAAATCGCGTCAAGGCGGCTAGTCGGCCTGTTAGCTGCTGTACCTCCTTCTTTGTTCTCGGGCGCTGCATGTCTAGCACGGCCTTACACTTGTCCGGGTTGGCTTCGATTCCTCGGTTTGTCAGCATGAAGCCTAGGAATTTCCCAGCCGGGACTCCGAAGGCACATTTGGCCGGGTTCAACCTGATTCGATGTCTTCTTAACTTTTCAAATGTCTGTTCTAGGTCCCGGATGTGGTCTTCTGGGAGTTTCGACTTGACGATCATGTCGTCAATGTAGACCTCTATGTTGCGCCCGATCTGATCTCCAAAAACCCGGTTCATCATCCTCTGGTATGTTGCCCCGGCATTCTTGAGTCCGAAGGGCATGACGTTGTAGCAGTAATTCGCCTTATCAGTCATGAAGGCGGTCTTCTCCTGGTCGTCTGGATGCATGGCGATCTGGTTATAACCGGAGTAGGCATCCATGAAGGAGAGAAGGTGGTATCCGGCTGAGTTGTCCACCAGTTTATCAATGTTTGGCATCGGGTACGAGTCTTTGGGGCAGGCCTTGTTGAGGCTGGTGTAGTCGACACATACTCTCCATTTGCCGCTGGGTTTGAGGACCATGACTACGTTGGAGAGCCAGGTGGTGTACTGCACCTCCCTGATGAAACCGGCCGCAAGGAGCTCTTCTATGTGACCTTCCAAGGCCTTCTGCCTGTTGTCCGCAATGTTCCTCTTCTTCTGTGCCACTGGTCTCGATCCCAGCCATATGCCGAGTTTGTGACAGCAGAAGTGGGGGTCGATGCCCGGTACTTCGGCCGAGGTCCATGCGAAGACGTCTTGGTTCCGCCTTAGGAATCGGATGATGAGAGCTTTCAGGCCGTCCTCCATATCCCGGCCAATTTTGGCGGTCCTGGACGGGTCTTCGCCTAGCGCAATTTCTTCCAATTCTCCCTCCGGCTCGGGCCTCGGATTGTCAAGCTCTCGGAGGTCGAGCTCCACCATGTTGACTTGCCGCCGCGGGAGCTCGCCAGAGCCGGCTTCGGCTACTTGCTCATTGGATCCGAGCCGGGGTGGGGACGAGGGTCCTCCTTCCTCGACGCGGAGAGCTTCGAAGTAGCACTGCCTTGACTCTTTCTGGTCTCCGGATACCACGACTATCTGGTTTTTACTATTGATCATCTTCAGCTTCTGATGCTTCGTGGATACTAGTATATCCCAGTTGTGGATGGTGGGTCGGCCCAGAATGATGTTGTACGGGGATCGGAAGTCGGCGACTACGAATCGTACCCGTTCCGATTTGAAGGCTTCCTTGGTGCCAAGAGTTAACCGGAGGTCGATGTAGCCTTTTGGGAAGGACTGCTCCCCATTGAATCCAACCAGGGTGGTCTTGCACGGCTTGAGGTCCTCTTTGTCGAGGTGCATCCTCTTGTAGGCGTCCCAACTTATAATGTCGGCCGAACTCCCTGCGTCCACAAAGATCCTCTTAACTCGACAATTTATTAGAGTTCCAGTAATTACCAGTCCGTCCAGGTGTCCGGGTATGATGTCTTCCAACTCTTCGTCAGTGAAGTTCAGGGTGGGCGGCCGAGGCCTCCTTGAGTCCTCCTTAAACTTAGGGGGTTCTCGTACGGTCAGTACTTCGCGAAGATACTTCTTCCGCTAGCTTACGGTGTCTCCTCCTCCACCGAATCCTCCGCTGACGACGTTGCACTGGAAATCGACGTCGGGGAATTCGTCGTCTGAGGCCGCCTTCTGCTTTTTTCCCGGAGTTTGGGATTCCTTGGGCGGACTTCTGGAGCGGGCGCAGTCGTTGCGCTTCCCGTTCGTCACTCCCTGAGTCTTGATCACGTACTGACACAGTTTCCCATCCCTCACAAACTTCTCGATTGCGTCACGGAGGTCATAGCACTCGTCGGTCGTGTGGCCGTTGCAGTCGTGGAACTTGCACAGATGACGAGCCAGCCGAGATGATGGGTCCAGTCCATTGACCAGGCAGTGTACGTGGACATCCTCTGGCAGTGATCGTACTTGCATGGCCACGTCGCGGAACCGATCCAGATACTTCTGCAAGGCCTCACCCTTCTTCTGACGCACTTTGCTCAAGGTGAACGTAGTTTTTGGCTGCTTTTTGCTGGTGGCGAAGTGCAGCTCGAATTTTCGTCCGAGGTCTTCATAGTCTCAGATAGAGTCGTCCGGAAGAGACGTCAGCCACCTATGCGCCGGCCCGTCCAGAGTAGCCGCAAAAAGGCGCTGGATGACCGGGCCGCTGATCTGTCGGACCCACATGAGCTTCTCAAAGGTAACCAAGTGGTTCCGGGGGTCTTGGCTCCCATCGTACTTCGGCAGGCTGCTTAAATCAAAGCGTTTTGGGAAACGGGCTATTGCCGCCTCCCTCGAGAATGGGGATCTTCCCGTCTCTGATAAGTATGTCACACGATATTCCCGAGGCGACCCTTGCCGAGGCCGGGGAGTTCTTTCCTCGGCACGGGTTTCTTCTCGATCTCGGTATTCCCTTTCACGCCGATTGGTGCGGTTAGGACCGACACCGTGGTTTTCTCTGTCTCCCGGGGACCGTGGTCTGCCGTGGTTGGCAATCGGGCGCCGCCTCGGTTCGCCGTTGTCGCGGCGTGGGTTCCTCGGCTCAGAGTTGCTCGAGGAGCTGCTGTCGCCTGCCGAGGCTCTCCTGGTATGACCGAGACCCCTGTGGTGGCCTCTCACGCGGCGGTCATTCTCGAGCGCTTCTTGGATCATCTTTCCGATAGCTTCGAAGTCAGCCCGCCTCTGCAGGTCATCGTGTTTTTCCTTGTTTTCCAGGCGCCGCATGAACGATTCCTGAGTCCTCCGCATCATGCGGACGTTGGCATCAACTGCCCGGACATCACGCGTTGGAGACGGCACGAGTGCTCCCTCGGGTCGCCGGTCTTCGTGCCGCGGCTGCTCCTCATGGAGCGGCTGTTCCCTGTCAAGGGAGGAAGTCACCGTATCTGTAACATGTCCTTCTGGGGTGTTTCCTCTCCGAGGTGGTGCCGGCGGCTGGCCTGGCGGCGGGCGGCTGGCTTGTGGGTCTCCTCCTACCGGTTGGGGATTTCTGCTGTGGCTTCTAGTGCTCACCATTAGTAGTCACGGGGATTGAAGTTTACAGTCCCCACGGTCGGCGCCAATGTTCCGTATGAAGAACACAGAGATTGGACTTGACTAGGTTGTCAAGCCTAGAGCCTACGTACCCTCGAAGGGATCAAAGTCCACGTAGTTCGTAGCAAACCTGAAGGCACGTAGCCAGGGGAGTGGGGTGTGTGCTCTGTGTGGCAGAAAGTAACAAGAGCATAAGATAGAACGTGTGCACCTGTTTAGGGTTCCCTTCTATTTATAGAGGAGCTTGGTGTGCGTATCTCCCCATTAATGGGGGATATCTATGATTGGGCCGTCAAGGGCTGATTGGCTGTTATCATGATTGTAGGAGAATCTCCATTAATAAGATCCTATATTTGTGGGATCTTGGATTCCTTCCTATTCTGGCGTGGATTCTATCCCTAGCGGGATTGGGCCGAGGTCCGGACCTGGGCCTGTTGGGCCGGTCCGTAACAATAGTTATCTTCTACTTGATTGTTTTATATGAGTGAATTAATACTAACGGAACATATTTAAGTACCCTTTTTTAAGTTGGAGTTGAACTAATGTGCTGTTAGCTTTTGATTATCCATTTCAAGTTATGAAAAATACTACAAGAAGTTAATAGTTTTAGCCTTCAATTAATCAGTTTTTTCCTTTTACATTTGGAATGATAATGATTTATCTTTTATATATATTGATCCAAATTGAACGCTAATAATGTGAATCAAGTTTTGGTAATCATGAATTAAGTCATGATTTTTTTGGTATAACCAATAATATATCAAATTACGTTAGGTCATGAAGTACTAAAGAGTATAGCTTTGTTTTATGAAGCCATACAAAAATATGATTTGAAAGCCCGAAGTAGCATATTTAGAGTCATTCAAAACACATGTTTGGTGAAGGTGAAGAGAACTGTAGGGAATGAAATATGAAATGACGTAAATCTATCACACGCAATGCACGGGGAGATTGCATGCTTCAATGCTTTTGAGGAAGGCCATGCTTTTAAATGCTTCGGGGTGTTAAGGAAGCACCAAATTGATAACATCTTTAGAAATGTTTACAACATATGTGACATGTTGTCAGTTCATGCTACATATAGGAATGTTTATGTACTATATTTTGATTTTTTTTTAAAAAAAAAATTCTTTTGAGCTGAGGTAGAAGTTGATGAACATATAAAAGTCCAATTACTGACGTGGTTGTAGTTCGTGTCGTGTTTTAGATAGTGAGACAACTTGTATTTTTTGCTAGTTAATTTAAAATCCAATTATGTTCTTTATGTTTCTTCATTTCTTATTCAATTTTTTAATAATTTGGATTGGTGGAAGATGATGATGTACTTTTATATTATGAAATAGTTGCACCAACATGATCTGTGGGGGAGTTGGTACTTGTTGTAATCAATACTAATTAAAATCTCAAATTACTGACTATATATAATAATTTCAAAACCTCACTACTACAAAAGAACCCAAAAAACGACCTAAAAGCCCATTTGGATTCTCTTATTTTTAGCTGAAAAGTTACTTTTAAGCTAAAGCTAAAAAAAAGAGCTTCTAAAAATAAGCTAAAAGTTGTTTGGAGATTATATAAATTTTAGAGCTTAAAAGTTACTTAAAAGCTGAAATTAAAAATAAGTTGTTTGACAAAATTTTTGTCATAAGCACTTTTTTCAATAAAAATTATCATAAAAGGTATATTATCAAAGGGTGGTGGTGGGGATAGGGGTGGCGGTGGTGGTGGTGGGGGTGGTGGTGGTGGTGGGGGCAGTAGTGGTGGTGACGGCGGCAATGGCGGTTGGGGGGGGGGGGTGCGCGACGACGGTGGCGGTGGTGGCGGCGACGGCGGTGGTGGTGCCGATTGGGGGGCAGTGGGGGCGGCGGCAGTGGTGGCGGCAGTGGTGGTGGTTGGGTGGCGGTGGTAGTGGTGGCCGTGGCGGTGACCGTCGTGTTCAATCAAGAAATTACGGATTCTCTTTTCTCTTTTCTTTTTTCTTTTTAAAAAAGAGCTTATAAAAAAAGAGCTTTATAAGCTCCTATGAGGAGCTTAATTTTAAGCTCTTTTTTTTTCATTATAAAATAAGCTCTTATATTATAAGAGCTTATTTAAAATTCTGTTTGACCTAGTTTATACTTATAAGTAGATTATAAGAAAAAATAAGTTAGGCGAAACAGGCACTAAATAAGACACAATTAATGTCCCTTTTCAGAGGGATGTCTCGATAGGGGAAGTTGTTGTAGTTTTTTTTCCCCCACTTTTGGCGTCCTGAAATATATTAAGGACGCTATATTTTGTTTTTGTTTTTGTTTTTTTTAAAAAAATTTGGAGGTTGGCCGTGGAATTGGAAGAAGAATCAGCAAGAAAAACACATAAACAATCAACATTATTCCAGAATACCAGCAAGAACAACACATTAGCAATCAACAATAAAAAACCAAAGGAGAAGCTATAGATTCGGAGATTCCAATATTATATTATTAGCCACCAAAATTCATAGTTACATACTTATATTAGACAAACAAGTTCAAATTCAAGAACAAAGAAAGTAACGCCAACAAAAAATATATGGGAGAGGATTTTCTTATAATCCCCTTTCTCCTTTTCTTCTCACTAGTACAAAAAAGGCTTTTAAGACCGGACAAAACAGGCTCGTAAGATCGGATGGACGACCAGTCTTGTTCCAGCCGGTATTAAAAGTCTACATATAAGACCGGACATTGATCCAGTCTTAAAAGTCTACATATTTTAGACCGGACATTTAAAACATTTGGTCTTAAAATTTATACTAAATAAACATGAAATAGTTTGATTTGGTCAGTCCAAAAACTCAACTTTTAAGACCATCCTAAAATAGGCCGCTCTTAAAAATATCGGACTTTTAAGACCGGACAAAAATAAATATGGTCTTAAACTTAGCGACTTCTAAGACCGACTAATTATACGCGGTCTTAAAAGACTGACTTTTAAGACCGGATGATAATTACGTCCGGTCTTAAAAATCTTCCTTTAAGACCGGACATCTAAATATAACATAACGATCTTAAAAAGGCCAACTTTTAAGACCGGCTTAATATGACCTTTAAGACCTGTCTTTCTTCCATGTTGGAGTTGATGGTAGCATGTGCCTTCTTCACAAACCGGACATGCTTTATGGCCCTTTACACTATACCCTGACAAGTTACCATATGCTGGGAAGTCATTTATAGTACAGAATATCATGGCTCGCAATTTGAATACCTCCTTCTTGAAAGAGTCAAAAACATCCACACCTTCTTCCCATAACTCCTTCAAGTCTTCGATCAAGGGCTGAAGGTAAACATCAATGTCATTTTCGGGTTGTTTTGGTCCCGAAATCAACATAGACAGCATGATGTACTTTCTCTTCATGCATAACATAGGAGATAAGTTGTAAATAATGAAAAGTACAAGCCATGAACTATGTGCGCTGCTAAGGCTTCATATGGATTCATGCCATCCGTGCTAAGGGCAAGCCTAAGGTTCCTAGGTTCTTCGCCGAAGTTGGGAAATAATTGATCGATTTTCTTCCATTGAGCAGAATCGGCTGGATGACGAAGCTTTCCATCAAAAATCCTCTCATCTGCATGCCACCGCAAATGTTTTGCATCATTTTCATTCGCAAACAACCGCTTGAACCTTGGTATGATTGGAAGATACCACAACACTTTTGCAGGCCCCTTATTTGACTTGTACCTTGGGGTTTCACATATCAGACAATTCTACTTCTCTTCAAACTCTTTTCTATACAATACGTAGTCATTCGGGCATGCATGGATCTTTTTGTACTCCATCCCCAATGGACAAAGTATTTTCTTAGCATCATAGTATCGATGCGACAACACATTATCATCCGGAAGCATGTCCTTAAAACGCTCAAGCATTTCACAAAAACTCTTGTCGCTCCATCCATGACGTGCCTTCAAGCTTACCAATTTCAATACAGCATTCAACAATTGGTATTTTTGACACCCTGGGTATAGCGGGGTCTCCACATCACTGCATATATTACCATATGCATGTGATTGTTGAAAGGCCTCTTCTCCTACATCACGAATAATGTCCTCTATGCGATCATCCATATCTGTGTCATTATCATCAAAGGCCACTTCCCCATGTTGAGACCCACTTGGTATTTTTTCACCATGCCATACCCATACTGTATACGTCTTACAAAATCCATGACAAATTAAATGTGTGCGTATAACTTCAGGACTTAGTCGCCTCTCATTCAAACATTTTACACAAGGGCAATAAAACTTCCCACTATCATCATTGGCATTTTATTTAGCAAATTCAATAAAGGCCCCCACCCCATTCTGATATTCAACGCTCGTCCGTAAAGCATTTATCCAGCTGCGATCCATAGTAGAATTCCTATGGACGGAAAGATTTAACATACGTATAATAAGGCAAAATAAATGCATAACGAAAAATCACTTTTGGTCATGAATATCACAGTGAAGCCAAACTAAAATACTCCCGAAGCAAAATAAATGCATGACGAGGAAATTTAAATGCTTCGCATGAAGGTCTTGTGGACTCACCTGTAGCATATAAATTCAAATGCCAAATAAGAGTCTTTCTTCTCCCGCCACGAACATTGATGTTGGAGACAGCAAGAGTACCCTAAAAACATTTGTTGGTCAGTTGGGTAGGTCTCAAGTGCAAATATAATCTTCAAAATAGAATATTCATTAACAATAGAGAAGCACACAAGAGCATTTCATCGATTTTGTTCAACTCAAGAAAAACCCAGAACGATAAGTAGGAAAACCATGAAGTTATATAACCGAAACACCTCTTACAGCTTGGTCTAAGTTTAGCTGAGGAACGAGGAAGTGATTGTCGAGAGAGCAACGCGAAGCACCGACGGAGCAACACACAACCACTGGAGACAGAACCTCCTCAGTAATCACTTTCAGCGCAACAAGAGAAATTCAGAGAGGGAAATTTAATTTTCCGTGCAACAGAGACATGGTTTTATGTTTGGATTTTTTAAGGCTGATTAATTATAAAGCATCTGGTCCTAAATATTTTATATTAAATTTTTAAGTGTTACTTTTAAGATCGAATTCTTATCTTGTCCGGTCCTAAATATTTAAGACCGCAATTTTATAATACTCCGGATCTAAGTTAATTTTCCAAAGAAAAAAGTATTGACTTTGGGCCTTTGGCGAGCGTAGAAAATTATCAATGCTATTAATTAATGCTACTATTAATTACTTGAAGAAAAAATTAAAAAGAGACAAGGTTATAGTTCTTAATTAATGCTATTATTAATTACTTGAACAAAAAATTAAAAAGAGACAAGCTTATGGTTCTTAATTAATGCTATTATTAATTACTTGAATATTGCCGTACACATTGCAAAAAAAAAAAAGCAGAAAATTATAAAAGCTTGTTATCCTTCAAAGCCCAGGCAATATCGGCTTGAGCAACATTAATTTCCCGCCGGATATCAGCAAGTTCCCATCTTATTCGTATCAGGTCATTGGAGGAAAGAGGATGAGAGTCATCGGTAGGCGTGCTGGGGCCAACTAGTTGGAGAGGTGGAGCAGGAACCTCTTCATGGACGGAAGGCTGGAGGGGGGGTGCGACAATCTCTTCATCATCGGAAATAACAATGGGTCCAACGACCCGAGACTCTTCTATTTCAATAGAATGCACTCTCGATGGAGGAGGCGCACCGTATAACGATCGACGGAAGGCACGAGCATCACGAGTAAGAGCACCCCTACGAGCGGTTCTCTTGTATCTAACCATGGTTTGAGTGGTTGGCGTAAAGGCAGAGAGCAGTTCTCAGATAAGCGCAAACAGGTACGTAGTTTGGAGTTATGAGTTAGAGTGGGGAGTTAATAAGGAGTGTTAAGGACAGAGAGGTATGAGGACTGAGGAGTAGTTAATAAAGGTACAGAGCAGACGAATGGTCTACTTTACGAGCGAGTTTTATAAATATTATTTATTTTTTAAATGAATTAATTTTAAGACCGACTTTTTATCATTTCTCCGGTCCTAAAAGTATATTATTTATTTTTTTATTCAATTAAATTACTTTTAAGACCGATCTTTTATCAGTTTTCCGGTCCTAAAATTTTTTTAAACAAGATTTAATTTCCTAAAAAAAGTTCATCGTTTCAAATTCTGATAGCAGAGTCGTATCCTTACACTCTATCAAAGGATCTCTTCGGCTTCCAGGTAAACTTTCCAATGTAACTAGGCGTTTCCTCGTATTCTGATGAACTATGCGTCTGCTCATTAAAGGTTCCTGTTGGTTATGATTAGTTTTGATGATGTCTTATATAGATGCCATTATTAAAAGCAAAAAGATTGAGTAATATATTGAGTAATATAGTTATCTCTTACATTGACTAACTACTATGTTTAATGTAGATTAGTCCAAGTTGAGTTATGGAAAATAAACAAGAAGGAGATGTGAAGTCAAATGATATGGAGTGATCAAGAGAAGAGAAGGAAGAAAGAGTTGAGTTATGGAAAATGATCAAGAGGAGAAGAAAGAAAGAAGAACTTGCTAAATGGAATGAAGGAGATGTGAAGTCAAATGATATGGAGTGATCAAGAGAAGAGAAGGAAGAAAGAGTTGAGTATGGAAAATGATCAAGAGGAGAAGAAAGAAAGAAGAACTTGCTAAATGGAATGAAGATACAATTATTCAAGTTCTTATATTGAAGCTAGAAGCCTCCAAGATCATATGGAAGTTGGAATGACTCAATGTGGAGTTAAAGTCAGCAAAAATCAGCTTCAGGATGAGAAAACTCGAGTTTCCAAGTCAAAATGCTGATACTCTACTTCTACATCATTCTCACTCTGTTTTTCATATCTAAATAGCTTAGAGAGTGAAATGAATTGTATCTGAACTTCAGTGATCATTTATTCATTCCTTTGAGAGGAAATTTATTGTAAACACATTATCTTTCTGAGAGCAACTCAAAATTGGGTAATCTTGAGTGGGTTATACATTGTGTTGATTACAACTTGTAAGGGGGAGTGAATCCTAGAGAGAGGATTACTTCGAATACAGAGTGTGTAATCAAGCAGTGTGTTGATTACAGATTGTAAGGGGGAGTGAATCCTAGAGAGAGGGTTACTTTAGTTACAGATCGTATAATCAAGGAGATTAAAGATAGTGGATTGAAAATCCCAAGTGAGGCTTGGAGACTGGACGTAGGTCAAGGATAAGGCCGAACCAGTATAAATCTGTTTGCAAGCTCTTCTCTCTTATCTCTTGCATTTCCAGCATCTACATTTGAGTGTTTACCAATTGTTTATGAACTTACTTTTATTACTCAAGATGAATTTATTGAATTGCGAAAGTTTTTCTAAGAATATAAGTTTTTATACTTCACCCAATTCACCCCCCCTCTTGGGTTCAGCCAGAACTAACATTTGGTATTAGAGCAGGTCTCTTGTTTAAAGGACTTAACCGTCTCAAGAGTCTCAACGGCTGATTTATGGTGTTCTTCGCTTTTAGAAGGATTTGATTTTACCATTCCTCCACTTTTGAAAGATATTGATTTTTGGTTTTGGAAAGCTAGAATGACTAGTTTTATCAAAGCAACTGATTTTCATATGTGGAATGTTCTTACGAATGATTTTGATTTCAAACCAAGAAAGGATTGGACAGAAAAAGAAAAGAAATTGTTTTCAATGAACATTAGAGCAATGAAAATTTTGTATAGTGCTTTAACTGAAAATGATTTTGTGAAAATCAAATATTGCTCTAGTGCCAAAGATATTTGGGATACTCTTGATTCTCTTTATGCTTCTAACGATTGTGTTGAAGTTGGTAGTGTTGATAGTTCATCTGAAATTACAAGCTACGTATCCTCTCTTGATGAACAATTGGAAGTGGAGAATGAAGAAGAAGAAATCATTGAATACTTTCAAGATCCAATCAACACCAAAGAACAAGAGGAAGATGATTCCCAAGATGAGCTCATGGAAGAATGTGATGAGCCATCATCTAAAGCTCAAGATGCATATATGGTAAACAATTCCAATTCTTCTTGTGTAAATGAGAAAAATGTTTTTGAACATTTGCATAAAATTGTTTTTCAACCAATTACTGATTCTGTTTTGAAAAACAGAAGTATTTTCAATCATGATGGAAAAACATGTGGGAAGAATGAATGTTTAAAGAAAGGTTATTTGAAGTCTTACTCTCATAACCAACACAATATTTGCAAAGTAGCTCATAACAAGCATAATTTGCAATTATTGTGGAAAATTTGGGCATATTTCTCATACATGCTATGTTAGGAGAAATTCTAATGTGAGAAATCATTTTGTTTGGGTTCCTAAAGGACAATTAAGGTCCAATGCTAATAGTCAAGGACCCAAGTATAAGTGGGTATCAAAATGTCCTTTTAGTGCTTTATGTGTGTAGGACCACTTGGAAATCGATGGACATAAAGGTACTGAGAAGAAGAAGAGTCCAAGAGTTTCTCATAAACTTAAAAGAAGATTCACATCAGTTAGGAGAACTCGTGGAGAAGTCATTGCTACAACCTCATCCTCAAATGAAAAGAGGCAATGGGTGAGCAAAGTCAATCCTCTTAGCACCTAAGGCAAAGGTATACAATGGTAAAACCTCTTATGCTTTCATCTGAAATTTTCCTTGAAGTTTTATATCTTGTAGCCTTAGGAATGAGCATTAAAAACTATTCTCTTAAAAAAAAGGGGTTCTCACATCCTGACCTATTTCTGAAAGAGATTTCAATAGGTATAACTCTTTATGCATACATGATGATTTGAAAAGAAAGTATTCCTTTTATGCATAAGGTCATAATTAATTCATTTTGCTCAATTACTCTAAATTAATTATATTCATAAGAGCATGTGAATTTTGGTTCCTACAAGGTAACGATGATTGGATCCAAGATTGGATACCAAGAAAGAAAAAGACATACGGTTTTGTAGGATCAAAGAAAGCTTCTCAAGAATGAAAGATAGAGAAATGATTCAAGTCTTGAGAAAGCTAAACAAGCTATGCTTAATGATGATGGTTGTTAGTTCTCAGAGTGTTTTAATGATCACTAATAATTGTAAACAATATTGGAATGATTTGGCAAGTCAAAGATATTTTAAAACTTGTGTCTTTCCTTCTGTCAATATCAAACTCGAGCCTGACAGTGTTAAACTCAAGCCTGGATTTGACAAAAAAGACAAACTTGCCTAGCCAAAATTCAAACTCGAGACTGAACCTCAAGTTTAAAATCAAACCTTTGGTAGTTTGCTTGAACTCGAGCCTATCTGTGACAAACTCAAGTTCATTAGTTCCAGAGAGCTTCTTGTCTTTTGAAGAACTGATTCAAATTCAAAACTTCTACTCAAACCTCAAGTTTGTAAAAGTTCAAAGAAATTTTTAGAAGTATGAACTCGAGCCTGGAAGCCTCAAACTCGAGTTCCAGAGAGCTAGAGCTATTTCTCAAGCCTTTTAAACTCGAGCCCTTTTGCTAAACCTCCAATTTTGATTTATTAAGTTTTCTCAGAAGTTCTCTTTGAGAGGAGAACTCGAGTTCACACTAATGAACTCGAGTTCATGTGTCTCTAAAAGATAGTATATCAAAATAACTTCCAGTTTGCATTTCAAACCTCAAGTTTGTCTCTTAAAATGAATTTTGACATAAAGTGTCAAACTCGAGTTCATCATTAACAAACTCGAGTTTGATGGTCTGTTCAAATGAATTTCAAAATGCTTTCACGATGGTTTTAGAGCAAACTCAAGTTCACTGAGCCTGAACTCGAGATCAATCATAAATCTTTCTTACAAATCTCAAGTTTACAACACAAACCTCCAGTTTGATTTTGGCAGAGACAAATTCCCAGAACTAAATGAAGGACAAACTCGAGCCTAACATTATGAACTCGAGTTTGAAGCTCCAGATCTGAAAAACGCAGATGAACTCAGAATTCCAAATCTGATTCTATCTTCATGTTTTTAAGTTACCCATTCAATCTACTTGTTATATCTATCTCTCATCAGTGTAACTGAACTTTTCTAACACATTTATTCATGAGATTACAAAAGATCTTCTGATTGGTCTAAGATTCAAAAAGAAAGTTATTTTCGGAAACTTGCGAAAACTGAGGAAAGCTGTTACTCAAGATCATCTAGCCGTTAGAGGAGATCATATAGCCGTTGTGCAACATCTCCAATGGATATATACCTTAAAAACAAGACCAGAATCAAGGAAGTCTGTAAAATAAACTCTCAACAGCCATATTTTGGACAAAGAGTGATTTCAGCAAAACAAGATCAAGACATAACACTTGCAAACAACTATATTTTCAGAAAGGAAATAGCTCCAACAAATCTATAACGTTCACAAGCCTCAAAGCACTATATATAGATGAAGATTCGAAGGAGAAAAGATAGAGAACTGAAATTCTACATTACTACTCAACAATATCAGTGAAAGAGTTGTTATCTTGAATTGTTGTACTTCAGTGATTAACAATATCCACTCTTAGAAGAGAGTTCTTTTCTGTAATCAAATTTTCTGTAAGGATCTCTGTTAGCTCTCAGAGTGTTTTGATGATCACTGACAATTGTAAACAATAGTGGAAAGATTTGACAAGTCAAGGATGTTTAAAACTCATGATTTTTCTATCTGTCAAAATCGAACTCGAGCCTATGAGTGATGAACTCGAGCCTGTATTTAACAGAAAGCATGAACTTGCAAAACCAAAGTGCAAACTTGAGACTAAATCTGAAGTTTATAATTAAGCCTTTGAAAGTTCGCATGAACTCGAGCCTATAACTGTTGAACTCGAGCCTATGTTTAACAGAAAGCATAAACTTGTCAAGCCAAAGATCAAACTTGAGACTGAACCTGAAGTTCAAAATTAAATCCTTGAAAGTTTGAGTGAACTCGAGCCTACCATTTAATGAACTCGAGTTCGCCATTGACAAAGTTTTTTTTAACTTTTGAAAACCTATTACAAACTCTAAACTTCTACTCAAACCTCAAGTTTGAAAAAGTTCAAAGAAGATATTAAGTAAATGAACTCGAGCCTGTCATGATGAACTCGAGTTCATCCTTGGCAGGATAAGTTTGTTTAAACTTGAAAACAGAACATTGTCTATAAACTGGAGCCTAAACTCTTCAGACTCGAGCCTAGTTTTGGCCGAGAGCCTTCAGAATATTTTAGAGAGAACTAAACTCGAGCCCAAGCTTCTCAAACTCCAGTTCAAAAGTTCCAGAGAGCAATTAGCCATTTCCAAAAGTTTCAAACTCGAGCCCACTTGTCTTAAACCTCCAGTTTGTTTTATGTTAACCCGTTTTGAAGTTCTCTAAGTAAAGAGAACTCTAGTTCATCTTTAATGAACTCGAGTTCGTGTTCTTACAAACCTCAGGTTTACACACAAACCTCCAGTTTGATTTTGACAGAACCGAATTCTCAAAATGAATAAAGGCCGAACTCGAGCCTGACATTATGAACTCGAGTTCAGACCTCCAGAACAGAAAAACGCATTTAAACTCTGATATGTCAAATCTGATTCTTTCTTCATGTTTCAAGTTACCCATTGAATCTAATCATTATATCTATCTCTTATATATGTAAGTGAACTGTTCTAACAAGTTTATTTATGAGATAACAGAAAGAATTTGAATTAGACAGAGATTCAATTGGAGCAACACTTTATGCAACTTGGATTATTTTATCTTATCCTTCAAGACAAGATTAAATGCATGACAGGTTGGCATTACAGACAGTACAATCACCTCTGAAGAAAGCCAAACGTGATTATTCTAAAAACAGAATGTCATGGGCCACCAATATTCAAATGCAAAAACTACAAACACCCAAATCTGGAAAGTAGCAACAGAATATTACCCATCAGCTTCTGCAGTACCTTTACACATGGAAGAACACTCACAACAGTCACATTTTCGAATGGGAACAAGCTTCAGTGGATTATTAACGTTCAAATGGTTCAAACAATTATAAATGACTGAGGAACTGAAGCCAAAAAGACACAACTGATGAACAACTACTCTACTCGAAAATAATCATCCTGAGTTGTTCTTTTCATTAGGCTGTATCTTTGATACATTGTACTTCAGTATTTATCTTATCTACTCTTTGAGAGAGTCTTTCTTGTAATCATTCATTGATTGAGATAACCACAAGTCAGGGGACTTGGTGGTTGGGAGTATTGATTGCATCTTGTAAGGGGGAGTGAGTTCTAGTGAGAGAACTACTCTGAGTACAGAGATTGTAATCAAGTCTTGTGAAGTTAGTGGATTGAAAATCCCAAGTGAGGCTTAGGGACTGGATGTAGGTCAGAGAAAAGGCCGAACCAGTATAAATTGATCCGTGCAAAGCTTCTCTACTCCTCTCTTCATTTATCCTCTGCTTTAACTTGCCCAAAACAGAGCCAAGTCTTTAAAATTTTATAGATACCCAATTCACCCCCCCTCTTGGGTATCAAGGTCCATTCTTTCATTTGGTATCAGAGCAAGGTCTTCTCAAGAGAGTCTAACAGCTCGAGAAGGATCATTATGGAAGGAATTCTTCCCGATGGAGCCTCTATCAACAGACCACTTGGTTTCAATGGAGAGCACTACTCATTCTGGAAAGCCAAGTTCAAAGTTTTTGTCATGGCTACTGAATATGGACTATGGAGAGTATTTGAAAGAGGAGATTACACTCCTACAACTATGGAAGATGGTGTGAGAATTCCAAAGCTTGAAGAGGAATATGATGACAATGATCGAAGGAACATCACACTCAACAGTAAGGCAGTTCTACTTCTCCAAAGTCCATTAAGTCAACAAGAATACTTCCGGATTTGCACACTTCCATCTGCAAAGCATATGTGGGATGCACTAGAAATTGCTCATGAAGGGACAGCAGGTGTAAAGCAAAATCGTGTAAACACCCTCATGACAGAATATGATCTCCTTAGAATGAAGTCCGGCGAATCCATTGGTGAATTTCAACTTCGTTTCACTCATCTCATAAATCAACTTGCTGCACTTGGTAAAGACTATGATCAGTCAGTCCAAGTAAGAAAAATTCTCAATGTTCTCAACAAGGAATGGGAGGCCAAAGTCACAGCAATAGAAGAAGCTAGAGGAGAATCAATGACTTCTGTGGCTGCTCTATTTGGTAGCCTCTCAGAATATGAAGCAAAAATCAAGTTCAATAAAGGACTTGACGAGGTACATGGGAAAAGCAAGGGATTGGCTCTTAAAACAGCCAAGGAAGCAAGAGATTCTGATAATGAAGAAGATGAGGAAGATGAAGATGAAGAAATCGGTATGTTGGTCAGGCGCTTCAAGAAATACTTCAAGAGAGACCAAGGATTCAAAAGGTTTCAGAAAGGAAGCTCAAGTCATGAAACAAAGAAACCAATCATCTGTTATGAGTGCCAAAAGCCTGGACACATCAAGTCTGAATGTCCTTTGCTGAACAACACCAACAAAGAGAAGGACAAAAAGAGCTTCAGCAAGTATAAAAAGAAAGCATACATTTCAAGCATATGGGGTGATAGCTCTTCAGATGAGGATGAAGAGGATGAAGATGAAAAGGCAAACATATGCCTAGTAGCTCAAGAACAACAAGATGATGATGAGGTATATGACTCAAAACCTTCCTATGATGAACTTGTTGATGAATATTATCTTGTGCAAAAGGAATTTGAGAAACTCGCAGAAAAATACTTAGCTTTGAAAAGGAAAAATATCACTCTTGAACTACAAATTGAAAAACTATCTTCTTCTAAAATTTTGATTTGTCAGGAATGCCCTGAATTAAAACAGAAGAATGTACATCTTACAAAAGCACTTGAAACATTTACTAAGGGCAGTGAAATGCTTAATGTAATTTGAAACAACAAAGATTTGTAAATGATAGGTCAGGTATTGGTTACAAACCAAATTCTGATAAGAAGAAAGGTAAAAAGAAGAGTGGTCAAAAATCTTACATGAACTACTTTACAAAAACAGTTCACTCCTCAAATCCCTTTGCACATTGTGATTATTGCAATAGGAAGGGCCATTCAACTTCATCTTGTTTTCATAAGAGGGAAGGAAAAATTAAACCTATAGGAAACTATAAATGGGTACCAAAAGGAACTTATGTTCTCAAGGTGCAAGCTAACCCAAAAGGACCCAAGAAAAGTTGGGTACCTAAAACTTGATCCCATTGTGATTTGCAGGTTTGTCTTAGAGCATCAAGACCCAACAAATGGTATATTGATAGTGGATGCTCAAGACACATGACTGGTGATAAAACCAAATTCCTTACAATTAAACCAAAAGATGGTGGTAGAGTCACCTTTGGAGGAGACCAATCAGGAAAGATTGCTGGCATTGGTGAGATTGGAAGTAGTGATGGTCCACTCATCAAGGATGTCTATCTAGTAGAAGGATTGTGTCACAATCTCCTAAGTGTGAGCCAAAGCACTGATAAGGGTAACTTAGTTATCTTTGATTCTGATGAATGCTTTATTGTCAAAAAGGATTTGATTCCCATAGAAAATTTAAAAACTAAAGCCTTGTTTAGAGCACCTAGAGATGGCAATTGTTATACACTTAACCTCTCTAGTAATACCTCCGTGTCAGAAAAATGTTTTGTAAGTAACTTGGATGAAAGTTGGTTATGGCACAAAAGATTAGCTCATGTGAACATGTCTCAACTTGACAAGTTGCTGAAAAAGGATTTGGTTATTGGTATTCCAAAATTGAATTTCAAAAATGATAAGATATGTGATGCTTGCCAAAAAGGAAAACAAACCAAATCATCCTTTAAAACGAAGAATGAGATTTCTACTACCAGACCCCTTCAATTACTTCATATGGACTTAGTTGGACCAGCTAGAGTTAGAAGTCTTGGTGGAAATTTATACACTTTGGTCATAGTTGATGATTATTCTAGATTCACATGGACAATTTTCTTATCATCTAAAGATGAAACATTTGATCAATTTGTTGTATTTGCCAAGAAGGTCCAGAACGAGAAAGGTTTCTCAATTTCAGGTATACGAACCGACCATGGTGGAGAATTTGAGAACAACGCCTTTGCTGAGTTCTGTGACAACACGGGGATTGATCACAACTTTTCAGCACCAAGGACACCACAACAGAATGGTGTTGTGGAGAGAAAGAACAGAATACTCACTGAGATGGCAAGAGCAATGTTGAGTGAAAACAACACATCACAAGTATTTTGGGCTGATGCCATGAGCACTGCATGCTATATCTCCAATAGAGCTTACTTAAGGAAGAAGTTGAACAAGACTCCTTATGAGCTCTACAAAGGGAGAAAGCCAAATCTCAGTCACCTTCACATTTTTGGTTGCAAGTGCTATGTGCACCATAATGGTAAAGAGAATCTTGGTAAATTTGATTCTAAGGCTGACTTAGCGATATTTATTGGTTATTCTAATAGAAGCAAAGCATATAGAGTTTTTAACGCTAGAACTAAAGTTGTAGAAGAATCAATACATGTTGTGTTTTGTGAAAATGATTCTAACAGATCTTTGGATGATGAAGAAGAAAACATTTGCAAAAATCAATTCTTTTCAAAAACTACCCCTTCCTCTGAAAATTCTGAAAATGTTTTTGAAGCTGATCCTAAAAACAGTTTAGAAAATCCTGATCAGACTCAGCCTAGAGCTTGGAAATATATAAGGAATCATCCTTTAGACCAAGTTATAGGTGATATTAATCAAGGAGTAAGAACCAGAAGAAGCACGTTAAATGAAGTAACCTTCTCTGCATTTATTTCACACATTGAACCCTCTAAAATAGAAGAAGCCCTTTCAGACAATGATTGGGTGATAGCTATGCAAGAGGAATTACATCAATTTGACAGAAATCAAGTTTGGGACTTAGTACCTAGGCCTAAAGACCATCCAGTCATTGGCACTAAATGGGTATTCAAAAACAAACAAGATGAATCTGCAGTCATTGTCCGAAATAAGGCAAGATTGGTTGCCAAAGGCTATAATCAGGAAGAAGGTATTGATTATGAAGAAACTTATGCTCCAGTGGCAAGATTGGAAGCTATAAGAGTTCTTCTAGCCTTTACTTGTGTAAAAGGAATTAAACTTTATCAAATGGATGTTAAAAGTGCATTTTTAAATGGTTTTATTCAAGAGGAAGTTTATGTTGAGCAACCTCCTGGTTTTCGAAATGAAAATTATCCAGATCATGTTTTTCGTCTCAAGAAAGCTTTATATGGTCTTAAGCAAGCTCCTAGAGCTTGGTATGAGCGATTAAGCAAATTTCTTCTTGATCAAGATTTCGTTAGAGGGAAAGCTGATACAACTCTTTTTATTAAAACTAATAAGCTAAATGAAATTTTAGTTGTTCAAATTTATGTGGATGATATCATATTTGGTGCTTCTAATGATACTCTGTGTGAAGAATTTGCAAAGAAAATGCAGGGAGAATTTGAAATGTCAATGATGGGAGAACTAAATTATTTTCTTGGATTGCAAATCAAGCAAAGGAAGGATGGAATCTTCATATCCCAAACCAAGTATCTGAATGATCTCTTAAAGAAGTTTGGAATGGATCAATGCAATGGTGCTGATGTTAGTATGTAGGTGTCCTAGAGACAATCAGTTGAACACCTTGTACTGTTTGATATTTCATGATTAATATATTTGAGCATAATTTATCTTTATCATATTTATGTCTCGCCTATATTTTATAGTTAATATGAGATTAAAGATAAAGGCCCAAGGAATAGAATATGTGTTTATTCGGTGATCTATGATAGGGATCATGATCATGAGGAATCGAGTACACTACATGTCTATTGCCTGAAACTTGTTCCTAGTCTTGAATCGCCAAGAAAGGGCATTGGTGATTTCAATAAGACTAGTACGACATCATCTACTTGTATAGTGATGCAAGGTAGGGACCTCATGGAATGCAGGCATGTTGATGCCTTAGCTGATGTCGTGGGTGGATCTGTTAGAGAACAGATAGCATTGAACTGACCCGCTGAGAGACTCCGCAAGGATTCATTGTAGAGAGTATCATTGGATTTGTAATGTCTCTTATCATTTGGTAGTGCGGATCATCTTAGACTTGAGGATGTCATCGACCACTATGTCCTAGGGTTATACTTTGACTGTACAACTCTATCCGCCTGAAAAATGGGGAGAACAGTGTACTCTTGGGTATTACCTGAATACATAAGTATAGATGGTCATGCCGAAAGGACTTACAATCCTCTACAAGGGATTAGTTGTTCACAAGACCGGTAAGAGCTTGGATGACTTCTAGTTGATTCGAGAATCTATGCATAGTAAGTGATCATGAAGAGTCATGATCTGTCTTAGAGTCAATAGAAGAATATTCCTGGTTATGTGAAATAGCTACATTTAGTCAATCAAGAGAGATGATACTCTATCCTTGCTCTCGACTAAATATGAACAACATTGTAAGAGATGATATATGCACAGTATCCAAATTAGAAAAGGTAGATCACTTGATCAACTTGATTAGTTCTGGGACTGCAGAGCATTGCTAGTGTCTTATGTAGTCATTAGATAAATTGACCTTTTAAAGGAGTTTAATTGGTTTAAGTTTATCTATGTCAGTAACTAATTGGGCCTAATGGGTCACACACTAAAGACTATTCTTGATTGCTTAATTTAGTTAGTTTGGACCAATAAATGTTATTGGGCTTTGTCAAGACTATTGATGTAATTGGGTTAGTACTTCAAGCCCAATTATTGAGAGGTTAAGAGATTGAGGTAATTTATGAATTAACCAAGGCTGTATCCAATCAGGATTGGATAAAGAGAGTAATTAATTAGTAATTATTTATTCATGTGAATAGTGTCAAATGAATAGTAAAGTACTATTCATCTTTTACTATTCATGAATAATCAATTATTATAATTAATTATAAGAAGCACTTCTTGAAATAATTAATTGTTCAAGAATCACTTCTTGGAATAATTGATTCTTCAAGAAGCACTTTGGATTTGAAGTAGAAATGAATGTGTGGCTCACATTAAAAGAAGAACATGTGGCTCACACTGAAAGAAGAACATGTGGCCATGGTTCACTCTTTGTTTCTATAAATAGCACTCATTTCCTTCATTTCAATACACACCATTTCATAAGCTTCTCTCTTAAGCTTCTCTCTCTCTCTCTTCCTCTTAAGGAAGTTCTTTCTCTTTCTCTCTCTTTCTTCCTCTTAAGGAAGTTCTCTTAGTCTTGAGTAAGAAATCCAAACTCTTGAGTTCTTCACCTTGTTACTGCCTAGCAAGCATTCAAGGAGTCGGGGATTCAAGGAGAAGGTGTTCTCATTTGCAATCAGGAGATAGTCGTGTGGATCAACGTTAGAGGACATCATACTCTTTGACGTCTTCAAGTGATCACAGGTATTCCTGAAACCCTGTATGTGTTTTAACGAGTAGATCCTAAATATGTACTGTAAGAGTTACGGTACATGGTACATGGTACATGACTCATGAGGTTAGTATTTCCACATGGTACAATAAATATTATTTACCAAAGAGATTCTTCTGAGTATGCTCTGTGGCTGCAGCTTAGTCTGATCTGTCACATCAGAAAAGAATTATTCTTGAGCAGTAAATATTATTTACCAGTACAGTAAATACTATTTACCGAACAGTTAAAATTATTTACCGGCATAGTAAAAATTATTTATCGTTGTAAAATATTTTTACAGGCGTGGTGAAAATTATTTACTGTTCACGCTAAATATTATTTACTAGTGCAGTAAAAATTATTTACTGGCACGGTAAAAATTATTTACCATCACAGTAAATATTATTTACTAGCACAGTAAAAATAATTTACCGGCATGGTAAAAATATTTTTACTGGTACTATTCACATGAATAGTAAATATCCAATGTGGGTTCCGCAAATACTGAAAAATTTTGTTTTTCAACCTCGTAAACATGTTGCTTGAACGTCAAGCTAGATCAATCTTAACCCTCAGCTGATACTCCCATGAGTGCAACTACTTCTTTGGATGCTAATGAAGAGGGCAAGGACTTTAACATAACAAAGTATAGAGGAATGATTGGGTCATTACTCTATCTTACAGCAAGCCGCCCCGACATTCAATTCAGTGTGGGGATGTGTGCAAGATTCCAATCTGCTCCAAAAGAGACACATGCGGAACATGTGAAAAGAATCTTTAGATATCTTGCTGATACTAAGACTCTTGGCTTATGGTTTCCCAAAGGACAACCAGAACACTTAGTAGCATATTCAGATTCAGATCATGCTGGATACAAGACAGATAGGAAGAGCACAAGTGGACAATGTGAATTCTTTGGTGGCTCACTTGTGTCATGGTTCAGCAAGAAACAAACCACTGTTGCTGTATCATCTACTGAAGCTGAGTATGTGGCTGCCTCAAGTTGCTGTGCTCAAGTGTTATGGTTAAAACAACAACTCGCTGATTTGGGAGTGTACTTGAAAGAAATTCCAATACTATGTGACAACACAAGCACAATAAGCTTGGCCAAGAATCCTGTGCAACATACAAGAACCAAACACATTGATGTGAGACATCATTTCATCAGGGATCATGTTCAGAAAAAGGATGTCAAAGTCATGTTTATCCCAACACATCTCCAACTTGCAGACATTTTCACAAAACCTCTTGCAAAAGAACAATTTAATTTCATAAGAAGAGAATTGGGAATGGTAAACCCCAATGAACTGTAAGTATTTCTCACTCATTTTAATGTTAGTTATGGTTTTGATGATGATTGATTACTGACTTAAGCATCGGAGTATCTAGAAGTGTCTTATGCAGGATGCTCTTATCTCAAATTTGCTGAAGTTATGACCGAACTCGAGCCTGACAAGGAAGAACTCGAGCTCGAGAGAGACTGGAAGTAGTGAAAGGCAAAAACAAGAATGAACTCGAGTTCATTAGTGAATGAACCTCAAGTTCATTTTTGGCAGAGAGCAAGGCTGGATCTTAGGCATGACGAACTCGAGCCCATAAGTGACGAACTCGAGTTCGTAAATCACAGAGAGCAACCTTGGAGGAAAGTCATCCTGAACTCGAGCTCGTAAGTGAGAACCTCAGGTTCACGAGGAAGTTCAAGAGTTCTCAGCACACTCTTGAAGTCCAGGTAAGCAAATATTAATGACGAACTCGAGCCTGAAAGGTGTGAACTCGAGTTCATCACGAACTCTATATATACTACAGTTACAAACTCTTCACTTCACTCTTCACACACCTTCGGTTTGCCCTAGTCCTCTGCGTCTTTCTCATCATCTTCTTCCTCTGTTTTCTGCGAAAATGGCCTCTCAATCCACAAATCCCAAAGACACAAACCCTAACCCTTCTCAATCTGTTTCTCAAACTCAATCTGAACGCCCTATCCGTACAAAAAAGCGCTCTTCCCGCCTACAAGATGGAATTGACAAATTCGTTAGAGGAGTTGACGGCGAAAATACTCAAACTCCTCCTTCCAGACCGAAAGGAGTTGTAATTGGAGAAGAGAGAACGAAGAAGAGGCATGATCCCGAGCCTCCTGTCCAAGGAAGAGGTAAAGCCCCTCAGCCAGCTGCTCCTCTGAGGGAAAAACAACCCTTCAAGAGAAAGAAAACCGCGGGTATCCACTCTGTTCCCACTCCCGGTCAAGGAAGTGGTCAAGCTGAACCTCAATCTCAGGAACAAGGAACTCCTCAGGTATCTCAGCCCTTACCTGCAATTTTAGAAATTTACAAGCATAAGAGGTGCCCAGAAGGTTTCAACATAGAACCATGTAGAATGACAGCAGAAGAGGGTGTTTTATTCAAGAAAAAATATGATGAAAAGAAGAAATTCTGTCCTATAGTCTTTGTAGATTTAGCTAAGCTAAAAGAAGAATGTAATTTGGATTTGAGCCCCTGGATGAATCAATTTGAGTCCTTAATTTCAATCAAGGCTGCCTATAGTCCCAAACTTGTGAAAGTCTTTTACTTTCACATGAAATCTGATAATGTGCTAAATTCAGATGGTGATTTGGTAAAAGAAAGAATTGTCACAAAGGTTAGAGGTCAGAAAATCACAATTACTCCTGACTATCTGAACTCTATCCTACAAATCTCAAACCCTCCTAAGCCTGAAACTCACAGATATAAGCAACAGGCTATATTTAGTTTACTCAGACCTGATGAACCTATTCCTAATACCCTTGAGATACTGAATTTCACCCCAGTTGCCATGCCTCTGAGAAACCGAGCCATCTGGTACATTTATTCCAGGAATCTTCTTCAGAAGGCAGGCAACTTTACACACTTTGCCAAGAAAGATTTTAACATCTTCGCCTCCATTCTAGACCAACAACCTCAGAATGTAGGTTACTGGCTCTTTCAAGAAATAGCAAAATTTGCTTTTCACTCACGCCAGTCATCCCAGATTCCCTTTGCCAGCCTGGTTTCAGTAATTCTATTTCATGAGAAGATTTGGCACTTGGCTGAGAATGACTCTCCTCAATTTCCAACTGAATTTGGACAGCACATCATGAACTTGATGCAAACTCACAGGCCTGAGTACTCAGATCAGTCCAGAGCCCCAAAGAGGTCCAAGCCAGCTACATCCAAAGCCACACAGTCCAGAGCTGAAGAAGCTCAGAGTGCTCCTCCACCTCCTTCTGATTTTAATGTCAGAGTTCAAGAAATTGTGGACAAGGCCGTATCTGATCTAATAGAAGGAATTGAACTAGCTGTAGGGAAGCTAGTTGCTGAAGTGAACAAAGGTCACAATAACCTGGTGGATGCTCAAGAAGCCTTCAGAGTTGAACAAGAAGCATTGAAGACTCAAGTCAATGAACAGACCTCTACTATGTCCACCTTATTGGTTACAATGATGAACCTAAGCGATAAGATGGACAAGATCTTAAAGTCTCAGTCTCCGGATGCTTCTACCTCTGTACCTGCCCCAGACTCAGAACCTGCTCACGCTCAGCCTGCACAGACACCTCCTTCTGCTCCTACACCTTCAACCTTCACATCCTATGCTGAGCCACTAGCCATAGTACCCTATGTCCAAATTGAGCCTATCTCTTCTTCCCCTCCTTTTGATGATGCCAAAGGGGGAGAAAGTGTGGAGTGAATGTTGATTGTTTTGTAACTTTTGTAGTCATTTTGGAATTATGTGAATTTTTTTTTTATCAGTTTGAAGTTATCAATTTGAAATTTCAGTTATATATGTTCTTTTGTTTTGCTTTTGGTCTTAAAGCTTATCTCTGATAATTTGGTTCAGTCTCTGATAATCTGCAAAATTTTTGTTTCACAAAACAAATCCTTGATATTCTGCTTCTGATATATGTTTTCTGTCAGTTTGATCAAATCTCTGAAATTATTTTTTTTTCACAAGCTGAATTTCAAAATAAATTTCAAACTAAGTTTCCCAATCAATTGTTTACAAGTGTTGTCATCATCAAAAAGGGGGAGAATGTTAGCTCTCAGAGTGTTTTGATGATCACTGACAATTGTAAACAATAGTGGAAAGATTTGACAAGTCAAGGATGTTTAAAACTCATGATTTTTCTATCTGTCAAAATCGAACTCGAGCCTATGAGTGATGAACTCGAGCCTGTATTTAACAGAAAGCATGAACTTGCAAAACCAAAGTGCAAACTTGAGACTAAATCTGAAGTTTATAATTAAGCCTTTGAAAGTTCGCATGAACTCGAGCCTATAACTGTTGAACTCGAGCCTATGTTTAACAGAAAGCATAAACTTGTCAAGCCAAAGATCAAACTTGAGACTGAACCTGAAGTTCAAAATTAAATCCTTGAAAGTTTGAGTGAACTCGAGCCTACCATTTAATGAACTCGAGTTCGCCATTGACAAAGTTTTTTTTTAACTTTTGAAAACCTATTACAAACTCTAAACTTCTACTCAAACCTCAAGTTTGAAAAAGTTCAAAGAAGATATTAAGTAAATGAACTCGAGCCTGTCATGATGAACTCGAGTTCATCCTTGGCAGGATAAGTTTGTTTAAACTTGAAAACAGAACATTGTCTATAAACTGGAGCCTAAACTCTTCAGACTCGAGCCTAGTTTTGGCCGAGAGCCTTCAGAATATTTTAGAGAGAACTAAACTCGAGCCCAAGCTTCTCAAACTCCAGTTCAAAAGTTCCAGAGAGCAATTAGCCATTTCCAAAAGTTTCAAACTCGAGCCCACTTGTCTTAAACCTCCAGTTTGTTTTATGTTAACCCGTTTTGAAGTTCTCTAAGTAAAGAGAACTCTAGTTCATCTTTAATGAACTCGAGTTCGTGTTCTTACAAACCTCAGGTTTACACACAAACCTCCAGTTTGATTTTGACAGAACCGAATTCTCAAAATGAATAAAGGCCGAACTCGAGCCTGACATTATGAACTCGAGTTCAGACCTCCAGAACAGAAAAACGCATTTAAACTCTGATATGTCAAATCTGATTCTTTCTTCATGTTTCAAGTTACCCATTGAATCTAATCATTATATCTATCTCTTATATATGTAAGTGAACTGTTCTAACAAGTTTATTTATGAGATAACAGAAAGAATTTGAATTAGACAGAGATTCAATTGGAGCAACACTTTATGCAACTTGGATTATTTTATCTTATCCTTCAAGACAAGATTAAATGCATGACAGGTTGGCATTACAGACACTACAATCACCTCTGAAGAAAGCCAAACGTGATTATTCTAAAAACAGAATGTCATGGGCCACCAATATTCAAATGCAAAAACTACAAACACCCAAATCTGGAAAGTAGCAACAGAATATTACCCATCAGCTTCTGCAGTACCTTTACACATGGAAGAACACTCACAACAGTCACATTTTCGAATGGGAACAAGCTTCAGTGGATTATTAACGTTCAAATGGTTCAAACAATTATAAATGACTGAGGAACTGAAGCCAAAAAGACACAACTGATGAACAACTACTCTACTCGAAAATAATCATCCTGAGTTGTTCTTTTCATTAGGCTGTATCTTTGATACATTGTACTTCAGTATTTATCTTATCTACTCTTTGAGAGAGTCTTTCTTGTAATCATTCATTGATTGAGATAACCACAAGTCAGGGGACTTGGTGGTTGGGAGTATTGATTGCATCTTGTAAGGGGGAGTGAGTTCTAGTGAGAGAACTACTCTGAGTACAGAGATTGTAATCAAGTCTTGTGAAGTTAGTGGATTGAAAATCCCAAGTGAGGCTTGGGGACTGGATGTAGGTCAGAGAAAAGGCCGAACCAGTATAAATTGATCCGTGCAAAGCTTCTCTACTCCTCTCTTCATTTATCCTCTGCTTTAACTTGCCCAAAACAGAGCCAAGTCTTTAAAATTTTATAGATACCCAATTCACCCCCCCTCTTGGGTATCAAGGTCCATTCTTTCAATCTCAAAGTAGAAGGACCTTGAGATTGGGTTATTCAATTACAACTTGTAAGGGGGAGTGTGTTCAATGTTAGTATGTAGGTGTCCTAGAGACAATCAGTTGAACACCTTGTACTGTTTGATATTTCATGATTAATATATTTGAGCATAATTTATCTTTATCATATTTATGTCTCGCCTATATTTTATAGTTAATATGAGATTAAAGATAAAGGCCCAAGGAATAGAATATGTGTTTATTCGGTGATCTATGATAGGGATCATGATCATGAGGAATCGAGTACACTACATGTCTATTGCCTGAAACTTGTTCCTAGTCTTGAATCGCCAAGAAAGGGCATTGGTGATTTCAATAAGACTAGTACGACATCATCTACTTGTATAGTGATGCAAGGTAGGGACCTCATGGAATGCAGGCATGTTGATGCCTTAGCTGATGTCGTGGGTGGATCTGTTAGAGAACAGATAGCATTGAACTGACCCGCTGAGAGACTCCACAAGGATTCATTGTAGAGAGTATCATTGGATTTGTAATGTCTCTTATCATTTGGTAGTGCGGATCATCTTAGACTTGAGGATGTCATCGACCACTATGTCCTAGGGTTATACTTTGACTGTACAACTCTATCCGCCTGAAAAATGGGGAGAACAGTGTACTCTTGGGTATTACCTGAATACATGAGTATAGATGGTCATGCCGAAAGGACTTACAATCCTCTACAAGGGATTAGTTGTTCACAAGACCGGTAAGAGCTTGGATACTTCTAGTTGACTCGGGAATCTATGCATAGTAAGTGATCATGAAGAGTCATGATCTGTCTTAGAGTCAATAGAAGAATATTCCTGGTTCTGTGAAATAGCTACATTTAGTCAATCAAGAGAGATGATACTCTATCCTTGCTCTCGACTAATTATGAACAACATTGTAAGAGATGATATATGCACAGTATCCAAATTAGATAAGGTAGATCACTTGATCAACTTGATTAGTTCTGGGACTGCAGAGCATTGCTAGTGTCTTATGTAGTCATTAGATAAATTGACCTTTTGAAGGAGTTTAATTGGTTCAAGTTTATCTATGTCAGTAACTAATTGGGCCTAATGGGTCACACACTAAAGACTATTCTTGATTGCTTAATTTAGTTAGTTTGGACCAATAAATGTTATTGGGCTTTGTCAAGACTATTGATGTAATTGGGTTAGTACTTCAAGCCCAATTATTGAGAGGTTAAGAGATTGAGGTAATTTATGAATTTACCAAGGCTGTATCCAATCAGGATTGGATAAAGAGAGTAATTAATTAGTAATTATTTATTCATGTGAATAGTGTCAAATGAATAGTAAAGTACTATTCATCTTTTACTATTCATGAATAATCAATTATTATAATTAATTATAAGAAGCACTTCTTGAAATAATTAATTGTTCAAGAATCACTTCTTGGAATAATTGATTCTTCAAGAAGCACTTTGGATTTGAAGTAGAAATGAATGTGTGGCTCACATTAAAAGAAGAACATGTGGCTCACACTGAAAGAAGAACATGTGGCCATGGTTCACTCTTTGTTTCTATAAATAGCACTCATTTCCTTCATTTCAATACACACCATTTCATAAGCTTCTCTCTTAAGCTTCTCTCTCTCTCTCTTCCTCTTAAGGAAGTTCTTTCTCTTTCTCTCTCTTTCTTCCTCTTAAGGAAGTTCTCTTAGTCTTGAGTAAGAAATCCAAACTCTTGAAGTTCTCCACCTTGTTACTGCCTAGCAAGCATTCAAGGAGTCGGGGATTCAAGGAGAAGGTGTTCTCATTTGCAATCAGGAGATAGTCGTGTGGATCAACGTTAGAGGACATCATACTCTTTGACGTCTTCAAGTGATCACAGGTATTCCTGAAACCCTGTATGTGTTTTAACGAGTAGATCCTAAATATGTACTGTAAGAGTTACGGTACATGGTACATGACTCATGAGGTTAGTATTTCCACATGGTACGGTAAATATTATTTACCAAAGAGTTTCTTCTGAGTATGCTCTGTGGCTGCAGCTTAGTCTGATCTGTCACATCAGAAAAGAATTATTCTTGAGCAGTAAATATTATTTACCAGTACAGTAAATACTATTTACCGAACAGTAAAAATTATTTACCGGCATAGTAAAAATTATTTATCGTCGTAAAATATTTTTTTACAGGCGTGGTGAAAATTATTTACTGTTCACGCTAAATATTATTTACTGGTGCAGTAAAAATTATTTACTGGCACGGTAAAAATTATTTACCATCACAGTAAATATTATTTACTGGCACAGTAAAAATAATTTACCGGCACGGTAAAAATATTTTTACTGGTACTATTCACATGAATAGTAAATATCCAATGTGGGTTCCGCAAATACTGAAAAATTTTGTTTTTCAACCTTGTAAACATGTTGCTTGAACGTCAAGCTAGATCAATTTTAACCCTCAAGTGGTATCAGAGCAAGGCTCGTTACTGCAGACACGTGGGGTTATTCTTATTGAATTTTCAAAAGGAGTTTTGAAGTCTACAATTTTATGAACAAGATTTTGAATCTTGATTGTGAAATGTGGTTAATCATCAAAGTGTTGATGCTTTTCGTGTAGATGATTCAATGGTTATTTAGGATTTGCAAATTGTTTAAGTTTATTTGTTTCTAACATTTCACAGGAACAAGAATTATGAGTTTAAATTTCAAAGTTTTGAATTTTGAAATTACAACTAGTATGCATGATAAGACAAAGCCGTTTAAAATTAACTATATGATAGTTAGTAAGTTTATATGCCTAATTATGCATGCAAGATAAAATTAATTATTTGATAATTAGTTTTATTATATGATGAGACTAAAATCCCTCGTTAAAATTATCTAGCATGTTTGATTGTCTCCCATCATCGATGGCATTTAAATCTCTTCTAAATGGTAGTGTTCTCTAGCTCAGCTAAGACCTATTGTTTCGTCGGGTAAGAATGTTATTTGAAGTGTATTACACTTAAATCCCTTTGACATGGTAGTATTCTCTAGCTCAGCTAAGACCTATCATATCATCGGGTAATAGTGCAAGGACACTTAGGATGATGGTTTGTGTTAGACAAGATGTATAGTCTGCAGGCTCAGCCGAGTCTATGCATCTAAGGCAATGATGCCAGGTTGTTACATAGTGATGTGACACTAAGTGACAAGGTGTTGTCAACCTGATGATCTAAGAGAAGACATGGAGATGTTGTTATTTAACCCACTAGACAAGTTGGTTTTGCAGGCTCAGCCGGAGACTAATGAATCTAGTCGTTCTCTTAGCCCACTACGGATATTCTTTATGAAGGATAACCCTAAATCAATAACTGAGGATCATTGATTTTAGAAAAATAGTGGGAGGGCCATATACATTTAAAGTCTCTGTATTTGGTTGTTTAAATTTCATGAAATACTCATATTAGTCCATTTATTAATTTTCAGCATCTTTGCTAATGGCTGGAACTTTTAATCTACGCTCTATTCTGGATACTAATAAGTTAACTGGACCAAACTTTTTGGACTGGTATCGGAATGTAAAAATAGTTTTACGCTCTGAAAGGAAAGCTTATGTCATTGATTCTCCGATTCCTGTTGCACCTACTCAAGGGCAAGAAGGGTATGATCAGTTTGACTGGGAAACCCATAAACAGCACTTAGCAGACAATGAGCAGGCAGTTTGTATATTGTTGGCTTCAATGTCTGCAGAGCTCCAACGTCAGCATGAGCATATGGATGCTCCCTCTATAATCTTGCACTTGCAAGAGCTTTATGACAAGCAAGGGAGGACTGAGCACTTTGAGACCTCAAAAGAACTGTTTGGCTGCAAGTTGGCTGAGGGCATGGCGGTGGGACCACATGTTCTCAAGATGATTGGACTAATAGAGAAGCTTGCTTCTCTTGGTTTTATCATGGACCATGAATTAAGTATTGACTTGATCTTGCAGTCCTTGCCCCTTTCGTTTAATGGTTTTGTGGTCAATTATTATATGAATAAAGTAGAATCAACACTCCCTGAGTTGTTGCAACTACTGACCACTGCTGAGAATGCCATTAAAAAGAATAGGACCCAAGCTCTTCTGATTGAAAGGCCTTCTAAGGGCAAGGGCAAGTCTGTGCAGACAGACAAGTTTAAACCCAAAGGTAAGCCCAAGAAAAAGAAGGGTAAGGGTAAAGGAAAGGGGAAATCAAATGATAAAGCTTCTGCTGTATGCTTCCATTGTCAAAAAGAAGGACATTGGAAGAGGAACTGCCCATTATACCTTGCGAGCCTCAAGGGAAAGAAGCATGGTGATGTTTCTCTCTCAGGTATATTCACTATAGAAATTAATTTTTCAAGTGTTGATTTAGCTTCTTGGGTATTAGATACCGGTTCTGGTTCTCATATCTGCAATTTGTTGCAGGTACTAAAGAATCCTAGAAAGTTGAGCAAGAACGAGGTGAATCTCCGTGTCGGGAATGGAGCAAGAGTTGCTGCATTAGCTGTTGGAGATGTAGACCTTGTATTGCCTACGGGCCTTGTATTGCACTTGAATAATTGTTTTTATGTTCCTTCTATTTCCCGAAACATAATTTCTATTTCCAGTTTGGAACAATCTGGTTTTCACTTTATAATAAAAGATGGCAAGTTTCCTATCATTAAGAATGATCTTGTTTATGCTTGCGCATCAAGAGTGAATGGATTATATGTTTTGGATTTAGAATCGAATAGTGAAATTCTTAATGTTCAAGTTAATAAGAAACCTAAATTAAATAATCGATCCTATCTTTGGCACTGTAGGTTGGGACACATTAATGAGACAAGATTGTCTAGACTCCATCGTGATGGATATCTAGATTCTATGGATTTAGAATCCTATGGGCCTTGTGAATCTTGTTTGGCTGGAAAAATGACAAAGACCAAGCTTGAGAAGCTTGTAAGTCATAGAGCCAATGAGTTGTTGGAACTCATTCATTCTGATGTTTGTGGGCCCATGACTACACAGGCTAGAGGAGGATATTCCTACTTTATTACCTTTACTGATGATAAGTCCAGATTCGGTTATGTGTATCTTATGAAGCACAAATCCGAGGCCTTTGAAAAGTTCAAAGAGTTTAGGAATGAAGTAGAGAAACAACTTGGCAAGATGATTAAGACACTTCGATCCGATCGAGGTGGCGAATATCTGAGTCAGGAGTTTCAGGATTATTTAAGAGAGAATGGGATTCTTTCACAGTTGACGGCTCCATACACACCACATCAAAATGGTGTGTCTGAAAGGAGAAACCGTACTCTACTTGATATGGTACGATCAATGATGAGTAGTACAAAGCTCCCAAAATCGTTTTGGGGATTCGCTTTAGATACGGCAATATACCTTCTTAATAGGGTTCCGTCAAAATCTGTTCAGACTACTCCGTATGAGATATGGAAGGGAAGGAAGCCCAACTTGAGTTATCTCAAGGTGTGGGGTTGTCCAGCTTATGTCAAGACCCTAACATCAGATAAGTTAGGGGCTAAAAGCACTTTGTGCTATTTCGTAGGATATCCCAAGGGAACTAAGGGATACTACTTTTACTGTCCTGAGGATTACAAAGTGTTTGTATCCAAGAATGCTATATTTCTTGAGGAGGATTTGCTTTCTCAAGAAGATAGTGGGAGTAAAGTAGAACTTGAAGAAGTTCAAGACCAACAAGAACAGATAACAGAACCCGAGTCTGTTGATCAGGCGATGCCTCAACAAGAGGCTGTAGACACCCAACCCCGTAGGACATCTAGGATAAGTCATCAACCTGAGAGGTATGGTTTTGTGATTGAGAATCTACAAACCGTTGAAAATGACGAACCTACTTCCTACACTGAGGCTGTCAAGGATGTTGACTCCTCAAAATGGCATAAAGCCATGGAATCTGAAATAGATTCGATGCATGAAAACAAGGTATGGACCTTGGTTCCACCACCTGAAGGAATAGTTCCTATTGGGTGTAAGTGGGTCTTCAAAAGGAAGACTGATGCTGATGGCAACATTCAAACCTATAAAGCTAGGTTGGTTGCGAAAGGCTATCGTCAAAGGCAAGGTATTGACTATGATGAAACTTTTTCGCCTGTTGCCATGATCAAATCTATTAGGATCATGCTAGCTATAGCTGCATATTATGATTACGAAATTTGGCAGATGGATGTCAAAACCGCCTTCTTAAATGGTTTTTTGAAGGAGGAAGTGTATATGACACAACCTGAAGGTTTTGAATCTAAAGGCCAAGAGCATATGGTATGCAAACTTCAAAAATCAATATATGGGCTTAAGCAAGCTTCTAGGAGTTGGAATCTTCGTTTTGATGAAGTTGTTAAGAGTTATGGCTTTATTAAGAACGAAGATGAACCATGTGTTTACAAGAAGGTTAGTGGGAGTAATGTTGTTTTCCTTGTGCTTTATGTGGATGACATACTGCTTATAGGAAATGACGTTCCTATGTTACAGTCTACTAAAATTTGGTTGTCAGAAAACTTCACCATGAAGGATTTGGGAGAAGCAGCTTATATACTTGGTATTAAGATCTATAGAGATAGATCGAAAAGGTTGCTTGGGTTATCCCAATCCACGTACATAGATAAGATGCTAAAGAGGTTTAGCATGGATGGGTCGAAAAGGGGTTTTCTTCCTGTCAATCATGGAATTCATCTTTCCAAGGCCATGTGTCCTAAGACACAGGATAAAAGGAAAAGCATGGAAAGGATTCCATATGCATCTGCAGTTGGATCTATCATGTATGCTATGCTATGTACGAGACCAGATGTCTCTTATGCTTTCAGCATTACAAGCCGATTCCAGGCTGATCCTGGAGAGGGTCACTGGACAGCTGTAAAGACGATCCTAAAGTACTTAAGAAGGACTAAGGATCATTTTCTGGTTTATGGTGGTTGTGATGAGCTGAAAGTGAAAGGGTTCACTGATGCCAGTTTCCAGAATGACAGAGATGATTCAAAATCCCAGTCAGGTTTTATCTTTACCTTAAATGGTGGAGCAATTTGTTGGAAAAGTTCCAAGCAAGAAACCACGGCAGATTCTCCTACCGAGGCTGAATACATAGCAGCTTCAGAAGCAGCTAAGGAGGCAGTATGGATCAAAAAGTTCATTGGTGAACTTGGAGTGGTTCCTAGCATTGTTGATCCAATACCTTTGTATTGTGATAACACCGGAGCTATTGCTCAAGGCAAAGAACCCAGGTCTCATCAGAGATCCAAACATGTGCTCCGCAAGTATCACCTCATCCGAGAAATTGTTCAAAGAGAAGATATAAAATTGGACTATGTTCCCACAGATGATAATTTGGCTGATTCCTTAACAAAGGGACTTTCTCAGAGAAAGCATGATAGTCATTATGAGTCATTGGGTTTGATTCGTCGACCTGATTGGCTCTAGGCCAAGTGGGAGATTGTTAGTATGTAGGTGTCCTAGAGACAATCAGTTGAACACCTTGTACTGTTTGATATTTCATGATTAATATATTTGAGCATAATTTATCTTTATCATATTTATGTCTCGCCTATATTTTATAGTTAATATGAGATTAAAGATAAAGGCCCAAGGAATAGAATATGTGTTTATTCGGTGATCTATGATAGGGATCATGATCATGAGGAATCGAGTACACTACATGTCTATTGCCTGAAACTTGTTCCTAGTCTTGAATCGCCAAGAAAGGGCATTGGTGATTTCAATAAGACTAGTACGACATCATCTACTTGTATAGTGATGCAAGGTAGGGACCTCATGGAATGCAGGCATGTTGATGCCTTAGCTGATGTCGTGGGTGGATCTGTTAGAGAACAGATAGCATTGAACTGACCCGCTGAGAGACTCCACAAGGATTCATTGTAGAGAGTATCATTGGATTTGTAATGTCTCTTATCATTTGGTAGTGCGGATCATCTTAGACTTGAGGATGTCATCGACCACTATGTCCTAGGGTTATACTTTGACTGTACAACTCTATCCGCCTGAAAAATGGGGAGAACAGTGTACTCTTGGGTATTACCTGAATACATGAGTATAGATGGTCATGCCGAAAGGACTTACAATCCTCTACAAGGGATTAGTTGTTCACAAGACCGGTAAGAGCTTGGATACTTCTAGTTGACTCGGGAATCTATGCATAGTAAGTGATCATGAAGAGTCATGATCTGTCTTAGAGTCAATAGAAGAATATTCCTGGTTCTGTGAAATAGCTACATTTAGTCAATCAAGAGAGATGATACTCTATCCTTGCTCTCGACTAATTATGAACAACATTGTAAGAGATGATATATGCACAGTATCCAAATTAGATAAGGTAGATCACTTGATCAACTTGATTAGTTCTGGGACTGCAGAGCATTGCTAGTGTCTTATGTAGTCATTAGATAAATTGACCTTTTGAAGGAGTTTAATTGGTTCAAGTTTATCTATGTCAGTAACTAATTGGGCCTAATGGGTCACACACTAAAGACTATTCTTGATTGCTTAATTTAGTTAGTTTGGACCAATAAATGTTATTGGGCTTTGTCAAGACTATTGATGTAATTGGGTTAGTACTTCAAGCCCAATTATTGAGAGGTTAAGAGATTGAGGTAATTTATGAATTTACCAAGGCTGTATCCAATCAGGATTGGATAAAGAGAGTAATTAATTAGTAATTATTTATTCATGTGAATAGTGTCAAATGAATAGTAAAGTACTATTCATCTTTTACTATTCATGAATAATCAATTATTATAATTAATTATAAGAAGCACTTCTTGAAATAATTAATTGTTCAAGAATCACTTCTTGGAATAATTGATTCTTCAAGAAGCACTTTGGATTTGAAGTAGAAATGAATGTGTGGCTCACATTAAAAGAAGAACATGTGGCTCACACTGAAAGAAGAACATGTGGCCATGGTTCACTCTTTGTTTCTATAAATAGCACTCATTTCCTTCATTTCAATACACACCATTTCATAAGCTTCTCTCTTAAGCTTCTCTCTCTCTCTCTTCCTCTTAAGGAAGTTCTTTCTCTTTCTCTCTCTTTCTTCCTCTTAAGGAAGTTCTCTTAGTCTTGAGTAAGAAATCCAAACTCTTGAAGTTCTCCACCTTGTTACTGCCTAGCAAGCATTCAAGGAGTCGGGGATTCAAGGAGAAGGTGTTCTCATTTGCAATCAGGAGATAGTCGTGTGGATCAACGTTAGAGGACATCATACTCTTTGACGTCTTCAAGTGATCACAGGTATTCCTGAAACCCTGTATGTGTTTTAACGAGTAGATCCTAAATATGTACTGTAAGAGTTACGGTACATGGTACATGACTCATGAGGTTAGTATTTCCACATGGTACGGTAAATATTATTTACCAAAGAGTTTCTTCTGAGTATGCTCTGTGGCTGCAGCTTAGTCTGATCTGTCACATCAGAAAAGAATTATTCTTGAGCAGTAAATATTATTTACCAGTACAGTAAATACTATTTACCGAACAGTAAAAATTATTTACCGGCATAGTAAAAATTATTTATCGTCGTAAAATATTTTTTTACAGGCGTGGTGAAAATTATTTACTGTTCACGCTAAATATTATTTACTGGTGCAGTAAAAATTATTTACTGGCACGGTAAAAATTATTTACCATCACAGTAAATATTATTTACTGGCACAGTAAAAATAATTTACCGGCACGGTAAAAATATTTTTACTGGTACTATTCACATGAATAGTAAATATCCAATGTGGGTTCCGCAAATACTGAAAAATTTTGTTTTTCAACCTTGTAAACATGTTGCTTGAACGTCAAGCTAGATCAATTTTAACCCTCATTCAAGGTTGTGAAACACCCTTTGTTTGCAGAATCTGTAATTGTCTAGAGAGATAGTGGAAATCCCAGAGTGACTGGGGACTGGACGTAGGTCATTAGATTGGACCGAACCAGGATAATTTCTCTGTGTTCTGCTTTTCTTCCCTTCTTACTCCCTTACTTTCGGTTCCATCGGATTTCTGGCAAAAACAGAGTATATTTCTAAAGAATTTTAAGAATCCCCAATTCACCCCCTCTTGGTGATTCAGCCGCATTTTCAATGGTGAAACCGAAAAAGGAGTTATCTACACCAATCCATCTCAACCAAGCAAGCTTCTATGAGAACAAGAGGAATTATGGTGATATCTAATCCTTACCCCATATTGTATTTATATGAAATTCATTTTTGGGTAATGAATACTTGTCCATCATTGCATTCCATTAGCAATCAATCATTTATATTTTTCAAAATGTTTTCAGATTGCTAAATGGACATAAATGAATTTGTTAGTGAATTTTTGATAATCAAACAAGTGAGCTTGTGCATAATTTTGTTGATTTTATATTTTTGAAATGCACAAGTGTAAAATCTGTTTAAATTTCAACTCACATTGTTTTTGAAAAAAAAAATGCATACAAATGCTTTGAAAATATATCTATACTTTGATTGCATTCAAATAATGTTTTAAATTGGAAGTTAATATTGTATATTGAATGTTGGATATGCTTCAAATTTGTCCATTTGAGTTTTCCCTATCATTTACATATTGATCTTTGGTATTCAATATGATGCTTGAACTCCTCATTCTTTATTCTCAATTAAGTTAGATCTTATATCTAACAAGTTGATTATCTATATGAGTTTCTAGCTTATCTCCAGAAAAGAATTCAATTGTGAAAATCTCATGCTTATTGGATAAATTCTTATTGGTCAAGTTATTCCAAGTATTATGAATGTTCATTAATGCATTAAATGTTACTGCATTAACCATTATATGGAATAATTTACTAGGATAATATTATGGAACTCTAATCATTTGGATTAATGAGTTTGTATTTCATTGTCCATGAATCCTAGTACTTCTAGTGTTACTCAAATACATCAAATTTAATTCCATCCATATTTTGAGTAACTATCTATGTATATTCATAATCTTGCCTTGATTGTTGACATACTTTCAAGACTTTCATCTAAGAAGCAAGATTATCTCTTGGCAATAGCAAAGTCATTATGCATATATATGTTGTGCTAAGCATATCTTGATAATGCTTTACTTTTATGACTCCCGCTTTGCAGAAAATTCTTCCACATGTTAACTTCAATGTTCAACATGTTCTCCAAATCTGAAGCATATTGATATATTCATTAAACCTATTGAATTCCATCATATTTATAATGAACATTGTTTTCAAACATGTTTCAAAAATCTTTCATGTATGGAAAATATTGATTTCATAATGTGTCATCACATTTTTGAAAGACCATTCAAGATTTGAAATACTTTGCATATTTCATTATCTTTCTTGAAAAATCTGAACTTCAAATTGATAAATGCTTATCGTTATAGATAAGGTTTTCTATACTCATTTTTATCAATAACATATTTTCTGCATAAAGTGTATTCACAAATTGTCATTGAGAAATAACTTTTTTTGTATCATTTAGTTGTTACTCTATTCAATTCATTGGCTTGATCTTATTTGTTTGGGTAAAACTATGTTTTGATCTTTGATTGTTATACTCTTTGCTCAAAAATTATATGATTTAATTCTATAAGAGCATTAGAGTTGTCATGTCTAATCTTGTGTGGACTCAAGAATCATTGAGTACCAAAGAACATATATTTTATTGTAGGAGTTGATCAAAAAGTTCTGTTTTCGGATATAACGAACATATGCAAGTAGAATAAACCATTTCAGTGGCTATATCTGCGAATTCTGTGACATCACTTGAATGACATCCCACCTCTAGTAAGAGGCTTAGACCAAGATGATAAGGAGCATACTTGCTTAGCGAGAAGTTATGAGCAAAAACTAATTTTAAGGTCCTATTCAAAGCTCATTTGGGATTTCTACTTCTAAGATGCATTCAGAGCAATTGGTGGTTATAGAGACTCATTTTCTTAAAGCTTATTCACATCTGGGAGAGCCTCGATATTGATCACATAATAGCTAGCCAATGATGCATCTATGGATTACAAATGATTATGACTCAAGTAATTACGATATTACTTGAGTGAGGTATTGTATTTTGTAATAATATTCATATATCATAATCATTTCTCTGTTCTCATATCACTCTTCAGGCTAACTTGATTTTATTCATTCAAATTGTTCACGAAGTTTAGCCTAAGCAAATCATTTTTCACATTTTAGTCATGCATTCATTAAGGGGGAGCTTCACATTCATATGTGTTTTATACTCTATAAGCTCTTCTCTTTTATTTGAAGAATTTTTTTTAAAAAAATATACTCATCTACATTCACTATCTTTTATTAGTTTTGATGATGAGTTAATTTCACTCTTGAAAATATCTTATATTTTCCTTTCATTATTATTTGAAAATATCTTTTCGAAAGGAATGAATACTTTGATATCTGGTTGCAATAACAAATCTCTTCTGGAAAGGATGTTTTTCATTTGTAGCAGGAGATTTGGTTATGTGTTACAACTTTGGTGATCAATCTTTGAAGCTGAGATGTGCTCTACATGGATGATCTATGAAGAAAGAGCAAAGGATGGAAGCTGAGTACTGACCATATTTAGATACCGTGGCGACACAACCAAATTTCATACAGCTAGCAAATGGATTGCATCAATCATTCATCAATTTGCAAAACCAACATGAGCATTTCTAAATTCTATCCTTTTATATTCAGTAGAAAGTTTGCACATGTTTGGTATCTTTATGCTTTAATTGTGAAAGATGTATTGAAAACCTCTCCAAATTCTTTTAACTTTGTTTTTCATTAAAAAAAAAACCATTCCAATTTGATTTCATATTCATAATGAAAACAATTTCAAATCGAAGAGAGAAAATCAGTTCTTTGACTCTTTCTAATCTGGTTTCATAGTTCTCTCTTTAAACATTTCCTCTTTACTTCAACTTTTTGCTAATGACAAATAAGGGGGAGAGAACGGCAAGAAAAATATGTTGCATCTAATGTATTCTCATATTCATACATATTTTTCTTAAGGTATTTGCCATCATCAAAAAGAGGGAGAATGTTGGTTATGATTAGTTTTGATGATGTCTTATATAGATGCCATTATTAAAAGCAAAAAGATTGAGTAATATAGTTATCTCTTACATTGACTAACTACTATGTTTAATGTAGATTAGTCCAAGTTGAGTTATGGAAAATAAACAAGAAGGAGATGTGAAGTCAAAGGATATGGAGTGATCAAGAGAAGAGAAGGAAGAAAGAGTTGAGTTATGGAAAATGATCAAGAGGAGAAGAAAGAAAGAAGAACTTGCTAAATGGAATGAAGATACAATTATTCAAGTTCTTATATTGAAGCTAGAAGCCTCCAAGATCATATGGAAGTTGGAATGACTCAATGTGGAGTTAACGTCAGCAAAAATCAGCTTCAAGATGAAAAAACTCGAGTTTCCAAGTCAAAACTCGAGTATGGGACTCAAAACTCAAGTTTGTAGTGTTTTCACCATTTCTGGTGTCTCTAGACTAAGCAATACTCGAGTATGCAACTAACATACTCGAGTATGCAACGTGATCAACTCTTCAGCTCCACTCTGTTCACGTTCAGCACGGGCGACGTCTGCTAATTCGATAATATCTCACAAACCAGAGATCGAATTGAGACGAAACCAAAAGAATTGGCAACTAGACTCCCAACACGTATTGGTGACAAAAGTTAATGCCCAAAAGAGTTCATATGAATTATTTATGAATTTTACAAGTTGGAACAAGAATCAACGTCATAGTCCAGATCCACCTTTGGTATTTTGAGTATATCTCACAAATGACAAATCCGATTGAGCTGAAATCAGTGGCATACGAAAGTAGACTCATAGAGCTTTCCATCAAGAGTTGAACGGACCAAAACAGAGCTCAGACCAGAGAGATATGGCCCTCAGAAGTTGATAGTCAGTTCAAGAAGTTGCTCAATTGCATTTTATAAGTCAATACCGCAGTATAGGTATGTATACTGCAGTATAGGCCATCCAGAGAGCAACCAAATTTTTCAAGATAAGTCAATACCGCAGTATAGGTATGTATACTGCAGTATAGGGCCATCCAGAGAGCAGCCAAACTTTTCAAGGTAAGTCAATACTGCAGTATAGGGAGCTATACTAGAGTATTGGACTTACAGAGAGCAACCAAACTTTTGAAGATAAGTTAATACCGCAGTATAGTGAGCTATACTCGAGTATTGGACTTACAGAAAGCAAATGAGTTTTTCAACTTGAGTTGCATACTACAGTATAGGTATGCATACTCGAGTATAGGCTTATACAGAGAGCTCCCAATTTTATAACTATTGCAAACTGCAGTATAGGTTTGCATACTGCAGTATTGAGCTCTTAAACTTATTCTCATCTTGTCAAGACTTGCTTACTCCAGTATACAAATGCTTACTCCAGTATAGAGGCATTTTGAACTTAAAATTTTTCACTCAAACAGTGCCATACTCGAGTATACTACTAACATACTGTAGTATAGGTCTTGTTTTTCAAACACAAGTCACGATGGTTTGCCTCTGGAAGCTACATACTCCAGTATGACTTTAGATACTGCAGTATGGACACTTATGCACAGTGCCATACTCGAGTATAGATGAACTGACTCCAGTATACAACGGTCAAAATTGATTTTTGAATTACACGAATTTGAAAATCCTTATTGTTTGACCTAATTGCCTTCATATATCATTCACTTATGTTCCCTACTATGTTTAACAAGTTTGTTAAGTGAATTACAGTTAGCACAGATGAAGATTATTGAAGGTCAAAGCCATAAAGCAAAAAGTGTACAGTGCATTAAATGCACTTCTGCAAATCAACCTACTTTCGGCTAATCCATCTGAGTACGCCTTGTCAACGTTAAAGGTTGCTTACTATAACAAGCAAAGTCATCTTCAATGGGCAAATTGTCAGAGAGCCAAATCAGATCACATTAACACTTGGATTAGCAGAAGTTTAGAGAGAGAAGATGACCAAACTTATTGATAATCAACTACAACGGTCTGATTCATCCTACAACGGTCAAAAACGGTCACACATCATTCTTTACCTATAAAAGACATGGATTCAAGCAGAAAAACGAGGAGATACAAGTTTACAATGCCAAAATGCTGATACTCTGCTTCTACATCATTCTCACTCTGTTTTTCATATCTAAATAGCTTAGAGAGTAAAATGAATTGTATCTGAACTTCAGTGATCATTTATTCATTCCTTTGAGAGGAAATTTATTGTAAACACATTATCTTTCTGAGAGCAACTCAAGATTGGGTAATCTTGAGTGGGTTATACATTGTGTTGATTACAACTTGTAAGGGGGAGTGAATCCTAGAGAGAGGATTACTTCGAATACAGAGTGTGTAATCAAGCAGTGTGTTGATTACAGATTGTAAGGGGGAGTGAATCCTAGAGAGAGGGTTACTTCAGTTACAGATCGTGTAATCAAGGAGATTAAAGATAGTGGATTGAAAATCCCAAGTGAGGCTTAAGGACTGGACGTAGGTCAAGGATAAGGCCAAACCAGTATAAATCTGTTTGCAAGCTCTTCTCTCTTATCTCTTGCATTTCCAGCATCTACATTTGAGTGTTTACCAATTGTTTATGAACTTACTTTTATTACTCAAGATGAATTTACTGAATTGCGAAAGTTTTTCTAAGAATGTAAGTTTTTATACTTCACCCAATTCACCCCCCTCTTGGGTTTAGCCAGAACTTACAGTTCTGACGTTTCACTCCAGATGGGTTCTCTATTTAAAGCCGTTGTTACTTTACTTTCTTCACATTTTTCATCATCACTTCTACAGTGGCTGCTCCACCGCCCCAAGGTCCTCCACCACCACCAAGTCCTCCTTTTCCTCCTCCCGCTGGGCATAACAATCCTTACCCTCCTCCTCTGCCTCCGAACCCGACCACCAAATAGCTGCTGCACCACCTCCTGGCCCGCGTCGATCATATAGATCGACGACAGGGCCATCTTTTTCAGGTCTACCATGCCATCAACAACAAGATCAACGCGATACTCGACGCCCACGACGTTGAGTACAATCCGTTAGATGACGACGTCACAGACCCCTCCGACAACTCCCTCCCCTCCGACAACGATGGGGAGGAGTAAATATTTTTCTGTTTTTTTTAATCATGTACTTCGCTGCCCCCATAGGGCAGCATTAAAAAATATATAATAAATTTGTTACTTTCCTATTTCGATCGCCTTTATCCTTCTGATCAGTACATTCTTTCTTTTTCCGACAAGGAGGAAAAAAAACAAAACATTGTCCTCATGTGTATGATCAACATTAAAAACTCGCACATTAAAATATCCAATAATATACAGTTAAGATCAGACCAACAAAACAAAAAAAACATTTACCTTATTCGAATAAAAACAAACAGTGACAATTCTTCTCAAGGTTGGACCATCGTTGTCCTCGGTTTACCTTGCCTGATTAGAAACAAAGTGTCCTTTTCAATATCTCTCATCTTTTTCCGACAAAAAGAAAAGGGACAAAGAAAAGGGAAACCGATAATCTAAATCTGGAGAGGTAAAAACGACGACAATGAGGGACCTAGCTTGAGCAGAACGCCAGAACCTCGGTTGCCTTGAACCCCAATTAATTTGTCCGAAAAGCGAATCAACTCTATTTAAAGGAAGACTATTAGGAGCGGATGGTAAAAGGAAATACGGTCCTAAAAGTGTCGAATACTTTTAGGACCGTCATTTTAAAACATACGGTCCTAAATGTCTCTCCAATATTTTGTCAATACTTTTAGGACCGAAAGTATACAACATGCGGTCCTAAAAGTCTCATACTATTTAAACCGAAAACTTTTAGGACCGGAAGTTTACCCATATACGGTCCTAAAGTCGCGAACTCGCTACATCATCCTGAACCTCAAATTTCAAGCGCACTAAATAGCTATATCCACCATCCAATTCCAGATACCCCAAAATGGACACAAGAAAATTGTTCGAAAAATTAAACAAATTTATCTATTGAATTTTACATTGCCTGTGTTTATTTACAAATTGATCGAAAAAATAATCAAATTTTACAGAATATTTACAAATGAATAACATCATTAATTATTGTCCCTGATCACTACTTAAGATCAGATCATGCAGATATTGACAAAACAAATCGCGTATGTGCTCGAGTTCAGCATCCGAAAAGGGGGCAGGGCATTGAAACATATGTAACATCAAAGACAGAAACTGAATTAACTTGCGTCCATATTTCAGATGTAACATTAAGCCAGAAACTGAATTAAGTTGCGTGCATAATATGTAACATCAAATATTTACCTTTTCATATAATTTAGTATTTCCTTTAGTGACAATATCATACATGTGTTTCATGATGTATTGGCCACATAGGTTGGACGCCTGTGGTTGCCAACGAGTCTAAAAAGAACAAGAAATATATAAGTAATATATATCTTATGACCAAGCTCACAAGGCAGTTGACAAGTTTATCAATATTATATTGTACCAACCTCTGGTCTGAGCCATTTAGGCTCTTTGGCCTTTGAAGGACGCTTTTAGAGTGCATCGATTTGGAAGGTCCTCATGGCACTATCATAAAAAATGCATATTTATCAATTCACTGAAAATTCACAGCAGAGATTTCTAACAAGAGAATCAAAATGACATGCTTACTCGTTGATGGTCTGGACCAACGTAGGCACTGGCTCGCCGTGAGTGGAGCATAAGAAGATAACTTTATTTTCTACCATGCACATGAGGACCAACTGCCAGTGGCGGCTGAAAATTCACAGCAGTAAAGTATACTCAGTGATATATGTAGGCATGTAGCAGAATTAAGTGACTTGTAGCCAAGATTTGTGATATGTACCTATGGAAGAATGGCAACAAGTACACCTTTCTTCTCACATTACACAACCTCCTTGATATGTACTCTTGTCTTTGCTCCATGGTTGTTTGACTCATATACTGTGGGCACAAGAATCCAAAATCGACGCTCCTGCCCTCATTCTCCAATTCTTGATGCAAGAACCTACAATAATTATATCGATCAGGGAATTAGTATATATATGTATGTGTGTCTAAACGATGCATTTAAATTATGTACTCATAGAAGAACATACTTACTTCATCCAAATTTGAATAATTGCATCAGTAAGCTCCTGTCTAGGAAACAGCAGGGAGTCAATATCAATAGTGTCAACTTGGACTGGTAGGGGATTTGCGACGCCTACTACTTCATTGACAGGCCACGATTTACTTTTAAAACCTCCATTTTTCACCATATTGGTTATTTTTTCGCGGCCAGTCAACTTAGAAGTAGGGGATTGAGCCTGAGGAGGAGGGGATTGAGCTTGAGGAGGAGGGGATTGAGCCTGACGAGGAGGGAATTGAGCTCGACGAGGGAATGGAACTTGAGGACGAGGGGTTGAAGCTTGGGGAGGAGTCCAGACATGTACAAGCTTCACTGGCCAAGAGATGAAGGTTCCCTTGACATGACTCACAATCTTCATCTCATCAGTTGGGAGAGGGAGAGGTGCATCAATGATCACCTTTTCAACTGACACTCTGACTTCATCATCAGACATTTGTTGGTGGTGTACAGTTGATCCCAAAAAGTTGTGGACAGTCCCTTTTGCAACCAATAGTAGTCTATCATGATGATCAGGATCCTTCAAATAAAGGTCACAAGGTTGCTCTGACTGTCCAACAATACAGCTCCCTCCAGTGCTCTGTTGCACAGTTGTAGGTGAGTGTGTGAAGGGAACACTACTAGTCTCTTGACGTGAGCTCAAAAGCAGCTTCATCTAATTCAGTTCCTCCCTCAACTGGTTAATATCAGATTGATACCTTGCTTCTTTAGCCGCTGATTCCTCATTTATTTTGGCCACTGTCTGTTGCATCTCCTCCCGGGTAACCACCTCTTTCCTATGGTGTTTGGCAGATGAACTAAAGAATACCTTCAGGCCTACCCGTCCTCCAACCCCCCTTACACGCCCACTGTGGTCCGGTTTTCTGGTGGCAACAGTGAGAACATCACTCCTACCGGACAACACGAAAGATCCCTCTGCCTCTTTCTTCTTAAGATCTTCCTATAAGGTACAGATAACGAGAAGCTTAGTAACGAATCATATTTAGTAACTAAAAAATAACAACAATAATGATACTTACAATTTTTTCAGCAACTACACGAGTTTGTTCACTCGTGTAGGAGCCGCTTGGCTTTTGCCGAATGTACAACCACAAATCCTCGCGACGTATTGGAGATGGTGGACCATGTACCGCCTCAGGATTGGATTCTGCTTCATCTTCCAATCTCTTCCGCTTGGCCGCCATCAATTCCTTTTCAGCCCTTTCATATCCGTCGCGAGAAGCCCTATGCGGGCAATCATTCTTTCTCCCTATCTCCTGTGCTTTTGCCCTTCTTTGCTGTGAATCGGAATTGAAAACAACTATTAATTATGAATTCCAGCCATCTCACTAACAGAAATTAGAGAACTTCTGCTTGATATGAACCTCAAACACTAGCCAAATTCACTTGATCAAGTTTCAACATTTTATTATTTAAGGAAGATGTAGATAGGTTAAGAAACAAAAGAGAATTATGCTTACAAAAGAGCTATGTTTTGTACTGCTAGGTAGATAGAACAAGAAACAAAAGAGGATTATGCTTACAGAATAATACAAACTTGATCCTTTTTAAGGCATCCAGTGGGATCATCAGTACGTCCACATTAGATAGTAGCAATTGGGTATATAAAGTTTCCCCTTTTTAAGACTATTCATTTCCTCCTTTACAAGACAAACCATTACACAATTACCTCCTTAGTATTTTACCTTTTCAGAGTTTACATATTAGACTTGCATAGACAAAGGCAGGAAATGTATACTTCTATTCACACACCAAACAATATAATTTAACTAACAGGATTAGATGAACAAATATAAGCTCACAGGTTACATAAGCAAACAAAACTAAATATAGACTCACCAGAGCTTCAGGAGTGGTTCGCAGCAGAACAAATTGTTGCCAAATTCGTTCATCAATAAATGTGTACTGTTCCCAAGGCTGTTTGGCAGGCGCAACCTCGTAAAAAATATACGTGTTAGCGAGAGAGGTCTTAAACTTCCTCCACCGATCAGCACAATAAGACAATGTCTTGACTTTCAACTCCTCAGAGTTAGGGACAGTGTATGTAAGCTAGATTGTGTCCCAAATAGGTTGCTTTACTTTGTCAAAGTCAACACTTTTCCACTCATCTTTGAAGATGCTAACCTTGCTGCGTGCAAGATATCCGACAAAACTATTATATTTGTTTTTATTAGGACCGAAAGGCCGCAACTTTTCATCGAACTGAATCTCGAGCCTTGACCCAGAAGTCCGACTTAGAGATACATCCATCATTCGTGTGCCTCTTCTACCATGGCGTGCAGGGTGGTTAGGAGGCACATTGTCAATGGAGGAGGTTCGTTCTGACCCACACCATTAACTGGCGATCCTGGAACACGAATGGTATCATCTTCACCGTTCATTTTCGAGACGGTAAGAGAGGAATGCCTGAGCAACTGAGAGAGTAAGAGAGGCTACTGGTACATGGGCGAGGAAGAGTGGTAATGAAACAGGAAGAGTGGCTTCACAACAACAAGAGAGGTTTCAGAGTTCAGAGGTACAACGTAAGTCTTAAGGTAACGTTTCACGCGAAGATATATTTGGCTGTTTATTTTTAAGACCGGATGAACAACAACGACGGTCTTAAAGGTTAGGTTTTAAGACTATCCTTTTTTTAAACTCCGGTCTTAAAAGTATTACTACCGGGCGCGATTTATGTTCGGCTTAAAAGTATAATCTTTAAGACCTCCTGTTATATATATATTCGGTCTTAAAAGTTTTATTTAACTTTTTCCTTATTATTTTGGACCGTAGAAAAAATAAGTCGGCCTGTTCGAGATTTCTCTATAAAGAATTTTTATATTTCAATTTTTTTAATAACATTTTTAAGACCGATCATTTTTCTAAGCGGTATGAATAATATATTTAAGACCCATTGGTAAACGATTCGGTCCAAGAAGTTCTTTATATTTACAAAACTGCCACCGGTCATACCTTTAAAGTTCTTTATATTTACAAAAATGCCACCAGTCATACCTTTAAGACCGGGCCGTCAATAGTCTGCTCTAAATGAGGCGGTCTTAAAAGCCTTTTTTGCACTAGTGTCTCCTTAGCCCATCTTGATCATTGATTGTGAAGAGGAGAGAGGTATTAAAGTAGTATTGTGATTGATTGGATGGATATGATTTAAAGATGATGAGGGATAATGAGAAAAAGAAAAGTAGAGAAACCCAACCCTAAATATATACATTATTTTTCTGCTCCTGCGCTTCTTCCATCGGCCTGAAATCCAGATCTAGGCAAGGCTCCATTTCATATCCATTGAAACACATACTCACTGAATTACAACCAGCACCGACGACGTCATCTCGCACAACTTCAAATCTGGATCTTCGGATTGGGGGTGGCAGATCTGGGCTCTGCATAGCCTTCGAATCTGGAAGCAACCAGCACCGGTGATGTCATCTCATCCGAGTTTGAGTTGGAAGAAAACCTAAGGCTGGATGCTTTCAGGCTGCTGAAGAAGTTTCCAATGAATTATAAGATTCCGGTAGCAAGCCAGGTGGGTAAACATCTAAGGGTTCTAACAACACATTCCAGCAAGAAGATCCGGACTTTTGCTATAGACCTGGTAGAGATATGGAAATCCAGAAGCAAAAATAAGAAAACATGAGATATGGAGAAGATCAAAAGAAAGGCTTTGTTTGAGTGTGAGCGTGGGAAGAGAGCAAAAGCCACAACCGATCAGTTTGTGTGAGGGAAATGTAGAAAAAGAAAGTCTATGGTGATTGATATATGCTGGACGGATTTGGCGCAGATCTCCCAAAAGTCCAAAACTCAAATAATTCAACACCTCACATCCGGATTTAGCGAGGTGTTAAAAAAAAATTATTGGCGTCCGGATTTAAAATTCAAGGCGTTAAAATACTAATTGTGGCGACCTAAACTTATTTTAGGGCGCCAAAAATTTTTGTTTTGGCGTCCTGAACTTCTTTCAGGACGCCAAAATTTTTCACCAGCGCCAAAAGACTTCCTTGGCGCCAAAAAATTTCTAAAAATGCTCCAAATATTTAATTTTAGGGGTCCTGAATTAGATTTAGGGCGCCAAAAAAATTTACTTCAGGACGCCAAAATTTTTGACCAGCGCCAAAAAACTCCCTTGGTGCCAAAAAATTTCTAAAAATGTGCCAAATATTTAATTTTAGGCGTCCTGAATTAGATTTAGGGTGCTAAAAACATTTATTTTGGCGTCCTGAACTTCTTTCAGGACACCAAAATTTTTCACCAGCGCCAAAAAACTCCTTTGGCACCAAAAAAGATTTCTAAAAATGCGCCTAATTTTAATTTTTGGCGTCCTAAAATTATATTTAGGGCGCCAAAAAGTTCCTTAAAATGCACCAAAAAAATAATTTTAGGCGTCCTAAAATTATATTTAGGACGCCTAAGTCTCACAATTCAGCCAAATAATTACGAGAATGCCACCGCTTATACTTGTTACTTCCTTTTTTAAAATAAAGACGTTTTTTAGGGAAGTGGTATCCATTTTTTGTAGTAGTGTCTGGAACCCTTATTAGGGGCTATACTTTTGTTCCGCCATGAACAGAAGCATGCTGCCAACAAGAAATTTAAAGGGATTTTTTTTCCAGGTGTCAAAAGACTAAGAAGATGTTAAAAAAGTCTCAAGAGAAATTCAGATATCAGAAAAATCCCAAAGAGTTGTTAATCCTACAGATGGAGTTGTTAGTCCAACAGATGAGAGTTGTTAATCCCACAAAAGAAGTTGTTAATGAGACTTTTCTGACATCTGAATTTTTCTTAGGACTTTTTGATTTTTTTCTTGGTCTCTTAGGACCTGAAAGAAATTTTCTCAAATTAAAAGTAAAACTTTATTGATCTATTTCTAGCCATTAAATGAGAAACCCAGGGGTGAGAAGGGACATTTGTTTTTTCCTTTTTCATTTTTCAAAAGACTGATCATATTGAACTCACATTTAATTTTAACACATATAATACTTTGTCAAATCTTTATTATAAGCACTTAGAAATAATTTTATATATTATTCAAAAATATTGATGTCTAATAAAATATTACAATTACTCTCAATAAAAGTCTTTAGTTAGAGGAGTTGAATTTGATTAAAAATTAGGAAGTTATATACTTAGCTAGAAATACTAAGTGAAAAAACTAATCATTACGAGGACTTTATATTAAATAGAACATGTCACTGAATGAAATATGTTGAAGGTGCTTATCATACGGACAGGAGAAAGAAATAGGGAAAATCCTTTTAAAGTCTTAAGGGACTAAAAAAATGTCAAAAAAGTCCTACAGAAAATTTTAATGTGAAAAAAGTCTCATTGACAACTCTTTCAATAGGTGATTATGTAACATCCCTAATTCCTACGTCCATTATGATGTCCACTTATATCCTTAATTTCTTATGAAATTAATTTGTGTGTATTTATTATAGTGAAGACGTTAACAAATTAGAGTGAGTCATAACAGAGAGCATGTATAACGTTTAGATGAATGAGTGACTGATAACATATATCTAGACATATGCTAGTTAATTTAAATTCCAGGAGGAATATAAACGTGATACAATTTAAAATTCAATAATAGTCAGGGTTAATCCCGTTGGAGGATTTTAGTTATACAATGATCCTAAATTGTCAGTCAAATAGTTAGCAAATATAATCCAAAACATTAAAATATGAAGTTCAACTTAATTGAACCCCCTCCCTTGGGGTCTTCTTCAGTTACTCCAGCTGCATAGCCTTACTTCCTGATCCAGAGTATCTTCCTAGATCTTTAGGTATGACTGAGATTTAGTGATCAGATGAATCCTAGGGTAATGGTTAATCTCATATTCAAAGTGTAAATCATGTATGACAAGTATTTCATATATTGCAAAATAAAAGAAAGCATTCAACAAATACATTAACACCCGACTAAATAGCACACAACACATGTATCGTCACCGGTGAGAGTGATAGTGGCTGACGGTGGAGGTGAAGGGAAGCTCGCTGATAATTGAATATTTCATACACTACTTTTTGTCTCTTGATTAATAATTTAGGACTCTTTAGTTAATAAATAATGGCTTTTATATCTATTTGGGCTTTGGGCCTTTGATTTTATTTTACACATTTTTAATAGTAAAATTCCAGTTTTACATTGCTTCGCTATTTTTATCATAACTCTTGAACCAGACATCAGATTTGCCTCATTTTTGTCTCATATTTCAGATGATTCAGAGAGCTACAATTGTTATGAAGACATGAAGAGAAAATTCAGACAAGAGGGCAGTCGATTTTGAAGCCGAAGTCGATGTATATTTTTGGATTTTGTAACTAAAGCCCATTTTATTTGGGCTGACCCATTTCCATTTTAGGTTTAGGATAAGTAAGGCAGCAGCCACAAACACATAGCCATTCACGTTTTTAGACATTTTATGGATCAAAACAGAAGCATTCAAATTCTTTGAAATGTTCTTCGCGTTCTTCATCTGTTCTTCGTTTTTCCAAGCCATGTTCGGCTAAATGTTTGTGATTAACCCAACGTTGACAATTCCATATTCATCCAGAGAGCTCGTGCTTAATCGGTAACGTTACTCATTTCTGTTTTCATCTTATCGATCCGATTTCTAAAAATAGTTCGAATATTAGTTTTAATATTCGATTTGGTTCTTCCCAAGTACTGAGTTCGAACTAGGTTTCAGTTTTGCTGTGCGATCGCACAGTGAGACACCACTGTTCGGACAGATGCTAGGCGATCGTCTAGTCGAGGGATTTTCTGGACGAACGCAGAGATTTCGGTTTGTCCAAAGCTAAACGCGAGTTCGTTCATTTATTCGCTCAATGATGGAAGTTTCTAGAATCTAAATGTTGGGTTGATCGGTTTTTAATCTATTTCTGCATTTCATTCTGTTTCTGCGTTTCATTCTGTTTTAGTTTACTTTCGTTTTTAATCTGTTTGAATCAACAAAACCCTCATTTTTACTGTTTCTGTTTCGCTATTACCTTTAATCAAACCCGCTGCGAATTCATCAGGGAAACGACCCAGGTTCCCTATTTCTGCAAAATCATTTTTGAACTTGGTTATTTTGGGAGATACGACAAATCTCTGTCACTCACCGACTGTAGTGGTGGAGGAGGAAACCATTGGTAAGTGGGAGTTGAAACACGAGAAGGAAAGATCGAAATAAGGTCTTTTATTCATATGAAATAATTACACAGGGACTTCTGTGTAATTTTATCATTTAAAGGGACCTATGTGTAATTATGTTTGCTCCTCGGGACCTGTGTATAATTCTCCCAAAATTCAAAGAAGGAAGTTCGTCAGAATCTGTGTGGAGCTGAATCTTCAAAAAAAGCTAGTCCCAAAAGTGATTGCAGCAGGATCAATTTTCAACGTGGAATATGAAGGGCTTACCCTTATCTGCTTCACTTGTGGTCGTTTTGGACATCGTCGCGAAAAATTGCCCCTTCAAATGCTCTTCATCGGATCCCCAAACTGAAGTAAACCTACCACATCAGCCACCACAGCAGCCCTCAGCCAGTACATCGGTGAATACGCCGACGACTAACTCTGATGAGGCGTTCGGTCCTTGGATGCTGGTCAACCGAAGGGCAAATCAAGCTTGTCCCCAGCAACGGTCGACTCTCAAGAACGAGCTGCATCAGGCCTTGGGCGATGGAGTGAAGATGACGAAAGCTCAGTCTCTCGGTCAGAAATCGTGATTCACAGCTATTGAAGATTTGGAGGTTGAAGAAGACTTGACAGCCGAGGATGCTAACCATTGTACTAGACGTGCTAGGAATCGGGCGGCTACCACGAAGTTGGTGAGGCAAGACGAAAGAAGAAAAGACAGGAACTCCTTAGGTAGATCAATGGCTCAGGAGAAAAGGGAGGACACAGCTGGCAAGTCGCACAGTCAAAGCATGGGTTCTAGTTTTAAATCAAAAATTCAATACAAGCCAAAAGACACAAAAACGTGTCTCCAACTACTGGGCCGAATGCTCCCATCGGTAGACTTGAGCCCAATGCTTCATTAGAGGTTTCTTCGGCCAAGTAATTCCGCCTTCAGCCAGCGCCTTAGTAGCGCAGTGGCATGGGAGCTTGGCTCCCCTCCCCCATGTCTAGGGTTCGAACCTTACCCCCCTCACCTACTAAGAGTATGAAAAAAAAAATCTGCCTTCAAGTGGGCCATCCAACGTGAATGATGATAGTGGGCCTCATAACTCAAAAGACTCCTTGGGCCTCGTTGAACCCCAACAACCTCCAGTCCAAGCACCTGCAAGGAACATTAATATTAACAATCAATTGGTCTTACACAAGGATCACAATAAATCCATTGGGAAAAAAAATCAAGGGGCAGCGCACCCACAACCTAGTCCATGGATGTTTGGACAATTTGACACATCAAGGAAATGAAGCACTATCTATGCATCTGACTGTTTCTAAGGAGCATTTTCTTGATTTACCTATTGAGAAAAATCATCTTATGTCCCAGTTCAACAATCTGAGGCCCCCTGTTCACTAGGATCCCAATGAAGATGTTGCCCTAGATTTCATGGAAGTTAATGGATCTTTTGTGCCAGAAACTCAATTTGGGCAGCAACATGAAGAGGAGGCTGAAGGCCCCAAGTAACTATCCCTATCCTTATTTTGTTTTTATCATTTTTAATGATTATAGCCTCGTGGAATTGCAGGGGATCCGGTAGCCGGGCTTTCCCTTTAACTGTTAAAGATATTATCAATAAATATAGCATCAATATTCTTTGTCTTTTGGAGCCCCGCATTAGTGGTGATAGAGCTGATCGAGTATGTCGTAAACTTGGGTTTAGTCACTGGATTCGGGTGGAAGCTAGTGGCTTCTCTGGAGGTATCTGGCTTTTGTGGAATAATGATGCTTTTGATATTAACTATCTTACCTCCACCACCGAATTACTTCATTGTCAGGTCAAAGAGCATTATAGCAACATTATGAGCATTATGACTATTGTTTATGGTGAAACTAGTGTGATGGGTAGAACCTCATTATGGAACTCTCTCCGATCTCTTGCTACTACTACTAATCTTCCTTGGTTAGTCTTAGGTGACTTTAACGCTTATCTTTCTCCAAATGACAAACTCAGAGGAGTTGACCCCCCCCCCCCCCCCCGGCCTCAATGCGGCATTTTAAAGATTGAATTGACGACACGAATCTCATTGAAGACAAATTTACTTGGGAGCGCCAGGGTTTGAAAGAGAGATTAGATTGGGTCTTTTCTAACTTCAACTGGATCAGTTCTTTCCCAAACTCTTCTATTTGCCATGAGCTCAAATTCAAATCTAATCACAGAATTGTGGTGGTTAACTCTAATCCTTCAACCCAGAGGAATAATTTTCAAAAACCCTTTTCATATCAACTCGCTTGGTCCTTAGAAGAGGATTTCAAGGATGTCACCAAACAAGCATGGCGTGACAAGAGCTGGATTCATGGTTTGCTAGACTTTCAAACCTCTGCTCAGGATTGGAATGATAATCGAGTGGGTAATTTCTCTAAGAAGAAAAAAGAATTGATTCGTCGCCTAGAGGGAATTGATAGATGTAAAAGAATGAATCTACAGATTGGCCTCTGTAGGTTGGAGAAAAAATTATGGGATGAATACCATAAAGTGGCTACCCAAGAAGAAATCACCTGGTTTCAAAACTCAAGATGCAAATGGCTCCAAGGGGGAGATAGGAACACAAGGTTTTTCCATGCCTCTACTATGATTAAAAGAAAGAAGCAGAGAATTGAAGCCATTCAAAACGATGCTGGGGAATGGATTGACGATCATGATACGGCAAAAATGATGGCCTATGACTTCTTTTTAAATCTTTATTCTCGTGATGCCTCTGTGAAAGACCCTGGCGAGTGGTGTTCAAACTTCCCTAGCGGCAACTCTCATGAGTTGAACATGTTGTCGAGGGAAATTACCAATCTTGAGATAAAAAAAATGCAACTTTTGCTATGGGCGCCTTTAAAATGCTAGGTCCTGGCAGTCTTCATGCTCACTTTTTTCAGACTCAATGGAATGTCATGGGCACTAAAATATGTGATTTTATTCAAGAATGCTTCAACAACCCCTCTAGTTTGGCCAATATTAACAAGTATGAGGTTGTTCTCATTCCTAAGGTTGATAATCCTACTACGTTGAGGGATTTTTGACCTATTTCCTTATGCAATGTTAGCTTGAAAATCATCACAAAGGTCTTGGCTAATAGGTTCAGAGATGTTATGAACCATCTTATAAGGCATGAGCAATGCAGCTTTATTGCAAATAGATCCAGTTGTGACAATGTTTTAATCACCCAAGAAATCATTCACTCTATGAGAATGAAGGTGCGGAAAAAAGCCTATGTGGCCAAGAGTCTTTAGCTTGGGGTGCTGGATCCTTTGGACTACCAGATGCAAATTCCTTTTCCAAGGCAAAAGCACTGATACTAGGGAGATGCCACATTTTTGTAATTACCTTCTTATGGAAAATACAGCTAATCAATCTCTAACTCATCAAATTTTCCAAATTGATAGGTTGGAAGAAAGGACTTGGACCCCCCACCTACAAATGTGGTTCGCATTGATGTGGATGGATCAGTGCATCCTCAACACCAAGTAGCATGCGGACGTGTAATCAGGAATTCCCAAGGACATTGGCTGATGGGGTTTCATAAGTTCCTTGGAAACCATACTGTTGTCGAAGCAGAACTTTATGTCATCATGACAGGATTAATGGTGGGTCGTCACATGGCTCTTCAAAGAATCATCCTCTACTCTGATTCCCTTGACGCCATCAACATCATTATGAGAGACTGCTACACTGACCACCCGCTTCGAGTGATCATTAGCGAGATTCGAGACCTTCTTTTCCAAGACTAGGACGTGGAGATCTGCTATACTTCGAGACGCAACATTGCTTGTGATGACTATATGGCCAAACAAGGCCATGACGTTCCGATGATGCCAACATGGTTGTAATCCCCACAATTCCATGACATTACCTTCAAATGGCTCTGATAGACAAAATGACTTGTAACTAGTAGTTTATTTCTAGTTTGTTGTATTATGGACTGGACCTTCATATCCTAGTCCTTATCCTACAACTTTTCAAACTCCGGCATGCCTTTCTTAATCAAAAAAAAAAAACAATTGGTGGTTGTTAGGATCTTAAGTCAGTGCGTCTGTTTGAAAATGTTAATTCTCACGCAAAAATCTACAGGTCATGGAAACTTTCCTTACGCAATTTTGAATATTCTTCTTATTCAGAAATCCATACATAAATAATATTTCTCTTAAAATTAAATTAATCTAAATTAATCATGCTATAAATCCTTATTTTGTTCTATTTAATAATGTATCGTGCACTATGGTATGCACACACTCTTTACCCAAATATTTATTTTTTAGGAAGAATTTCCCTCCCGGCCGTGCTCATTTATTGGCATATTATCATTAATTTTTTTTTTTAGGCTAAGATTTCTCAAACCTTTTTAAGAAAACCATGAAAAAGGGATTTTCTCTTTGTTTAATATTTATGGAGAACACGAATTTCATTTCCAATGAACTCAGATGAATCAATAGAAAATATAATAGGATGAGACGAAAAAAAAAAAAAAAGAAGCTTCAAATACGCAGGGGTGTGGGTGTAGGTGTTGGCGGGAGATCATTTGTGGTCCATATAACAATATTAGGTGCACTATGGTTCTTAGACTGATTTGTCCAAATCTGAGGTCCATTTAATTAATGCAGGAAAAATTACATAAAAATCCGGAATATTTACAAATAACTCTAGTATATTTACAAAAATAAAGCGAAGACTTTTAGGAGTAGCTCTAATTTTCCATTAATATGAAAAGACCACATTGTCCTCTTCAACTTCAAATTAAATTACGAAATTTCAGTTGTAAATTTGTGATATGAAATTCCTTATTTGTTGTCCGATTTCGTACTCATGCAAGGTATGCTATTTTAAGTTTAAGTTGAACATCTTTGTAAGATTCATTCCCTTCTAGAATTGACTCCATGTGCCACTACATGTTCATTTTCTGTAACACTCCAAATTTCATACTTTAAAGTGTGTCGGTTGACATTTAGTTTTACAAAAATCAACAGAATTTGAGGTGCTACCACTCAAAGTAATGCAGAATGGAGAGTATGCGCTTACATTTGGACAATAAGTAATTGATATAAAATACCCAGGCATGAGCTGGTATATTAAAAATCCTGAAGGAATAGTTATGTGATACAATAATACAGGACTCGTATAATTACAACTCTTGGATAGTAACTATACATCCTTACACCAAGCCTTAACTAGACTTGTAGCAATGAACTCAACTCAGTTAATCAAACAATTTGGCCAGGTAGGTGTCTAGTGGAAGTCTCCCCATCTTTCATGGCGACTTATTGACTGAACCATATCGACTACCCCTGCCTCGGCACCTAGTGGTTTGAAGTAACTTTGTTAGATTCATGCCAGAAACTAGTCTCTAGTGACCTTCATCAGGCTCCCCTCTCAACTGGTGCCTCTTCGCTGTTCTATCCATCGGTGCCTCTTTTCGGCTCCATCATTCGGTGCCTCTTTTCGGCTCTAGTTCCTTTCCTGAACCTTAGACAAATTTGAGGTCCAATACCCATCATGTAACATCCCGCCTTTTTAAATATGGTTTTCAAATGGGATTATCAGAGCTTCAAAGAAATTAATCAGAGTGGCATCGGAAAAGATTTTCTTTTTAAAACAATATCTCAATCAGAGCATCAGAATAAAATTTTTCTTTAAAAGAGCGAGTAACTGATATACATTCCCTGTTGTTGAGTCTGGTTGCTATTACAGTGGTACAAATTTCTGGACATTTACGATTACAACGTCCCCTAGGTACTTCTCTGCCTGTGCCTTCTCGTGTGCTATTCATCCTTGTTCTTGTCCCGGTTCCACCAGTATCTGAGACTATGAGCTGGGGTTCAATTCCCATTGAACCCCAGGTAACGGTTAACCTCATGCTTATGTACAGTTATGTATGACAGATATTCATGATAAAACAACAATATCCATATTCAATATTCATTTCTCAAAGATAAAAACATAACCATCATATACCCATATTATTCCATATTCATATCAAACCAGTCTGCACTCTTCACCAGTGCCACGATGGCCTATCGTGTCCTCAGCGCGCTAGGAAAACTTAAACGGCATTACCAAAACTGTAACCCGTATATAGCTGTATATATGTTCAAATAATAATTTGTAAAGCAGATTCACAGTTTATGAGCATATCTACCACATACAAGTGTACCATAAGCATCAGAGTTAGTGTTACAGTATGCGTCCGTACCTTCGTTGGCGATATCGGTACGCTGTCGCTCAGACCGTGATCACGTTTACCCTATAATGGTAATATCGTACTTATTAATTTACCAATAATACTCTAGAAAGTATCCTAGTCACTAATGACCCTTGGTAGGAATATTTTTTTAACATATCACATTTAATCCTCAAAAACGCTGGTCCATTATTTTGGACAGATTTTCGCCTAACTTTAGAAAATCATAACTAATTACAGAAAAATCGAAACGAGGATCCGTAAAATTTCCTAGAATCCTCAGGACGTCTACTTTCAAGAAAAAATAATAGTTTTTGCCCAGATCACACGGTTCATTCCCAGTTTTTAAGTTTTAAGCCTCTGTCCAGAATTTTTCCAGAAATTCGTAGCCTATCTTTGAAGATTTTTATATCACTGTACAGAAATCATTTGGACATGATCTTTACATATTTAGAAATCCCTATATGTCTAGTTTGACCATGAATTTTCCCAGAATTTTTCAACATCATTTTCAACATGCTGAAATATAAGCATTTTTATGACTGACTCAGAAATTCCAAAACCGATGAAATTTCGCCAGAACTTCGTTACTTCGGTGTTTCTCTTCCGAAAATTTTGCTAAAACCTCTTCTTCATCAATTTTTAGAAATAAAGCTGATTTTAAGCATAAAAATATGAATCTAAAATTATTCTATAACATTTAAGATCTAACCTACTTCTATCTAAGAATTTAAAAACTAAAACTAAAGAACTAAAAACTAAAACTAAAGACAAGCTTACCTCTTGAAGCTCCTTGCTCTCCTTCCTCCTTCTTGCTCCTCTTAGAAATCAACTCTTGGAGTTTGATTTGGTGTGAGGAGAATGAAGAGCAAAGCTTCCTATTTATAGGGGAAATGCAACACCTCTTACAAGCTTCATCCTACCAATTCTTGGCCTTTGGATCTAGCTAAATTTTCAAACTCCCATCCTCACCATACACATACCCAAAACTGCCCCCCTCTCTTCTTCTAGCTTCTTCCATTAGCTTTTGAGTCATCTTCATGAGTCATCAAGTTAGTACCTTATCTTCTTCCATTCTTCTCAAAAGTCCTCTACTAGGTTAGTGATTCACACTTTAGAGTTATGACTCATTTCACATGTAGCTTGGTGACTCATGTAGGTTAGATTGGTGACTCACCTTATCCCCTCCTAAAATTGCCAAGTGTCCTAGTCTTTTTATTTAAGCTAACTCTTTGTTGTTCACTAGAGAGGAATTTATTTAGGTATCCTAATGAAGTTGTATGCTCAATTGCTCATTGGGTTTGAATTCTAGACATTTCTAGCTTCATTTTGAGACCAATTTTGCCTATCTTCTCTATTGGTATTATTTTCCACAATTAATGGAAATAGCTTTGGTTATACTCATCTTCAAGCTTGATTTATGCTTGTTAACAATCACAACTTAGTTTTAATACTTAGTTCATGGATTTCAAGATATGATTTATTTTGTATAGGTTTCCATTTACTTGTGTCTAGAATTAGTTTCATGAATTATCCTAATTATGCAATTAACTAAATCCTTATTGGCTAACAAGTTGACTTCCCTTTCCCTCTTCATACTAGACACACACATGTGCATAACAATAGCATACACACACATGCACAACAATGACATCATCACATGCATCATCTTATCCTCTTCCAATTTCAACAAGTCTTCATGCATTTATGAAATTTCATGACTCACCCTTTGTAGATTGATGACTCAAGGCTTAGATTCATGACTCTTTCATATCTAGGTTTGTGACTCATTGTTTTAGACTCTTGACTCAATGTGCATGTGCTATTTGATTAACTTCCTTCTTCCCTTTTCCTAATTATGCACTATCTAATTTCTCATTGGTCCTCATCTTGACTTTCTCTCTTGGACTCACAACATTAGCATGCACAACACTCCTTTAATTTGTGTTAATCTCTTATTGGTCCAATTAATTTTATGAGGATTAAAAACATTTTCTTGATTTATCATTGGCTAATCCAATTTCACAAGGATTAAGCTCTATAAATTATTTAAGCCCTTAGATTGGCTTTATGTGGTTAAATCTTGACCCTTAGATCATAGTTGATTTTATTGACTTTTCAAAGCTTGATTAGGATTTAATTATCATCTTAATCCAATACTTAATTGCCCCTTGATTATTGTATTATTGACTTTTAGGGTAGTTTAAGATTATTGTTAATCTATTTTATGCTAATCTCATCCCCTATTGGTCTTTGATTCTTAATTAGCTTAACACATCCTTAATTGATGACAACTAGTATTAATTGTAAACAATTAGCTAAATATTCCATTAGTGTAATTTTAATTGCTCATTAATTGTTGGTAATTCCTTTTTACTTGTTCAAGTGTTTTGATAATTCTTTATGGCCTTTCATAAATTAAATATGAACTAAGTATTAGTTCTAGGGTTTTAGAACATTTGGTCTCTTAAACATTTATAAAATTGATGTTTAAAACCCTTTGATTAATTATGAAAATAATACAATTATTCCAACTATTGCAAATTAAATTGTCCCTTAGTTGTTAGTAATTTCTCTTATGATTAAATCAGGGTTACTCTTAGTTTTAGAGACTTTAGGGCATTTTATAATGTTTTATGATCCTTCATGTAATTTTTAAAATTGGGTTTTGCCCTATTTAAATTCTAGAGAAAATTTTCCCAACATATTCTCCTATTTTTAATAGATATTATTTGCCAAAATATACTATTTTTAATGAATATGAATTTTAGGATATTCCATTCCTCCAATTTTATTTACGTATTTTCATAACTCTTTCTTGCTCTTCTTGATCATGCAAGAACCCTAATTTAATTTGGTAATTGTTTGTATTTTTATGATATTTTATGATTCCTAATAAAATTCAATCATTGGTCACCTTAATCCTAAATAAGGATTTCCTAGAAAATAGATTAAATGTACCTCAAAATTTGAGACCACATATTCACCTATTTTAAATAGGGGTCATTTATCAAAATATTGTATTTATGAGAAATAACAATTTTTGGGGTATTACACATCAGACCTTAGGTAACAGTTAACCTCATATGAAAAGTATGAACAGTATATATGACATATATTCATTACATTTCAGCATCAACCATACATAGCACACAGCACATGTAAGGTTACAAGAATACAGAAGCACACAACAGATGTAATGTTAACAACACAACAGTACATAGCACACAGCACATGTAATGTAATCTACGTTTGCACTAACCAGTGCCATGACATTTCATCGTGTCCTCAGCGCTAGGAAAACATCACTACGACGTTATCAAGATTATAACCCGCACACAGCTGAATGTATATAAACAGTGACCTAAGACTGAGTCTTAGCCAAGGTACATGATCCAAGACAAAATCCTGTCCATGACCCTATGAATCATCCTTTCACATATAAGCATACAAGACACATCAGTGTTAAAGTTACTAGTACGCGAACGTACCTTTCACCGTGTAATTGCCAAACGCCCGACCTTTTGAATCCGACTCCGAACTCCCCAGATATCCTATACATTATTGTCAGATTATTATATGATATTGTGATAAATATCATATAGCTTAGAATAATATCCTAAAGGTTTAATTTACCTTTTTACCCTCGGTGGATTAATTATTCCATTTTCACCCTTACCTTTTCTCAAAAATGCATTGTTGTATTTTCTATGCAGATTTTTCAGTAACTTTGAAAAATCATAGTTAATTCTACAAAAATTGTTTTTGAGTGCTTCAAAATTCCTCATGACCCTTGACATGTCTTTTTTCAAGTAAAAACATTCCCAGAAGCTAGAATGTAACATCCCAAATTCCACACTTCAAAGCGTGTCTGCTGACACTTAGTTTTAGAAAATTCGACAGAGTTTGAGGTGCTACAACTCAGAGTAATGCGGAAACGGAGAGCATGCAATGACATTTGGACAATGAGTATCTGATACAAAATGCACGGACATATGCTGATGCCCTAACATAAACTGATATATTAAAAATTTTCCTGGGGGAATAATTCATGTGATACAGTTACAAAGCTTTGTATGATTACACATCTTCATGATAACTATACAACCTTAGACTAAGCCTCAGCTAGACTTGGGGCAATGAACCCAACTCAGTTAATCAACCGATTCGGCCAGGTAGGTGTCTATCTTGTGGGAGTCTCACCGACTTTACGGCGACTGATTGACTGACCCACATAGACGAGCCCTGCCTTCGGCACCGAATGGTTTGAAATAACTTTGTTAAATCCATGCCAGAAAGAATGCTCTGTTGATGTTCTCCCGGCATTTGCTTTGACCGGTGCCTCTTATCGGCTTCTCCCTTCGGTGCCTTTTCGCGGCTCCCTCTACTAGTGCCTTCTCTGATCCTAGTTCCTTTCCTGAATCTTAGAAAGATCTGGGATTCAATCGGATTGAATCCCAGGTAACAGTTAACCTCTATAACAGATATAATAATACATGACAAATATTCATGACATTACAGCAGTAATTATATATGAAAGATAATAACAGAACACAGCCACTGCATATGAACGTTATTACAGTCTGCACTATTCACCAGTGCCATGACGGTCCATCGTGTCCTCAGAGCTAGGAAAACTCAACGGCATTATCAAGACTATAACCCGTGTAAAGCTGAATATATAAACAGGTGATCTAAGCCCCATAAACTTAGTCACAGTGCATGACCCAAGACCTAGTCTTGTCCATCACTTCATGAATCAATCAATCATATATGATCATACAAGATATAGACGATTAAAGTTACTAGTACGCGAACATACCTTTCACCGCGTTATTGTCAAAATGCCCGACTCATCCTATACATTATTGTCGGATTTTTGTATGATATTAGATAAATATCATATTTCTTAGACTAATATCCTAACGGTTTAATTTACCTTTCTACCCTTGGTGGATTTATTATTCCACTTTTACCCTTACATTTTGTTAAAAACGCTACTTCAGCATTTCTGGGCAGAATTTTTAGTAAATTTGAAAAATCATAACTAATTCTATAAAAATCGCAACGAGGATCCGTAAAATTCTCCGGAATCCTTAGGATGTCTATTTTTGAGAAAAAATATCAGCTTTTACCCAGATTTCAAGAACAGTTCCCAGTTTTAATGTTTTCACACGCCGCCCAGATTTTCGCTCTGAAAAATAGCTTAACTTCAAAAATTCATATCTCCTTGTCCAGAGATCAAAACGTTACATATTTTATATATTTAGAAAGCCCTACATGTCTAATTTATTTCTGGAAAATTTCATGATTTTTAAAGATCATTTGATGCATAAAATAATAGCCTCAAAGTTTGCTGCCAGCATAGGATCTATACCGATCAGTTTTCCAAAACTTTACCATAATGATCTATTGATTCTAAAAATTATTCCCTAACATGTTTTCCACTCCATTTTGCCTTTTAAAAGCAATGGAGACTTCCAAACATGAAAGAGAATTTTCCTAACAATTTCCTAAATCAAACTACTATTTTACCAAGAACTTATAAAGAACTAAAGACTATAAACTAAAAACAAACTTACCTCTTGAAGACTCTTGCTTCTCCCTCCTCCTTCTTGCTTCACTCCACTCTTGTTTAGAATGGTTTTTGGTGTGAAGAAATGAGGAGGATTGCTTCTCACTTTATAGGGAAAGTTCTAGGACACAAATGGAATTTAATTTTGCCTATTTCTCACCCTAGCCATTGGATCTAGACTTAGTAAAGAAGTTTTAATCCTCACCCTCCATGTGTTCTTGTGATGTCATCCTTGCGATGTCATCTTGATGACCTAATCAAAGCTTAGGTGTCCCTTAATGCCACATGTGTACTTGCTCTCCAAGTTTTCCCGACTTGCTCTCCAAGTTTTCCCGACTTGTTCTCCAAGTTTTCTCGACTTGCTCTCCAAGTTTTCCCGAGTTTCCCGACTTGCTCTCCAAGTAACTTGTCCACCAAGTAGCTTGCTCACGAAGTAACTTGCTCACCAAGTAACTTGTTCTCCAAGTTTCCTAACTTGTTCTCCAAGTAACTTGTCCACCAAGTAACTTGCTCACGAAGTAACTTGCTCACCAAGTAACTTGTTCTCCAAGTCACCCAAAAATCACCCCCTACCTTCTTCCTTTCTTTTGGTTCATTTTATGCTTTAATTTTAATTGTTGGATAATGCTTAGGAGTTATATCATTGTTCCTTTGATTATTAATTAAGGTAAAACACTCTTAATTACGTCATTTTATTTGCTACTAGATTAATCATGAATATTAATTTAATCAACAATTTACTTAATGCTAATATTGGCCTCTTGTTGGTCCTTGATCTTTAGCTAAGTCAAAACATTCATACCTGATGACTTTTAATATGTCCTTTAATTATTTATGAAAATTAACTCAATTCCTTCAATTATTGTAAATTTAATTGTCCAACAATTATTGACAATTTCCTTTAATTTGTTTGGGTATTTTATGATCTCAAAATAAAATTAGAAAATTTGGTTTTTGGTTACTTTAATTCTTAGAGAAAATTCCCTAAATTAACATAAATATGTTACTCAATTTTGAGACCACATATTCACGTATTTTTAATAGGCATTATTTGCCAAAATATAATATCTATAATGATTATGAATTTAGGGTATTACATAGAACATCAAGAATCATTCCTAGGTTTTAAGTTTCTCAATGCTGTTCCAGATTAACCTTCAGGAAAATGGCCTAACTTTAACAAATTGTATCTCCTTCTGTAGAACTCAAAATGCTTCATATTGTATAGATTTAGAAAGCCCTACATGTCTAATTTATTCATGTAAAATGTCATGATTTAATAAGATCATTTGATACATAAAATAATAGCTTCAATGTTCACTGCCAGCACAGGATTTACACCAGCAGTTTTCCAAACTTTTATCATAATAATCTATTAATTCTAAAAATTATTCCCTAACATGTTTTCTACTCCATTTTGAGTTTTAAAAGCAATGGAGACTTACAAACATGAAAAGGAATTTTCCTAACTATTTCCTAGATTAAACTACTATTTTATCAAGAACCAAAAGCTTAAACTCAAGAACTTACCTTTGGATCTTGAACTCCTTCTCCCTTCTTCAAGAATTCTCACTCTCTCAACTAGGATCAACTAAGTTTGTGATGTTGGTGTTAAGAAATGAGGAGGGTTCAAGTCCTATTTATAGGAAAAACTGCAATGTGAAATTGGTAACTAACAAGAGAATCAAAATCTCAACTTTCTTCTTAAACCATTGGATTAATTATCACTTTGTGAGCTTAAATCCTCACCCCTCCATATTGTGTGCCGACATGCCTCCCTCTCACAACCATTTATTGTGCTTTTTAGTTGCCAAAAACATTGTTTAATCAATGCAAAATCCCATCTGATTCATGCCATAACTCATGCGCCCCCACATTTAGCCATTTAATGTGATTTTCCATTAGCAAATTATCCCATTATTCCATCCTCTTATTGGTTAGTTGCAATGTTTGACTTTTCAACACTACTTTATGCTCTATTAATCTCTTCTCTTTCTTCCCTTATGCTGAACGTTTTTTTTTTTTTTTTTGCTGATCTTTGGGGCAGATGTATTAAGCTACTTATCATCCTAAACAAAAGCTTAATTGTCCCATTATTGCGTGTCAACATAGGATTTGTTGGTTAACTAATCATGGTCATTTGTGCTTTATTATTCAAGCTTAATTCTTCATTTTTGGCCCTTATATATTTCAAAATAATCAACCCTCTTTTATTTCAAAAATGACGACTTTAATTTGCCCATAATTAAATGGAAGATTACGCCACTAATCTCAATTAGTGCAAAGCTTATTTGCCTATTATTTGCTAATCGACACTTAATTTAATTAAGTGTTTTTATAATCTTTTCATGGCTAATTTGAACTTAAAATAACCATTATTTTATGTGACTCTATGTCACATATGTTAACCAATTTAATATGGTAACATATTCCAAAATACTGGATTTTCGGTAAATTGAAAATCAAGTATTACATTTTCTCCCCGCCATACCTTATTTATTCCTTGGCTTATCTTCATCTATGCACATGTTCATGTGCGTAAGAGGTTAATGCAACTAATTATCACTGTAATATGACTTAATGTGACGCTAATTTTGGGGTTCATATCTTGGGCTCAAGAATTCATATTGAAGTGATTCAATACTTGATTGGAAGCTCTCAAGACACAGCCAATTAAAATTATTGGATCTAGTAAAAGGGGTTTGTCACTTACAATGTCCTGCAATTAGTCAAAGAGGATTACTTCCTAGAGGACACTTGTGCCGAACAACCAAAAATAAAGGAAGCTCTAGATACCAGTTTCGTATTATTCTGAGGCTGTTTGGGCTACTTGGTGCATTCCAATCTCTAGGATGTCATTTTAGGCCAAAAAAATCAACTTCCACACCCCAAAAAAAAAAATCAAAGATATGATGACTATATATAGTCTTTCATTATTCGTTATCTCTGGTATGATTTTCTTTTCTTTTTTAATGGATATCACTATGTTCTTTCATTTGGTCATTGCTTATCTGTTTCTTTTTACCCAATTAAGACTTTTTTGTAACTGCGCTGCTACATGTATCGCAAAATTATTACTACTTGTGTAACAAACTATAATGTCCTCTTTCTTCCTTCTTAGCCTAATTTATGTAACTCGGCACTATCTTGTCATTTCATTCTCTTCTATATATATGTAATACCCCAAAAATTATAATTTCTCATAACTACAATATTTTGATAAATGACACCTATTTAAACTAGGTGAATATGTGGTCTCGAATTATGAGGTATGATTTCTAGGAAATCCTTATATAGGATTAAGATTGAATTTTTCTAGGGATCATAAGATATCATAAAAATACAAACAATTACCAAATTAAATTAGGGTTCTTGTATGATCAAGAATAACAAGAAAGAGTTATGAAAATATTTTTTGGCAAATGATACCTATTAAAAATAGGAGAATATGTTGGGCAAATTTTCTCTAGAATTTAAATAGGGTAAAACCCAATTTTAAAAATTATATGAAGGATCATAAAACATTATAAAATGCCCTAAAGTCTCTAAAACTAAGAGTAATCCTGATTTAATCATAAGAGAAATTACTAACAACTAAGGGACTGTAACATCCCGTCTTTTTTTTTTTAAATGGTTTTCAAAAGGGAATATCAGAGCGTTTGAGAAAATAATCAGAGTGGCATCAGAAAAAGTTTTCCCTTCAAAACAAAACGAGTAACTGATAATCATCTGTTGTTGATATTAGTACAGTCATCCGAGTAATTCGAGTATTCAAAACTAAGCCGAAAACAAAACAGAAAGACAATATCAGCAGAACAATCCCCCACCCGTATCCTTAAGCTGGCTGCTTACCCTTGTCAGCAACTCTGCCTCCGCCAAAACCTGAGGCTGTGGTAAGTGCTGAGGTTCAATTCCCATTGAACCTCAGGTAACGATTAACCTCATGCTCATGAACAGTTATATATGGCAGGTATTTCATGACAGTATAGCATAATCACATATCAATTCAATCATCACATGTTCACATCAATCCAGTCTGCACTATTCACCAGTGCCACGATGGCCTATGGTGTCCTCAGCGCTAGGAAAACTCAAACGGCATTACCAAGACTGTAACCCGTATATATTCAAATACTTTTCAAAGCAGAGCCATAGTCTATGAGCATATCTACCACATACAAGTGTACAATAAGCATCAGAGTTAGTGTTATAGTACGCGTCCATACCTTTGTCAGTGGTCACGGTACGTCGTCGGTTGCGCAGCAATCACAGATTTCCTATGAGGTAATATTTCATTTATTAATTTGCAACCAATATCCCAATATATATCCTAGCCACAAATGACTTCCTTACCCTTGGTGGATTTCATAATTCATTATTTCCCTTTATTATTTGAGAAAAACGCTGGCAGAATTTCGCCTAACTTTGAAAAAACATAACTAATTCTAGAAAAATCGAAATGAGGATCCGTAAAATTCCTCAGAATCCTTAGGATGTATAGTTTCAAGAAAAAATATCAGACTTTGCCCAGATTCCACGGTTCATTCCCAGGTTTTTAGTTTTGAACCTCTGTCCAGAATTTTTCAGAAATTCGTAGCCCTAACTTTGGGAATTTTTATCTCCCTGTACAGAAATCATTTGGACATGTTCTTTACATATTTAAAAAGCCCTATGTGTCTACTTTAACCATGAAGTTTTCCAGAATTTTTCAACCATGATTTCAGCATAAAATAATATTATTTTCGTGACTGGTTCAGAAATTCCAGAACCGATGAAATTTCACCAGAACTTCGTTACTTCGGTGTTTCTTTTCCGGAAATTTTGCTAAAACTCTTTCTTCATTATTTTTTCGAAATAAAGCTAATTTTAAACTCATAAAAACATGAAAACAACTATATCTAAAGAATTTAAAGATTAAACTACTTCTAACTATGAATTAAAAGGCTAGAACTTAAAGAAACTCAAAGCTAAAGCTAGAGAACTTACCCAAAAGCCTTGCTACTCTTCAAGAACCTTCTTGCTCTCACTCTCAACTCTCTCTATATGGCTGAATACTTTGTGAAGTGGTGAAGAGCAATGAAGCCAAGGACCTCTATTTATAGTGGAATTCCATGGCACTATTCACTCCTCCTCTTCTTGATTCTTAGCCTTTGGATTTAGGGTGAATTTGAAGCTCCAATCTTGGCCCTCCACTCTTCAAAACCGTGCTCCTCTCTCTCTCCCTCATCCTCTTCCATTTTTTTATCCTAAAGTACATTATCCTCTTCCATTTTGACAAATCTTATCTCATGTGTTTTAATTTTTGCCTAAGCCAATTATCCTTGTTTCATTCTTGGTGGAAAATCCATTTGGGAATTCTAATGAAGTTGTTTGCTCAACTGCTCATTGGTTTTGAACTCTACAAATTTTTACCTTCATTTTGAGACCAATTTTGCATATCTTTTCTATTGATTCCATTTCTCAAACCATCATGAAAATGGCTTTGGTTATACTTGTCTTCAAGCTTGATTTATGCTTGTTATGAATCTCAACTTGGTTTTCATACTTAGTTCATGGATTTCAAGATATGATTTAATTTGTATAGGTTTTATTAGTTTTTATCTAGAATTATTTTTATAACCCTTTTTAATTATTCTATTTATCTTTCTCCTCATTGGTCCACCTCTCATTCATTACATCATCTTCTTCCATCATTCCTTACATCATCTTATCTAGTTAGGTTTGTGATTCATCATGTAGGTGTGTGATTCATCTCATACTTAGGCTAGTGAGTCATGCAAGCTTAGGATGATGATTCATGTGTTAGAGTTGTGATTCACCCTTGCTAGGTTAATGACTCATGCCATAGGTTTATGACTTATCTTATGCACATGTGTATTTTTAATTATTTAATCCAATCTTCCTCTTCTCTTTTTCCTTCAAGAAAAACGCACCCCTCCCCCTTTATTATATATATATTTTTTTGTTTTGTTGTTTTATAGCCTTTGCAAGGAAATATTTCATTGGTTAGTCCCTTGTTCACATGGATTATGCTTTATTAGAATTAATTAGGGCCCTTGGATTAGCTTTTAGGGGATTAATTTTTAGCCTTTAGATCATAGTTGCAATTGTTGACTTTTCAACCCTTAATTAACATTTGATTAACATACTAATCCTAAGCTTAATTACCACTTGGTTGTTGTTTATTGGTTCATGGAAAGATTTATGATTGCTAACAATTCTTTTAGTGTTAATCTTGGTCCCTTGTTGGTCTTTTACTTTTAATTAGCCTAACCCATCTTTAGTTGATGGTTATTAGTGTTAATTGTAAATAATTAACTAAACCTTCCATTAGTGTTAATTAATTACCTATTAAATGTTGGTCATTATTCTTTTATTTGTTCAAGTGTTCTGCTAATTTATTATGGCATTTTATAACTTAGTATGTGCAAGGTATTAATTCTAGGGTTTTAGAAAAATATAGTTTCTTATTTAATTATGAATTCTAAGATTTAAGTCCTCTTAATTTAATCCCTTGATTAATTATAAAAATTTACATAATTATCTTGTTTAGTGAAAATTCAAGGGTCTACTAATTCCTATTATGCTTCCCTTTTTCTTTAATGTGTTTTCCTAATTTTTCCTTGCTTTCTTTGGATCCTATAAAGTCCCTAATTGAATTTGGGAGTTGTTTATATTCTTACGATATTTTATGATTTCATACAAACCTAGAAAAATAAAACATTTGCTACCCTAAATTCTAAGGGAAAATAACCTAATAGATAAATAAAATATATCTCAAAATTTGAGACCACATATTCACCTATCTTAAATAGGTGCCATCAAGCAAAATATTGAATTTATCATAATTGTTAATTTTGGGGTATTACAGGGACAATTTAATTTGCAATAATTGGAATAATTGTATTAATTTTCATAATTAATCAAAGGGTTTTAAACACCAATTTTATAAACATTTAAGAGACCAAATTTTCTAAAACCCTAGAACTAATACTAGTTCATATTTAATTCATCAAATTTTATAAAGAATTATCAAAACACTTGAACAATTAAAAGGTAATCACCAACACTTAATGAACAATTAAAATTACACTAAGGGAGTATTTAGCTAATTATTTACAATTAATACTAATTGTCATCAATTAAGGATGTGTTAAGCTAATTAAGAATCAAAGACCAATAAAGGATGAGATAAGCATAAAATAGATTAACAATAATCTTAAACTACCCTAAAAAGTCAATAATACAATAATCAAGGGGCAATTAAGTATTGGATTAGGATGATAATTAAATTCTAATCAAGCTTTGAAAAGTCAATAAAATCAACTATGATCTGAGGGTCAAGAATTAACCCCATAAAGACAATCTAAGGGCTTAAATAATTATAAAAGCTTAATCCTTGTGAAATTGGATTAGCCAATGATAAATCAAGAAAATGTTCTTAATCCTCATAAAATTCATTGGACCAATAAGAGACTAATACAAATTGAAGGTTTGGATTAAATCTAGTAAAGTTAAATCCTAAGGCTTAAATTAATTCTCATAAAACACAATCCATGTGAACTTAAGACAACCAATGAGAGGGAGTTGTGCATGTGTGTGGGAAAGAGAGAGAGTGTTGTGAGTGCTATTGTTGTGAGCCTAGGGGGAGAAGTCAAAGCAACAACCAATGGGAATTTAGTATAAATCTTATGTAAATTAAATTAAGTTAATCAATAGAAATAATTCAAGACATAAGCAAAGAGAAATCTATACAAACTAAATTGTATCTTGAAATCTATTAATCATAGATCAAATATAAAAAGAGATTATGAACAAGCATAATTCAAGCTTGAAAAAGCTTGAAAATGAGTATAACCAAGGTTATTTCCCCAAACCTTGCAAATTGATACCAAATGAGAGAGTAAGTGATATTGGTCTCTAAATGAAGCTAAGAACTTCAAGAATTCAAAACCAATGAGAAAATGTACATACAACTTCATTAGGATCCCCAAATGAAATTCTATCTAGTGGAACACAAAATGGAAGAAGTAGGAAATTCTAATTTAAAGAAGCAATTATACATATGCAAAATGAATCATAACTCTACACAAGGTGAGTCACTACCCTAAAAGATGAATCACAACTCTATTAAATGAATCATCATCCTAAGCTTGCATGAGTCACTAACCTAAGCATGAGATGAGTCACACACCTACATGATGAATCACAATCCTATCTAAGACTTTCAAGGCTTTGGAAGATAAGGTGATGCATGTGATGATGTCATGGTTGTGCATGTGTGTGTATGCTATTGTTGTGCATGTGTGTGTGTCTAGTATGAAGAGGGAAAGGAAGTCAAAGAAAGAGCCAATGGAAATTTAGATAAATGAATAAATAGAATAATCCAAGAAAACTAATTCTATACATAAACAAATAAAAATTCCTACAAACTAAATCATATCTTGAAATCCATGAACTAAGTATTAAAACTAAGTTGGGATCCATAACAAGCATAAATCAAGCATGAAAACAAGTATAACCAAAGTCATTTCCTTAATTGTTGAAGATGGAAACCAATAGAGAAGATAGGCAAAATTGGTTTCAAAATGAAGCCAAGAAATTCTAGATTACAAAACCAAAAAGAAAACTAGCATAACACTTCATTAGGATCACTAAATGAATTTATAACAACACAAAAAGATAGAACAAAACTTGTTAATAACACTTAAGTCTTGATTTTGTCATCCAAATGACATCATGTTTTATAATGAAGGGATGGGATGAAAACTTCTATGCTAAGCTTAGATCCAAAGGATGAGAGGAAAGATGAGACTTTGGTTCTCTTGGAAAATGACCAATTTAACCCTTGAACTTTGCCTATAAATAGAGAGCTCCTCCCTTCACAATTCTTCACACCAAAACCATTCTAAACAAGAGTGGAGTGAAGCAATAAGGAGGAAGAGAAAGAGTCTTCAAGAGGTAAGCTTGTCTTTAGTTTTAGTTCTTAGTTTTGTAGTTCTTTAGTTTTAGTTTTTAAATTCTTAGATAGAAGTAGGTTAGATCTTAAATATTCTAGAATAATTTTAGATTCATGTTTTTATGGTTAAAATCATCTTTATTTCGAAAAATTGATGAAGAAGAGGTTTTAGCAAAATTTCCGGAGGAGAAACACTGAAGTAACGAAGTTCTGGCAAAATTTCATCGGTTCTGGAATTTCTGAATCAGTCATAAAAAGGCTTATATTTCATGTTGTTGAAAATGATGTTGAAAAATTCTGGGAAAATTCATGGTCAAACTAGACATATAGGGCTTTCTAAATATGTAAATATCATGTCCAAATGATTTCTGTACAGTGAGATAAAAATCCTCAAAGTTAGGCTACGAATTTCTGGGAAAATTCTGGGCAGAGGCTCAAAACTTAAAAACTGGGAATTAACCGTGGAATCTGGGCAAAGGACATTATTTTTTCTTTAAACTAGACATCCTAAGGATTATGAGGAATTTTACGGATCCTCGTTTCGATTTTTCTAGAATTAGTTATGATTTTTCAAAGTTAGGCGAAATTCTGCCCAGATTTTGCACCAGCGTTTTTTTAAAGAATTAAAGGTGATAAGTTGAGAAATAATCCAACCAAGGGTAAAAAGGGTCATTAGTGACTAGGATACCTTCTAGAATATTATTTTTGATTTAATAAATACCATATTACCATTATAGGGTAAATGTGATCACCGACCGAACGACAGCGTACCGATATCGTCAACGAAGGTACGGACGCGTACTGTAACACTAACTCTGATGCTTATTATACACTTGTATGTGGTAGATATGCTCATAGACTGTGACTCTGCTTTAAAAATTATTTGAGTAAATATATACAGCTATATACGGGTTACAGTCTTGGTAATGCCGTTTGAGTTTTCCTAGCGCGCTGAGGACACGATAGGCCATCGTGGCACTGGTGAAGAGTGCAGACTGGTTTGATATGAATATATGATGAGAATGGAATAATATAAATATATGATGGTTATGTTTTTATCTTTGAGGAATGAATATTGAATATAAAGATTGTTGTTTTTATCATGAATATCTGTCATACATAACTGTACATAAGCATGAGGTTAACCGTTACCTGAGGTTCAATGGGAATTGAACCTCAGCTCATAGTCTCAGATACTGGTGGAATCGGGACAAGAACAAGGATGAATAGCACACGAGAGGACACAGGCAGTGAAGTAATGAGGGGTCGTTGTAATCGTAAATATTCAGGGATTTGTACCACAGTAATAGCAAACAAACTCAACAACAGGGAATGTATATCAGTTACTCGCTCTTTCAAAAATTATTCTGATGCTCTACTCAGATTGAGATATTGTTTTAAAAACAAAATCTTTTCCGATGCCACTCTGATTAATTTCTTCGAAGCTCTGATAATCCCATTGAGAATCACATTTAAAAAGGCGGGATGTTACAATATATATATATATATATATATATATATATATATATATATATATATATATATATATATATATATATATATATATATATTGGCGATCTTAAACAATAACAATAGTTTCAAAGTGGAGTAATTTATACATTCCATATTTATGACGAAATAACAAAATTGCTTTCTTTCAACCCAATGCTTAAATGCCAATGAACTGATCGATCAATTTATGTTTTATATGTAGCAGTATTTCCCATGCTGATTAGTTTGCATGGTTCCTTATCCACCTGTATGCATTTTATTGAAATCAACTTTATTTACTCTTTTTTATATCAAGTATATACTCATACTTAACATCATAAGATTTAGGCATGTACATTATGTTTTCATGTGTGTGCATGACTGCATATTTTTTTAATATCAACGTAACATTGTCATGTATCTCAATTAGTCTAGATAAACCTTATAATTTTTCCTTTAATTTTTGTCATCTTTCTTTTATTTTGCAATTCGCAAAAAAGAAGTCATTAATGTGACGTGAAAAAAGGTCAACTTAATTAAGGATGATCTAGCTAATAAAATAAGATACAAAATAAAAACAATCATCAGACTTTGAATTCTTTGCAAGCGTGTTGATTTGTGTGTGGCGTGTGTTTGACTTATAAACATTAATTATTAAATTCAACTTGTAAATATGTAAATTTGATTTGTAAATATAAATATTTTGAAACCTCTCTATATTTATTTATTTATTTATTTACCAGAAATGTTACACCCCTACCAGCCTCGCCCTTTCGGGCAGCGGGTAATATGATATCTCTTACTTCTTATATTATATTACTTAACAACATGTATCAGAGTAATTTACACAGCAGAACATACATTCGGTTTGGGTATAGTGTACTGGTAAGATATTACAAATCTTGGTTACAAATTTAAAACATAAATACATAAAATTATTACAAAAATCTCTGAATAATCTGAAACTAGTCCAATACCTTCATTTGCTGATATCCGTCTAGGAGCTATATTCAATAAACTGTACCATATACAGATAGCAACAGAGGCTGGAATCCCAAAGGATCCCAGAGTAACTGTTAATCTCATATACAAAGTAGAATCAAAGTATGTAAGAAAACCACAAATATAAACCATAAGCATTCAGTAGGTCACACACAGTGAGGCATAAAGCCTAATCCGGAACAAGCAGTCCTCACAACATAAACTGCTAAACAAGGCACACATCAAGGCCTTAATCGCACATAGCAGGTTGTACACAGCGGGTTCCAGTTCCAAAGCACCTGGAAAATAACAACACCAAATGCATACACAATCATGGTAAAGCATACATACAGAAACATACAAAGCATATGAGGATTAAGGTTACTACCTGGCAAGCTTAAACTGTCAATTACTTTCTCCAAATTCTTTCAAAAGCTTCCAATGTTGCACTTCCTATGATTATAAATAATACTTGTCACTTTTGCAATTTTCCATAATTCAAATATTACTTTGAATAAACTATCATTTCAAGTCCATATCTTTCATAGTTATTGCTTAATCTTCCTTCTTAAGTCATATTCTTGGTTTAAAACTCATGTTAAGTCATTTTTATCAACTTGAGCAAAACCTCCCCTTAGGAATATTGATTCCCATAACCATCAAATATCATGAAAAGAAGATAAATCCAAGTCACAAAGCCATAAGGGTGTTAAGGAAGGTACTTACTTGACTTTGAGCTTTGCTTTCCTTGAACTTCTCCTTCCTTAAACTCCTTGTTGATTTCGGCCTAAGCTTCTACATACCATACATTAGTTGCTCATTAGGACCTTCAACATGTTCATGAAGATAGAAGGAAGTTTCACAACCCTAATTCTCATAATTCATATAAACATTGTATTTTGGAAAATAATTACTAAAATGCAAAGGTGAATATGTGTGTCGAAGAAATATAATCTATTAACTATATTTTTGTGCAAATTTCGCTTCGGAATTAATTAACCAATGGTTAATTATGACACTACATTCAAGGGCTATTTAATATGAGATAAATAGCACATAAAATAGTAATTAAGTATAATCAAAGGAGATAAAGAAAGGGTTATGAAGACCCTTAGCCAAATTAGCATAGAGTAGCAATTCATAATTAGCAAATTAGCTTGTGCTAATTAGTGGCTAATGATTTCAACTTGATTAAGGGAAATCAATTAACCAATGTCTTGTGCAATTAAAAGGCATATAAGCATTAGATTAAGAGTTAAAAATTAAACTTTGTTAATTAATGTTGAAAAGTCAACAATGCCATCTAGCCAATGAAAAATCAAGAAAATAGGCTAAATCCTTAGATAATTAATTGGACCAATGGGAGACTTGAGCCATGGATTAAGGGTGAGGATTGAACTTAAACTAACACACAAATTGGATCCAATGGTTGAGAGGAAAGAAGAGATGTTAGATTAAGAGCACATGCAAAATGGAAGAGGATAGGATTTTGTGGAAGAGGATAAGGTTTTGGAAGAGGATAAGATGATGGAAGAAGATAAGAAAATGGAAGAGGATAAGGAGAGTGAAGAGGGAGGACGGATTTGGAGAGAGAGAGGGGGGAAACTTGTTACAAAAGATGAAGAGAAGGGCAATTTGGTAATTGCACATGTGGGGCCCACAAAGTCTTGAACTATGGCTATAAATAGGAGGGCTTGCCTCTTCATTCTTCACACCAAATCAACTCCAAGAATTTGATTTCTAAAGTAGTGAGAGTGAGTATGGAGAAGCTTGAAGGAGTAGAAGTAAAGTTCGAGCTAAATTCTTTAGCTTCGGTCTTTAGATTTATGGTAAAATTATGCTTTGATCTTGAATCTTCAAAAGTAATTTTGTTTTCATGTTTTTGAGGTTGAAAATGGGTTTAAAACAAAAATTTGATGGAGATTATGGTGGAACATAATTTATGGAAGCTAAAGATCAAAGTAGCAAACATCGGTAAATTTTTGGTTTGAAGCTTTCTGGAGTCAGCCAAGTTGAAGCTATTATTTTATGTATCAAATGAAATCATTAAATCATGAAATTTTACATGAACAAAGTAGACATGTAGGGCTTTCTAAATATATAAAATATGTAACGTTTTGATCTCTGGACAAGGAGATATGAATTTTTGAAGATAAGCCTTGTTTACTGGATTTAAATCTGAGCAGTGTTTGAAAATGCAAAACTTGGGAATGATTCTTGATGTTCTAGCTTCTGGGAATATTTTTCCTTGAAAATAGACATGTCAAGCATCATGAGGAATTTTATAGAACCTCATTTTGATTTTTTGTAAAAGTTGCTGAAAAATTTGCCCAAAAAATCTAGCAATTGCGTTTTTAAGAAAAAGTAAGGGCAAAATTATAATAACAAATCCACCAAGGGTAGAAATGTCAAAATAGGGAAAAAATATCCTTTTTAATATTATTCTAGGAAATATTATATTAATTATACTATCATGGAAAAGGAAATAATTCTATGATAATATATAGGATATCCAGGAAGTCCAGAGTCGAATTCAAAGGTCGGATATTTTGATAATTACACAGTAAAAGGTAAGTGCAATAACTCTCCATACCCTTGTTTTCAAGTTTGTCAATTTTGTCTGCTTGAGAATCACTTTTCCTGCCATGCTTTTCTATTTAATTTCTATATCCGTTTCTTGTGTAAGGGTGTGACTGATACATTATTATGGTCCATATATATAACAACATTACGTGCTATATGGTTCTTAGACTCACTTGTCCATCAAAGTCATCCATTGGGATTCTTTGAATTTTACAAAATAAAGACAATGAGAGGAACCTACTTTTGCGTGTTATATACGTGCAATATTAACTCCTATTCAAGCTCATGTTCTTGACCTAGACTTTTAATTACTCTGATACGTATTTATTATGATTAGACTTTTCTTAAAGCAGGGAAATATTCTACAAAGATTAATTGTATCAATACCAATAAAAAGCTCAAATTATTGACTCTAACTATATATAATAATTTCAAAACCTGGACCCCTTATTATGGGCTATACTTTTGTTTCGCCATGAACGTAAGTATGCTACCAACAAGAAAACGTGAAACTTTATTGATCTATTTCCAGCAATTGAATGAGAAACTAAGAAGTGACAACGGACACATTTTTTTTTAAAAAAAAAAAGACTCATACTGAGCAGACATTTTAATTTTAGCACATATAATACTTCGTCAAATCCTTATTATAACCACTTGTAATAATTTTATATATTATTAAAAACTTAATATTTCTAATAAAATATTAAAATTACTCTCAATAAAAGTGATTAGTTAGAAGAGTTTAATTTGATTAAAAATGAGGAAGTTATATACTTAGTTAGAAGAACTACGTGAAAAAACTAATCATTACGAGGACTTTAAATTAAATAAAACATGTCAGGTAGTGAAATATGTTGAAGGTGCATCAGTGCATGTAACACAGACAGGAGAAAGTAATATTTTTGTGTGGTGCATGTTAAACACGCATAGGCTCCCTTTATTAAAAGAAAGTAATTTACTTCACGTAAAGATTTTCAAAAAAGACAGCGATGACTAAGATAAGAGTATGACCCCACGACCGACCAATTATTGCCGTTATATTAACGGCTGACCAATTCCTCCAGCTTTTCCCATTCTGAATGTGGCGCTGTCGGCCATTATTGTTTTATTTCCATCAATAATTGAATGAAAACGTACATTTGGCTTCTTTGAGTTTTTCAAGAGATTCACACTGAGCTGATTTTTCGTTTCATATAAATAATATATTTTATCTCTCGGTCAAGTCTGTTGACATTTTCTCCCATGCCTGCTTGGATACGTTATTCTTAATTCTTGTTTATGTACTATTAATAATATTTTTACATAAATTAGAAAAAATAATTAAAAATACAACCAACCCCTTGCAGTATTCTGTGTAATCTTAATAATTAAAAATAATTCTTCTTGTAATCTTAATTATTGTGTCATTTGAAGTATTTCAGTTATTCTAGTTCATTTTTTAAAGGAAGTTGTATTTATTAATATTCCTTCTCTCTTAATTATAATATTTGAATTTTTTTTTTTTTGATACAAGGCGATAGAGGAGGGGGGATCGAACCCAGGACCGGAAGGGGAAAATTAATCTCAATACCACTGCACTACTAGTAGTACTGATAATTATAATATTTGAATCTTTAACCTAGTTAGTGAAATATTTGATCAATGTGTTTTATGCATGGATATGGTGAAAAGATTTTCCAAATGGAAAATATGATAGATTATGTTGAAGAGTAAAGAATGTTTATGTATGGAATTTGGAAAGGTATCTTTTTTGAGATATCATTTGCAAACCTTTATGTTGGGCATTCTATTACAAAGTATTTGATACAATATATCTATAGCTTAAAAGAAGACATTTTCATTGCTTTTGATAAATTAGCCCTAGGCATGCTTATAAATGTTTTTGAGAGGGCTAAATAAAGAATGCTGATTATTAACAACAATACTGTTAGTCCTTGGTGCACCATGGTTAACCTCGAGCTCACTTATTATTTGTGGGATTTGTTCTCACGTTTGTTATTCGTTGCGCTTGTTTTAGTAGCCTCGAGCTGCGCTTGTTTCATGGCTTCAAGTGTTTCACGGCTTCAAGCCGCACTTAGTTACCTACCCTTGTGGACTGTGTGTCCTCGTTTGTTTTTATGGTCTCTATGCCTCGCTTGGTTATCATCTATAGCTTAGATGCTCCATATAGTCTACAGATAAGATCCTTGTCTTCCCTCATAAATTGGAATATATGTACATATATATATATTATAGTGGAGCATAGCCCCGAATGTTATTATGATAATGTCCGTATATAAGTTTAAGGTTTAAGGAATGTGACTCCACTCAAATATTGCACCGACCACCTCCTTAATTTTCAGGGTGTGACAAAAAATCAATAATTAGAGGAGTTTAATTACGAAGTTATATACTTAGTTAGAAATACTAAGTGAAAAAACGAATCATTGCGGGGAATTTAAATCAAACAAAACATGTCAGGCAATGAACTATGTCGAAGGTGCTTGTAACACGGCAAGAGAAAGTAATACTTTTGTGTTGTGCATGTTAAACACGCATAGGCGTTGAAAGTAAGTAATTTATTTCATGTAAAGATTTTAAAAAAAAGACAACGACGACTAAGATAAGAGAGTAAGACCCCACCACCCACCAATTATTGCCGTTAATATATTTGGGTTCTTCCAACCTTTTTCCCATTCTGTTCCCTACAATAATAATTTGTAAAAGTCCAAAAAATTGAAATTAAATTAAGAGAGACCACTAGAGATTCGTAGCCGAATGTTCTACAGTTTGGAAAAATTATACCAAAATTTATTGCAAAAATTATACTATCTCAATTCCGTCATATCTGATTCACAGTCTAAGAACCACATCTTATATTAAAAATGGAATGTAGTATATAATGTTGTCCTACCACTCTTTTTTTTAAATAATAATAATAATAATAATAATAATAATAATAATAATAATAATAAAAGTTATCCTGCCACACCTGAGGGCTTCGCATGGAACTTAGAGATTAGAATGACTCCTTTTATTTGCAACTTTGTAAATATAATTTACAATCATTTATTCACTCTTTACAATTGAAAATTGTTTTGGGACCTTATAATTTAAGGGTTGAAGGTGCATCTAGCACCTTAAATTACTTTCAGATCATTTAAAGTGTAAAATACACCTTTAAAAAAATTATCTAATTACTTTAACTAATGAATTTTTAAATATGAATGGATGATTTATAGTAGATGGCGAAAAAACAAAGAATAATCTATATCCCAACATAAATGAGTAACGCGAAATGACTATATAACACCCGTTCCGTTTCGTCTCTCTCTACCTCTATTCCTAATCACCGCTAAACATGAATGATCACTCACTTCCGAGTCCACTACCATCAACAATGGCGAACCTCTCATAGACAAGAATATAATGACAAATCTTAAATCCTTACAGTATTTTAAATTAAGATAAAATATATCTGTTGTTTTTGAAGTTTTTTTAATTATTGATTTAGTCTTTGAACTTCTATTTGGAACTATGTAAGAATGATATTTTTGTAAATAAAATTAATTGATCTGGTCTTTTGAGAAACTAAAAATGTAATTTTTATTTTAAAAAAGCAGGAATTTTCATGCCCGTTAGTTTCACAAGAAACTGACATGAAAGTTAAATAAATATATAAACTGGCATGACTTCAGGCAGAAAAAAGGCTTTTTTTTTTGTGGGGGTGGGGGTGGGGGGGGGGGGGGCGGAGCGTCGTCGTGGAAAGTCGAAAGAAGCCAAATAGTAAATTATTAATAGCAACGGTTGGGGTCTTTAGTCAGTCAGTCATGGGAGCTTTCCTTACGACAATCTAATGAAGTTTGTTGGGATGCTATATATGAAGAATCCTAAGTCTTGTTTTGTTAGAAAGCTCCCATGAAATTTAGAAATATTTTACAAATTTTTAATTACATTATAATCAATACTACGGATGTGTTTGATTTGAGAGTAGGGGATGGTAAAGAAGGGAAAATAACCCCTTCCTCTCATTTGGTTTAAAATTTTGGAGGGGAGGGGAGCCGAAATCTTACAAATTTTATGCTTGACCGAGACTTTTCCTATCATGCTTATTTATTTATTTTTCATGTTGGTTGCTTGCGAAATTGGCATGGAAATTCTGTTTTTTTAATGAAAATTTACATTTTTAGTTTCAAAAAAAAAAACCAGCATAAAAAACTTACTTTAATCAATTTTATTCACAAAAATATTTTTCTTTTGTTTTTTTTTTTTTTTGGTAGAATCCATTTATCTTGATATCACCGAAGTAAGTTTTGTCGCTCTCCGAGGCAGTATCATTCTTAAATGAAGTGTGTGGATAATTTTTAAAGTTTGGACGGAACCGATAACTTAATGGTCAAGAATATAGAATCGTCCCTTTATTTGCAATTTTGTAATTATTTTTTAAAATGAGGTATCTCTCAGACAAAAAATGAGAATATTTTTGGCTATTTAAGTCCGACTAATAACAGAGCAAAAGTGTGCTTCTTCATTCAAAGAACTCTCGAATTACCAGCTAGCATACTGTTTCTCAACCATGTCCCTTCACTTATTTGCTTTCTTTATTCTCATATTTCAATACTGGAAACCTGCTTCATCACTGAGCAACGAAACGGATCATTTGTCTTTAATCAAATTCAAGGAATCAATATCCATTGATCCATATCGGATCATGGATTCTTGGAATTCATCCACACACTTCTGCGATTGGCATGGAATCTCTTGCAGCCACAAACATCACAGAGTTAAACATTTGGTCTTGACAGGACATCAGTTATCAGGTACTATATCCCCTTTTATTGGAAATCTTTCCTTCCTAAGGGTTTTCGAACTTCAAGACAATAATTTCCACGGAGAAATTCCAAAAGACCTGGGTCATTTGTTCAGATTGGAAATACTTGTTTTTGACAATAATACATTGACGGGAGAATTTCCAATCAATGTCACAAGTTGCTATAACCTCAAGATCTTATCATTTTATGGGAATCAACTCATTGGCAAAATACCAATGGAGATTGGCTCTCTCCATAAGCTTGAAGGTTTGTTTCTACTTCATAACAATTTCATCGGACAAATCCCAACATCCTTGTGGAATCTTACATCTCTCAATATTCTTTCTTTGAGTTCTAATAACTTGGAAGGGAATATACCTAAAGAAATAGGCCAGTTGAAAAATTTGACAGGATTTGGAGTAGGTCGCAACAAGCTTTCAGGCACAATTCCTTTTGCTCTTTACAATTTGTCATCTCTCACTTTCATCTCACTTTTTGAAAATCATTTTAAAGGCCCTCTCCCCACCAATATGTTCTCCAACCTCCCTAATCTCCAATCCTTGGACCTTGGAGGAAATCAATTCTCAGGTCACATCCCAACATCCATTGCAAACGCAACAAAGCTTATATTCATCTCTATAGGAGTAAATAATTTTGTAGGGAAAATTCCAAATATTGGAAAGTTGCATGACCTCTCAATGCTTGAGTTGAGTGAAAATAGTTTGGGAAGTAATTCTTCAAAAGACTGGGAGTTTCTAAATTCTTTGAGAAATTGTAATAAGTTAGAAAGTCTATACTTGGAGAAAAATAATTTTGGGGGCCATTTACCAAAAACCATAGGTAATTTGTCAACCAAGCTCACAATACTCTGGCTTGCAGAAAATCAAATATGTGGTAGAATTCCTATGGAATTAGGAAACCTCATTAACCTGACGTCGCTACAGATAGCCATGAATTATTTCACTGACATCATTCCAGTTACTTTCGGAAAGTTTCATAGCATGCAATACTTGTCTTTGTGGGGAAATAAACTTTCTGGAGAAATAATACATTTCATAGGCAACCTCACTCAGTTATTTCACCTAGATTTGTCAGATAACATGTTAGAAGAAAAAGTTCCTGCAAGCATTAGGAATTGTGAAAGTTTACAATTTCTTGATCTGTCACAAAACAATTTTAGCGGAGCCATACCAATGCAGCTACTCACTCTTTCATCTCTATCAATATTATTGAACTTGTCACATAACTCTTTTGGAAGTGATATTCCTGATGAGTTTAGAAACTTAAAAAATATAGAAAAATTGGATATCTCTCATAATCAATTCTCTGGAAAAATTCCTCACACCATTGGAGATTGCCAAAGTTTAGAATTCCTCTTTTTGCAAGGGAATTTCTTTCAAGAAACTATCCCCATATCTTTGGCTTCATTGAAGGGTCTAAGATATTTAGATTTGTCACAAAATAACTTGTCTGGAACGATTCCAAAAGGCCTACAAGATATTGCTTATTTGGAGTACTTAAATGTTTCCTTCAACATGCTTGAAGGGGAGGTACCAAGCAAAGGTGTCTTTCACAATGCAAGTGCAATATCACTTGCGGGGAATAACAAACTTTGTGGAGGAACATCAAAGTTGGAGCTACCACCATGCCCTACCAAATCCAATGGACAAAGAAAACATCAAAACATTAAGCTGGTTGTATCAATATCTTGTGTGATTGCTTTTCTTCTTTTGACTATCGTTGCTATTTATTATGGGAGGAAAATAAGCAAGAAATCTTCTTCAAGTTCACCAACAATTGACATGATCTACAAAGTATCGTATCAAACCTTGCACAATGCCACAGATGGATTCTCACTTAATAAGTTGATCGGATCAGGAAGTTTTGGCTCTGTTTATAAGGGAAGGTTTGAATCTCAAGAAGTTGTTGCGATAAAGGTCATCAACCTTCAAATAAGGGGAGCTCACAAGAGTTTTGTTGCTGAATGTAATGCACTAAGAAATGCAAAGCATCGAAATTTGGTAAAGATTGTAACATGTTGCTCTAGCATAGATTACAAGGGCAATGAGTTTAAGGCTCTAGTTTATGAGTATATGGTGAATGGAAACTTGGAGAATTGGTTGCATCCTACAACAGAAAACCCAAATGATCAAAGACTTTTGCTCCTCGATCAAATAATAAATATTCTTATGGATATTGCGTCTGCATTAAACTATCTTCACTATGAATATGGGCAACCTTTAATTCATTGTGATTTGAAGCCAAGCAATGTCCTTCTTGATGACAACATGGTTGCTCATTTGAGTGATTTTGGATTGGCAAGACTACTTTCAACTGTTTCCGCTGTCACTAATGAACAGAGCAGCACACTTGGTATTAAGGGTACTGTTGGCTATATTCCTCCAGGTATCATTTAATGTTTTTTTATTACAAGGTCTTCAAATCCATTATGCTTTCAAACTAACCTTTTTTATTTTCAGTTGTTTCATTCATCATTTATATAATGAAGGTAATTAATATGCTTACAATATTTCAGAATATGGAATGGGTTCTGAGGCATCAATGCAAGGTGATATGTATAGCTTTGGCATTCTTATCTTAGCGATATTAACGAAAAAAAGACCCACTGAAGATATATTTGATGGTGGCCACAATCTTCAAACATATGTAAAAGTTTCATTTCCAGACAAGCTTTTGGAAGTTGTGAGCCCAACCATTCTTCCACGAGAATTAGAACATAAAGTGGGAGCATCAAGAGACTTATCAGAGAACATGATGCAAATCCATCCTAATGTTGAGAAATGCTTGCGTTCTTTATTTAAGATCGGACTTACATGTTCAATGGAATCACCTCATGAAAGAATGAGTGCAGTGGATGTCATCAAGGAGCTAAATTCTATCAAAAGTTCTTTTTTCCCTTTATGGTGAGTACAACATCACCTAAATTCAATATTTTTTTTGTGTGTTTTTTTTTTCTTGGCTTGAGGTTTGAGTTGATTTTCGTACATATATTTTCATCAACTTGATATTTAGGATAATTAAGAAACCATGTCTTCACATTTTATTTCTATCCAATGCTTAATTAGCTCATACCGACTTTTTGTTTTTTTCAAAAAAAAAAAAAACTAATAGAAATCATTTCCTATGGTCTCAAATTTTATTGCTCTTTTTCTCCTATCACAAGATATTAATATTATTATGAAAGAAATTGGTGCTTCATTGTAATTTTAATTATTATATTTTATATTTTTTTATATATTTATTGATGGTTACATCTCATTTTTAGATTTATTCGTTGCAGGCAAGGGAATCGTGTCTGAGCAATTTCCTTGAAAGAATTGAAATGAGATTGGGATGAACAGTACAGAACGTTGTTAGCTTAGGCATATTTATTTTGCGGTCATATGTGATATGTGTATATTTTGTTTTTACTTATTCTCCATATTTATGTTCTTATTATTTATGGTTGAGAAACTTTCGGAGTAGAGCTTCCTTCTTGTTAACCATATGTTAATAAATAAAAAAATCAAGTTGACATTTATATTTGTAAAGGTCTTCAAATTGAAAAAAAGCACACATCCAATATCCTGAAATATTTTTTAAATAACACTTAGAATCACAACTAATTTGTAGATCATTCAGCACCCAAAAATATTTTTCAATATTATATCCAGTATCATAAAATACTTTTGTTAAAAGCTCAACATATTTACAGCATCCACTGAGCAATGAACTATGATGCAAAATGTTCATTAATGACATCCATTGAGCTTATATTCTCATTTGAAAATATTTTATTATTGAGCATGTTAAACCAAATGTGCTGTTAAAGTATTGATTATTGGTTTATGATGAAATTTCAAAGAAATAAGAACTAATAATATCAAGCAAGGTCGTATGTTTGAATCCTATTGGTAGCAAAAGACATATTCAAAGATCAGTTATCCCCATTTTACATCTCAAAATATTTGAATCTAATTAGATATTATTTGATAGCTGAATGTATATTATTATACTTCTAATAAAAAAGGAATACGAACAATACCAATAAGTATAACATGGCTGATGTTTATTCATTCTAAGTAGTGTTTGGTACTGAATGATGAACAATCAAGAATGTAATATGCTGCTCTAAAACTTATGCAAGTCGCTTCCCCCCCCCCCCCCCCCCCTTTTTTTCCCAGGGTGTAGAAGCTGCAAATTTTAACTTGAATGAAATAATTGAATTTTACATATCCCGATGTTTATTTTACAAAATTACAAACACAAATGGGTTAAAATGAAACGATCCATATAAAAGTTCCTTCGGTTATTTTTATAATGAACAACCATCAAAATTATGCGGTTTAAAATGTTTGTTAAAAGTAATAAATGTGTCAAATATGTGCTATTCTTTCCAATTATATCCTTATTCTGTTATTCATAAAGATAGTAAAAATTTACTGTTGAGAGCTGAGATAATTAATGAATGGCACATATTTAAGAGGGGTAAAAATGTAAAGATCAGTTTAAGATTTCATACAAAAGATATTTGTTCCTTATACAAAGGAACACTCTATAAGAAAAAATGTTCTTTATAAAAAAGAAGGGAATAATTTAATAAAGTAAGTACACGCTAATTCTTGTTTTGATTTGGAATAGGAAAGAACATGTATGGCTCAATAGAGTTAACTACAAGATTACATAAATAACAATTCAATTAAGTTCATCAGCTTTTTCTTTGCTCCATTCATCGAATTCTAATTAATATGATGTTCTCCTCTACAAGTTTCTGTTATATATTCAAATTATGACACACACACACACACATAAATGGCATTGTTATAATAATTTTCCCTCAATATTCGTATTCTAATCAATTGGATTTCGCTCTATCAATAAGTGCATGTCGTAGCAGTTTCAGTGGTATATTTAAGCTATGTTTGCGAGTTTCACTTTGAAGGAAAAGGAAAGGGAACGAAGGGTTTTGGTAGTCCCTTCCCTTATTTGCAAGTTTTAAAAATAAGAGGGGAATCAGGGGATTTTACAAATCCCCCAAAACCCTCCTTCTTCTAAAAAATAAAGTTCCCCCAATATGGGAGGTTTTAAAAGGAACAATAAGTTAATTACTTCTTTACCCTCGTTCACTACCATCACCACCATCGCCCCACCCCGCCCCACCCCACAACCACCAACACCGCTGTTGTCGCTGCCGCCGCCACCGCCGCCACCCTCACCACCACCGCCACCACCACCGCTGCCCCACCGCCGTGGTATTGCAAATTCAAAAGGTATTTATTTGGAATTTACAAATTCAACGGACTTTTGGAGGTTTTACAAATTCAAAAGGTATTTATTTGGAATTTTCCCATAATTATATTAATTATTAAAGAAAAGGACAAAATAGTAAAAATAACTCATTAATCCTCCATCTTCCTCCCTTACTACTTTTTTAACTCCCAAACAAGGGGAGGAAATATCCTCCATTTGCCTTCCTTTCCCTCCCCTCCATTCTCCTTGCATCCCCTTCCTTCCCTTCCCCTCCAAACTCCCAAACAAAGTCTTAGAGAACGTCGGTCACCCCATGACTAAGCGTTACCAAGAAACGACACCGTCACAGACGGTCACCGTAGCCTCATCGATAATTCTATTCATTTGCAAACCAAGAAACGACGACTTCACAGTGCACCCTGTAGATCTAAGCGTTTCAATGGCTTGAGCCTTGAGCAAACGAATCAGAGGAACTTATAGTCTGGTTCTTCAACCCACACAAAGAATTAGGGCTAGGCCTATGAGATGCTGGAGAATACTAAAAATTGGGATCAAAGAAGCTGTCGATTCCGCAGTCAGGAAAATTCCATCCTCATAATTTTGATGTAGTTAAGACGAAGCCGCAGAATGTGAGTAGGTGACGATAAGAGAGTGGTTATTCAGCATCGTTGGGATGATCTCGGAGCCAGGGGAAGCAATCGGAGGTTCTAAGGTGGCAACGGCAGAGGAGTGAAGTGGAAACGGAGGATATCGAGAGAAGGTTGAATGGATTTTGAAAATGTAGAATCCGGTGGAGCGCAGACGGTAAGAGAAGTAGTTTGTGAAAGAAAGATTTGATAAAGGGCTTGGAGAGTGAGAGACATGGAGGTGTAGACGCACACAGGCAAGTAAAAATCCACGTACAAAGTGATGATATATATATACATATATATCTTAGGCAATAACTGAAAAGCAAAACATAAAACATCCTCACGACTAATTTATTACACGACCATGAAAAATTGAGCCAGCTTTAGCCTTTTTCTCCATCTATTGCTTCATTTTGTCAGCAGCTTCCATCACTTCCAGCACCATATTACCGTACTCACGGTTGTTCCAACCACCGCCACCACAGTTGCCACCGCTACAGCCAGTTTTACGATCCAAGACATCATTCTTACCGCCTTGTATGTAATGAAGAAAACTTGAGACCTCAGAATTATGGGAACTGTAATCTGAGAATCAGAAAGTCTTTTTAAATTAAGGTATGTACATGGATATATATATATATATATATATATATATATATACAAGAGAGACTAACAATAATCCCTACAAACGTGGATCTAACTAATCCATATCATAACACTCCCCTTCAAGTTGGAGTATATATATTGATCACGCCCAACTTGTTACAAAGATAATCAACACGTATGCCATTTAAGGCTTTTGTTAAAAGATATGCTAGCCGGTCGTTTGATCGCATGTGCCCGGTAGATATGACATTCTCTTTGATCTTATCACGAATAAAGTGGCAATCGATTTCTATATGCTTTGTACGCTTATGGAACACGGAATTCGATGCTATATGAAGTGCTACTTTATTGTCACACCATAATTTCGCAGGTAAAGTCGTGATGATGCCAATTTCCTTCATGAGTTGAAATACCCACACAATTTCCTGTGTTGATTGTGACATGGCTCTATATTCTGCTTCTGCACTTGATTTTGACACAACATCTTGCTTCTTACTTCTCCAAGATATCAAGTTTCCACCAACAAACACACAATAACCTGTAATGGACCGTCTTGCAGCTTTAGACCCTGCATGATCCACATCACAAAAGCACTCAACTTTAGTGTGTCCATAATCTGTATAGAGAATGTCACGACCTGGGGAACCTTTCAAATAATGCAAGATATGCTCTAAGGCTTCCCACTAAGCGACTATTGGAGCTTCCATGAATTGACTGAGTACACTGACTGAGAAGGTTATATCAGGACGAGTCACTAGCTATCAGATAATTCAGTTTTCCAATGAGTCTCCTATATCGATCAAGTGATGCAAATGGCTTCAATTTCTCTGGATCAATCTTCTTCTTCAAGTCATCGGGAAGTTCAGTAAACATGTTATCATTAAGATCCAGGAATGGATTCGAAATCATGGGAACGGTACTTGGTGCAGCTCCAAGTTTTCCAGTTTCCTTTAACAAATTGAGAATGTATTTCCTTTGGGATAAAAGGATTCCTTTCTTGCTTCTCAATACCTCAATGCCAAGGAAGTACTTCAATGGACCTAAGTCTTTTGTTTGGAACTAGGAGTTAAGGAAGATTTTAAGATTTGAGATTCCAGATATGTTACTCCCAGTAATCACAATGTCATCAACATACACTACTAGAAGAATCATGCCTGCACTGGAATGTTGGTAAAACACAGAGTGATCACACTTACTTTGGCTTAACCCACACTTCTTCACCACACCACAAAACCGATCAAACCAGGCACGAGGACTTTGCTTCAGACCATACAATGACTTTTGGAGATAACACACTTTGCTAGACTCCCCCTAAGCAACGAACCCAGGTGGTTGCTCCATATAAACCTCCTCAAGAAGATCACCATTCAAAAAAGCATTCTTGACATCCAATTGATGCAAATCCCAATGATAAGTGACAGCCAGAGAAACAATTTGACAAACAGAAGTAAGCTTAGCCACAGGGGAGAAGGTCTCAAAATAATCAATGCCATAAGTTTGAGCATACCCTTTGGCAACAAGCCGAGCTTTCAACCGTTCCAAGGAGCCATCAGCCTTGGTCTTAACAGCAAACACCCATTTACACCCAATAGCCTTCTTGCCAGAAGGGGGATCAACAAGAGTCCAAGTACCAGCCTTTTCAAGGGCCATCATTTCTTCTTCCATCACTGCACGCCAACCAGGGTGAGTCAAGGCTTGGTGAAGGTTGGTAGGGAGAGAGATGGATTCAAGGGTGGCTACAAGGGAAGAGGAAACGGGGGACAAACGTTGGTAGGATACAAACGATGGGATAGGATAAACACAATCAGCATATCTCTGGGAGGATGGTGAGGATGAGTACCTTTTCGGAGTGCAATATGCAAGTCATGAGATGGGTCAATAGTAGAATCAGGTACAATCGGGTCTAGAACAGGAATGGTAGGACCTAGGAAAGTAGGATCAGGAACTAGGGAGGCAGGAACAGAATCTGATGGCAAAGCAGGTACTAGCAAGGGCATAATATTTGCAACATCAACATCATTGACAATCTTAGGTTCTGGAACTGCAGCCTGTACTGGTGAGATAGGAACACGATAAACTAGGATATCATCAAATTCAGAAACCATAGAGGAAGACTCGGATAATATCAAAGATGGGAAGAAAGGGGAAGACTCATGAAAAGCCACATCTGTGGACACAAGATAACGACAAAGATCAGGGGATAACACCGATAACCTTTCTGAACTCGAGAGTAACCAAGAAAGACACACTGCAAGGACTTTGGATCGAGTTTACTCACATTGGGACGGACATCCCGAACAAAGCAAACACAACCAAAAATTTTTGGAATGACAGGAAACAGTTTAGTGGTGGGAAACAAAATGGAATAGGGAACTTCACCATTAAGGACAGCTGAAGGCATGCGATTGATAAGGAAACAAGCAGTAGACACGGCATTAGCCCAAGAAGATTTAGGGACACCGGAGTGAAACATGAGGGCACGAGCAGTTTCTAAAAGATGGCTATTTTTTCTTTCAGCTACACTATTTTGAGCAGGGGTATCAACACACGAAGATTGGTGAAGAAGGCCATGATTATGCATATACTCGGTGAATGGGGCCGAAAAATATTCTTTCGCATTATCACTTCGAAGGATTTTCATAGGTGTATTAAACTGGGTTTGAATTTCAGCACATAAATGACGAAAATGAGTAAACAATTCAGAACGGTGTTTCATTAAATAAAGCCAAGTACGTAGTTCAGGAAAAATCATCAACAAAAGTGACAAAATATCAATAACCAATCTGAGATAAAACTGAGTAAGGACCCCAAACATCAGAATTAACTAACTCGAAGGGGGACGCAGCCCGACTCGGGGTGCCAAATGAACACGATGGTGTTTGGCAAACTGACATGACTCACAATTCAAAGAAGACACAGACGAAAACTGAGGATACAACCTCTTTAGGGACGAAAGGGACACATGACCAAGACGACAATGGACTTTAAAGGGAGACGACCCACCAGAACAAGCAACAGAACGTGGCACTTGATTATCAAGGATGTAATATCCACTAGATTCATAGCCTCTACCAATAATCTGTTTCGTCGTAAGATCCTGAATCAAACAGTAGTCAAGGTACAATGAGATAAAACATTTCAAATGATGAATCAATTTACTTGGAAACAAAAGATTAAAAGTAAGATTGGGCACATTAAGGACTGAAGAGAGTGAAATGGATGTAGTAGGCATAACAGTTCCTAATCCAAGAACGCGGACCGGGGAACCATTGACAACAAATATGGAAGATGGGTTAGCATAAGGGGCATACGATGAAAATAAATGATGGTTACCTGTCAAGTGGTTGGTGGCACCTGAATCAATGACCCACTTTGTGGAAGTAGTAGCAAGGCTAGAAGACAAAGTACCTGTAGCGAGAGCCTCTACAGATGATGGACCAGAATCAGACTGATCAGGTGTTTGGGCAATATGAACAAGGCCACGCTGTTGATCACGCTGACGTTTATTTTACAATTTGTGACAATTCTTCTTAATATGACCAGGTTCCTTACAATAGTTGCAGATAATACTACCACAAGTCAAGGGTGGAGCACTTGTGTTTTGTTTCGATCCATAATTCTTGTTCTCAAAGGGACCTTGCCTAGCCAAAGCAGTGGCATTTGGATCAACAGATGGACGAACCAAACTATCAGCACGAAGAACTTGTGAGAACACATCGTCAAGAGATGGAAGCTCTTGACTGGACATAATCTGAGAGCAGATGGTGTCATAAGATGGGTCAAGAGCTTCAAGGAAACTAATGATAGCTTGAAACTCCAGATTCTTGATACAAGTTTGAAGATCAGCCTGAGGAGACATAAGTACCTTCATCTCTTCATACAACTTCTTGAAGTCTATGAAGAAATCCTTCAAGGGATGACCCTGCTGCTGGGAGCAATAAAATCCTTTACAAACTTCGTGAATCCGAATAAAATTCCCTTTACCAGAGAACATAAAGTCAAGATAGCCCATAATTTCTTTCACGGTGTTGCAATGACTGACGGAGGACAAAATCCGTGGTTCAATAGAGTTCCGAATTTGAAAGAAGAGACAAGCATCCACTCTAGACCAAGATAAATTGGCATTATCATCACCGGACGGAGGATCCTTCGTTAAATGGGCTTCCTTCTCAATACTCAAAAGATAAACTCGAACAGTCTTGGTCCAATCATTATAATTGGTCCAATTTAATTTAGAGTCAGTAATCTTAGCAGACATAGGTAGCATCTCGGATGTCTTGGATTCAGCCATAAAGGATAATCAAAGACTCAATAAAAACAATAACAAAACACTAAGTACGTGCAAGAGAGGAACCAACAAAACAAAGAGGCAAAGCTCCACAAACAGCAAAAAAATAGATTGCCCAAATGCCAAACACGGCCTTAACAGATGCCAAACGCCAAACACAGCCTTAATAGATCAAAACGTATAGGAGAAGCTGAGTGAATATCACGGTCTAGAAACGCACAGAAGTTGAACAATATTCAAATGGTGAACTCCCAGAGCGCGAAGACCACACACACGACCGGAAACACCGAGTCGAGCCCGGAGAAGGAAGCAGTGACAAAAACTCGCCGGAAGATGGCCACACGGGCCGGCTGGGGAAATTTCAGGCGAACAAGTGGGAGGTGCGTGGGACTCACGCTGTGGCTGGACCGTCGGACTGGAGTGGAGGTGTCAATCGGAGGGAGAAGAGGGAAAATCTGCAAGAACGTGGAACACCACTGTGAGGACTGTGAAGAGGCGTTGCAACCTCCGTTGTGAGTACTCGGACTTTCTTTGTAACAGTACGCACGCCGCAGGAGAGAGAGAAAAAAAAAGGTATATATATATATATATATATATATATATATATATATATATATATATATATATTATTCTTTTAACCTAAGCTCTGGTACCATGTAATCTAAGAATCAGAAAGTCTTATTAAATTAAGGTAAGTACATGGATATATATATATATATATATATATATATATATATATATATATATACACAAGAGAGACTAACAGTAATCTCTACAAATGTGGATCTAACTAACCTATAAATGTGGATCTAACTAATCCATATCATAACAAGAACGTTATGAAATGCCAATTGGCGCATCTGATATTCATAACAATATAGAGGCTGTTCTCAATATCATCCAGACTTCTCGATTAAGCATGGTTCACTTTTAAAGTAAGAAACTGAATCATCATCATCATCCACCTCAATTATACCTTTAATAGAATCTGTATGGCTAGATATGATCAATAGTGATTCTCAAAGAAGAAAAAGAGACTAAAATAAAATGATTTCATGAAAAATTGATCTATTATTTTTTTTAAGAAGGCTAATCTGTCCCTATCCAAAAAGAAGAAGTAGGCAATTACACGTAGGGGTGTTTATGCACAGGGCAAGACCCTTATCTAATGTCTACCCAAAGGATCATTAGGTAGTAAAATGCAGCCCAGTGCCTAGCCCTGTCCAATAGAAGCCCTAACATTTTTAAGCAGGGCAATAATAAGTTGGGCAGATTGGGCTTCCCTACCCAAGTGATCATACCCTGCAACACCCCAAAAAAAAAAAAAGCTTGATACTGACAAACAATATTGAAAACTTCAAATGAAATCCATAATTCTGCATTTTGTTATATTCTAAAACAAATCTACAACTTGAGTCTTGAAATTAAAAGACAATCATTAGCTTTGTTATTTTCTTGTCAATCATCTGCCCATAAAGATCTAAAATAAAAATATTGCTTTGTTCATACAAACAAAGTTGCAATCTCGTTTGAACAGAGGGTATTATTCTTCGTAATGAATAATGTTGTAAAAAAATCTCATGGAAAAATTAAGCTTTTCCCTAGAGAATTTGGAATTGTCTGCTTCATCTATATAGTTTACAGAAAGACAAAAGTTGTGCTGATTAACAGTGTTGCCGGAAGAGTCTTCCTCTTATACCAAATACTCTATCAAATATCAATGGATTTCTAATTAAAAATAATAATATATATACCACGCAAAGCGACATATCTGACCTACCCACAAAAATGCCCAGCCCAATTGTACCTAATTTTTTCCGGGCTACTTTTTTTTGGGCTTGGCAGGACACTTTTTCTCTAGGCTTGAGCAGGCACACCAGGCTCACGAGCTTCATGAACATCCCTTGTCACAGACTACCTTTAAATTTTATTAAAATTACATAATTTTTTCTTTTTAAAATCTACAAATGATTTTCTCCCAAAAAAAAATTCTTTCTTTTATTTAACCAATAATTTTAACTAAAATATATTTTCACATATTTAAATATAAATATTAAACAATATATTACAGCAAAAAACTTAATTTAAATTAACTTAACAAAATAAATTTTTAATGATTATAAATTTATTTAGTTTAATAAAATAAATAAATATCACATTAAAGTGGAGGAGCGGGGAGCTCCAAAAAGTCAAGAGAAAAAATTGAAAAAGACGGGAAAACGAAAAAGCATAAAAAGCAGAAGACGACAAAACCAAATGGTAAAAGCAACGCCATTATCCCAGCAATTTGCAACACAAGGCAACAACAACTAAACAAGTGATTTGGTTTTGCTTTTTTCATTTTTTATTTTTATTGTGTTGAACAGTTGACCATACGATACAAGTGTCTATCCTTTTAGCCTTATTTGTAGAATAATATAGGGAAAATCCAGCCCAAGGCTCAAATAACTAAAAAATTGTCTTAAAAAGTCTAAGAAAAAGTCACATGCTAAAAAAAGCCTCAAAGCCTTTTCTGATATTATTTTATAAAACATTAAATGTTAATGTGTATTAATATAGTTGTTAATGAGTGATTCAGTTTTTGACGAGTACTAATTTAGTTGTTAAGATATTGTTGTTAACATCTACTAATTTAATTATTAATGTTCTACTGGTATAGCTGTTAACGTTTATGAAATAATACTAGAAAAGGCCCTAAGACCTTTTTTGACATGTGACTTTTTCTCTGACCTTTTTTGACAATTTTTTTTTACTAATTTAGGCCCTGAGGAGGATTTTCCCAATAATAAATTTAAACAGTTTTGTTGATTTAAAAAGAAAAAAACCCTTCTATTCTTTTGTTTTCATTTTTTAATTTGCTATTTGTGTAGTTTTCAACTTCTAATAAAATGCTTTAATTTTCCTCAAGGGCTAACAGTGTTAATATTTTAAAGTTGTAAGAGATAAGCAAAATTAATTATTTAATTAAGAGAAAAAACACATAAATATATTTTTTGAAAAAAAAAAGCAAAAAATAAATTAAACGTGAAACCATAAGTACCGGAGACATCGTGCTAAAATGAAAGAACTAAACGAACATACGGAAAAAAAACAACCCAGAACATAAACTAGAACAGGGGCAATCAAATATAAAACAACTAAATAAACAAGATAGGAAAGAGATAAATCCAAACAATAAAGCCTAAGGAAAATCTACAAAGCATCCTTTAGCAACAAGATTTTTGACCCGTACGATGCACAGATATGTTAAATACTTAAATGATTTAAAGCTATGACACATGATATCATGTAAATATGAAACAATTTCCCTTCATCGTATTGTCACATTATTTGCATTTTACAATTGCAACACAAAACCTACATTGTAACTATTATTTGATGCAGGAGAAAAAAATGAAGTGATCATCATCCCTATTAATGAAAAAATGAAGTGAATTTTTGAATAACCATCCCAACAATAAAATGACCCGTGCGCTACGCAATGTGCGGAATTCTTTCAATGACCAAACTGAAACTCCCTTAAAAAATTCAGCGTCATCATACAATTTTTCAAAATATCCATAATAGAAACAGCCACACACCTGATTGGAATGGAATGAAACAAAGCGTGCTTAAAAAATAATAGTATATGACTATGTAGCATTTAATTTGTACAAAAAAGAAATCTTTGATTTATATATTTATTTTATGAAAAACTTAAATGTGTGTATATTTAAAAAATATACTTGTTTTTATAATTGACAACTAAAAATTCTTCAACCACTTGAAAATACCTAAGTTAAGCAGTATAAAGCATAAAAATACATTTCCTACTTATTTATTAAAAATTTCTCCATAACGCATGTGGTTAATATAAAGTTATGGAATAGATTGAAAACAACATAAATAATATGATTCCAAAGCAATGAGGAGGAATGGAATAGATTTAAAACAAAAAAGAAAAAAAAATCCATAAATGATAAAGAAATTCAATTTCCTCCATCATCCATTGGTTATTAAGGAATATTAGACTATGAGCTTTTTACTCCATGAGCTGCATAACAATGGATACATATGGGCTAAATTATGTTTAGTGCCAATTATTGTAGCCCTAAATTTTTCTAGAATCATGGAGCTAGAATAAATCAAATTAAAACCCAATCATCTAAAATAATTAAATACAAAATATCCCTAAAAGAAATCTTGTTATAATCATAGAGAATAAATAGAAACTATGGCAGAGATTTAAAAGCCTATCAGCTAAAATAATTAAATATAAAATATCCCTAAATACAATAAATTACATCTCAAAATTGAATGTAAATTTAGTCATTAGTAAATGGTTGTACACTACATATCAGAGCTAAACCCTTGGATACACTTATTATTGGTCACCAAAATAAATCAAATACGTGTTTTTAAATCCCAGTGACCAATTCATGTAGCCTAACTTTCTTTTTCATTTATATACCATGCATACTCACATCTTCCAACACCCTATGTTTCTTCCTGATTTTTTTTTTCTTCTCCCATGACAAATAAGCAATTTGAAATTTCCTTTTCCCTTTGGAAATGTGCATGTCTTAAATTGGCTTTCCTTTGCGTGTAGCTTTCCATGTGTTAATACCTTATTAATTTGAGAGGTGAATACAACCACATTAATGAGTCTTCCCTTTACAAGGTATTCTTTGTTTCTATTTTTGGTTAAAGTATACATTTAGTCCCCTATGTTTGCCTCTAGTATCATTTTAGTCCCTTAAGTTTGTAAAGTGCATATTTGATCCCTGAATGTTAACACCGTTAGTCTAACTTAACGGAAAATACTTACTTAACAATTTTATGCGATGACTGTGTAATTAAATGTTGACCAAGTATGCTTATATGTTATTATTTAAATAAATTAATATTTTAAATCCTATTAATTAAAAAATATTTAATCTTTTCGACAAAAAAATTATTTAATCTTCATAGACCGTGAAAAACCGTAAAATAGTCCGTGAAAATTAAATATTTTTCAATTAATAGGATTTAAAATATTAATTTATTAAAATACTAACATATAAAAATGTATGACCAGCATTTAATTGTACAGTCATCGTTTAAAATTGTTGAGTCAATATTTTCCATTAAATCAGACTAACAGTGTTAACATTAAGGGACAAAACGTGCACTTTACAAACTTAAGGAACTAAAATAATAACAGAGGCAAACATAAGGGACTAAATGTATACTTTAGCCTCTATTTTTTTATTGATCCTTCATATTTCTTTTTCTCCTTTTAAACAATGTATCTTTAGAATAACTTATGATGTTTTCTTAAAATTTAAATGTAAATTAAATATACAATCTAGATGTAAAAAAGCTGATCACAAGCAAATAATATGAATTGAAAGGTATTTTTATTTTATTAATTACTTTATTCAATTTTCATATCACAACTTCCCATATACCACTCCAGTCCTATTTATAAGTCAATTTTGACCAAAAAATTTGGTCCCATTTATAAGTCTAGTTTCATGTAATAAATGAAATCATGACAATTTTACTCTTTTTTTTTTTGATACAGCCAGTGGGGGGAGGGGGAGGCAGGACTCGAACCCTGGACAAGGGGGAAGGCCAGCTCCTAAGGCTGGCCCTAGTGCCATCACGCTACGAGGGAAGAGGGAGAATCGCGTATATCAGGGAGAGAGATGATGAAGGTGATTTTGAAGGAATTTGAAATTTGAAATCCCCACCTAATAAACCAATATAGGCTAACCCACTGCCAAGTTTTTTTAGCCCAACTATACTGATCGACCAATGATGTTTTGACAAATCTTGACTCCACGCCTAAAAATAAATGCATGCGTACAAGGGGAAAGGGATGGAAACATGGAAAATTATAAAATGTTAAATGATGCAGTTCATGCACAGAGATTAAACCAATGATGATCCTATGGAAGGTCACAGCTTAAATAGGAATCAGTTACATAAATAATTTATTGACACATTTCAAATCACATGGAAGTTGTTAGTAAGTTAAGGGCAACTACCGTTTCTAATCAATATATAATTACATGGAAATTGTGCTAGGGAAAAATTAAAACACGAGATTTTCTTGTATAATTAAGATATGAAATCAAAATAATTAGTATTTATAATATATTTTTGCAATAATCATTAAATAAATAATAAAATTTTCAAAAAAAAAACTTGATATTACCAATCTTTGAAGACTAATTAAAATCAGTATGCTTTTATGGCAACAGACTTATTGTTAAATCCGTGGACGGTTAGCACTTAATAGGGTAGTATACACGCCAAATCCGAAATATGACCATATTAATTACTAGTTTATTTAATTTTTCATATTACAACTTCCCATATACATTATAATGAGTTTTCCCTTCTCAAGAATCCTTTCTCTACTTGTCCTTCATATTTTGATATCAAATTCAAATTTCATATTAATCTCACCTTCCATGTCTTTTATTTCGATCATTATTTCAATTCCTTTTGTTTTTTGATTCATTTATTATTTGTCACCAAAATAAATCAAATACATATTTTTTAATCTCAGTGACCAATCCATAAGTCCTACCTTTTTTTTCTCATTTATATATCATGCACGCTCACATTTTCCAACCCCCTATGTTTCTTCACATATTATTTCACTTCTCCATGACCAATCAACAATTTGAAATTTTCTTTCGCCTTTGGTTAATTTGCACATCTTAATTTGGCTTTAATTTTCTTTTCCCTTTGGTTAATGTGCACATCTTGAATTGGCTTTCCTTTGTGTGTAGCTTCCCACGTGTTAATACCCTATTAATTTGAGAGGTACAGACAACCACATTATTAAGTCTTCCCTTTATAAGGTATTCTCTTTTCTTTTTCAAATTTTAAATAGAATATCTTCATAATCACTTGTGACGTTTTCTTGAAATTTTAATTTTAATTTAAATATACAATCAAGATGGATATTTATAAGTTATAACTCCATCATTCTCTCTCTCTTTCTCTCTCATTTTATTTGATTGGTGATTTATTTCAAATTTCCAAATAAAAAAAGCTGATTACAAGCAAATATTTTTAAACGAAAGGTATTTTTAATTTATTAATTATTAATTACTTTATTAAATTTTCAGATCACAACTTCCAATATACACCTTAATGAATTTTTGTTTCTCAAGAATTTCTCACTTCCTATGCTTTTCCATATTTCATATTAGTCTCACTTTCCATATTTTGTATTTTGATTATTATTTCAAATCCTTCCTTTCTTATGGTCCTACCAGTATTTTAAGGATCACATATATATAGGATACAAACTAACAATATGGAACAGAAATAGTTTAGTTAAATTTTATTATTTCAATTGTAATGCTGTGGTAATATCAAAACTCTTCAATAATATCAAACAAAAAAAAAAGACGTAGAACCTAAGAGATAATTTTCAGAATTACTATCACCATTGAAATTTTTTCATACACCGATATAAAAAAGGAAACCTCCATTCAAAATAGACTCTTTTGTAATTTATTATAAAAATTTTCTTTACCACTTAAAATATTTGGTTAAGCATGCCCTTTAAAATAGGGATCAAATTTTTGATCCCCAGTTAAAATTAGTTGTCATAAAGATTAGGATGCATTCACTTTTAATTTTTAAAAAGTAAATGATTCTTAAAACTTTAGCTTAAAAAAACATGTCAAAAGCAAATAGATATTGACTTCTATAAGTTTTATTATTTCAATTCTAACACTGTCATTAGAGCCTAAGATATGCTTTCTTATAAATATTAATAAAATTTGTTCAGGTTAAGGAACCTGCCGATTGAGAGCAAGATATGCTATGCCGTTGTTGAATAAGGCGGTGTAAGATTCCCCAGTCAGAGTGGAGAAGAAGAAGCAATGAGCAAGAGTGACTACTGTGTGTTTTGAAGACAGTGATGATAGAAATGAGATTGGAGTGACACTCATGAGCGAGCCATAATTAGAAGGCCATGAGGTACTATAAGGCTATGCGATCTTGGCGCCTCTACTTTAGGGATTTGCGAATTAATAGAAAATTACATATTGGTTTTAAGTGTTTAAAAATAATTTAAAATATAATGTACTGGTCTTGTATCAATTTTGTTGCACTTTTTCCGTTGTAGAAGAGTTCTTCCCCACCGTATTCTCCGAATAGTAATACTCGTTGCAAATAGATACCCTTGCAATATCTGTTCCGCCACACTGCTATTCTGTTGTTTAGTTATTGATTTATTTTTTTTATCAGTGCTTGGCTTCTCCAGTTAGTTTATTCAAAATAAATAATAATAATAATTTTTTTGCTAAAATATATTTTTGAAAAATATGCTCTTATCAAATTCGAACCTGTGTAAAAAAATTCCCCGCTAAATTCTAACTTTTCTGTCAAGTTCAAACGTTTCCACAATGGTTGAATTTGACGGATAAATTTGTCAAAAAATATTATCGTTTATGTGGAAACTTAAAATCCCACCAATTTTAGTGAGATATGATCTTCTCACAAATAAGGGAAGATTGGTGGGCCTGGGAACCTAGTTTCCAGGAAGATTTGTCCAAAATACGTACTAAATTGAGGAACTTGCTAATTTTCCTTTCCCATCTTACCGAATCGGTATACCAAAGAGGCCCTAAATGACTTCATTATCATCGTTTTCATGATTCTTTGATCAATTTAAAAAAAGGAAGAGGAGATTGAAAGAAAAACCACACCGATCCAATTTCGATTTTCAACATGCTCCTGTCATTGTTCCCCCACCCAATTATATTCCTTCCCAGACATTCTTGTAGCAGAAACAAAAAGACAACGACATTTTTCTAGAAAATTAATGTAAACTCTAGTTTTGCCTGAACAAACACAAAGGCGATATGTACTTACATCAACACAAATTAAAAAAAAAAAAAAAAAAAAAAAAACCACAAAGCCAGTGTATATAATAAGATCCCTCTGGACATAGTTTTCTTTTCCAAGAGCTGGTTGATAGATGCATGCATCATGAGCCAATCTATTTCGACCACCTGCGAAGATCTACAAGTGAATCCTAGGAGCACGCAACCATCTGCTTCAATTCATTTGTTTCTATGATTTGCGTCACTCTTTAGTGAGTGAAGGTATAAGAGTAAAACTTGTAGGTCTTGGCCTCAACTATGATTGTCCTCAATCCTCCAATGGGTGATAAAATCATTAAGCACACTCCAACCACAATGCAGATCTGAATTCCATAAAGCAAGAGTTCGATCCATTTAATCTAATTCATCAAAGGGAAATATAGAGGCCCAGCTTTTCACCGAAAGCATACTGACCCAGTTCATGGTACCCGTCAAAATGTCTTCCCAGAACCATCTTGTGCATCTCAACCATTTGCCAGAGAGTGTAGAGTGTGATGATCCATGAGAGGACTAGCACGGCCACACCAGGACCCCTACAAAAAGAAAACCATTGTAATTGTCACATCATCAAACACCTAGTGTGCACTATGTACGTGTTACTTGAAATGTGAACATTATTGCAGAGAAATCGAGCTAAAATGCAATTTGGGTTATGAATAATCTTACCATCCAAGCTCGGACATGGCATAAGGGAGACTCAACACGCCAGCTCCGACCATGGCAATAACATTGTGAAAAGCTGAGTAGTACCATTTTGCATTCCTTGCAGAAGTAATGAGAAGCCAGTCATCTATTTCCTTCTGGCCGGTTGTTTTTTCTTCAACCTGCGGTATTCAGGTAAAATGGGTAAGTAAACACACAATTCATCTCGATTGCAAAATGGGTAAGTGAACACACGATTCATCTCGTCTGCCAATTAAAGAAGCATCAGTATGGGAAAGTGCAAAAGACTATGATGCTCCATTAATGACGATTACCAATAAGTTCATAATTCAACGTCAAAACCACATTGGGAATACGATAAACTTAGGAAATAGCATATGAAGAGGTTTATTCAAACAGATTATAAGCAAAGCATTTATAATATCTAAGCGGTCCAATAGCTTATTGACTAAAACTAATATTACATTAAAAAAAAAAAATAGATCCGTTTCATTGGAACACTAAGCAGATAATAAATGATTAGTTATGAAAGGTCTCACCAGTACCCAATCAAATAAATCCTTACAATGACCTTCAACTTCTGCATATCCAAATAGATGGTACTACACACGTTGGACCACATAATTCCTGCCATGTAATCACGGTGACATTAATTGACCAATAGTTGTGTTCTATATGGACCAATAGCTGATCTGCTACAACATTTAGTAGTTTATATTGATAACTTATGCACCTGAAACGATGGTCGTAGCATCTAAATTGAAGGGCAAGACCCATCCATTGAAGCTTTAGCAACACCCGCTGCTGATAAATTTGCTTCCTTGGGAATCCACTTACAAGAATGATTCCTAATTAAATTCCTTGAGATGAAGCAGTTCTCAATTGGAGAATCACATCTTCAGCCTGAAAATGAACGATGTTGATTTGCACTTTGAGCAAACCCTTATCTATCCAAGACGTAAAATCCTTGGGTGACCATCTAAGATCCAACCAATAGAATCCCGAACAAATAGACCAATCTTGCTCCTAATTACAATCAGAACACAGGCACAACAAGAGGTGATTTTTCTAACAGCAATTTCACTATGCTTAAATTCAATTCAACCTCACTAGAGCATAGATTCAAGTTGGGAATGTGGGTTGGCCCACCCCAACCCGTGGACCATGCACTATAGGCATGTGTGGGTTGGCACGCCAGCCTGCGTTTTTTAAATATATATTTTTTTTTATGTTTTCTTAAGATAGTCGAAAGTTTGAAACACATATATATGAGTCATCAAATTTACATTCCTAGCATCAATCATTTCACTTACAAAAATTCAAAAACATAATTCATAATTCACGAGATAAAATTATCAAATTTGTTAAAATTTGCTGAAAAAAACATCAAATCATCTTCAAATAATCAAAATATAATAATTTAGTTCAAAGAAGAAGGAATAAGGTTGAGATTTTTTCTTGTTAGGATTGGAAGGTACCAAGTGGGAGTTTGTGAATTAAGGATTTTGTAAAATTATCATTTTTTTATTAAAAAAACAAAAACAAAAATAAAAAATGTGGGGGCTAACCCACTGGCCACGCGGGTTGGGCCTGTGAGCCTGCACTTTTGCGGGCTACGATATCTCCAACGTTAACACTACCAAAACCGGTAGACTATGGATTAACCCCGTATTACTGGATCTAGGATAGATCCTCCATGGCTTCCATATTAATCAAGCCACTAATTCCTTCAACTCATTTAAACCACCACCATTTTGAACCAAATTAGCATCCTTGACGTTCAATCCTAAAGCAACGTCAGAAGAAAGGCTGTAAAGATTAAAAACTTAATTAAAGTAATCTCACTATATGTTGATGACAATCGCCTTTTTCTTGTTTCCTTTTTATCAATCTTCTTCGCAGCCCCCACGACACAACCATGTGTGAATGTGTGACTCTCTTCCCTTGCTTCCTTCTTCATTCTTCTCCTTTCGCTCTCTCTCTTTCTATAAAAATCCCTCAAATCTCTCTCCTTTTAGCTACATATAGTACCCTCTTAAAAAAATGCTTAAGACGCTTTGATCTTTTCTGTGTTAATGATACTATAGTTCTATGTTACGTTCAGTGTATGATTATCTGGTTTCACTGATCTTGTCTTTGGAGTCATTCCCATCATTAATTCACAGTAATCACATTTTTATTTGTTTCCTGCTTCTTAATAATTAATGATACATTAGTAAAGCTCAAGTTATATATTTTTGTTTGTGGGTTTGGGTACTTAGTTAGCCTTCACAACAAACGAAACTTTGGGTGATTGCCCCAAACACATTCGGAGTCATATGTTGACTAGCTAGCCCTATTTATGCAATTTTTTTTAATATTAAAACTCAAAAGTTAAAACTATCTAATGAACTATATTAATTAACTAAATTGTACTACCTCCAGTCCTAAATATAAAATCCAGTTTAAATTTTTAAGAACATTAAGAAAGCTAATTAAATTATTTTAAAGTATTTATATTGATCAATTTTTCTCTAAACTAATTTATCTGACTTGTAAACTGATATATAATTTAATCATACAAAACATATTTTATGATTAATTAAGTAATTTATTTTACTTTATTAATCTCTAAAAAAAAAGTAAACTAATCTTATATTTAAGACCGGACATAGTAATTTAGTTGGTGCAGGATATGCCACGAAGAGGACTAGTTTTGACCAGGGAGGCACCCGGTTTGTGTTATGGTAGTTTGAAGGTGAGGTACTCTTTTATTACTTTTTTGTTTCCAATATCTGAAATTTTTAAGGTATATATATGAATCTGTGTGATCATAATCATGGTCTTAATTAAAATTTGATAAAATACGTAATGTGGACCAACAAATATAGAAAAACTTGCACTTTATATAATACCACCTTCTTCGGTCCTCAAATACAAAAAGCTAGCTAGACAACTAATTCGGGCATAATGTGGAAGAATCAATGTCTTCTCTTTTATCCCATTTGAGTCCGTGTAGTAGTACTACCTCCAGTTTTTAAACTTTAGACATTAAGTTATATGTGAATCGAAATTTGATATGCTAAAAGATTAATTTTTTTTTTCTAATCAATATTGCAGGCACCATCACTATAAATTTTTATATATCCACCCCTGAGCTCGCTTACACCAAGAAATATCCATCGTAGTTACTACTATGACTTTCTGATATTCAAACATGTTATGAAACTTTCTTACAGCTTCCACACTGAGCAATGAGCAATGATGCAAATTGTTCATTAATGACATCCATTGAGCTTCTATTCTCATTTGCAAATAATGTTTTATTCCTTATATCACATATTTTCCAGCATGCTAAACCAAATGGGCTGTTAAAGTATTGATTATTGGTTTATGATGAAATTTCAAAGAAATAAGAACAAATAATATCAAGAAAGCTGCTCAAGCAAGGTCGTATGTTTGAATCTTATTGGTAGCAAAAAACATATTCAAAGATCAGTTATCTCCATTTGACGTCTTAAAATATTTGTATTCAATTAGATTATTTGATAGCTGAATGCATATTATTATACTTCTAACAATAAAAGAAAAAAGAAAAGAAAAGAAGGAATACGAACAATACCAATAACATGGCTGATGTTCATTCATTCAAAGTAGTGTTTAGTATTAAATGATGAACAATCAAAGAATGTAATGCCCTGCTCTTTAACTTATGCAACCCCCCCCCCCCCCCCCCCAAAAAAAAAAAAGTGTAGATGCTGGAAATGTAATAAATAATTGAATTTTACATATATCAATATTTATTCTACAAATTACAAACACAAATGGGTTAAATGAAAGGATCCATATAAAAGTTCCTCCTTTCTTTTTTTATAAGGAACAACTATCAAAATCATGAGGTTCAAAATGTTTATTAAAAGTAATAAATGTGTAAAATATGTGATGTACTTTCTAATTATACCGTTATTTATAAAGAGAGTACATGAGAGATAATAAATATAAATTTATTATTGAGAGATAATAAGTGATATATATTTAACAATGACAAAATGTAAAGAACAATTTAAAGTTTCACACAAAAATGATATGCTCCTTATAAAAAGGATGGGAGGAAATAATTTAATAAAGTACACTCTAAGTCTTGTTTTGATTTGGAATGGGAAAGAACAAGTATGGCTTAATAGAGTTAACTACAAGATTACATAACTAACAATTCAATTAAGTTCATCAGCTTTTTCTTTGCTCGCTTCATCGAATTCTAATTAATCTAACGTTCTCCTCTACAAGTTTCCGTTATATATTCAAATTATGACACACACACATATTTTTATGGCATTGGTTATAATATTTTTCCGTCAATATTCGTATTCTAATCAACAATTGCATCAACTCACCCCAGGGAGAGATGTGTTGGTGCAACAATTTGCTAACATGAAAGCACATCCTCACTTTCCATTCATCCAAATTATTAAGAAATTGAATAAAATACAAAGGAATATAAAAGAAAAGAATTGGATTTCAAATCTACCAACAAAAAATAGAAGTTGTTTTACTTCCCAAAAACACAACACCAAGCACAACCACATCAGTACTTCCACATCAGTCCTTGTACTCTTTAACAACTTCTGTATCAGCTCAAAAGCAACAAAAAATTACATCAAAATGCTGGCCATCATAGTACATGAACATTTCTATATGTAACATGAACAGACAATATCTCATATATGTTACTAAACATTTTTAAAGATCTCCCAGTAAACCAATTTGGTAGTTGTACACTTTACAGTAGAATCACAATCATATTGATTCCAATTTTCACATGAAGCCTCTCTAGAATAGAAGAACAGTCGACCATACTTTTAGAACTGCAATCCAAGAACTCAATCTAAAACTCAAAATGAAAACAAAGCACAATCGACAGATTGGGAAGGGAAGACAATATGCTCAAGCAATATTAAAAAAAAATCATTTGGGTTGATTATTCACTCAAGTACACCAATGCCATACTCGAGTATTCACTCAAGGTAAAAAATCATTTGCTCTCTGTAAGTCCAATACTCGAGTATAGCTTCCTATACTTGAGTATTGACTTAGCTTGAAAATTTTGAATACTCTCTGGATGACCTATACTCGAGTATGCAAATCCTATACTCGAGTATGCACTTCAATTCAGAACTTGATTGCTCTCTGTGACTCCAATACTCGAGTGTTGCTTCCAATACTTGAGTATTGCTTTGTAAAATGCATTTGAGCAATCCACTGTCAATTCAATACTTGAGTATGCAATCCTATACTCCAGTTTCCAATTGACAGATGATTTTTAGCAAATTTGGAAACTTCAAAACATGTTTACAATTGTTGATTATCATCAAAACACATAGAGAACTAACAATTACAAGATATAAGATATCTTTTTAATAAGAAAAGGGGAAGCAGTGACTTGGGGCCTAAGTTATATTTAGGTTATATATATGAAGAAAGAAAGAAGCAAGAGGAGATGGGGGGAGACACGAAACAAGAAGGAACAAAGTAGAGGCGGCTAAGCGTTTCAGTTCTCTTCATCATCTCCACGGAAGGACGGAAGGACTGTGGAGGCGATGGAGAATCTTTCTTACCTCTCTCTCTCTTTATTCTTTGAACTGAGTTTCATCTTTTTGTTATGGATTTGATTAAAGCCATGTGTGGCTAGGTGGTTTCGCAACCTAGAGAACCTATAAACTTTTTTGGGTTTTAGAGATCATTCTCACTCGTTAGTTTTGCTTAATTTTATTTCAGTTTATTTAATCTTGTGTTCATTGTTAGCAAATAGAATTCGTTTTTAGCCCAGTTCTGAAGACCGTATATAAAGTAGAACAATGTTTCTTCACTGGTCAAGTTGGGGATTTGCAATATGAGGGTAGTGAAGTCTCGTACATAGTCGGCAATCGTGGTCTTGTATTTGAGTTCCCTCAACTTCTTTCGAGCCTCATAGACCATATTCTCTGGATAGAACTGCTTCTTTACTTCTTTCTTAAAGTCTTCCCAAGTGGCAATGGTGCAAAGACCTTTTTCCATATTGGCATGCTTCCTACGCCACCATAACATAACATTATCAATAAGGAATAAGAAAGCACTGCGTACCTTGTCCGTGTCGTTGGCCAAGTTCATGCTCTCAACATATCGCTCCATTTGCCACAAGAAGTTCTTGACCTCTTTGGCATCACAGACACCTTTGAATTCCTTCGGCTTAGGGAGGTCCAGCCTCACCTCCCTCCCTCCATCGGTCCCAGCTACCAACGTAGTTCTAGCTTGACTCTCCAAAGAAGCCTTAAGAGAGTTAAGTTGATCCTGCATAGCGGTAATGGGATCCATTACCTTAGCCTCGAGTTGCCTCATAAACTCGGCTCGTTCCTCTCTACATTGAGGTGCGAATCAAGATATGACCTCACATTGTCCAATTTCTCAAGGGTGTGACTTTCAAGAGTGGTAAAGTCACCTTCCATTTTGTCCACCCTAGAGACCACCTCTTGCAACGCCTCCTCCAAAGCCTCAACCTTTACCGTCAATGTGGCAACATCAGTGGCTTGGCGAGACTTACTCGTGCCTCGAACCTTCTTTGGTTGGTGAGGAGGTTGAGTCTCCCTACCTCTCTCTTCTCCAATCAACACAATGTCCTCAGTAGTGCCCGACATCCTTGCCTACACAATGGCTCCCACGAACCACGCTCAAAGCTTCGAACCAAAGCTTTGATACCACGTTGTTACGGTCTTAGACAAAATCCAACCAAAACCGTGCCGGCCTTAGCTTGATCACTCCCAGAATCTTTGCTAAGTCAGCCGAACCCTCACAAGTAGGCAAAGAACACAAGAACAAAGAGAACTTTTAGAGAGAGAAACACTTAGAGAGAGAAGCTCTGGAATGCAAGTAGCTTGTATTACTCTTGGATGGTTACAAATGAGGGTGGCACTTCCTATTTATAGGCATCCACCTCCTCAATGAACTGTCATGATCAAATACATCCGATGGTGGAGATTGATTCTTCAAAACCTTCTCCCAAAATATCTAGATATTTACATCTTTCATGAGAGTTCTAGAGAATTCTATACAATGCTATATCTATGTACAAGTATCTACAATATTCTGGAGTTCTCTAGAAACCTCCTTAAGAGTGTATTGAGCAAAAAAGATCTTGTGTTCCCTACAATGCGTGACATTCTGCTAAGTATGCATCATATCCATTGCTGCACAAAAACGGAACAATTAATACCAAGTCATTATTATGTTTAGAACATTAAACTATATTTTTATCATTCAATCAAACACTATAAACATGGTATAACCCCAAGCATTGAATGGTTGAATCTTGCATTGATGTGTCAATTAGGAAAAAGGAAGTCATTAGATGATTTTTAAAAAAAAAAATTAGTGTAATAAATTCTCTAGGCCTTATCAGTACATCGATATAGCGATAACTTGAAAGCAGAAACTAAGAATTAGAAAGCCAAGGGAGGAAATGGGAGCTTGATCTGCTTACACTACAGAGGGGAAAATAAAACTGTCAACTATAGAAGGAGTAACGAAAAGAGGAATGAAGCTCTAGTTGAAAGTCCAGGACTAAAAAAATATGGAGAACAGAGCGCTGATTGTTCATTACCATCTTCTGATTCTTCTTCGTCACCTCCATCGTTATCGTCCACTGTGATAGCGCGTTGTTTCATTTTCCCTTTCTGCGTATAACTCTCTACACAATATAAACCCAAAGAAATGATTAAAACCTTGAAAAATGCACACCGATTCAAAATACACATGAACAAAGATGGTTCAATGCAAAAAGTTTACCTCGTTCTTTGGCGGAAAGCGATTTTACTCTTCTTCGCATGGCAAATTCTGCTAGTAGATTCATTCTAGCCCTGGGGTGAGTCATTTTGGTAATGAAAACCTTTTGTTTCCTCTTATCCTTTCCCATGACAACACGGAGCCCTATGCATGGATGAGACATTGCAGACTTGACTTGGGGAAAACATCTTTCAACCGTGACTTTCGGCGCACAAGAATATGGTGGAGTTTTGAATTTTGAAATGCAAATCTGACCACTTTTTTTTTAAGCTTAGCATGAAGCCGGATATTAATTTTTGTAAGAGATGGCTTAGACGGCTTATGAACAGTGTTATGTGAGGAGAGCTTATGATAAGCCATAGCTTGAAGGATGCGTTTATATATATATATTGATAATTGAATGAAAACGTACATTCGGCTTCTTTGAGTTTGTCAAAAGATTGACACTGAGCTGATATTTCGTTTCATATAATAATATATTTTTATCTCTCGGTCAAGTCTGTCGACATTTTCTCCTATGCCTACTTGGATACGTTATTCTTAATTCTTGTTTATGTACTATTAATAATATTTAGATAAATTAGAAAAAATAATTAAAAATGCAACCAACCCCTTGCGGTATTTTGTGTAGTCTTAATAATTAAAAATAATTCTTCTTGTAATCTTAATTATTGTGTCATTGTATTTCAATTATTCTAGTTCATTTTTTAAAGGAAATTGTAGTTATTAATATTCCTTGTATCTTAATTATAATATTTGAATATTTAACCTAGTTAGCGAAATATCTTATCAATGTGTTTTAAGCATGGATACAGTGAAGAGATTTTCCAAATGGAAAATATGACAGATTATATTTTTTAAAAAATTTAAAAAAATGTTTATGTATGAAATTTGGAAAGGTATATTTTTTGAGGGGTTAAGTCACAATTTTGCCCTGGAGGTTTTTGTGGGTTCTATTTTGCCTCGGAAGTTTTGTTGGAGTAATTTTGCCCCTCTGTTAAAAACCCTAACCATTAGGGTTGTCAATGGAGGGGCAAAATTGCTCTAAACAAAAACTTCCGAGGCAAAATTGAACCAACGAAAACTTCCGGGACAAAATTGCTACTTAACCCAAGAAAATGTTAAAACTGATATTTATGATATCACATGTTTTTAATTCTTATTTATATAATGTCTAGGGGTGGAAACAGGTCAAGCCAACCTAGTCTTCACCCTTAACTGTTCGGCAATAAAGTGGCATGAGCCTAGCCTGTGGCCTATTTGAGGCCATTTTTCCAGCCTGTGCCCTGTTAAGAATGCCTATATTTTTAAAAATTTTATAATTAGACTAACAGGCCACAGGCCTCACTGAAAAACAGGCCAAAATTAGGCCTACTTTAAAGAGGCCAAATTACATAAATCAGCGAAGGCAGAGATAAAAAAGGGTTGCATTTTCATTAATGAGTCATTATTGCAAAATTAAATATTAAATATAAAAAAAGATTTAAGTAGTATTTTTGCCCCGGAAGTATACGACCAGGAGTAATTTTGCCCTGGAAGTTTTTTTTTTTGGTTCAATTTTGCCTTTGAAGTTTTTGCTTGGAGCAATTTTACCTCTCTGTTAACAACCTAATGGTCAACTAACAGTCATAACGGTTGACCATTAGGGTTGTTAACAGAGGGGCAAAAGTGCTCCAAGCAAAAACTTTCAGGGCAAAATTGAACCCCAAAAAATTTTCAAAGCAAAATTGCTATTTAACCCATTTTTTGAGATATCATTTGCAAATCTTTATGTATTTGATACAATATATCTATAACTTAAAAGAAGAAATTTTCATTGCTTTTGATAAATTAGCCCCAGACATGTTTATAAAAGTTTTTAAGAAAACTGAATACAGAACACTGGTTACTAACAACAATATTGTTAGTCCTTGGTGCACCATGGTTAACCTTGAGCTTGCTTGTTATTCGTGAGTTTTATACCTGCGCTTGTTTCGTAGCCTCATGATGTGCTTGTTGATATGTAAAGATAATAATATGCATTTAGGGACCTAATTGTAAGATAGACCTAGGGACCTAAGTGTAAACTAGATAAGTAGTAGGGTAATTAGTCATTAACTCATTCGTTAGGATTTGAGGGAGGCTATAGTGTTATAAATAGCCTACTCTCCATTTGTAACAAGGAGATCAGATTTGTTATGGCATTGCAATAATAGAATTGAGAGAGCCTTGGAGCTCTCTTCTCTATCTTCTCTTCTAATCCCCTTTCTTGTGTCTTCTCTTCTAATCCCTTTCTTGTATCTCTCTATCTCTAATCTCCATTCTTGTTCTAAAACCATAACAGTGGTATCAGAGCCCTCTTTCCTTGGCTGTGTTTTCTGCTATTTCTGTTCTCATCTGTTCTGTTTTTACTCAAGAAAATAAAGATAACCAATTGTAGCCGTTAAACCAATCTGTGCGGCCTCTATCTGAAGTTGAAACACATTGGGTCATCTGAAAATCATCAAGACTGGTCTTTCTCGGCTCTGTTTCTCGTCTGGTTTTGTTTCTGTCCTATTTTTCTGTTCAAGTCTGGTTCAAGATTTCTACATTTCTGTTTCAAGAATTTCTACGTTTTGGTTCAGTCAGATTGTCTGGATCAATTTTCTGGGTTCTGGTTCAAGAATTTCTGAGTTTTGCTTCAGTCTGATTGTCTAGATCAATTTTCTTGATTCTGGTTCTGCAAATTTCATCTCTGGTTCTGTTTCTTGGTTCTATTTACGTGACTATCAAATCGGCCACATGTCCATCCTCTTCTACTCTCTTCTGCATGATTGAAACAAGGCTTCAAGAAAGGACACAAATGGCAAAGGAAAGATTTCAGACAATTGAGCAATGACTACACACAATGGATACCAGATACCAAGAGCTGCTGGAAGGTTTTAACACCGGTTTGGCTAGAGTTAATACTGGAATGGCAAATTTGCAGCAAGAAATGCAAGAATTTCGTGTAGCTGGACAGCATGGTCCAAGAAACCACGATTACCACCAAGAAAGATATCAAGACCGTCGGCAAGGACAACCACAATACCGTAAGCCAACTCAATTTACAAAGATGGAATTTCCTAAATACGCTGGTGATGATATTTTGACTTGGCTGCTCAAGTGTGAGCGTTTCTTTGAGTTAGATGACACACCAGAAGAAATAAGGTAAAAATGGCTTCTCTTAACCTTGATGACAAGACTTTTCAATGGCATCGTGCACTTGAACGAAGACTCCGCAACCGACTGCCTCCGTGGGATGAATATGCAGTCCTTTTGCAAGATAATTTTGGTCCAGCATTCGAAAATCCCATGAGTGATCTCACCCATTTGAGGCAAACGGGATCTTTGATTAATTACAATGCTGAATTTGATTTTATTGCTGCCAAACTAGATATTGCTGAAGATTACTTGGTCGATGCATATGTTTCGACGCTTAAACCAGAATTGGCTGGTCCGGTTCAGATGTTTAAGCCTAGAACACTAACCGAGGCAAGACAATTGGCAAGAATGCAGGAGCTAATCGTGGACGGTTTAAATAAAAAGGTATCAACTGAAAAACCAAAGAAGAGTGGAGCAAATCCAACCTCTTGGTCTTCATTGACACGTTCAGGAACTCTCCCTCCCAATACATATTGTTCGGCGTTGCTGACTAATAAACCTCCACCTGTCGAAAAATCTGTCAGTTATGCATCCAAAACACTGTCGTTAGTACCTAAAACTTCAACCAAGACGTTCAAACCTCTTACCCTTGAAGAAGAATTGGAACACAGAGTGAAAAACCTGTGTTTCAACTGTCATGCTCCTTTTTCCCGTGATCATAAGTGTCCTCAACGAGAAAAATCCCAGTTACACTACATTAGCCCAAATCTGATTGAAGATGCAAGCCACAATGCATGGCTGAACCAAAAATTGAAATAGGGGATGAATTTGCCCCTCTCATTTCTCTTCATGCTATTAATGGAGTGAATACAAATTCTTTAAAAGTGGTTCCTTCCTCCAAATTGGAGTTTAATCAGCATATTGAGTCACAAATATATCTAGTTCAGATGCTGCAACCATTACCAAAAGGGTGTAGTACTGATTTGGCCGAAAACCCAACAATTCCAGATCTACCCATTGAAATTCAGAAATCACTTGGTAGGTTTGGGAAATTATTTGATGAGCCTAATAGACCTATGATTTTGTATCACAAGTGGGTTTTTCACCTGCAATTTTCTCCTACCCAAAGTCTGGTATTAGTTTGGTTCAGGGGCAAGTTAATTGCAATGCTTTATGGGGGGACCTGTTCTCTTAGTAGAAAGAGAATGCTGAAGGTGTAGCAGAGGTCAAGTCACATAATTCAAGATTGTTAGCTGAATATTTTTCAGAAATTAGAAGCTTATAGAGCTTATGTTTTCAGTTTGGGTTCCTTCTATTAGATTGGTTTTCTTTAGGTACAGATTTGTGTTTTGTATTCAATTATCCTTGAGGGCAGGATGTTTTGGGGGAGGGGTATTGATATGTAAAGATAATAATATACATTTAGGGACCTAATTGTAAGATAGACCTAGGGACCTAAGTGTAAACTAGATAAGTAGTAGGGTAATTAGTCATTAACCCATTCGTTAGGATTTGAGGGAGGCTATAGTGTTATAAATAGTCTACTCTCCATTTGTAACAAGGAGATCAGATTTGTTATGGCATTGCAATAATAGAATTGAGAGAGCCTTGGAGCTCTCTTCTCTTCTAATCCCCTTTCTTGTGTCTTCTCTTCTAATCCCTTTCTTGTGTCTCTCTATCTCTAATCTCCATTCTTGTTCTAAAATCATAACACTTGTTTCGTGGCTTCGAGCTGCGCTTGGCTACTTACCCTTGTGAGCTGTGTGTCCACGCTTGTTTTCGTAGCCTCTATGCCGCACTTGGTTATTTTCACTTGTGGATTGTGTGTCCATGCTTGTTACTCCATTATGTTGAGATCCTACGAAAAGATGAGGTTTGAGAATTATGTTTTAAATTAATTTTGTTAAATTAAAGGTTTTACTACGTATTTGGATTTATTTGATTAACGATATTTTATATAGCTTCACTTATGTTTATGATCGCCATGCTGTTATTATTCAAAGTTAAATATGTTTAAATTACTCTCATTAGTATTTCATTAAATTTTACAAATGGGACATTATTCCACCGAATTTTTTTTGACTTTAGATGGCATTGTAAACCTTGCACCTTCAGCTGAACAGTGAAGACTATCATTGTTGATCAAGCTTGTCAATATATTTTGGAACAATTGCTAGTGGATGTAAAGGTGAGCTTTCATTCATATATTATCATCTGTAGCTTAGATGCTTCACGTAGTCTATAGATATGATCCTTATCTTCTCTTGTAAATTTAAATATATGTACATATAATTGTCATAGTGGAGCATAAGCCCCAAATGTTATTATGATAATATTCGTATATAAGTTTAAGGCTTAAAGAATGTGACTGACCACCCCTTAGTTTTCAGGGTTTGACAAAAAGTCATTAGTTAGAGGGCTTTAATTTGATTAAAAATTAGGAAGCTATATGCTTTGGTAGAAATACTAAGTGAAAAAGCTGATCATTACGAGGACTTTAAATTAAATAAAACATGTCAGGTAAACTCTGTCGAAGGTGCTTGTAACACGGCAAGAGAAAGTAATACTTTTGTGTTGTGCATGTTAAACACGCATAGGCTCCCGTTATTAAAAGTAAGTAATTTATTTCATGTAAAGATTTTCAAAAAAGACAGCGACGAGTACGACTAAGATAAGAGTAAGACCCCACAGTAGTAGGAATGAAAACAAGAAAGCTGAATTTATAATTGCTCTGCAATCATCTTGGACTGAAAGATTAAGTGGTAAACACTAAACAAATATTAGTATTTACATTTAAAAAAAAAAAAGAAAGCTAAGCGAAGCGAAGTTTGCGAGAGAAAAAATATTAAAAAAAAGAGGCTAAGTAGGTCAATCCAAAATTTTTAAAAACAAGTTTTTACTTAAAAGCAGAAAGAGAATAAAAAATAGAAAAACGTAAAATCATAATTCAAAACGTGGATTTTACCTGCATATATATATATATATATATATATATATATATATATATATATATATATATATATAATTCCTCTATACTCACTTCTATTTCACCAGTAAGCATCTTGAAATTAAAGCTAAAGGTAAAGTAATAATCAACTTTTCAGCTATACATATTAGACATTTAATAGGTAAAAACACGTTTTTAACCCCCTTATCCTGCCCCCAACAATATTTTTTCACTAATGTTTTTTTCATTAAGAAAACAAGGGTTAAGGAACGAAAATATACACGAGCTTTTACCCAGGAGCGCCCAGCACCACGAGCTTTTTTCTGGAGTAAAAGTACACACATGGTTACCTTTTGGGAGGAAAAATACCATGGGCAGTTAGTTGACCGTCAACTTGGATAGAACACTGACGTGGCGCTGATTTGGACGCTGACGTGGAATAAAAAAATTAAAAGAAAAAAGAAAAAAATTCAAAAAATTAGGGAAAAAAATTCAAAAAATTAGGAAAACTTTAAAATAATTAGAAAAAAAATTCAAAAATTAGGAAAAATTCAAAAATTAGGAAAAAAAATTAAAATAATTAGAAAACAAAATTAAAAAAATTAGAAAATAATTCAAAATAATTAAAATAATTTTAAAAAAAATTAAGATACCCCGCCAGTGGGCCCCACCACCGGCCACCCTACCGCCGGCCACCGACGGTCAATTGCCGATGGCCACCACCAGACGGCAACGGTCGGTTGCCGATTGCCGCCACCTCGGTGGTGGTGGTCGGTTGCCGATTAAGATAATCTTCTTGTCAATTCCCTCTATAGAGTTAAATCTAATCTGATGTGTGAAGTCTGACTAATTAGAAAAAAGTATTCTAGTTTTTTTATTTTTTATTTTTTGATAAATCGGCCTATGGTAGGGTGACCAGTGGTAGGGCCCACTGGCGGGGGGTATTTTAATTTTTTTTCTAATTATTTTAATTGTTTCCTAATTTTTTTGAATTTTTTCCTAATTTTTTTAATTTTTTCTAATTATTTTAATTGTTTCCTAATTTTTTTGAATTTTTTCCTAATTTTTTTAATTTTTCCTAATTATTTTAATTTTTTCCTAATTTTTTGAATTTTTCTAGTTTTTTTAATTTTTTTTATTTCACGTCAGCGTCCAAATCAACTTATCAGTCCAAATTAGCGCCATATTAGCGTTCTATCCAAGTTGACGGTTAACTAACCGCCCGTGGTATTTTTGCTCCCAAAACGTAACCACTGTGTACTTTTGCTCCAGAAAAAGGTTCGTGGTATTGGATGCTCCTAAAGGAAAAGCTCGTGTGTATTTTCGTTTCTTAACCCAAAAAACAAAGGAGAGAAATTAAAATATTTCATAAATTTGGATTTGGATTTGAAATCCGCTTGGTGCAGCTGGTGTTAGGCATGGAAATAAGCCAGGTCAGACCAGGCTTTGGCTAAATAGGCCTGAGTCTGTAATGGAGTTAAGAGGCCTGAGCCTGAATGCAGACTTTTCTTTAGGCTCAGGCCTGAGCCTTCATAAGGCCTGGTCAGGCCTAAAGCTTTTTTAAAGGCCTACCTACATTGTAGGCCTTTAAAAAGGCCTCATATTACAGGCCTTGAAGGCCATAAGTAGGCTTCATATACTTTGAGCCTATTAAAATCTATATAAATATAAGAATGAAAAAATAAATATTTTATTATTATATGAAATAAATATAAATATATATATTTAATATGTAAACAGGCCAGGCCTGAAGGCTTATAGGCCAAACCTTAACAAAATAGGTCTGGCCTATTTACACATATAGACCCTTAAATAGGCATTGGCCTAGCCTTTTTAACAAACTGGTCAGACCTGATCAGACCCTAAATAGGCCAGACTGTAAGCCGTCTGATAGGTGTCTACCCTATTTCCACCCCTAGCCGGAGTGTATAGGGAATTGGGATTCAAAACGGTGGCCCCCACACATTACATCCATTTCTTTCCTTTCGTACTGACGTGCTGAATTTATTGCCTAGCAATTGCTAGGTGCAGCTGGCCTCAGTAATTGATTATTTAATTTCCATGTCGGTTGCTCTCGAAATTGGCATGTAAATTCTTTTTTTATTAATAAAAAAAATTGAAATATCTCTCAGACACAAATTGAGAATTTTTGTTGGCTATTTAAGTCAGACTACTAACAGAGCAAAAGTGTGCTTCTCCATACAAAGACCTCTCGAATTATCAGCAAGCCTACTGTTTCTCAACCATGTTCCTTCACTTATTTGTTTTCTTTATTCTCATATTTCAATGCTGGAAATCTGCTTCATCGCTGAGCAACGAAACTGATCGTTTGTCTTTAATCAAATTCAAGGAATCAATATCCAATGATCCATATCGGATCATGGATTCTTGGAATTCATCCACACACTTATGCAATTGGCGTGGAATCTCTTGCGGTCACAAGAATCACAGAGTTACACGATTGGAATTGGTTGGATATCAATTATCAGGTACTATATCCCATTCCATTGGTCTTGACCACAATAATTTCCACGGAGAAATCCCACAAGACTTGGGTCGTTTGTTTCGACTACAGAAGCTTGGTATCCAAAATAATACATTGACCGGAGAATTTCCAGTTAATGTCACAAGTTGCTCTAACCTCAAGATCTTAGCATTTGCAGGGAATCATCTCATTAGCAAAATACCAATGGAGATTGGCTCTCTCCATAAGCTTGAAGGTTTGTATCTGACTCGAAACAATTTCACCAGACAAATCCCAACTTCCTTGTGGAATCTTACTTCTCTCAGTATTCTTTCTTTGGATTCTAATAACTTGGAAGGGAGTATACCTAAAGAAATAGGCCAGTTGAAAAATTTGACAGCATTTCTTGTAGGTGTCAACAAGCTTTCAGGTACAATACCTTTTGATCTTTACAATTTGTCATCTCTCTCTACCATATCACTTGATACAAATCATTTCAATGGCCCTCTCCCCACCAATATGTTATCCAACCTCCCTAATCTCCAAGTCTATGAAATTGGAGATAATCAATTCTCAGGTCGCATCCTAACATCCATTGCAAACGCAACTAAGCTTGTAATGATCTCTATGGGAGAAAATAACTTTGTAGGGAAAATTCCAAATCTTGGAAAATTGTATGACCTCTCATTTCTAGAGTTCAGTCAAAATAGTCTGGGAAGTAATTCTTCAAAAGACTGGAACTTTCTAAATTCTTTGAGAAACTGCAGTAACTTAGAAAGGCTATACTTGGACCACAATAATTTTGGGGGCCAAATGCCAGATAACATAGGCAATTTGTCAACCCAGCTCACACAACTCGACCTTTCACATAATCAAATATGTGGTAAAATTCCTGTAGCATTAGGAAACCTCATTAGCCTGACGTCGCTAGACATAGATATGAATTATTTCACTGACATCATCCCAGTTACGTTTGGGAAGTTTCATAACATGCAATACTTGTCTTTGTGGGGAAATAAACTTTCTGGAGAAATAATGCATTTCATAGGCAATCTCACTCAGTTATTTCACCTAGATTTGTCACATAACATGTTAGAAGAAAAAATTCCTGCAAGCATTGAGAATTGTGAAGGTTTACAATATCTTGATCTGTCACAAAACAATTTTAGTGGAGCCATATCAATCCAGCTGCTCACTCTTTCATCTCTAACAATATTATTAAACTTATCACATAACTCTTTTGGCGGTGATATCCCTGATGAGTTTGGAAACTTGAAAAATATAGGAAAATTGGATGTCTCTCATAATCAATTCTCCAGAAAAATTCCTCAAACCATTGGAGATTGCCAAAGCTTAGAATACCTCTTTTTACAAGGGAATTTCTTTCAAGAAACCATCCCCATATCTTTGGTTGCGTTGAAGGGTCTAAGATATTTAGACTTGTCACAGAATAACTTGTCCGAAACGATTCCAAAAGGCCTACAAGATATTGCTTATTTGGAGTACCTAAATGTTTCCTTCAACATGCTTGAAGGGGAGGTACCAAGCAAAGGTGTCTTTCACAATGCAAGTGCAATATCACTTGTGGGGAATAACAAGCTTTGTGGAGGCATATCAAAGTTGGAGCTGCCACCATGCCCTACCAAATCCAATGGACAAAGAAAACATCAAAACTTTAAGCTGGTTGTATCAATATCTTGTGTGATTGCTTTTCTTCTTCTGGTTGTCGTTGCTATTTATTATGGGAAGAAAATAAGTAAGACATCTTCTTCAAGTTCACCAACAGTTGACATGTTTTACAAAGTATCGTATCAAACCTTGCATAATGCCACAGATGGATTCTCAGTTAATAATTTGATTGGGTCAGGGAGTTTTGGCTCTGTTTATAAGGGGAGCTTTGAATCTCAAGAAATTGTTGCGATAAAGGTCATCAACCTTCAAATAAAGGCAACTCACAAGAGTTTTGTTGCTGAATGTAATGCACTAAGAAATGCAAAGCATCGAAATTTGGTACAGATTGTAACATGCTGCTCTAGCATAGATTACAAAGAAAATGAGTTTAAGGCTCTAATTTATGAGTATATGGTAAATGGAAACTTGGAGAATTGGTTGCATCCTACAACAGAAAATCCAAATCATCAAAGACTTTTGCTCCTCGATCAAATAATAAATATTCTTATGGATATTGTGTTTCCGTTGAACTATCTTCACTATGAATATGGGCAACCTTTAATTCATTGTGATTTGAAGCCAAGCAATGTCCTTCTTGATGACAACATGGTTGCTCATTTGAGTGATTTTGGATTGGCAAGACTACTCTCAACTATTTCTATTGTCTCTAATGAGCAAAGCAGCACAGTTGGTATAAAGGGTACGTTTGGCTATATTCCTCCAGGTATCATTTGATTTTTTTATTACAAGGTCTTCAAATCCATTATGCTTTCAAACTAACCTTTTTTATTTTCAGTTGTTTCATTCATCATTTATATAATAAAGGTAATTAATATGCTTACAATATTTCAGAATATGGAATGGGTTCTGAGATATCAATGCAAGGTGATATGTATAGCTTTGGGATTCTTATCTTAGAGATGTTAACCAAAAAAAGACCCACTGAAGATATATTTAATGGTGGCCACAATCTTCAAACATATGTGAAAGTTTCATTTCCAGACAAGCTTTTGGAAGTTGTCAACCCAACCATCCTTCCACAAGAATTAGAGCATATGGTGGGAGCATCAAGAGACTTATCAGAGAACATTATGCAAATCCATCCTAACGTTGAGAAATGCTTACGTTCCTTATTTAAGATCGGACTAGCATGTTCAGTGGAATTACCTCATGAAAGAATGAGTGCAGTGGATGTCATCAAGGAGCTAAATTCTATCAAAAGTTTTTTTTTTTTTCCCTTTATGGTGAGTACATCACCTAAATTCAATATTTTTTTAATATTTGAGTTCTTTTTTTTTTTTCTTGCTTGAGGTTTGAGTTGATTTTCATACATATATTTCATCAACTTGGTATTTAGGATAATCAAGAAACCATGTCTTCACATTTTATTTCTATCCAATGCTTAGCTTATATAACCGAATTTTAAAAAAAAAAAAACTAATAGAAATCATTTCTATTGGTCTCAAATTTTGTTGCTCTTTTTCTCTTATCAAAATATATTAATATTATTATTAAAAAAAATTGGTGCTTAATTGTAATTTTAATTATTATATTTTATTAATTATATATATTTAAGGATGGTTTCATCTCATTTTTAGATTTACTCGTTGCAGGTAAGGGAACCGTGTCTGAACAATTTCCATGAAAAAATCGAATTGAGATTGGGATGAACCGGACATGGTTAGCTTAGGCATATTTATTTTGCCGCCGTATGTGATATGTGCATGTTTTGTTTTTACTGATTCTCCGCATTGATGTTTTTGTAATTTATGGTTGAGAGACTTCGGGAGCAGAGCTTCCTTCTTGTTAATCATATGCTAAAAAAAATCAAGTTGACCTTTATATCTGCAAGGGTCTTAAGATTTTTTTAAAAAAAAAAAAAGACACATAAAATATCCTGAAATATTTTTTAAAAAGCACTTAGTATCATAATTAATTTGTAGATGATCCAGCATCCAAAAATATTTTTCAATAGTATATCCATTGAGCTTCTATTCTCATTTGTAAATGATGTTTTATTCCTTAATCACATATTTTCTAGCATGTTAAACCAAATGGGCTGTTAAATTATTGATTATTGGTTTATGATGAAACTTCAAAGAAATAAGAACAAATAATATCAAAAGAGATGCTCAAGCAAGGTCGTATGTTTGAATCTTATTGGTAGCAAAAAAAACATATTCAAAGATCAGTTATCTCCATTTGACGTCTTAAAATATTTGAATTCAATTAGATTATTTGATAGCTGAATGCATATTATTATACTTCTAACAATAAAAGAAAAAAAGACAAGACAAGAAGGAATACGAACAATACCAATAACATGGCTGATTTTCATTCAATCAAGAATGTAATGTCCTGCTCTGTAACTCATGCAAGTCGCTTTTTTTGTCCCAGGGTGTAGAAGCAGAAAATTTTAATTTGAAAGAAATAATTGAATTTTACATATCCCAATATCTATTTTACAAAATTACAAACACAAATGGGTTAAATGAAAGGATCCATATACAAATTCCTCATTTCCTTTTTATAAGAAACAACTATCAAAACCATGGGGTTCAAAATATTTGTCAAAAGCAATAAATGTATCAAATATGTCCTATTCTTTCTAACTATACCCTTATTTATAAAGAGATATATGAGAAATAATGAACAAAAATTTATTGTTGACAGATAATGAGTAGCATATATTTAATCAGACAAAAATGTAAAGACCAGTTTAAACTTTCACACCGGAGCAACAAAAAAAAGTTTAAAGTTTCACACAAAAAGAATTTGTTCCTTATATAAAGAACTAACTCTATGAGAAAAAATGTTCCTTATAAAAAGGACCAGAGGCAATAATTTATGGGATAAGTAAGTTTTGGCTGAGGAGCATTAGACATTTGGAAGTTTTTTTGGTAGAAAAATTGCCCCAAAAGTTAACAAATCTTAACAATCTTGTCATTCCGTCAATTGTAATACCCTAAAAAATCCTATTTAGCATAACCACTAAATGATACCTATTAAAGTAGGTGAATGTGTGGTCTCAAAGATATTATAACTTATCTAATTTAAATTAGGAAATTTCCTCCTAGAATCAAATGAACCAAGAAGACTCAAATATTCAAATTTCATTTAGGAACCATAAAATATCATAAAATAAAAATAATTACCGTATTAAGTTATGGTTTACATGGAATTAAAAAGAGCAATGAGCGATTGAAATTACAACAATGAAGACACTAAATTTAACTAAATTGAAATAGGCATAATCAAAGATGGATAATTCCAATCAAAAGCCAATGACTAATTAAGAGTTATTTAAACGAATTTCTAAGGACTATAATTAAAATGGAGTTCCTAAAATAGTATAAGATGTCATGAAAATAGGAAAGTATGTTGGCTCCAAAGTAGTAGTGTATTTATTCTACTTCTTGAATAAGTTGACGGTAGGACTTAATGGGGCAAAATCCAATTCTCTAAATTTTAATTAGGAGTCATAAAATATTGTAAAATACCATAAAAGCCCTTCAACCAATTAAATGGAATTTTCAACAATTTAAGAACAATTAAACTCACACTTAGTGATATAGTGTCATATAATTCACATATTGGCAAAATTAAGCCGTAAAGGGATAGGAAGAGGTCTAAAATAATTAGAGGACACTAAAAATAATTAGTAAAAATAAAAAATTAATCTTAATTGAATTAACATGCATAATTAATTTAATGATGAATACTTACAAGCAATTTTGCAATATTTTGGCTAAATTCAACAATAAAGCCTAACAAGGGATCCATAATTATAACAATTGGACTTAGTAGGATCATAATTGAATTGGTAATCAATAAAATCATTTCAAACTAAACCTAATTAAGCTAAATTAAATAGTAAACAAGAAGAAATTAATTTAGGGCTTTAGTCACAACATTGGATCATTTTTGGTAGCCCAAATCATTGCCCAAATCACCAATAAAGCCCAAAACAAAAATCAAACCCAAAGGACCAGAGGGGATTTCGGTTTTGGCTGGATTCAAAGAGAAGAAAATGAATTTCAACACATGTTGCAAAGTTGGTCAAAGCTTGTAAAACACAAATCACTATTCATGGCTTAAAGTGCAAGTTTGCTTGAGCTTCTTGGAGAAGGAAAAAGAAAGAGAAGAGGGGAGAGAGAGAGGGATTTCAGCTGGAGCAATTGAGTGGTGAGGATGTGAGATTTCAACTTTAACCTAGATCCAATGGTGTTTAATTGACAAGAGCAAAGTTGCATTTTATTACCAAATTGCCCAACCTTTTTCCTATAAATAGGGACCCAAGCTCTTCACTTTTCTTCACACCAAGCAATACAACACTTGCTTATTTGAGAGAGAGTTGAGAGAGAGCTGAAGGGAAGTCTTGAAGGAGTTCAAGCTCTAGGTAAGAAAAGTTCTTAGTTTTTGAGTTTTAAATTCATAGGTAGAAGTAGTTTTAATCTTTAAAATTCTAGAATAATTTTAGTTTCATGTTTTTATAGATTAAATAGCTTCATTTCGAAAATATAGTGAAGGTAGTGGTTCTGCAAAAATTCCCAGGTCAAGAACAATGTAGTAACGAAGTTCTGGCGAAAATTCGTCGGTTAGGCGATTTCTGAACTAGTAACAGAAACACTCATATTTCATGTTGAAAATGCTATTGAACAATTCTGAGAAAATTCATGATGAAAGTAGACATATAGATATTTTTAAATATGTAAAGAACATGTTGAAATGATCTCTGTACAGTGAGAAAGAAATTCACAAAGTTTAGGCTACGAAAATGCTGGAAATTCTGGACAGAGGATGAATGCGTGAAATCTGGGAATGATTTTTAAATTCTGGGCAAAGTCTGGTATTTTTACTGGAAAATAGACATCCTAAGGAGTCCGGAACATTTTACGGATCTTCGTTTCGATTTTTCTAGAATTAGTTATGAATTTTCAAAGATAGGCGAATTTCTGCCCAATAATTCCAGCGGTTTTTCAATAAATTATGAGAAAATAAAATAATGGTTTAAAATACCAAGGGTAGAATAGTCAATAGTGGCCAAAATATCTTTCAGAATATTATCTTTAAATTAATAGGACGATATTGCTCTGATAGGCTGTCCGAAAGAACGCAGATCGATCCATTACGTACCGAGACTATCGACTCAGGTACGGACGCGTACTGTAACACTAACTCTGATGCTTATTGTATGCTTATATGTGATAGATAGTCTGAAACTCTGTTTTGAAAATTGATCATACACATACAACTTGATACGGGTTATGGTTTTGATAATGCCGTTAAGTTTTCCTAGCGCTGAGGACACGATAGGCCGTCGTGGCACTGGAGATAGTGCAGACTGTAATAACATACATGTTGCAGTGGCCGTGTAATGTTATTACGTGAATATATGAATATTGTATGTGATTAAATGCTGTTTTGCCATGGATATCTGTCATACATATTTGATACATAAGCATGAGGTTAACCGTTACCTGAGGTTCAATGGTAATTGAACCTCAGCTCTTAACATAGCATCAGGGTCCGGAGGAACCAGGACCAAGGACAAGGATAAGGAGCCAGCGCAAGGACGAAGATAGAGAAATTTTTATTTCAGCGTTATCTTGTTGTACTATTTTCAAACTACTGTACCGCTGTGTAAGCAACCAAATACTACAACAGTGAAGGTTTTTATCAGATACTCGCTCTTTTGAAATTATTCCGATGCTCTACTCTGATCAAATAGTTCGAAAACGTTTTAGAAAATTGGGATGTTACATCAATCTTGATCGTTAAATTATTGCTCAAATTTATAAATTTCCATAACAAATTTACTCTTTAAAAAAACTTCTAGATACCTACGGCTTCATTAGCAAAAACTTTTGAGACAAATTGCTATGTTTTGTGAATTTTCGAGACAATTTTGCTTCAAAAAAATCTTCCAAGTGCCCATGCTCCTCAACCAAAACTTTTGGGGCAAAAATAATACTTATCCCATAATTTAATAAGTAAGTACACGCTAATTCTTGTTTTAATTTGGAATAAGAAAGAACAAGTATGGCTCAATGGAGTTAACTACAAGATTACAAAAATAACAATTCAATTAAGTTCATCAGCTTTTTCTTTGCTCGATTCATCGAATTCTAATTAATCTAATGTTCTCCTCCACAAGCTTCTGTTATATATATATTCAAATTATCTCACACACACACACATATATATATCATCGGTTATAATAATTTCCCCTCGATATTTGTATTCTAATCAATTGGATTTCGCTCTATGTCGTTGCAGTTTCAAGTATATATTTTGAGAACGTCGGTCACCCAAAAAAAAAAGACTGAAAGCATCTAATCTAATTTAAAATATACTCCGATCCACAATAGAAGTCTTAGTTGACTTTTTTTTCTTTTTTTTTTTGGAGCGATTAAAAAAACGAAATAAGTAATTAAATCATATAATATGTTATATATTATTAGACTATACATTAGTTAATAAATCAGACAAATTAGTTTGGTATAAAAATTATAAATATAAATAATTTAAAGTAATTTACTTAACTTCCTTAATCTTTCTATAAAATTCAACTAAATTTATATTAAAGGCATGAGGTAAAACTTATATATATATATATATATATATATATATATATATATATATATTTTAGGAAAGGGGTTGGAACACCCACAATCCAGATGTAAAGCGAAATTTCCCTTCTTCCTAGGTGATACTAATGTTGGGTAGGGCGAACCGTCTATTACCCTCAGGCGTTAACCTAGGTACCTAGGAGTTTGGATGTCTCCCCCAACGCCTTGCCAACTCCAAAATCGAACCCCTCCCTCCCTTTGGTAAAACTTTAAGTAGACGCTCACAGGCAAGTAAAATCCACGTATAAAGTGATAACATATATACTAGGCAATACAGTAACTGAAAAGCAAAGTATAAAAGATCCACACAACTAATTTATTGCACGACCATGAAAAACTTTAGCCAGCTTTAGCCTTTTTCTCCATATGTTGCTTCAGTTTGTCAGCAGCTTCCATCACTTCCAGCACCGAATTTACCACACGTGCACACTCACGGCGGCTTCAACCACCACTGCCACAGTTGCCACCGCTGCAGCCAGTTTCACGATCCAAGACATTATTCTTACCGCCATGTAGGTAATGAGGACAACTTGACACCTCAGAATTATGGGATGGTGATGATGAAATGCCAATTGGCACATCTGATATTTATAATAATATAGAGGCTGTTCTCAAAATCATCCAAAATGATTAAGCATGGCTCACTATATAAAGTAAGAAACTGGATCATCATCATCCACCTCAATTATACATATGATAAAATTTGTATGGCTAGATATGATCAATAGTGATTCTAAAAGAAGGAAAACAACAAAATAAAATGATTTCCTGAAAATTTGAACTATTATGTTTTTTTAAGAAGGCTAATTTGGCCGTCCAAAAAAAAGAAAAAGAAAAAAGAAGGCAATCACCCATACTGCCTTTAAATTTTATTAAAATTACATAATTTTTTCTTTTTAAAATCTACAAATGATTTTCTCAAAAAAAATATTATTTCTTTTGTAATATACCCCAAAAATTATTATTTCTCATAAATACAATATTTTGATAAATGACACCTATTTAAAATAGGTAAATATGTGGTCTCAAAATTTGAGATGTATTTATTCTATTTTCTAGGAAATCTTTCTTTAGGATTAAGGTAACCAATGATTGAATTTTCTTAGGAATCATAAAATATCATAAAATACAAATAATTACCATATTAAATTAAGGTTCATGAAGAATTAAAATGAGCAAGAAAGTGTTATGAAAGTACTTAAATAAATTAGGAGAAATCAATAAGAATTAATGAACAACTAGGTTTTCATTAAAATAAATAATTGTGCAAATCTTTATAAATAATCAAGGGATTAATTAAGCACCATTTTTCATAATATATTAAGAGACTAAATTTTCTAAATAAAGAATACCCTATAATTAACAAACTAATGCCTAAGTTCATATTTAGTTCATAAAAAGCCATAAAGAATTATCAAAACACTTGAACAATTAAGAGGCAATTTCCAAACAATTAATGGGCAATTAAAATTGCAATAAGTAGATTAAAAACATTAAATTTAATAACCAAATTAAAATAAGCATAATTAAAGATGTATAATCCTAATTAAAGGCCAATGGCTAGTGAAGGATTAAGATTAGCTTAAGTGGATTTCTAAAGGTCATAATTAAGTTAGAAACCAATCATAATTTGACAACTTCACTTAACCACTTTATTAGGGATGCTAATTAGGATTAAATATGAAGGGCTAGGATTAAACCTCAAAGCTAATCTAAGGGCTTTAGAATTTATTTCATAAAGCATAATCCATGTGAACTTAAATCCACCAATGAAGGGCTTTCTTTTGATTCCATGAGACAAATGAAACACACATAGAAGAGCAAAAGAGCAAAATGAGGGAGTGAATTTCGGTACATAAAATTGAAGAAGAGTGATTGAATTGATTAATATAAACAAAGGCACACATGTGAGAATGAATCACAAGCAAGCAATTAATTGTGAAGACTTTAGGGGAAATGGAAGAAGATAAGATGTACAAATTCATTAAGACTCTTGAATGGCTATGGAATAGGTGTAGTGTGTGTGTATGTGACACATAAGTGTGTGTGTGTGGTGTGTGTGTGTGTGTGAAGGAGAGAGAGAGTGTTGTGAGTGTAGGAGTGTTGTGAGTTTAAGAGAGAGAGAGAGAAAAGTCAAAGCAACAACCAATAGGAAAAATTGGGCATAAATCAATTTAATTAATCAATGGAACTAATTCAAGACATAAGCAAATGAGAACCTATACAAAATAAATCGTATCTTGGGATACGTTAATCATAAATCAAATATAAGGAGTTATTATTAACAAGCATAAATTAAACTTGAAATAGAGTATAACCAAAGTCATTTCCTAAATTTGTGAAAATTGTTTCCAAATGAGAAAAAGGGAAGTTGAGGTCTCTAATTAAAACTCTAAGTCCCAAGATTACAAAACCGATGAGAAAATTTGAAGACAACTTCAAGAAGACCCCTAAATATATTTTTATCTAGTGGAATGCAAAACAAAGAATAGAAGAAGGAAGAAATAAGAGTTGAAAAAGGATCTAAAAGGTCAACAACTTAGCAAGCAAGTTTGGAAAACTTAGTGAACAAGTTGTAAAACTTGTTGAGTAAGGAGTCAAAGAAAAAAGGGGAGAGAGAAGAAAGGGGGGGCACGGATTAGTGAGAAAAAGGAGAGAAGAGTGAGCTTGTTCAAGAAGCAAGGGTAAATTGGGTAAAGCACATGCAAGGGTATTGTGTGTCATTTGGCATGTGGAGCTTCTATTATAAATAGAAGGCTTTGCCTTCACAAATAATCACACCAACACAAGCCTTAAGCATCTGATATAGAGAGTAGCGAGTGAGAGTGAAGAGCTTCTTGAAGGAGTAGTAAGATTCTTGGTAAATTCTCTAATTCTAGCTTTAAGTTCTTTAAGTTTCAGTTCTTAAATTCTTAGATAGAAGTAGCTTAGATCTTAAATATTCTAGAATAATTTTATTTTCATATTTTTATGGTTAAAATTAGCTCTATTTCAAAAAAATTGATGAAGAAGGTGATAGAGCAAAATTTTTGAAGAAAAACATCAAAGTAACGAAGTTCTGGCGAAATTTCATCGGTGAAGGAATTTCTAAAGTACGTGGTGCAAATGTCGATATTTTATGTTGGAAATTATGTTGAAAAATTCTGGTAAAATTCATGGTTAAAGTAGACGCGTAGGGCTTTTCAAATATGCAAAGAAAATGTTAAAATGAGCTCTATACAGTGAGATAAAAATTTTGAAAGATTGACTGCGAATTTCTGGAAAATTTCTGGGCAGAGGCTTAAAATGTTAAAACTGGGAATGACTCAGGTGATCTGGGAAAAAGTGATTATTTTTACTTAAAAATAGACATCCTAAGGATTCCAAAGAATTTTACGGATCCTCGTTTCGATTTTTCTAGAATTAGTTATGATTTTCCAAAGTTAGACAAAAATCTGTCCAAAATTATGGACCAGCGTTTTTGAAGAATTAAGGGTGATAAGCTGAGAAATAATCCTACCAAGGGTAAAAAAAGTCATTAATGACTAGGATATTTTCTAGAATATTATTTGTGAATTAATAAATGTAATATTACCATTATAGGATAACCGTGGCCACCGTCCGACCAGCAACGTACCGATATCATCGATTAAGTTATGGACGCGTACTGTAACACTAACTCTGATGCTTATGGTATACTTATATGTGATAGATAGTCTGAGACTCTGTTTTTAAAAAGTTGTGTATACACATACAGCTATACACGGGTTATAGTCTTGATAATGCCGTTGAGTTTTCCTAGCGCTGAGGACACGGATGTAACCGTGGCACTGGTGAATAGTGTAGACTGGGGATAACGGACATATTGCAGTGGCTGTATACCGTTATCCAAACGAATCTGTTATGAGTTTTTATATTGATTGTTCCTGTAATGTCATGAATATTTGTCATACATATCTTGTTTACATAAGCATGAGGTTAACCGTTACCTGAGGTTCAATGGATATTGAACCTCAGCTCTTACCATAGCTTCAGGTTCAGGGAACCAAGGATCGAAGACAAGAGTAAGCAGAGTAAGCAGCACGCGTAGAGACCCGACTGAAGAACCTATTTGTAGACTTGTACCATTGTAACATTACTCAGATAAATATACTGTACATTATGAACAGACAGATACGCCACAGTCCATGGTATATCAATTACTCACTCTTTCACTTGCTCCGATGCTCTACTCTGATGAAGAAAAAAAATTATTTCGCTTTTGAAAATTGGGGTGTTACATCTTTTATTTAACCAATAATTTTAACTAAAATATATTTTCACATATTTAAATATAAATATTAAACAATATATTGCCGCAAAAAACTTAATTTAAATTGACTTAAAAATCAAATTTTTAATGATTATGATAAAAAGTGCATCGTTACATAATTTTAGTCAAAATCTAAATATATATAGTTTAATAAAATAAATATCATATTAAGTGGAGGAGTGGCGAGCTCCATAAAGTCGAGAGAGAAAATTAAAAAACAACATAAAATAAAATAATAATAATAATAATAATAATAATAATAATAAATAATAAATAATAATAATATTTTATAATAAAAAAAAAAAGAAGAGAGAGAGCAGAAAAAGCAGTAAACGCAATCAAATATAAAACAACTAAATAAACAAGATAGAAAAGAGATAAATCGAAATAACAAAGCTGAAGGAGAATCTACAGAGCATTTTTTAGCAACAACTTCTACACCTGAAATGAGGATCGCATCCAAATTGATGGGCAAGACTCATCCACTGAAGCTTTAGTAATACCCATGGCTGCTAAATTTGCTTTCCTGGAAATCCACACACAAGAATGATTCCTAATCAAATTCTTTGAGATGAAGCGGTTCTCAAAGAGAGAATCACATCTTTAGTCTGATAATAAACAATGTTGATTTGCACTTCAAGCAAACACTTGTCTATCCAACTTGAAATTAATTTAAAATCCCCAGGTGACAATCTAAGAGCCTACAAATGGAATCCTAAACAAATAGACCAGTCTTGTTCCCAATAATCAGAACACAGGCACAACAAAAGGTGTTTTTTCTAACAACAATTTCACTATGCTTAAATTCAATTAAACCTCACCAGAGCATAGATTAGAGCTAGGAATATAAGTTGGCCTGCACCAACCCACAGGCCATGCAATGTAGGCCTGTGCAGCCCAAACTTTCGCGAGCTAGCAAATTTCCAACCCTAACCTACAGGTGCGGGTTGGCAAGCTTGCTCATGTTTTTAAAATATTTTTTTATGTTTTCTTATGAAGCCGAAACTCCAAGACACATACATATGAGTCATCAACTTTGTATTCCTAGCATCAATCATTTTACTTATAAAAATTCAAAAACATAATCCATAATTCAAGAGATAAAGTCATCAAATTTGTTATAATTTGCTGACCAAAAACATCAAATCATCATTGAGCAATCAAAATATAATAATTTAGTTTAAAGAAAAAGGAAGGAGGTTGAGATTTTTTTTTCTTTTTGGGTTTAGAAGGTACCAAGTGGGAGTGTGTGAATTAAGGATTTTGTAAAAGTATCATTTTTCATAAAACAAAAAATGTGCAAGCCAACCTGCCATTTAGCGGGTTCGGCTGTTTGACCCGCACTTTTGTGGGTTGGAAAATTCTCAACTCTAAACGTACAAAAACCCATGGACTATGAGCAGTGGCGGACCTAGGATGTAATATTTGTGGGTGCACAATTAATAGTGCGATTCGGGGGAGTTTTTTTTTAAAATGAGGATAAAAGGCAACCCACACCTTCGTAAAATTTAGGATCAGAAATTGGGTTCAATTGAAAAGTATTTTCGAAGAAATCAATTTAAATAGAACAATATACTCTAATCTCATGGCATACAGATACTCAGATGTTATACAATCAAATTCCAGAGCAACATGCAAGCAAAAATTATTATGATTTCTCATATGTGATAAGATATTAAAAATAGGTAAGAAAGTTGTCCATGCATGAGTTTAAACACAGGATCTGCTATGGAACTAGTGAAATTACCACCACACCACTTAGACAACTTATTACAAAGTCCCTTTAAAAAAAATATATATTTCCTTCAAATTTATGGGTGCACTTGCACCCACAAAAACATATATGGGTCCGCCACTGACTATGAGTTAAGCCCGTGTTACCGGCTCTATAGCATAGATCCTCCCATATCTTCCATACTAACCAAGCCACCAATACTTTCAACTCATTTACACAAATCCCATGGCTCAACAGATTAAACCATCGCCATTTTGAACCAAAATAGCATCCTTGAAGTTCAATCCTAAAGCAACGTCTGAAGAAAGGCTGTAAAAAATTAAAAAATCCATTAGCCTTGGATCCCATATAACTAATTAATTAAAGTAACCTCACTGTATGTTGATAACACCCGCCTTTTTCTCGTTTCCATTTTATCAGTCTTCTTCGCAGCCCCCACAACACGACCATGTGTGAATCAGTGAATGTGACTCTTCCCTTGCTTCCTTCTTCCTTCTTCTCCTTTCTCTCTCTGTTTCTATAAAAATCACTCAAATCTCTCTCCTTTTAGCTACATGTAGTACCCTCTTAAAAACAACGCTTAACACGCTTTTAGTGTCACACTATTCATGCTCTGCTTCTGTTTTGGCGTTTGTTTCTTCTCTCTCTCTCTGATTACTTGGAAATGATTAAAATATATATATATATATATATATATATATATATATATATATATTTACGGAGTAATTCACTCCATTAATTCACAGTCACATCATTATTTGTTACAACAAACATAAATCATTAGTAAAACTCATCTTATATACTTACATCATAAATCGTAAAAACACTTCTAAAGACCTAAAAACAAACAGGTTAGCCTATTTATATCATGCTGAGAACTAACTTTTTTTTTTCACCAGCAACCGTGGAGTTTCTACCCTATTTTTTCTGCTTTTTCTCCCTTAATTATAAAAATTATGAATGCATTTGATACTCAGTCTTCTTTTTAAGAGGAATTTAAATAATATCTTTAACCAAAAAGAAAAAGGAATGTGAACAATACCAATAACAAGGCTAATGTTCGTTTATTCATTCATTCAAAGTGTTCGGTATAAAATGATGAACCATCAAGAATGTAATCTCTTGCTCTTAACTTGAGCAAGTTGCTTCTTTTGTTTTGTTTTTTTTTTTTTTTTTGGTGTACATAACTTACATAAGTTGCTTTTAATCACAAAAAGGAAATCAGAACTAATCCAACAAAAAATTCCACTCCCTGATACTCCTTTCATCCCAAATTTTTCTAAGCTGAACCAGGTGTGACCATTGCCCAAAGGAAAGTTAGTGAAAACAAGGTCCAAGATCAATAATAATCCTAGTCCAAATGGAAGCAGCTAATAATCATATCCTGTACAATCTCAAAAAGGACCTCTCTCTGGAGCAAGTGACCATATTTTAGGATTGAGCAAAACCGATATTCGCCTTCCCTGTATTCTTCTCAGCTAATTCTCCTTGGCCTGAAACATGAAAAACGTTCATGAGAAACTCAACTCATCCCCTAAAGTCACTGACATGATTCTAAAACATTTATTATTATGATTAGGGTTAATATTATTATTTCCTCATAGTTTGATTGAATTTTAGTTTTAGTATTTGTAATTTCAAATCATTGGTATTGGTCATTACACATAACGACTTGGTTTGAGTTTAAATATAAGGGTCAAAACCAAAATTCAATAAAAGTACAGCAACCATTTATAAACTTGAGCCAATTTTTTATGAAACTATAGGGACAAAAACCAAAGATTTAAAACTACAAAAACTAAAACCAAAACCAAAATTCAATCAAACTATGAGGACCAACAACGGTATTAACCCCTTATGATTAAGTAGTTTCGTATGGTATCAACGCTTTTATAACCAAGAAGTCATGAATTTGATCCCCATAAGCTTACCCTCAACAAAAATTACGAAATTATATTTTCCCAGTGACTTAAATAAATAAAGTTTAAAATACTGTGACTTGACAGAGTTTGAAAGAATTCATTACCCTCCTAATCATCATATGTTCTTTGAAGAGTGGAGTTGGTGAAAATACTTCCGACTCTTTTGTTGGGAACGCCAGTAGCAAGCAAGTGCTCCAAAACCACAGCTAGCAATAGCAATTGCCAATGCAGCTCCCAAAGGCACCACAAGTGCACTACTTGATGCTGTTAAATCTTCAACGGCTCCTTCTGTTCCATCATTTCCAGCTATGCCCTTGTTTTTATACAGAGATGCAAGCTTTTCTCCATAGTATTGAGTCAAAAACTTGTAGACCTCATCCTTGTTCCATTCAATTCTGTTGGTCCTCCGGCTACAAGTAGGACACAGCTTCTTTGGAGGCCATGCCATCTTTGGAAACTTGGGATCACCAGTTCCCAGAGATGCTTCTTCCTTCATCAGCCTTTCATTGACCACATTATGGGCACTCCACAACCAGAGAGCAAAGTCACGAGCTTTGTTGATCGGACTAGACACGCTGAAAATTAACATTATTCAAGATAAAAGAAAATTTATGAGTTTAAATGATGACACTAAAATGTAGTCTCGATTCAATGTTACCTCAAACACATCTTGTAAAAATGCTGCCGACATTCCTCACAGATGAAAAAGTTGTGAACAAAATCACATGTCGCGTTAAATGTAAACTGACTTTCTCCATCATCGATTCTCACTGAGAGTGAATGCAAGAGAACCCATAAACCGCAGCTGAGATAGAGGAAACAACAATGATAAGACAAGGCACCCTGTTCAAAGATGCTCTGATATACTTCGTCATGCTATGCAGAGTCCAAGACTAAAGAGAGGGGTGAAGCCACTCAATACATATTATTTTGAAACACACATAATAGTATCATCATCAGCATAAATATGAACATAGAAGGCAAATCAGTACCTAAAGCCCCTGGTATCATTCTTGCTACCGCGACAGAACATCTACAGAAGAACAATGGAAGTAAACCAAAGTTATCAGGAATGTTCTCAGTCTAAATACAAAATCAAAGTTCAATTTATAAGCACAAAATCATCAAAAAATGAAAATGACTGATGGAAAGAGGAAAGCCATAGCAAAAATAAAAATTGACTAAATAAGATCCAAGGGCCTCCAGATGGTAATTTGGGAAGTCCAGCAGTTTTAAGAAAAACAAGAGCAGCAATTTCACATATCGGACAGCATAAGATTAAAGAATATGATAGTACTGGTTTAGCATATAACTAGGCTAGATGTTTTGAAAAGTATCCAAGGCAAGCAAGACTTGTACAGGAATACCATATGTTGAAAAAATAATAGTAGGCGAGTAAAACCCATTATCACTGGAAATATGTCAACCAAAGCGCATGGATCCCACTTATCCTTAAAGCAAACCAGTGAGTTCCATGTATTGGAGTATAAATAGCTCAGAAATAGCGGGACTTGTTGGAGTTTTTATACTATCAATAGATATAGATAAATAGATACTTCAACACAGGTAACTGGATCCCTCTTGGTATCAATAACCAATAGCAGTCTACCCATAGGCATATATTTTAACACATAAGTATGCCACTGACGCAGAGTTCAAACATAAAATAAGTAAAACAATAACTCATCTCAAATAATTTAACTAAAAAAATCATAATAATCAAGGTAATCTCTTAAGACTGATAATAAGCATATTCATGGGCAAACCTTAAGAAGGAATGCAAATATCAAAGGAATCTCAAATATAAAATCTCAGTAATATGGTAACATCAGATAACACAAACTTAAGTTCAGACACCTTTACTGATAATAACACTCTCCTGAATAAATAGTATGATAATTAGTCTCAACTATCCCAATAATCCAATTACAAACCTTAAATTTGGTTATTGATAGAGTACAAAAGCACAGTGCGGCCCATGTAACCAACCCCACCTAGTGGGATAAGGCTTGTTATTGCTGTATTATCCAATTACAAACCCTCCATCCCAAATGATAATTACATGATATACTAAGCTTATAACTAATTTTCTTTTCTCATCCAACCCTGGCTAATAAGTTATACGTCTAAAGATCAGATTTATTAAAATGAATATGACAACAGTAGGCAACACAAAACGTAAATAAAACATACCAGCTTATTTCACCCAAAATCAAAAATACACCCTCACGGCGCCACACAATTTTTTTTTTAATAAATAAAATTAAAAAAAAAAAAAAACAACAACAACAACAACCACCAATACTTCACCAGTGAACAGAACACGAGAAATTATTAATCCTACCCAGTACCCACGAGGTACATCTTTTCCACAAATCTGATAGTTCCTTGCCACAACATTTCCATTGTCATCTCCCTGACTATGAGCTGACTGCAAATCTGCTGGGTACAAGTCATCAAAGCTCACAAGTGATTCGGCAGCACCCTTCCGACATCTGAAATAAGTGATTCAGAATAGACGAAAAGAAATTTATACTAAAAAAGGAGATGCAGAGGATGATAAAAGGTGGTTCGTCATACCTCCTAGAAGGATGATGAGTCACCAAAAGCTGAAGAAATTTTATGAGTGAAGCACGAGTTTCAGTCTTTATCATCTGCAAACCAGAGAGTATTTGCTCTACCGTAGAAAAACAAAACAGATAACCAATTAAGGAGAAAGTCATGGGAAAACATCACCTTGTGCTCTGAGATGATATCAAAAGCAATGGCAGTTGCCTCTTCAACATCATAGACAGCTCTTGCAATCTTTCATCATATATAGCATACATGTAAATATTTTTAAAAAAAATACAAAGGAAATTAAAATTAAACTAAATCCAGTCAAGTTTATGTCTAAATTGTCAATGGACCTGTTCGGGGTCTGACACATTTGATGAAAGATTCTCATTTTCAAATTTCTGATCATCCAAGCCAAATGAACTGCAACATTAAGAAAAACGTTAAAAGTTATACACAAGAAAATTAGTATAAATCAATTTCACATCTTTTTTAGAAAAATATATTACACTAAATGTATGTCCCATCAGATGCACTAAGAAATGTTCCCACAAACTTCTAGACTCTTGAACTAATTTATTTTAATTTTATACTCCATCACGGGCTTCGAATTCTTTATGACTAATTTTTATCCTATTGCCCATGTCATTGCAGACTCTACAACTACAACAACAAAGCCCTAATTCCACTAGGTGAAGTTAGCTACATGAATCAAACGACGCCATTGAGCTTTGTGGTCAAAAACCAAATCTCGGGATAAATTGTTAATTATGTCATTGCATACCCTAATTAATAAATTTAAAAAAAAAATTGAAGCCTCTCTGGTGCATTCTAAATTATTTAATGGCTTAAGAGGCCCTAAATCTTTCTAGTAGCTACATTTTGCTAAAAATTTACTATAAACAGCTGTTAATTGACACCAACTAGATGGCTTTTCCAATATGTTGATATGCACAGCCAACACTTGATTCTTATGTGGTGGTCCTTTCTAGTCAAATAGGCTTCTCGCCACACTCAAGAGTTTTTATAGGAAATGAGAAAATCTTTGAATAGTTTTTAGTTTAAAACTCTGGTAGGCAACAGATTTACATTAACAACAATGCTTGTATACCTCATACCTGCCCATTTGCTTGTTGATCCAATTAAGCAGCCTATCAGCTGTGCGCCCATCATCAATCATCCATATATCAGCTTTGTCTTGTTTAGGTTCCCAACTACCAGCAAAAAATTTAGAAGGAGGACCCCAAAGAAGCATAGGATAATGACCAACAGAAAACTTATCACAGAGTTTAGTATTTATCTGTGCTGCCAAAGAAGTGAAAAGAAGGACAAATCACCAAGGCATGTTTTGCCACTATATAACATTAAGTTTCAGATGTTCAGAGAATTCAGTATTTACTTCAAAAGAAGAAAACGGTAGAGTTGATCAATCAAAAGGTATTCACAATATATGTATGATTGAATGAGTTTTTCAGGGATTAAATCAGAATTGAAGGAGATGAAGTAGTTGAAGGAGGAATCTTAGATTAGCTTTACATTTCCCAGCATTTTCTTGTAACAAATAAGAGGTTTAGTAGTTAAGATTGAATATCTCAATTCTAAAAGTTTTTCTTTATTCAAGTATTCTAATTAATTCCCCCTTCTTTTTCTCTGTGCGCTTGCTGCTAGCAGCAAATCTTCTCTCTTTTTTCTCAAGTTTTAGATACAAAGAACCCATTTGGAAAAGTTGATGACTGCAGGTGAAGCAGAAGCAACATTTCAATTCTCAAATCATTATATGATAGGCATGAACATTATTAGATCAAGAAAAAGTACATAATGCAATTATTCGTTTCTATAATCTGAAATCATTGGTTAATTAATTGCATCCTAAGTCCAGAACAAATATTTTCTGAAGAAGAAAAATGCCAAGCAGCTAGTGGGTGGAGACTGGAATTAACATAAATATAAAACCACACCTGGAGAAGAAAGTAGCAGGTGATGCACATACCTTCGTTGCGCAGTCTACCCTTGCCATCAATACAAGTCCTGGATGCACTGCATCAGGTCCATTAAAGAGCCTTGCAACCTTTTCATAGTGCGGCTGCAATATATATTTAGAGAGCAGGTAGTGAAGAGTTAAATGAAGGACAGCAACTTCGTAAAAAAAAGCTAGATCTTTCAGCTATTAATATTTCATACCTTATAATTCCTGCAAGCAGGGCACCTACCAAACAAGTACAGGACATAAGAAAATCCACTTAGAAAAAGCAGAAAATAACTTGGCAAAAAAAAAAAAAAAAACAGGATTGCAGCAATAATTAAAAGTTTCCTTATGGAGCACAATATCACACAGAAAAAAGATTCTTTCTTTTTTTTCCTTGATTCGTCCCTCCGCAAGGGAAGGATGAATAGAGTCAAACAAACACAATCTAGCATCTGTTTGGGGTTTGGCACAATAAGTCAACTCTTCTTTCATGAAATATGGCGCATTCATAGATCATAGAGTGAAACAGGCAGAAAACTAATTATTCAATGTCATTTTGATATTTGATGAATAAGCTATATAATATAAATACATTGATAATTTGATATCTCCTGGATACATAACAATTAAGAATTTAGAAAAACACAAGTATATGTAAAACATCTAATAAAATCAGGTGGTAGCATGTGATCAGGAACTTAAAGTATACACAAATATGGAATAGGACAAAAATAGAGCATGTAACTCACAGTAAATTCAAGAATTATATCATTACAATGGCTATTTCTTTCTTAGGCAACATTGTATCACAGATTAAGGCAATAATGTAGAACTGTCACCCCTAGAAAAGACAAAATGGAAGACATCAACTAGGAGTTGGTTCAAGTGAAAACGATAGATTAAACCAAAAACAAAAAGATTATAAAAGTAGGTCCTTATGTTAGAAAAAAAGACAGAAGCATGCAAAGGGATATTTAAAACCCTGTTACAAGTAAATTCACCTAAAAGCACATCTAATAGATGTATGATTGTATTCCAACAGCATCTCAGAAGCATGTTGAAAGTTCAAAAAGTAGTTCAGTATTGAAATCCAATAACGGTATGAAAATCTGATAGTTTTCCAGCTTCCTCGTGTGTTAAACTTGATGGTAACAATTGCATCTGATATTCTGATCCCTCAATAGTAAAGTAATCTACAAAATCAGTCCTTGCCCACACGCAAGGAGTAGAGGAAGAAAACATGAAGTGAATGGTTTAAAGATGGCGTTTTTTCCAGAGACACAAGTGATGTTTTGATTTATCACACCACTTTTTTCCACTTATCTTTCACCTTACTATTTTGCCACATGTCCGATGACTTTTACTTCAAACTATAAGCTATGCTAGCTAGAGGACAATAAAAAATGCATGATAATACTTCATCCTGTTCTCATTGCGGCCTCAAAAATACAAATATATGTCACATGAATTTATATCTCATTATTTTCCTTGCAGATCTGTTTTGCCGATCATATGTTCTATAACCTTTCTTCAATCTACGCAAAGAAATAGCAACCGTAGCATGTAGAGCATATCCATGAAGAAATGTAAGATAACATTTAAAAAATTCAATACCCAACAAAAAATGAAATGAATTCCAAGTATAAAAAAGGCATTAAAATTGAAAATTTGTTTCGCAAATAATCACTGACCAATGGGCAAAGAATTCGACAATAGCAAAAGCAGCCGGCGTATCCTTCAGAACTGTACTGAAACTCGTTGCATTTAAATCAACGGCATAATCTCGAGGACCATCATTTTTACTATTATCGTTCACGTCCCGAAGGATCGAACGAGCTGATCCCAATGAGGAAGATGTCGAAGTCACAGTTCCGGAAAGCAGGCTCAGAACCAGAATGAGACATACATACATCCGAGACATGGAAAATGATTAACCACGAACCCAGAACAAGGGATGATTGAAGCTAGCGGCAAACGATCTCCGAGCAATAGGGTTCAGTAGGTTGCCAACTTCTCAAAATTCGAAAGAAAAATGAAAATTTCAAAATGCTTAGGGGAGAGAAATGGATCAATTACTGTGAGTATATGTTAGTTATCAACTTTTCGTGTAGCTTTTGAAGCTTTTTTTCATGGGAAGGGAAAGATGAACCAGAAAAGGGTGCGAGTTACGTTTCGAGATGGCAGAAGCAGAGGGTCCAGTTTGCACCCGAATACCATCAAACCAAACACAGGTGAATTTTGAAATTTCTTCGATGTTTCTTCCTCTTCCCTTTTTCTCCTCTTTTGGTCAAAGCTTGATTAACGTTTCAGATATCGCTACAGATACACCATTATAGACCAAATTCGTTATTTCTTTTTTTTTGATACAGAAAGAGGAGGGGAAACCCTCAAGCAATACCACTACAATACACTATATCTCCTTTGTCCTTTTCCAGAACAGCAGCTAATCCATCGAAAGCAGTGTGAAACTGATGCAAGCCCGGCCAAGCGTCAAAAGCTTGCTTTGCAACAAAGTCTGCGGCCATGTTGGCTTCACGTGGGATCCATCGCAGTTGCACCTCCCAGTTTCGTCCTAGCATAGCCTTGATCTCTCTGATCACATCGACATCTGGATGACTCATCGGAAGAGGATTATTAATCAGAGACACGACCATCTCCGCATCAGACTCCATGCACACTCTGCGCTCGCCACAGTCCCAGCACATCTTCAAGCCAAATAGCACGGCCCATAGTTCAGCCAACATGCAGTCTGCAGGTTCCCCAGCTCTGAACATGAACCCATGCATGAGGGAGCCGCTTGTATCACGCAGAACACCCCCACAGGTTGCAACCTGATTCTGAGCACAGGCCCCGTCCACGTTAATTTTGGTCCAACCGATACCTGGTGGCTCCCACGTTACATGACTAGAATGAGCCGGTCTGCCTTGGAGATTAACGCCCTTCAGTAAACCTTTCGCCTTGGCTACAATAGAAATAATGGACTGAGCTCTATAGATAATAGACTCATTGCTAGTGGATTTATTCTCAAAAGTTCTGGAGTTTCGTCGTTGCCATAGCAGCCAGCATGTTGTTGTGAAGAACGCACTCCATCCTCCCTTACCTCGATCATGGACTCGATGGATATTATGTCTAATCCATGTTTGCAGCTCCGAGTGGAAGAAAGTATTAGCAGACATTGGATCCACCATTGCCACCCATAGCTTCCTTGTATCCGTGCAATCTCGGAGCACATGACTGATGCTTTCTACCGCCGCCCCACACCAAGAACAGCTCCCATCCCCACTCAACCCTCTCCGGACACGCTCCATATTGGTTAATAGCTTGTTATGGAGAGCAAGCCATAGGAACGTTTTGCACCGAGGTAATGTTTGTAACTTCCAGATGTATTTCCACGATCGATCCTCCCTTACCATCCCTTCAGACAAGACATGGTATGCGGACCTAACACTAAATTCCCCATTACGATCATGGGTCCAACGAACAGCCCCCACATCATTAATAACCGTTGTTCCTGCAGATACTTTCTCCCAGGACTTCTTAATTCCTGACCATGTATTGGAACCCTGTCGCTTTGAGTCAATGAGTGGTATAAGGTCGTCCCCACACTTGTACTTACTCCTCACTACTTTAGCCCATAAATCATCCCTCCTTTGGATCAGGTTCCATCCTAGCTTCATCATGTAGGCTTGGTTTTGACGGTGAAGATGTTTCAAGCCAAGCCCCCCAATCTGCTTTGGTTGACAGACGGTGTCCCAAGCCACCAAATGTGTTTTCCTTTTATCGGGAGTAGACCCCCAAAGAAAACTCCTATTAAGCTGCTCAATATCCTCACACGTTCCTTTAGGCAAAGAAACTGTTTGCATCGTGTACCCAGGAATGGCCGAAGTAACAGACGCTACCAGAGTAGACCTGCCAGCCAAGGATAGAGAAGCCGACTTCCAACTAGCTAGTCGGCCACGCACCTTATCAACTATGCTTTGATAGCTCTCCTTAGTAACCCGCTTATGATGAAGAGGTACCCCCAGATATTTACCAAGGTCAGGAGTGACTTGAAACCCCAACAATCCACAAATCTCCGCCCGTCGTAGGTGATTCACATTTTTGGAGAAGAACACACGAGTTTTAGCCTCGCTTACCTTCAAACCTGAGGCCATGCAGAAAGTGTCCAGACAAGATTTAACCTCGGCAGCTTGAGTCATAGAAGCTTCAACAAACAGCACGATATCGTCAGCAAAAAACAAATGAGATATGGGAGGGCCACCCTTGGAAAGGCAGATGGGCCTCCACTCCTTTCTCTCAATACGCTCCTGAATAAGGTGTGCCAGACGTTCCATACACATAACAAACAGGTACGGAGAGATCGGATCCCCTTGTCGAACACCTCTAGAGGGGGAAAGAGAGCCTGCTTTCTCACCATTCCATAGCACCTGCATAGTTGGTGTAGAAACACAAGCAAAAATAATATCAATAAAGGAGTCTGGCAACTTAAGCTCCTGTAGACAATCCTGGAGAAAGAGCCAATTCACCCGATCATAAGCTTTTTCCAAGTCTATTTTAATGGCCATATATCCACGTTTGCCCCGTAACTGACGCATGGAATGAATAACCTCCTGAGCGACAATAATATTGTCTGAGCTATGTCTACCAGGAACAAAGCTACATTGATGAGGGCTAATCACACTCGGTAATACCACCTTAATTCTGTTTGCAATAACTTTTGTAATGATCTTAAGGATCACATTACATAGACTAATCGGGCGAAAATCTTTGACAACTTCTGGGTGGTCCTTTTTAGGGATAAGCACCAATAGAGTATCATTAATTTCCTGAATTGAAGAGGGGTTGGACCAAAATTTATAAATGCAATCATAGACGGAACCCCCCACCACCTGCCACTGGCTCTGATAGAATAAAGCATTCAAACCATCGGGTCCGGGCGCCTTCAGTGCACCCATACTAAATAAGGCATGTTTAATCTCGATGTCAGTGATACTTCTCCCCAGATTGTTTAACTCTGTGGGGTCAATCCTTGGATAAGAAATGCTACAGTTGAGGGAAGGCCGCCTGACTTGATCTTCCGTAAACACTGTTAAGAAATATTCTGCTGTCATTCGCTTAATTTCCCTGCTATCATAGACCCATGAATCATCTCCTCCTCTTAATGCTCCAATGAAGTTCCTCTTCCTCCTCCCATTAGCACGTGAGTGGAAGTACCGAGTGTTCCGATCGCCCTCCACCGCCCAGTCACTTCTTGCTTTTTGAGCCCAAATCAGTGATTCTTGTAAGAGGACTTCCTCCAACTGTTTCCAAAGTGCCCGTTGGAGCTCTTCTAACTCCACTGAAAGCCCAAAACGAGCCTCGGTTTTAGTGATTCCATTCAATCTTCTAAGAAGTTGGTGTTTTCTTGCATTTGTGTGACCAAAGACCTTCGCATTCCATTTCTTGCAGGCTGTAGTAAATTCACCAACATTTTCAGACCAAGGGATGTCATTTCTCCAATTGTCGGAAACAAAAGGAGAGAACCGCTCATCCAGAACCCAAGCTGCTAAAAAGCGAAATGGCCTGTCCACTCGACGCTTCATAGCAAAACCTTCAGTTTGCAGGAGGAGGGGTCGATGGTCGCTTTTATACCAATTAAGGTGCGTCACCAGCGTGTCAGGAAAGGTTTCTTGCCAAGTATTAGACCCCAAGACTCGATCTATCCTGCTTTCCACCCCAGTTCGTTTCCAAGTAAAAGGTGGTCCAACGAAGCCTAGATCATTTAGACTAGCATCCTCAACAAACCGACAAAACTCCCTATCTAAACAGCCTGGAGACCTCCATGAGCAGCGTTCGTCATTAGCCAAAGTCGCATTGAAATCACCTCCCACACACCAAGGAGCTTGTATTGAGAGAGCCAAACGCAAGAGATCACGCCACAGCGACCGACGGAGAACAATATGGGGACTTCCATACACAAATGACATTTCCCAAACTTGCAAACGTTGACTGGTAAATTGAACATGCACATATTGATTTGTTGATTCCAACACCTCCACATGCCTATATCTGTCAGACCATAGGCACCAAATGCCACCTTTAAAACCATCCGCATCAACTATTTTAAAATGAGGAAACCCCATTGATGTTGCAATCTGTTGAGCTTTCAAACCGCTACACCTAGTCTCAAACAAAGCTACAAAGTCCACCTCAAAAGACCTTACTATTCCTCGGATTAAAGAAGGTAGAGACCTAGCCCCAGCTCCCCTTACATTCCAGAGGAGATAATTCATGAGGACATAGTGTGTTGCATGGGGAGTCTATCCCCCTGATCACTCTCCGGTACCATAACAGTATCAACAATATTTTCATTTGCACCATGATTAACTAATTCTCCATCCATTCGTGTTTGATCAGCGTGATGAGTTAAAGATCCACCATCTTCATTAATAATTAATTTTGGAGCAATCATCACCAACTCCGTGGACCCACTACACTCACCTTTGTCCTTGTTTGTATCCACCACCATAGGCCCACTTGTTTTTGGAAACCTAGAGCCCGTGATTTCCTTTTGTTGGACACAACTTTTCCCCTTTCCACTTGCTTGACTTTTAATACCTATTCTATTCTCTTTCCCACGTGCCTTGCTTTTAGACAATGCTTTTCTCTTGGACCCCACCAAAATCCATTCTTGTTTATCACCCTTTATTGTGTTTTGAATCTCCTCCCCAAATTCGCGGGTCACCTCCACAACTTGCGTCTTCTTTCCTTCTAATTCAACCTCCTGATTCATCCGGCCCCTCAAATCTCGGGGAACATTAACACCTTCCTGCGCCTTTCCCGCCTTCAGTTTCGCCTTCCCCGAAATAGCAGTTGTCAAATCTGTCTTAGGAGATCTCTTCCCAAAATCTCGCTTGACCAACATCTGGGGTCCAAACCCAACACGTAGATTATTCTTTTTCGGAACATCCGTCGTAACCTCCTCCTTTCGTGTTAATTTTTCCGGCACCGCCGTGGTTACCGTTGGATTCTCCATTACCTCACTGATAGGTTCTTGGCTCACAGTTTTAGTGGAACACTGATCCGTACGATGCCCGTATCTTCCACATGAAAAACAAACAAGATGAAGCCCTTCAAATTCAAACCGTCGTTCCTCTCCAAAGTGGTTGAATCCCGGTAACAGCGGTCTCTGAAGATCAACTTCAACACACATCCTAGCAAAACCACCTTTTTCTGAGAATGCAGTAGTACGATCTATTTTCAGAGTTTTCCCAATCATGTTGCCAATCCTCCTAATCGATTCAACATTATACAATTCGTGAGGAAGGTCGGGAATCCGAACCCACACCGCCACTCTTTTCTGTTGATCTGCTTTCCAGGGGTTAAAATTGGGTCGCCATCGCTGAACCAAAATGTAGTGATCAGCAATCATCCATGGCCCTTCATGCAGAGCATAATCCCTGTCCTCCATTGAACTGAAGGATACAAGAAAGTACCCATTATTCAGTGGTGTTACTCTCAATGGCCCTTTTGATGCCCACATGCGCTCCAATCTAAACCTCATAAAACCAACATTGATAGTTTTTCCAAGGAGCTTAACAATAAGCGAATTCCTGTATGGTTTGCACCAAGCATCATACTCCTCTGCACTAACTTGGAGTTTTGGGAGTTTACCTGTCCGGCGCCACATGTCCACTGCATCTTCGTTCTGCTCCACCCCCTCATCAGCCTCTTCCATCTCCTGAGAACTCTGTTTCTCATTTGCGCTTGCAAAATAGTCCTTCCATCCAGATAAGGCTTTTGAAGCAGAGAAATGAGGTTCCAGAAGCCCAGACTCCCCCAAGCACAAAAGTTTATCCTTGTACGACAGGTTGGAGTCCTTTAGTGGAAACATATCTTTCACAGCATCCCCAGTCATCTTTGGCTTCCCAGTGGTCCCACTCCGAAACGTCATGAATTGATTCAGCCCCTTCTCACGCTCATCACGTCCCTCGCTACTCACCGGTTTCAGTCTACTTCCACCGCCATCCGTTGCTTTCCTTCCACGGTCCTCCTTCGACCTCCCATCGCCCTCCGTCCTCCCATCGCCCGGCTGGTCTCCATGGTCTCCCATCCTTCTTCCCTTTCTGTTTTTGTGATATAGGTCAATTCGTTATTTCTTATCCTTGTTTCCTTGGACAAATGTTGATGTTATTAACTATTTTACTGCATCTTTTTCAGATTTTTTTTTTCTCATTGTTGGTGTTTGTCTTTTCATTAATATTATTTTCATTTTTATAAAAAATAATTAACATTTCTGATATGAATGCGTTTTCTCTCCTTTTTTTCACGCGGAGAAGTTATAAAATTTAAATTTTTTTAGGGAATCTGAAAAATCACAAATCACAAAATTTATTGCTTAACGTAGGTAAAGATTAACAAGTGCAACTCATCTGGAGTAAATACACACAATTGTCTAATATTTTATTATTTTACATGAAGATAAATTACATATGTATGTTTGGAATGAAGATAAATTACATTTGTATGTTTGGAATAGCGGTGGTAAAAGTGGTTCTTTTACAATCTAACTTTTACAAGCTTAAGAGTTTATAAAAGTCAGATTGTGTAATGTAATTTAGGATTTGCAATCGTATAAGTGATTTTTCTGAAAGTGAAACTTGTTTAGATGATTTTTAAAAAAACAAGTTTGAATGAAAAATGACTTAAAATGATAAGAATTTCATTATATACATCTTTCAGTCCTTGATACAAGACTCAGTTGATTAGGTTGAGGAGATTGATGATGTTAAATAAATTATTAATTATCATTTAAGTTATATGATATCTCTTAAATATTTATGTGTAAAATCATTAGATTATATATCAATTTATATAAACCAAACAATGATAAATATAAATAATTTTAAATAATTTATTTAGCTATCTCAATTTGGCCAAGTTAGTAATACATATTCCTTCAATCCTACATATAAGAGGGAGTTAACTTTTTTAAAAAATTAAAAAAGCTAAATAAGTTACTTAATCATATTATATGTAGTGTATCATTAAATATAAATTTATAAATTTGAAAAAAATGATAAATATAAATATTTTAAAATGATTTAATTAACTTTATTAATATATTATCTATAATCGAATCAATTATATCTTATATTTAGATATTTCCTTCTCTTTTCTCACCCTTCCCTTTTTACTCGCTCTCCCAATTGTCACATGACCCCTTTTTTAGATCTCTCTTTTAGGTAAAAGCTGGAAGCTAACCGTGAAAAGTCTTGATTTTTGGCTTATAGGAAAAGCCACTTATTCCTTAAAACACAATTGGCCAAAAGTTATTCCAAAAATACATGCCAAAACCCCCAAAAGACCAATTGCCCGATCAAAGACAGAGAGTTGTATAAGTTAAAAATAAATTGCATCTGGCTTCTCAAATAAATTTCAGATTCTCTTAGAAATAAATTTTACAATAGAGATTTTTAAGCTATAAGAAGCCTTTTTGTTTATTTTTTTTATTTTGGCCAGCAATAAATGTATTGCTCTCCTATCTTAAATATAATATTAAGTTAATTAATCCAGAAAAATAAAGAAAATTGGTTAATTTTATGTTTTCTCGTTATTGTGTATAAAAATATTCATCATCTTTTCTTCTAAAATATTCATTAAATGATAGAGTATTAAAAGTAATGAGGGTAATTTTTTAAAAAATATTAAATACTGAAAGGGTCATGAGTCATGACTTTTGGATTGGAAGTGGAGACCTTTAAAACAATTGCGCCTGAATTCGACATGCCATTTCAATTGGATATGAATATTTATGTTTCAATGATATTACTTCCTTCAAAAAAAAAAAAAGTATTATTTTATACCATCTTCATCCCTATATAAAAAATTATTTTAACCAAATTGAAAATTTTTAGAAAATAATTAAAATTAGTCAAAAATAATAAATATATAGAAAATATATCTTTTGAAAAAAAAACACATGAATGAGTGAGAAAAAAGTAATAATGAAAAAGTGATAAGAGAGAATATATGGGAAAATATGAAGTGAGACAATAAAAAGAGAGAGAGAGAGAGAGATAATAAAAGGAATAAGTCAACATTTTAATCAATGTAAGATATGAATTTTTTTTCCCGAAAAGGAAATGTAAGGTATGAAATTAACTGAGGATAAAAAAAGTGAAAATACATTCATTGTTCAAACTTCAAACCAATTCAAATGGGAAATTATTAAAAGGGACAAGCGTTTTTTTTTTTTTTTTGCCACGAGCAAAAGCCTATTTAAAAAAAAAAAAAGAGATTTTACATATAAGGACGAAGGGAGGAGTTTGTTTCAAAACGTTTTTTTTTTTTTTTTTGGGACAAGCTTGCTTTAAAACTTGAGCTGTTTAGTCAAAGGTGTAATGTCGGGAAAAAAAAGAGTAATATAATAATAAAATAATTATTATACATATAACGGAAGAGGGAATATTGCTTAGGAAAGAGGGAATAATAATTAATTCCCCCAAACCACCCCTCCTCCCTTCTATGCATAGGCATCCACTGTGTGTGTGAGAGGGCGAGAGTGAGACGGGGAAGGAAGGAAAGAAAAGAAAAGAGTTTATTTGAGTTTTAAAGGTAAGTTATTTATTTTATAAGATTATTTATATAATTAAATTTATTTCATTTCTATAAATTTTCTTTATTAAAGTTATTCTACAAATTTTTTTCTTTCTAATGAGGGTAATATAGTACTAATTAGTGAAAATTTTAGGGCTAGAATTTTGGTAAAATTTTTAATTTTGATAATAAATAACTATATATATATATATGTGTGTGTGTGTGTGTGTGTGTAGGACATAATTAAAAGATAATTTTAATAGGTTTAGATTTGTTAGTTGGTTGTTGCAGTAATTTAAATTTAATTCTCTAATTAAAGGAATTTAGGATTTATATTTTATAAAATATTTCTACCGATTAAATGAGGTTTAAGGCATTTATTTAGATTATTGGAGGTATTGTTGTAGGTTTAATAGGTTTAGTTTTACTAATTCTTGAACTATATAAAATTATGAGTTAGGATTTGGAATTTAAATTAAAATTTGATATGATTTTTATTATGTGGAGATTTGATGATTTGCTTAATAAATTGGGTTTACTTATAAAAGTTAGTATTATGTTGAAAAATTGAGGTTTGTGATAATATGTCTCTTATATCTGAATTTATAATTCATTTTTAATTTATTGGAGGATAAATTGAAGATATGGTGATATTTTGATCATAATCAGTGAGAAAATAATTTATGAAGGAAGGAAATGGGATTGTAATGATAATTTGAGGAATAAATAAGTTATCATTTTTCTAAGGAATAAAGTGAGCCAGTCAGCCAAACGTCTCGTAGCGTGATAGAACTAGGGTCAGCCTTAGGAGCTGGCTTTCCCCCTTGTCCAGGGTTCGAGCCCTGCCTCCTCCTCCTCCCACTAGCTGTATCAAAAAAGAGTGAGCTAGTCATAACTAAATTAATTATTTATTATTGTATTAGTTTGTATTTTTTGTTAATTCTATTGACATATAATTATATATTTATTTTTTAAAAGGGACTGGTTTCTCTCACATATAGTTTTTATGTCAAAAACTTGAGGTAACTACTTTTTAATTTGTCTTGTATACTTGTTACGATGATTACAAGTGTATGTTCATGTATTTGCAAATAATATGAATATGTTATAGTATTTTTCATATGAAATATAATATATATATATATATATATATATATAGACACACACACAGACACACATAATGTATGTTTGACAGTAAATTTCTTAGTTAAGTGGGCTTAAATTGTTTATATTGTTATTATGATAGATTATGCATGATATTGAATATTGAAGATAAGAAAAAATTATTGAGGTTGAAATTGTGACATTGCACTGTATATTGAGGTATACTAGATTAAGATGAGATGTGATGGTAAGAGATTAATTTAATACCACGTGATATAGCCACCACCGAGCGCGCAGTGGATAACTTTGATATTTTTAGAGCCCTTGGTATCGCCATTTTCCTTTAGCTAGGATAAGGGTCAGCGTTTAGGACAATAACACCTTTCTCTATTAAAAAGAAAGGGAACCCATGGTTCGATATGAGTTTTGTAGCCTTTGGTTGGGCTACACCTCATCACTGAAGAGTTTGGTGCAGTTTGATCAATGAGACTAAACCTATTGTATTATAGTCTTTGGATTTTGTCAGCTAAATAAAGAGGTTATAAGGATGATTAAAGGAGTTTCATGCATATTAAGTAATTTTGAACTATTAAATGGTTTGGAAAACTACTCAAACTTATTGTTATATATACAAAGGTATATTTTTCCCGTTTAACTATCTTGCAATTATTCTCTGTATACTTGTTAAATTAGATATATGGCTACTAGGTCTTTATAACTCACCCATTCTTTTCTCTTTTTTTTTCTTTTTTTTTTCAGGGGAGAATTTAGGCAGTGATACTAAGTGGAAAACATCTGAGACTTGATATGAGTAATCAAATCTTATATGTCTCATTTTGTAACATGAGCAAAGTCTAATATATATTGTTGAACTTTATGGCCTTTTTGTACACTACATATTTTGATTATTTCACTGCATTCTAGAATTTGTACTATAAACAAAGCCCTTTAATATGATGTTTATTGTGGGATAATTTATTTTGACCGAACCTAAATGATTTTTTTGGTTATAAAATAATTAATCATACGGCAAAACGGTTATGGGCGGATGTCTTGCTTCACAAGTACATATTACGAAGCAAGGGTAACCTTTTAGAATCTCAAAGTGGAGACTCAACAGTGTGGAAATTCTTAGCTCAACAAAGTGATATTATTGAATTGGTCTCCAGATGGCATATCAAAGATGGGGAGTCAGTGAGCTTCTTCAATGATTGTTGGCTCTTTGATAACCAGTTAATTTAAATCCTAATGCTTGAGGCCACTTACGGATGTTGAGGTTGATAGTAGAGTTGTTGATTGGGTTAGGCTCGATGCTTGAGATTTCCAACGCCGAGGAAACCTCCTTCCAAGGAATGTGTTTTAGAAATTATTGACTGTATATATTGCCACCCATCACTACAGCTAGACCTGATGTGATGACTTGGAATGCAACGACAAAGCGGAGCTTTTCAGTTAAAAGCACATATTACTTGCTCGAATCACTGTCGGCAAGTAATTACAACCCTGTTTTTAAGGAAATATGGAAGTAGAAATGAGTCGAGAGAATCCGTGTGTTTCTCTGGATCACATTTAATAATAGGCTGCCAAAAAAGTTATGAAGAAGTACGTGGTCTTCTTCTTCAGCTCACTGTCAATTCTACTGCAATTATGCTGAAAATGTGAGGGAATGTAAATATGCCACATTGTCGTGGGATCGACTTGCTCACTGCAACTATTTTTCCGCCTTCTACACTTTTTGAAGGGATTAGTTTGCCTTGAATCTCAAAAAGGAAGTGGGGAAAGAAAATATTGGCAATTGGAGATCGATATGGGGTGTGGCGGTTTGGCACCTTTGGAAGTGGAGGAATCAAGCCATTTTTTATGAACGTTTTGTGAAGCCTGCTGACCCATATTTGGTTATCTTATATAATTGGCGGAGATTTGTTCACTTAATGTGAATCATCCTTTTTCTCATATGCCTTGTATTCCTCGAGTTCCTTATTAGATGGGTCTGACTTAATGTGGATGGAGCAGTTACAAGATCACAGTCGAAAGTAGGCTGTGGAGGCCTAATTAGAGATGACCAAGGTGATTGGATTGTGGGTTTCTGTGGTTCTCTTGGCCTGTGTAGTGCTTTTGAGACAGAGCAATGAGCAATACTCAAAGGACTTCAGCTTGCATGGAACCATGGCTTCCATAAGGTTATATTAGAGTCTGATGCAAAGAATCTGATGGACTTGATGTTGTTGGGAAACGATAATGGAACGTGTAGCTTGTTGTTTCTGCAAACACTAGAACTCGAGTCATGAGGAACCCTAGGGAATTGGTAGTCCAATTTATCCCTCAGTCACAAAATTATCTTGCTGATAGACTTGCCAAGGAAGGGGCCTCACTAAGTACTTGATCTTTGAGTGTTGCCCTTGGCCTTTGAGGGTGCAACTTATGCTGAGAAGTTGGGATTTATTCCGGACTCAGCTTCAGAGCTCGTCCGTACGGATGAGATCTGGGCCGTCCAGATTTCGTCTAGACGGTCCAGATCTGATTTTTTTTAACTTTTGTATTTTTTATCAAAAATAATTTTAATGGGTAGAGAATCTAAAATAAAGATAATATCTCAACTAACATTTTTTTAAAAAATGATTTTTTTATGTAGAAAAAAAATAAAAACGAAAATTAAAAAAATCAGATCTGGACCGTCCAGACGAAATCTGGACGGCCCAGATCTCGTCCGTACGGACGAGCAGCGGACGAGCTCTGAAGCTGAGTCCGATTTATTCCTCACTTAGGTTAATTTTTTTTGTTATAGGGCGACAGCCCTCCATTTTACCAAAAAAAAGGGATTTTTGGGCCTTCGATCAGCGAACCAAGGGAGATGGCTCGATAATCATTCTAACATTCTTGATTCTGGCCCAAGAAAAATAACTACTCGTATGATTTTTCTATATGAACCTTGAGTTATTATTTCTTTGGGCCATCAAATCGTGATGAATATTTAAAAAGCATTTAAACCTTAAGACACTTTTTTTGGGCCCACCGCAGAAGAAAATTAAACGATTTTATGATAAAAGAAAGTTTCCCAAATTTTAACTCATTTATAACTTTTTTTTTTTTTTTTGGATACAAGGCGATAGGGGAGGAGGGATCGAACTCAGGACCGAGAGGGGGAAAATTAATCTCAATACCATTGCACTACTAGTAGTGCGGGTAAGTCATAGCTAAGTTTCAAGTTTAGAAAGTAAGTTGCATCAATCATTATTGAAGGACTGAGTTATAAGTGAACTATAAGTTAGAGGAATAGAAGATTACTTTTCTCTATAATAAATTAAAAATTTTCATTAATATTGTATAGTAAAAAAAAAGAGAGAAAATTTTTCACTTATAACAAAAAAGAACTATATTCCTCTTGTATTTGATATGAGATCCACTTAATTTTTTTAAGATAGATTAAAGAAAGTAAATGAATTACTTTAAAATATTTATTTATTTATTTTCTCCAAACTTTTTTTTAAACTTATAAATTGATATATAATATATTGATACACAATATGTATTATAATCAAATAATTTACTTAGTTTCTTTAACATCTCTAAAAAAAGTCACCTATATTTTATATTAAGGTGTGGAGTATATGACAGATATCTTAAAACTTTACAAACTTAATGATATATAGATATATAAATGCCACTGAATCTTTATATTATTGGCAGAACTATACAGATTAATGATGAAAAATTATTAAAAATACCAAATAAATGACATAAAACTTTACAAACTTAATGATATATAGATATATAAATGCCACTGAATCTTTATATTATTGGCAGAACTATACAGATTAATGATGAAAAATTATTAAAAATACCAAATAAATGACATAAAACTTTACAAACTCGATGCGCTATTTGTTGTTGACGAGCTGCAACAATAAATATACTTCTCCATTCAGATTCAACAATACAATTATACATCAGCAAGGAACACTTTTGCTCCGAAATTTTTTATATGAGTTGTAGTTGTTGGATTAATGTTGTCCCAAAAGTGTTAAAAAATGAATATAATCACTATAATAGTTAAAAAAGAAAAACTAATGTTGAACATTAACATTTTAATGGTGGCACACATTCCTGTCTTATTCCCTCATTCGTTTCAATGTTTACGTATTTAGCACACAAATTATAAATGAAATTATTCTCTCTTGTCTTTAATATAAGGATACGAGGGTTTAGGCCAAAAAAAAGGAAGTCCTAAATTTATTTTATTTACTGGGCCCATAATTATATTTCTCTTACTCTATAATTAAAATAGATTTTAAAAAATATTGTACAAAAAATTAATTAAAAAAATATTATTTTAAAATTAAAAGACAGATAAATTAAAATTTTAAAAAAAATCCACTAGTAACTGTTAAAAAAGTAGATGGAGTTGTTTAATAATAATAATAATAAATAAATAAATAAAAAGCGGCTTTATCTCCTTGGTTTCCTCCCATTCATCAAACAAAAAGTGCATTAGGAATGGCAAACGTGTCAATAATATACTTTGCACACTAAAGTGGATGGAAAAAAGTATATCTATAATATTTAATTAAGTCTATATAATTCAATACATATCATTATAACCTGTTTAACACAATGATTGAGATAGATGCGTTTCTATTGATGAAGAATTATCGGTAACCATTAATCATGATTAATTAATTATTATGATAAACAAATTAAGGATAAGATTCGGATTGGATTTGTTAATGATGGAAAGATCAGAGAATGCATTGTTTTGACACATGTGCCCCCTAATGAGATTCGGAACGAATCTTTAGAAGAACAATTAGTGTGGCTTTGATTTCTTATGACCTTTTTTTTTTTTTTAATATCTTTTCCAAAAATGGCATATCAATAAATAGAAATTTTGATGCCATCGACAAATTTGTTGCCAGGTAGGCTCCTTTAAAATGGGATATACGGTAGGCATTATCACTACTACAAAAAACAGTTTTGGCGTCTAAAAGAGACGTCCTTTTTTGAAAAAAAGAAGTAAAAAAAAAGGCGGTGGCATTCTTGTAATTAAAAGTTGATTTTTGGAGTCTAAGTTTGGAACTTAGACTCCAAAAGTCCACCTTTGGAGTCTAAGTTCGAAACTTAGACTCCAAAAATAATGTCACATCATGCAGCAGGGGGGTCACGTGGAGTAGCAGGGGACACTTTTGAAGTCTAACTTTAAAACTTAGACTCCAAAAGCCATGCTTTTGGAGTCTAAGTTGAAACTTAGACTCCAAAAGTCATGCTTTTGGAGTCTAAGTTTCAAACTTAGACTCTAAAAGTCATGACGTACAGCAGCAAAGAACGTCACATCGTGCAGCAGGGAGTCACGTGGTGTAGCAGAGGGTTATGTGTGGGACCCGCGAGACACACTTTAGAAGTCTAAGTTTTAAACTTAGACTCCAAAAATCATGCTTTTGGAGTCTAAGTTTTGAACTTAGACTCCAAAAGTCCCCCCCAGACACGACTTTTTCTTTTTCTTCCCCCACTTCATTTCATTTAATTTCCATATCTCTTCCTTCTCTACTCTGCAGGACTACACCTTCATTTTTCAGATGTTGCCTGAGACCTTCATCGTCGACCCACCTCCGTCATCGCCCCTCCTTCGCCGTCCTCCCTTCACCGTTAGCGTGGTTTGTGCTCGTCTTCCCTCTCGTCTTTTTCCGTCAACCATCGTGCGTCTTCCTCGTCATCTTTTTCCGGTATTGCAAGCCTCTCTGTCTTCTTTTACTGAAATCACACTTAGATCTGAGCTAATGAAGGAGGACGATGGCGAAGGTGAGCAAAAACACGAATCTATAGATTTTTTAAAAAAATTTTGAGTTGCTCTTGTTATTTTTCAAAAACACGAACTCAGATCTGTGTTCCTAAAGCTTTCAATGTGCTATAGATGATAGATCCGGTGATGTTTTGTTTATTGCGTTCTAGATTTTTTTCTAGATCTGAAATTTCTTACAGTTGTTTATTGTGTTCTTGATTTTTTTGAGATCCGAAATTTCTTAGATCTGTTTATTGCTTTCTAGATTTTTTTTCAGATCTTAAACTTCCTAGATATGTATATTGCGTTCTGGAGTTTTTTAGTTCTAGATTTTTTTTCAGATCTCAAACGTCTGGGATTTGTGTTTAACACCGTCACCGTCCCCATCTATTTTGTTTTTTTTAAAAAAAAATACTTATGACGTCTAAGAAATATTTAGACTCCGTAAGTCTCCACTTTTGGAGTCTAAGAAATAGTTAGACTCCGAAAGTCTCCGCTTTTTGCGCCCCCCAGATAGACGTTCTCACATTTTTAGACGTTAAAAGGCGCAATAAATAGACGTCATAGACATGTTTTTGTAGTAGTGTATAGATTTCCAAATTAAAAAGTAATAATTGTAAATATATATTCCACTTGGAAGCTCCAAAAATGAATCAATCAGTGACATCTCATTTTCCATATTTACTTTTTGGGATAAATATCATTTTTTACATGAAAGTTTTGACTGAGAAATACTAGGTAGAAGAAATTTTTTTTAGAGCAAAATTGTTATGGAAGTTAACAAAACTTAGCAATGTTGCAGTTCATCAATCAAAATACAATTAAGTATCATTTTTTCACCCTGAAAGTTTTCTTTGAGGAGCAATTTTGTCTTGAAAGTTTATAAAACATAGCAATTTTGCTCTTCTGTCAATTTGACTATTAAATCAGTTAAAAAACACAGATGTCATGCTTTGAAAAGGTCAAATTTAGAGTTAGAGAGGGAGATCTTTAAGACCTTGAGCTCAAAGTGGCCGAAATTTGTGAAGCCGAACTGGTCAAAAGGACTAAAAAGTCTATCGCAAAACTCAGAGGAAGTATCACTTATGATCTAAGCAAATGAAACACAAAACGAGAAGTGAATTGTCCTCAAATTAGTTCAGTAAGACAAATCAATAGTGATAGTATTTATCTTTGCATAGATTGATCTAGGTTAACCTCTCTTTAAATTGCTAGAATTTTTTAGAGCAGTATAGATTTACCTTGTGGGACAGGATGGGTGGCCTAGACTATAAGTGATACTTCCTCTAAGTTTTATGATAGACCTTTTAGTCTCTTTGACCAGTTCGTTTCACAAATTCCATCCGTCTTGAGCTTAACGTTTGAAAGATCTTTCTCTTCGACTTCAAGTTCAACCTTTTCAAGGTAGACTTCTTCCTCTACACCTTTGATTCCTGGCTCTGTGTCTTTTAGCAACCCAAAGAAGACAAGATTTCTTGCGTTGTTCAATCTGATCTTGTCTGTTTATCTCTTTAATTCCCTCAATACTGATGATTTTTTCAACAAGACGAAATTGATATATTTCCTTTTTTATTTCTTTATGTTTGCCGTGTTGGGCTAAGTGATGCCCTCAATACTGATGATTCATTCAACAAGAAATCATATTGGGTTAAGTGTTGTGGATGATGAGGTGGTATGACATGTGTGTTCTTTGACTGATTTAATATGCTATGTGTGCACATCAATTAAACTTAATGGTAAAAATTAACGGAGGGGCAAAATTGTTACGTTTTGTTAACTTCCGTGGCAATTTTGCTACCAAAAAAAAAAACTTTTGTCTATCTAGTACTTCTCAGCCAAAACTTTTAGGGTAAAAAAGATTCTTATCCCTTTACTTTTTTTTTTTAACTGTAAAAGTGTTTAAATGCAATTATATATACTCCTCCAATCCTTAATATAAGACATATATATATATATATAATTTCATTAAATTAAGGAAGTTGATTAAATTAGTTAATATGATATGTATTTTCTGAAATACCATAATCATCTTTTTTTTAATTCTCTCGTTTCCTCTCCTTCTTGATTATGGCGAGGGAGCATCAATGGGGTAATATGGGAAAATATTGAAAAATATGAAAGTTATGTCTTATATTTAGGACCACAATTAACTCTCTAAATATATCTTATATTAAAGACCGAGGAGTATCTTTTTTCAACAAAGGGGTTAAACTGCAAATCTACTCATAAGTATTCTTTCATGTCAATCCAACATCATAATTTTTTTTTTTAATTATTGTGTAATAGTGCGCATAAATGTTTTCAAATGAGGCAAAAATGTCGTATCCTTACCTAGTTCATTACTTTAGTGTAGTGAGATCCACTTGGCGTCTAGACATATGACATAGAGTAATCTCTATTATTCACACATGGCATTGTTGCTCTAGTACTTGAGATGATATGTATTGTTGCACTCAATGAATTTTAATGTTGTCGTGTGGGCACAAGGAGATACTTGATGGGTAAATTTATACCTTAATCCAAGTTTAAAATGAAATAAATTGTTATAACTTAAAAATGGTATGATCCAATTGAGAGAGCATCTATATGGGTAAATTAGGAAAAGAATGACAAATATAAAAATTTTATCTTATATTGAAAATACATATCAACTCTTTAAATATATCTTATATTAATGATCGAAGATGAGTATTTTCTTTTTAATACTACATGTTTAGATGTAAAATAACTTGGAATCATCTTGGCATCTTCCTAAGTTTAATCGAAGTTGGGATTAATGAAACTTAGAATCATCCAAGCTTCTTGGTAAGATTTCATAAATGATGTCCTTATTAACTTATGCTTCGGAGTTCAGATTACTTTATTATGAATAAGCATGATTAGTGTATATATCTAATATATGTGAAGAGCCTTTAAAAGCCAATCAACAAAATAGGGCTGTCCTCTCAGCCCCTACCATTTTTTTTTTATTTATTAAAAAATAACAAACAGAAAATGCTGATGGCATAGCAATGATTGAATTAATTAAATACCCGAAAAAGATGTGAAGTTATGTGGTTTTTTGGCATAATGAGATTGGTTCTCACCTGTAATCTACCACCTTGTAGTGAGATATAGGTGCATGTCATTTTTACTTGTGAGAGTGAGAGTCATCAACATTATAATTAACAAAGAGGTTTTTATATATAACTTTCGATCTTGACATTAATTTTTTAGACAAATTACATTTTAGAAGACAACTTTTAAAATATTTTAATTAAGTTAAAGGGTCTTGAATATTTGTATATTTTTTCAAGGGTCAAAGTAAAAAGAAAATACTCACCAACTTATATCAAAAACGCACTTAACACCATAAGCTTTTATTGAGTGTAAAAATACCACAAATATTTAAAATCAAAGCAAAAATGCACATCCGTTAACATGGGCTAACATCTGTTACTTTTTATAATGGGGCCCACGTCATTTTTTGAAAGTACTAAAATACCCCAGGTTAAAAATGATAAAGGTGTAAAAATATTTATAAACTTTTACTAAAAGTGCGTCAAACACTATATATTTTTTAGATTTGTAAAAATAGTGATGAATATTCAAAATAGACATGGAAGTACCAAAATACCCCTAAGTAAAAAAAAAAACACACACACACACACAAACGCAGGATGAATATATCTGATGAAAAATGTTTTTATGTACTTGCTAGGTACTCTAGTCAAATTTGAAACTTGCTTCTAATTCTCATAAAAGTATAAAACATGTTATAATTTGACTTATAAATACAAGTAGGTGAGTAGATAATGGTACTCCCTCCGATCTTAATTATAAAAGTTAATTGACTTTTTTGGAGAGATTAAGGAAGCTAATTAAACTACTTTAAAGCATTTTTATTTTTATTTTTTTCCAAACTTATTAATTTAACTAATAAACTAATATATAATCTAAAATATTTAACATATGAAATGATTAAGTAATTTATTTAACTTTATTAATTTCTTTAAAAAAAGTCAACTAGCTCTTATAATTAGAACCGGAGATAGCAATTTGTTGTTAATATCAAGTTGATATATAAAATTTCACGTTATGTTCATAACAATAGCATAGAATTTCAATAGTTAAACAAATAAGTTTTTTTTTTTTAACAAGTTGCAGGTATTTTGGTACTTTTATGTTCATTTTGAATACTCATGAGTATTTTATACCTTTAAAAAAACATGTGGTGTTTGATGTACTTTAAGTAAAAATTTATAAGTGTTTTTGCACATTTAACATTTTTTAGCCAAGGCATTTTGATATTTTCAGAAAAATAGTGTGAGCCCCGCTACAAAAAGTAATGGGCATTGGCCCATTTTAATGAATGTGTCATTTTGGTTCTTATTTTAAATGTTTGTATATACTTTTACACTTAAGAAAAGTTTATGCCATTGGATGCACTTATTGTATAAGTTGATGGATATTTTGTATCTTAGCCCTTTTTTAAAACAAATCAGTTATTATTGAAGCTTACTATTGAGCTTTAGTAAAATTATTATTATCGTGTCTATTTTTATAAGAAAAAAATTTATGTTAGTTAAGAGGCTTACTATGGCCACATCGCCATAGCATGGCTTATTACTTAACGAGCGCTCATAAAAGTACTTACATAAGCCCTATGGATTAGTATCCTTAGTCTTTAAAGATAAGTACACTTTTTAATGAGTTATTTAAAATCTTACAATAAGTACATTGAAATTTGATTAGTATCCTTTTTTTTTGCTCAAAAAATTTGATTAGTATCCTTAGTCTTCAAAGATAAATACACTTTTTAATATCTTTAAAAATAAGTAACCTCAGCAAGAGATAAGTGTGGCTTCACCACAAAATCATTTGTGATCATTAGTAGATCAAGATTAAAATATCACGCATGCTGTTAGGAAAAAAGATACTCACCACATTATGTAAAAGGTAAAGACAGTGAAAAGTTCTGTTTTAAAATTTTACCACTTATAAGAGTCTAATATGTTTTTATATATAGAAAATATAAATATACTTTTAGTATTTTGTGAATACTTTTTTAAATTAAGCATGTTTGAATCATTTTTAGGTTCTAAAAGTGTTAATTCCCATATATTAAGACAATTTTTTTTTATATACTTATTCTATATACCATAAATTAAAATTGTTGAAAGATCTAATTGTTATTCCAAACAATGATAAATTTCGAGGCATGACTTTCCAAAATGAACTTCTTTTTTTTATGATACATTTTTTTATATACTTTCAATCCATATTGGGCTTGGAGGTTTGTCGGTTTCGTCTCCTAATACAAGTTTCTCTATTAGGACTCGAACTCTATAAGAAGAGAGAGAGAGTTGGCCAATGGAAGGAGGAAGAGAAGAAGAAAAAACGTGTCAACCAGAGGGAAGAGAGAGATAAAGGAAAGGGGGTTAGAGAGAAACTGATGACACCTGGATTAAATGGGGCCCGCAAAAACCAAAGAAACGCCCGTTGGATGTGGTTAACGAAAATGAGAATAAAAAGTTTGTGGTTATTTTTGTATTAAAAAAAAAAGGATATATGATGTGAGGTACATATTTGATAAAAATATATGAGATAAATTTTACCTTCCAATTATAAAACCTGTTTTAAGGCAATCTAAATATGTATTTGCCTATATATTGTAAGGGAAAAATATTTTTCATGTTGTAGGAGAAATGTTTTCTTATGCCACACACATAAAAAATGGTGAGACCCGCATATATATAATTAGCATTATATATATATGTGAGTCCCACCATTTGATGTGTGTGTAGGAATTTTCTTTCTCTCATGCAACATGAGAAAAGTAAACCCCATATTGTAAATATTGAATCAAGGGATTCTATAACTAAATACTTTAATTTTACCAGCACTACTAGTAGTGGTATTAAGATTAATTCTTCCCTCCCGGTTCTGAGTTCGATTCCCCTCCCTTATCGCCTTGGATTAAAAAAAAATTACTTTAGTTCTAAAGCTAATCTCTTCAATATTAGGACCCAATGACGGAATCCAATATCTGAGTGATATTGATAATTATGCGTACTTATAGTCCACGGAAAAGCGAGACAAGTTTGAATTTTAAAGGGGAAAGACACTTAACAAACTTGTCTTATCACTTCCCATATTAATATATATTTTTTATGATTTTTATTATAATCAAATAGCTAATAATTCTTATAAATCAATAAAAATAATTTAAATCAATAAAGTTGTCCTAAAATGTAAATATTTTTTAATATTGTCCCTATTAATTGTACTAAACTCTAATATCATACTTCCTCTCGTCCTAATTATAGCAAATTTTAGAGTTGGTTTTGGTCTTAATTATAAGAGCAAGTTTTAACTTTTGTTAATTTTTTCCTATAATACCCCTATTTATACTTTCTCAGTAATAGTTAAAGACAATAATAATTTAATAATACACTTATATATTTTATAAAGTAAATAATGTTTGCAACTCATTGATGTCATATACACCTAAATTATATTTTTATATTAAATAATTTTGAGCAATTTTTATCATATAATTAATTGATCAATATTGTTTATAAGAGGAGTATTAATTAAATAACCATACCAAATAAAGGAGCTGAGGGGTATATTGTTTATAATAATTTGGAATTAAAAGTGGCTTTTACAATTATACATACTCAACACGTATTTATTATTCTTGCATGAAAATTGATAATTAAATAGCATTTGGAAAAAATATAAAAAAACGTGTCATATTGATACGTAAATAAAGGCAATAAAAACGATAACTAAGTAATGTACAGTACGTTGAGTCGGTTAACTATGAAAATGTGATCACGCAAGGCTAGGCCACATCCCCGGTCAACTATATAGAGAGCATTTTTTGGGTAAGGTATTTTAGGAAAATACATATAATTAACTAATTTAATTTCATTCCTTAATCCCTCTAAATTCTAGTAATTTGCTCCTATAATTAGGACCGAAGCGAGTATTAATTATTACTCTTACCTACTACCTTTATTAATTATAGGCATATATGAAAAAAATAATTAATATTCCTTGGGAACAAACAAGTGACTTATAAAAAATATCAAATATACGAGTACTTGCTAGTTGGTCCCTTATAATATAAGCCAGAGAAAGTAAGATACTTTTAACATATTTCACATAAATCAATAAAAACTTTAAGTCTCAATAACTCTTCCATAGTTATATTCAACAACTTTCCAACTTTTTTTTTTCCTGTCCGAGGGAAACAAGATGCATTCATTTAACAAACAAACCATATACAAAGCAAAGTCTTAGAAAATGGTAAGCAATTCAGGTCCTAAAACAGCCAAAACATAAACAACAGTACTGCAACAAACTATCAACCATTATCGTCAACTGTCTCCACTCCTAAATATAAAATAAAATAATTATTTTTTGGATAGATTAAAAAAACCACTTAATTATTTTACAATATTTTTATTTTTATTTTTTCCCAAATTAATTAGTTTAACTAATAAACTGATATAGAATATAAAGATATACAACGTATAATCTTTAAAAGTCTCCACACCCAATTAAGAGGCGGACACAACCCCTTCAACAAAGCTTTAGTAATCCAGTTGGCAATTAAATTCGCTTCCCTGAAATAAAGTGGTTTCTTATCAGCTTCCTTTGTTCAAGGAGATTCTCTAACAAAATATCACATTTCCACTCAGGAGAACTGCATTTAGCATTTAAACAAGTCACTAAAGTCTGGTTATCTGACTCAAACGCCACTTCATTTAGTTGGTCATCAATGGCATATGAAAAAGCCTCGGCAAGAGCCATACATTCCGTCATGAACGGAGACTCTGCATTAACCAGCAACGGAAAACTTGTACTTATGTTTTATATGTAAAGCTGAGAGTGAGTCCGTGTCTCATCTATTTTTAACGCGGATTGTTTGGGAGTTGCTTTTCGATCTTTCAGAATTAATTAATGATTCTATTCTTTTAGATCTGAAACAGTGGAAGTTTTCAAATAAGATTGGTTCTAAGATATCAAGCCTGATCCTCAATTTGTTATTAATCAAGCATGCAGGTGCCTTAGCTTACTCCCTTTGGGAAGTGAATAGCTGGTATGAATAAAGAATCCCCTACGATGCTGCTCATGACCATTAGGCTACAAACGTGAATTCAAGATGGCATCCACCTGAAGGTGGTTAATGCAGAGTCTCCGTTCATGAGGAAATGTAACAACTTTTTAATGCTACCCCAATTTAATATACATTATATCCTGTGATAACAAAATTAATACAATAATAAATGAAAGGTACAATTGTATAAAATTTTCTTCTTTCTCCCCTATATATAGGACAAAAGGAGTACGAATTATAATTAAATGTTGAGTTTATTTTAGATATGATCTTACATTATAGTCCATCAGTGTTATTGATTTTTAATCAACGCAATGAAAAATACTTAGTCATCCTATTTATAAGATACTCCCAATATGTTTCATACAGATTAAGAAAAATCTCAAGCTTTATTAACTCTTCCTTAAAATTTAATAATTCTCTAACTTTATCCCTATTTAATATACATTATATTCCATTAAAATAGAGTCAATTGATCATAGATGAAGAGAGAAATTGTTCATTCATATATGAAATGTTTATCTCTCTTCTCTATAAACAGGACAAAAAAAAAAATCCTTCTCTCTCTACCATATAAATAGAATCAGAAGAGTACATAGCCAACGAGTATCATATGATATGGACTCTATCCTATGAGAACATTAACATTTTGTTTTTTCTAAGAAAAATAAACTTAATCGTAATTGGCTGCGTTTTTGTTTTTTTTTTAAAACTAAGAGTTTTATTTTTAAAAAGAACAAAATAAAATGTGAGTTGCTTCAAATAAGTCATATGCTAACCAGATGAGTAAAATGATCTAAGTTGCACTGTTGTGTTTTCATTGGCTAAATCGATCTGGTACTCCAGGAGTTTTTCTCAAAACCAACATGAGACAAACCAATTACAGTCGAGCTGAAATTATCACCCCCACGCAATTTTAGACATTCAAAATTTGTGAATAAAAAATATGGAGAAGTCAGTATTCAATTTTCTTAGCCCCCTCATGGATCAATTTTAAGGTTTTATTTTACTGAAAACAAATTAATCAAAGGGAAATTTTCCTTATATAATTAGAGAAATCAACTCCTGAAGAGATGCCTCCTCCCTTATATGAAAGTTTCCATCAGATAATTCATTGAATAAACAAACAGACACCAATCCAAAGTTCAAACTCCAAACCCAGGCTTCTCAGCATTTATAATATATTTTCAAGATGATTTTTTTTTGCCACCAAATATATCAAAAGACGATTATCCTCCAAATCGGAACAAGACAATATACGAGGTTTGGTACTAAAACTTACAAACATATGAATTGTTAGATATGATGATGAGATAGGAGAGAGACAAGGCTGATGCAAAGAGAACCACTGAGAAAAACAAGTCCAAATGCACCACAAGCTAATCCCATAGTCTCTGCAATTTCTGACATCACAGCTTCTCTCTTGTACTTATTCTCATAACTTCTCTTATAATCCCACCCTCTTGTTCTTCTACTCATCACCATCTTCATCTCCTTCTTCTTCACTTCCTCCATTCTCTCTCTTAAAACCCTCATGTTTGCATCAACAATATTATTATTTGCAGGCTCACCTGCAAAAAAAAAAAAACACACACACACACACAGAAAATTAAACATAAACAGACTCTCATATCATCAAATACTGAAGATTGATGAGATCTGATGATATTTGTTAGAGATTATTGTTTATTTACCTTTGTCTCCGAACTTTTTGGCTCTCATTTTTGGGGTAGTGGAAGAGCCTATAAGCAGTGAGTCGCTTGGCTTTAATTAACCTGCAGAAAGGTGATAGAAAGAAAGCAAAGCCAAGAGGGATTTGTATATATATGGACTTGCTCATGATGATGCTTTTATGTATTTATATTCTCACGCTTACCTTGAAATTATGAAAAGTTGTTGAATATATAAAAAGGAAATAATTACATCAATTATATTTGAAAAATATGTACACATCATTCAATGGCAAGTTGCTTTAGTGACCTTGTTCTGGCATTGGTATGTTTGTGTATATGCATGTGTTTAAATTATGTGAAATAAGGGGAAAAAAACATGTAGATAGCAAATTAAATGTTGAAAGTAAATTATTATGATTCTTAAACAACAATAACAAGCGATAAAAATAACTTAATTCCAACATTGAAATATATTTTCAGTAGTTTTTATGATTTTTATGACTCGTCACTTAATATATGTCTTTTATAAAAAATGCACTTTACATAAGTATCGGGGGTTGACGCTAATTGGCTAAATATAAATAATATGTATTTTGCAGTAATCTGCATATAAAGTAGTTTAAATAAAATTTAAGAAAATGATGAAAAATAAAATCTAATAATTATAAATTCCATTATAATTAACAATATAGTTTATATATTATTTACAGATCCAAATATAATATGATTATAAATATACGCAGGTCATATTATTTGTAATATGGCATTTCGATTTGATTTTTGCAACCACTTGAATTTAAAAAAAAAAGAAATAGGAAAAGTGGAAAGAAAGAAATAATAGTAATTTATGGGAAATAGATACTTTGTATGTCCAGCGCCCCCTCTGCCCGTCTCTCATCATCTTCAATCTTAATCGTCTAAATCTTAATTCAAGGGTTCAAAATAGTTTTTAAAAAAACCGTATGCGATAATTTTTACTGCATGTGGTTTTTCAAAAAATCATTATGAACCTTTGGATCAAGAGTTAGACAATCAGGATTGAAGACGGTGAGAGACAGACTGAGGGACGTTGGACAGACAAACCAGACTCTAATTTATGAGTTTCACGCTCAGCTATGATGTCACATCATATGATTAAAGATTATAATATGAAACAAGGAAATCAAAAGAGAACACGTGTGCCTATGATATTGTGAAATGCCTTTTGATGAGAGATTTTAATAAGATCGAAAATTCAAAAGGAACCCAGGTGTACTATTGATCTTCAATACACATGGCACCATTATTTGACTATTGAGATTCAATCACAAAATCGAGACAGAGAGAGACACGTAGATGTGAGCATATAAATAATATTACTGGTACAGATTTAGATCTTACAAATTTAAGAGATTTTTAAAATATAATCGATCTAGGGCAATTTTATATTTTTGAAATTATTGAGATTGTATTTTGATGCCAAGCAAAGTTGTTGAACTCACGAGTCTAAGCAAATTCGTGACAATGACGTAAATTCGTATTGTGAACTCAAATCGTAAATTTGTAAGAGTTTACTTTTATTATTAAATAGATATTACTAGTGTATAATTAAATCATTAAAATATAATCAGATAATTGAAATTAAATTCATCAACATTCATTATTTATCATATTTAATAAAAAATTTCTATAAAAAGCCGCTGAGCATGATCAAATCAAAAAAATTAATACGAGTTTAAGAGTAAATTAATACGGTTTTGTAAGTTAGAAACGTAAAAACGGTAAACTCGGTATATAAACTTGTGAGTTTAACCAAGTTTACAACTAACACGAGTTTACCACTGAATCGACTCGTTTTTGTAAGCTAGAAGTGTAAAAACGATAAACACGGAGAGTCAACTCACGAGTTTAATAACAATGTGCCAAGTGCGCTTAAATTTGACTGTTCGATCCATATCTAAACTACGTATTGAATATGTAAAAACAAATGGAATATAATAATAAAGTGTGATTGTTGATATTGAATGCTTGTAACAGATTATTTGAGTGAGGGTTTATGGTTACACTTTATGTCTGACCCTCAATGGTGCCCCAACCCAATTTAATGATGGCAATGATATGTGTTGTATTTATTGAATAGGTTCTTTTAGTGTGTCTTGGATTACGTGTTAATTAACAAACAAAAATAACAATTAAATGTAAATTTCTAAATTTTGATATGAATAATTTAACAGTACTACTGCAATAAAGAAAATAAAAATAATTGTATAAAACTAAATATGAAATATTCAAATGTTGGTCTAATAATTACAAAAAAAGAATAATTGAAGAGGGAAAAGGATGGGAAGGGAAAATGTTGATCCAAATCTTAGCCTATATATATTCTTTTAGACTTTCTATACCATGATAGTAATGATTGTTGACCGGGTTTATTAATAAGTTCTTTAATTATTACCACTATGGGTGGTTTTAGTAATGATTAATTACTAGGTGTTTTAAAAGTACCTTCATCAAATAGTAATAATAATACGTATGTATATAGTAGTGTTAGAACTTCACTCCACCTATAATCCTTTTGTCACAAAGAATCATATCAATCAATGACTCTTTTGGGGTGTTTGATTTGGAAACACTCTTTAGTCTTTATAATATTTTTACATTTTGAGAGACAAGATTCCTCTCATGCATTCTCACTCCTAAATATAAAATATAATTGATTTTTTTTAAGAGATTAATGAAACTAAATAATTTACTTCATCAGATCATATATTTTGTATCATTAAATTATAAATCAATTTATAAGTTTGGTAATACAGTTTGGAGAAAAAATGATATATAAATATAAATATTATGAAATAATTTAATTACCTCCTTTTACTTCACTAAAAAAGTGATCAGAAGTTCTATTATCTTGCACAGTGTTAAAAAAAAAAAAAAGAACAAACCAGTGATGCTAATTTGCACAATGCAGCAGCAGTGAGACATACAAGGATATACGTTATAGGATTTCCTTTAGGCAAATCTAGGAGAGACTCTTGAGTTTCACATCCTTCACTTTTGGCTTATAATTCTTCTTGATTTTGAGAAAATTTTGATGAGGAAGATGTGTGTGTATATATATATATATATAATTCTTCAACGATCAACTCGCAGTGCTCTCATTAGTTTTTTGAGTAAATTACCTTGATATTGCTAAAATTACTTTGAAAATACACGATTTTTTTTAAAAAAATATAGTTCCAAAACCTAGAAAGGTTATACATTAAAAAAAAAGGGATCATATTTAGGTCAATAACTTTATATCAATTATCTCAAGTTCTTTAGTCACACATGTGTTCTAGTTTTGAAACATTGTCATCTAATTATAAATCCAAATGAAAAGAATAATACACATGACTATGTGTTGTGCAGTGGCGGAATCAAGGGGGGTTAGGGGTGGCTCCCGCCCCCCTAAAATTATATTAGTGGACCCATAATTCTCAGAAATTATGATTTAGCCTTACAAAAATTTTAAAAATTTCGCTTTAGTCCTTATAAGAAAGGTTATGGAGGGACTAAAATGAAAGGATTGAAATATTTATAAGGCTAAAGCATAATTTTCTAAAATTTTGGGTCCAATTCTGTAATTTTTACCCCCTAATTTCAGATACTAACTCCACTAAATTTTTATTCTGTAATTTTCGCCCCCCTAATTTTCATTCCTGTCTCCGCCCCTGGTGTTGTGATAAAAAAAAAAAAACATGATACTCACATGCTCAAAAAGTAAACAACACAAATCTTTCATAAATTGTACTTGAATCATATATAGACTATTTTTATTTTTAATTAATATTTGTGTATCTATATTATTCAAAAATAAAAAATTGCGTATATTTAATAAATTCAGAGAACGTTTAATATGCAATGTTTTCCATGTTTTAGAGTACAAATCTATACTTTAAATAAATAGAAGAAATAATGCATAACTCATAATAAAATTAAATATTTTATTAATTTTAAGAATAAAAAAATCTATACACTTTCAATAAATTTTAATAGAGATAAATTTAATGTACTCCATTTTAATAGTACATGAAAAAACAAAGATTCAAACCTAACAATCTTTCCTCTAACTACCTTCATTACAAATATTTATCATTACACCAAGTCTAGCATAGCTAATTAAACAATTAGTTCATCTAGAACAATATAATGGTTCTTCCTTTATAGTTTCCAACATGGGCTTCCTTGACCTGCAACACTGGACCCTATACTGTAACCCTAAGTCAACTCCGTCTAAGCTCAACCTTGGAAGAGTCTTCTCCTCCGCTACTACTTCTTGCGGCGGCTGATCATGATCTCCGCCACCACAGTTCTCCAGCAGGATGTTGGCCCTCACCGCACGGCCGCCGGCAGCGGCGGTCAACCGCTTAACCGTCATGCTCTCGGCCACGAAGATCACCGCCATGTCAGCAGCGGTGACCACCTTGTTGGCTCTTCTCATGTGGAAGAAGACATAGACGTTGCCGAGCTCCAATTCGTCGTCGGCAGCGAGAGGAGAAAACCGATGATTGATACAAAGAGAGCGAGAGTTTACTAGAAAATGGTTGGGACACTCAAGCATGAGCTCTGCTACACTCACAGGTTCTCTAAACAGCTTCACTTCACCTGTGGGGAAGATGACTCTCGCAGCCTTTCGAGTGTTCTTCGTCATCGTCGTCAAAACCGGAACGAACACGAAAGTGCATGAGGTAATTTCCCATATTTATCAGAAAAATTAGGGTTTTTGAGGATTTAGGAAAGAATGGAATTTTTGTGTGGAATCTGGAACTGCTCTGCATGAAGGTACAGGGATATATACACACATATATAAAGGGGACAGAAGAAATGGATAGTGAAGGAATTTAGAATCGAACAACACGTTGGGACGATCAAACATGCGTTGACTCTATATTTGAAAAATATGTACACATAATTCAATGGCAAGTTGCTCTAGTGACCTTGTTCTGGCAGATATTTTTGTGTATATGCATGTGTTTAAATTATGTGAAATAGGGGAAAAAAACATGTAGATAGAAAATTTTGATTTTTAAACAACAATAACAAGAGATAAAATTAACTTGATTCCAACATAGAAATATATTTTCAGTAGTGTTTATGATTTTTATGACTCATCACTTAATAAATGTTTTTTTAATAAAAAAATGAAGTTTACATAAGTATCAGATTGAAGGTAATTAACTAAATATAAATAATCTGTATTATTACAGTAGTACTCTGCATATAAAGTTTAAATAAAATTTAAGAAATGCTGAAAAATAAACTCCAATAATTATAAAGTCCATTATAATTGACAATATAGTTTATATATTACTTACAGATCCAAATATAATATGATTATAAATATACCCAGACCATATTCCTTGTAGCATGGCATTTCGATTTGATTTTTGCAATCACTAGAATAAATTAAAAAATAGGAAAAGTGGAAAGAAAGAAATAGTAGTAATTTATGAGTTTCTCTCTCAGCTATGATGTGACATCGTGTGATTAAAGATCATAATATGAAACAAGCAAATCAAAAGAGCCCACGTGAGCCTATGATATTGTGAAATGCCTTTTTGATGAAGGATTTGAATAAGATCGAAAATTCAAAAGGAACCCAGGTGTACTATTGATCTTCAATACACATGGCACCATTATTTGACTATTGAGATTCAGTCACAAAATCGAGACAGAGAGGGACACGTAGATGTGAGAATATATATATTACTGGCACGGATTTAGATCTTACAAAATTTGAGAGATTTTTAAAATATAATCGATCTAGGGAAATTTCATACTTTTGAAATTATTGAGATTGTATTTTGATGCCAAGTGCACTTGAATTTGAGTGTTCTATATCCAAATTAAACTACGTTTTGAATATGTAAAAAAAAAAAAAAAAGGACTGCAATTATAAAGTGTGATTGTTGATATTGAATGCTTGTAACAGATTATTTGAGTGAGGGTTTATGGTTACACTTTATGTCTGACCCTCAATGGTGCCCCAACCCAATGTAATAATGGCAATGATATGTGTTGTATTTATTGAATAGGTTCTTTTAGTGTCTCTTGGATTACGTGTTAACAAACAAAAAATAACAATTAAATGTAAATTTCTAAATATTGATATGAATAATTTAACAGTACTGCAATAAAGAAAATAAAAAAAAATTGTATAAAACTAAATATGAAATATTCAAATGTTGATATAATAATTAATTACAAAAAGAGAATAATTGAAGAGGGAAAAGGATGGGAAGGGAAAATGTTGATCCAAATGTTGGCCTATAATATTCTTTTGGACTTTATATACCATGATAGTAATGATTATTGTCCGGGTTTATTAAGTTCTTTAATTATTACCGCTATGGGTGGTTCTAGTAGTGATTAATTACTAGGTGTTTTAAAAAGTACCTCATCAAATAATAATAGGGATAATGGTCTTATTTGCCTTGAAAGTTTTCATTCAAGAGCACTTAGCATCCGGAAGTTTTTTTGGAGCAAAAATATCCCGAAAGTTTAAAAATATAGAAATTTTGCCCTTGTGTTAATCTTCATCGTTAAATTGTTGCTCCAACTTGTAAGCTTTAAGGCAAAATTGCTCTTTAAAAAACTTACATGGTAAAATTGCTTATAAAAAAAACTTTAGGGATAAAATTGCTCCATTTTTTTAACTTTCTAGGCAATTTTGGTCCATAAAAACTTTCAAGTGCCTTATGTTCCTGAACGAAAACTTTTGGAGGGAAATAAGACCTTATTCCATAATAATAATAATAATAAGTAGTAGTAGTGGTAGTGTTAGAACTTTACTTCACTTATGTGCCATAATCCTTTTGTCACAAAGAATCACATCTATCAATGACTCTTTTGGGGTGTTTGATTTGGAAACACTCTTAGTCTTTATAATATTTTTGCATTTTGAGAGACAAGATTCTTCTTATGCACTTCCCTACTCCTAAATATAAAATATAATTGATTTTTTAAAAAAATTAAGGAAACTAAATAATTTGCTTCATGAGATTATGTGTTTTGTATCATTAAATTATATATCAGTTTATAAGTTTGACAATATACAGTTTGGAGGAAAAAATAATAAATATAACTATTTTAAAGTAATTTAATTAGCTTCTTTTATTTCTCCAAAAAAAATCAACTATGTGAAATATTTAGGACCAAAGGGGGTATTATCTTGCACAGTGTAAAAAGAAGAAGAAGAAGAACAAATCAGTGATGCTAATTTGCACAATTCAGCAGCAGTGAGACATACAATTAAAAGGATATACGTTATAGGATTTCTTTTAGGCAAATCTAGGAGAGACTCTTGAGTTTCGCATCCTTCACTTTTGGCTTATAATTCTTCTTGATTTTGAGAAAATTTTGATGAGGAAGGTAATAATACTTTTTCGTTAAGAAAAATATAAATATAAATATAAATATAAATATAAATATAAATATATATATATATATATATATATATATATTTCTAAGTCAACGATCAACTCGCAATGCTCTCATTAGTTTTTTGAGTAAATTACGTTGATATTGCTAAAATTACTTTGAAAATACAGGATTTTTTTTTTGGTAGTTCCAAAACCTAGAAGGGTTATACATAAAAATAAATAGGATCATATTTAGCTCAATAACTTTATATCAATTATCTCAAGTTCTTCAGTCACTGTTCTAGTTTTGAAACTTTGTCATCTAACTATAAATCCATATGAAAGAATAATACTCATGCCTATGTGTGATAGAAAAACATGATACTCACACGCTCAAAAAGTAAACAACACAAATCTCTTATAAATTGTACTTGAATCATATATAGACTATTTTATTTTTAATTAATATTTGTGTATTTATATTATTCAATAATAAAAAATTGCCTATATTTAATAAAATTCAGAGAAAGTTTAATATGAAATTTTCCTTTCTTTTAGAGTAAAAATATATAGTTTAAATAAATAGAAGAAATAGTGCATAACTCATAATAAAATTAAATATTTTTATTAATTTAAGAATAAAAAAAATCTATACACTTTCAATAAAATTTAATAGAGATAAATTTAATGTACTCCTTTTAAAATTAATACATGAAAAAACAAAGATTCAAACCTAACAATCTTTCCTCTAACTACCTTCATTACAACTATTTATCATTACACCAAGTCTAGTATATCTAATGAAACAATTAGTTCATCTAGAACAAAATAATGGTTCTTCCTTTATAGTTTCCAGCATGGGCTTCCTTGACCTACAACACTGGACCCTGTACTGTAACCCTAAGTCAACTCCGTCTAAGCTCAACCTTGGAATAGTCTTCTCCTCCGCTACTACTTCTTGCGGCGGCTGATCATTAACTCCGCCACCACAGTTCTCCAGCAGGACCTTGGCCCTCACTGCATGGCCGCTGCCGGCGGCTGTCAACCGCTTAGCCGTCATGCTCTCGGCCACAAAGATCACCGCCATGTCAGCAGCGGTGACCACCTTGTTGGCTCTTCTCATGTGGAAGAAGACATAGACGTTCCCGAGCTCCAATTCTTCGTCGGCACCGAGAGGAGAAAACCGATGACCGATACAAAGAGAGCGAGAGTTTCCTAGAAAATGGTTGGGACACTCAAGCATGAGCTCTGCTACACTCACAGGTTCTCTAAACAGCTTCACTTCACCTGTGGGGAAGATGACTCTCGCAGCCTTTCGAGTGTTCTTCGTCATCGTCGTCAAAACCGGAACGAACACGAAAGTGCATGAGAGGTAATTTCCCATATTTATCAGAAAAATTAGGGTTTTTGAGGATTTAGGAAAGAATGGAATTTTTGGATGGAATCTGGAACTGCTCTACTGCATGTGAAGGTACAGGGATATATACACATACATATAAAGGGGACAGAAGAAATGGAGAGTGAAGGAATTTAGAATCGAACAACACGTTGGGACGATCAAACATGCGTTGACTCCATCGTGTAATATGCGTAAAGTTTGTGGTCAAATCAAACATGTGTTGAATAATAAACACTGTGAGAGATGGTCAGATGGAGACGTTGAAGTTTCTTTAATTTGGACCTCACTCGTATATATAATTGAAGCTTCCTCGTAAACTGGCAAAGTTGAAAATTCTTCATAACATACTCGATCGGAGATTTTTTTGTTTTATTTCAGTCTGACCCATTATACTACCAATGGTAGTTACAATTAAGGGAAAATTCTATAAGTTGCCTAAAATTGAAAAGATTGTTAAATTCAATAAATCCCTAATCAAGTCATTAATCTAATTTAAAATTTTAAAATATCATTAAAATGACCTTATTGCATTCTTATTACTTTGTCCTCTTTCCTCTTAAAAGGGTTTTGTTACTCTGCATCTTAGTTTTTTTATATATATTAACATTAATATATAATAAAATAAAATAAGATTCCTTTAATTGGGAAGAATCAACAAGAATAATTAAAAAGTCTATGAACTTAAGAGAACAATTGCTTGAAGGAGTAAAATTTGAATTCTCTCTTGTTTGCCTCACGACCCTCCTTCATTTCTTTCTTGTTGGCGGCTTGTGGCACTATCACAAGCTGCCGAAGAGTATCATTCTATGCCACAACTGTGTTAGAGTGATAGATCGGTTCCCAGGCCTTCTCCCTCTGATTTCTGGCAGTTGTAGACTTCTCTTGTCCTTGTAGCGAGTTTTTTCCTCTCCTTCTTCAGATCTGTTCTACGGCGGTGAGAGCTATCTATCTTTTCTTTCTTTGTGGTGTTGGGTTTTGTGGTGGTGTTTTTGCTTTCTCATGAAATAAATAGATCTGTGACATCTAAGTATAAATTTTCTTAGTTGGATGGTTGTTTAAACATTATTAGATTCGACTATCACCTAGTGGCTCGAATCTGCGTTCTTGGGTTTTCTTTGATATTTACCCCAACCTGGGTATCTGTGTAGCTACTCTAATTGCAGTTAATGCTTATAAGGACAGGGGCGGACGTATAGGGGGGGCAAGGGTGGGCGACCGCCCCCCCCAAAAAAAAACCAAAAAAATAAAATAAAATAAAAGGAATTATATATATATATATATATATATATATATATATATATAATATTCGCTGATTATATATATATATATATATATATATATATATATATATATATATAATATTATGATATATATAATATTATATATATCTGATTCGATGGCTGTGTTCCTATGAACTACCGATTACATCTATAATCTATTGTCTGTCTCCTCTGCTCCAACCTTCCCTAATTCCCTTCTCTTTTTTTCTTTTTTTTTTTTCTGCTCGAAAATTCCCTTCTCTTTGACTCTTTCACAGAAAATAAATACAAGTGCAGAAGAAGAAGTGCTATGCGCCTATGCGTGTGCATCTCCGGTCTCATCATAGAAAAAGGATTGATTTTCAAGGAAATTACAAGGGAGCCACTAGGTTGCTTTTGTGCAGAAAAAAAGGACTAAAGTGCAGAGGTTGCTTTTGTTGGGTTCTGCAATTTCTGAAATAGTCCGTATTTTGCACTGCATTGACACTTTATTTGAGATAGAGAGAGTTTTATAGGTGATTATTATGGGGAAAAATACTACCATTGATACTTATTTTAAGAGAAAGAATACTGAATTTTTGCCCTCGTCTTTGTCTACTCCTAATGTTGAATTGCCAAATACTGAGGCTCCTTCTTCAAAGTCTCCGAGAATTGAAAATAATGAGGTAGTTAAGGAAGTTGATCTTGCTTCATTGGAAAGAGATCCTGGACTACGCCCTCAAATATGGAAATATCCTATAAATCAACAAGATGAAATTCATCGTGCTTATCTTAAACTTGGTCCATTTCAGTGCAAACTTCAAAATTATCCTTTTTCTGGGCCAGAAAAGAATCGACGTCACTTTTGCTCTTCTTGGTTTGATTTGTTTCCATCTTGGTTAGAATATTCTCCAAGTAAAGATGTTGCATTTTGTTTGCCTTGTTATTTATTTAGTAAACCAGGTGACAGTGGTCGTTTTGGACCTAAACCTAACACATTTGTTGTTGAGGGATTTAGAAATTGGAAAAAGGTTAATGAGGGAGAAAATTGTGCTTTTCTACGCCATGTTGGGAAAAATGTTCTCTCAGTGCATAAAAATGCTTTGAGTTCATGTAGTGATCTAATGAACCAATCTCAACATATTGGGATATTGGTTGAAAAACTTACTTCTCAGGAAATTGTAGCTAATCGTTTGAGACTACAAGTTTCTGTGGACGTGACAAGATGGCTTGCTCTTCAAGGATGTGCTTTTAGAGGTCATGATGAAACCTTAGATTCACTTAATCGGGGTAATTTTCTTGAGATGATAAAGTTTTTAGCTTCTTATAATCAAGAAGTTGCAACAGTTGTTTTAGAAAAAGCTCCTCAAAATGCATCATATAGTTCCCCTCGAATTCAAAAGGAAATTCTTCATGTTTTCTCTCAAAAGGTAAAGAAAACAATACGGGAAGAAATTTCCAATGCCAAGTTTTGTCTTATTGTTGATGAAGCTAGTGATGTATCTAAAAAAGAGCATATGGCTATTGTTTTGAGATACATCGATAAAGATGGTTTTGTACGAGAAATATTTTTTGGTCTTGTACATATGGAAGATACAAATGCTAAGACTTTGAAACAGGGAATACTCGACACTCTTCATCACCATAATCTTGACGTTCAAAATATTCGAGGATAAGGCTATGATGGAGCTAGTAATATGCGAGGTGAATGGAATGGATTGCAGGCTTTAATTTGCGCTAAGTGCCCATATGCTTATTATGTCCATTGCTTAGCTCATCGCCTTCAACTTGCCTTGGTTGCTGCATCTCATGAGGTAAAACATGTTCATCAGTTTTTTGAAAAATTGAACTTCATAATTAATATTGCTACTTCTTCTTGTAAGCGTAATGATGAGTTAAGGGTTGCCCAAAAAAATGAAATTGCAAGAATGATTGCTACTGATGAACTCGAATCAGGAGTTGGTCTTAATCAGATTGGTACATTGCATCGAGCTGGAGCTACTCGTTGGAGTTCTCATTACAATTCCATATGCAGTTTGTTTAAAATGTTTCAAGCCACATGTGAAGTTCTTGACAATATTTCTAATGAGGGAAAAATAGTAGCACATCATGGGGATGCAGATAATGCATATTCATCATTGACATCCTTTGATTTTGTCATCATATTGCACCTAATGAAAGAAATTATGGGTATTACTGAAGTCCTTTGTCAAGCTTTGCAACAAGAGTCTCAAGATATTTCAAATGCTTTACATTTGGTTTCAACTACAAAAAAGTTACTTTAGAAATTAAGAGAGACAGGTTAGGATGCTTTCTTGGTTAATGTTCAAGAATTTTGTATAAAACATGACATTGACATTCCAGATATGAGTGCAAAATATATTGGAAGGAGAGGTTGTGCTCGAAATGAACAAGATGATTTTTCTACTGAAAAGTTTTATAGGGTAAATATTTTTTGTGCTACAATTGATTATCAATTGCAAGAATTAAATAGCAGATTCAATGATAATGCTGTTGAATTACTGGGTTTGAGCATGGCTTTAGATCCAAGAAACAGGTACAATTCATTTAATAGTGAGGATATTTGCAAACTTGTTGATAAATTTTATCCTAAAGATTTCACAGAACAGGAAAAATTGCGTTTGAAGATGGAGTTACAACATTTTGAGCTTGACATTCCTAAACATCCAGATTTGATCAATTTATCAACTACATCTAAATTATGTCAAGGGCTAGCAAGAATTGGAAAGTCCATCATTTACCCTCTTATTGATAGAGTGATTAGACTTGTACTCACTCTTCCAGTTTCTACAGCAACTACTGAAAGATCTTTTTCTGCCATGAAGATAATCAAGAATAGGCTTCGAAATAGAATGGAAGACCAATTTCTTGATGATTCCTTGATTACATACATTGAAAAAGAAATTGTTTTAAGTTTTAGCACGGATTCAATTATAGATAACTTTGATAATATGAAGACACGTAGAGTAAGAGTCAAGTGAAGTGATCTTAACTTCTGTAATAGATTTCTTTCAATTGTTGGTATATTATGTATGTTTTGAATTTTAAGTGCTTTTATTTATGATATAGAATTTTTTTTATTTTCGCCCCCCGTCACTAAAAATCCTGGATCCGCCACTGTATAAGGAGGTGTGCCTGCTAGGGTAGGTTTTACAACTAACACTTTCTTTCACATCACTTCTAACCTTAGATATCGATGAGGTCGGTTTTGTCCATATTTTTACTTCTACTCTTAAATTTTTAATGTACTGTGATTGATGTTTTTGTATTTAGCTTATTTTGCTATATTTGATTTGGCTTTGTTTGTATTCTATCTTTAGTTTGTTTTCATGTATTGCATCGGTTTGCATTAATAATATAAATAGATTTGACCCAAAAAAAAGAATAATTCAAGTCAAAAAATAAAAATAAAAGCATTAACCCAATATTAATTAAAATATTTTTATTTGAGTATTGTAAATAACAAATTGTATTTTCAGAAAAACTTGCCTTAATTTTTTTTGTCAATAAAAAAGAGTCAAAATTCATATTAAATTTTTATTTGAATATTGTAATATCTAGTTTGTTTTTTACGTTGATGAATCTCTCTCTCTCTCTCTCTTTTAAAAAATGTGGCTAATGAAAATGTTTGATGTATAATTTGAAATATACACACTAGTCAGATTTTTTTAATTAACATAGTCTAATTTTCTTTTCATAAAAAAAAATCAAGTCAATTTTTTTAAAAAAATTCTTAACATTCAACTGAAAAAAATTTAATTGATTTTGGGGTTATGCTTTCCTTTTCTTTCTTTTCTTTATTTTTTTTTACTTGACTTATTCTTGATGATCCTTCCACGACACGAAAATTCAATGATAAGACTTATATTAAAGAAGAGAAAAACATTCCCTCTCGTTAGAAATAGGTTTAGTAACTTTACATATATTGATCAATTTTGTTAAAATTAGTTAATGCTTTTCCTTTTACTATTTTTTTTTTTACTACGATATCTCCACCAACAACAATATAAGGTTATTTAGTTTTAGATGATATCAAAGTATATATATTAGAATTGGGGAGAGTATATATAAGTATGTGTGTCTATATATATATATATATATATATATTTATTAAATACATACCTAGTTCAGTTTTGCCGTGTATTATTATTGCACAATTAAAAAAAAAACGAGTTCATGAAATTCAAAGAACTTATATATATATATTAGAATTGGGGAGAGTATATATAAGTATGTGTGTCTATATATATATATATATTTATTAAATACATACCTAGTTCAGTTTTTCCGTGTATTATTATTGCACAATAAAAAAAAAAAAACGAGTTCATGAAATTCAAAGAACTTATATAGTTTATGTAACTTATATATTTAAATCCTCGAAACAACTATGTTTAAAGCATTTTATAACTGTTGGCCAAAAAAAGCATTTTATAACCACCTTCCGTCAAAGAAAAAAAAAATACTTCGATATTAAATATAAGATCCTCTAATTCAATTTCTTTCATTAAAATAAGTCTTGTGTTATGGATTGTAGGGAGTAATTTATAACCATACGCTATATAAGGATTTAATTGGAAGTGGGCAAGTGGACCATTTAAACCAAGTTATTGACTGAACCGGTCTTGCTTGCAGCAGTTAAATGCGGACCGAGCTTCTGAGCAAAAAAAAAAAAAAAAAAAGCGGACCGAGCTTCATGTTGTAGTAAGACTTAGGCAATGGTTCCTTAAAGGATTTTTCCTGGAAGCAAATTATGAAACGAGATAGTTTCTAGTCCTAAATATAAAATAAAGTTGCTTTTTTAGAGAGATTAATAAAATTAATTAAATTTATTTAGAGTATTTGTATTTATTTTTCTAAATTAATTAGTTTAACTAATAAACTAATATATAATTTAAGGATACACAACATATGATATGATTAAGTAACTTATTTAGTTTCCTTAATTTCTCAAAAAAGAAAAAATAACTTTATCTTATTTTTAAGATCAGATGGAGTATGAGTTTTCGTTTTCTTAAACATCTTTTCTTTTCGTTTTATCCATATTATCCTTTTGGCAACCAGAGTATATTTTGTGTTTCAAATCTCATGTAGTAGTAATCAACTAATCATTATCATAAAAACAATGGTTACATATGTACGGTAATGAAAGTCTTTATGTATCATGCACTAAATTTTTTTTTTTAGTGTGAACTGTGAAATATAAAATTAGACTCGAGAATTACCTGTAGTCCTGCATAAGTAATTTAATTATTAAAATGTCTCTTAAATTATCGATATGCTATAACATGTCATTTTATTAGAAAAAACATGTTTTTCTGTACCGTAACATATCATTATAGGTTGCTAATTTGTTGTAGGATTTTTTAGTAGTTAAATCATTTTAATAAAGAAAAAATGTAAAATAAAAGAGAAAAACAAATTATTTAAAAACTTTTAACCTATCTGTTCTGTTCTGGGTGTAACATCCCGATTTTCCAAATTGTTTTTGAAATAATTGATCAGAGTAGAGCATCGGAATAAGTTTAAAAGAGCGAGTATCTGATAAACATTTACTGATGTAGTATCTGGCTGTTTACACAGTGGTACAGTAATCTGAATATTCTTTGATAAAAAAAACGTCAAAATGAAAATTTCTCCGTTTGCGTCCTTACGCTGGCTCCTTGCCCTTGTCCTTGGCCCTGATTCCTTCGGACCCTGACACTATAGTAGGAGCTGAGGTTCAATGACCATTGAATCTCAGGTAACGGTTAACCTCATGCTTATGTACAGTTATGTATGACAGATATTCATGACATGACAATGACAATCAATATACATATCCACGTATGAAAAACAATAACAATATTTGTAACATAACCACGTATGCTACAACAACAATTAGAACATAACTACGTATGTGACATAACCACGTATGTAACATAACCACGTATGAAAATCTTAGTCAATGAGCACAACTATCATATACAATCATACAATAAGCACTACGCGAACGCACCTTTGCCTGTTGAGCACGATACGTTGTCGGCTGCAAGGTGATCACAGGTTTCCTATGAGGGTAATATTATGTTTATTAATTCACAACCAATATCCCAATAGATATCCTAGCCACAAATGACTCTTTTACCCTGGCGGATTTATGAATTTATTATTTCCCTTTATTTTTAAGAAAAACGCTGGTCCTTAAATCTGGGCAGAATTTCGCCTAACTTTGAAAAATCATAACTAATTCTAGAAAAATCGAAATGAGGATCTGTAAAATTCCCCAGAATCCTTAGGATGTCTAGTTTCAAGAAAAAATGATAGCCTTTGCCCAGATTCTACGGTTCATTCCCAGTTTTTAATTTTTGAACATCTGTCCAGAATTTTCCAGAAATTCGTAGCCCTAACTTTGGGAATTTTTATCTCCCTGTTCAGAAATCATTTGGACATGTTCTTTACATATTTAAAAAGCCCTATATGTCTACTTTAACCATGAATTTTTTCAGAATTTTCTAGCCATGATTTCAGCATAAAATATAAGTTTTTTCATGTCTGGTTCAGAAATTCCAGAACCGATGAAATTTCGCCAGAACTTCGTTACTTTGGTGTTTCTCTTCCGGAAATTTTGCTAAAACTCTTTCCTCACTATTTTTCGAAATAAACCCAATTTTAAACCCAGAAAAACATAAAAACAACTATATCTAAAGAATTTAAAGATTAAACTACAAAATAACTAAAAACTTAAAAGCTAGAGCTCAAGAACTTACCTAGAACTTTGCTCTTCCTTTCTCCAAAGCTCTCACACTCACTTTCTCTCTATGTTTCAGATGTTGTTGCTTGTGAATTTGTGAGGATTGTGAAGAGCAAAGGGTCCTATTTATAGTAGAAGCTCCATGTGCAAAAAGACTCATAATACCCCTCCCTACATCATCCCTTACATCATCTTATCCTCTTCCAAAGCCTTGAAAGTCTTCTACTAGATACATGACTCATGGTTAGGGTTATGACTCATCTCTTAACTAGGCTAATGACTCATGCTTGTTTAGGGTGATGATTCATTCATAGAGCTTGTGATTCATCATTTAGGTTAGTGACTCATACATGTTTAGATTAATGACTCATTCATGTGTAGACTAATGACTCATTTCTAGAGGGATGACTCATTTTACATATGTATACTTAGAATTTCCTACTTCTTCCATTTTGTGTTCCACTATATAGAAATTCATTTGGGGATTCTAATGAACTTGTATGCTCAATTTCTCATTGGTTTTGAGTTCTAGAGATATTTAGCTTCATTTTGAGACCCATTTTACCTATCTTTTCTATTGATTCCATTTCTTAAACAATCATGAAAATGACTTTGGTTATACTTGTTTTCATGCTTGATTTATGCTTGTTATGAATCTCAACTTAGTTTCCATACTTAGTTCATAGATTTCAAGATATGATTTAATTTGTATAAGTTTTCATTTGCTTATGTCTAGATTTAATTTTATGGATTAATCTAATTGTTTTAATGTCTAATTTTCTTATTGGCTAATGCTTTGACTTCTCTTTCTCACTCCTTCCACTAGACTCACAACACTCACAACATTTGCACACACACACATTCACAACTCCCTCTCTTATTGGTCAAAACCTTTTCTCATGGATTAAGAATATTTTCTTGATTTATCATTGGTCAATTCCATTTCACAAGGATTTAGCTTTATGGTATTTAATTAAGGCCTTAGGATTTAGCTTTATAAGGTTTAATCCTAGCCCTCCACAACTAATCCTTAATTAGCATTCCTAATAAAGTGTTTTAATGAAGTTGTCAATTTATGATTGGTTCCTAACTTGATTATGACTCTTAGAGTAGTTTATGACCATTGGTAATCCAACCTATGCTAATCCTAACTTCTTATTGGTTGTTGAGATTTAATTAACTTAATAATGATTACCTAATGTTAATTGTGATTATTGACTTTTCAAAGCTTAATTAAAGTTTACTTATCATCTTAATCACAAGCTTACTTGCCTCTTGATTATTAAATAATTGGTGTTTAGGGTATTTTATGACCATAGGCAATATATTTTATACTAATCTCAAACCCCTATTGGTCTTTGAATTTTAATTAGCCCAATGTACTTCTAATTAATGGCTATAATTGCTTAATTGTAAATAATTGGCTAATCATCCTATTAGTGGAAATTAATTGCCCATTAAATATTAGTAATTGCCTTTTTAATTGTTCAAGTGCTTTGGTAATTTATTATGGTATTTTATGAATTAATATGAGCTGGGTATTAATTCTAGGGTTTTAGAAAATATAGTTTCTTACTTGATTATGAATTTTAAGATTTATGTCCTCTTAATTTTATCCCTTGATTAATTATAAAAATTTACATAATCATTTTGTTTTGTGAGAATTCAAAGGTCTACTAATTCCTCTTATGCTCCCCTATTTATTTGATGTGTTTTCCTAATTTTTCCTTGGCTTCTTTGGATCCTATAAAATCCCTAATTTACTTTGGGAGTTGTTGGTATTTTTATGGTATTTTATGATTCTAAACAAAACTTAGAAAAATGAAACATTAGCTACCTTAAATTCTAAGGGAAAATAACTTAATAGATAAAATAAATATATCTCAAAATTGGAGACCACATATTCACCTATTTTAAATAGGTGCCATCAACCAAAATATTGTGTTTATGAGAAATAATAATTTTGGGGTATTACACTGGGAACATGACTGATTGGACTTTAACCAGGTGTCAAGCCTAGAGCCTACGTACTCTTTGAAGGGATCAAAGTTCACGTAGTTCGATGAATATTTGGAGGCGTTTAGCTAGGGGGTGGTGTGTGTGCTCTGTGTGGCAGAAAGTAAGGTGAGCATAAGTTAGAATGTATGCACCTGTTTGATCAACCTCTGTATTTGTAGAGGTTTCTGTGAAGGATATCTCGGCTGTGTATAATATCCGAGGCGAGTATCTAGGGATATATATCATGTAGATATAGTCCAGATACTCTTATGATGTCGATAGATAGGATCCGCTATAATATAGGTATAGAATCCGACATGGGATATATTCTTTATTGGGTCTTAGGCTGTACCTCGAATATGGGCCTTGAGCCGGTCCATAACAGTTGCCCTCAGCTCGGTTGTAATTTATAACCATACGCTGTATAAGGATTTAATTGCAAGTGGGCAAGTGGACCATTTAAACCAAGTTATTGACTGAACCGGTCTTGCTCAGCAGTTAAATGCGGACCGAGCTTCATGTTGAAGTAAGACTTAGGCAATAGTTCGTTAAAAGATTTTTCCTCGAAGCACATTATGAGAGGAGATACTTTCTCCAATCTTAAATATAAAATAAAATTGATTTTTCAACTAGATTAAGAAAGATAATTAAATTACATTAAAGTATTCGTATTTTTATTTATTTTTCAAACTATAATCTAAGGATACACAACATATGATATAATTAATTAAGTAACTTATTTAGCTTCCTTAATTTCTCTAAAAAAATTAACTTTATTTTATATTTAGGATCGGAAGGAGTATGTATATTCTGTTTCTTAAACATCTTTAATTTTCTTTTCATTTTATCCATATTATCCTTTCCACAATCAGAATGTATTTTGTGTTTCAAATCTCATGTAGTAGTAATATAATAATTATCATAAAAACAATGGTTATATATGTACGGTATAAAAGTCTTTATGTATCATGCACTGATTTTTTTTTTTTTTTTTTAAGTGTGAACTGTGAAATATAAAATTAGACTCGAGAATTACCTGTAGTCCTGCATAAGTAATTTAATTATTAAAATGTCTCTTAAATTATCAATATGCTATAACATGTCATTTTATTAGAAAAAACATGTTTTTCTCTACCGTAACTTATCATTATATATTGCCAAATTTGTTGTAGGATTTTTTAGTGATTAAATCATTTTAATAAAGAAAAAAAGTAAAAAAAAATATTTAAAAGCTTTAAACCTAAATTTTATAATTTTTTAAGAATTAAACTCATTACAATTTTTTCACCCCTCCCTTCCATTTCCCACACATCATGTGCGCCTTAATAAGGTTTTATCTTGCATATATATATGATCAAAATTAATTACCTTTAAAAAAAAAAAGCTATCCCCCATGATTCTCGAAATTGGATTAATTTGGAGTAAAAAGAAATACTTCTTTAACAAATTCCAAATATAGGATTTTTGTAATTAAGTAATTTATTAAAATTAAGACAATTACTTAAATTAATTGATATTACTCCATTCTTCTCTCAAATCCTCTTAGTCTTGCTCTTCTCTCACCTCTAATCTGAAATCTCTTATTTTCACAATAATCTATAATTAATGCGTCAAATATTTGTACTTCATTTTCACAGTGATCCTTATTTAACAAGATATTTCAGCCCGAAATCACCTTTTGTTAGAAAACAATTAGCATTAATTAGAAGTATTTTAATGAAAATAATTTAATATATGGGAAAAAATAGATGAGATTTTAAATGTTCAAAAGATTCTTATATTCAAATTCAAAATAGGATTTCTGGCTTATCAGTCTATGTAATGTCACATATAAGTTAATTTCAAAAGTTATAAGTAATTGGTTAAAAGAGATTTTGGGTGATTTGATCACTCTAAATCAAAAAGCTCTCCTTAAGGGCAGACTTATTAATGACAATATTATTTTGGCCTTAGAATGTATGGAAAAGATTCAGGGCACATGGAAGAGCAAAGTTAGTTGGTGTACAATCAAACTTGATATTGCCACGGCATGTGACAAGGTGTCATGGCATTTTTTACAGAAAGTAAAGAAGATGCCTTTTCTTTCTAGGATCATTCAATTACTCATGCAATGTGTCTCGACCATCTCTTACCAAGTTATACTTAATGGATCACCAAGAACATCCTTTTAGCCCATCTCAAGGCCTTAGTCAAGGGGATCTGTTATCTCCTTATCTCTCTTTACTTTGTGCTAATGTTCTGTCCTGCACGATGCACCAAATAGAAAACTATAATTGGTGGACGAATATTCGTTTCTCTTGTGAAGTAATATCATTGACACATTTAATGCATACTAATGACACTCTTCTTTTCTGTCGTGCAACGAAGGAAGCTTGTCGTAGATTTAAAGCGTTGCTTCAACGATATTCTTTACTTTCAGGGAAGCATATTAACTATTAGAAATCAACTTTAGTTTGTAGCCGCATGCTCTATTTCTCATCAAATGAACGAGCCTTATCAGCATTGTTTGAAATCAGATTCCAAGCTCGCTTGGGAAAGTATCTAGGTGCGTACATTGATGATCTAAGATTAAAAGAGAGAGAGAGAGAGAGAGAGAGAGAGAGAAGAGAAAGTATCTTGAAGTTATTGAGAAGCTTGACAAACGACTTGCTGGATGGAAATGCAATCTTCTCTCTCAAGCTTAACGTCTGGTGTTAATTATTTGTTGTCATCTCTATTGGTGTATCCTTTCTCATGTACCAATTTTTTTTGCCCATTTATGTCATGCCACAGCAATGAAAATGGCAAATTTTTATGGGAATACACTCATAATTCACAAAAAGCTTGTCTTCTCCACTGGGAAGACATATGTTTGCCTTGTGTTAATTGTGGTTTGCAAGTTTTTCAATTGGAGGCTTTCAATGATACTCTTTTAGCTAAACATTTATAGTAGGTCATCTATAATCAATCGACTTTGCTTAGTCAAGTAATGCTGATGAAGTATTTAGATCCTGATTGACAGTATATTTTTAAGCCTGCTTATAATAGTTCATCTCTGTGGAGGCAAATTCTTAAAACCGACAGCATAATCACTTATCACCTTACCTGGGAGGTAGGGAGGGATGTTCTGTTTCTTTAAATAGTCAGCTCTGGTGGTATTTGTAGCAGTCTGGTTTGTCATTTCATGACCTAAAAGGGTCAGACCTTACACTGCGCTCTTTTGGAAAGTGGAATTTTCTTCTTTTATCCTCACTCTACCCTAGGCAAGTGGTGCAACAGTTTGCAAGATATCTGGATTCGTTGTCCGAAGCCCCTGATTTTATCAGCTGGTTAGGTAATAGTATAGGGGTAGTTATACTGTTAGAGCTAGATATCTTTTGCTTCAGTCCACATTCACTAATGGGATTTCCAATCAAGCGCAAAGTTAGCTATGTGAATTGATTTGGAAATGTTTACTACGTCCATGGATTAAGTTGTTGCTGTGGAAGATTGTTAGACGTATTTTACCAACAATTCATTTTCTCAGAGCTAGACATTTAGTCACCTCGGAGGTTTGTTATTTTTGTGGGTGTGATAACGAGTCCTTAAAATATTTATTTTTACATTGTTCTTTTTCCAAAGCTTGTTGGTTTGGAGGTATTGTAGGTTTTAGAATTGATGTCGATCCTAATATACGGAGCTTCGACAATGGATAATGACATAGTTGGCAAACCACAGGAATCCTAGTAATTTTATGACGTACTTGCCTTTTCAATTATTAGAATCCCTTTGGTTTGCTAGAAACAAAGTCTGTCATGCAGGAATAGGAATTCTTCGTACACAGGTCAATAGAGAGCCACAAACTCAAGCAAGCGCTGTAACTTCATTGTCTATACATCAACAACTTGAAGCTAACTAGATAATTGAAGAACGAATACCCTTGAATGACAACGACCATCATGTTATGAGGATCTATCACTCCTCTGTTCGGTGGGATGTCATCTTCAGCATCAAGAATACCAGGATACGTCCCTGTAATGTAGTAATCAAGATTCTGATCGCCTCACCTTTCATGAATGGACATTTACTCCACCAATTCGGCTTGGCATCTTGCACTTACAACTACACACTCTACGAGATACACCATAACCTTCATACTTAATCAATCTCAACTACAAGCTTATTAGGAGATCGCATATAAATTTCTTTACAAAGACTCAAACTGTCCCTTAGAGTTTGTCTTACCTTTTACAAGATAATGTATATTATTATGATATTTTGTAACATATACGTTTTTATCCTGAATGCATAGTTACATTTCATAAAAAAAAAAATCAAAATAGAGAATAAAATTAGTAGATATTTTATATATGTGTGCGAGTAAATGAATAATTACTTAATTTAAACTAAAATTATATTTTTCTTTAATAAAATTAATGCTAAATATAAACAATTATATATTGATAAATTACTGATGAGGATATGGCCAATCAAAAGCCCAAGACCAGCTCTTAATACTTTTGTATTTTTTTTAATATAAAATATATTTATTTAATTTAATTAGATTAAAAAAGTTAGTTAATATAATATATATTTTTTAAAACACTCTAATAATTTTTATTGATTTCCTCATTTTCTCCCCTACTTCCTTATTATTGGTAAAGCGTTAATAGGGATAAATTAAAAAAAATTGATAAATATAAAAATTATGTAATTTAGAACTAAGAATAAGAATATGGGTCCTTACGACTTCGGAGTATTATAGACCAATTGTAACTTTTTTTAATTTTTGGGCCAACAGACAAATTGTAACTTTGTGTGAGTTTACCAACATTTTCCTGAAATATTCTGGTAATAATCATCCGAAGAATCGTTGTGTCGAGATGCTCTCTCTTTTATGGGGATCTTGGTTTTAAGTGAAAGATACTTTAGTCCTAATTATGAGATATAGTTGACTTTTTTTGGAGATATTAAGGAAGCTAAATAAGTTACTTAATTATTTTATCTGCTTTGCATCTTTATATTATATATTAATTTATTAGTTAAACTAATTAATTTAAAGAAAAAAATAAAAATAAAAATAGTCTAAAATAATTTAATTAGCTTCCTTAATTTTCTAAAAAGTCAATGTTTTATAATTAGGAGCAGAAGGAGCGAGTAGTCTTTTTCAGTAGTTTTTTCCGATACTTCTCCAGCAGTGTCCTTCGCTGTAGTAACTGAGAAGATGAGCAGCCCGGCGGAGGAACACTCGCTAGCGAAAGCTGCGAAATTAGTTGAAGATCTTTACCACATCCGAGACACCTTTTTCCCGGAAAATCAAGGTGACAAGATCTCCAAGCTGCGTGAACAATCCGATCTTGCTCTGAAATTCCTCGATTCTATTCCTCCAGGTGAATTTTCTTTTTCATATTCTTTATACTATCCTCCTGGTAATTTACCTATTCGGTTAAACTTGTATCGTTTTATGCTGCTTCCCTAGTTCGGTATTTCAGAAAACTGACCCTACGAGGTATATTGGATTTGAGAAAACTGAACATAAAATGAGAGTTCACGAATGAGATTCTGTGGTGTTGTTTGCGTTTCTCTTTTATTGGTTCAGACTTTGAAATACTGGGTTGAAATTGCTTGTTCTGATGTGTTGCTTATTGAACAACCAACGAAGCTAGGGTAGAACTTCAATGAACGCGAGAACTATTTTATTGATGTTGTTACCAGGATTTGGGAATTTCGGTTTTTAAGAGTTTCCGAATGCCTTGCATGTATGACTGAAATGTCCATAGGGTACATTTGAAGACTTGATATAGGATGCTGCAGTGACAATAAGAATAAACTGAAAGTGAAACTTTCTTATGTACACCAAGGATGAGAAACCGTAAAAAGGAGTCATGACTTTCTCATATTGACTTTGCTGGAAAGGTTGTGAATGTCACTTGACTATTGTTGAAAAGAAAGGGAAAGGAAGGAGATATAATTTTGTAGTAAAACAGAACAGCATCGGCACATATTAGGGACCACTTAACTTTTGCACGCATGAATAGATGGGGAAATATTGTTTTTGAGTTTCAGTTTTAATTTATTCATTGGAAAACAATCGGGTCCAATTAGCCATATTTACCATGATAACATTGAAAGAAAAGTATCAGTTTACTGCATGAAAGGATACCGTCCAATTAATGATACTCAGAGATGGCAAAAAGCAAGGTCAATCAAGTCTTCAACCAATTTGGGACTGATCGACCATCGAAAGGAGTTTCAGATGCTGAAATAAAAATAAGAGTCAATAACATGTAGGAGATGTTTTCAAACAATTTTCTTCATTGTCACTGTCTCAGTTACTTAGTTCTTTATCTGCGACAATTAAAAATAATTCATTTCGTGCCAGATAATTAACTCTTGGAAGCCATCATGATTCTTTTATACGCTTTGCTTCCCTTGTATGTATGATGGACCTGAATTATTGGGCCCATGCATTGATTACATGTGAGAGGAAGGCAGGACAAAGTGAAACAAACTGTGGTAGTTTCTCATGAGCTGGACAGAGGGCTAAAAGAAGGGAAATAATAGTGTTAACTAACTCAAATGGATTGTGAGGGTTGAGAGAGAGAGAGAGTGAGTGAGGCTGTTAGCAGAGAATATATTGTGGACTGAGGAGTCACTGTGAGGAATGGACACATATGGCTTAGAGGAGAGTCTCTGATCTATCAAATACCAGAGGAATAATGTCATGTAATTGTAATTAGTTGTTTTAAATGTTAGTTATGTTAGTTGGTTAGACGAGCGGCATTAGCTATTAGTGGCACTAGCCATTAACCAGAGCGGCCCTAGCCCAAATATGGCCTTAGCCATGTCTAATTAGCTAGTTATTAGGCGCCCCTGTTTTCCCTTGTTTTAAACACACCCCTGCCCTGCCTCCTATATAAGGCACCCCCTCACTTGTAATCAGTTGTTGTTGTTGTTGCCTAATGAATGAATGCATTTCATGACTGAATCCCCTGTCTCTCTTTCTCTCTTCTCTTCTTCAATCCCTCTCGACTCTTCTTTTTCCTAAAACCCTCTTCTTCTTCTACTATTTTCCTCAACACAATTCTGTCAAGATTACAGAATTGTAACAAATAACTTCTTTCTTGCTATGATCATTTTCTTTGCTTGCTGTAGATGCTTCTTCTTTTATCATCTGATTGTCTATTTTCTTCTGTGGGCAAGGATATTTAAGCTTTGTTTCGTAAGTAACATATGATTTTATTTGGGTCCAACAACCAAGCATAGAAAATTCATAAAATTGTCTCCTTTGCCAGAAGAAAGGAAGTCTCCTATGCAACGTGCAACATTTGAGTATTTGAGAGGGAAGATATTGGATGTATGTCCTGACTATAACAAAGAAGCAGAGGATCATCTATCAAAAGCTGTAAGCGCAATCAAGTTTTAGTTTCTATGCTGAAGTGTATACATGTTGAAATTGATGTTGAAGGGCATGAGTTTATGACTCACACTTCTAATTTTATGCACCAGGTTAAGCTAAACCCGTCCCTTGCAGATGCTTGGCTGTGTTTAGGTAACTGCATTTGGAAGAAAGGAGATCTATCTGCTGCTAAAAACTGTCTTAGTCTTGCATTAAGCAAGGTTTGTACTGAATTTTTCTTTTTCTTTCTCCTCTTGATGGCTCTATTTGTTGAATAACAACCATGAGCCTTACCCTGACTGATCTGATTCGTATAATGGAATGAATTTGTTTGCTTTGAGTGGCTTCATATTGATTAATTGTAACTGAGTAAAAAAAATTCATAATTTAGACATGTGAACACAGATAAGCAAAGAAATAAGAAAGATAAGAGTTTGCTGAAGTGTATTAGGTTTTTGAGTAAATACCCTTTCTGGTCCTTGACAAAAAATGCGATCCCCATTTTGGTTCTTTAAAAAAAAAAGTCATTTTTAGTCCATAAAAAGGACAAATAAGGGTTGATTGGTTGACATTTTGATCCCTCACAAATTTCCAAAATGTCATTTTTAGTCCATAAAAAGGACGAATAAGGGTCGATTTTTTTAAAAGGGACTAAAATGGGGTCTATATTTTTTATTAGAGACCAGAAAGTGTATTTACTCTAGATTTTTCATTGTTGCTTGAGTATGTAAGCAAAAATGAAGGTTTTTCTGATGTGATGATGGCAAAATTCTATTTAGTTGTCCCATCTGCGTGCTTTGCCATGCTGTGTTTAGTTGAGATGGAATGCTTGGATTTTCTTGGATTAGCCTTTGTAGTGAAATCTGTTATTACATAGGGTTCTTTATAAGGGTTCTTTTTCGCGTTCAGTGGTACATGGATTTTTCAGTGGGGTCAGGTCTGTTCATAAGACATGCAGAAAAAGTGGAAAGGATTATTGTATTGATGAACTTGATATCTTTATTATTTTTCTTATGTATTCCTTATCTCCTCCTTCTAATTATTAGAGAGAATAAGGTAAACTGAAGCCTTTTCCTGTGAAAAGTGGGCAACAAAAAGAGGGAGGGAAATGACCAACATAGAGTTGGTCTAGTGGTGTAAGGTCCCGTTAGATCCCTCTAGGTCTTGAATTCAAGTCTTAGAGAAGCCGCTTGTGTTCGAAGGGACAGCCACAAACCCCGAACCAAATATTAGATGATAATATTTTTCTTAAAAAAAAAAAAAAAAGAGAGAGGGAGGGAAATGTGAATTGATTGAGAGAATATCTTGATGTAGTAGTTTTTCTGGATTTTGTGGAAAATCGAATTAGCTCTACAGAGTATATCTTGCAGGGAAGAAACTTATTGTAATAGCTGAAGAAATTTCAAGATTGGAAATAGACACTGTGAAGATATATTGAAGGCTTTAACTTTTCTATCATGAGTGTCGGTTTTGCTCTGCACTGGTTCAGATTTTGAATTGATTGACATTATGATGCATATTGGTTGTTTTTTCAGGGTCCTAACAAGAATATTCTTTGTCAATTGTCGATGCTTAAAAGAAAAATGTCACAAGGTAAGGGATTCAATTGTAATTCTTATCATTCAATATCTCTTACATTTTTTAACTTAGCTAATTTCCTTGGCAATTGTAAATTTTTTTTCAGCACTTTAGCTTTTTTCATAATTCATGTACTATTTTGATTTCTACAAATATGTTCCTTCACAGGTGCTGAGAATCAGGCAGAACTTGTTGAGGAAAGCATTCAACACGCCAAGGAAGCTATCTCTTTGGATGTCAAGGATGGTTATTCTTGGTGTAAGATTCTGTATTTACTGCCATCATGTATTCAAAGAACCAACCTGGCTTTGCCATCAAACTACAGTTTATAAATTGACACAATCACCCTGGATATTTAAAGTACATATCATCTTGTCTTTGTTAAGAGTACCATTATATAAGTTCTCTTCTCTCTGGTATGCGATGAGTACATATGATGTCATGGATGATGTAGTAAATTTGGCTATACATACTGGCATACTGCCATCAGAGGACAGAACACAATTTAGCAATAAAGTGTTTAAAATGCTTTTATTTCCTTCCCTAAAATGGCCATTGATGATTGTAATAAGACGTTATTTGAATGCTAATGATGTGGATGTTGGGAAATAAGAGGAGAGGAGAGCGAAAGGAAGGTTTCACTGTCATCTCTGGCCCCCAAAAAATGAACTCACCGCAGCGCACAATCTACAAAAGAGGGAAATTGAAGTCAAATTACCAGTCCAAAACCCTTAACGCCCATCTTTTTTGGTTTTATCAATTTTGGAGGAGTGACATCTGCGATATTAGACATCCAAACAAAGGAAAGGAAGTTCATTATTTAGCCTCTAATCCTCCTTCCTTCCCTTTTTCTTCTGCCTCCAATAAGTCCTTCAGAAACTAAAAACGTTTTTCCTTAAGAAACTAATATATTTTCTAGATTCATTGCTTATCCTTCAAATTCACTTTCCCCCCTTTTTGAATGAATAAGGCACATATGGGAAACCAAAGTGGTCGGTTTTCCTTTCCCCTAACATCATTTGATTTTCTTGACAGATAATCTTGGAAATGCATGCCTTACTAGTTTTTTTGTCTCTGGATCTTGGGATCATAGCAAACTACAACATTCTGTAAAAGCATATCAAAATGCTGTGAGTATAAGTGAATGAACTGGTTGATTATAGGATTTTCTTTAATAATGCAGAAACATGAAGTTTTGTTAATATATGCCAGGAGAAAGATGAAAGAATGAAGTCCAATCCTGATCTATATTTTAATAGTGCCATTGTAAGTTCAATGCTTCTCGTTTTTTTTTAGTTTTTTTTCTTGTGAATCTTTTTTCTTGATTTCCTTCATATTTCAAATGATTCACTATTTCTCTATTCTCGGTCTTTCTGAAACTTTATAATTCCTTCTATTATAGTGAAGATATACTCCTGCAAAGCTCAACTTCATGCAATGCTTGTCTGGCTTGGTCTTTTGCCCTTTATCAGAGGTTACAGTAAAATTTGCCAAAAATAGATGTTGATCAAACCCAAGTTATCAACTGTTCAAATAATAAATGACATCGATCACTTATATAAAATGTTATCATTTCCATAATGTACAGGTTTGGATATACGGGAGATTCAATCCTCTTGTTTGATTTGACTTATGTGGAGCGAAAAGAGCAGAAAAGAATGCTTAACCGTACAAATCGAATTGTTTTTTCTACTGATAAATATACTTGATCGTTTCTCTTCTTTCTTTTTGCTTCTAGATTATACTATAACCTTTTCCATATAATTCTTCAGATAATCGTTTATGGAGACAGTTTTGTGTAATTTTTCCCCTTGCATGTTTAGTATTCTGTTCATCAGCTTATACTTGTTCTTTCTTGAGCGAAAGATGTTTTAACCTGGCTTTTAATTACGTGCACTCAGCATAGACTCTCTATGTACATAAGTTGGGGCCTATCCCAGTTTTGTAATGCCTCCCGACAAATTCCAACTCCCAAAATAATAGAGCTGGAAAATAACTATGGAAAAATAATATGTACCGCTACTTTACATATTTCACATGACAGTACTTAGTTCTGGCTTTTTCTTGTTAATTGTTATACTGAATCATATTGTTACAGGTCAATAGATATCTAGAGAATTATGAGAGAGCCCTCAGTGGGTTCGAGGCTGCTGCTTTAAAGGATCCAAGTCTAAATGCTGCTGCAGAGGTTCAGAAGATAGTCAGCCTACTTGACAAGTTGGACAATCTTATGAGGGTAAACAAAAATTTTCCTTGGATATAGGCTATGAAATACTGGAGTATAATGTAAAGCTAGTGGTTTCTTTGAACGCTATATTTATCTGAATTGTTTGGTTATTTGATTTCCCAGTATGATTCATATAATGATAGAAAGTTAGAAATTGGTAATTTCACTAAACATTCAAGTCAATCCACACTTGCGCTTCCCTTCATGAAACAAGAAAGAAGATAGTGAATGATGAAAGTTAAAAAATGTCTGATTTTGGTAATTAATCAGATATCAGAGTGCTTCTGTTTATGTAAGATTTATATGCAGGGGGGACATTTAAAAGCTAAGCGAATGGCAAGCTTGGCCTCATCTTTAGCTACTGTAAATTGTAAGCTACCTTCTGAACTAGTGGTTTCAGTTCATATTCCCGTTAAATTTTGTCCCCCTTATTATTTGGTCTCATATTTAATACGCTCATTGTATTCATGTTTTCCCTCCTTTGAAAGTGAATCCATCATACAATAGAGCTACTGTAGACCATATGTTGGAGGGTCTGAACAGAGCAGTAGCCATAGACGGGAAGGTATTATTCTTTGTTACGAATGACACTGTTGCTCCCCTGTAAGTTCTCAGATCCTGAGGATTATCTTTCATGTTTGAATGTCTAAATTGATTTAATAGCAGGATTATGTCAGAATTTCATTATGCTGTAACATTACATGTCTATGCATTATATGTTGACTTCATTGAAATGATTTATTTTTATTATTTTTTGTATATAGAGTCTCTTTCTATTATGGAATTTTGTGTTTTCTAGAGATTTTTTTTTGGAGAAAGGTGGTGGGGCCGGGAAAGAAAAGTAAATAGGAAATCAGGATTTTCAAATTTCAGAATGGTTTTCTCGAAGATGGCAACCACCAGTGAATAAAATTGCAAGTTTATGATAAATTGGATGTGGAGTCTTAAGTGAGGCGTATGACTCATGCCTTTATGTATGGTGCAGCTTTCTAGAGATTTTTTATGTGTATATATTAATTTTGATATTAATGAAAGCATAATTTAGGAGGGGGGGGGGGGGGGTGGGAGCAGCATAAATTGATTGTGAGTACCTTTTTTCTTGCAAATGATTGTTACTGTGCTTTCCCTCCAAAACTGAAGATTCTTTGAGGCATTCCTATTTTTCTTTGGTTTACTTTAACTATCCTGACTAGTACTATTGAATTAGTTTTTTTTTTTTTAATTTTTTTTATACTTATATATTTTTTTATTTAATTAAAATTTATAAAGTGGGGTTGTTAAATTAATGGACTCACCATATTGAATAATATTAGATCCTGGGCATGACTCAAACTTGTTTGAGAGACAATCAAGAATTTTATATACTAATTCTGATTTCATATTATTTTGTTTTCTGTTTATTTTGCAGATACTACTTGCTTTGTGATTCAAACCAAAATTGCTTTGTTCTTACAGTTTATGGCTTACGTATAGATGTGGTAAGAGTTAGTTGCTGCAGTTTTATCTTATTTTCTTTCTTCTCACGTAATTTAAGCAGGATGTAAAATTAAAATTTCGTTTAGGAAAGGGATTCTACATGATATACTTGTTTTAGAGTACACATGCTTTAGAGCCTAACTGGCGTGGCCAGACAAACACACAGACACTACAGAAATATGAAGTGCTTATCATAGTGTTGCTTATGTCTAATGTTAGTTTGCAACCAGTGTCAAACGCAACTCTTTTTCTTAGAGTGTAGTGTCTAACTGCTGGAATTGTATTAGATGATCTATAAGATCAGGAACTGATTACTAATGAACCCTTTGTGTCAGAATTGTCTCCATTAATGTGAACATCATCTAACGCCCAAATCAAGGAAAGAAAAAACATATAAGCATATATCCTATCGATATTTTGCATCAATAGTGAAATTAATGGGTCCTTTTTTTTTTTTTTATCAGATCAAGGAAAGAGATCAGCTAATGCTGCTTGATCCATATTTCCGTCAGGTTGATTTTTCATGGAAGGATAAGGTATGCTTGTATATCCAATTCATGCTTGCTCTCTTTTGGAAAACTTGTTTCATGGAACTCTAAACTTACTTATGTTCTGGTTGTTTTATTAATCCGACGATTTCCTTACTCTGAAGTGACCATGTACTAAATCTAGTCATTCTGACAAAGTATTCACCTTGTGTTTTGTGTGTTTGTATCTTAAAATTAGCATTACAAGTTCAAGTCTATACGCGTGGACTTCCCTGAACAAGTACTTGTGAATGGAAAAGCTGTGACCCCTCAACAAGTTGTTCCCTCGTCAATACAAGCACAACACAAACCTTGAGGGGAGACTCGTTGAGATGGGCTATTTTGCTTCTTTGGCTGTTTGTGATTATTTTGGAATGGTGTATATTTCTTTTGTAAATACATTAAGGTGGTGTATTTACAGGTGGAATCTTTTGCCCCAGTTCATTGTGGAGGGAAGTTTTAGTTTTGGTCATCTTTTTTGGCCATTAAGTTCAGTAAATGCTTAGTTCAGTAGTTTGATATTTGATTTTGGCCATCACCTGAGGGTAGCTTTTACTTGTGCTTTGTATTGTGGATAAACCCCTTATGTAAATTTAACGGATCTTCAGAAGCTATTTTGAATATCGATTATTTTTGGTAAAAATCTATGTTGTGATTTAGTGGCATAAAAGTCAAAGTACTCAAAACCTGTTGGTCAACAATGGTTCAAATCAGGATTAACTTTGGATTAGACCCATCGTAACTAAAATAATACAAGTATTTAAATAACAAAGCATCAACTTAGAAGTATATGAAACATTCAATTATACAAAACATATAATCCAACAAAAAATTCACTCTTAACAGATGAGGTTGAAGTGAGAATCTGAAGGATTTAAGATCTGGGAAAATATAATTGAGCATATAAAAAAGACACAACACGTTTGGCTCCAGTCGATCAAGAACGACAGGTTTAAAATGAGAGAAATGTGGATAAATATATGACGTCATTGATGATGAAAACCAGTGATTGTGTGACATCAGTGATGAGCACAACAAGCAGATAATAATGCCGGCTACTTCACATTTTTCCGAGCCACAAGCTTGTCATCTTTGACTATTTTATATATAGATATAAGCGCACACACATTACTCTATTATACATCACCTTCAAGCATATCTACCAGAAAGCTCACGCTTTTTTTTTTCCCCTTACGAACTCATTGCTTCTATATTGAGGAAACTTCATTATATTCCTACTGAATATAAAGAAGTGAATTCTCTTTATTAATTGAGGTAATTATTGAATTAAGCCTCCTCGTCAACCAACAGTAGTGGAGAATCGTTCTTTTGCAATGAATGGGGGAGAGGGTCCTCGCAGCTTCTATGCTCAAAACTCTTCCCTTCAGGTATGTCTTTTCATAGTCATATGCTGGTCAGTTTGCCAAAAACTATTCATGACTTCTCTCTCTCTCTCTCTCTCTCTCCCTCCCCCCTCACTCCCCCCTCTCTCTCATAAATAATTTATTAATATTTATAAAACAATGTCCATGGTTTCCTTAAAATACTTTTTTTTAATCATTTGTACTAGAGCTAGTTAGGGTGTAGGATTTGGTTCAAATATAAGATTTTAATCAATTTTATCTTTTGGGACGAAAAAAAATCTATTTTATTTCTTAAATTTGTACTATATATCATCTCTCCCATATTAATTTATCTAACTTATCATAAATTGATATATAATATGATGCTACACATATAAATATTTTAGGAGATCATCCCACATTTGTTTAAATTAACCAATCTCTTTCATTTCTTTAATTTACCTAAATTAGTTAAGTAGCTCTAATATTACAGACTAAAAAGAGTTTAGGAACTTGGTCATCTATATGTATATGTATATGTGTGTGTGTGTATATATATATATATATATATATATATATATATATATATAATACACAGGAACACACCTTGCAAGTGTTAAAAAAGGAGGCATTGTGCCTCACTGCTAAAAATAATTGACATTGACGGTTAATATATTTAATAGTAAGGAGTAAAATTGATGTGTTTTGGTTACTTCTAGGGTAAATTTCTCTTCAAAAAATCTTTGGACACCCAAGGCTCTTGAATGGCTATTTTTAGGGCAAAATCACACCTTAACAACACGCCATAAACTACCTTTCAAACTCACTGGTTATTTTATTTATATATCTGCAGAGAAGCGCATTTGAAGCTCAAAAGAGATTGATCGATGAGGCAATAGCCAATAACTTCGATTACACAACGATCACTACCTCTGCTTCTAATAAAAACCTCATTACTATTGCAGACTTAGGCTGCTCAACAGGTCCTAATACCTTCATAGCAATACACACCATTACACAAGCAATCAAAAACCATTATTACCACCACACACACGAACCACTTTCTGATCATCATCAAAACCTAGAATTCCAAGTCTTCTTTAGCGACCAAGTCTCAAATGACTTCAACACACTCTTCAAGAACATTCCTTCTAATCGATCCTACTTTGCTTGTGGGGTTCCTGGTAATTTTAGAGGACGCTTATTCCCAAAACAATCTCTTCACTTTGTGCATTCTGCTTCAGCACTTCATTGGCTCTCTAGGGTTCCTAAGGACATTATGGATGGAAGTAATTGCAGGGCTTGGAACAAGGGAAGGATTCATCACACTGATGCACCAAAGGAGGTTGGAGAAGCGTATGAAGCTCAGTTTAAAGAGGATCTTGTGAATTTTTTGAATGCCAGAGCTGAAGAAGTTGTGGGAAATGGACTTGTGGCTCTTCAGATACCTACTTCTCCAGATGTTATTGTTGCTGATGATGAGGAAATACATCCTGCCAGGGTTTTTGAGCTTCTTGGATCTTCTCTCATGGACATGGCTAGACTGGTAAGAATCAAGAAACCTTATCAAATATTATTTCGGTTCTAAATATAAGACCTAGTTGACTTTTTTTTTAGAGATTAAGGAAACTAATTAAATTACTTTAAAGTATTTATATTTTTATTTCTTTTTCTAAACTAATTTATTTAACTTATAAACTGATATATAATATATTGATACATAACATATAATATAACCAAGTAACTTATTTAGTTTTATTAATTTCCCTAAAAAAAGTCAACTGAGTTTTATATTAAAGACCTGATAGAGTATTACTCCTCCGGTTCTCAATTTAAGAACCACGTAACTAATTTGATTAAAGTAAGAAATGTAGTTAAGTTAATTAATTAGAATAAATATGACATGTTCGTTATTTGAAACTAAAAAAAGTGGCATTCGCCCCGGGGGGGGGGGGGGGGGGAAGACGGATCCAATTAACATCTATTTGATTGGGTTTAATACAAATGGAAGCTTATGTTTTTCTAACCACAGCAGCCAAAAAAAAAAAAAAAAAAGGAGATTGATGTTTTACGGGACTACCTTTTCAAAGTAAAAAAAGTCGATCATTTTAATGGGTATCTCCATAAAAATTATTTTTTAAAAAAAAAAACACACACACAATAGAATTTCTCTGCCGTTACAACCATTACTCGATCACTTTATGGGATACATTGGTGAATTATTAAATTATTGTTGTATTTAATTATTATTGGGAGAATATCAACAAGTAATTTAGAAAAATGATAAAAATGAGAGATAAGTAGTTTATTTAGAAACAAAAACAACTCCTCACTCCTCAGTTAAATCTTATATTGAAGGACATGATTAGACTTTGAGAAAATGAAAAACATTATGATATATATATATATATGCATGCAGGGAATTATGAAAGAAGAAAAAGTTGACTCATTCAATTTGCCAATATTTTACTCACCAATTAAGGGTGTGAAGGCGATTGTTGAGGAAAACGAGTATTTCAGTGTTGAGAAAATGGAAGCACTGAATCTTGAGAACTTTTATTCAGTCCCAAATGTGTACACATTTGTTTCCCTTTTTAGGGTTGTCATGGAAGATCTGATTAAGAAGCACTTTGGGGGTGCAATAGTTGATGAGCTTTTTGATCGCTTCACTCAGAAAGTTTTGGAATTCCCAGATATCATGAACCCTAAGAAGCTCAAAATAGTCATGCTTTTTGTTCTTCTTAAACGCAAGATGTGAGCTATATATATATATATATATATATATATATATATATATATATATATATATATATATATATAGTTGTGTTTGATGATCAGTTGAAAAGGAGAACAAAGAAAGGGAACTCAGTTCAATGTAGGTTCCTCAAAAGTTGTTAATGGATCTGATTGCGGTTTTCAATTGATGGGGTTTTAATTTCTATTTTGCCCTGAATTGACCATCATATATATATATATAATATAATATAATATAATATAATTATTGTAATCTAGAATATATATCAATCTCTTCACTTTGTGGATTCTGCTTCAACATTTCATCCTCCTATATATATCACTCATCGAGGGGGAGAAGAAATTAAAGAACTCCATCATATATATAATTTACTCTTTCGGTTTTTAATATAGGATATATTTACTTAATTTGATTAAATTAAAGAAATTAGTTAATATGACATATGTTTTCTAAAATGCCCTAATTATCTCATCAATTCTTTAATTCCCTCTTCTCTGACGCCATCAATAGAGATAAATTATAAAAAGATTAATCAATGTTATAAATAGGTCCTATATTTAGAACAATATCTGTAACATTCTAATTTTTATTTTTAGGATTTATTTATAATTAAAGAGGGGGAATTGAAAAAAAAAAACCAATGAATATTCATAGGGAAAATTACGTACAGGTCCCAAGGAACAAAAATAATTATAAAAAAGTCCCTTGAAATTACCAAATTACACAAAAGTCCCAAAGGAATTTTTTGATATTATTTGTATGGAAAAAAATCTAGGTTTTTAAATGTTGTTGTAAATATGGTTTTTTCTGTTGTAAATGGCCAAATTTTAAATTTTGTTGTAAATATAGCATTTCCTGTTGTAAATATATTCTTTTTCTGTTGTAAATGACCTCTCTACTTTCAAAATCCAGGTGTTTAAATGTTATTGTAAATATGGCTTTTTATATTATAAATATGACTTTTTATGTTGTAAATATGACTTTTTTCATTGTAAATGGCCAGATTTTAAGTTTTGTTATAAATATAGTATTTCCTGTTGTAAATATAACATTTTTCTATTGGAAATGACCTATCTATATTCAAAATCCAGGTGTTTAAATGTTGTTGTAAATATAACTTTTTTCTGTTGCAAATATGATTTTTTCTGTTGTAAATGGCTAAATTTTAAATTTTATTGTAAATATAGCATTTCCTGTTGAAAATCTAGCCGTTTTCTGTTGTTAATACAAATAATGTCAAAAAAGTCCCTTGAGACTTTTGTATAATTTAGTGATTTCAAGGATTTTTTTTTTGGTTTCTTGGGACTCACACATAATTTTTCCATATATATATATATATGGAGTACGTGCTGCTCACTAATGTTGACTTTTTTTTTTTTTTTTTTTTTTTGTATGGGACTTGATCCCCTTACGGTTATCACTAATGTTGACTTTGAGGAGGAGGATAATAATACCCAACCACTCCTCTCTATATTCAATATGAAGGTGCCGTGTGGAGAGCCAGAGGCGGAGAACAAGATATGGAGGTTATTTGGGTTTTTTAAGGTAAGTTGTTTACTTTATAAAATTATTTAAGCAATTAAACTAACTTTTTTTTTCAACAAACCTTTTTTATGAGAGTTATTCCATGTATTTTTAACTTTCTAATAAGGGTAATATGGTGTTGATTAATGAAAATTTTAGGATTAGAATTTTGGAAGAGTTTTGAGTTGTCATTTTTTACCATAGATGACTATATATATGGAGAGGATGATTAATAGCTAATTTTAATTAGTTTACATTTGTTGATTGGTTGTTGTGGAAATTTAAAATTAATTTTCTATTTAAAAAGTTCAAGATTTATGTTCTATAAGATGTTTTTACTGATTAAATGTAGTTTAAATAATTTATTTAGGTTAATATACATATTATTGAAATTTTAATCGGTTTAGTTTTGTAGATTTTGAGTTATATGAAATTGTAAGTTATGATATAATTATGTGGAGGTTTGAAGAGTTGTTTAGTAATTGGATTATGCTCATATAAGTTAAAAAAGATATTTAATTAATCTAGGATGTTGATATTTATAATTTTATTACTATATGTGTGTTGGAGTTTAAACTTTAATTTATGAAATTGAGTGATTAATGTGAGAATATGACATAAATGTTATTTCAAGATTTTAATAAGCAATTTGGGCCATGAGAATTGATATATAACCTTAGATTGTTAAGGAAATAAGGATGTTGAGAATAATAGTTGTAGAGGAAATTGATTTTTTGTGAGTTGAATTGTGTGGCTTATTTATTCTATTATTGCTTGTAGTTGATTGGTATCTACATTGATAATGTAGAGCTTTCTTATAATAGGTGATTACTCATCTTTACACCTCAAGTTAAAGTTAAGTTTGGAGTTGAGGTAATTAACCAGGGTTAATTAATTTATTCTATAAGGTTGTTTTGGGTTATAAGGTGTTTTCTAAACTTTATTTTCATCTATACTACTTGTATGTTTTTTGGGAAAAAAAAATCATGCATATGTTTGAATATAAAAATTAGTTCAAGGAAACAGTGTATTTTCCAACATTTATATATGAATGGAGATTATTATTAAGATTGTTACTGTTATGATAATTATAATATTTATGATGGAATGTTGTTTGAGGGATGATAATCAAGTAATGTATTTTCCATCATGTATATATGAGTGAAGATTATTATTAAGATTGTTATTTTTGTGATGATTATGATATTTTTGATGAAATGTTGTTTGAGGGATGATAATCAAGTGTATTTTCCAACTTGTATATATGAGTGAAGATTATTATTAAGATTGTTACTGTTGTGATAATTATGATATTTGTAATGGAATGTTTTATGAGGGGTGATAATCTTGTAAATGTTTTAGAAAACTATATATATATATATATATATATATATATATATATATATATATATATATATCACTTTTTTTGTTATGAGACATGTTGGATTGTGGGAAGAGATATAGTAAAATTGTGTCCATCAGCTCTCTTATTTTTGGCCCAGATTTTGAGTTGAATGTTTTGGGTGTATACCTCCCTGTTATAGTGTATATAGTGTATCGGTGATGGTATGGAATGAGACAATATTCTTGAAGCGATTAGCTAACCTTAGTCAGGTATACTAGCACTGATAATATATAAAGAAGAGCTGAATGGATGAGTGAGGATGATTCTAATAGTTAAAAGTATTACATAAGATTTAATTATTGAGAATATTATTATCATGTTATTAATCCTACTTCTTTGACTTGTAATTGTTTCCTGTATACTTTGTAAATTGATTTTTCTTTGATAATAAATGTAAGACATTTTTCAATTTATCATTTTTCTCAAAATTAACTTTTAAACTGATATACTTGATCCAGTCTTTTTACAAGCAACAACTACCAAAACACGCCAATGAAACAAGAAGTTAAAAGTGGGAAATTTTTTAGAAATGTAATTCTTTTCCCAAATATAACCATATTTATAAGGAGAGTAAATAGGACGTGGGGCATGTATGATAATTAATGTAAAAGCATATATTTCATTAGGGGAAAAAAATTAAAAGATCAATTCCAATTTGCAGACACAAAAATGATATGTTTATATTAAGGACTAACTCATGAGAAAGTTTGTTGCTTGTATATAAAGATCCAGGAGAAGCATAGCTTAATGTTATACATAAGTATTTTAGAGGGATAATGTCACATATGTTATAATTAGGTATTAGTAATTTAATTAATTCTCTTAATCTCTTCAAATTAGATAAATAGATTTTATCTCCATATTTTATCACTGTTTTCAAATCTTGATCAAACCGGCCAGAGAACTGGTTCATGAGTTTGACTGACCGATCAATTCGTGGGTTTTAATTATGTCGTCCTCAAAATGAAATGTTCATGGATGAAACATTGTGTAAAGTGGCATTAAAACTTGATGAGATCAAGTTGCGGGGCTTGGAAACTCCTCTGATCGATCTCTTCACAAGAACCTTGAACTATTTTTCAGTAACATTCATTAGTTGGAAAAATACTTGATAGTATCGGATACGCTAAATATTAATTAGAATCCTAGCCATTACTAACAAAATACTTAAAGATGTTGGATATTACTTAACCAAAATAAATAAAAACTATTTGGAAAAAAAAAAGAAGAAGAAGAAGAAGATGAGCATCCTCATGGGGACCCTCCATGTAACGGCCCACCATCGTGGAGGACTCAGTCCGTGACCGGCTGTTCTCAGGGCCTAACCCCCTGCACGCTTGGTGTCTGGCCCGCACTGGGGTAGGTATTGCCCCCTCCTTTAGGGGTTTTGTCTCTTGAGAAATTAATTTCCAAGAGCGCCTCCCTAAGTCTCGAAGCTATGATCTAAGACATTATGCTTCATGGAGACTTGGCAACCATGCTTCATGCTATGTAGCTCGCATAGTTGCCAAATCTCCATGAAGCATGTATTAATGCCTTAGGTCATGGCTTCGAGACTTGGGGGAGGCGCTTTTGGGAGAGGAGGGGACAATACCTGCCCCAGTGGGGGTCGGACACCACACGTGCAGGGGGTTAGACCCTAGGGACGGCCGGTCGCGAACTGGGTCCTCCACGGTGGTGGACCGTTACACTCCACTTCCTACCTAGTAAACAAGTGTCGCCCATTTAAGCCCAGTCTGTTAGGGATTGGGTTCTGATTTAAAGCTTCCAGAAGTAGTCGGCCTGAAAAAGCCAACCCTATAAGGCTGTGGGTTTAAATGAACCGGCTCTGTAGGGCCGTGGGCAACGGAGGTGAGTACACTAAATAATGGAGGTAATTGTGTTGCAAAGCCAAGAAGCTTCCGCCGGGCAGCTTCGGATGGCAATTCATCAGAGAAACCTACGACTTCCTCCTCTCCAACCATCACCAATTCATCAAACTCAGAATGCAAAAGTATTCTCCCAGAGTCTTTAACACCCGTCTCTACAGCCAGCCCACCGCCGTACTCTGTGGCACTTTTGGCCACAAGTTCAAATGAAGGAAATCTCATCGGCCATGCAGAAGCTCTTTCGATTTACTTAATACATCCAAATTCTGATACTCCCTCTCGTCTAAAGGCTCACTTTCCTTTTTATAAGGAACATCTAGATGGATGTTCCTTTCGAGCAAAAAAAAAAAAAAGATGGATGTTCCTTAATGTCAAAAATTTTAAACTAATCTATTTTCTTATTTTTAGCCCCATTATTATCTCTCTGTATTAAATTTCCACACACGATCTCTTATAGACATTTTTACAAATTACAAATTTATTACTTTCAACTAACATTTTAAACCATGTGATTTTGATAGTTGCTTCTTATAAAATGGACCGAGTGAATAGTTTATAAGTTAGACAAATTAGTTTAGGATAAAAATGACAAATATAGTTTGGTATAAAAATGAAAAATATAATTAAATACTTTAAAATAATTTATTCAACTTTCTTAATCTCTTAAAAAAAAATTAATTGAATCTTACATCAAGAATTAGTAGATGAAGCTCTCACCTTGTTATTGTTGGATTACATATCTTGTTTAAAACATGAATGGAGTTTATGAAGCTGATGCATGATGAGGATGGATATGGAGAGATCCGCTAATGAGAGAAACTAGATTCGAGGATGAGACAAGTTCGAGTGAGGGAGGATCCACCATTGCTCGGAAAACTGAGAAGCATGTGATTAGAACTCTGGTGCTGGTGAGCCAGGAAGCTGTGGTGGATTATGCTTCGATCATCATAGATGGGATGATGAAGAAGCACTTTGAGAGGAAGTGGTTTGCGAAATCGGAGGTTGAGGTTTCTAAGCTTCTTACGGTGGCCATAGTCGCCAGACTCGTTATGGGTCTTCGCGATGACAACGATGATGAAGAAGCTGAACGTATGGCTAAGATGGCTAACTGGTTCGGCCATATAGCTAAAGGCCTCAACGCTCTTCCTTACGATATTTCAGGTATCCAATATTGTTAGAATAGTCGAGACGAAACAAGACCCTATAAATATTTAATCTTTGAATCCACGACATCTTTCATATTGGCAAAACATAACATAAAATAATCATAAAATATAATCTAATAGATCTTTAGTCTTTATTATAAGACACCAATTAACAATTCAGACAAATCATTAAAAAACCATTAAAGTTAATAAATTAATCTTAAAATTTAAGTAATTTTCAATATTACCACTACTCATTGCACTAAACTGTAATATTATACTTCTCTGGACCTAATTATAGAACAATATTTATAAGTTGGTTTTAGTCCTAATTCTAGGACAACATTCTAATTTTTATCTATTTCTTTCTAAAATATCCCTATTCATACTTTCTTAATAATAATTAAACATAATCATAATTTAATAATGTACCTATATATTCTACAAACTAAGTAATACTTGTAACTCATTAATATCATATGCAGCTTAATTCTACTGTTTTTTAATAAAATAATTTTAAGCAATTTTTGTCTCTCTTTTTTTTTTTTTTTTTCATATCACCCCTAACTAATTTAAAAACACGTTTATATTCATGGGGTGTGTTAATGGAAGTGATGAGATTTGTGCCTCCTCTTCAATTAGAGAAGTCACAAGTGACATCACTTATGAGGGCTTCACCATTCCTAAAGGCTGGAAGGTGGGTATAGGTTTAGTTAAATTAGTTAGTCATTTGAAAAATATCTCTCTCTCTTTCTCATTTTTAATATAACATTCAGTTGATTTTTTCAACCAAAAAAAAAAAAAGGAACTTTAATAAATTACTCTCAATGTGGCCAACTCCGATTGGAAATGCAGTAGCAATCATCACTGGTCGCTAATCAGTTGTCTTCTTTGCAAGATACAATCTGTGATATGCCTCTGCATATGATGGGTTCAGTTCGAGTGGATACAGAGGTCAGAGCTAGTTTCGTTCCAATTCCCGTGCCTCTTCATGTGATTTGCCTTCTAAGGGAAAATCCCATTAAAGTCTCAATGACCAAACTTTATTGACAAATATATTTCACTATATTGATAAGTCAAAGAGCGGTCATTGGTAAGCTTATATTGTTAACTAAAGCAGCTCGGGTTGATAAATGTATTTGACTATATTGACAAGTCATAAAATAGTTATTGACAAGCACATTCATGTTAATCAAACCAGCTTCTGTTGACAATTATGTATTGCTATATTGAGAAGTCATAGAGTAACCATTAACAAGTTCATCTATGTTAACTAAAATAGTTTCTATTGACAAGTGTATATGACTATAGTGACAAGTCATATAGTGGCAATCAACAAGCTTATCTATACTAATAAGATAATTAGAGATTTTTTTTATAATGAGACTTTTTTTCTATTTATTTTCTGATCATTAGAACTTGAGTGAGAATTTCCCTATACAATTCCAACACAGCTTCACTAAGTTAAATTTCCCAAGAGTTACTGCTAATTATATTTTAGGCAGAGGTGTATTTTAACAACAACCTTTGTTGAAAGAGACATTTAGCATCATAAACTTTTTTTGGGTACTAAAACACACATCAACTTTACAAAATGGTCATTTTTAACACACAACACAACCGTGGTACCAACGGATGTTTTGTGGATCCCATGAATTGTGCAAGTGTCAATTTTTTAATGCATTTGACCGAACATAACATCTTCCTCACCCTTGCTCTGACTCCATTAATGTCTGCCAAACAAGGTTGGTGGCTATGAAGTAACTCAATCCCACATCCTTATCACCTTCTCGTCTTCTTTCTCTCTCTCTCTCTCACGCTTGGGTTCTTGCCCTTCATTTGGTCCATTTGCTGGCGCTCACCTGCTTTTAATCCCTGCCATTACAATCCAGATCGTATTTTTACTTTGGGATCTCCTCTTCTTCCATCAACTAAGTCGTCATTACAATGCCCCATTTTGTAAAATTTATGTGTATTTTAACACCAAAACAAGTTTATAGTACCAGATGCCCCTTTCAACAAAATTTATTGTTAAAATTAAACCTTTGCCTTCATATTTTTATCTGGATCTCCAAGCGTGCGCGTTTTTACTGTTGGATGGAATTCCCGAAGAAAATAAGGTAATGACTGCTGGACGCTGGTCTCACTCTTGATTAACCTTATAAAATTGTTTCACCATTTCGAATAGAACAGGTATGGTCGTCGTACATGAAAAACACTGAATATACCCCATTTCTGAAGTGAAAAAGTAAAACAAACAACTCTCCCCTCGAAACTAGATACAAATCAACAAACTATACATAAGTTCATACTTGTATATTAGTTATACATTTCACAATGTAAAAATGAAGCAAACCAAAAGAACAGGAATGCAATGACGGTCTCCAAAAGCCCAAACAGACTCGTGACGGTAAGGTTTCAAGATTATATGCCGAACATCTAACTGCCAATTATTCATCAATCACGAAGAATACTATTTTTTCGGCCAAGGATGCACACTATTGTTGCTTATAGAAGCCAGGGGGATATGGACCTGGAATAGTGTAAGGAGGCCGAGGAACCGAGGAAGGTTGTTGAGAATGAGCGTTATAGTATGGACCACGCCATCCAGGATATGCAGGTTGGCCATAGTCATGGCCTGCTGGTTGCTGCTGAGGATATGGACTAGCTGATGCGTGTGGCATGTGGTACGGAGGAGGCGGCTGATGTGCAGAACCACCATATGGAGGGGGTTGACCATACCCAGTTGCTGATGGCTGTTCCGGCGGCGGCGGCGGCTGATAATATCCGGTTTGGGGGCGAGAATCTGGTGGATAGGATCTTTGAGACTGGTGTCCCATTGAAGGGTAGCTACTATTAGAGGGGGCAGTGGTTTTGTTATCCTGGAAACTGAGACCAGCCACTTGTCTCTGGACATCTTCAATCATTTCCCTGCACTGGATGTTTCTAGTCATTATGAAGTCACTGCACTGCTGCTTTACATTTGTGATTGCATCCTATAGAACAAAGAAATTTCGAATTGTTACATTGTGAACATTTATTTTTCTTAGCATTAATTCATACAGAAACAGAAACAAAAAAAAAATATGAATGATTTAAAAAAATAACAACGAGATTGATATAACATCAGCGGAGAACAACTTCATAATAAATCAAGTTACTCCTTTTTACAATTTAAAACAGCAGTATCCGAAAAACTCTTACCTGCAGCGTAACATAAAATTTCAACCCTTCATTGATGTTGTCTTTAATTTCTCTATACTTCGCTATGGCAGCTTCAATCTGCTTGTAGCATTTTTCACGTGAAGCTGAAATAGATGAGAGAAAACTATGAACAAGTGACATACAAAAAGGGAGGACCCATCAAAAAATGCATTAGCCTTTGAAGAGGAAAACTTAAATTTTCCGTGTATCAAATTACAGGTTGAACAGAATGTATTATAAGACAAGAAATTTCTCTATCCCTGGACTTATTGATAGACACTTATCCCTGAAGGAGGCTAGCTGCAAAACTAATGGTTCATTATATAGTATTTTGCACATGCTAATTACACTCATCCCAAATTTCTCCAACTGTAGAGTAAAGACACATTTGTTTGATCATTAATGACCATAACCTGAAAAGCAAATTAAACTTTGTCTGCATGGTGATAACTTTCAAGAGAATATTTAATCAGATACACAAGAACTACCAGGTAAGACCTACCTTTGTAATCTTCAAGATTAAAGATAGCAGAGAACGCATCATTTTGATCCTGTGGTCAATGAATAATAAATATCAGACGTGAGTCAACAACCAAGAGATCACCATTAAAAGGAAATACCAGGGGAAAAAACCCATGCAGACAGAACCAGAAAGAGAAATTGTCCATGCCTATTTAGCTTATGGCATAATTAAGTTGACATAGATAATCTGTCATTCTCTTCCTTCAGAGAGAAAACTTCACCTCTCTAGAAGTAGAAATGGAAAATTGTAACTCTTGAGGTACGCATTGTTAAATTAGAAACCTCTGTCTGTTTCAGACACTACAGCAGTCGCTAGGCAGGCTCCCTAATGTTCATTGACATATTACCAAAACCTCCCTGGTGGTTAATAGCAATGCCCTTAATGTCCTTAACAGTTAACATGATTAAATGCATACCCTGAAGAATAGATAAATTGCAAAAATGAGCAAATAACTGAGCTGTGTGTGCGCGCACGCCTTACTGGGGGGCATAAACATAAATATTATTGTAATAACAGTTAACCTATACACAACCAGATAGTAGAGAAATTTAAGAGCAATCAGTTGTATTTAAAAAATATTGTACTTCTTAAGCATGCGTGTGTGAAATTAAATTAGCATATATTCATTGAAACAGCTATAATTTTCAACAAGAATCAACATTTTAATTTTGAAAATTTTAAATCATTAGGTATTGTTACTATGTAACAATAAACAGCAAGGAAGTTAAGTATACTATTGAAAATAATGAGGGAGATTTTTTCATCATCCAAACCTTGAGGAAGAAAGACATAATTTTCCAAATCAAATGTGAACTTCTATTCATGAATATTAGTTGTAGTCAAAATGTATCCTCACAACTAACCAATACAACAACAACAAACCTTATCCCACTAACAGGGGTTGGCTACATAGCAGCACGGCGCCATTGTGCTCTATCAACAACCAAATATTTGAATAGATTGTTAACCAAATGATTGCATGCCTCATGACTAACCAATATACAGGAAAAAGTGGTTTACCATAATCAAGGTAGAAAGAACCAAGGGCCAAATAAATATACCAAATTATTTGATATATTTCTCCTCTAATGCAAGGGATAAAGAGCCTATGTATCTATTCTACAACAGTTGGATGCATAGAGAGATACCTGAATCTGCAGCAACAACTGCTCTTGTGCATCGATGTTTTGACCTATTTCTTCACATATATGGTCATATTTAGTTATCTCTTTCTTGAAAAGATCCTCATGAGAACCTGTTGACGTCATCAACTTGGGTAGTATATCATCCTGTTGATAAATATAGAAATACAATATCAAGAAAATTTTTCTAGGGTGGGTAATGGATCCACAAAAAGGAGGGTACATGGCATGAAACCCAATTATATTGGCATAATAAAAGTAGGACAAGTCATGAAGTACTATATATTGTCCTTTTTGGACATAATTTATAGTGGAGAATATTGAATAGAAAAGTTAAATAATGAAAAGTGGGGAAAATATACTTGTAATGTAATTATCAGATTTAAAAGCCAATTGTTTTCAGTATAAAATCGAAATAACTTATCCATTATGTGTGAATAAAAAGGAAATATAACTCAAATAGAACCTTCATAATAAAGAAGCAAAAGATCAAAATTACATAAATAAATCTTTGCCCTGAACGAATGCAGAAACAACTAAATACTTTCTTCAAATATCAGTAGCCTCAGCATAACTTTAGTTTTCTTACAACAATCTGTGAAAAGATGCTTATGACATTCCCAAGATCTGTCCTCCATGTAAAAGAGCAGCTATTAATAAAATCGTTAATTTTATATAATGTTCTTGTATATTAATCCCTGGTTCCATTAAGAGAAAATGAAGTTTCTGCCTAGACAGATTGAAGCATTTTGTAATATGAAAACACCAGTGGGTTCATCGCATATCCCTACTAGTACATTCTTTTTAAACAAGAGGAACACAGGAATTATAATACTAGATTTCTGAGATTTGAGATACTTGGATGGAACAAAACTAATCCTATTTAACTTTAACCAAATAAAAGATATCATAAAAAATTAGAGATAAGGCATGGAATTTAAATTTGAAAGATAAAAATAGATCATTTAAAAGGTTCTTTCTTGTTATTATTTTTTTAATCTCATTTTCTTGTCCAATATCAGCTTTCTCCTTTATTAACGACACTACCAACTTGCTCCAAATTATAGATTCTCTATTCTATTCAAGTATACTCCAGTTCCTCAAATCCCAACATTTCAAGAGTGAACTATGTCATTATATGATATCACTGTAGGAATGAAAGCATTGATATTTTATGGAAATAGGAGTGAACTTTGTCATTATATGATGTCACTGTAGGTTACGAAAAGGCAAAACCCAACATTTCAATAATTCGATTTTCAAGTATAACAAATACATCTAGATAGCAAGAAACCCCAAGCCCCTAGAACAAGGACAAAAGTGCTGACTTTTATGGGAAGAGAAGAAAAGTAAATACAAGTTAGGCAAACCTTTCTTCTCATCTCTTTAAGCATATCTTCAAGGCCAGCCCTCTGAGCTCCCAGAGTTTCGAGTTGCCTCTGCATCAGTGAGCACCAAAGTATAACAAGAATTCCATTTTTTTTTGCCCGAAGTTCAATAAGAATCTTAAAATGCAACAGATGCTCATTTTAAGAAGAGAAGAGTTAAAGTCAGTCTTAATTTTACTGCCTATGTCAAGCAAAGAAAAGTAATGTTGTAAACATCTTGAGAGTAAATTGAAAAACCTTGACATGTTATTATCTCTCCAAAATTCTCAAGTCAAAAACACTCTGCAAATTTGGTTGTGAGTGACCACTCAGCCTACGAAATTCCTTTTAATTTATACAGGAGAGATGGTAAAAACTGTTCAGTGCCCAGCTGTTTTAGTTATCCTAAAATTAGATAGTAAAATAAGGAAAGAAGTTCAGTGAAAAGTATTGCAAATGCTGAATTTGTAAGAACTAAAAAAGGAAAAGTATCATAAGAACTGCAAATAAAACAAAAAAATCCACTATTGTATAAAAGTATCTCAACAAAATTTATTCAATGAAAAATTACTTTAAATTAGAAACCAAAAAATGCTTTATAGACTTCATTCCTTGAAAAACAGGACATGCAATAACAGCATTAATAAAAAAACAACATACCAAGCTCTGCTTGAGGGATCCTACAATAGCATCTTCATTGGCATCTAGAGACATTATCGGCCTTGCTAAGGAAGGGAGTGCAGATTCAATCTAGAAAAAGACATTTACAAATATGAGCACACCAAGAACTAATCATACTTACTAATGCAATAGATTTTGCATTGGAACAGATAAAGGGTATTTGGGGATGTTTGATATTGGTAATAATTTATTATATCAACATGTTCTAGTCTCAAAACTACATTTAGTCATCAATTGGCATAAGCACAGTATATACTCAAAAAAATAAAGAAGAAAAGTTAGACAGACAAGTTCCATAGTTATCAGTGGGGCATGAAATAACTGCCACTTGTCATCACACTCTATCTGGATGAATTAAAAGATACACCCATCTTTTACGTTCTCGCATTTCTCTATAGACCTAAATAAATGTAATTTATAGGACAAGACTACTTCTGATGAAAGAAAATGGAATGCATGTATTTTAAAATGCACTAACATTTCCAGCTAAAATAATGTCAAGTAACAATTAGCTTGTTTTTAGAAGATAAATTTCATGGAAAGTAACCACACACATGCAAGAAAGTCAACATAACAACATAACAAGGTCAAGGATTTACTGGACGGCTGTCAAGGATAGACATAAGTGCAGCGTGTTCTCTAACTGAGCGCTCAATCCGGCCATCACTTTCTCCAGCTTGCTTCAAGTTACCAGCAAATCTATTTAATCTATCCTGCAAGTTTTTTGTTAAAGTGCTTGATTGAGGCCTAGTCCACTTTGTCCCAAATTGGCTTCTGAATTGGGCATCTTCTCTTGCCTCCTTCTGCAACAGCTCCTCTGTCTGGACCAACATTTCTTGATTCACCCTCCTTAGATCCTTAAGTTGCTGTAACTCTGCTTCCAAACCAGCAGGACCTCCACTGATCTGCACGGCCTCCACATCTTCTTTGAGATGTGCAGGTAGAGTTAAATTTCCTTCCAAAGCAAGAATAGAATCAGGCAGCTCCATTTCCTTTAGCCTTATTCGGGTTAACTCGCTGGCTCGTTGCAATTTTTCAGCTTGGGATCTTATAATGTCATCAACCATCTCAGTGTATCTGGAGAGTGATTTTGCGCTGCTATCAGGAACAAGACTTGCAAACATTTTCTCTTTACTTGCATCCAACACTTCACTCATTGACATGGGCTTCACCATAGAAAAAGCAGGAAGAGGTGCCAACGAACTGGGAGAAGGAACCCTCATGAGGTAAACTCTATCATTCTCTTTAACAGCCCTTTCAAGGTTTCGGTTAAGATTGGCTTCTAACTTACTAATCGCATCTAGGATTTGTGCAGGGGCACCCTTTGAGCTTTTCTTTGCTTCGGTTAGTGCATTAACCCCAGTCTTCAGTCTTGCAATCTCCTCTGCTATCTCTTCTTTCTCATGTAGCTCTAATCCATATCTATAGCAAGCTTCTCCAAAGAATAAAGTAGCCTTTAGCTGTACATGAGCTAACCAAGACTTGTCAAAATGCTGATTTAGAGGTGCAACGCTCAATGCAGCTAAAGCTTCCTCATAGTATAGCCCAACCTACAATATCAAATGTATTTGTTAGTTCTTAGACCCTAAATAAAGAATACTACTTACAAAAAGCATAATCAGCGGGCAAAGCCGTCGAACAACTACATTTCAAAGTAACATTTGCATGAATCATGAGCATTGTTTCCATTGTAAATCAAAATTAATATACGAAAGCCACACAAACTATTATTTTAGAGTTTTTAGCCAGCATAGCAGCATCCTAGTTTGTGGCACAGTTGATATGAATAATACCGTAGTTCCCAGAGGCAGACATCAAACAAGATCTCAGCAATTGTACCGAATCAAAATCAATGATAATGGCCAAATTAAAATTATATTGCTGAAGAAATCAAGGTTTAATCAGCTTCAAGACGTATTTTACAACTTTAGTGCCAATCAGAAGCAAAACAAGTTATCGCCATGACAATAGGTCTCAGACCTCGAGTTTAAATGCGTATACCTTAACACTCACACAAAACAAAATTCATTCTATCAGAGCCATGATTCCGAGGAAAGCTATCAACACCAACGAAATGCCAACAGAAACGCAAAAAGTTCAAGAGACCCATTTGTTACTGCATGCACTCAGAGCAATCTGACTGCATAATCAGAGCTCCTATTATTAGATGGATAAACCTAAATCGAATTTTACTTGACGAGCGGGCCCAATAAATCCACAAACCTGCCTAGAGATCTTCGCACAAACTCCCGGGGTGCTTCCTTTTGCAATGGTATTCTCAAACACGCACTCTTGTGCTTGAGCCAACATCAACCTCTCCAACATTCCTGAGCACTCAACAGACAAATCCACAGTTGTGGAACTCCCAATTGACGCCTTCATGGCCGCATTATCCCTCAAGTAAGCAAACGACCCAGCAGCTGCAATAAACGCGTGTGAGGCCTGCCTCCGGCCGTCAACAGTATTCCGATCATAGGATAACCCAATTTGACTATAAACTGCGCCCAAATTGAACAACACAGCGGCTTTCTCAAGGTGAATATTCTGCTGGGTTGCCTTCAGTTTGGGCTTAAACGCATCGAACCACACGAAGCTGAGAGTATTGACGTGATCTGGGTCAGAAGATATGGGGAAACGGGTCTCCACCAAGCAGAGAGCTCTGTAGTAGGATTGAAAAAGGTCGCGGCGAGCGGTGAGGGAAGGGTCCGAGTGGCGCTCGAGGTCGGAACGGAGTTGCTTAAGGGTTTGGAGGTCATCTTCGATGTGCTGAGCCTCGCGTTCGGAGTAGTGGAAAGCGACGTAGTTGCGAAGAGGCCGATAAAGATCGATTGAGTTGGTCTTCTTCTCGAAGATGGCAAGCATGATGTTGGCGGAGGCCGCAGTAGACGTCGATGCAGCCATGGTTGCGAGAAAAAATTGATCACAAAGACGAATTGGAGATCACAGAGAATTGAAAACTTCCAAGCGAAGGATCAAATCAATTGGAGGAGAAGGGGAAGGAAAAAAACAAAATCCCCCAATCTTTCGTCTACTTGATATCAATCAATCTCACAGCATTAACCCTTCGACGCGCCTTCGGTTTTTCTGTTTTCTGGTTTTTTTCCCCCTTTTTCCTTTTGTAATTTTTCATCTTAGACTCCTGTGTTTTGGGCATGGTAGTGAAAACGTAGATTTTACCTGAAAGCGGAAGGACAATGAAAAATCGTAAAACGTAAAATCGTAAAAGAATCGTAAAAACTTAAAAGCGTTTGAAAAATTAGTAAAATCGTTTCAATGAAAAAAAATCGTAAAAACGTAAAATCGCAGTGATAAAATGAGTTTTTAACTACCCTGGTTTTGGGTTCTAATTTGTCTCCATGGCATCGAGTCAATTCAGCCTCTTTAATTAAATTAAATTAAAATATATAATTATTATATTGTGATCTAGTGATATTAAAAATAAGTTATAATTTTTTAAAATAAATAAACAAACAAAAAATTTTAGCTTAATATCATTAGATAGATCAGTACCTTTTATTTAACCAAAACAACAGGATCATTATCTTTTAATCAAGACATAATTGAGAGAGATAAATGAACATATCCAAATTATTATAACTTGATGCCCAAAAAAAAAAAAAATAAAAGGCTGATAGAAAAACTAATACTATTGTTCTGTTCGAGAACAGGATTTATCGGACTAACATGTTTGATATTGATAGATTTAGACTTGACTTAGGAACAATGCCTTGGGCCTACATACCCTGTAGAGGGATCAAAGTGCACGTAGTTCGAGATACACAAGCATTTAGCCATAGGGGTGGGGTGTGTGCTTTGTGTGATTGTACGTAAATAGGTCAGAGTTAGAACCTGTGTATCTTAAGGCTTGATCTCTATATTTATAGAGTTTACCTTAGGTTGGGTTGCTTGGGCCCTGTGATTCAAGGCCCTGATATTCTAACTACTAGATATATGTTTAGATATACCTGGATTGTAAATAAGATAGGATCCCTCTTTATTATAGGCAGATCCTGATATGTAATATACTCCTTGCTGGGCCATATATTGAATATGGGCTTTATCCAGATCTGTAACAGTTGCCCCCAACCCAGTAGTTCAGGCTTCTGAGCTGCCGGGATGTATTTTGCCCCCAGTCAGTTTTACTAGCCAAGCTTTGCTGTCGTGGGCCTTACATTGCCAAGTTGAATTACGTTGATCCTGGCTGTCACAGCGACTTACTTCGAAGATCCGAGGTCTTGTCTCAAAGATCCTGAGTAGTGCCGAGATGGTTCGCCTGCATTTGAATCCAGATGTTGAACTCGGCTATCAAAATCGTCTACTCCAAAGATCCGAGGTAATGTCTCAAAGATCTGAGGTAATGTCGAGGTGGTTTGCCTGACTTCGAGGTTGGGATCTTTCTTCAAGTTATGTGGACTAGATTGCTATGAATCTTACCCTCTTGCCTATCTTCCGCGCATTGCTAGCTTATGTCATGTTGACCTCGGTTATCGATGTCATTTGCTCAAAGATTCGAGGTAATGTCTCAAGGATCCGAGGTAATATCAAGGAGTTCGCTCGACTTCGAGGTCGGGATCCTTATGCATTCACCATCATTGCCAACTGACACCTGGCTTCCCTGGATCGGCGAAGGATTCAACCACCATGCCTAGCCGCTTGCGATTTTTGTGCGTATTTAATGCAGCCATCCTGTCGTGTACGTCAACCCTGCTTTTCGGGCTTGGGGGTCTTTAGGCTACCGCGGCGCATTTATTATTTGACCTTGCTAGGGTGCCTTTATTGTTTAACCCTGATTTCGTATCCTAATCGTTCCATCTTAATTTGCTTTTGTTTGAGTCTTGAAGAATTCGAATTCATTCGTATTCTGCTACCGATTTTCCTGTTTAGGTGATAGGTTTTTTTCCCTAGGCGGAATCTATTTGTCTTTCCCTCGCTCTTTATTTTTGCTTGCCTCGATCTTGGTTGATGGTGAACATGCTTTTTCACTAGCATCATTCAAGCAACCGGGTCAACATTTGAAAATTCAAATAACCCCATAAGGAGGGCTTCCGTTAGTTCTTCTTACACCATTGACAACTGTATAATAGTTGCCCCCAACCTGGCAGTCAAGGGCTTTGCGCTGCCGGGGTGGATCTATTATGGAATCCGGACATCGTATCTGAGTTGCTGCAACTTTTTGGATTTTGATGAAGTTTCTACCTGAGTTTCAACAAACCTCGGATTTACTTTTATTCTGGTTGAATTGCCCCCAGACATGTAGTCCGGGTTAATAAAAGTTTAAAACTTCGTCTGTTTCTTTTCATACTCGCCGGGATCTCTTCTTCTTCTTCAATCATCCGGGTTTGTTTGACACCGAAGTTGTAGCGTTGGGTTCTCCCAATCTGAGTTGTCGTGAAGAGAGATAGACTCTATTTGCCTATATCGCTAACAGCTTTAGAATGCCACACTTGTCTTGTTGCCCCTCAGCCTAGCAGTCAAGGGCTCTAGGCTTTCGGGGTGCATTGACTATTTAACCTGGATCCATGTCTGAGGTTAATCTTTATTTCAACATTAAGTTGAGTCTATGAATCCGAACGTATGATCAAAATTCTATTGAATGACCGGACCAAGGTTTTTAGTAATGCAGATCTGCTTGTTTTCTTCCAGACTTAAAGTCTGGGAATCTGTGGTAGGGTTATCTTTTTTAACTGCAAAGGGTGTTTATTTCAACCACACAGGGTTTTCATTTTAACCGCACTACCGGGTTTCGGTGCCGTTGTCCGGGATCACAACCGAGATAAGGGCAAACTGTCACATGTCCAGCCGTGGTGTTTGAAACGCAACGCTTAAACATTTTGCCCTAATCAGGGTTGGAATGACAATTTATCTTCTTATTTCGGGCGAGCGTTGACGTGTCAATTTTGTGAAGGCCAGTAATGACAATTTCACCGTACTGTTGACCTAGGCTTATTAGCCCTAGTGTCAGCCATCTAAATGGGTTCTCTTTCAAACCGGGTTTAGGGACCTCGATGTAATACTTAAGCTATAGATAATGTGCATTTTGAATTTCCACTAGGGAATTCTTCCTCAAAGTATTCCACTCCAATGAGATGTTGTGTCCAACATAGTGGGAATGCGGAGCCGAGGTCTAACTATATAGATTCTTAGCTTGTCGATGCTCCAAGTCCTTTTGATTGGCTTCCTTCCCAAGGTTTCGAGTATGTATGCTCCTTTATCCAGTATAACTGAGGTCCAGCTTCTTTTCGCTTTTCGCGAAACTTTAAACGGAGCCCGGATTTTAACCAGATTCAGTGATAATCTTCAGTCAATCCGGGGTCCAATTAAGGAGCGCGGATTCAACTGTATAATTTTTAGTTTATCCCGGGTCCAATTAAGGAGCGCGGAATCAGCTGTATAACTTTTAGTTTATCCGGGGTCCAATCAAGGAGCGCAAATGACTTTTAGTTTATTTGGGGTCCAATCAAGGAGCATGGATTTAATTGTTCTTTCGGTGTTATCAAGTTCCAGACTGATCATAAAAACACGGATTTAACCGTTCTTTTCACGGGGCCCGGATTTTAATTGTATTAAGTGTAACCGGGGTCCTTATTCTTTTCCTTTTGGAGGTGGACTCCTCCACAAAATTTTCCCCGAATTTGTTTATCAATGATGAGTGTCGTAACTCGGAATTTGTTTATCCGAGAGGGGTGTCATAACCCAAGATTCCGTTATGGGTGTCGTAACCCTTTTTTCCATTATGGGTGTCGTAACCCTTGATTTGTTTATCCGTGATGGGTGTAGTAACCCAGAATTTGTTTATCTGAGAGAGGTGTTGTAACCTAGAATTTGTTTATCTAAGATGGGTGTCGTAACCTTTTTTTTTTTTTTTTTAACGCGAAATTCGGATCTAACTGTAATCAGTTTAAAGGGGTTCTACCTTCGTTCCCTTTCGTAGGAACAGACTCCATACGGAACTCAGATTTTAACTCCAATAAAGTCACTTTATCAAGGTTCCAAACTTAATAGGTATTCGAATGAACAAGTTAGATATGCTATAGCAATGAAAAATATATAAATTATTCTTTCTTGGCAACCAAAAAGTGAGAGGAAAATAAGTTACCACAAAGCTTAACACGGAGCCAGGGTTTTAGCCAGATTCGATGTAATCGGGGTCTGGCTTCTTTTCGCTTCTTGCAAAAACCTTCCACGGAGCCTGGATTTTAACTGTAATTTGTGTAACTGGGTAGAGCTAGGAATCAAGGCCGGCTCGGCCCGACAGGGCCGGCCCTACAGGGCCTGAGATAAGAAAAATGTATGTTTTTCAAAGTCCGGCCCGATAGTACCAGGGCTAGGGCCGGCCCTACAGGGCCTGAAAATTACTATTCTAAATTTTAATTATTTTTCTTCCGATTTTTTCCAGAGAAATATAATTAATAAATTGCAACCATCAAAGTTCTAATCTATCAAATAAATATTATCAACATTAATATCTAAACAATACAAATCATCTAACGAATAAACATATTCATTAATTCTTAACAAAAAACAAACCATTGTACACAGTACAAGTAGAGACTTGCAAATTAATCTTTGTGAATTTTTACTTTCCCTATAGCTTTTATTAATAAATTAATTATGGAATCCAAGTATTTATTATCATTTATTATCATGTCATTCCAAGTCATATTGTTTAGTTTAAGTACAACATGTGTGCTTTATGTAGTTTCTAATAAATATCTTTCAAGTTCTGTTTGACTGTTCATAGATAGATAAAGGCCAAGTAAAAAAAAAAAAAAGAATGCTACAGTGAAACGGGCCTAACGGGTCGGCCCTGCAGGGCTCGAGGCCTTGAGTTTTATCTTGCAAAAACAAGTTTTCCTTACTGTCAGAGGAAAACTCGAGTTTTGGGATCCAAAACTCGAGTTTTGGTCTATATCAAAAATGTCCAGAAAGCATCACTGCCAGTTTTAATGTTCATTGCCAGTTTTGAATTTGTGAATAGTTCAAAACTTGAGTTTTGGGATTCAAAACTCGAGTTTTGGCCTGGCAGAGAGGTTTGCAATTCTTCTAAGTTTTTCACATCTCAAAACCTCAAGTTTTTATTCATCACTGCCAGTCTTGAACTTTTCTTATTTTGGAAGAAAGTTCAAAACTCGAGTTTTGGGAACCAAAACTCGAGTTTTGAAGAGACAGAGAGCAATTGATTTTCCTCCAGTTCATCACCGCCGGTTTTGAAACCATCACCGCCAGTTTTCATCTGTACGTGAATTTTCCAAATTCTCATAAAACATGAAAACTCGAGTTTTGGGAACCAAAACTCGAGTTTTGTCAAGGCAGAGAACAACCAAAGTTTTCCAAAATGCAAAACTGCCAGTTTTAGTTGAAAACCGCCAGTTTTGGTCTGTACACATGTTTTCCAAGTTTTCATGATTTATGAAAACTCGAGTTTTGGAATCTAAAACTCGAGTTTTGGGCAACCCGAGAGGATTAATGTTTTTCAAACTTTCAAAACTGCCAGTTTTACTTTGAACACCGCCAGTTGTGAAGCATGAACAGTTCATAACTCGAGTTATGATCATAAAAACTCGAGTTTTGGTCCTATCATCAGAAAAACGCAGTTGAGCTCAGATTTGCCAAATCAGATTCTTTCTTCATAGTTTGAGTTACCCATTGAATTTAATTGTTATATCTATCACTTATCTGTGTAACTGAACTTTTCTAACAAGTTTGTTCATAAGATTACAGAAAGAATTTGAATTTGACAGAGAATCATTTGAAGGATCACTGTTTGCAACTTGCATTATTTTATCTTATCCTTCAAGACAAGAACAAGTGGATGACAGGTTGGCATTGCAGACAGCATAACCACCTCTGAAGAAAGCTAAACGTGATTATCTTAAAAACAGAACATCATGGGCCACAAATATTCAAGTACAAAAGTCACAAACATTCAAATTTGGAAAGTGGCAACAGAATATTACACCATCAGCTTCTGCAGCAACCTTTACACATGGAAGAACACTCACAACAGTCATATTTTCGAATGGGAACACGCTCCAACGAATCTATAACGTTCAGAAGCTTCAAACCACTATAAATGACTGAAGATTTGAAGCTGGACACACACACAACTCAGAAACAACCAGCCTACTCGAAAATATCATCTTGAGTTGTTCTTTTCATTAGATTGTATCTTTGATACATTGTGTTTCAGTAATCATCTTATCTACTCTTTGAGAGAGTTATTCTTGTAATCATTCATTGATTGAGATAACCACAAGTCAGGGGACTCGGTGATTGGGAGTATTGATTGCATCTTGTAAGGGGGAGTGAGTTCTAGTGAGAGAACTACTCTGAGTACAAAGATTGTAATCAAGTTTTGTAAAGTTAGTGAATTGAAAATCCCAGGTGAGGCTTGGGGACTGGATGTAGGTCAGAGAAAAGACCGAACCAGTATAAATTGATCTGTGCTAAGCTTCTCTTCTCCTCTCCTCAGTTATTCTTTACTCTAACTTGTTCAAAACAGAGCCAAGTCTTTAAAAATTTTAAAGATACCCAATTCACCCCCCTTCTTGGGTATCAAGCTCCATTCTTCATTTGGTATCAGAGCCTGGTTTTCTCAATAGAGTTTAACAGCTCGAGAAGGATCAATATGGAAGGAATTCTTCTCGATGGAGCTTCTATCAACAGGCCACCTGGTTTCAATGGAGAGCACTACTCATTCTGGAAAGCCAAATTCAAAGTTTTTGTCATGGCTACTGAATATGGACTATGGAGAGTATTTGAAAGAGGAGATTATGCTCCTACAACTATGGAAGATGGTGTGAGAGTTCCAAAGCTTGAAGAAGAATATGATGACAATGATCGAAGGAACATCACCCTCAACAGCAAGGCAGTTCCACTTCTACAAAGTGCCTTGAGTCAACAAGAATACTTCCGGGTTTGCACACTTCCATATGCAAAACATATGTGGGATGCACTAGAGATTGCTCATGAAGGGACTGCAGGCGTAAAACAAAATCGTGTAAATACTCTTATGACAGAATATGATCTCCTTAGAATGAAGCCCGGAGAATCCATTGGTGAGTTTCAGCTTCGTTTCACTCATCTTATAAATCAACTTGCTGCACTTGGTAAAGAATATGACCAGTCAGTCCAAGTAAGAAAAATCCTCAATGTTCTCAACAAGGAATGGGAGGCAAAAGTCACAGCAATAGAAGAAGCCAGAGGAGAATCAATGACATCCGTGGCTGCTCTATTTGGTAGCCTCTCAGAATATGAAGCAAAAATCAAGTTCAAGAAAGGACTTGATGAGGTACATGGAAAAAGCAAGGGATTGGCTCTTAAAACAGCCAAGGAAGCAAGAGATTCTGATAATGAGGAAGATGAGGAAGATGAAGATGAAGAAATTGGTATGCTGGTCAGGCGCTTCAAGAAATACTTCAAGAGAGACCAAGGATTCAAGAGGTTTCAGAAAGGAAGCTCAAGCCATGAAACAAAGAAGCCAATAATCTGTTATGAGTGTCAAAAGCCTGGACACATCAAGTCAGAATGCCCTTTGCTGAACAACACCAACAAAGACAAAGACAAAAAGAAGTTCAATAAGTACAAAAAGAAAGCATACATCTCAAGCATATGGGGTGATAGCTCTTCAGATGAGGATGAAGATGAAAAAGCAAACATATGCCTGGTAGCTCAAGAACAACAAGATGATGATGAGGTATATGATTCAAAACCTTCCTATGATGAGCTTTTTGATGAATATTATCTTGTGCAAAAGGAATTTGAGAAACTTGCACAAAAATACTTAGCTTTGAAAAAGAAGAATGTCACTCTTGAATTACAAATTGAAAAATTATCTTCTTCTGAAATTTTGGTCTCTCAAGAATGTCCTGAATTGAAACAAAAGAATACACATCTTACAAAAGCACTTGAAACATTTACTAAAGGCAGTGAAATGCTTAATGTAATTTTGAAACAACAAAGATTTATAAATGATAGATCAGGCATAGGTTACAAACCAAATTTTGATAAGAAGAAAGGTAAAAAGAAGAGTGGTCAGAAATCCTACATGAACTATTTTACAAAATCAGTTCATTCTTCAAATCCCTTTGCACATTGTAATTATTGCAATAGGAAAGGTCATTCAACTTCATCTTGTTTTCATAAGAGAGAAGGAAAAATTAAACCTGTAGGAAACTATAAATGGGTACCAAAAGGAACTCATGTTCCTAAGTTGCAAGCTAACCCAAAAGGACCCAAGAAAAGTTGGGTACCTAAGACTTGATCCTCTTGTGATTTGCAGGTTTGTCTTAGAGCATCAAAACCCAACAAATGGTATATTGACAGTGGGTGCTCAAGACACATGACTGGAGACAAAACCAAATTCCTCACAATTAAACCAAAAGATGGTGGTAGAGTCACCTTTGGAGGAGACCAATCAGGAAAAATTGCTGGTATTGGTGAGATTGGAAGCAGTGATGGTCCACTCATCAAAGATGTCTACCTAGTAGAAGGATTGTGTCATAATCTCCTAAGTGTGATCCAAAGCACTGATAAGGGTAACTTAGTTATCTTTGATTCTGATGAATGTTTTATTGTCAAAAAGGATTTGGTTCCCATAAATGATTTGAAAACAAAAGCTTTGTTTAGAGCACTTAGAGATGGCAATTGCTATACACTTGACCTCTCTAGTAATGCCTCTGTTTCAGAAAAATGTTTTGTGAGTAACTTGGATGAAAGTTGGTTATGGCATAAACGATTAGCTCATGTGAACATGCATCAACTAGACACTTTGCTGAAAAAAGGATTTGGTTATTGGTATTCCTAAATTGAATTTCAAAAATGATAAGATATGTGATGCTTGCCAAAAAGGAAAACAAACCAAATCATCTTTTAGAACAAAGAATGAGATTTCAACTACTAGACCTCTTCAATTACTTCATATGGATTTAGTTGGACCAGCAAGAGTTAGAAGTCTTCGTGGAAATTTATATACTTTGGTCATAGTTGATGATTACTCTAGATTCACATGGACAATATTCTTATCATCTAAAGATGAAACATTTGATCAATTTGTTGTATTTGCCAAGAAGGTCCAGAACGAGAAAGGTTTTTCAATTTCAAGTATAAGGACTGATCATGGTGGAGAATTTGAAAATCATGCCTTTGCTGAATTCTGTGACAACATGGGAATTGACCACAACTTTTCAGCTCCAAGGACTCTTCAACAAAATGGAGTGGTTGAGAGAAAGAATAGAGTGCTCACTGAAATGGCAAGAGCAATGTTAAATGAAAACAACACATCACAAGTGTTTTGGGCTGATGCCATGAGCACTGCATGTTATATCTCCAATAGAGCTTATTTAAGGAAGAAGTTGAACAAGACTCCTTATGAACTCTACAAAGGGAGAAAGCCAAATCTCAGCCACCTACACATTTTTGGTTGCAAGTGCTATGTGCACAATAATGGTAAAGAGAATCTTGGTAAATTTGATTCTAAAGCTGACTTAGCTATATTTATTGGTTATTCTAATAGAAGCAAAGCATATAGAGTCTTCAACACTAGAACTAAAGTTGTAAAAGAATCAATACATGTTGTGTTTTGTGAAAATGACTCTAACAAATCCTTGGATGATGAGGAAGAAAACATTTGCAAAAATCAATTCTTTTCAAAAACTACTCCTTCTTCTGAAAATTCTGAAAATGTTTTTGAGGCTGATCCTGAAAACAATTTAGAAAATCCTGATCAGTCTCAGCCTAGAGCTTGGAAATTTATAAGGAATCATCCTTTGGACCAAGTTATAGGTGATATCAATCAAGGAGTAAGAACTAGAAATAGTACTTTAAATGAAGTCACATTTTCTGCATTTATTTCACACATTGAACCCTCTAAAATAGAAGAAGCCCTTTCAGACAATGATTGGGTGATAGCTATGCAAGAGGAGTTACATCAATTTGACAGAAATCAAATTTGGGATTTGGTACCTAGGCCTAAAGACCATCCAGTCATTGGCACTAAATGGGTATTCAAGAACAAACGAGATGAATCTGCAATCATTGTCCGAAATAAGGCAAGATTAGTTGCAAAAGGCTATAATCAGGAAGAAGGAATTGATTATGAAGAAACTTATGCTCCAGTAGCAAGATTGGAAGCCATAAGAGTTCTTCTAGCCTTTGCTTGTGTCAAAGGATTTAAGCTTTATCAAATGGATGTTAAAAGTGCATTTTTGAATGGCTTTATTCAAGAGGAAGTTTAGGTTGAACAACCTCCAGGATTTCAAAATGAAAAATATCCAGATCATGTTTTTCGCCTCAAGAAAGCTTTATATGGTCTTAAGCAAGCTCCTAGAGCTTGGTATGAAGTTTGAGTAAATTTCTTCTTGATCAAGATTTTGTTAGAGGAAAAGCTGACACAACTCTTTTTATTAAAACTAATAAGTTAAATGAAATTTTAGTTGTTCAGATTTATGTGGATGATATCATATTTGGTGCTTCTAATGATAGTTTGTGTGAAGAATTTGCTAAGAAAATGCAGGGAGAATTTGAAATGTCTATGATGGGAGAACTCAATTACTTTCTTGGTTTGCAAATTAAGCAAAAGAAAGATGGAATCTTCATATCACAAACCAAGTATCTGAATGATCTCTTAAAGAAGTTTGGAATGGATCATTGCAATGGTGCTGATACTCCTATGAGTGCAACTACTTCATTAGATGCTGATGAAGAAGGCAAGGATTTCAACATAACAAAATATAGAGGAATGATTGGATCATTACTCTATCTCACAGCAAGTCGCCCGGACATTCAATTCAGTGTTGGAATGTGTGCAAGATTTCAATCTGCTCCAAAAGAGACACATGCTGAACATGTGAAAAGAATTTTTAGATATCTTGCTGATACAAAGACTCTTGGCTTATGGTTTCCCAAGGGCCAACCAGAACATTTGGTAGCATATTCAGATTCAGATCATGCTGGATACAAGACAGATAGGAAGAGCACAAGTGGACAATGTGAATTCTTTGGTGGCTCACTTGTGTCATGGTTCAGCAAGAAACAAACAACGGTAGCTGTATCATCCACTGAAGCTGAATATGTGGCTGCATCAAGTTGCTGTGCTCAAGTGTTATGGTTAAAACAACAACTTGCTGATTTGGGAGTGCACTTGAAAGAAATTCCAATATTGTGTGACAACACAAGCACAATAAGCTTGGTCAAGAATCCAGTGCAACATACAAGAACCAAGCATATTGATGTGAGACATCATTTTATCAGAGATCATGTTCAGAAACAGGATGTCAAAGTCATGTTTATCCCAACACATCTTCAACTTGCAGTTTCACAAAACCACTAGCTAAAGAACAACTTAATTTCATAAGAAGAGAATTGGGAATGGTAAATGCCAATGAACTGTAAGTATTTCTCACTCAATTAAATGTTAGTTATGGTTTTGATGATTGTAAGTTACTGACTTAAGCATCGGAGTATCTAGTTTTCTCTTTTGCAGGATGTTCAAAAATCAGTTTCTGCTGTCAAAAGATGAAAACTCGAGTTTTGGGGGCCAAAACTCGAGTTTTGGAGGTTAACTATCGAAGTCAGAGACACCTGCAGAGATGAAAACTCGAGTTTTGGTGAAAACTCGAGTTTTGAAGATGAAGTATCGAGGCCAAAAGTTCCTGCACAGCTGAAAACTCGAGTGTTGACAATGAAAACTTGAGTTTTGAAGTCTCAGTATCGGGCGCAGAGGATGATCAGGAGTTTTTCAGAGTTAGTTAGCTGAAAACTCGAGTTTTTGATATGAAAACTCGAGTTTTGGACCCTCAACATCGTGATCAGAAGCTGACAGAAGACTTCCAACAGTTAAAAACTCGAGTTTTGGAGGTAAAAACTCGAGTTTTGGATTCAGAATGTCAAAGGTTCACAGTACACCATTGACGTCCAAGTCAGTAACAAAATCTCAACAAAACTCGAGTTTTGATTGTGAAAACTCGAGTTTTGGACTGTGTATATATATAGGGTTAAACGCTGTTCTTCAAAACTGTCTTCAAAACCGCCGGTTTTGCCCTAGCTCTTCGTCTTCCTCCTCTCTGTTCTCTATCTACACTACGCGAAACTCTCTGAAATCTCACCCAAATCACAAATGGCCTCAAAATCAACTCAACCCACTCAATCTGAAGCAAGTCCACAACCTGAAAGATCCTATTCACAATCATCTCCACCTCACCAGCCTCAGAGACCACCGAGAATCAAGATGACTCCCAGAAAGCTTCAAGAAGGTGCTGACTGTTTTATCCCAGGGGTTAGTGGTAAAATTCTAGAAACGACATCAAAGGCCACCTCTACTACACCCACTCGGTCCAAAGGGGTGTCTTTTCAAGAACCCATTGCTACACCTCTGAGAAAAGGAAAAGAGCCAGTGCAAGAGTCTGTGAGCAAGCCGAAGAAAAAGGTTAGATCGAAGAGAGCTTCTAATCAGGAGCCAGAGGCAGACCCAAATCCAACAAAGAAGAGAAAGGCTTCCCCCTCAGCTCCTCAGGCAACTCCCAGAGCTGAATCTTCAAGGGCTGAAGGATCAACACAATCCTCTCCGATGCCATTACAGACATTTACCGTATTCAGCCTGCCCCTAAATCTTTTGATATTTCTACTGTCAATATGAAGTCCTTAGATAGCTCATTCAAAGAAAAGTTTGCCTCTAGGGAAATCTGTGCAGATTTAGTTGTAGACTTTGACTTGTTAGAGAGGGAGAATAACCTAAATTTGAGACCGTGGCTCAGTTTTTATGAAAACTTCGTTTCCATAGCTGCCCCATTTTCTCCAAATCTTGTCAAATTGTTTTATTACAACATGGTCTATGACAATGTCTTGAGCCCAGAGGGTGAGTTACTTGAGGAAAGAATTTCTACTACTGTTAGGGGTACCAAATTCACACTCTCTGCATCCATATTGAACAAAATTTTGAAATTAGAACAATATCCCATTCACACTTCTGAGTATAGCAATAGTGAAATTTGGTCTGTACTGATGCCACACAAGCCTTTCCCTGCTGACCAATCACACACCCTGACATTCAGACCAAGCTCTATGCCTCCTAGGAATAGAGTTCTTTGGTATATCTTCTCTAGGAATTTCATACAGAAGGGTGGAAATTTCACCCACTTTGCTTAGAGAGATTACCCACTGTTTACCTCATTTGTGAACAAAACACCTTTCAATCTTGGTCATCACATTTTGAAGGAAATGATCAAGTTCAAATTTCCAACTAGGAAGCTTTCTCATATGCCTTTCCCTTCTCTGATATCTGTCATTCTGTTCTATTTCAAAATCGTATGTTGGGTCAGCTGAAACATTGAAAGATCCTCCCTACTTTGGTAAGGCCCAGCTGAATTTGATGAACTTAGTTTTTGACGGAGAAGGTTCAGGACAATTCAGAGCTCCTTCACGCTCCAAGGCTCCAGCTAGATCACAGTCTAAAGCCTCACAAGCTCATTCTTAGTCCCAGCAACAGGAAGCCCAATCTGCTCCTCCTCCACCTTCTACAGAGTTTGAAACTCAGGTAAAGGAGATCATTGATACAGCGGTTCGAGAAATGTTTATGAGCATTGGGTATGAGATAGGTCAATTGAAGGGTGAACAATTCAAAAACTCCAAGCAATTGGCTGACGTTCAGGATGACATGAAACAGGACCTGGTTGGTATGAAACATGATTTGGAAGAGCTCACCAATCAAAATGCTAAGCTTGCAGATTTGGTTCAAGGTCATGACGTGGTGATTACCTCGCTGAGCATATCAAATTCCAGCCTGCATGACAAGGTTGATCTTTTGTTGAAACATTTCAACATCAGTCTCTCTTCAACCTTTGGAACTCCCTTAGATCCTCAGCCTTCTGGTGTTGCACCTGGAGATTCAGAGGCCCATGATCCTATCCCTTCAGCATCCACACCACTTACAGAGCCTCATGATCCTATCTCCTCTCATGATCCCTTAGCCACCCCAGTTGCAGAACTTCAAGATCCCTCAGTCACACCAGTTGCAGAAACCCAAGATCCCATTCTTTCTCCAACTCCTCTGACCGTTGTTCCCCCATCTTTTGAAGATGACAAAGGGGGAGAAGAGAGCTAGAGCAAGAATTTGAGATATTTATGAGTGCTTGTTATAGCTTGTTGTAGTCTATTCTTATTGTAGTTGTAACTGTGCTCTAACTAAGATGAACTTGCAATCCCTGTCCTAAATATTTTGAGCTTATGAATGGTGTTGGGTTACTCTGATAATCTATTCTGACTTCTGATAATTGCCTTTGTTATGTATATCAGTTATTGTGATCTTTAAATAAGCACAAATGTCTCTCAGAAGTTAAACCATCTTTGAATTCCTCATATTTCATAACTATCAGAACCTTTTGAAAGCAAAATGAGTTTTCTTGTTTCTCAAAATCCAAATTACCTCAAATTCTTAAACTTTTGTTTTTCAAGTGTTGTCATCATCAAAAAGGGGGAGAATGTTAGTTCTCAATGTGTTTTGATGATGATTGAATAATTGGAAAGCCTTGAAAACCAAAAAGATAAGTTTTATCTTGCAAAAACAAGTTTTCCTTACTGTCAGAGGAAAACTCGAGTTTTGGGATCCAAAACTCGAGTTTTGGTCTGTATCAAAAATGTCCAGAAAGCATCACCGCCAGTTTTAATGTTCACTGCCAGTTTTGAACTTGTGAATAGTTCAAAACTCGAGTTTTGGGATTCAAAACTCGAGTTTTGGCCTGGCAGAGAGGTTTGCAATTTTTCTAAGTTTTTCACATCTCAAAACCTCCGGTTTTTATTCATCACTGCCAGTTTTGAACTTTTCTTATTTTGGAAGAAAGTTCAAAACTCGAGTTTTGGGAACCAAAACTCGAGTTTTGAAGAGACAGAGAGCAATTGATTTTCCTCCAGTTCATCACCGCCGGTTTTGAAACCATCACCGCCAGTTTTCATCTGTACGTGAATTTTCCAAATTCTCATAAAACATGAAAACTCAAGTTTTGGGAACCAAAACTCGAGTTTTGTCAAGGCAGAGAACAACCAAAGTTTTCCAAAATGCAAAACTGCCGGTTTTAGTTGAAAACCGCCAGTTTTGGTCTGTACACATGTTTTCCAAGTTTTCATGATTTATGAAAACTCGAGTTTTGGATTCGAGTTTTGGAATCCAAAACTCGAGTTTGGGCAACCCGAGAGGATTAATGTTTTTCAAACTTTCAAAACTGCCAGTTTTACTTTGAACACCGCCAGTTGTGAAGCATGAACAGTTCATAACTCGAGTTATGATCATAAAAACTCGAGTTTTGGTCCTATCATCAGAAAAACGCAGTTGAGCTCAGATTTGCCAAATCAGATTCTTTCTTCATAGTTTGAGTTACCCATTGAATTTAATTGTTATATCTATCACTTATCTGTGTAACTGAACTTTTCTAACAAGTTTGTTCATAAGATTACAGAAAGAATTTGAATTTGACAGAGAATCATTTGAAGGATCACTGTTTGCAACTTGCATTATTTTATCTTATCCTTCAAGACAAGAACAAGTGGATGACAGGTTGGCATTGCAGACAGCATAACCACCTCTGAAGAAAGCTAAACGTGATTATCTTAAAAACAGAACATCATGGGCCACAAATATTCAAGTACAAAAGTCACAAACATTCAAATCTGGAAAGTGGCAACAGAATAGTACACTATCAGCTTCTGCAACAACCTTTACACACGGAAGAACACTCACAACAGTCATATTTTCGAATGGGAACACGCTCCAACGGATCTATAATGTTCAGAAGCTTCAAACCATTATAAATGACTGAAGATTTGAAGCTACATGGACACAGAACTGAGAAACAACCAGCCTACTCGAAAATATCAATCTTGAGTTGTTCTTTTCATTAGTTTGTATCTCTGATACATTGTGCTTCAGTAATCATCTTATCTACTCTTTGAGAGAGTTATTCTTGTAATCATTCATTGATTGAGATAACCACAAGTCAGGGGACTCGGTGGTTAGGAGTATTGATTGCATCTTGTAAGGGGGAGTGAGTTCTAGTGAGAGAACTACTCTGAGTATAGAGATTGTAATCAAGTTTTGTAAAGTTAGTGAATTGAAAATCCCAGTTGAGGCTTGGGGACTGGATGTAGGTCAGAGAAAAGACCGAACCAGTATAAATTGATTTGTGCTAAGCTTCTCTTCTCCTCTCCTCAGTTATTCTTTGCTCTAACCTGTTCAAAACAGAGCCAAGTCTTTAAAAGTTTTAAAGATACCCAATTCACCCCCCTCTTGGGTATCAAGCTCCATGGCCGCAGACAAATCTGTTTATATAAAAAATATGTTTAACCAGGTGTCTCCAACATTCCTGAGCACTCAGCAGACAAATCCACAATTTTGGATCTCCCAATTGACGTCTTCATGGCCGCATTATCCCTCAAGTAAGCAAACGGCGCAGCAGCTGCAATAAATACATGTGAGGCCTGCCTCCGGCCGTCAACAATATTTCGATCATAGGATAACCCAATCTGACTATAAACTGCGCCCAAATTGAACAACACCACGGCTTTCTCAAGGTGAATATTTTGTTGGGTTGCCTTCAATTTGGGCTTAAACGCATCGAACCACACAAAGCTGAGAGAATTGACGTGATCTGGTTCAGAAGATATGGGGAAACGGGTCTCCACAAGGCAAAGAGCTCCGTAGTAGGATTGAAGAAGGTTGCGGCGAGAGGTAAGGGAAGGGTCAGAGTGGAGCTCGAGGTCAGAACGGAGTTGCTTAAGGGTTTAGAGGTTATCTTCGATGTGCTGAGCCTCACGTTCGGAGTAGTGGAAAGCGACGTAGTTGTGAAGAGGCTGATAAAGATCGATTGAGTTGGTTTTCTTCTCAAAGATGGCAAGCATGATGTTGGCGGAGGCCGCAGTAGATGACGATACAACCATGGTTGTGAGAAAAAAATGGATCACAAAGACGAATTGGAGATCATAGAGAATTGAAAACTTCCAAGCGAAGGATCAAATCAATTGGAGGAGAAGGGGAAGGGAAAAAAAATCCCCCAAACTTTCAACTACTCGGTATCAGTCAATCTCATAGCATTATCCATTCGACGCCAGGGACGGATCCAGAAAATTATAGAAGGGGGCACAATTGGTGGTGGAGGGTTTGGGGGTTCGGGGGTAACGTCCCCGAAATTTATTTTTTAAGGAAAGTTTTAAATGTATTTATATATATATATATATATATATATATATATATATATATATAAACAAGAAAAAATATATCAAAAAATATTTATGAAATCAAGTGAATATTGATGATGTAATAAGAGAGACAATTATTTTACAAACCTGTGATTTATAAAAGCAAGGCTAAGTACTGTTAGAAATGAATGCAGCTACATAAATAACAATGAAAGGTGGGCATTCAATAAGTTCAATACATATATTTTAATAACAAAAAAGTATATTACAATAAAAATAATTATAATGTCATCCTTCTAAGCTTTATTTTTTTTAAATTCCAGCATAATTGTCTTATTATCAATGTTATCAAATACATCTTTTTTCAATATAAGGCACTAAATAATCATTCAACCATTCATCCTTCATCCCATTACGAAGTGTAGCCTTGATGTATTAAGGGTGAACATCTAGTTTAAGGGTGAACAATCATTCAAACATAAATTAATTTTTTTTTTGAAAAAAAAACATCCCAAATAATTGCCCCCCCCCAACTTACAACCTAGATCCGCCATTGTTCGACGCGCCTTCAGTAAAAAAAAAAAAAGCATGGGAGACTCGTGTGTTTTGTGTTCTAAACTTCTAATTTGTTTCTATGGCATCGATTCAATTCAGCCTCTTTAATTAAATTGAATTAAAATATATAATTATTATAGGGGTAAGGAGCGATTTGGCAACAAACTATTGGCTCCAACAAAATTAACTTTTAAGTGGACCAAAGTACCAATAAACTTTTAAAAATGTGCATCCAACACAATAAACTTTTAAAAATGTACAGTCAGCACAACGTCGTTAGAAAAAGATAACGTCTGTTATCTGTCCGTTATCTAAGGTTTAGATTGGCTGACGAATTTTTACTTCAGGAGTGCTCAGCACAAAAAACTTTTACTTAGTGGCACCCAGCACAAAATTCTAAATTTCACTAAATTAAATAATTTTTTTTCTCAATTGTCATTATTCAAAACTACTAGTATAGTTATCTATGGACAAAAATTACTTATTTGCTAAAATAAACAAAACTTTTCATTAAAAACATAATTATATGATTTTAGTAAAAACTTAAGGTGTTTTATAATTTATTATATATGCTAAACAAAACAAAAAAAAAATTATACAACTTATTTTTATTTTCGAAGAAATTTATGTGACTTAATTAATTCCTTTAATGTTAATAAAATTTAAAAAATTTATTATATCCTGAAAGAAATGAAATGAGTTTAATTTTTATTTTTATAAAAAGAGCTTAATAGATATCAAGGTTAGTACTTAATAATATAAATCTAGCAACTTGATGATATATTTGTTAATTAAATTATGTATTGATTATATGAGTATGAGACTTGTTGAAAAAAAAAAAAGAGAGATAACTTAGGAGGTTTGATGAAGGATAATTTAATAATGGGTTAAGGAGCAATTTGATTAACGAACTTTTAATTTTTTTAGGTTATCTTTTTTTTTCCCTGACAAATCCCATATTCATATAATCAATATACCATTTAATTAACAAATATATCATTAAGTTGCCAGATTTGTATTATTAAGTATCAACGTTGATATCCATTAAGCTCTTTTTATAAAAATAGAAATTAAATGAATTTCATTTCTTTCTGAATATAATAGATTTTTTTTAAATTTTGTTAACATTAAATAAATTTTTTAACTCACATAAATTTCTTCTAAAATAGAAATATATCATATAATTTTTTTTTGTTTAACATATATATTAAATTATAAAAAACCTTGAGTATTATTTAAATCATACAATTATGTTTTTAATGAAAAGTTTTGTTTATTTTAGCAAATGAATAATTTTTGTTCATAGATATCTATACAAGTAGTTTTGAATAATGACAATCAAGAAAATAAATTATTTAATTTAGTGAAATTTAGAATTTTGTGCTGGGCATTCCGTAAAAGTTTTTTGTGTTCGGCGCTCCTGAGTAAAAGTTTTTTGTGCTAGGCGTTCCTAGAGTAAAAGTTCGTTAGCCAATCTGCACCTTAAATAACGGACATTACCTTTTTCTAACGGCGTTGTGCTGAGCGCACATTTTTAAAAATTTATTGTGCTCGGTGCACATTTTTAAAATTTTATTGATATTTTTGGTTTACTTAAAAGTTAATTGTACTAGACGTTCTTGAGCCAATATTTTGTTGGCCAAATCGCTCCTTAACCCATTATTATATTGTGATCTAGTGATATTAAAAATAAGTTATATTTTTAAAAAATAAATAAACAAACAATTTTTTAGCTTAATATCATTAGATAGATTAGTAGCTTTTATTTAACCAAAATGCAAGGATCAGTATCTTTCAATCGAGACATAATTTAGAGAGATAATTGAAAAGATTCAAATTATTGTAACTTGATGTCCAAAAAAACTAATAGGCTAATAGCTTGTACAATGGTTATAGAAAAACTAATACTACCGTTTGCAGTTTACAAATTATAAAATAGCATGTTAATCATTGAAAAAGACCAGCTCCTGAAATAATCATTTAAGAAGTTCGATTAAAAAAAAAAATCATTTAAGAAGTCAACGGTCTTCAATTTTTGGCAAAAGTGGCTTGACATTTTTCACTAAACAATGTGATCATTAAAATATGAAAGTCCTGGCATCACCCAAGTGGGGGGAGGGGGTGAATTAGGTGTTTGATAAAACTTTAGAAACTTTGAAAATCTTTTCGCAACTTATTAAAAGCAGTTTGAATGACAATAATAATTGATAAAACAATAATCAGTCATTCAAACATGTATGAACATTCAGATATATATGCTGGAAATATAAGAGATAAGGGAAGAGAATCTGCAAACTTATTTATATTGGTTCAGCCCAATCCTTGACCTACGTCCAGTTTCAAGCTTCTCTTGAGATTTTCAATCCACTATCTTCTTTCAACTTGATTACACGTTCTGTACTTGAAGTAATCCCCTCACTAGGATTCACTCCTCCTTACAAACTATAATCAATATACGCACTTGATTACATACTCTATACTCGAAGTAATCCTCTCACTAGGATTCACTCCCCTTACAAGCTGTAATCAATACAATGGGTTTCTCATTCAAGATCACCTAATCTTGAGTAACTCTCAGATAGAAGGATATGATGATTATAATAAATCTTCTCTCTCAGAAGTGAATGAATAAACACTGAAGTACAATACAAATTGTTAGTTCTCAGAAGTGTTTTGATGATCACTAACAATTGTAAACAATATTGGAAAGATTTGACAAGTCAAGGATGTTTAAAACTTGTGATTTTTCTATCTGTCAAAATCAAACTCGAGCCTATGAGTAATGAACTCGAGCCTGGATTTGACAGAAAGCATAAACTTGCAAAGCCAAAGTTCAAACTTGAGACTGAACCTGAAGTTCAGAATTAAACCTTTGGAAGTTTGCATGAACTCGAGCCTACTAAGGGCGAACTCGAGTTCATCATTGCCAGAGAGTTTTTTTATCTGTTGAAAATCTGCTTCAAACTTTAAACTTCTACTCAAACCTCAAGTTTGAAAAAAAGTTCAAAACTTTGGAGTATGAACTCGAGCCTAAGCTCTTCAAACTCGAGCCTAGTTTTGGCCGAGAGCCTTCAGAGTATTTCGGAGAAAACCAAACTCCAGCCTAAACTCTTCAAACTCCAGTTCAAAAGTTCCAGAGAGCAATTAGCTATTTTCAATAGTTTCAAACTCGAGGCCATTTGTCTTAAACCTCCAGTTTGATTTTGGCAGAAGCAAAATTTTGAAGGGCGAACTCGAGCCTAACATTGTGAACTCGAGTTCAGACCTCCAGATCTGAAAAACGCAGATGAACTCAGATTTCAAAATCAGATTCTATCTTCATGTTTTAAGTTACCCATTCAATCTAGTTGTTATATCTATCTCACATCAGTGTAACTGAACTTTTCTAACGCATTTATTCATGAGATTACAGGAGATCTTCTGATTTGTCTGAGATTCAAAAAGAAAGTTATTTTCGGAAACTTGCAAAAACTAAGGAAAGCTATTACTCAAGATCATCTAGCCGTTAGAGGAGATCATATAGCCGTTGTGCAACATCTCCAATGGATATATACCTTAAAAAGAAAGACCAGAATCAAGGAAGACTGAGAATAAACTCTCAACAGCCATATTTTGGACAAAGAGTGATTTCAGCAAAACAAGATCAAGACATAACACCTGCAACAGCTATATTTTCAGAAAGGAAATAGCTCCAACGAATCTATAACGTTCACAAGCCTCAAAAACACTATATATAGATGAATATTCGAAGGAGAAATCATAGAGAACAAAAATTCTACATTACTACTCAACAATATCAGTGGAAGAGTTGTTATCTTGAATTGTTGTACTTCAGTGATTAACAATATCCACTCTTAGAAGAGAGTTCTTTTCTGTAATCAAATTTTCTGTAAGGATCTCAAAGTAGAGGGACTTTGAGATTGGGTTATTCAATTACGACTTGTAAGGGGGAGTGTGTTCGAGGTTGTGAAACACTCTTTGTTTGCAGAGTCTGTAATTCTCTAGAGAGATAGTGGAAATCCCAGAGTGACTGGGGACTGGACGTAGGTCATTAGATTGGACCGAACCAGGATAACTTCGCTGTGTTCTGCTTTTCTTCTCTTCTCACTCCCTTACTTTCGGCTCTATCGGATTTCTGACAAAAAACAGAGTATATTTCAAAAGAATTTTAAGAATCCCCAATTCACCCCCCCTCTTGGTGATTCAGCCGCATTTTCATTTGGTATCAGAGCAAGGTCTTCTCTGAAGAGCTTAACATCTCGAGAAGGATCACTATGGAAGGAATCTTGCCCGATGGAGCCTCTATCAATCGTCCTCCAGGTTTTAATGGTGAGCATTATTCTTTTTGGAAAGCTAAATTCAAGGTTTTTGTTTTAGCCACAGAATATGGCCTATGGAAGGTATTTGAAAAAGGAGACTATGCTCCAACAATTGAGAGAGAAGGAATCAGAATTCCAAAATCTGAAGAAAACTATGATGAGAATGATAGAAGAAACATCACTCTCAACAGCAAGGCCATACTCATGCTACAAAGTGCCTTGAGTCAACAAGAGTACTTCCGTGTATGCACTCTAACTTCAGCAAAAGCAATGTGGGATGCCTTGGAGATAGCTCATGAAGGGACAACTGGAGTCAAACAGAATAGAGTCAACACCCTCATGACAGAATATGATCTCCTTCGCATGAAACAAGGAGAATCCATTGGTGAGTTCCAGTTGAGATTTACTCATCTGATTAACCAACTTGCTTCTTTAGGAAAAGTATATGAACAATCTGTTCAAGTGAGGAAGATCCTAAATGTCCTCAACAAAGAATGGGAGGCAAAGGTCACTGCCATCGAAGAAGCACGTGGAGAATCAATGACATCTGTAGCAGCTCTCTTTGGAAGTCTCTCTGAATATGAAGCTAAACTAAAATTCAAGAAAGGACTTGAAGAAGTGCATGGGAAGAATAAGAGTATAGCTCTCAAAACCTCTAGAGAACCTAAATCTGATGATGATGAAGAAAATGAGGATGATGATGATGAAGAGATAAGTCTGATGGTCAGAAAATTCAAGAAATTTTTTAAAAAGGATCAGACCAACAGAAAATTTCACAAGGGTAGTTCGAACACAGAAACAAAGAAGTCCATCACATGCTATGAATGTGGACAACCCGGTCATTTCAAATCTGATTGCCCTCAGCTCAAGAACAAAGAAAAGAAATCAAACAAATTCAAAAGAAGAGCTTATGTCTCAGGCATATGGGGAGATAGCTCATCAGATGAAGATGAAGCTAAAGAGGAAGAAAGGACCAATATTTGTCTTGTTGCTCAAGAAGAATCTGATAATGAAGAGGTAAATACTTCCAATTTCTCTTATAATGAGTTATCTTCTGAATATGATTTACTTTTTATTGAATTTAAGAAAATTGCAAAGGAACTTTCATCAGCCAAGAAGAAAATCAAATTTCTAGAAAAACGAGTTCAACATACTTCCTCTCCTACTATAGCTTCTGAAAACAATGTTGAGAAACATGTTGAAAAAGGTTGTGAAAAGTGTTGTGTTTTAGAAAAGAAAAATTTGCTTCTTACTAAAACTCTTGAAAAATTCACCAATGGTAGTGAAATGCTAAATGTTATTTTAAATCAACAAAGGTTTACAAATGATAAGTCAGGAATTGGCTATGAACCTGATTTTGATAAACAAAAGGGAAAGAAGAAAATTGGACATAAATCATACATGAACTATTTTCAAAAATCTGTGCATTCATCCAATCCTTTTGCTCACTGCAACTATTGCAATCGTAAAGGTCACACTACTTCTTCCTGTTTTCATAAAAGAGAAGGTAAAAACAAACCCATAGGTAATTATCAATGGATGCCAAAAGGATCCTATAAGGGTCCTAAGACACTAACTAACCCAAAAGGACCCAAGAAAAAGTGGGTACCTAAGTCTTGATATTCTATGTCTTGCAGGTTTGTCTTAGAGCATCAAAATCCAATAAATGGTTTATTGATAGTGGATGCTCAAGACACATGACAGGGGATCAATCAAAATTTGCAACAATCAAATCAAAAGATGGAGGCAAGGTAACATTTGGTGGAGATCAAACAGGCAAGATTACTGGAGTTGGAGATATTGGAAATACCAATGGACCAAAAATCAAAGATGTATACCTTGTTGAAGGTTTATGCCACAATCTTCTGAGCGTAAGTCAAAGTACAGATAAAGGTAACTTGGTTATCTTTAATTCAGAAGAATGTTTAATCATTAGCAAAGATATTCTTCCTCTGGAAGAAATCAAATCTAAAGCATTGTTCAGAGCACCAAGAGAAGGTAATTGCTATTCACTCAATCTTTCTATTGATGATAGAGCTTCAGAAAAATGTTTTCTAAGTAACTCAGATGAAACTTGGCTTTGGCACAAAAGGTTGGCACATGTGAATATGTATCAACTTGACAAACTTGTTAAAAAGGAATTAGTTATTGGCATTCCTAAACTTGTTTTCAAAAATGACATGATTTGTGACTCTTGTCAAAAAGGGAAACAAACCAAGTCTTCTTTTAATACCAAAAATAAGATTTCAACTCAAAGACCACTCCAATTACTTCACATGGATTTAATTGGACCTGCGAGAATTAGAAGCCTAGGCGGTAATTTATATACTTTAGTTATAGTTGACGACTTTTCAAGATTCACATGGACCATATTTTTATGCTCTAAAGATGAAACTTTTGATCAATTTGTTGCTTTTGCCAAAAAGGTCCAGAACGAGAAAGGTATTTCTATTTCAGGTATTAGAACAGATCATGGAGGAGAATTTGACAATCAATCCTTTGCTGAGTTCTGTGAAAGCATAGGAATTGATCACAACTTTTCAGCCCCAAGGACTCCTCAACAAAATGGTGTAGTTGAAAGAAAAAATAGAGTCCTTACAGAGATGGCAAGATCAATGCTGAATGAAAACAAAACATCTCAAGCATTCTGGGCTGATGCAATATCAACAGCATGTTATATTTCAAACAGAGCATATATGCGAAAGAAACTAAACAAAACTCCCTATGAGCTATACAAAGGAAGGAAGCCTAACTTAGCACATCTACATGTGTTCGGATGTAAGTGTTTCATCCACAACAATGGTAAGGATAACTTGGGTAAGTTTGATGCCAAAGCAGATGAAGGTATTTTTCTGGGTTACTCTAATAGAAGTAAAGCCTATAGGATATTTAACATTCGAACCCGTTGTGTAGAAGAATCTGTACATGTTGTGTTCTGTGACTTATCCTCTAAAAAACTTTTGAATAATGATGATGATGAACTTATTTTGAAAAATCAATTTCAAACTTCTGAAAACAAGCATCTTCTAAAACCTCCTTCTGATTCAGAAGTACAAGATGTTTTTGAAACAGACCCTCAAAACCATTTTGAAAATCCTGAACCATCTCAGCCTAAAGCTTGGAAATATAATAAAAATCACCCTTTAGACCAAGTAATAGGTGATGTTAGTCAAGGTGTTAGAACCAGAAAAAGTACTTTGAATGAAGTTACATTTTCTGCTTTTATATCTCACATTGAACCTTCAAAAATTGATGAAGCTCTTTCTGACAATGATTGGGTGATCGCAATGCAAGAAGAATTACACCAATTTGAAAGAAATCAAGTTTGGGATTTGGTACCTAGGCCTAAAGACCATCCGGTCATTGGGACTAAATGGGTATTCAAAAACAAACGTGACGAATCTGCAATCATTATCAGAAACAAAGCAAGATTGGTTGCAAAAGGCTATAATCAAGAAGAAGGAATTGATTATGAGGAAACTTATGCTCCAGTGGCAAGATTGGAAGCCATAAGAGTTCTACTAGCCTTTGCTTGTGTTAAAGGAATAAAACTTTTTCAAATGGATGTAAAAAGTGCTTTCTTAAATGGCTTCATACAAGAAGAAGTTTATGTAGAACAACCTCCTGGTTTTCAAAATGAAAAATTTCCAGATCATGTTTATCATCTCAAGAAAGCTTTGTATGGACTTAAGCAAGCTCCTAGAGCTTGGTACGAACGTTTAAGCAAATTTCTTCTTGATCAAGGCTTTGTTAGAGGAAAAGCTGATACGACTTTGTTTATTAGAACCAATAAGCTAAATGAAATTTTAGTTGTACAAATATATGTGGATGATATCATATTTGGTGCTTCTAATAATAGTTTGTGTGAAGACTTTGCAAAGAAAATGCAGGGGGAATTCGAAATGTCCATGATGGGGGAACTTAATTACTTTCTTGGTCTTCAAGTAAAGCAAAAGAAGGATGGCATCTTTATATCACAGACAAAGTATCTAAATGATCTGTTAAAAAGGTTTGGACTAGAACAATGCAATGGTATAGACACTCCTATGAGCACAACTACTTCATTGGATGCAGATGAAGAGGGAAAAGACTTCAATATCACAAAATATAGAGGAATGATTGGATCATTACTCTATTTAACAGCAAGCCACCCAGACATCCAATTCAGTGTTGGAATGTGTGCAAGATTCCAATCAGCTCCAAAGGAGTCACATGCTGAACATGTGAAAAGAATCTTCAGATACCTTGCTGACACTAAGACTCTAGGATTGTGGTTTCCCAAAGGCCAACCAGAACATTTGGTGGCATATTCAGATTCAGACCATGCCGGATACAAAACCGATAGGAAAAGCACAAGTGGACAGTGTGAATTCTTTGGTGGGTCACTTGTGTCATGGTTTAGTAAGAAACAAACAACGGTAGCTGTATCATCCACTGAAGCTGAATATGTAGCTGCCTCAAGTTGCTGTGCACAAGTGTTATGGCTCAAACAACAACTTTCAGACCTTGGAATCAACTTGAAGGAAGTTCCAATACTATGTGACAATACAAGCACAATAAGTTTGGCCAAGAATCCAGTCCAACATACACGAACCAAGCATATTGATGTGAGACATCATTTCATCAGAGATTATGTTCAGAAAAAGGAAATCAAAGTCATGTTTGTCCCAACTGATCTCCAATTGGCAGACATTTTCACAAAACCATTAGCAAAAGAACAATTTAACTTCATAAGAAGAGAATTGGGAATGGTAAATCCCAATGAACTGTAAGTATTTCTTACCCAAATTCAATGTTAGTTATGATTTTGCTGATGATTTGTCACTAATTTAAGCATCGGAGTATCTAGATATGTTTTATGCAGGATGTTTATGTCCCAAACTTGCTGAAATTATGGACAAACTCGAGCCCGTGGTTGTTAAACTTGAACATATAAGAGACAGAGAAGAAATGAAAGTTTGATGAATGAGCAAACTCGAGCCTAAGAAGGATGAACTCGAGCTCGAGAGAGACTAAGAAGAAGTGAAGTGCAAAGCAAGAGAGAACTCGAGTTCATTAGTAAATAAACCTCAAGTTCATTTTTGAAAGAGAGCAAGACTGGAACCCAGACATGGTGAACTCGAGCCCCTAAGTGACGAACTCGAGTTCGTGAATCACAGAAAGCCACCCTGGAGAAATCTCATTCTAAACTCGAGCCCGTTAGTAAGAACCTCAGGTTCACGAGGAATTTCAAGAGTTCTCAGCACACTCTTGAAGTCCAGGTAAGTGGAAATTTTTGACGAACTCGAGCCTGTAAGAGGGGAACTCGAGTTCGTGACGCACATTATATATACTACAGTTGCAAACTCGTCATTTCACTCCTCACATACCTCCAGTTTGCCCTAACTTTCTTCGAACTTCTTCTTCCTCTAATCACTGCGAAAATGGCCTCACAATTCTCCAATCCCAAAGATACAAACCCTAATCCTTCACAATCTATTTCTCAAACTCATTCTGAGCGCCCTGTCCGTTCAAGAACTCGATCAACTCGATTACAAGATGGAATTGACACGTACATTCGAGGTATCAACGGCAAAAACACTGAAACTCCTCCTCCCAAACCAAAAGGAGTTGTGATTTCAGAAGAGAGAACGAAGAAGAGGCACGACCCAGAGCCCCCAGTTCAAGGAAAGGGAAAAGCACCTCAGCCGTCTGCTCCTCTGAGGGAAAAACAACCCTTTAAGAGAAAGAAAACCGCGGGTATCCCCTCTGTTCCTACTCCAGGCCAAGGCAGTGGCCAAGCTCAGGAGCAAGATGCTCCTCAGGTATCACAATCTTTGCCAGCAATCATAGAAATTTACAAACATAAGAGATGTCCAGATGGCTTCAATGTAGATCCATGTAGGATGACTATAGAAGAGGGTAATTTGTTTAAGAAGAAGTTTGATGAGAAGAAAAAGTTTTGTCCAATTGTGTATGTAAATTTGGCCAAACTGAAAGAAGAATGTGATTTGGACTTAACCCCTTGGATGAAACAGTTTGAGACCTTAATTTCAATAAAGACTCCCTACAGTCCTAAACTTGTGAAAGTCTTTTACTTTCACATGAAATCTGATAATATACTGAACTCTGAAGGTGATTTGGTAGAGGAGAGAATTGTCACAAAGGTTAGAGGCCAGAAAATCACAATTACTCCTAATTACTTGAACTCTATCCTTCAAATTACGAACCCTCCCAAGCCTGAAACTCACAAATATAAGCAACAGGCTATTTTTAGTTTACTTAGACCAGATGAGCCTATTCCTGATGCCTTAGAGATACTAAATTTTACTCCAGCTGCCATGCCTCTAAGAAACCGAGCAATCTGGTATATTTACTCTAGGAATCTCCTACAGAAGGGAGGCAATTTTACCCATTTTGCCAAGAAAGATTTTAATATCTTCGCCTCCATCCTAGATGAACAACCACAGAATGTGGGTGACTGGATTTTTCAAGAAATGGCAAAGTTTGCATTTCATTCACGCCAATCATCCCAGATTCCCTTTGCCAGCTTGGTTTCAGTAATTCTGTTTCATGAGAAGATTTGGCACTTGGCCGAGAATGATTCTCCTCAATTTCCAGCTGAATTTGGGCAGCATATCATGAACTTAATGACGACTCATAGGCCTGAGTATTCGGATCAGTCTAGAGCTCCAAGGAAGTCCAAGCCAGCAACATCCAGAGCCACACAGTCCAGAGCTGAGGAAGCTCAAAGTGCTCCACCTGCCTCTGATATTGAGACAAAGGTCCAAGAAATTGTGGACAAAGCTGTGTCTGATCTGATTGAAGGAATTGAATTGGCTGTGGGTAAATTGGTTACCGAGGTGAACAAAGGGCACAACAATTTAGTAGATACTCAAGAAGCCTTCAGAGTTGAACAAGAAGCACTGAAGACTCAAGTCAATGAACAGACTTCTACTATGTCCACTCTATTGGTTACAATGATGAATTTAAGCGACAAGATGGACAAGATCTTGAAGTCTCAGTCTCCGGATGCTTCTACTTCTGTACCTGTCCCAGACTCAGATCCTGTTCATGCTCAGCCTGCACAGACACCTCCTTCTGCTCCTATACCTTCTACTTTCACATCCTCTGCTGAGCCATTAGCCGTAGTACCCTATGTCTCAATTGAGCCTATCTCTTTTGATGATGCCAAAGGGGGAGAAGATGTGGAGTGAATGCCACAATGTTGTTGATTTGTAACCCTTGTGGTTTCTATAAACTTTTGTAGTTATTTTGGGATTCTGTGAACATTTTGATTAGTGATCAGTTTTTAATATGTTTGGTTTTGCTTCTGGTATATGCCTTGAAGTTTGTCTCTGATAATTTGGTTAAGTCTCTGATAATCTGCGCAAAAAAGTTTTTCACAAAACAAATCTTTGATATTTTGCTATATTCTGCTCCTAAGTATATGTTTTCTGATAATTTGATCAAATCTCTAAAATTGGTTTTCACAAACTGAGTTTCAAAATGAATTTCAAACTAAGTTTCTCAATTAATTGTTTGCAAGTGTTGTCATCATCAAAAAGGGGGAGAATGTTAGTTCTCAGAAGTGTTTTGATGATCACTAACAATTGTAAACAATATTGGAAAGATTTGACAAGTCAAGGATGTTTAAAACTTGTGATTTTTCTATCTGTCAAAATCAAACTCGAGCCTATGAGTAATGAACTCGAGCCTGGATTTGACAGAAAGCATAAACTTGCAAAGCCAAAGTTCAAACTTGAGACTGAACCTGAAGTTCAGAATTAAACCTTTGGAAGTTTGCATGAACTCGAGCCTACTAAGGGCGAACTCGAGTTCATCATTGCCAGAGAGTTTTTTTATCTGTTGAAAATCTGCTTCAAACTTTAAACTTCTACTCAAACCTCAAGTTTGAAAAAAAGTTCAAAACTTTGGAGTATGAACTCGAGCCTAAGCTCTTCAAACTCGAGCCTAGTTTTGGCCGAGAGCCTTCAGAGTATTTCGGAGAAAACCAAACTCCAGCCTAAACTCTTCAAACTCCAGTTCAAAAGTTCCAGAGAGCAATTAGCTATTTTCAATAGTTTCAAACTCGAGGCCATTTGTCTTAAACCTCCAGTTTGATTTTGGCAGAAGCAAAATTTTGAAGGGCGAACTCGAGCCTAACATTGTGAACTCGAGTTCAGACCTCCAGATCTGAAAAACGCAGATGAACTCAGATTTCAAAATCAGATTCTATCTTCATGTTTTAAGTTACCCATTCAATCTAGTTGTTATATCTATCTCACATCAGTGTAACTGAACTTTTCTAACGCATTTATTCATGAGATTACAGGAGATCTTCTGATTTGTCTGAGATTCAAAAAGAAAGTTATTTTCGGAAACTTGCAAAAACTAAGGAAAGCTATTACTCAAGATCATCTAGCCGTTAGAGGAGATCATATAGCCGTTGTGCAACATCTCCAATGGATATATACCTTAAAAAGAAAGACCAGAATCAAGGAAGACTGAGAATAAACTCTCAACAGCCATATTTTGGACAAAGAGTGATTTCAGCAAAACAAGATCAAGACATAACACCTGCAACAGCTATATTTTCAGAAAGGAAATAGCTCCAACGAATCTATAACGTTCACAAGCCTCAAAAACACTATATATAGATGAAGATTCGAAGGAGAAATCATAGAGAACAAAAATTCTACATTACTACTCAACAATATCAGTGGAAGAGTTGTTATCTTGAATTGTTGTACTTCAGTGATTAACAATATCCACTCTTAGAAGAGAGTTCTTTTCTGTAATCAAATTTTCTGTAAGGATCTCAAAGTAGAGGGACTTTGAGATTGGGTTATTCAATTACGACTTGTAAGGGGGAGTGTGTTCGAGGTTGTGAAACACTCTTTGTTTGCAGAGTCTGTAATTCTCTAGAGAGATAGTGGAAATCCCAGAGTGACTGGGGACTGGACGTAGGTCATTAGATTGGACCGAACCAGGATAACTTCGCTGTGTTCTGCTTTTCTTCTCTTCTCACTCCCTTACTTTCGGCTCTATCGGATTTCTGACAAAAAACAGAGTATATTTCAAAAGAATTTTAAGAATCCCCAATTCACCCCCCCTCTTGGTGATTCAGCCGCATTTTCACAAATCATCCCACTCACTATGATAAACTATGTAAACATTTGAAAAACAGAGAGTAAATAAATATGAAGATCGAAGTATGAGCATTTTAAAGATGTAGGCTTGTGTCTCTGTTCTTCTGTCTTGAATCTATCTTCTTTTATAGGTAGTTGCAATTTATGACCGTTGAGAAACTCTTCCAGATAAAAATATGACCGTTGGAAATCCCTTAAAAGTAGCCGTTAGGATTTCTGCAACACATTCAATGTTTCTGATACAAATATGACATTTTGAAGATTTGCATCTAATTCTTTGTTTAATCACCCAAAACTTGTACCCAAAAGATATAAATAATGTTGGAAGTAGTATAAGTCATTTGGGTAATCATCTAGATGTTTATCAAAAGAATCAAGATTTTCGAAACGGTGATTTTCTGAAGCAGAGATGAAAACTCGAGTTTTCATTTGTAAAACTCGAGTTTAGAGATTGTTGCTTTACTCCAGATTGCTATTTGTCTGATCAAAACTTGAGTTTTGGTTTCACAAACTCGAGCTTGTAAGATGCACAGAAGTTCGCTGCTCTCTGTAACCCGAAAACTTGAGTTTTGTACTTACAAACTCGAATTTTGACTTTGTTGAGCCTTCTTAAACTAACTGTCAACTTTATAAGGTCATATCTCCCTGGTCTAAACTTTGTTTTGGTCCGTTCAACTCTTGATGGAAAGCTGTATGAATTTACTTTCATATGCCACTGAATTCATCTCAATCAGATTTGTAGTTTGTGAGATACACTCAAAACATTAAAGCTTGGTTTGCTGTGTGGCATGGATTTCACTGTCAACTTCTACAATTCATATCTCCTTGATCTGAACTCCTTTGGGATTGAATTTTATATCAAAATTATGCATTGGGAGTCTAGTTTCATACAAAATTGGTTTCACCTCAATCTGATTTCTGGTTTAGGAGATATCATCAAATTACCAGACGTCGCTCGTGCTGAAGGTGAAACAGAGTGGAGCTGAAGAGTTGATGACCGCTGGAAACTCGAGTTTTGACTTTGGAAACTCGAGTTTTCCTAGTCCAGAGACACCAGAGATGCTAAAGATACTTATTGACTTGATTTTGAAGTCCTAAACTTGAGTTTTGCATCAAAACTCGAGTTTTCTCATGCCAGAGGAGCAAATCATTGCAACGAAGCATGAAACTCGAGTTTTCTCATCCTGAAGCTTATTTTTGCTGACTTTAACTCTGAATTGAGTCATTCCAACTTCCATATGATCTTGGAGGCTTATAGCTTCAATATAAGAACTTGAATAATTATATCTTCATTCCTTTCAGCAAGTTCTTTCTTCTCCCATCTTGATCATTCTTCATAATCCAACTTTTTCTTTCTTTTCTTCTCTTGATCATTCTCTATCATTCAACTTGGACTCATCATTTTCAACAAGTTTTACCTTCTTCAAAATCTTCTCTTCTTCTGGATTATCCCCCAAAATCCTTTAATAATTTTTTACTTTATTGTCATTTTGATATTCCCATTATATTGTGCATAAGAACTTCTTTCTTCAATCTACTTTCTTGATCATTCTTCAATATTAAACTTTGCGTCTACATTAGATATAAGAATTAGTCGAAATAGAAGATAAATGTAGTATGCAACCTTTTTGCTTTTAAGAATGACATCTATATAAGACATCATCAAAACTAATCATATCTAACAAAATATAGTTTTTCCTTAATCATTTTCAGTGATTAAGGAAGCTAATTAAATTACTTTAGAGTATTTTTATTTTTTTTCAAACTAATTAATTTAACTAATAAACTAATATATAATCTAAGGATATACAACAAATGAAATGATTAAGTAAATTCTTTAACTTCCTTAATTTTTCCAAAGAAAGTCAACTAGCTCTTATAATTAGGACCGGAGGTAGTATTATTTTAGCTCAATAGAACATCATTGTGCACCACTTTAAGAAGATGAATGGTCACTTTTATGAATGTTTGTCATCAAGGTTCTTCGTCGATTCAATTCTCATGGAAGAATACATGAATCCAGATTCTTCCTTCCATCCTTCATGTTTGAGAGCCACTCTACTTTGAACAACCAACTCTCGTATTCATAAAACGTCTAGACGTTATCATTTTGTTATAACATGTGTTAACAAGGCACTCTTTAATTTGTGATTACACCAAACCGGTTTTGGCAAGTAGCATCATATATCATGAAATATTGGCTCTCATGAAAGATATTCATATGCAACCAACTCTCATGTTTGAGAGCCACTCTACTTTGAACAACCAACTCTTGTATTCATAAAACGTCTAGACGTTATCATTTTGTTATAACATGTGTTAACAAGGCACTCTTTGTGATTACACCAAACCGGTTTTGGCAAGTAGCATCATATATCATGAAATATTGGCTCTCATGAAAGATATTCATATGCAACCTATTTATGTTATTTCACAATTTGTTTATTTTACTTATTTTTGTCAATTTTTTTGTTGCATTTATTTTGGTACTTTGTAAACTTTTTCATTTAAGGTAGTATCAATATATTGCCTCCCTCACACACACGCATATACTCCCTCCGGTCCTAATTATAAGAGCTAGTTGACTTTTTTGGAGAGATTAAGGAAGCTAACTAAATTACTTTAAAGTATTTTTATTTTTATTTTTTTATTCAAACTTATTAGTTTGACTAATAAACTAGTATATAATCTACAAATATTTAACATATGAAATGATTAAGTAACTTATTTAGCTTCCTTAATCTCTCCAAAGAAAGTCAACTAGCTCTTATAATTAGGACCGGAGGTAGTATTAGCAATATCAATATAAAATTTGATCTTTTTATTATTCATTAATGTATAATATAAAAAATAAAGTATATGTGTGAATCTTTTTATATAAAAAATAAGTTTAACTAGATGGTCTTATACTCTTATCTTTATTTTTTCTCAATAACATCTTATACTCTTATCTATTTATACAAAACTCAAAAATAAAATACGTGAATCTTTTTATATAAAAAATAAGTCTACCCAAATGGAATTCTACTCTTATAGCATCGTAAAAAGAAGGCTGAAATTAGAGACTATATCGAACTCATGAGCTTTCACTTATGGGGAAGCATTCATGCTACCAAGTTGTTAAGTCATTGACATAAAATTATAAATTATATTAAATTTTTTGAATGGCAGAGGTGGCAAAATGAGCCAGTCTTTGACAAGATCGAGCCTAAAAGTGCTAAGCTGAAAAACACCGTGTCTACAAAATACACTTAAACTTGAAGTTTGACCTTGAACTCGCGGGCTCAAGGTTGACCACCAAGCTTTAGGCCTTTTAACATTTTTATTTATGGAAAACTCTTTTTCTTTTCAATACAACACACCTCGGGGTCTAGGGTACAAATTCTGTCCATAAACCCACACTACTACAAAACAGGACTACGACGTCCATTTAACGTCCTTTTTCTGTGGGACGCCTATCTAGGGGCGTAGTAGGTAAAACTTGCGGCATCCAAAAAATATTAGGATGTCATAAATTGTAACTTACAACATCTTATTTTTATAATTAGATGCCTTAAGTTCTTCCTTACGGCTTCCTATACCACACAAATGACCCTTAAGGCGAACTTACGAGGGAGTTGAACAAGGTGACAATCAAAAAACAATATCCACTCCTTAGAATTGATGATCTATTAAACCAATTATCTGGTTCCTGCATTTTCTCGAAGATTGATCTGTGCTTGGGATACCATCAGTTGCCTGTAAGAGTGGTGGATGTTTCAAAGACAGCCTTCAAAACTAGATATAGGCACTATGAGTTTGTGGTGATGCCTTTTGGTTTGACTAATGTGTTAGTTATGATTAGTTTTGATGATGTCTTATATTGATGCCATTATCTAGAGCAAAAAGTTTATATCTTATACATTGACTAACTACTTTGTTTATTATAGGTTAGTCCAAATTAGATTATAGAGAATGATCAAGAATGTAGTTTGAAGAAAGAAGAACTTATTAAATATCATGAGAATATCAATATTCAAGTCTCCATGATCAAACAGAAGTTGGAACAGCTCAGTTCAGAGTTAAAACAAGCAAGTTCAAGCTTCCAAATGAATACTGGTTTGTTGGAGGGCATTTATGTAATTTCAACGCTTTGAGTTTGAAGAACTTGTTGTTACATATTATGAAAATATCAATATTCAAGTTTCTGAGATCAAATAGAAGTTGGAACGGGTCAATTTGGAGTTAAAATGAACAAGTTCAAGCTTCCGGAAGAATACTAATTTGTTTTGGGGTATTTGTGCAATTTCAGCATTTTCTCTCACATGAATAGTACCTTGCTCGAGCACACCTGATTTCATGCTCGAGCAACATTGTTTTTCAGGCAATTCTGGAAAGCATGCTTGCGGATTGGAAAGCATGCTTGCGGAAGCTCATGCTTGCGGGAGCTGGAAAGCATGCTTGCGGACTGGAAAGCATGCTTGCGGAGGCTGGAAAGCATGCTCGCACAAGCTAGGAAGCATGCTCGAGCAAGGCATACTTTCAGGCCATTTTTCACCCAAAATCCGACCTTGCTCGAGCAAGAGAAAAACCTTGCTCGAGCAAGGTAGTTCCATCAGCTTCCTCTGTTCAGCTCTGTTTCTGGCGACCTTCGGTAATTCAACAATATCTCTCAAACCAGGAATCGGATTGACATGAAACCAATGGCATTGGAAACTAGACTTCCAACACGTATTTGTGACAAAAATTCATGCCCAACGAAGTTTAGATGAATTATCTATGAATTTTACAAGTTTCCGTAAAACTCAACGTCACAGTCCAGACCCAGCTTCAGTATTTTGAGCATATCTTACAAACGACAAATCAGATTGAGATGAAACTAGCGCCATTTGAAACTAGACTCAAATACCTTTCCAAAAACATCAAGAACACTGAAAAAGATCAATTGAAGGAGATATGATGTTTTGAAGTTGACGGTCAGTTCAGAATGTTGCAAAACCGCTAATCAAGAACAACCTCCATTTATCTGATGTTAATGGACGAACTAAAACTAGTTTGGAGCTGATTCTTATTGAAATAGAAAGAATATTTGAAGATATTTCTAAGATGGGGTGATTTTATAAATGTGGATTTATACCGAAGACGTTATGCTCGCTGAAAATTGCTTCTTGTACTTTCAATGAGTTAACTTCTTGAAAATCTTATTTTTGCATAAGAACATAATACATGGCAGCCAGGAGTTTGACATTCGAAGGTTGTCTACTTGAGTAGAGAGCAATTCATGTTGAGTTGAATTATTGCCTTGAGTTAAGAAGAAGCAGAGAGCAAATTAGGAAGCTTGCTTAAGCAGAGAATTTGGCGTGCCCGAGCATCAGCGTGACAAGCAAGAAAATGGCAAAGTGGAAGAGGCATGCTCGAGCAAAGAAAAAGGCTTGCTCGAGCAGAGGTAAATGCTTACTCGAGCAGCACCTTTCTACTTCAGTTTCTTAGCCTTTGGATGAAGTATGCCTGAGCATGAAAATGTCATGCTCGAGCACCATGCTCAAGCAGAAGTAAAATCATGCTCGAGCAGCGTTGTTGAAATGGCTCTTCTCACCTCTGTTTGGATCTTGCCCGAGCATACCTTATAGCTTGCTCGAGCATCAGCAATGGTAATTGATTTTCAATAGAAAATTGCTCGAGTAGACTTTGTCACTTACTCAAGCATCAACGAGTGAAATGATTTCTCAACAGATTCTAAGAGTTGCTTGCCCAAGCAAGCCTGGACTCTTGCTCGAGTATTGGGCAACCATAAACTATATAGATACATCTTTTTATTCTTGCCCGAGCACACACATGATCTTGCTCGAGCAAAGTCATATCTGGTTTCAAAATCACCGTCTTCGAAAATTCTAATTCATCATATATGATTTCGTTTCTACATCTTACTACTCATTACTATTCCTAATTGCTTTTAATCAGTTTGCTAATGAGTTTCAGATGATTAGATCATGGATTAACAACAAATGAGCATAAAGCAATTTGTGTGTCAGAAGCATTAAATGCTACGTCATAAAACAGATGAAAGCCTCTATGACTAACGGATAGTTTGAATCTTTACAACGGCTATTATTACAACAATCAAGGCAAAGCATTAACGAAGTCAACGATTAAAGTTGGATTAGAGCTCAACGGATAAAAAGCAACAAGAGTTTCAACGGTACTTCCAACAGACCTCCAACGTTCTAATACTCGCAACGGTCGAAACACAATAACATATAAATTGCGATGTCTTCAAACCGAAAGAAGTGACGATGAATGACTCGACAAACCCAATGAAATGATTTTACTCTTCACCGTCGATAGTTCTCAATGTCTATATAGTCTACTGTAAAGAGTGAGGTCATCGATTATGTACTTCAGTGATTATCATTCATCCACTCTGTGAGAGAGTCTTATCAATCATTTTACAATTCGTTCAAATCTCAAGATAAAGGTATCTTGAGTGTGGGTGTATCAAGTACAACTTGTAAGGGAGAGTGGAGTCTGAGTGAGAGAACCATCCTTCGTTTGCAGAGTGTGTAATTATATCTCTGTAAGGGAGAGTATCTCGATAAGAGACTATAAAAGGGTTTTCTCTCGTGCCCGGTTAAACAAGGAGACAGTGGATTGGAAATCCCAGAGTGTTTCTGGGGATTGGACGTAGGTCAAGGATTGGACCGAACCAGTATAAATCGTTGTTTGCATATTCTCTTCCCTATACTCTTATATTTCCAGCATATCTGTTCGATTGACTGACTATCACTTTACAATTATTACTGTCATACGAACTGCTTTAAGTAAGTTATGAAAAGTTTTTCAAAGTTATCTAAAGTTTTATCAGACACCCAATTCACCCCCTCTTGGGTGACAGCCAGGTCTTTCATAATGCACCTGTACTGTTCATGGCCTATATGAATCAAATCTTTCGTGAGTATCTAGATCGATTTGTAGTAGTCTTCATTGATGATATTTTAATCTACTCCAAGAATAGGGAGGAGCACGAGCACCATCTGTGGCAGGTATTTAATGTACTGAAAGGGAAGCAACTCTACGCCAAGTTAAGCAAGTGTGACTTTTGGATTTCAGAAATTAAATTTCTAGGCCATGTGATATCATGAGATGGGGTCGTTATTGATCCTAGTAAAGTGGAAGTAGTACTAGACTGGAAGAGACCAGAGACGGTAGTTGAAATACGGAGTTTCTTGGGTTTGGTGGAATATTAATGTAGATTCATAAAGGATTTCTCCAGACTTGCCTTGCCATTAACAAAGATGACGCGAAAGAACCAATCATTTGTTTGGGATGAGCGTTGTGAGGGTAGCTTCAGAGAACTAAGAGAGAAGTTGACTACAGCACCAGTGTTGATTATCCCAGATCCAGGTGAGACATATGTTGTCTATAGTGATGCTAGTAAGCATGGATTGCGATGTGTCCTAATGTAGCAGGGCAGAGTAGTGGCTTATGCCTCTCGACAGCTGAAGCCTCACAAGTCAAGCTATCCAACTCATGATTTAGAGCTTGCGGCTGTTGTTTTTGCATTGAAAATTTAGAGGAATTATTTGTATGGTACTACCGTGGAACTCTCCTGTGACGACAAAAGTCTCAAATACCTCTTTGACCAAAGAGAGTTAAATATGAGACAACGTAAACGGATGGAGTTGCTGAAGGATTACGACCTGGAGATTAAATAGCACCGAGGGAAAGTCAATGTTGTTGCAGATGCTTTGAGCAGGAAAGTAGTGCAGACAACATTTATGATGATCCAGAAATTACTAGAAGATTTCAGGGATCTGAATCTGTCGAATCAAATTGCTGTGGAACCAAGAGAGCCCCATGAGGTTTATCTTGCAAGTCTTCTTGTTATCCAAGAAGAGTATGATCTGAGGGATGAAATTGAAGAAACTCAGAGGCAAGATGAACGAGCAAATGCTATACGAGATATTATCTCTCGAAATGAAGCTCAAGATTACAATCTCTTACTTAGCGGATTGGTTAGGTATAAGAAAAGAATATATTGTTGGAAATTATGCTCTAAGAGCAAGTCATTATTCTCCATTTAGTTATCATTTCATTCACATGTTTATAATGATAACTATATCTTTGGATATATCTTATAGATTATCCTAAATGTCCCTGGTCGGTCATCTACGCGGGAGCGAAGATGAAATAAGACTAGTATGACTTTGATGAGGTATGGAGATACAAATCAAAGTCATACGCACTTGTAAGAGTACAAGGTGCTGGACCGACCCACTATGAGAAAGTTGCATGGATTAAGTTATAAGCTTTTCTCATGTATAACCACGTCACAACGCCCTTTGACCTGAGATCATCATGGTTTCCTACATGATGAGTCGCTGATCTTTGACCTAGTCAAAAGTCTCCTTTGAACGAGTGATGATAAAGGCTTGAATCGGGATCAGTGGTTTTCATGCAGAGGAATGTGAATGGCTAAGATGGAATTTGTCCCTCAGATTTATAGAGAGATAATACTGGGCCCCTCGATGAGTGAATCTGAGAAATGTATGGTCATACTACGATGGAAAGGAGTTTCCATTTCAATTGTTAGACTACTCAAGAATCGAGAAAGTAATGATCAAGAACAGGAAGTTGACATTATCCATGCCTCATCCTTGACCAAATTATCGTGTGATAAAAGGGACATGACATGGTTGTACGACAGGTAGTATCGCATCATCGATCCCCACATGAATTGGGTAGTTGCAATGTCTTGCTAAAGGCCGCTTGCGACTTATGGGCTGATATAGTATTGGCCCGTTTCCAATCTCATGTGGGCCTGCAGGGTCGCACACAAGAATAGCCCAACACGAGCCAGATTCATTGAATCTTAGATATGTCTAAGATTTAATGAATATTGTTAATCTATGGTTGATATATATATATATATATATATATATATATCATATCATATTATATTATAATGTAAAATAAATTCGAAAATAATAATGATATTATTTATAGATAATAATATTATTATATATAGTATTTAATTTATTTGATAAATTAAATAACTATAAGAAATTGAGATATAATATCTCAGATTTAATTAAATAGAAAGTTATCATATCTCAGCTTTAATTTATAAAGATAAATTAAATCTGTTGGCTCATAATTCGGATTTTATATATATATATATATATATATATATATATATATATATATATATTCGATTAGATCTGTTGGACAGATTTGATTAATATATTATTTTAATTCAGATTCAAATTTGAAGATTAATTAGATTACTTTTGGAATATTTTAATATGACTCATTAAGGTTTTAGAAACTCTTTAAATAGTTATTGATCTAGTTGTATTAAAGGGACAGATGAATTAGAGAAGCTGCAAGAAACCCCAGAGAGAAAAGGAGAGACGTGAGAATACTGAAGGCACTAGCACACTGTCGTCCGTGTTCAAGGCTATTCGTGTGGATACCGGTGGAGGGAGAAGATTCGTACTGCTCCTGGTTGATCGAGTAGGTAGCCCAGGTGATCAAATCGAAGGAGACGCTCACCAATTCGCATAGGTATGATTTCTAACGAACCTTGATCTAAACGCTGTTAAGCGATCCTCTTTGGGATTCGTAAAAATTTTAATTCTACTGCGTGTACGGATCTCAATATATACGTACCACTAAATACTGAGTTGAGGCAGAAAATATTGGATGAAGCTTACAAGAGCAAATACACTTTACATCCAGGCATGGTCAAAATATACCAGAATCTGAAATTTGAGGTCTGGTGGCCAAGGTTAAAGAAAGAAATAACCCAGTATGTGGCCAAATGTTTAACTTGTCAGAAGGTGAAAACTGAACACCAATGGCCTACAAGACCACTACAAAGACTTGAAATTCTGGAATGGAAGTGGGAACATGTTACCATGGACCTAGTAATGGGATTGCCCAAGATCAGACATTTTAATGCAATCTGGGTAATTGTTTGTCGTTTTACTAAGTCAGCACACTTTCTTTCCATCAGTGCTAACTATTCTCCGGAGAGATTGGCTGAGGTCTACATCAAGGAAATAGTGAAACTCCATGGTATACCGAAGAGTATTATTTCTAACAGAGATCCTTTATTCACATCCCGATTCTAGCAAGCTTTACATGAAGCTCTAGGGTCAAAGTTAAAATTTTGTAGAGCTTATCGCCCCCAGATCGATGGTCAATCTAAACGGACCATACAGACGCTAGAAGATATGTTGAGAGCGTGTATATTGGGCTTCAAAGGAAATTGATATCAATATCTCCCATTGGCAGAGTTTGAATATAATAACAGCTATTATTCAAGCATCTAGATGGCTTCATTTGAAGCAATATATGGCAGAAAATGTCAATCATCCATTTGTTGGACAGAGTTTTCCGAAAGGAAGCTAATTGGGCCAAACTTAGTTGACAAAACCTCCGAACATATTGCTCTAATCAAGAAAAGGCTCATAGCAGCACTGTGATACCCCTGAGTAATAATAGAAATAGTAAAGATAATAATAGATTAACATAATACTAACAAAATAATAATGATTAATAATAGAAAATAATAATAATAATAATAATAACAGTAGATTAAAATAATAATATAAAAATAAATAAATAAATTAATAGTATTGTATTGTTTCTGTGGTAATCATATTATTTTGTAAATAGTATTATTAGATTTGTTAAGATTAGATCCAAGATTCTAGGAGTTAGTTATATCATATTATAATTTTAATCTTTTTTTTGAATTCATCATCGGATTCAAAATATATCTAATAATTAAAACTCTACAATTTGTTTTAATTCATTTATTAGAAATAATTGAAAGGTCCAACTCATAGCTAAAACCCTAGATTTTAATTATAAATTTAGGTCTGACCGCTTAAACCTAAAAAACACCCGATACTTTTCTCTGCCGCTATACTCTCGTTATTCTAGGAGGTTAGCAAACACGGAGACCAAGTAATCATAACCCCATGAGACTTAGATATAGAGATATTTATATATATGTATGGAATTGTTCTGCCTTGGTTTACGTGCTTCAATTTCACAATTAACATTGAACCCAATTTTCCAGTGCGTTCTTGCTTCTTTTGTGGTTGAAAAAAAACAATTTCTTCGCCTCGGTCAACGTGCTTCAATGTTATTATATATATGACTGCATCCAAAATCTTTCAAGTGGGTCGCCGGTTTCTTTTTGTGGTTGAATAACTATTTCTTCGCCTCGGTATCCGTGCGAGAATTGCCAATACCTTCTGTGCGTCTTTTTTTTTTCTTTTCTTGAGTGAATTTAGGAATCCATTAACACTGTGCATCGGTTTTCTTTTGTTTGTTTGTTTTTCTGCGATTGCAATATGTTACACGCCTAGGCAATAAGTTGCAACATATTATACTCCCGTACAATACTATAATTAATAATTCCTGCACCTGTCTGTCCACATTATTTCTCTTTTATTTACTGATTTTCTTTTTCTTTATATAATACCTCCTATGCAATAAAATAAGCTATGAACAGATTTTAGGTCAAAATATCCTTACATTTATATTTAATTAAAATAATATAAAAAGATATATTTACGATAAGTAAATAATAGAGATAATTTAGGAGTTTATTATATGTGTGTTTTAAAACATTTTAATAGTGGGAGCATAGCTTTGGGATGGTACCTCCCAAAGTGATGAAAACAATTGGGCTTTATGCCCTCGAAATATTATTTGATGTGAACTGATGATATCCGTTCTTCCCAAAGTGGTGTCTGGCAGGGTTTCCCGGGACACTAGTAGCAACTTTGGGAAGAGGTGTGCACACTAGGAAGAAATACTTGATGGCCAAATTTGATTGATTGTGACTGGCAGGGTTTCCCGGGTCACAGGGTAAACTGGCAGGGCTTCTCGGGTTTACCATGGTTCTCTTCCCACTAAATAGACTAGCAGGGTTTCCCGGGTCTAAATTGAAAGAGGAATATCACCTAGAGGGGGGGTGAATAGGTGATTTAAAAAAACCTTGAGCGTGCGATGAGAGAATAATAGGTACAGTAAACAGAAATAAAGTCGACACAGAGGGATTATACTGGTTCAGTCCAACTCTTTGACCTACGTCCAGTACCCAGTCACTCTGGGATTTCTCACTATCTCACAAATGCAATTACAACCTCTGTAATACAGAATGACTCTCACTCTCCAGAATCACTCCCCCTTACAGATCGTAATTGTACAACCGTACTCAAGATACCACTACCTTGAGATTTTGAACTAAACTGAATACAATTGATAAATCTCTCTTATAGAGTAATTGATAAGCACTGAGGCACACTTATATCCGAAGATATGAACAAGTATAAGAACTGATCTCTTTGAGTACAATTATCTGTGTATGCGCTGTTGGTGTGGATGAACTCTGTTCTTCGTGGATTTATAATAGTTGGAGAAATAGCCGTTGGTAGGATTTGAATTCGTCCGTTTGATTATGACCGTTGTTAGCATTTAACCATTCGCGCTAATCTCGCTTCAATTGAATTCAATGCATTGTCTCTGCTTTACGAATCCAATTTCGTCCGTCGATCAATCAGAATATGACCGTTGCTAAATTATCTGAAACTTATTAGCAAACTGGATAAAAACATTTATTAATCATAATAAGTAATAATCAGAAGAGATAGAATGATTTAGCTGAATCCATGATTTTCGGAGACGGTAATTTGAAGAAACAGAGGATGATCATGCTCGAGCATCCTTGCTTGTATACTCGGGCAACCAAGGTGTAAATACATTGTAGAAAGTGATCATCGTCTTGTGCTCAGGCAACAAGCTATGCTTGCTTGGGCAGCATTTTGACTTACTCTCGCTATTGCTCGGGTAACCCAGAAAGCATGCTTGGGCAAGGGTCAAGCAGAGGCGAGAATTTGTGAAATCAACGATGTTGCTTGAGTATGGTTTTTCCTCTGCTTGAGCATGGTGCTCGAGCATGCCTTTTACTCTGCTTGGGCATGCCTCAGACCAAAGCTTAAATAATCTTCAATCATCGCTGATGCTTCAGCATGCCAAATATTGTGCTCGGGCAATGTTGAGACAGAGAGGAAATGAGTTCAGACACAAGCTTACTTGGGCAACCTTTTGCTCTTGCTCGAGCATGCTTGCTCGGGCATGTCCAATTCTCTGCTCGAGCATGGCTTTCCAATTTGGTCTTCTTCTTTTCAAGTCCGATGATGCTTGGGCATGCTTTTTATCCTACTCAAGCAAGACTCCAAAGTTGCTCATTATTCCGACGTTGCTCGGGCAAGCAAATTCTTCTGCTCGAGCATGGTGCTCAAGCAAGCCTTAAGAGCGTGCTCGGGCAAGATCCAAACAGAGGCAAGAAGAGCCATTTCAACAACATTGCTTGAGTAAGCCTTCCCTTGTGCTCGAGCATGACTTCCCATGTTGTTTGAGCAAGCCACATAGTCTGCTTGAGCATGCTTCACAGAATTATACTTCTTTGCTCTGAGATCAATGATGCTCGGGTACTAAGTACTCTACTTGAATGGCCATCTCTGTGAGTCAAGCTTCCAGCTACCATTATCATTTGCAAATTTCAGACTTTTAAGAAGCAATTACGTTGACATCAATTTCCAGTGAGCATAACGTCTTCGGTGTAGACCCAAATATAGCAAATCATCCCATCTCAGAAAGCTCTTCAAGTATTCTTTCTAATTCAATAAGAATCAGCTCCAAACTAGTTTTATTGCATCCATTAACATCATATGAATGGAGGTTGTTCTTATCCAGCGTTTTTGATATATTTAGAACAGACTGTCAACTTCAAAACATCATAACTTCTTCAATTGATCTTCTTTTTCTGTGTTCTTGATGTTTTCGGAAAGGTATTTGAGTCTAGCTTCAAATGGCGCTGGTTTCATCTCAATCCAATTTGTCGTTTGTAAGATATGCTCAAAATACCGAAGCTTGGTCTGGACAGTGACGGTGATACTTGTTCCAACTTGTAAAATTCATAGATAATTCATATGAACTCCTTTGGACATGAATTTTTGTCAGAAGTACGTGTTGGATATCTAGTTTCATTTGCCGCTAGTTTCATGTCAATCCGATTCTTGGTTTGGGAGATATTTTCGAATTACCGAAGGTCGCCAGAAACAGAGCTGAACAGAGGAGGCTGGAGATGAGCATACTTCTCGTTTTTGCTTGAGTAAGGTCTGATTTTGGCTGAAAGTATGCCTTGCTCGAGCATGCTTCTGTCCTTGCTCGAGCAAGGTACTGTTTGGGCGAAAAATGGCCTGGAAACATGTTGCTTGAGCATGGAAATATTTATGCTCAAGCAAGGCACTTGGAAAAGTGCTGAAATTGCATTTTGACCCCAAAACAAACTAGTATTCTTCCGGAAGCTTGAACTTGCTCATTTTAACTCCAAATTGACCCGTTCCAACTTCTATTTGATCACAGAAACTTGAATATTGATATTTTCATTATAATTAACAGATTCTTCTTTCTTCAAACTCCATTCTTCATTATATTAAACTTTGCATCTACATTAAATGTAATAATTAGTCAAAGTATAAGATAAATGTAGTATACAAACTTTTTGCTCTAGATAATGACATCAATTTAAGACATCATCAAAACTAGTCAGAACTAACATAAATAAATTTTAAAAGATGATGAATAATATTATTTGAGTCGATGAGAATATATAGTCATGATGATATTGAAAATTGATATTTTAGATTATATAAATGTATACGATATTTCCCTTATCATTATGTAATTATTTTATTTATTTATTTATCTATTTATTTATTTTTGTTATTGTTATTATTTTTCGGTATTATATTTGTTTATTAGGATTACCAGCTTTTGCTGATGTATGTGTTCATGGTCTGCGATGACCCTTCGGGGGATCAGATTTTTAGTGAAACAGGTCTCGAAGTTGGGGCTGTTGGTGCTAGCAGTGAGAAGTGAGGAAGAACAATGAGAATGCTAGCTACTTTTTCTTATTTTATTTTACGCTTTGGATAAGATATTTTTATTTAAGTTTTGATTTATATTAATGTAATAAGTAGCCTTGCGCTTGTCCCAGTACAAGTGCGGCGGTAACACTTCCCCAAGTTATTTATTTTGAAATTAAATAATTTTATTGAAATTTTATGCTACGAAAATTTTTAGAAATCGGAGGTGTTACAAAATGGTATCAGAGCCTAAGGTTCTCCTTAGCTTCGCTTTTGATACTAACTTAGGGATCAAAGAACCTAGAGTTTTAAAATAATAATAATAATAATAACAACAGAATAGATAAATAAATAAGTAGGAAAAAAAATTTAAATATGAGAGATGAGTAGTGAAGAGTTGTTCTCTTGTCTTTTAAAGGGGTCCATTTCTTTTAAAGTTATATATATATATATATATATATATATATATATATATATATATATATATATATATATATATATATATAAAATTGTATGTTTGAAATTGTTTTGTGATTCACTATGCGATTTAGAGTTTTATTGACTTGTAAATTTTATGTTATTTTACCCTATTTTATTTTAGCAAATGGAGAATTTAAGAAGAGATGTGGGAGAGGTGATTAGAAGTAAGCCATCAAGGTACAAATGGGATGAAGAAGTGTCAGTAGAGCTGAATGCCTTACGATTGTGGATTATAATTCAAGCCTTCAATAGGGAATGCAGATTACACACAATTACCCCTTACTCTAGGACTAAATACTTAATTAAGGCGCTACCAAGGAATGGAAGTCTTGGAAAGGTAAGGAAAATGCTAGAAAAGAAAATCCCTCATATGGGTTGGTATCCTTATGGTTATCAACAAGTGATAGAGTTTGTAAGCGAAACCAAGGAGGAGGCTCAAGAAATCGAAGCTGTGATAAAGAGAACATTAAGAATTTCTGGACAACATAAACGTCCCCAACCACGAAGTAGCATGTTGAAAGACGCATTAAGAAGTTGTGAAGAAAAGCTTGAAAGGGTAGAAAAACCTCCACCACTAGTCCCTAGGAAGCAGTGGGAATGTGAACAAATGGGTAGAATTACCTATAGGTTAGGGGGTTCTTTCTAGATCTAAATTTTATGAGTAATGAAGAATGATGTGATTCTTGCTCTTTTAAATAAAAGATATTGGTTTGCGATTTGAATTTATATTGGTTATTGTTTGAATTTATATTGCATTAATTGATGGACGATTTTGATATATATATATATAATATGTGTTGTAAGTGATAGCTAGAGTTGATCGCACATAGGATTCTAAAAGCGTACGCCCTATGATTAGGTATTATACCCGTCGTAACCCTAGAATGGCCGCGAACAATGGTGCTGCTGAGGACATGGATCGACGTCTGAGGGCCATTGAAAATCTTGCTTTGGCTCTTGGACAACAAAATGTCCAACAGGCTAATGCCGAGAATACCATCTTTAAGAGAGTGGCGTCTCATCATCCGCCTGCTTACAAAGGGACGATTGATCCAATCGCTCTGGAAAACTGGATTCGCGATATGGAAAAGCTGTATGAAGTGACAAATTGCCCTGAGAACATGAAGATTAGCATATGCTCGTTTTATCTGAAGGAGGAGGCAGATAGTTGGTGGTCCACAGTGAAGACAGGCTACGTAGCTGAAGAAGGATTTGACTAGGAAATTTTTAAGGAATGGATTCGCCATTGATTCTACCCCGACGCAATTAAGTGGCAAAAACAGGAGGAATTTGCAAGGTTCAGGATGGCGGGAAAGATGACAGTGCAGGAGTATATGGACAAGTTCATTGAACTCTCGCATTTTGCTTCAAATCTCATTCCTACGAAGAGGGAAAAGGCACGAAAGTATGAAAAGGGCTAACGTTCAAAATTCAGAAGTCCTTGGGAGGTATACCATCGAAGACCTTTCAGGAAGCTTACGAACGAGCTTTGAATATTTTTGATATCCTACAAACTGAAGAGGAAGTCCTGGAAAGGAACAAGAGAAAGCAGTTTGGTAGTGGCCCTCAACAAGCTAGTGGCGACAAGAAGCCTCGTTATGATAACAAGGACAACAACTGGAGTGGCAAACAACCACAAGGACAGAAGTATGCTGGTAGAGGTAATTATGGTGAGAATCAGCTCAAGACCCAAGCTCAAGGAACGAGATCATATTCTTGTAAAGGATGTGGCAAAGAGGCACACAATGGGAGGAAGTGCAATGGAGAACTTATAACCTGTTTCCAATGCGGTGGTAAGGGGCATAAGGCTAATCGATGTACTGCTGGGAGATTTTATCCACAAACAGGCTCTCAAGGAGGACAACCAAAACTAGATAGAGGACGAAATGGAAACAATAACCTAGGGGGAGGAACAATGACAATCAGCCGCGCTATCAACAAAACTTTCAAAATGGAAGTGGAGGGAACCGACCATATGCCACTACTGGAAATCTCAACAATGGAGCTAGAGTGAATCGAGCAACTGGTCAGAATGCCGTGGTTAATGAAACCACAGGGAATCAAGGAAGGATCTATGTCATAAACTGCTCTGAAGCTGAAGCAAACCCAGACGTCATTACAGGTACCTTCTTACTCCAATCTGTACCTGCTTATATTTTGTTCGACACCGGTGCATCGCTCTCGGTCATCTCATCTTCTTTTGTTGAGAAGACGAGAATGGTACCATCATCGACTTCCTTAATGAACATTACCTTACCCTCTGGAGCTGTTGTCTCTTGCTCCAATGTTTATGAAAACATTCCGATTAGTATAGCTGGTTCTGACTTACCAGCTAACCTAGTCCAATTTGACTTAGCCGATTACGACGTTATTTTGGGAATGGACTGGCTTAGAAAATATAGCGCTAGGCTAGATTGTAGGGAGCAGAAGATATCATTTAAGACACCAAAAGGGAAATACCTTTCTTATAAAGGTGTTGTGCCCAAGCCCTCCATTCAGATAGTCTCTGCTATGACTATTAAGAGTCTCCTTATAAAGGGACACCCAGCTTATTTGTGCAACGTGCGTGACCTAATTCTTGAGGAAAAGATTGAGCAAATCCCCGTGGTTAGAGAATATCCCGATGTCTTTCCCGAAGAGATTCCTGGCATGCCACCTATTAGAGAGGTTGAGTTTGCTGTTGATCTCATGCCCGGCACGGCTCCAATATCAAAAGCACCATATAGGATGGCTCCAGCAGAACTGAAGGAGTTAAAAACTCAACTTGAAGAGCTGTTGAACAAGGGCTACATAAGACCGAGTGTTTCGCCGTGGGAGCCCCAGTTTTGTTTGTACGAAAGAAAGACGGGAGTATGAGGTTGTGTATTGACCACAGAGGACTGAACATAGTGACTATAAAGAACAAATACCCATTGCCAAGGATCAAAGACTTGTTTGATCAATTGAGGGGGGCAGGTATGTTCTTAAAGATCGATTTGAGGACTGGGTATCATCAAGTACGAATCAAGGAAGACGATATCCCAAAGACGGCCTTTCATACCAGATATGGGCACTATGAGTTTACAGTCATGCCTTTTGGCTTAATGAATGCGCCGGCAGCCTTTATGGACCAGATGAATAGAACCTTCAAGCAGTACTTAGATCAATTCGTGGTGGTTTTCATAGACGATATTTTGGTGTATTCCACGACGAGGGAAGAGCATGAACAACATCTGAGGATTGTGTTGGATACTCTAAGGAAGAAGAAATGGTATGCGAAACTATCAAAATGTGAGTTTTGGATGGAGAGAGTGGCCTTTTTAGGTCATGTAATATCTCAGGAAGGAGTTTCTGTTGATCCGGCAAAGATTAAAGCTATTACTGAGTGGCATAGGCCCACAAATGTTGCAGAAGTCAGGAGTTTTCTCGGTTTGGCGGGTTATTATAGAAGGTTTGTGAAGGTTTTCTCGAAGATAGCTCTGCCAATAACTAGGTTAACACGTAAAACGACGAAGTTTCACTGGGATGAAAGTTGTGAGGTCTCTTTCCAAGAACTCAAGTACGACTCACTACAGCTCCGATACTGACATTACCATCGGGAACGAGCAGATTTGAGATCTACAGCGATGCATCCAAAAATGGACTTGGTTGCGTTCTGATGCAACATGAGAAGGTGATATCGTATGCCTCAAGGCAATTGAAGCCGTATGAAGAAAATTAGCCCACCCATGACTTGGAGTTGGCAGCTGTGGTTTTTGCTCTAAAAATATGGAGACATTATTTATATGGTTCGTCTTGTAAGGTGTACACGGACCACAAGAGCTTGAAGTATATCTTTACCCAAAAGGAGCTTAACATGAGGCAAAGGAGGTGGTTAGAATTGATTAAGGATTATGACCTCGAAATCCAATACCATGAAGGAAAAGCCAAGGTGGTGGCTGATGCACTTAGTAGGAAATCGAGACATACCCTCAATGCTTTTGTGATTCCCAATGAATTATGCGAAGAGTTCAGGAGGTTGGAGATTGAAGTGCTTTTACCCGCAGAGCTAAAAGGCATGCTTAATGCGCTCACCATTCAACCAACTATCTTTGATGAGATCCTCGAAGCGCAAGTGTCTGATTCTTTGTTGCAAGGAATTAAAGAGAAGAAAAGCCAAGGAGAAGCTATAGACTTTGAAGTTGATGAAAGTGGCACAATGAAGTTCAAGGGCAGATTATGCGTGCCCGACAATGAAAGTATAAAGAGAAAGATTTTAGAGGAAGCCCACAATGCGCCCTACTCAATTCATCCAGGAGGAGTGAAAATGTGCAAGGATTTGAAGAAGAGCTTTTGGTGGCCTAGGATGAAGAGAGAAATAGTGGAATTTGTGGCCAGATGTCTGACTTGTCAAAAGGTGAAGATCGAACACAAACGACCTGCAGGAGTGTTACAACCATTGGAAGTACCGAGAGAGAAATGGGAGTCAATTTCCATGGATTTTGTCACAGGTTTACCTTTAACTAGAGAGGATAAGAATGCTATCTGGGTCATAGTTGACAGGTTGACTAAGATTGCAAGATTTATTGCTATGAAAAACACATGGGGTTTGAACCAGTTAGTCGATGCCTACGTGCGAGAAATAGTGAGGTTGCACGGAGTCCCAAAAGACATAGTCTCTAATAGAGACACGAGGTTTTTTATCAAACTGCTGGATCAAAGTTCAGCAAGCTTTTGGAACCCAACTCAAATATAGTACAGCCTTTCATCCTGCTACAGATGGACAAACGGAGAGGACGATTCAAACTCTAGAGGACATGTTAAGAGCCTGTGCGTTGGAATTCAATCACTCATGGGATAAGTGTCTACCTTTGGTTGAGTTCTCTTACAACAACAGCTACCATGCGAGCATCGATATGGCACCTTATGAAGCATTGTACGGGAGGAAATGCAAGAGCCCATTATGTTGGAACGACTTTCGAGAAGCTGGCATTGTCGGTCCAGATATGATCCAAGAATCAATGGAACAAGTGAAGGTAATTCAAGAAAAGATGAAAACAGCTCAGGATCGGGAAAAGTCTTATGCAGATCAACGACGATGGCCAATAGAATTTGAGACAGGAGAAAAAGTATTCTTAAGAGTATCACCGATGAAGGGGGTAACGAGATTTGGAAGGAAGGGCAAGCTGAGTCCAAAGTATATTGGCCCGTACGATATTATTGAACGAATTGGTGAAGTGTCATACAAACTAGCTCTTCCAATGGAATTGGAGCATGTACACAACGTTTTTCACATATCTCAGCTCCGGAAATATGTACCAGACCCTTCACACAAGCTTCAACCCGAATCTATCAAGATAGATCGGGATCTCACCTATGAAGAACGTCCCGTAAAGATCCTTGATAGAAGTGAAAGAATATTGAGAAACAAGTTAGTCAAACTAGTTAAAGATTTGTGGAGGAGTCAAAAGATAGAAGAGGCAACATGGGAGGCAGAAGACGACATGCACAATAAACATCCGTTTTTATTCGAAGAAGGTACACGTCTAAGTTTCGAGGACGAAACTTCTTTTTAGGAGGGTAGATTGTAATACCCTTAAGTAATAATAGAAATAGTAAAGATAATAATAGATTAAAATAATACTAACAGAATAATAATGATTAATAATAAAAAAAATAACAATAATAATAATAATAACAACAACAACAGTAGATTAAAATAATAATATAGAAAAAATAAATAATTAAATTAATAGTATTGTATTGTTTCTGTGGTAATCATATTATTTTGTAAATAGTATTATTAGATTGGTTAAAATTAGATCCAAGATTCTAGGAGTTAGTTATATCATATTATAATTTTAATCTTTTTTTGAATTCATCATCGGATTCAAAATATATCTAATAATTAAAACTCTACAAATTGTTTTAATTCATTTATTAGAAATAATTAAAAGGTCCAGCCCATAGCTAAAACCCTAGATTTTAATTATAAATTTAGGTCTGACCGCTTAAACCTAGAAAACACCCGATACTTTTCTCTGCCGCTATACTCTCGTTATTCTAGGAGGTTAGCAAACACGGAGACCAGGTAATCCTAATCTCATGAGACTTAGATATAGAGATATTTATATATATGTATGGAATTGTTCTGCCTTGGTTTACGTGCTTCAATTTCACAATTAACATTGAACCCAATTTTCCAGTGCGTTCTTGTTTCTTTTGTGATTGAAAAAAAAACACAATTTCTTCACCTCGGTCAACGTGCTCAATGTTATTATATATATGACTGCATCCAAAATCTTTCCAGTGGGTCGCCGGTTTCTTTTTGTGGTTGAATAACTATTTCTTCGCCTCGGTATCCATGCGAGAATTGCCAATACCTCCTGTGCGTCTTTTTTTTTCTTTCTTGAGTAAATTTAGGAATCCATTAACACTGTGCATCGGTTTTCTTTTGTTTGTTTGTTTTTTTTGTTTTTTTGCTGTTTTGTTTTTCTGTGATTGCAATATGTTACACGCCTAGGCAATAAGTTGCAACATATTATACTCCTGTACAATACTATAATTAATAATTCCTACACCTGTCTGTCTACATTATTTCTCTTTTATTTACTGATTTTCTTTTTCTTTATATAATACCTCCTACGCAATAAAATAAGCCATGAACAGATTTTAGGTCAAAATATCCTTACATTTATATTTAATTAAAATAATATAAAAAGATATATTTATGATAAGTAAATAATAGAGATAATTTAGGAGTTTATTATATGTGTGTTTTAAAACATTTTAACAGTGTGAGGATAGTTTTGGGATGGTACCTCCCAAAGTGATGAACACAATCGGGCTTTATGCCCTCGAAATATTATTTGATGTGAACTGATGATATCCGTTCTTCCCAAAGTGGTGTCTGGCAGGGTTTCCCGGGACACTAGTAGCAACTTTGGGAAGAGGTGTGCACACTAGGAAGAAATCCTTGATGGCCTAATTTGATTGATTGTGACTGGCAGGGTTTCCCGGGTCACAGGGTAAACTGGCAGGGTTTCTCGGGTTTACCATGGTTCTCTTCCCACTAAATAGACTGGCAGGGTTTCCCGGGTCTAAATAAATTTTAAAAGATGATGAATAATATTATTTGAGTCGATGAGAATATATAGTCATAATGATATTGAAAATTGATATTTTAGATTATATAAATGTATACGATATTTCCCTTATCATTATGTAATTATTTTATTTATTTATTTATCTATTTATTTATTTTTGTTATTGTTATTATTTTTTGGTATTATATTTGTTTATTAGGATTACCAGCTTTTGCTGATGTATGTGTTCATGGGCTGCGACGATCCTTCGGGGGAGCAGATTTTCAGTGAAACAAGTCTCGAAGTTGGGGCTGTTGGGGCTAGCAGTGAGAAGTGAGGAATAACAATGAGAATGCTAGCTACTTTTTCTTATTTTATTTTACGCTTTGAATAAGACATTTTTATTTAAGTTTTGATTTATATTAATGTAATAAGTAGCCTTGCGCTTGTCCCAGTACAAGTGCGGCGGTAACACTTCCCCAAGTTGTTTATTTTGAAATTCAATAATTTTATTGGAATTTTATGCTATGAAAATTTTTAGAAATCGGGGGTGTTACAAGCACAAAGCAGGAAGAAAAACTATGCAAATAAAAGGAGAACACCTCTGGAGTTTGAGGTAGGAGATCACGTTTTTCTGAAGGTATCTCCACTTACAGGGGTTGGTAGAACATTAAAGAGGACAAAGTTAAGTCCTTGATATGTTGGTCCCTTTGAAGTATTGGCGAAATATGGACCAGTAGCCTATCAGCTAGCCCTACCCCCAAACATGGGTAAACTTCATGATGTATTCCATGTTCATCACCTGAAAAAGTATCAACCGGATCCTGAACATGTCATAGAATATGAGGATGTTGAGCTTTGATATGATAATACTTTCTTGGTTGAGCCAACGCAGATCAATGATCATCAGGAAAAGCAACTCAGGCACAAGAGTATCCCATTTGTGAAAGTGGTCTGAAAAGGGTTATCTTTTGGGGAGGCAACATAGGAAACAGAGATCTCCTGGGGAGGCAACATAGGAAACAGAGAAAAGCATGAAGAAGAAATATATGTAATTTATGGCTCTGAGTTTGCAAAATGTGTAGCAAATTTTGGGGTCGAAATTTAAATTAATAGGGAGAGAAATGTAACATCCTAAATTTTAGGATTTGAAATTCAAATATTATATGGAAATTATTGTGAAATTTGGCTAAAATAATTATGAAGTTAATTACTGGAAAATTAAGGATTAATTTCTAACATGTATCTAATATTTGCAATTAATTGAGCAAAGGACTTAATTACAATAAGAGTCTTGAAGAGAATCAAGTGGGTTAATTTTAATGGCCCTACAATACAAATACATATATTCCTGTTGAGCTCACTATTCAATATTCATTCTCCATTATGATTCATAAGGCCCAACATGAAACTACAGAGGGAAAATATAAGAGAAAAACAAGTTAAAAGCCCAAAGTAAAACTACAACAAAACCCAAACCAACCCCTTTACCTTTTCATTTACACCAACCAATATCTCCATTTATTCATTAACCACCTCATATGTGTATAAAAATAATAATAATAATAACCACCTCATATAAGATGAAACACGTCTGGGCAGCGCTATCAGGGGAAAAGATGACAGCAAATCAAATTTTTGCCTTACCTCCAAATCTCACTTTCAGCCCACAACTGCCATGCCAAACCAGCACCACCATGCTTCTCGAGCTCAACGCCATATACCATTGCGTATTTTTCCATGGACTGGACCATGCGTGTATTATATATACATCCATGCTCTTTGGTTATTCCTTACTCTTGTTAGTGCAACTAGTACTAAAAATTGAGAGAGAGAGAGAGAGAGAGACCGTGGATTGATTTGCTCATCTTCCTCTGCGTTTTACATTAGAAACAGGGGTGTTTGGCTTTGTCGGAGATCACAGCAAGCGAACTGGAAACTGAAGGTAAGCCATTGGGTATTGTTAGATTATAGAAGTAGAGAAGAGAGAAAGAGAAACATATTCATATATTGTTGTATATAATCTGTTACAGAGAAGGAATAACTATAGCCTATTTATATAGAAAAGAGGGGGGGACATAAAGGTAGGCACTCAATGAATTAAGGAGGGAATTAGGGAGGGAAACAAGGAGAGGGAATTAGGGAGGGGAACAAGGAGGGAATTAAGGCACTAATACTCCACTAACACTCCCCCTCAAGTTGGAGCATATATGTTTGTCATGCCCAACTTGTTACAAAGATACTCAACCCGTGTCCCATTTAAGGCTTTGGTTAAAAGATCTGCTAGTTGGTCATTTGATCGTACATGCCCTGTAGATACAACATTTTCTTTTATTTTGTCACGAATAAAATGACAATCGATTTCAATATGCTTCGTACGTTCATGGAGCACAGAGTTTGATGCTATATGGAGTGTTGCTTTGTTGTCACACCATAGTTTCGCAGGTAATACTGTGGTAATGCCGATTTCCTTCATGAGCTGAAGTACCCATACAATTTCTTGCACAGATTGTGACATAGCTCTGTATTCTGCTTCTGCACTTGATTTTGACACAATGCCTTGCTTTTTACTTCTCCAAGATATCAAGTTACCACCAACAAATACACAGTAACCTGTAGTGGATCGTCTTGTAGCCTTAGATCCTGCATGATCAGCATCACAGAAGCATTCGACTTTAGTGTGCCCATAATCTGTATAAAGAAGGCCACGACCTGGGGAACCTTTCAAATAGTACAAGATATGCTCTAAAGCTTCCCACTGTGCCACTGTGGGAGATGACATGAATTGGCTAAGTACACTGACTGAAAATGTTATATCAGGACGAGTTACTGTCAGATAATTCATCTTGCCAATGAGTCTCCTATATCTCTCAGGATATGCAAATGGCTTCAGTTTCTCTGGATCAATCTTCTTCTTTAGGTCATCCGGAAGTTTATCCCACATGCTATCATTTAGATCTAGGAATGGATTCGGAATCATGGGAATGCTACTTGGTGCAGCTCCAAGCTTTCCAGTCTCCTTTAACAGATCAAGAACATACTTCCTCTGAGTCAAAAGGATTCCCTTCTTGCTTCTCAAGACTTCAATACCTAGGAAGTACTTCAACTGTCCTAAGTCTTTTGTTTGAAAGTGGGAGTTAAGGAAAATCTTAAGCTTTGAGATGCCAGCAATGTTACTCCCAGTAATCACAATATCATCGACATACACTACCATAAGGATCATTCCTGCATTGGACTGTTGGTAGAACATAGAATGATCACTCTTACTTTGGTTTAAACCAAACTTCTTGACCACACCACAAAACTTATCGAACCAAGCACGAGGACTTTGTTTTAAACCATACAAAGACTTTCGAAGATAACATACTTTCCGATGCTCCCCTGAGCAACAAACCCAGGTGGTTGCTCCATATAGACTTCCTCAAGGAGATCACCATTCAAGAAGGCGTTCTTAACATCCAACTGATGCAAATCCCAGTGATAGGTGGCAGCCAAAGAGATAAGAAGACGGACTAAAGTAAGCTTAGCCACAAGGGAGAAAGTGTCAGAGTAATCAATGCCATAAGTCTGAGCATACCCTTTTGCAACAAGACGAGCTTTCAACCAATCTAAGGAACCATCAGCTTTAGTCTTCACAACAAACACCCATTTACAACCAATAGCCTTTTTCCCAGAAGGTAGATCAACAAGGGTCCAAGTTCCAGCCGTATCAAGGGCCATCATTTCTTCTTCCATTGCAGCACGCCAACCAGGGTGAGTCAAAGCTTGATGAAGGGTAGTGGGGGTAGAAATGGATTCAAGGGTGGTCACAAGGGAATAGGAAACAGGGGACAATCGCTGGTAGGACATAAATGAGGAGATAGGATAAGTACAATCAGCATATCGCTTGGGTGGACAGGAAGGATGGGTACCTTTACGAAGGGCAATAGGCAGGTCAACAGATTGGTTAACAGCAGAGTCAGGAACAGGAGGGTCAGGAACGGGAGTAGCAGGAGCTAGGTTAGCAGGCTCAGGGACCACAGAGGCATGAATGGAATCTGGCGGCGAAGCAGTCACTGGCAAAGGCAGAGGAATGGCAGCATCAGCATCTTCAGGAAGATCAGGGGCCGGAGCAGCTGCTGGGACTGGTGAGAGAGGAACACGATATACTAGAAGATCATCAGGTTCATCACTAACAGATAACGACTCAGATAAGTTCGAGGATTTGAAGAAAGACAAAGATTCATGAAAAGTCACATCAGTAGACACAAGATAACGACAGAGGTCAGGTGAGTAAGACCGATAGCCTTTCTGAACTCGAGAATAACCAAGAAAGACACATTTCAAGGACTTTGGGTCAAGTTTACTAACACTTGGATGAACATCTCGAACAAAGCAGACACAACCAAAAATTTTTGGTTCAACCGGAAACACCTTAGTGGTGGGAAACATAATGGAATATGGCACGGAACCACTAAGGACAGCCGAAGGCATACGATTGATGAGAAAACAGGCAGTAGATACGGCATCGGCCCAAAACCTTTTAGGTACACAAGAGTGAAACATGAGAGCACGGGCAGTTTCTAAGAGATGGCGATTCTTTCTTTCAGCAACACCATTTTGGGCAGGTGTATCAACGCATGACGATTGATGAAGGATGCCATGATTATGCATATAATCAGTAAAGGGGGCAAAAAAATATTCTTTTGCATTGTCACTTCGAAGAATTTTCACAGGAGTATTAAACTGCGTTTGAATTTCAGCACAGAAATGATGAAAATGAGTGAACAATTCAGAGCGTTGTTTCATTAAGTAAAGCCAAGTAGTTCGGGAAAAATCATCAACAAAGGTGACAAAGTATTGATAACCAGTCTGAGACAAAACTGAACAAGGTCCCCAAACATCAGAGTGAACTAAATCAAAGGGGGATGCAACCCGTTTATTGACTCGAGGTTCTAAATGAACCCGGTGGTGTTTAGCAAATTGACACGACTCATAATCCAAAGAAGACACAGACAAAAACTGAGGGTACATTCGTTTTAGGGAAGAAAGTGACATATGACCAAGACGACAGTGGACTTCAAAGGGAGATGACCCACCAGTACAAGCAACAGAACGCGGCACCTGATCATCGGATGCAATGCCCACCGGACTCGTAGCCTCTACCAATAATCCGCTTCGTCGAAAGATCCTGAATTAAACAATGGTCAGGGTATAGTAAGATACAGCAGTTTAAATGACGAGTTAGTTTACTGGGAGACAAAAGATTAAATGTGAGATCAGGAACATTAAGTACAGAAGAGAGGGAAATGGATGGTGTGGGTGAAACAGTTCCTGAACCAAGAACACGGACTGGGGAACCATTTGTAACACATATGGAAGAAGAGTTAGCATAAGGGACATACGAGGAAAATAAATGATGGTTACCTGTCATATGGTCGGTGGCACCAGAATCAATGACCCATTTCGTGGAAGTGGTAGCAAGGCCAGAAGACATAGTACCTGTAACAAGTGCCCCTGCAGAGGATGAACCAGAATCAGACTGATCAGGTGTCAGAGCAATATGAGCAAATCCACGCTGCTGATCACGTTGTTGTTTAGCCTGCAATTTTCGACAATTTTTCTTGATGTGCCCAAGTTCCTTGCAATAATAGCAGGTAATGCTGCCAGTGGGGGGAACAGCAGTGCCTTGTTTAGGCCCAAAGTTCCTGGTGTCAAAGGGGCCACGCCCAGCCAAAGCGCTGGCATTGGGATCAATAGATGGTCGAAGCATGCTATCAGCACGAAGCACACGTGAGAACACATCTTCAAGAGATGGAAGCTCCTGACTAGACATAATCTGAGAACGGATGGTGTCGTAAGATGGATCAAGAGCTTCAAGAAAACTAAAGATAGCTTGAAATTCTAGATTCTTGATACAGGTCTGGAGGTCTGCCTGTGGAGACATAAGAACCTTCATTTCTTCATACAACCGTTTAAAATCCAAGTAGAACTCTTTTAAAGGGCGACCCTGCTACTGAGAGCGATAGAAGCCTTTACACACTTCATGAATACGAGTAAAGTTTCCTTTACCGGAGAACAAAAATTCCAGATAAGCCATAATATCTTTTACTGTGTTACAATGGCTAATAGAAGTCAAGATTCGAGGTTCAATGGAATTACGAATCTGGAAGAAAATACGAGCATCTACTCGAGACCACTCCAAGCTTTTATCATCATCACCAGAAGGAGGATCCTGAGTTAAATGAGCTTCCTTTGCAACACCCATGAGGTAAGCTCGAATAGTTTTGTTCCAATCATTATAGTTGGTCCAGTTCAATTTTGCATCGGTAATTTTAACAGACAGGGAGAGTATATCGGAGGTCTTAGATTCAGCCATGGATAAATTACCAAAAAAAAACTCACAACAATAACCAGACAATGAATGCTGCTTAACAATGAAAACCAGTGACCCAAAATAGTCCAAAAACGATGCGAAACTGTGCCCAAAACAGTGCAAAACAGCACCCAAAAATAGTCCAAAATAGTACCAATGAACAGTACTCAAATTGTGACGAAACAGTACCTGAACAGTGACTGTGAACAGTAACAGTGAACAGTGACGAGATCAGCACCTCAAACCAGATAGAGAATTACGTGAAAATGGATGAACAGTGACGGTGAACAGTGTACGATGAACAGTGACAGTACTCGAAATCAGCAGTAACAAACATCTTCGAAATGAACAGTGCATTTACAGTCGTCGGAATCTGGAAAAATGTCGCCGGAATCTGGAAAATGTTGCCGGAATCTAGAAAAATGTCGTTGGAAATGACAAGAGGAGGCTAACGGAACAGGATTACTCTGATGCCATGTTAGATTATAGAAGCAGAGAAGAGAGAAAGAGAAACATATTCATATATTGTTGTATATGATCTGTTACAGAGAAGGAATACCTATAGCCTATTTATATAGAAAAGAGAGGGGGACATAAAGGTAAGCACTCAAGGAATTAAGGAGGGAATTAGGGAGGGAAACAAGGAGAGGGAATTAGGGAGGGGAACAAGGAGGGAATTAAGGCACTAATACTCCACTAACAGGTATCTTCCTTCTAGTTTCCCGTCATTTCTCAACGCTAGTTGTTGAGTATTAAGCCATGAGAAACAACACCATGAGTTTGATGCTAATGAAACTGAAACAGGGGGTGGTTTTGCATCATCGAATTATATGCTTTGTGTTTTCATGAACCTAGAACGTGGATGTCATATATAGTTTGGAAACTAATAAGACTTGAATGATAGATATAGAAACCAAAGGATAAAGTGCATGCTTATATATATGATACATAGTTGTTGTTTAATATATATATATATATATATATATATATATGACCACTTTTTCCTATATGTATAGCGTCATGTATGAGCATGCACTATATGTGTGTGTGTGTGTGTGTGTATCTCCATATATATCACTGCACTCGGCAAAAGATAAGAAAACTTGATGTTATATGCATAAAGATATATGCATGTTTGATATTTCAAGCAAAGCTAGAAATAGTTTTTAAACAAATAGTTTCAATGATAACAAAACTTAGAACCCCTCAACCTTGAACCCCTCAACTCAGACCCCTCAACCCGGAACCCCTCAACCCTCAACCCGGAACCCCTCAACCCTCAACTCGGAACCCATCAACCCAGAACCCCCCATAATAAACTTAGTGTGAATATAAATTATGCAAAAAACCTTACTACCATACACTAACGTTGCATCTTTGTAAGTATATTATATTGCTACCTTTGGAAATTAATCTGAGAAAGTTTTGCTGTGTTGCATATATATATATAGATGCTTTGGAAAAACCATGAGAAACGTTATATGTAATGCATTAAAACATAATATAATTTATATATGATGATTAATATATATTAGACTCCTAATTTAAAGTGTTAGAATAGCCTCTGAGAGTTTAAAATAATTATAGAGAAATACCAATAAATAGTAAAATAAATAATAATAAACAATATTATTTGAAAAGGGTATTATTATTAAGGGAATTTTTAGTGATTAATAACCACTTTTAATCCTCTAAAAATAATTCACGTAGTTAGTTACTTGGTGACACAAGAAGTGACTAATGACAATGATAGACATTTATAGGCATACCTTGACACCTTTATTGATCCCAGCACCTTCGACAAAGTTAAGGATTCAAGCTTGAGGTAGGTAACTGTTATCCATATTAGCTTGTATGTATGTATTCATGTATGACTAATTATGTTTGCTAGATAATTTGCATATGTGTATCCTAGCTATGGATTGGGGTTGCATGTCCCATAAGACTGCGTGTTCTAAAAAGGGTTGTGGTCCTTGGCTGATAACTGCAATTACGGTACGAATTGTTTCCTTTGAATTATTCTATGCTTAACATGTGATATGTTGTCATTTATATTTCATACTTGCATATAAGATTAATTGTTGATAATTGAATATTTTATATACTTCTTTTTATCTCTTGATTAATAATTTAGGACTATTTAATTAATAAATAATGACTTTTATACTTATTTTAGCTTTGGGCCTTTGATTTTATTTTAGCCATTTTTAATAATAAAATTCCAGTTTTACATTGTTTTGTTATTTTTACCATAACTCTTGAACCAGACATCAGATTTGCCTCATTTTTGTCTCATATTTCAGATGATTCAGAGAGCTACAATTGTTATGAAGACATGAATGGCAAATTCAGAAAAAATGGGCAGTCGATTTTGGAGCCGAAGTCAAATGTATATTTCTGGATTTTATTTAGGCTCGAATTTTGTAATTAAAGCCCACTTTTATTTTATTTTCGTTTTGGGCTAAACCATTGGTGCCCATTTCCATTTTAGGTTAACTTTAAGTCAGATGGTGGCTACAACATTATTCATTCACGTTTTTATCATTTTGGTGGATCAAATAGAAGTTTTGAAATTCTCTCAACTGTTCTTCGTGTTCATGATGAACTTCTTCATTTCTGTTCGATTTTCGTTCTGCAAAACCATGATGGGCTAAGCTACTGTGATTAATCCATAGATTGAGGATTCCACTATCCAGAGGACTCGTTCTTAACGGTAACAAATTTGTTTCTGTTCGTAATTTCGGATTCGATTTACGTTCGGATTGGGAGTTAGATTTAACGCGCCCAGATTGAGATATCCCAAGGATCGAGTTCGAACTAGGTTTAAGTGCTTGTTGTGCGATCGCACAGTGACACGCCACTGTTCGGATAAACGCTAGGCGATCGTCTAGTTGAGGGATTTTCTGGACGAACGTAGAGATTTCGGTTCGTCTGGAATCAATCACGAGTTCGTTTCAAATCTGTTTTCGTCCGAGGAAGGAAAGTGGTGGAATTCAAAATCCTGGGTTAATCTTCTGTTTAATCTGTGTTTATCTCGTTCTGTTTCTGTTATTTCGTTTTTATTTTGTCTAAACCAAACCCCCCATTTTTTACTGTTCTGTTTCACTGTTATTGCTAAAACCTGCTGCAAGTTTGTTGGGGAAACGACCCAGGTTCCCTATTTTTGCAAAAAACAATTTTGAACTTGGTTATTTTGAGAGACACGGCAAATCTCTTTCAATTGTTCCCTTGGGGTTCATTCATTTGAATTCTAGATCGTATGAAAGAGACAGGTAGTAGATTGGGATCAAGAGGAAAGATGCAGTTGTAAGGGTTACAACAGAAGGAACTCTTTGGGAAAAAAAATATAATAGATGCATTGTATTTTATCGTTCATCATTTGTCTATTTTGAATTAATGTACTAATATCCCATTATGGGATAGATTCAAATCTCAAAAAATTTATCCTCATGTTTTCAACTAAGTTATTTTAAGAAGGTTTATTCCACAATTAAGTCGTCCAAACTATTTCGATGCATGTATGTTATAACTCTGATAAATAAAGGCGTATCAAGAATGGATGTCACACATTTCACTAAAATTCATAATAAGATTGATAAGTTTAGTAATAGTTTTGACAAGAATTGTAATTGATTTGACAAAAGAGTAGGCTGATGAAAACATGCAAGTCAGGATTCACCAATATATCTGGCATTTTACAAAAATTCGTAATGGTATTGACAAGTTTAGTAATGGCTTTGACAAAAGCGTTTGCTGATGAAAAGATGCAAGTTAGAGTTCACCACAATTTATGTCAATCTCATTACGAGTTTTTTCAATCTCATTGCTTATTTTCTCAATCTCATTACTCAATTGGTGTCAATCCTTTTACACATATTGTCAGTAATTATAGATTTTGTCAATTTTATTACTCATTTTGTCAATCTTGTTACTGTCCTTCGTCTTCTACTATTCACCTTCTTCTTCCTTAGCCTCCTCGCTTTCTCCAATATCCTCATCCAAACTCTTCTTCGAGCTGTATGAATCTTCTCTTCTAGCGCTGCCTCTCAGAACCCACAACACCCAACCAATTCCTTCCTACTTCAAATGCTTCTCATTTCTGTTACACACACACACAGAAGACATTGTGGATGGAAAAGAGAAGGTCTTCTTCTTTAGTGAGATGCAGTGAGGATGCAATCTTGGTCAAAGGAGACACCATTAGAGAGATGTATTGGTACAAAAGGCTCAAGCTTTGCTTTCCAACGGATGGCTGGAAGTATTGGGAAGAGGAATAGAGGGTGAGGAGAGGGAAAGAATATTTGAGGGGCATTTTAGTAAAAACATTTAAATTTCAAAATCTTAGGTTCCTCCAATATCTTATGTCTTTTTAATTTTTTAATAGACCTTTTGAGGTTTTGAACATTCATATGGTATTTAATGGGGTTTTCCTTAAAAAAACTTATATATTTACACAAATTTGGATTTAGCCATTGAGAGCAAAGATAATGTGAAGCATTTGAACTTGGTCCATTTAATGCTCTAAAGCAAAAGTGATTTTTGCTAATCTTGGTTTAATCCTTAATTAACAACCTATATTATGATCAAATAATGGTATAATGATGTGTTAGACCAATTAGAAGCAAATAGAACAATTTTAGGATAGATTTAAATGAGTATCAAGATTTTGAAGAATGGAGCTTGATACCCAAGAGGGGGGTGAATTGGGTATCTTTAAAACTTTTAAAGACATGGCTCTGTTTTGAACAGGTTAGAGCAGAGAATAACTGAGGAGAGGAGAAGAGAAGCTTAGCACAGATCACATCAAAATGTCTGCAAGTTGAAGATGTGTTGGGATAAACATGACTTTGACATCCTGTTTCTGAACTTGATCTCTAATAAAATGATGTCTCACATCAATATGCTTGGTTCTTGTATGTTGCACTGGATTCTTGGCCAAGCTTATTGTGCTTGTGTTGTCACACAATATTGGAATTTCTTTCAAGTGCACTCCCAAATCAACAAGTTGTTGTTTTAACCATAACACTTGAGCACAACAACTTGATGCAGCCACATATTCAGCTTCAGTGGATGATACAGCTACTGTTGTTTGTTTCTTGCTGAACCATGACACAAGTGAGCCACCAAAGAATTCACATTGTCCACTTGTGCTCTTCCTATCTGTCTTGTATCCAGCATGATCTGAATCTGAATATGCTACCAAATGTTCTGGTTGGCCCTTGGGAAACCATAAGCCAAGAGTCTTTGTATTAGCAAGATATCTAAAAATTCTTTTCACATGTTCAGCATGTGTCTCTTTTGGAGCAGATTGAAATCTTGCACACATTCCAACACTGAATTGAATGTCCGGGCGGCTTGCTGTGAGATAGAGTAATGATCCAATCATTCCTCTATATTTTGTTATGTTGAAATCCTTGCCTTCTTCATCAGCATCTAATGAAGTAGTTGCACTCATAGGAGTATCAGCACCATTGCAATGATCCATTCCAAACTTCTTTAAGAGATCATTCAAATACTTGGTTTGTGATATGAAGATTCCATCTTTCTTTTGCTTAATTTGCAAACCAAGAAAGTAATTGAGTTCTCCCATCATAGACATTTCAAATTCTCCCTGCATTTTCTTAGCAAATTCTTCACACAAACTATCATTAGAAGCACCAAATATGATATCATCCACATAAATCTGAACAACTAAAATTTCATTTAACTTATTAGTTTTAATAAAAAGAGTTGTGTCAGCTTTTCCTCTAACAAAATCTTGATCAAGAAGAAATTTACTCAAACGTTCATACCAAGCTCTAAGAGCTTGCTTAAGACCATATAAAGCTTTCTTGAGGCGAAAAACATGATCTGGATATTTTTCATTTTGAAATCCTGGAGGTTGTTCAACATAAACTTCCTCTTGAATAAAGCCATTCAAAAATGCACTTTTAACATCCATTTGATAAAGCTTAAATCCTTTGACACAAGCAAAGGCTAGAAGAACTCTTATGGCTTCCAATCTTGCTACTGGAGCATAAGTTTCTTCATAATCAATTCCTTCTTCCTGATTATAGCCTTTTGCAACTAACCTTGCCTTATTTCGGACAATGATTGCAGATTCATCTCGTTTGTTCTTGAATACCCATTTAGTGCCAATGACTGGATGGTCTTTAGGCCTAGGTACCAAATCCCAAATTTGATTTCTGTCAAATTGATGTAACTCCTCTTGCATAGCTATCACCCAATCATTGTCTGAAAGGGCTTCTTCTATTTTAGAGGGTTCAATGTGTGAAATAAATGCAGAAAATGTGACTTCATTTAAAGTACTATTTCTAGTTCTTACTCCTTGATTGATATCACCTATAACTTGGTCCAAAGGATGATTCCTTATAAATTTCCAAGCTCTAGGCTGAGACTGATCAGGATTTTCTAAATTGTTTTCAGGATCAGCCTCAAAAACATTTTCAGAATTTTCAGAAGAAGGAGTAGTTTTTGAAAAGAATTGATTTTTGCAAATGTTTTCTTCCTCATCATCCAAGGATTTGTTAGAGTCATTTTCACAAAACACAACATGTATTGATTCTTTTACAACTTTAGTTCTAGTGTTGAAGACTCTATATGCTTTGCTTCTATTAGAATAACCAATAAATATAGCTAAGTCAGCTTTAGAATCAAATTTACCAAGATTCTCTTTACCATTATTGTGCACATAGCACTTGCAACCAAAAATGTGTAGGTGGCTGAGATTTGGCTTTCTCCCTTTGTAGAGTTCATAAGGAGTCTTGTTCAACTTCTTCCTTAAATAAGCTCTATTGGAGATATAACATGCAGTGCTCATGGCATCAGCCCAAAACACTTGTGATGTGTTGTTTTCATTTAACATTGCTCTTGCCATTTCAGTGAGCACTCTATTCTTTCTCTCAACCACTCCATTTTGTTGAAGAGTCCTTGGAGCTGAAAAGTTGTGGTCAATTCCCATGTTGTCACAGAATTCAGCAAAGGCATGATTTTCAAATTCTCCACCATGATCAGTCCTTATACCTGAAATTGAAAAACCTTTCTCGTTCTGGACCTTCTTGGCAAATACAACAAATTGATCAAATGTTTCATCTTTAGATGATAAGAATATTGTCCATGTGAATCTAGAGTAATCATCAACTATGACCAAAGTATATAAATTTCCACGAAGACTTCTAACTCTTGCTGGTCCAACTAAATCCATATGAAGTAATTGAAGAGGTCTAGTAGTTGAAATCTCATTCTTTGTTCTAAAAGATGATTTGGTTTGTTTTCCTTTTTGGCAAGCATCACATATCTTATCATTTTTGAAATTCAATTTAGGAATACCAATAACCAAATCCTTTTTTCAGCAAAGTGTCTAGTTGATGCATGTTCACATGAGCTAATCGTTTATGCCATAACCAACTTTCATCCAAGTTACTCACAAAACATTTTTCTGAAACAGAGGCATTACTAGAGAGGTCAAGTGTATAGCAATTGCCATCTCTAAGTGCTCTAAACAAAGCTTTTGTTTTCAAATCATTTATGGGAACCAAATCCTTTTTGACAATAAAACATTCATCAGAATCAAAGATAACTAAGTTACCCTTATCAGTGCTTTGGATCACACTTAGGAGATTATGACACAATCCTTCTACTAGGTAGACATCTTTGATGAGTGGACCATCACTGCTTCCAATCTCACCAATACCAGCAATTTTTCCTGATTGGTCTCCTCCAAAGGTGACTCTACCACCATCTTTTGGTTTAATTGTGAGGAATTTGGTTTTGTCTCCAGTCATGTGTCTTGAGCACCCACTGTCAATATACCATTTGTTGGGTTTTGATGCTCTAAGACAAACCTGCAAATCACAAGAGGATCAAGTCTTAGGTACCCAACTTTTCTTGGGTCCTTTTGGGTTAGCTTGCAACTTAGGAACATGAGTTCCTTTTGGTACCCATTTATAGTTTCCTACAGGTTTAATTTTTCCTTCTCTCTTATGAAAACAAGATGAAGTTGAATGACCTTTCCTATTGCAATAATTACAATGTGCAAAGGGATTTGAAGAATGAACTGATTTTGTAAAATAGTTCATGTAGGATTTCTGACCACTCTTCTTTTTACCTTTCTTCTTATCAAAATTTGGTTTGTAACCTATGCCTGATCTATCATTTATAAATCTTTGTTGTTTCAAAATTACATTAAGCATTTCACTGCCTTTAGTAAATGTTTCAAGTGCTTTTGTAAGATGTGTATTCTTTTGTTTCAATTCAGGACATTCTTGAGAGACCAAAATTTCAGAAGAAGATAATTTTTCAATTTGTAATTCAAGAGTGACATTCTTCTTTTTCAAAGCTAAGTATTTTTGTGCAAGTTTCTCAAATTCCTTTTGCACAAGATAATATTCATCAAAAAGCTCATCATAGGAAGGTTTTGAATCATATACCTCATCATCATCTTGTTGTTCTTGAGCTACCAGGCATATGTTTGCTTTTTCATCTTCATCCTCATCTGAAGAGCTATCACCCCATATGCTTGAGATGTATGCTTTCTTTTTGTACTTATTGAACTTCTTTTTGTCTTTGTCTTTGTTGGTGTTGTTCAGCAAAGGGCATTCTGACTTGATGTGTCCAGGCTTTTGACACTCATAACAGATTATTGGCTTCTTTGTTTCATGGCTTGAGCTTCCTTTCTGAAACCTCTTGAATCCTTGGTCTCTCTTGAAGTATTTCTTGAAGCGCCTGACCAGCATACCAATTTCTTCATCTTCATCTTCCTCATCTTCCTCATTATCAGAATCTCTTGCTTCCTTGGCTGTTTTAAGAGCCAATCCCTTGCTTTTTCCATGTACCTCATCAAGTCCTTTCTTGAACTTGATTTTTGCTTCATATTCTGAGAGGCTACCAAATAGAGCAGCCACGGATGTCATTGATTCTCCTCTGGCTTCTTCTATTGCTGTGACTTTTGCCTCCCATTCCTTGTTGAGAACATTGAGGATTTTTCTTACTTGGACTGACTGGTCATATTCTTTACCAAGTGCAGCAAGTTGATTTATAAGATGAGTGAAACGAAGCTGAAACTCACCAATGGATTCTCCGGGCTTCATTCTAAGGAGATCATATTCTGTCATAAGAGTATTTACACGATTTTGTTTTACGCCTGCAGTCCCTTCATGAGCAATCTCTAGTGCATCCCACATATGTTTTGCATATGGAAGTGTGCAAACCCGGAAGTATTCTTGTTGACTCAAGGCACTTTGTAGAAGTGGAACTGCCTTGCTGTTGAGGGTGATGTTCCTTCGATCATTGTCATCATATTCTTCTTCAAGCTTTGGAACTCTCACACCATCTTCCATAGTTGTAGGAGCATAATCTCCTCTTTCAAATACTCTCCATAGTCCATATTCAGTAGCCATGACAAAAACTTTGAATTTGGCTTTCCAGAATGAGTAGTGCTCTCCATTGAAACCAGGTGGCCTGTTGATAGAAGCTCCATCGAGAAGAATTCCTTCCATATTGATCCTTCTCGAGCTGTTAAACTCTATTGAGAAAACCAGGCTCTGATACCAAATGAAGAATGGAGCTTGATACCCAAGAAGGGGGGTGAATTGGGTATCTTTAAAATTTTTAAAGACTTGGCTCTGTTTTGAACAAGTTAGAGTAAAGAATAACTGAGGAGAGGAGAAGAGAAGCTTAGCACAGATCAATTTATACTGGTTCGGTCTTTTCTCTGACCTACATCCAGTCCCCAAGCCTCACCTGGGATTTTCAATTCACTAACTTTACAAAACTTGATTACAATCTTTGTACTCATAGTAGTTCTCTCACTAGAACTCACTCCCCCTTACAAGATGCAATCAATACTCCCAATCACCGAGTCCCCTGACTTGTGGTTATCTCAATCAATGAATGATTACAAGAATAACTCTCTCAAAGAGTAGATAAGATGATTACTGAAGCACAATGTATCAAAGATACAATCTAATGAAAAGAACAACTCAAGATGATATTTTCGAGTAGGCTGGTTGTTTCTGAGTTGTGTGTGTGTCCATCTTCAAATCTTCAGTCATTTATAGTGGTTTGAAGCTTCTGAACGTTATAGATCCGTTGGAGCTTGTTCCCATTTGAAAATATGACTGTTGTGAGTGTTCTTCCATGTGTAAAGGTTGCTGCAGAAGCTGATGGTGTAATATTCTGTTGCCACTTTCCAGATTTGAATGTTTGTGACTTTTGTACTTGAATATTTGTGGCCCATGATGTTCTGTTTTTAAGATAATCACGTTTAGCTTTCTTCAGAGGTGGTTATGCTGTCTGCAATGCCAACCTGTCATCCACTTGTTCTTGTCTTGAAGGATAAGATAAAATAATGCAAGTTGCAAACAGTGATCCTTCAAATGATTCTCTGTCAAATTCAAATTCTTTCTGTAATCTTATGAACAAACTTGTTAGAAAAGTTCAGTTACACAGATAAGTGATAGATATAACAATTAAATTCAATGGGTAACTCAAACTATGAAGAAAGAATCAGATTTGGCAAATCTGAGCTCAACTGCGCTTTTCTGATGATAGGACCAAAACTCGAGTTTTTATGATCGTAACTCAAGTTATGAACTGTTCATGCTTCACAACTGGCAGTATTCAAAGTAAAACTGGCAGTTTTGAAAGTTTGAAAAACATTAATCCTCTCGGGTTGCCCAAAACTCGAGTTTTGGATTCCAAAACTCGAGTTTTCATAAATCATGAAAACTTGGAAAACATGTGTACAGACCAAAACTCGAGTTTTGGTTGTTCTCTGCCTTGACAAAACTCGAGTTTTGGTTCCCAAAACTCGAGTTTTCATGTTTTATGAGAATTTGGAAAATTCACGTACAGATGAAAACTGGAGGTGATGGTTTCAAAACCGGCGGTGATGAACTGGAGGAAAATCAATTGCTCTCTGTCTCTTCAAAACTCGAGTTTTGGTTCCCAAAACTCGAGTTTTGAACTTTCTTCCAAAATAAGAAAAGTTCAAAATTGGCAGTGATGAATAAAAATCGGAGGTTTTGAGATGTGAAAAACTTAGAAGAATTGCAAACCTCTCTGCCAGGCCAAAACTCGAGTTTTGAATCCTAAAACTCGAGTTTTGAACTATTCACAAGTTCAAAACTGGCAGTGAACATTAAAACTGGCGGTGATGCTTTCTAGACATTTTTGATACAGACCAAAACTCAAGTTTTGGATCCCAAAACTCGAGTTTTCCTCTGACAGTAAGGAAAACTTGTTTTTGTAAGATAAAACTTATCTTTTTGGTTTTCAAGGCTTTCCAATTGTTCAATCATCATCAAAACACATTGAGAACTAACAGATTTACAATCGATGCTCTATTTTCTGAAATTGCATCACTCAAGTAGTCACTTGAGCGATCTTCACTTAGTCGTTTTGAAAACAAAACAGATATTTGGATGGTTCACTGTAGTGATGTGGTAGTGATGTAAAAATAAAATATTACTCTAGTGGTCTTGTTTCTTTTGAAAACATATCACTACGTACTTCACTTTGGTGAACTGGCGATGATGAATGTAATAGGATCACTCAAGTGACCTTGTTTCTTTTCCTTTTAAAAGAAATAGATCACCAGATAGCATCACCTTAGTACAGTGGTAGTGATGTTCTTTTTACTCATCACTCGAGTTGTCACTTAAATGATCTAGTTTTAGAACTTTTTCAAAAATATTAAGCACTATCAGAGTTACTGTTGTGTTGTGCTAGTGATACGTTTTAACACAAATCATTTGAGTGGTCTTCTCCTAGAAAATTTTCAGAAGGCTTATTACTAGAATAGATCACTATGGTGAAATGATGGTGATGAAAATTTAATGCATCACTCGAGTGGTCACTCAAATAATCTTCTATTTGAAATAGCTTTAGAAAGCTGATCACTACGAAGGATCATTGTGGTAAAGTAATAACGATGACATTTTTGAAACATTACTCGAGTGGTCAAGTTTGAAATCTGTTTCCATAAAAATGATCACTATATGGTTCACTATGGTGGTTTGATAGTGATGCACCTTATATCTCATCATTTGAGTGGTCACTCCAGTGATCTCTTAGAAAAATATTTTCCAGAAATCAGACCGCTATCTTGGTAACCATGGTGAAGTGGTAGTGATGAGAATCTTTCACATCACTCGAGTAGTCATTGGCTATCACTTCTATTGAGCATTATCGTGATGAGTTATTTTTAAAAGAAACACCTTCATTACCATTCTAGAAGTAAGTTAACCAAATTCTGTCACATCACTCGAGTAGTCACTCGATTGATACAATGATCTTTACAATAATGGATTTTAAAATGCTTTAAACCAATGTGCCAACTTTAAAATACTTTCTTAATTTTTCTTAAGCTTTGTTATTATCAAAACATAGGATTTGACAATATTGACATTATAATAAACTCAGCCAAAAGTCTATCAATATTATAACATGTCAACAAACAAAAAAATTTGAGTAATTTAAAAGAGATTCTAATATTGATAGACTTTTGGTTGAGTTTATTATTATTATTATTATTATTATATATATAATGATGGTTGTATCCGGCACCCTAAAATATTTTTCAATAGACTCTGCATTCTAAATTTATGGTGCCCATTGCTACTGAAAAACACTTTAAGAAAAAAAAATTGCACCAAAAGTACTTTATGTTATTGTATATACTATTGAAAAATACTTTTGGGTGCTGGATGATCTACAAATTAGTTATGAAATTAAGTGCTATTTACAAAATATTTCAAGGTGCTGGACGTGTCTCTTTTTAATCTCAAGACCTTTACGAATATAAATGTCAACTTAATTTAAACATTAAAACCTTTACACATATAAATAAATGTCAACTGGATATTTTAATATAGGGTCAAGGTGAAGATTTGCCAACCAACTATTACCCGAGGAGCGTCTTGGCCAAATAACTATTGAGGGGACCAAAACTGCCAATCAACAATTAAAAAGTGAAAAAAAAAACACACAATTTGGAGCAGATTCGCCAACGAACTATTACCCCGTCACTGTCTTGGTGTCTCCGTCTTCCATTAATTGTCATAGTGTTAGTGACGCCGGCATTTCCAAAACTTCTATTGTTGCTGGGTGTTCCGCTCACCCTCTTGAACTCATCCAGTAGTCCACAGCGTTCGACTGGCACGCACCTTGCACCCTGGTTCCATCCCTCCGATGCCACAAGCAGTAACCGCTGCTGCCGCAATGCCTGCTCCCATGGGTCCCATCTCTGTTGGTGTTTTCCTTTTCCAACAAGAAAGCTTAACCGCTCTTTTCTCCAGCGTTTCCGCCACCGTCCTACGCCAGTGCCTCACATTTTAACTTAATTGTGATAGTTGTTTTTTTTTAAATAGTTATTTGGTGTTTTTTTTTCACTTTTTAATTGTTGATTGGCAATTTTGGTCCCTTCAATAGTTTTTTGGCCCAAACGCTCCTCGGGTAATAGTTGGTTGGCAAATCTGCATCTTCACCCTTTAGTATATGATTAACAAGAATGAAGTTTTGCTCTCAAAGTCTCTCAACCACAAATAACAAGAACACCAATATGGAGAATAAGTAAAAGCAAAACATACACATATCATATATAACCGCAAAATAAATATGCCTAAGCTAACAACGTTCGGCTCATTGCAATCTCAATTCAATTAGTTGAAGGAAATTGATTGGACATGATTCCCTTACCTGTAACAAATAAATCTAAAAATGAGATGCAACCATCATTAAATATATATAAAAGATAACAAATAATATTTAAAATTACAATTAAGGGCCAATTTTTCTCATAATAATATTAATATCTTTTCATAGGAGAAAAAGAGCAATAAAATTTGAGACCAGTAGAAATGATTTCAATTAGTTTTTTTTTTAATAAAATGTGAAAACATGGTTTCTTAGTTATCCTAAATATCAAGTTGATGAAATATATGAGTGCAAATCAACTCAAACCTCAGGCCCCAAAAAAAAAAAAAAACTCAAATATAAAAGATATTGAATTTAGGTGATGTTGTACTTACCATAAAGGGAAAAAACTTTTGATAGAATTTAGCTCCATGATGACATCGATTGTGCTCATTCTTTTATGAGGTGATTCCATTGAACATGTAAGTCCGATCTTAAATAAAGAACGCAAGCATTTCTGAACATCGGGATGGATTTGCATCATATTCTCTGATAAGTCTCCTGATGCTCCCACTATATGTTCTAATTCTCGTGGAAGAATGGTTGGGCTCATAACTTCCAAAAGCTTGTCTGGAAATGCAGCTTTCACATATGATTGAAGATTGTGGCCGCCATTAAATATATCTTCATTGGGTCTTTTTTTAGTTAACATCTCTAAGATAAGAATGCCAAAGCTATACATATCACCTTGCTTTGATACCTCGAAACCCATTCCATATTCTGAAATATTATAAGCATATTAATTATCGTCATTATATAATAAATGATGAATGAAACTGCTAAAAATAAAAATTAAAAAAAAATGTTAGTCTAAAAGCATAATGAATTTGAAGACCTCGTAATTTTTTTTAAAAAAATGATACCTGGAGGAATGTAGCCAATAGTACCCTTCATACCAAGGGTGTTGCTTTGTTCATTAGAGACAATGGAAACAGTTGAGAGTATTCTTGCCAATCCAAAATCACTTAAATGAGCAACCATGTTGTCATCAAGAAGGACATTGCTTGGCTTCAAATCACAATGAATTATTGGTTGCCCATATTCATAGTGAAGTTAGTTTAACGTAGACACAATATCCATAAGAATATTTATTATTTGATCGAGGAGCAAAAGTCTTTGATGATTTGGATATTCTGTTGTAGGATGCAACCAACTTTCCAAGTTTCCATTCACCATATACGGATAAACTAGAGCCTTAAACTCATTTCCCTTGTAATCTATGCTAGAGCAGCAAGTTATAATCTGTACCAAATTTCGATGCTTTACATTTCTCAATGCATTACATTCAGCAACAAAACTCTTGTGAGCTCCCCTTATTTGAAGGTTGATGACCTTTATTGCAACAACTTCATTAGACTCAAAACTTCCCTTATATACAGATCCAAAACTCCCAGATCCTATCAAGTTGTTGATGGAGAATCCATCTGTAGCATTGTGCAAACTTTGATATGATACTCTAGAAATCATGTCAATTGATGGTGAACTTGGGGAAGATTTATTGCTTCTCTTCCTCCCACTATAAATAGTAGCAACAATGGATGCCAAAAGAAGAAAAACAATTACACAACATATTGACACGATCAACTTGAACTTTAGATGTTTTCTTTGTCCAGGAAATTTGATAGGGCATGGTGGCAGTTCCAACTTTGATATGCCTCCACAAAGCTTGTTATTCCCCACAAGTGATATTGCACTTGCATTGTGAAAGACACCTTTGCTTGGCACCTCCCCTTCAAGCATGTTGAATGAAACATTTAGGTACTCCAAATAAGCAATATTTTGTAGGCCTTTTGGAATCGTTCCAGACAAGTTGTTTTGTGACAAGTCTAAATATCTTAGACCCTTCAATAAAGCCAACGATTTGGGGATGATTTCTCGAAAAAAATTCCCTTGCAAAAAGAGGAATTCTAAGCTTTGGCAATCTCCAATGGTTTGAGGAATTTTTCCAGAGAATTGATTATGAGATACATCCAATTTTCCTATATTTTTCAAGTTTTCAAACTCATCAGGGATATCACCGCCAAAAGAGTTATGTGACAAGTTCAGTAATATTGATAGAGATGAAAGAGTGAGTAGCTGGATTGGTATGGCTCCGTTAAAATTGTTTTGTGACAGATCAAGATATTGTAAGCTTTCACAATTCCTAATGCTTGCAGGAAATTTTTCTTCTAACATATTATGTGACAAATCTAGGTGAAATAAATGAGTGAGATTGCCTATGAAATGTATTATTTCTCCAAAAAGTTTATTTCCCCTCAAAGACAAGGATTGCATGTTATGAAACTTCCCGAAAGTAACTGGGATGACGTCAGTGAAATAATTCATGGATATGTCTAGCCATGTCAGGTTAATGAGGTTTCCTAACACCACAGGAATTCTACCACATATTTGATTTTGTGAAAGGTCGAGTTGTGTGAGCTGGGTTGAGAAATTGCCTATGGTATTTGGTAAATGGCCCCCAAAATTATTTCCCGACAAGTATAGCTCTTTTAACTCACTGCAGTTGCTCAAAGAATTTAGAAACTCCCAGTCTTTTGAAGAATTACTTCCCAAACTACTATTACTTACCTCTAGTACTGAGAGGTCATGCAACTTTCCAAGATTTGGAATTTGCCCTACAAACTTATTTCCTCCTATAGAGATCGCTACAAGCATAGTCGCATTTACAATGGATGTTGGGATGTGACCTGAGAATTTATTTAATCCAAGCTCCAAGAGTTGGAGATTAGGGAGGTTGGAGAACATATTGGCGGGGAGAGGGCCATTGAAATGATTTAAAGTAAGTGCGATTCTACTGAGAGATGACATATTGTAAAGAGCAAAAGGAATTGTACCTGAAAGCTTGTTGATACCTACAAAAAATATTGTCAAATTTTTCAATTGGCCTATTTCACTAGGTATACTCCCTTCCAAGTTATTAGTACTCAAATAAAGAATACTGAGAGAAGTAAGATTCCACAAGGAAGTTGGGATTTGTCCGCTGAAATTGTTATGACGTAGAGACAAACGTTCAAGCTTATGGAGAGAGCCAATCCCCATTGGTATTTTGCCAACGAGTTGATTCTTTCCAAATGATAAGTCCTTGAGGTTAGAGCAACTTGTGACATTGATTGGAAATTCTCCCGTCAATGTATTATAAGCCAAAATAAGTGTTTCCAATCTGAACAAACGACCCAGGTCTTGTGGGATTTCTCCGTGGAAACTATTGTCGTCAAGAAAGATAACCCTCAGGAAGGAAAGATTGCCAATAAAAGGAGATATAGAACCTGATAATTGATATCCCTCCAATACCAATTCTGTAACTCTCTGATGCTTGTGGCTGCAAGAGATTCCATGCCAATCGCAGAAGTGTGTGGATGAATTCCAAGAATCCATGATCCGATATGGATCATTGGATATTGATTCCTTGAATTTGATTAAAGACAAACGATCGGTTTCGTTGCTCAGTGATGAAGCAGGTTTCCAGTATTGAAATATGAGAATAAAGAAAACATATAAGTGAAGGAACATGATTGAGAAACAGTAGGCTAGCTAGTAATTCGAGAGTTCTTTGTATGGAGAAGCACACTTTTGCTTTGTTATTAGTCGGACTTAAATAGCCCAAAAAAAAAAGTGTCTGAGAGATACTTCATTTTAAAAAATAATTGCAGAATTGCAAATAAAGGGAGGATTCTATATTGTTGACCATCAAGTTATCCGTTCCACCCAAACTTCAAAAATTATTCCACACACTTTGGTGATATCTACACCTTGGATTCTACCCAAAAAAAAAAAAAAAGATATTTTTGTGAATAAAATTGATTAAGATAAGTTTTTTATTCTTGTTTTTTTTTTTTTTTGAGAAACTAAAAATGTAAATTTAAAAAAAAAAAAGGAATTTCCATGCCAAATTCGCGAGCAACGGACACGGTAATTAAATAAATAAGCATGATAGGAAAGGTCTCACTCAAACAGAAAAAGATTATGATATACATTAATGGGAGCTTTCCTTACGCGCCAAGTCTTGTTTGGTTGCAAATCCTAGCCATTCTTCTAGTCCTATAATATTGTTATATTTTTTTACTATCAAAAAATATTATTTTTCTGATGGAAAATAATATTATATTTTTATTACAAAAGAACGTTTTTCGAATTTGGAGAATAACGTCGCATTATTTGATAATTTATTATACCTATCTAAGCGTTTTTGTGAGAATAGTGCGTTTAAAAAGGGGGGGAAAAGACTTTTAACCCATTAGTTTACATATTTCATTCATATGTTTGGGGATAAAAACAAAACATATAATAAATCTATTTATGAAACATTTCTGTATTGCATGCTTTCAAGTTTTTAAAAAATATTATATAATTTTACAAATATAACTTATATACAAGTAACATATATATAACTTATAAAACATTCTTAATTTATAGAATTATTTTACTTAGATAGAGATCTTATATTTAGTATCAAATCTAACAATAACCTAATTAGCTTTTATGATATATATATATAGAGAGAGAGAGAGAGACAGAGAGAGTAGTTCACAACTTGTTATTTGGACCAGAGTATATGAGCCTAGTCCTCTGAGTCATCGTTCGAAAAAGCCAATTGTACATTTAATGCATGTGGCCGGTCTAAGTCACTGTGCTCCTGAAAATCTTCCCACACAGAAATCTTCATTTCACATGGGGGCTTTCCTCACGACGAGGAAGTTTATAACCATCCAAAGTCTTGTTTGGTTGCCAATCATATCCTAGCCATTCTTTTACTATAATCTTTGTTATATTTTTTTCTTATTATCAAATTTTATATATATATATATTTTATACAAGGCGATAGGGGAGAGGGAAAATTAATCCCAATACTACTACACTACTAATAGTGCTGGTCAAATAATATTATTTTTTATCACAAAAGAAAATGGAGAAAATAACTGCTTTTTATTCAAATTATGATTTTTTTATGAACTTTTTGCAGTAATAAATATTAAATGGATAATTTTAAAAAGTTTTAAAACAAAAAATATATTTTTATTTTTATTTTAAAATAAGATAAGGTGTTGTATGGAAAGGAGAAGATAGGAGAACTTTTTTTTTTTCTTTCTATGAAATTTGAGATATGTTATTATATTTATGTTATTAACGCTTATATTTCTTATATTTTTTGTTAATATATTTAAGGCTAAAGTATACCTTAAATTATTTATTTTTGTATTAATTTTTATTTTAATCCCTTAAATTTATAAAGTACATTTTTACTCTTTCAATCTTAAGCAAAACTAGATTAATCTACTAAAAAAATAATGAAGGATCAAATTTAAGTGATAACTTTGCAATTAAACACAAATCATACTTTTGAATTCTAATATGTTGAATATAATTATTTTACATTTTAAATCGTGTAGATAAAAGAAAATTAAAATGAAAATAACTATTTTTGTGAATGTATTGTCAACATTTAATTACATAATCATCACTTAAGTTTGATTATCCTACATTTTTCATTATACGAGACTGATGGTGTTAAGATTGAATGATTAAAAATACACTTTGGATCGCTTTGTAGACAGTTAATTGCACAGTTATCACCACTAAGAACCTGGATCAAGTAGCAAGGGGTTGTTCTAGATTAACTAGCGGTCTCATGTTCAAGTCTTGGGTATATGCAGCTGCGATAATTACTCGGTGGCAATGATAATGTGTCCCCCTCAAGTGGGCCAACATGCCCGCAGACTGAATTAGTCGGTTGCTCAAACACCTAATAGTATAATCCAGAAAAAGCGCCTAATACTAGTTGACAAAGGTAAAGAATGCAGTTTGAAAATTTAAAAATAAAACTTGATGCAAACATCAAGAATCAAACATATAATTTAGCCTATATTTAATTTCAATTTGTTATTGTTGCTGAATTAAGCATTAAATATGGACCATCTATTTTCTTGATCCAAGGGTATAGTAGAGATTTTGTGCACTCTGTAAACTCAAGAGACTAAAATAAAACTTATTGCTAACATCAAGGACCAAACATATATATTTAATTTCAATTTGTTATTGCTTTTGAATTAAGCATTACATCTTGACCACATATTTTATTGATTCAAGGGTGTAGAAGAGATTCTGAGAGGACAAGAAGAAAGGATTTTGAGAGATTCCACATCGCAAACCGATGTATGAAATCCTACTATGGGAGAAATTCATATTTATTAGCTAACCCTACCTTAAATAGGATTGTCTCCAATAAAAGATAAATGTAAACAAACAAAAATAAGATTTGATAAACTGATGTATGAAATCCTACTATGGGAGAAATCCACATTTATTAGCTGACCCTACTTTAAATAGGATTGTCTTCAATAAAAAAATAGATGTGAACAAAAAAAACGCACACAGACACACGAAAAATTAGCTAAAAGAGTGTGTGTGTGTGAGAAAAACAACATTTTTCATCATGTAGTATTTTTCTAGTTTCTTTTACAGTTTGCAGTATGTCAGTATGTGTGTAAATTTGCCAAAGAGAAGATGTTATATATATTGAATTCTTTAGTCAAATATGATAATTAAATGCAATAGTGGTATGAGCAATTTTTATAATTAAGTGAGAGTACAATGAACAATTTACAATGAATTTTTCAAACATCCCCTACAAGCATCTTGTAAAAAGGAACAATGTATAGTTAATAATGATATCTTATAAAAAGGAAAGGTCAGAGTATATGTTATAAGAAGTCTAGGTTTTGAAATTATTATATGTAGTCAATAATTTGAGTTTTTAATTAGTATTGTCATAATTAATATTTTTATAAAGTAAGAAAATTAGAAATTAAGTTATGTGAAATTACAAAATATTTTAAAAAATATTAAAAGTAAGCAATACTAAAATATTTCATAGAAAATGCATTATATCAATGATTAACGTGAAAATATAACTACTAAACAATAATTTAAAACAGAAAACCGGAAAATTAGAAAAAGAAAGTGTTCAAAGTTAGAAAAAGAAAGTGTTCTCTTTTTTCAGTTTGTCCACCAAGAATATGAACCTTGAGTTGAATGGTAGAAACCTCATCTTCAATAGTAGAAACTACAGCTTCAGTCATTGAAAAATGAAATCCAACTTTTTTCTTTAAAAACAACTCTAACAAAATATCTGATATTTTTTCCTTATTCCATTTTCCCTCATAACAGACAAAATATAATGTTGGCACTCACATGGAGCATTAAACGATCTTTGCTTAATTAAAGTTAATTAGAGAAGAAAAATGACATATATTAATTAATGAGCTTAACTAATATTTAATACAATGGACAGATCCTTATGTACATATAGCATACAAGATAAGCCACTTCATTATCAATATCATATCAATAAAAATACAAAGATGACCAAGAGAAAAAAAAAAAAAAAAGACTAAGACCTTTGTGACGGGCATAAAATCTAATCATAATAAATACGTATGAAAGTAATTAAAAGTCTAGGTCAAGAACATGAGCTTGAATAGGAGTAAATATTGCACGTATATGGCCAAAAGTAGGTTCCTCTCATTGTCCTTATTTTAGAAAAATCAAAGAATCCCAATGGATGACTTTAAAGGACAAGTGAGTCTAAGAACCATATAGCACGTCTTGTTATATATATGGACCATAATAATGTACAAGTCACACCCTTACATGAATTGAAAATAAATCGGCAATGGCTTTCATTGTTGACAGCAATTTGCAAGAAACGGACATGGAAATTAAATAGAAAATTAAAGCATGGCAGGAAATTAAAGATGATTCTCAAGTAGACAATAGTGACAAACTTGAAAATAAGGGTATGGAGAGTCACTGTGGAAAGTTCGAAGAAGCCAAATATACACTTACTGGGGTGGTGGGGTCTTAATCATGTCTTTTTGAAAATCTTCTCACTCAAAAATCTACATTTCGTCACTGTACAATCAAGTTTGTACTTAGAGCCAATCAAACAGGTAAAGAAGGGGCTGGGCTAAATTGGAATATCAAAAAAATAGCACGGGTAATTTTGTCCAGATATGGCAGATTATTTCTCTTTCCTCTAACAAAACCCCAATTTCTGTTAATTTCTATTCTTTTTGCTTTCAATTTATTTAAGATAAATGCAGGCTATTACCTGTTTATTGTTAGGACTCCAACATACAGCATATATGCTGCCCTTGTGGCCACCCTTTGCAGACAACTCACCAAGTTTGTCCCCACTCTTCCCATCATATATGATGCCCTTTCTATCAGAACTCTGTGTTATGAATTTGGTTCCATCAAGGGAAAATCTAATACAATTCACAAAATTTGAATGGTCCCTGCAGATCAACAACACCTTCCATTATCAGCGCACGCATTTCTATCAACATGTGTATAGTTTCTAGAGAAACTGAACTAACAGGTTTGAATGATTGGGCCAAGGAAAAAAAAAAACATACTTAGTCATATATGCTAGATCAATTATCATTCATTGACATTCAGGCTTATCAACATAAAGCCGTTTGCTTTACAGTTCAATGATCAATTGAATTTGTAGAACGTTTAGTTTGAATAATGCATTTATATCCACATATAGCTTAGCTTCTGATATATGATCGAAACGTAGCATTCTCAGAGATTCCGACAATGTATTGTGTGATCAAAAGAATAGATGGACAATTAGATGCAAACTCTAGGTTAAAGAACAAGATCATTTGTTCCACGTAGTAAAAAAAAACACCTGTTCTTGAATCATTCCAAGATGAAGGTTACATTATCTCTGTTCCCGACAAAAATGCAACAACAAGAACTGGGGAGAAACAATGAGAAAGAAAGATTTATCAAACCGAAATTCAGGGTCTTATCAATCCTCTCCACTTACTTCAACTAAAAACTTCATTGATTGTCAGTTCTTTCAGAACTATTTTCATTTAAAAGATTAAACTGTTACATGAAGGTTTCATTACCTATAATGTAATATCTAACACCTATTGGATATGGAAGCGTGCTTCCAAAAAAAAAAAAAAAGCTTAATCTCACATTGCATCTGGCAGTCTGTTAGTGGTTTGATGACTATATTTTAATTAAATCAAAATTTTCACATGTAGCCCCCAATTATTCATTATTAGACATAAATCCAATCATATATAACAATAATAATTACCTGACGGACTTGTTGAACTTGAATGGAGGACCATCATAAAAATTTACCAAAATGTCTTCTCCACAGCATTAGTTGTTGCACTTCCCTTGACTTTTATATTCTATATTGATATTGACTTGGATTGCTCTTACAAATTTTGTACGAAGAATGCATAAGGGGAAAAAAAGGAAATTTGAGTATTTAACTCATAGTAACCATTTATGAACAGATTTACTGTATGATTAGATACATACGCAAGTATCTTGATCATATTGTTACGGACCTGGAAAAGGCTCATATTCAATATATGGCCCAGCAAGAAGTATATTGCATATCAGGATCTACCTATAATAAAGGAGGATCCAATCTTATCTACGATTCAGGTATATCTAAATCTATATCTAAATAACTATCTAACAGTTAGAATATCAGGGCCTCAGATCACAGGCCCAAGTGACTCAACCTAAGATACACTCTATAAATACAAAGGTCAAGCCTTAAAGTACACAAATTACAAGTTCTACGCTCTAACCCTAGACTATTTACATACAGTCACACAGAGCATACACCCCACCCCTTTGGCTAAACGCATGTGTGTGTCTCGAACTACGTGGACTTTGATCCCTCTACAGGGTACGTAGGCCCTAGGCTTGGCTCCTAATCAAGTCCAATTAGTCATGTTCCCAGAACAGAACATTGGTGCCGTCTATGGGGAAACGGTAAATTTTTATTTGATTCCCGCGACTTAGGATAGTCGCAACAAAGAAGTCGAAGGAATTTCCTGCTTAATCAACCAGCAATAGAAAGCATTGTTTCACCAAAAGATAGTGGGAAGGATCGTCATCCCCTCTCCCCAGGATCCTCAGGATCATCCTCCTCTCTCCTTAGGAACCCAGGCCTCTTTCCTCCTCCACTCTCTTTGGGAACCCAGGCCTCTTTCCTTGGGAACCCGGATTTGAGCAACGGCTTTGGTTTTAAGCTGCTTCACATGAGTTTTCTTTTAACTCTGTGTGTCTCCACATGATGAGAAGAGAGTTAGAAGGATCACCTGGAAGAACTCAGAGAAGTCTTTGATGGCCTTAATAAAAAAACTAGCAGACTTAGAGGATCTTATTCAACAACATCAAATCCTCCTATCGTCGTGCCAACAGCCGTCGGCACAACAGCCTCCGGGCCCACCACATAAGAACAGCCACTAGACAAAGGATGAGATCTAGGAATTGATACAGCTGCGAGTTCAATACCCATTTGAGAATCCCAGAAGAGCAAATTGAGATAGCCGAGGTTGTTGGTAAGCCAAGGCTAATTCAATTCCAAAGGAGTTATTTTTACGACTCGGTGATGCAGGGAAGCCAATAATAGGATCACACTACTTTATGTTTGCCTTTGCTATTGTTCTGTCCTAAGAACACAGAAAGATTGGACTTGACTAGGTTGTCAAGCCTAGAGCCTACGTACCCTTTGAAGGGATCAAAGTCCACGTAGTTCGTAGTATATGTAAAGGCGTGAAGCCAGGGGGTAGTGTCTGTGCTCTGTGTGACAGGAAGTAAAGAGAGCATAGATTAGAAGGTGTGCACCTATTTAGGGTTTTCCTGTATTTATAGAGGAGTCTGATACGAGTATCTTCGTATTAATGAGCGATATCCGGGATTGAGAGATCAGGGGTTGATTTGTTGGGATCATGATTGGAGGAGATCCTTGGTTAATGAGATCCTCAATTAGTGGGATCTCATATCCTTGCCCATTATAGCGCCGATTGGACTTTAGGCATGGTTGGGCTGAGGTCCGGGTATGGGCCTTTTGGGTCGGTCCGTAACAGTTGCCCCCCAGCTCGGTTGTTCAGGCTTCTAGACGTCCGAGGTGCATATTGCCCCCGGTCCTTGGTCCGGCCGAGGCCTTCTTACCTGGCCGGGCCGGCTCTCTATTGCCGCGACCATCAGTCCGGTCCGGATCAGTGGTCGGCTTATTATGCCGTCATCCTGCCTAGAATGCGGGGTTCGTATTGTCCGGACGGTTATTCGTCCCACCGGGGTCCCAAACCTTTTGCCTTTTGGAATTCTCCGGACGCTTTGGGATTTGCTCCTCGCGTGCTATCATTGCGGGCTTACAACTGTCAGGCCTCTAGTGGGTGCGTTCTGTAACCGCCGCGTCTTTCCGCTTTTCGAGGCCTGTGTGCATTTATTGTGCTGGCGTCACGCTGTACCAATCCCGTCACGTTGGTACAGGAATAGACCATTGTGTCCCTGCCTTTCCGTGATATGTTTTAAATAGCCCTCTTCCCTTTCTTTTTCACTTTTCCCGCTACTCCTCTTCTTCTCAGACATTTTTGGTTCTTCTTCTAAGGTTCCAGAGAGGATTCTTCCTGTTCGAAACTTTTGCTGTTCTCCAGCATCCAAGTTTCTTCCACTTTCCAAGTGCAGGTATTCCGTCTTCTTTCTGCCATTTTTGTTCGGTATTTCCTTCCATTTTACCGTTTATTTTCTGAAATTGTCGCCTGTGTTATCGTCCTTCTATATCTTTGGGTTTTTCTGGGTTTCTCTAGCGTCAATATACCCAAAATTCGTCCCAATACTCCCTTAGACACTAGCCCTTAGTACCTTAGGCTTCTGATTATGGTGAGAGACGAAAATGTTCCTAGACCAAGGGCGTCGTTAACGCCGGAGGAGGAAATGGTCCTCCGTGCGCGTCTCCCACGGGCCACTTACTGGGTTCTTGGGGGTGAGCCACCCGCTTCGGGGCTTTTGGCTCCTCTGTGTCGACGTGGCGTCGCTCGTCCGGGGTGGGCCAGGGCTCGCCCGGCTTCGGCTAGGGTTTCGATGTCACTTCCTCGCCGTCCTTTCCACCCACTAGCTCGCGCCCTTCCTCTCGAGTCGTCCGGTGGGGCTGGGGTCGGCTCCTCATCCCGTTCCGGACCTTCGGTGCTGATGGCTCAACCCCTCAACTTCTATGAGGGCCCTTTTGATATTCGTGGAGATTTTCTTCCGGAAGGGTACCGGGGCCCTTGCTGGGACTGTCTCGCGGAGGCTTCTGCTTTGATGGCTCACGTTGGAGATGCCGAGGCTTCTACCGTACTTGGTTCTTGTCGGCATTGGTCCGCCCCGGCTGTTCCTCCTAGCGCCTCTGTTCGTCCGAGTTTGCGTTTTGCTTCGCCTGTGACTGTAATTGTGCCAGGTATTTCCGCTTTCCACTAATACCAGCTTTGTTTATTTTGGTATAGGTTTATTAATGGCTCCCAAACCTCGTCCTTCCAAGTCGCGCTCTGAGCCGGGAGGTTCGGACTCTTCTAGTCCGCCAGAGGCCTTGCGTCGGAAATTCGACTGGGTCTCGCTTGAGATGTTGACGATCCTGTCTCTCATGTCTGAGGCCGATGTTGCCCGGCTACAGATGCCTGAGTTGGAGGGTTGTGTGTATGCGCCTGCGGGGGCGGAAGAGCCAGTCTGCTCTGGCCGCGAAGAGGGGGCGTCCTCCTTCTTTTATTTCTATCGGGACGTGTACACCCGGATTTAATTCCGTTTTCCATTTACGGACTTCCAGATGTCGGCCCTGTCCTATCTCAGCCTCGCGCCATCACAACTTCATCCGAACGGATGGGCCTACCTAGTGGCCTTCGAGAAGCTGTGCGACTCATTCCCGATTCCCATCCCTTGCACCGCCAACCTCTTCTTTTACTACTTCAGCCCTTTCACCCCTGGTCTGCCCCGGGAAGGCGATAAGCTCAAGGGGCTGGTTTCGCTTAGAAATGGATCAGATAGGAAGCTGATGGGGGCCTTCTCGGACTCCTTCAAACGCTTCAAGAACGCCTTCTTTAAGGTGGCGGCCAAGCCCGGCCAACAGCCCTGGTTTTTAAATGGAGCTGAGGGTACGGGTGTAGGGGGAGGTTCCCCCTTCACTGGGACAAGAGGCATTATGGCAAGTCTCCGACGTCTTACTTGGTGGACGACGACGACCTCCTGCCTAAGATCGTCCCTTCTATTCCAAGGCTTGCCGCCTTTGTGAAGGAGTACGGGGTCCAGTCCACGGCCTTCTTTATCTCGGGGCCGGGTTCAGAGTTGTTGCCCCCTACTTGTAGGTCTTTGTGTTTTGTGCGTCTTGCTTTGGATTTCTGTTCCTTTCTTGCTAATTTGTTTCTTCTTTCTTTGCTTTCAGCTAGGACCATGGATACCCTGCCGATGTACGTTCGGCTGGCGAAAGCTGCCGATGCGTCGCCGACTCGGCCGACTCGGCCGAAGAAGTGGGGTGCCTCTGCTGACGCCTGTAACATCCCAATTTTCTAAAACGTTTTCGAACTATTTAAACCAGAGTAGAAGCGTTTTTGAAATAATTGATCAGAGTAGAGCATCGGAATAATTTCAAAATTTTGAGTATCTGATAAACATTTACTGATGTAGCATCTGGCTGCTTACACAGCGGTACAGTAGTCTGAAAATGGATCAACAAAATAACGTTGAAATAAAAATTTCTCTGTCTTCGTCCTTGCGCTGGCTCCTTATCCTTGTCCTTGGTCCTGGTTCCTCCCGTCCCTGACGCTATGTTAAGAGCTGAGGTTCAATTACCATTGAACCTCAGGTAACGGTTAACCTCATGCTTATGTATCAAATATGTATGACAGATATCCATGGCAAAACAGCATTTAATCACATACAATATTCATATATTCACATAATAACATTACACGGCCACTGCAACATGTATGTTATTACAGTCTGCACTATCTCCAGTGCCACGGTGTACATCCGTGTCCTCAGCGCTAGGAAAACATAACGGCATTATCACGACTATAACCCGTATCAAGATGTATGTGTATGATCAATTTTTCAAAACAGGGTTTCAGACTATCTATCACATATAAGCATACAATAAGCATCAGAGTTAGTGTTACAGTACGCGTCCGTACCTGAGTCGATAGTCTCGGTACGTAATTGATCGGTCTGCGTTCTTTCGGACAGTCTATCAGAGCAATATCGTCCTATTAATTTAAAGATAATATTCTAAAAGATATTTTGGCCACTATTGACTAATCTACCCTTGGTATATTAAACCATTATTTTATTTTCTCATAATTTATTGAAAAACCGCTGGAATTATTGGGCAGAAATTCTCCTATCTTTGGAAATTCATAACTTATTCTAGAAAAATTGAAACGAAGATCCGTAAAATGTTCCGGACTCCTCAGGATGTCTATTTTCCATTAAAAATACCAGAATTTTCCCAGAATTTAAAAATCATCCCCAGATTTCACGCATTCATCCACTGCCCAGAATTTCCAGCATTTTCGCAGCCTAAACTTTGTGAATTTCTTTCTCACTGTACAGAGCTCTTTTCAACATGTTATTTACAGATTTGGAAAGCTCTATATGCCTACTTTCATCATGAATTTTCTCAGAATTTTTCAATAACATTTTCAACATGAAATATGCGTTTTTCTGTGACCCGTTCAGAAATCGCCTAACCGACGAATTTTCGCCAGAACTTCGTTACTACAGTGTTCTTAACCTGGAAATTTTGCAGAACTACTTCCTTCACTAAATTTTCGAAATGAAGCTATTTTTAACTATAAAAACATGAAACTAAAATTATTCTAGGATTTTAAAGATTAAAACTACTTCTACCTATGAATTTAAAACTCAAAACTAAAGAACTTTGCTTACCTAAAGCTTGGACTCCTTCAAGCTCTTCCTCCAACTCTCTCTCAAATAAGCAAGTGTTGCTTTGCTTGGTGTGAGGAAAATGAGTGAACTTGGCCCTCTATTTATAGTGAAAAGGTTGGGCAATCTTGTAAATAAATGCAACTTTACTCTTGGCTAATTCTCACCATTGGATCTAGGTTTTAATTGAATTATTCCATCCTCACCACACACACACTCATCTGCCCTCTCTCTCTCTCTCTCCCTTCTTCTCTTTCTTCTTCCTTCTCCTAGAAGCCAAAAACAACTTGAGGTGCAAGTATGCAATAGTGGTTTGTATCCAAGAAGCTACCATTTGGCACATGTGATGAAAAATCAACTCTTCCCCTTGAAGCTTCACCCAAAACCGTGCCCTATCTGTTTTTCCCCTTTTTGAATTGTTTTTGGGTTGGTTTGGGCTTTATTGGTGGTTTGGGCAAAGGTTTGGGTTGCCAAAAATGGTCCAATGAGTTTTTGTTGTGCCAAAAAGCCCTAAATTAATTTCTTCTTGCTTATTATTAGATTAAGCTTAATTAGGTTTAGTTTGAAATGATTTTATTGATTACCAATTCCATCATGATCCTACTAAGTCCAATTGTTACAATTATGAATCCCTTGTTAGGCTTTATTGTTGAATTTAGCCAAAATAATTTGAATTGTTTGTTAATATTTGCCATTAGGTTAGTTATGAATGTCAATTCAATTAAGATGTATTTTTGATACCCAATGATTAATTTTTAGTGTTCTCTAATTGTTTTAAATCCCTTGCTACTCCTTTACGGCTTAATTTCGTCAATATGTGAATTATATGACAATATACCCCTAAGTGTGAATTTAATCGTTCTTGAATTGTTGGAAATTTCATTTAATTGGTTTAGGGGTTTCTAGGACATTTTACAATATTTTATGACCCCTAATAAAATTTAGGGAGTTGAATTTTGCCCTATTAAATCCTACCGACAACTTAAGAAGAAGAATAAATACACTACTATTTTGGAGACAACATACTTTAATTAATGTACAATTATTTGTCCAATCAATTATTGACACTTTCCTCTAATTTGTTTGATATTTCAATAACATTTCATGCCCCTTTAAAATTTAAATATAAACTATGCTTCAATATGAAAATTATAGGGTATTTTATGATCCCTAAATGAACTTAGAGTATTTGAGTTGTTTGGGTTTATTTAACTCTAGGAGAAAATTCTATAATTTTAAACTAGATGAACTATAATATCTTTGAGACCACATATTCACCTACTTTAATAGATATCATTTAGTGGTTATGCTAAATAGGATTTTTAGGGTATTACATTTCTCCCCCCGTTAAATAAAATTTCGTCCTCGAAATTTGCTCTATACTATGTTCTAGACTTTGAATCACAACTTCTGGAAACTTACACTACACTAATTAGACTTCAGACCATACACTCTGGATATTCACTCAGTTGGATCACCTTTATGTTTAAGCCGTTTCTCTTGGTGACCGAAAATTTGCTCCGGTTTAATTACAAAGGTATTGTCAGGTCGTACCTTGACATCCTTTTATGAAATGTTTCTGTTGTGCCTATGGTATCTCGTATTCTAGGATAAGGTCGAGGTATAATTGAGAAAACATAGAAAATGTTATCAAGATCATTCAGGTTCGAGAGTGTGTCTATTTGGTAAAAGACTGGTTCATGTTTAACAAGGATTTCGAATGGTCTTTAATAGCGCGGACTAAATCTTTGCCCCTGTAGCGTTCGACTGACACTGGTTACTGGGAATAGCTTTAAAAACATATGATCGTCGATTTCGAACTCTAAGAGGTCTTCTTCTTTCGTCAACGTAGCTCTTCTGTCTGCTTTGTGTTGCTTAGGAGTTGTCTTTTGATCACAGTGGAGGTCTGATCAATCAGATCCGGTTCAGGTAACTTTTGCCTAGATAAGGGTGACTGATACGTTCACCCTTGACATTTGATCGTATAAATTCAGAAAACTCTAGACATCTGGTCTATTCCTTTACTATGCATGCTTGCTTAGCACGCACTCTAATATTCAAATAATAATTTTATTTTTGTACCCAGGTATAGTATCAAGACACAGGACCTTCTCGTCCATCCCCATCGTACTTGGTTACACAGGCCTTACTGCCTGACCATCTAGCCTCTTGGCTTAATACATATTGGCCTTTCGGCTCAATCCATCATCACAACACTAGGGATTTTAGCCTTAATACCTAGGAGATTATCCCTAGGCTTAAGGTATTTCAACTACTACCTGGTACAATAAATGTTTTGCCGAATGCAAAACATACTGTAGACATACAAGTCTAAAAGTCACGATATCAATTCACATTTTACACAGTACTAAGTAACACTGTCTTAAGGCCTAGGGACACCGCCCTATGCATATTCATACACCTAGATCTTTGAGCAATTGCTCGACAATTTTATCTGAACCTTTTTCCCAGTCAAGTTCTCAGGCTATATTAGGAACTCAATAATTCCTTAGGTATCTAGGGTTTTACTAGTTTCTATACAAAAATAAGTATTCTTGATTGCAATGGTAAATCTTTTTTTCGCTAAGGCAGACACTATGCCAATTTCTTGACATGCAATGAGAATTTTATATTCTCAATATTTCTATCAGATGTGAGGAGAAATCAACGTACAGATCAACCGAGAAATAGTTTCAACAAAATCCTAACAGCTTGTAAGTACTACTTAGTTTCTATGAAATTCACATGCTATCACAAATTTCATGTTTATTATCTATCATAAGAGCACAACAGATGTAGATGATATGGGAAGACAAAATTCGTCTTCAATTACTACTATAACTAACACATTCCAATTTATGTTTTATATGTCTAGAATCTATTAGTTTGGCCAAAAATTTAGCTCAACAGTATTTGTATAGTGGTGCACTTTATAGTAGGGTTCTAAGAGTATCAATAATAACATGCTAATTCTCAATTTAGATAGATGCTCAAAATTCACTAAAGTGTATACTCAAAAGTTCATGTTTAAAACTTCATTTCTTTGGCTTAAAATCCAGGAAGCTAATCCTTATGGTTTCTGTTTCTATAAGTGCAACAGATCAATGCAAAATTGCCAAGTCAAATAGTTTATGTCAACTTGAAGGCGTTCATCATAAGTTCAATATGGAACAAGGATACATATAATTCATGGTTATCTTATAAAGTGATAAGAAATCTTTATTTCAATACAACATATTTCAAGACAAGGTTCCTATGCATTGCATGCCACAAAATTTCACCAAGTGTCCTTTTTATTTGCCAAAACCAGTTTATTCATCAGATTTCATCTAATTCTAGCATACACCATTTGAAGCTAATTTTGTTTAACATATCAATGTCTAACATCAAGTTTACATCAATAGAGATTACCAAACATAGTGGTCAATTTGGTATTTTGAAAAAAAATGATATCAACTACAACTATTTGTCCAAATTTCATAAAGCGTGATATTAGAAATTTAAAGAGTGATGATGCACATACATAATGGAACTTATTATGGCACAAACCAATTTCATGAATGTAATTAGTTAAAGATTTTAAGGTAAATTTCCGAACTCAGATTTCCCAATAAAAATAAATGAGGCACGTAATATTTCGAGGATGTGCAAGTCATAGTATCATTAGACATACAACTCTTTTTAGAATAGGTTAACACAAACATTTAGATTTTCAACTAATTATTTAAGTATTATTTCCAACATACGATTAGTTCCTACCAATACCCTACGCAAGTGTTACCATTTAGAGTTCTTATAGCTAGCTAAAATAATTTTTATGAAGTACGACAACTATGCACATTTCGCAATTTTCAACCTTTTAACATATTCAGAATTATTATTATTATTATTATTTTATTTATTTATTTATTATTGTTATTTATTTTTTAAACATAGTTTCACACTAACTTAGTTTAGAAAATTCAAGGGAAATACTCAGGTTAAATCTGAGCAGGAATTTTCAGAATAAAATAAATGCTCAAAACACACGTATACAAAAATTTAGATAACACTAGCAACAATAATTCGTACAAATTTAAGATTACGACAATAAGCTCAAAACACAAATATCCCATGCAATTTCATAAAACACATTCAGTTACAAGCAATTGATCACTTTATAAATAGATTTTTTTTTTTAAAGCTGGAAAATAAGTAATTCCACTTAATAGGTGGAACAATCTTTTAGAAATATAACTATTCAACAAGATGAATAGCATAAGTTGTATAACATAAACTATAAAAATTTTCTTTCTCCACCATTTAAAACGAACATACAAAGAACATACAATGAAGAGATGATCACAAAAGATTTTTAATATCGATTTAGAGAATATCAGATAAAGATCTAATTACATCTAGATTCTTTTAACCTTTCTCAAATAATGATTGTTTCAGTAAAAGCTACCAACCTAACATGCCATAATCTAGAGCTTTTTCCATGCTTTGAGTACTAATAAAATGCACTTCTTGCAATTATGGACAGTAGATGGTCCCAACAATAGAAGAGAGTTTATAGAAGGCATTACTTATTTAATTACAAATTTCAGCGATACAAACGGTTGTCAAAACAAGGCATATCTTTTGTAACCACATAAAGAAGGAGATTTACTAAGACATATCTAAAACTTTTAGAAACATAATTAATCATATTAGGAAATCCAAAAATCACATTCCACATAAACCTCACTTCCCATCTTATGTATTTTCTAGTTTCTTTATTTAAACATCAGTATGGATTTCGAGGAATTAACTATTTTCTGGACTTGTCTCCTATCATATATTTAGGCATTAGTCTGCTAACACTTTTTCTTCCTTGAGTACATACTCCATAAAGAGTCTTTAGTTAATCCGTCTCTCATCATTAAGATATCTTGTACTATCTATGAAGACAAACTAGCCTAGAGGGGTAGAGCAAGATGGACCACCTATATGGCCCTCAATGATGCCTTGATTATGATTATGCCCGGGTTCATAACGATAATCAAGACCCCAATGAAAACATTGCTCTGGGTACTGAAACTGGTTCTATTTGTGGTTGTTTGTTTCTACCACTGTATCGATTTCTATCTCTACCTTTGGGAAACTCTAGTCCCTTATAAACATCAGAACGAAATAGCAATCAGCACCTATTACATTACTGTAGCTGCTACGTCACATACTTCATAATACTCAACTATGTTCGATTATCAATATTTCCTTAGCTTCCCTTGACTGGTACTAGGTTCATATTTCGTTCTTTAACTACTCGTTATTTAAGACTAGCCTTTGATTCGAGGTAGTACACAGAATCAGGGTTGTGTACAGGTTCATGGTCGTATACTTGCTCAGGATGGTATACGTTCAAGAATTCATGGTCTACTCAGGGATGGGTACGGAAATACGTGTCATGAGTTCCCCTACATGAGTCAAATACTGCATGTACTTATTTTTATTGATCTCGGAGTTTTATCCGGCGTAGCCCAGCTCCACATATAAGCTCTGGGTTAGAATGAAATTAAGGTCTAGTACAAACTGGAGATTATCAGAATTATCAAGATTATCAGAATTATCGGAGTCCAATTTCAATGCAGATACAGGCGATGGATATACCAGCCCTATTTTAGAGTGGTGCACCGACAGAGGGTGGTACACTAGCCTAGGGTTGCCTATCGCTGTTAATTTCTTCTGTACAGCCCTCCGCACCGTATATCTCACTCATTCATTTCCGTTCATCACTTACTGCACCACACCAAGGTTATATCAGTACTCTTTTTCAAAATATGCTCTAAGGCAATGGCCTAGAGCCTAACTTAGTTAGTCAAACCGATTGGCCAGGTAGGCGTCTATCATGGGAGTCTCACCGACTTTACGGCGACTGATTGACTGATCCACATAGACTCGGCCCTACCTTCGGCACCAATGGTTTACTGTAACTGAGTCGGGTTCTTGCCAGAAAAATACTTTTTGAAAAACTCCGAACCTAACTCCGTTACTCAAACAGTCTGGCTAGGCCGGTGTATTTGTGGAAGGCTCGCCGAATTCACGGGGACTAATTGCCAACCACAAAACCCTTTCTAGACACCAAACTGTCTGGTAGTAACTTAGTTAACTTCGGGCCAGAATGTCTGCTCTGATACCAAAATGTAACATCCCAATTTTCTAAAACGTTTTCGAACTATTTAAACCAGAGTAGAAGCGTTTTTGAAATAATTGATCAGAGTAGAGCATCGGAATAATTTCAAAATTTTGAGTATCTGATAAACATTTACTGATGTAGCATCTGGCTGCTTACACAGCGGTACAGTAGTCTGAAAATGGATCAACAAAATAACGTTGAAATAAAAATTTCTCTGTCTTCGTCCTTGCGCTGGCTCCTTATCCTTGTCCTTGGTCCTGGTTCCTCCCGTCCCTGACGCTATGTTAAGAGCTGAGGTTCAATTACCATTGAACCTCAGGTAACGGTTAACCTCATGCTTATGTATCAAATATGTATGACAGATATCCATGGCAAAACAGCATTTAATCACATACAATATTCATATATTCACATAATAACATTACACGGCCACTGCAACATGTATGTTATTACAGTCTGCACTATCTCCAGTGCCACGGTGTACATCCGTGTCCTCAGCGCTAGGAAAACATAACGGCATTATCACGACTATAACCCGTATCAAGATGTATGTGTATGATCAATTTTTCAAAACAGGGTTTCAGACTATCTATCACATATAAGCATACAATAAGCATCAGAGTTAGTGTTACAGTACGCGTCCGTACCTGAGTCGATAGTCTCGGTACGTAATTGATCGGTCTGCGTTCTTTCGGACAGTCTATCAGAGCAATATCGTCCTATTAATTTAAAGATAATATTCTAAAAGATATTTTGGCCACTATTGACTAATCTACCCTTGGTATATTAAACCATTATTTTATTTTCTCATAATTTATTGAAAAACCGCTGGAATTATTGGGCAGAAATTCTCCTATCTTTGGAAATTCATAACTTATTCTAGAAAAATTGAAACGAAGATCCGTAAAATGTTCCGGACTCCTCAGGATGTCTATTTTCCATTAAAAATACCAGAATTTTCCCAGAATTTAAAAATCATCCCCAGATTTCACGCATTCATCCACTGCCCAGAATTTCCAGCATTTTCGCAGCCTAAACTTTGTGAATTTCTTTCTCACTGTACAGAGCTCTTTTCAACATGTTATTTACAGATTTGGAAAGCTCTATATGCCTACTTTCATCATGAATTTTCTCAGAATTTTTCAATAACATTTTCAACATGAAATATGCGTTTTTCTGTGACCCGTTCAGAAATCGCCTAACCGACGAATTTTCGCCAGAACTTCGTTACTACAGTGTTCTTAACCTGGAAATTTTGCAGAACTACTTCCTTCACTAAATTTTCGAAATGAAGCTATTTTTAACTATAAAAACATGAAACTAAAATTATTCTAGGATTTTAAAGATTAAAACTACTTCTACCTATGAATTTAAAACTCAAAACTAAAGAACTTTGCTTACCTAAAGCTTGGACTCCTTCAAGCTCTTCCTCCAACTCTCTCTCAAATAAGCAAGTGTTGCTTTGCTTGGTGTGAGGAAAATGAGTGAACTTGGCCCTCTATTTATAGTGAAAAGGTTGGGCAATCTTGTAAATAAATGCAACTTTACTCTTGGCTAATTCTCACCATTGGATCTAGGTTTTAATTGAATTATTCCATCCTCACCACACACACACTCATCTGCCCTCTCTCTCTCTCTCTCCCTTCTTCTCTTTCTTCTTCCTTCTCCTAGAAGCCAAAAACAACTTGAGGTGCAAGTATGCAATAGTGGTTTGTATCCAAGAAGCTACCATTTGGCACATGTGATGAAAAATCAACTCTTCCCCTTGAAGCTTCACCCAAAACCGTGCCCTATCTGTTTTTCCCCTTTTTGAATTGTTTTTGGGTTGGTTTGGGCTTTATTGGTGGTTTGGGCAAAGGTTTGGGTTGCCAAAAATGGTCCAATGAGTTTTTGTTGTGCCAAAAAGCCCTAAATTAATTTCTTCTTGCTTATTATTAGATTAAGCTTAATTAGGTTTAGTTTGAAATGATTTTATTGATTACCAATTCCATCATGATCCTACTAAGTCCAATTGTTACAATTATGGATCCCTTGTTAGGCTTTATTGTTGAATTTAGCCAAAATAATTTGAATTGTTTGTTAATATTTGCCATTAGGTTAGTTATGAATGTCAATTCAATTAAGATGTATTTTTGATACCCAATGATTAATTTTTAGTGTTCTCTAATTGTTTTAAATCCCTTGCTACTCCTTTACGGCTTAATTTCGTCAATATGTGAATTATATGACAATATACCCCTAAGTGTGAATTTAATCGTTCTTGAATTGTTGGAAATTTCATTTAATTGGTTTAGGGGTTTCTAGGACATTTTACAATATTTTATGACCCCTAATAAAATTTAGGGAGTTGAATTTTGCCCTATTAAATCCTACCGACAACTTAAGAAGAAGAATAAATACACTACTATTTTGGAGACAACATACTTTAATTAATGTACAATTATTTGTCCAATCAATTATTGACACTTTCCTCTAATTTGTTTGATATTTCAATAACATTTCATGCCCCTTTAAAATTTAAATATAAACTATGCTTCAATATGAAAATTATAGGGTATTTTATGATCCCTAAATGAACTTAGAGTATTTGAGTTGTTTGGGTTTATTTAACTCTAGGAGAAAATTCTATAATTTTAAACTAGATGAACTATAATATCTTTGAGACCACATATTCACCTACTTTAATAGATATCATTTAGTGGTTATGCTAAATAGGATTTTTAGGGTATTACAACGCCGGTGCTTCTGCTGCCGCGGCTCCGAGGAAGTCAAAGGGCTCCGTCGGCCAGGGTCCTTCTTCTGCCCCGGTCTCCAAATCTGCCCCAGCGGTGGAAACGCCGGCTCTGGAGAGTCGGGAGGCTGTTGCTGCCGCCGAGCCTTCACCGACTGTAGAGTCTCAGGCTCCTGAGGGGGGCGAAGTCATCGCTGTGTCACCGGCTTCCAAGGGGAAGGAAGTCGTTATCTCAGATGATGATGTTGAGGCCGCGATTTCTCCTGCTGGCTCGCCTTTGATTCCGTCCTCTCCAGTGCGACTTCCCCCTCCTCCACCTCCACTGACGAGTCCCTCTTCGGTCTTCCCCCGCAGCTTCTTGTGGGAGAAGGGGGTGGCTCCTGAGGTTGACGTTGCATTTCTCCCACCCCGGCATTTTATGAAGGGCAGCCGGCCTTTGTCCCCCCGGCCTTGGACCAACTGCATCTGGCCCAGAGGGAACTGTGCCGGTCGGTGGGGTATCTTCAGGCCCTGGTCCTGGTGCGGGATCATTATGCCATGGCCGAGGCCGAGTGCCTCAGGCTGAGGAAGGTGGAGGCTGAGCTGAAGCCTAAAGCCGCGTTTGCTGAGCAGATAGGGAAGGAGCTGGCCGAAGCTAAGGCGAGGGCCAGGTCCTCTGAGGAGGAGCTCGTCTCAGCTTGGGCGGAGCGGGACGAGGCCAGAGCCAAGCTAGATGCGGCCAGGACAGAGCGGGACCTTGCTAAGGCCGCAGCGGTGAAGGCTGATGGGGAGGCCCAGCTTGCTCGGGAGTAGGCTGAGAAGGCAGCTGAGGAGTGTGGTCGGGCTCAACGGGGGATGTCGGAGAGCCTGGCTGCGGCTAAGGTTCTTCAGCAGCAGCGGGCGACTCTTGCTACCGACAAGGAGGCGCTTGAGAAAGCCCTTGCTGAGGAGAAGGCGGCTCGTCAGGAGGTTTCTGATGCCCTACTGCATACTACCGAAGAGTGCTTTAGACAGGCTCTGGCCCAGGTTTGGTACTTCAACCCCGGCGTGGAGCTAAACGTCGACGGGTACGACTACCGCTCCTTTGTTCAGGATGGGAAGCTGATCCCATACAAGTCGCCTGCCCCCGAGGATGCTGCTGATGCCGAGGCTGAGAGCCCCGAGGCCGAGGATCGCGAGGTCGACCCCTCCAGCTAGCCTTAGCTTTCTGGGGCGTTGGTGCCCTTGTAATTTGTTAGAACAAGTTTGGGCTTTGCGCCACTTTGTGTAAAGTTTTGCTGAGTAATGAATGACTTTTTTATCACCCTTTTACTACAATTCTAAGCTCGGTTAGATACCTTAGGCAATGAATGGTTTAATTCCTGCTGTCATCCTTTTGCCTCAGTTTGGGTGCGCGTCGACTGCATGGGTGCAAGCCGTTTAGATGCTCTAGACAATGGATGACTTACAACTCTATCATCCTTTTGCCTATGCTTAAGTTTTGGTCGACTGTATGTGTACAAGCCGTTGGTACTCTACCACACTTAGTGTGTGGGAGGTTGGGGCAGAGTTGTCTTGTTTCAACCTCGTCAGGTATATCTAACCTCACTGCCTCGGCCCGACTTTTTGATAATCGGACTTCGACTTTCACTTAGTCGGATTAAATTTTACCGGCGTAAGGGCTAGACTGTCACATGTCACACCAAGGCTTCGTTTGCCTTGGGTCGGACATTTTGACCTAATCAGGGTCGGCATGGTAATCTGTTGACTTAGCCGGGCGAGCGTTGACGCGTCAATTTCACGAAGGGCCACGTATGGCGCCTTTGCCGAGCTCTAACCAATGCCTGTCGGAGTACAACGGCCGGTTTTCATACATCTAGATGTTTTTAGTTTTTTCTGCCGAGTACACGACCTCAGGGCCTTTTGCAGGTGTTGGGCTTAAGGGCCTCGGCTTTCAGCTTTTTGGCCGGGCTTCTTTGCCTCGGCCTTCATTATTTTGACCAGGCATCGATGCCTCGGCTTCATGCTTAAGCGTATATTTGTGCACATTCGTGAATTTCCTCAATGGGATCCTTTATTGATAAGAAATAGCCCTAAGGGGCTTTACAAAGCAACAAAATTAGAAATAACATAACTTGAACTTGAATTAATGAAAGAAACAAAGCGAAAACAAACAAACAGTGCTGAAGTGGGATCTAGCTGTAGTAGATTTTCAGCTTGTCAGCGTTCCATGTCCTTTTGATCAGCTTCCGTGCCAAGGTTTCGAGGATGTATGCCCCTCCGTCGAGCTTTTCTTTAATCCGGTAGGGGCCTTCCCAGTTTGCCGCCAGCTTCCCGTCCTTGGCATTCTTGTTACCTATGTCGGCCCATCGGAGTACCAGGTTCCCTCGGTTAAATGACTGGGGTCTTACCTTTCTGTTGTACTTAGCCGCGAGTAACTGCTTGGCGGCTAATTTGCGGCAGTGCACCATGACTCAGATTTTGTCTATGAGGTCCAAATCGGTCTTCAAGGTGTCGTCATTCGACTCCTGCCCTTCTTGTCTGGCTCTGACCTTTCTCCAGGATGGCTGTCCGATTTCAACCGGGATCATTGCCTCGCATCCATAGGTTAGCCTGTAGGAGGTTTCCTGGGTCGAAAACTGTACGCATCCATAGGTCAGCCTGTAGGAGGTTTCTTGGGTCGAAGACTGTACGCTTGTCCGGTATCCCCAAAGAACGCTGTGGAGCTGCTCGGTCCAGTTGGTGTCGGCTTGCAACATCCGCCTCTTGAGTCCGTCCAGGACGACTTTGTTGGCGGCTTCGGCCTGGCCATTCGACTGCGGGTGTTCTACGGACGAGAAGTGCTGCTTGATGTCTAGGTTGGACATTAGCGCTTGGAATCGATGATCCGTGAACTGGGTGCCATTGTCCGTGACGACCTCGGCTGGTATCCCGAAGTGGGAGACGATGTTATGCCGGAAAAACTTTATCACTCTAGCCGAGGTTATTGTGGCAAGTGGCTCTGCTTCGATCCACTTGGTGAAGTAGTCTACTGCGACTATGAGCCATCTGCATTGCCCCTGCATCGGTCGGAATGGTCCGAGGATGTCCATGCCCCATTTGTAAAAGGGCCAGGGGGCTAGCATCCCTTTCAACTCTGAGGGCGACGGCCATATGATCCTAGCGTGTTTCTGGCAACTGTCGCACGTCTTGGCTTTTTCCGTGGCGTCGTGCTTCATAGTGGGCCAATAATAGCCGGCGCGCAGTGCCTTTCTGGCGAGGGCCTTGCCCCCCATGTGGTGGCCGTTACTTCCTTCGTGTAGCTCGGCCAGCACATACTTTGCCTATGATTCGCCGAGACATCGCATCATCGGGCAGTGGAGTCCTTTTCTGTATAGTTGATCATCAACCATCGCATAGAGAGCGGCCTCTCTGATCAGCTTCTTGGCCTCGGTGGAGTCGGTAGGGACAATTCCCCTTTCGAGGTAGTCTTCTATCGACTTCCTCCAGTCAGTCCCGGCCGAGATGGCCATGATACAGCTCAGTTCGGTGAGGTTCTGCTGGATGACCGTCCTGTGATTGTCCGGCCCGTTGGTGCTTGCCAGCTTTGAGAGTATGTCGGCTCGGGCACTTTCCTCTCTTGGGATATGGGAGACAATCACCTCTTCGAACTCGGCCATCAGCTCTTTGGCACGGTTTAGGTACTTAGCCATAAGAGGGCCTTTTGTCTGATAGCTGCCGTCAATCTGCGCGGCGACTAATTGCGAGTCGGTTAAGAGCTTTACTCGGTGTGCGCCGTTCTCGTTTGCTTGGAGCAGTCCAGCCAGAAGAACCTCGTACTCGGCTTGGTTGTTGGAGGTCAGGAACTTCAGTTGGAGAGAGTGTTCCGTAGCGACCCCTTGTGGACTCTCCACGATAACTCCTGCGCCGCTGCCTTTAGCGTTGGAGGATCCGTCCACATAAACTTTCCAGGTCCTGTCAGTCATTACTGCCGGAACTCCGAAGGCACATTTGGCCGAGTTCAACCTGATTCGATGTCTTCTTAGTTTCTCAAACGTCTATTCTAGGTCCCGGATGTGGTCTTCTGGAAGCTTCAACTTGATGATCATGTCGTCTATGTAGACTTCTATGTTGCGCCCGATCTGATCTTCGAAAACTCGGTTCATCATCCTCTAGTAGGTGGCCCCGGCATTCTTCAGTCCGAACGGCATGACGTTGTAGCAGTAGTTCGCCTTGTCCATCATGAAGGCGGTCTTCTCCTGGTCATCCGGATGCATTGCAATCTGATTGTATCCGGAGTAGGCGTCCATAAAGGAGAGGAGCTGGTACCCGGCCGAGTTATCCACAAGCTTATCAATATTGGGCATAGGGTAGGAGTCCTTTGGGCACGCCTTATTGAGGTTGGTGTAGTCGACGCATACTCTCCATTTGCTGCTGGGTTTGAGGACCATGACTACATTGAAGAGCCAGGTGGTGTACTGCACCTCTCGAATGAAGCCGGCCTCTAGGAGCTCTTCGATGTGGCTAGCGAGGGCTTCCTGTCTGTTGTCTGCGATGTTCCTCTTCTTCTGTGCCACTGGTCTTGACCCCGGCCATATGTCCAGGCGAAGACATCTTGGTTCTGTCTGAGGAAATGGATCACTTGTGTCTTCAGGTCATCCCTCATGTCTCGGCCGATTTTGGCGGTCTTGGACGGGTCCGCTCCCAGCGGTATTTCTTCCAGCTCTCCTTCCGGCTCGAGCCTCGGGTTCTCCTTCACACGGAGGTCGAGCTCCACCATGTTGACCGGATGCCGTGGGCGCTCGTTGGTGTCGGCTTCGACTACTTGCTCGTCGGATCCGAGCCGAGGTGGAGATGAAGGTCCTCCTTCCTCAACCCGGAGAGCTTCGAAGTAGCATTGCCTTGACTCTTTTTGGTCTCCGGATACCACAACTATCTGGTTTTTATCATTAACCATCTTCAGTTTTTGGTGCTTAGTAGACACCAATATGTCCCAGTTGTGGATTGTGGGTCGGCCTAGGATAATGTTGTACGGAGACCAGAAATCGGCGACAATGAACCTCACTCGTTCGGACTTGAAAGCTTCCTTGGTCTCGAGGGTCAGCCTGAGGTCGATGTAACCTTTCGGGAAGGAATGCTCGCCGTTGAAACCAATCAGGGTGGTCTTGTACGGCTTGAGATCCTCTTTGTTGAGGTGCATCCTTTTGTAGGCTTCCCAACTTATGATGTCGGCCGAACTCCCTGCATCCACGAAAATCCTCTTGACCCGGCAGTTTACCAAGGTTCTGGTGATTACCAGGCCATCCAGATGGCCGGGTATGACGTCTTTCAGCTCTTCGTTGGTGAAGGTAAGGGTCGGAGGCCTCGGCTTCTTGGGGTCATCCTTGAACTTGGGGAGGTCTCGGACGGTCAGTACCTCACGGAGGTATTTCTTCCGTCGGCTGATGGTGTCTCCCCCTCCCCCAAATCCTCCACTGACGACGTTGCACTGGAACTCCACGTCAGGGAATTCGTCGTCCGAGGCCGTCTTCTGCTTCTTCCCCGGCTTTCGGGCCTCCTTAGGCGGACTTCTGGTGCGGCCGTGGTCGTTGCGCTTGCCATTCGTCCTTCCCTAGGTCTTGATGACATACTGACGTAGCTTTCCTTCTCTCACGAACTTTTCGATTGCATCGCGGAGGTCGTAGCATTCATCAATGATATGGCCGTGGCAGTCATGGAATGTGCAGAACTTGGAACGATCAGTATTGGATCGGCCTCTGATCGGCCTCGGCTTGTCGACCCGTCTCATTTCGGCCTGGGCTACCTCTTTCCACACCTGTGACCGAGAGACATTCAAGGGGGTGTAGTTATCATATCTGGCCTTCTGGTCGGCTCGGTCCGGATTGACACGGCTCTCATGGTTACGCCTTTTCGGTTCGGTCTTCAGCCTCCTCGGTCGGTCCTCTTCACCGGGCGAAGCGTTTCTTGTTCGTTCGGGTTCATCAGCGTTGGCTGCCTCCATCTGCTCCACTTTCAGGTACTTCTTCGCCTGGGTGTAGAACTCGGTTAAGGTGTACACCAGGTTCTTGCATAGGTTCCGGGCTAGTCGTGATGACGGATCTAGCCCATTGACGAGACAGTGGACGTGAACCTCCTCGGGTAGCGACCAAACCTGCATCGCCACGTCCCGGAAACGATCCAGGTACTTCTGCAGCGCCTCGCCTTTTTTCTGTCTCACTTTACTCAATGTGAACTCGGTCTTCGGCTGCTTTTTGCTGGTGGCGAAATGTAACTCGAACTTGCACCCGAGGTCTTCGAAACTCTGGATGGAGTTGTCCGGGAGCGAGCTCAGCCATCTATGCGCCGGCCCGGTCAGGGTGGCCACGAAGAGACGCTGAATAACTGGGCCCCTAATTGTTCGGACCCACATGAGCTTCTCAAACACATCAAGGTGGTTGCGTGGGTCTTGGGTTCCGTCATACTTTGGAAGGTCAGCCAGGTCGAAATGCTTCGGGTAACGGGCCGTCGCCGCCTCCCTTGAGAACGGGGATTTTCCGGAGTCCGATAGATACGTCACTCGATATTCCCGAGGAGACCCGTGGCGAGGTGATCTACGAGTCCGAGGAGTTTGGTCCTCCACGCGGTGCTCCTCTCGGTCTCGGCCCTCTCTAGCAGCCCGATCAGTGCGGTTATGACCGTCACCGTGGTTTCCGGCATTCACTGGGGACTGTGGTCGGCCTCGCTCCATGCTCGCCCTGCGCTCCGGTTCGCCGTTGCCGCGGCGCGTGCTTCTCGGCTCTGGGTTGCTCGAGGAACTGCTGTCGTCCATAGGGGTCCTCCTTCCTCTCCGATGATTTCTCCTGCGGTTTCCTTGCCGGCGATCGTGTTCTAGTGCGTCTTGTATCATTCAGCCAAAGGCTTCAAAATCATCCTGTCTCTGTAGGTCGTCTCGTTTCTCCTTGTTTTCCAGCCTCTGGAGGAATGACTCCTGCGTCCTTCGAAGGATGTGGACGTTGGCTTCGACTGCTTGGACGTCTCTCGCTGGGGGTTCTGTGAGCGCTTCTTGCAGTGGCTGCACTTCTGCGGAAGGGGAGGTTGCCGTGTCAGTGACATGCCTTTCTAGGGTGTTTTCTCGTCGCGTTTGCTCTGGGGGCTGATCTGGTGGAGGCCGGCTTGGCTGGGGGTCTCCGCCCACCGGCGGGGGATTTCTGCTGTGGCTTCTGGTGTTTGCCATCAGTGGTCACGGGGATTGAAGTTTATGGGTCCCCACGGTCGGCGCCAATGTTCTGTCCTAAGAACACAGAAAGATTGGACTTGACTAGGTTGTCAAGCCTAGAGCCTACATACCCTTTGAAGGGATCAAAGTCCACGTAGTTCGTAGTATACATAAAGGCGTGAAGCCAGGGGGTGGTGTGTGTGCTCTGTGTGACAGGAAGTAAAGAGAGCATAGATTAGAACGTGAGCACCTGTTTAGGGTTTTCCTGTATTTATAGAGGAGTCTGGTACGAGTATCTTCGTATTAATGAGCGATATCCGAGATTGAGAGATCAAGGGCTGATTTGTTGGGATCATGATTGGAGGAGATCCTTGGTTAATGAGATCCTCAATTAGTGGGATCTCATATCCTTGCCCATTATAGCGCCGATTGGACTTTAGGCATGGTTGGGCTGAGGTCCGGGTATGGGTCTTTTGGGTCGGTCCGTAACAGCTATATCTGCTTTGTATTTGTCTTTTCTATATTATTCACATGAGAAAGAGTTAGCGAATCACTAAAACCCTCCAAACATATGGCAATAGCGTTTGATCTTGTTGAACTATTATTTGGTCTATGAGAATTGTTTTGAGGTAGGGCAAACAAACAAATCGAGATAGTCGAGGTTGTTGTTAAGCCGAGGCTGATTCAACGCGTCTCGACTCCATCGTGATAGTCGAAGTTAATGATACGCCGAGATGAGGTGGTGTCGAGACTCCGAGGTACGTCTGGTCACCTTACTCATGGACCATCATTTTATCTCCCTGAGGCTGATATCAACCATTAGTCCCACTAGCTTCGACAATTCTGCATAACTATATCAATTTTTCCTCATCAACATTATCCACCAACCGTTTCCCATCAATATGAAGAGAAGGACAATCACTTGCATTTGTCGCGGTAGATGTAACAACCCCATTAGGTTCTTTAGTGTTCTTGTTGCAAAAGCCACAATCCCTCCAACCAGTTTCTTCATGGTAGAATTTACTACAGAAAATAAATGCCTCATGGGCAGCCCTCCAACCAGTTTCTTCACGGTGGAATTTACTACAGAAAATGGATGCCTCATGGGCAGATATGGAATCAAGAGTGTCTAGCTTGCATTCGGTTGGAATTCCACAGCTGTTACAATATTGAGCAAATCCACGCCAAGATATACACTGAGTGCATGTCGAGATGTACTCTCGACTGGGATTTGTATTTCCCTTTTCCGGATCTAGTTGTTTCCCGGTAGGGCAAACGAGCAAATGGAGAACTCCATCAAGCTACATCGAGATGAGTATCACCCTCTTTATCTCATAGATGCTCAAGCTTTGCTTATTATCAATTATGTATAAACTTGTTTGTGAGAAGGACCCGGTTATACCGAGTCTGGTTAAAATCCCGGCTCCATGTGAATTCTTGAAGGCGGACTCGGTTTTACTGAATCTGGTTAAAATTCTGGCTCTGTGTGAATTTTTGAAGGCGGACCCGGTTACATCGAATCTGGTTAAAATCCCGGCTCTGTGTGAATTCTTGAAGGCGGACCCGGTTACACCGAATCTGGTTAAAATCCCAGGATCCGTATGATAAATGGTTAAAATGTGTTTCCTTCGTGCTCCCTTCGAGACACGGTAAAGCTAAAATGTGTTCCAGATTAAATCTCGATCAACCATATTGGGGCGTATAGCTCTCGGCTAGCACCAGATGAATTTTATACGCAAAATATTTTTGACTTTGGCCCAGTCATTGAATGGACCCCGATTACACCAAATCTGATTAAAATCAGGGATCTCTGTGAATTTTTGAAGGCGGACCTCAATTACACTTAATATAGTTAAAATCCAGGTTCCGTGGAAATACTAATTAAGGGTTATGACACTCATAATGAAAAAAGGGTTACGACACCCATAACGGAGTCTTGGGGTACGACACCCCTCTCAGATAAACAAATTCCGGGTTACGACACCCATCATGGACAAACAAATCCAGGAAAAATTTTGCGGGGGAGTCCACCTCTAAAGGAAGCAAACAGAAGGAGGACCTCGATTACACTGCATTCCAGTTAAAATCTGAGATCCATGCAAAATACAGTTAAGTCCGTACTCCTTAAGTTGACCCCGGATAAACTAAAACTTATCTATGAAAGTGGAATATCACCTAGAGGGGGGTGAATAGGTGATCTCAAAAAAATCTTTCGACGTATGATGGAAACGATGAAAGCAATAAGTAAGGAAAAAGAGAAATGACACAGAGGAATTACACTGGTTCGGTCCAACTCTTTGACCTACGTCCAGTACCCAGACACTCTGGGATTTTCACTATCTCACAATTACAATTACACACTCTGTAACTCAGGATGATCCTTTCTCACCAGGACTCACTCCCCCTTACAAGTTGTAATCGTACACCCACACTCAAGATACCACTACCTTGAGATTTGAACAAATGTAAATACAAATGATGAAACTCTCTTATAGAGTAAAATAATGAATACTGAAGCTCAGAGATATTCAAAGATATGATCAGAATGCTTGGAGTACTTTTCTTTGTGTATTGTTGATTCATTTCGTTGAATTCAGTCCTTCGTGTATTTATAGTAGTTGGAAAGAAAGAGCCATTTGTAGGATCTGAATTTGTTCGTTTGAATATGACCGTTGTTGGCAATTAACCATTTGCGCCAATCTCGCCTTAATTGGATTCAACCCGTTGTCTCTGTTTGTCGGATTTATTGTTGTCTTGATGATACATCGGCATTCAATCGTTGATCGCGTTATTCTCTGTTGAAATTCTTCCTTCAATTTATTTGTTGAGACTTTAAAAATAATGTACGAAGGAAATTTTCTTGCCAAAATGGTGAATGTCACTGCTTTGCATTAAGTGCTTCACACATCTGTTGCTTTATCGGATCTTAACGTTAAACCTCATGATAATCTGAAATTTAACCTTGTTAATCCTGTCTAAAACACACTGGAAACATGGTTAATAGTGATTAGAAATGATAAGAAACAATAATAACAAGTACCCATTGCATAATCACTGAGTTCCAGAATTCGAGAACACTGATTTTCAAAAACTGATATGAGTAACTTGAGTTGCACAGTACCAACTCGAGTTATTTTTAAGTTCAGGAATTTTTGAAAACGAAGGCCAACTCGAGTTGCACAGTGATAACTTGAGTTGCACAGTGATAACTTGAGTTGTGTTAACATCAAATTCAAACAGAGAGCATTTGCGTTTTGAACAACTTGAGTTGCACAGTAATAACTCGAGTTGTCTTAAAGAAATTTTCAAACCGAGAGTAAACGCTACAGTAGTAACTCGAGTTATGATAAAAATAACTTGAGTTGTCACTGTTCACAAAATTTTGTTTTCGCGAGAGGCTTTCTGGAATTGCAAAGTACAGTCCATAACTCGAGTTATGACTCTTTGAAAAATAATTTTCAACTTGAGTTGTGACTTTTCAACTTGAGTTATGAGTTTCGTTAAAATTCTTTAAGTCCTATAACTTGAGTTGAAATCAACCAACTTGAGTTACTATTTTCGAAAACATTTTCAAGGATCTTAAACACTGATTTCAAATATTTCATTAATTCCAACAATTGTTAGTCATCATCAAAACATATAGAAACTAACAATCTAGGTGACTCCGCGCTCCTTAAGTGGACCCCAGACACACTGAAGATTATACAGTTAAATCTGCGCTCCTTAATTGGATACTGGATACACTAAACATTGTATAATTTAATCCGTGTGCGCTCCTCAAACGGACCCAGATGAAGGATTCCTCGATGGAGATTCCAAACGTGCACTATTGATCGCTAAGCATTACACCGAGGTCTATACACCAGGTCAGAAACACTGAGGTCATTACACCCGGTCAGGAACACCGAGGTCATTACACCCGGTCATAAACATTACACCGTGGTCCCCAAACCCGGTCACAAATAAAACCAGTCTAGATGGATGACACCGGTCATTGTACTCCGACGCGCCCAGGTTAAGAGCTCGGTGAAATTTCCATACGTGGCCTTCGCGGAATTGATGCATCAACGCTCGCCCCAATTTAAGCATTCGAATTGTCATGTCGACCCTGATAAGGTCAAAATGTTTAAGTATTGCATTACGGACACCTCGGCTGAGCATGTGACAATTTGCCCTTATCTCAGTTACAATTTACAATTCCGGCCAATTGGCTCCGGAACGCGGTAGGGCGGTTAAGTTAACACTCCACGCGGTTAAAACACATAACCCTGCCCAACATTCCTAAACTTAAGTTCTGGTCAAGCACACAGACCTGTACCTACTACGGTCGATAAATTTCTAACTACGTTTAGAATTCAAAAATAGTATGGCAATTAATTGGTTATATAATCAAAGATTGTCATAAATTACAACCGGCACAGACGCCGGGAATATGCAAAGTTACAGGGCATAGGCGCCCCAAGGAAAAAGCAAAATAAAACTAAGGACTCCGGCCCCTAGCTCGGGGGAGCAACATCGTCAAAGGGCACCACCTCGCTGGACTGGGCAGCCTCGGGAGCTCCTTGCCCAGCTTCATCATTGCCTTGCTCTTCCAGTTCGTCCACCTCAAAAGACAAGGACCCGCCATTGGGCGTCAAAGGAAGCAGAACCAAGACATCATCCTTCACATAAGCCCGGTAGTCATACCCGGCGACTTTCAGGGATACGTTCGGAATCAAGTGACTGATTTGTTCTAAGGCCATGTCGAGGCAGTCTGAGGCAGTCTCCTTCAACGAGTCGGTGGTGTCCAAATGGGCCTGCTGCTCCGCCAGAATAGCATCCTTGGTCGAGTCCATCTCGAAGGCCAGATCGGTGCACTGCTTCTGTAGTGACTTCACAGCATCCAGGCTTTCAGCATGAGCCTTCTGCAAACGGGCACACTCGAAGATTGTCGTCTCTAATGCCTCTTTGACGAGCAGCAGCTCCTCAATCGCTTTCCCCGCAGTGGCCTTGGCAACGTCGCGCTCCTCTTCCATGGCCTTCATCTTGGTCTCGGCTTCATCTAGTGCTTTCTTCAAAAGGGCACAGATGCCCCGACCAATTAAAAGAAAAGCAAAGCTAAAGCCCCAACCCGCAACTTGGAGGAGCGGCATCATCTGAGGGAATCACCTCACTGGAGGGAATGAAGATTAACCTCGGACATGAGATCTAGGTTACATGGTCAATGCACCCCGGCAGCCCAGAGCCCTCGACTGCCAGGCTGGGGGGCAACAAGACAGGTGTGGCACTGTAAAGCTGTCAGCGACATAAACAAATGCAGCAGTAGCAAACAAACCCGGAAACCCGGATGATTGGAGAAGAAGAGATCCCGGCGAAGCAACTTTACTAGTGAAAAAGCATATTCACCATCAATCGAGGTCGAGGTAAGCAAAAACAAAGAATGAAGGAAAGGTAAATAGATTCCGCCTTGGGAAAAACCTATCTCCTAAACAGGCACATCAGTAGCAGAATACGAATCTGAATTCGTCAAAACTCGGACAAAAGCAAATACAACTCGGATACGAAAGATTCCGACCTCGAAGTTAGGCAAACCGCCTCGGCATTATCCCAGATCCTTGAGACATTACCTCGGATCTTTGGAGAAGACAACTTCAATAGCTAGAATCAACACCTGGATTCAAATGCAGACAAACCATTTCGGCGCTACTCAGGATCTTTGAGACAAGGCCTCGGATCTCCGAAGTAAGCGGCCTTGACAGCCAGGATCAACGTAATTCAGTTCGACAATGAAAGGCCCGCGACAACAAAGCTCGGCTAGTAAAACCAACTAGAGGCAAGATACATTCCGGCAGCTCAGAAGCCTGAACTACCAGGCTGGGGGGCAACTGTTACGAACCTGGAAAAGGCCCATATTCAATATATGGCCCAGCAAGAAGTATATTGCATATCAGAATCTACCTATAATAAAGGAGGATCTAATCTTATATACGATCCAGGTATATCTAAATATATATCTAAATAACTATCTAACAGTTAGGATATCGGGGCCTCAGATCACAGGGCCCAAGCGACTCAACCTAAGGTACACTAAATACAGAGGTCAAGCCTTAAGGTACACAGATTACAGGTTCTACGCTCTAACCTTAGACTATTTACATACAGTCACACAGAGCACACACCCCACCCCTTTGGCTAAACGCCTGTGTGTATCTCGAACTATGTGGACTTTGATCCCTCTACAGGATACGTAAGCCCTAGGCTTGGCTCCTAGTCAAGTCTAATTAGTCCTGTTCCCAGAACAGAACACATATAAATATATATGGGAAAATAAAATTCTGTTGATATTATATATAATTACACACGCACACCAAAAAGTATTCTCGGTTATTTCCACTTAAGCGATCACAAATCCCTATTTTTACAATATATTTTTATATATTATTTGGTGATTTTGTTATAATTATTGAGCTTAAATTGCCTATATCATGATAAATTTAGATTACTAGTAAATATATTGAATTAGAACTAAAAAAGGGATAACTGTCATAATAATTGTAATTACTCATAATCATTGATTTTTTATAATTTTTAATGTTGGTTTAATTATTTTAATCGTATCTATTTAAAGAAATTAGATCAAAACAGAAAATAAAATATTGGGCATAAATTGCAGAAATTACATTTTAGTACCACAAACTTTTGTCAATATCATTTTAGTCCTTTTTCCAAAACTGCAGCGTTTTGCACAATCAGATTAGGCCAATCTGGACATTTTTCATCAGAGTATTCCTTCAACAATTTTTCAGAACAGAGCCGCGAACCCAAGACCCAAAACCCTTGATCTTCGTTGCTCTTCCTTCACCCACCATTCACCATCATCATCGCCACCTTCACCACTGCGCCTCATCTTCTTCTTCGCCGGCGACGTTCACCTCCACTACCACCACCGTCGCCAGCGACCTGGACTGGACAAAAGAAAACAGAGCTTCAGGCTTGATTGTGCAGCATCCTTCATCATCATTTTCTTGCTCAAGAACCCACACCCCACCTTTCACCATTTGCTTCACTTCCATCCATCGCCTCTAAGCTTGAGCTTCAGTGAGTCTGGAAGGGCAGCCACCATCGACATTAGAGAGAGGAGCCTCGCACTTTCAAATCAAGCAGCAATCTCCAGATTTCGCAGATGGTATTTCGTGGCTAAATCCTTTAATCCTAGAGTCTTGATGCTTAAAACTTCAAGGGAGTGTTTAGCAATTAATTTCTTGTTTCTTTTCTTTATATTTGTTAAATTTTTTATTTATATATTGAATTGAAATTGTGTATTGGGATCCATACACTAGATGAGATAAGTGCGTATTTTGGAGTTAATTTTGTGCACTTGATACTTCAAACTTCATTACTAACAATTTTTTTTATATTGATGACGTGGTTAAGTTTATGCTTGAACTTGCTACGGATATATTTTGTTTGTAATCCAAGGCTTCTTGATTACTTTTGTCTAGCATATTATTAAGTTCATTGTCTAATGTTTAAAATGGGATTCGGTAGGAACGAGTTTTACCGAAAGATTTAAGTCATCTAACTCAAGCTAACTTAAAGGGCCTTTTGGATAAATTTGTAGAACTAGCACCCTCTTAAAATTATTTGGAAGCAAATGATAGATGAAATCCATTTACCTATGAGGTTTTTATCATATTTTCAAAACCGATTACCATTTCATCCATTTTTATCCCAAAAGTCCAAAAATATTAGTTTAAGCATTTATGTTTCCTTGCAACCTTAAAAAGCTCAAAATCTTTTCCTTATTTCATGTTAATCATCGCATTTAGTTGTTAAGTAGTTAATAAAAGACTTCTTAAGAGACTATCAGGATTGCATCTTATATTACAATCTTTTTTTTTTTTAGGATGTTACCGAGGCTCCTTCATAGTCTCATTAGGAATTTAATCTTACTCCTTATTAGAATCGAAGATGCTAAGAAATGAAACTCTCTTCCTTGATCTCTTCTCTTTTAAGAAAATTCTGGGATTAAAATCAATTGGCGAAATTCTTTATCTTAGCTCCGAGAGTCATTGGCCTTAATGGGTAAGAATCTAATAACTAAGTCAAAACGCATGGCTTAATAGACTGTAATCGAAGCATCAAAAGAACAATTGCAAGCAAAAAAGCGCGAATAAATGACTTCCGATCCCTTTGCCAATTGCCATCCCCACAAACGACTATCCTCAAGCAGTTGGCGGACACTGAAGGTTTTCTATCCGACCCGAAAGGACACAAGTATAATATGAGAAAACATATTGGCCTTTTGTCAAAGATCAAGTTGAATATATTATATTTTCAATTCTCTTTTAATCTCATTTTAATTTGATCCGTAAAAATTTAAAATATGCATGCAAACAATTTCTTTTAATTTATATTTTTTAAAATGCTCATGTATATGACTATTTTTCTAAGCTGCCATTTTCCATTTGCACATCAACTAGAGCCTTATTTGGCTAGGAAGGTTAGTAAACAATATTTGTTAATTCAAACTTTTCACTCAAGAAGGAGTGAATTAAATTATATTAAAAAAATTTAAACTTCAACACAATCTAAATAAAGAGAGGAGAGTTAGAAAGATATCACTAAATGTAGACACAAAAGATTTATACTAGTTTGGTCCAAACTACTATATTTAAGTCTAGTACCTAAAAGACCTTTCTAAGATTTCCACAGTCTTTCCGAGACTCATAGGGCTTTTAATGCCTTAGTACAAGCTAGTTTTCCTTTAAAGAACATTCGCTCCCCTCACATTTTGCAATCAATGTCCACTCAATAAGGTTCCTTTATCTTGAGTCTCAATCAAAGTAAATACTTAAGTATATTATTTCACAAGAGTAAATAAATGATAATTGAAGTGCAAAATCACACGAAGAGCTTTGAGACTTAATAAATGAATGTAAAAGTAAATACTCAGGGTTGAGTTAGTTGCTTTGTCTTCAATACCCTTTCATTTATAATGCGAGAATGTTTGAAGAGCATTGCTCTTAGATTGTGGCCATTTGAGTGTATGGTCTTTGCTTTTAGCTATTGAGAATGTCAGATTATTCATTGTGTACATGAGAATAACTACAGTTTATGTTAATTAAGAAATAGCAAGACAATGATGAAGAAGTATGTTAAGATTGTCAAATTGTCCACATACAATAACTTCTTTCTTGTATAAAGCATTAAATAATAAGAATATAACTCCTTTTAATTTGGAGGATTTAAAGGGTTCAAACTAATCTGAATTGGACGGGACCAGGGTAGTTAAAAACTCGTTTTATCACTGCGATTTTACGTTTTTACGATTTTTTTTCATTGAAACGATTTTACTAATTTTCCAAACGCTTTTAAGTTTTTACGATTTTACTACGTTACGATTTTACGTTTTGCGATTTTTCATTCTCCTGCCGTTTTCAGGTAAAATCTACGTTTTCACTACCTTGGACGGGACAAGACATAAGAGTGACAAATCTCTACCACTAAGTATTTAACAATGATGTGTCCATAATAGCTCATCTAATTACAGTTCATGCCCACTAATAATACCCAGTCATGTTATTTAAAAAAACAGAAATTTCAATAAATCAATAAGAAAAATTTTATTTTCACTTACGAAAAAGTGACTTCGGAAACTACAGTGTGTGGTTGGTAACGTTATTAACTTGCACTATTAATAAAAATAAAAATAATAATAATAATTGGGGGAGAAAAAAAAACTTGCACTAACCAACCGGGTTTATGCACGATCCGATTATCGCGTTCGCGGGTGCCCGGTCCGGTTCAATGAACACGGGATTTTAATTTTAGCATATTTACCATGTAAGCGCGTTGTCGGGCTATCTTATGCTATAACTGCCCGCCAGCACAGCAAATCGCTGCTTCTTCTGCTTTAGACGTTTACAGAAAGGTGGAGGCACGGTGTTCCTAAAGTCGAGTCCTTTCGGCCAACTCTTGAAGAAGGAGACCCATAATCTCTTTTCTGCTTCTTCGTTCTGGTATGCCTTCTATCCTTGTTCAGTTTGATTCCTTTTTCGCCGATCTTGGGTTTACTTTTTACTTGGCGTTGAGAAGTAGGGTTTCTTCTGGGGCTTTATTTTTGTTTCGTATTTGATTTAAAGGTCTGGTCTCTTTGCTATGGATTGATAAACTGTCCTTTACTTTGTGGTGTTCTGGATCTGTTTCATTCTGTCTTTTGGTGCGCGTTGTTCATGTATCGCTCGTGTTTGTTTTTCTTTGTGGGGCAGTCATATTAGTTAATTTCTTTTTGGTGCTTACTGTAAATTTTTCGGATTTTTGTGTTATCTTATGTGTATTATAACAATATACAATATATGATTGATTTGCTTCAGGTTTCTTTTGAGACTACAATCCCTTGGTTCGGTATAGAGTGCTGCCACAGGCTTTTCCTTTCAGACATATAAGGTAGGAATAGAAGGTTAAATTTACTTTTGTACGTTGACTTTAAAGATGTTTATTTACATTACATATTCTATTAAGATTAGGATTTGCTATGTCGAAATCTTAGTTGTTATAATCACGGGGGTATTGTTTGCTTTCAGATGGTTTGTTACAATGATAAGGGTTTAAAGATTTTTGCCATGTAAAGCTTGATACGCTGAATGTTTTATAGAAGACTGAGAACAAGAAATGTTATTTTAGAATTAGTGTTGTTGTGCTGTGTTTCTCTTCTGGCTTAAAAGGTGGGAACCTATGTTGCTGTGTAAATGATCTCAACATGTTCATTTTCCTCATCTACCTTAGATTTATGGGGACATGTCTTTTTATCCAGTGCGGTACGATTTTGGGAAAGACATTAAAATACATGCATGTACGTTTGATCATTATTCTTCTGAAGTTTTTGTTCAATAATTTGAAGATAGAACTTTTTTTAATATACAGTGAGAAGAATAGAGAATAAGGCCATGTTTACCCATGTTACTGATGCTAGGTGCACTTTGCTTCAATATTTTTGTGATGTGATTAATTATTTAGTGAGAGAGGATTATGAAAGCAGGTATAGTTTCAGTTTGTTCTGTGGGGAACTTTGTTATTAGTTGGTAGATTAGGGTACCATGCCGTCTTAGTCACCATATTAACCAATTAAAGCCCTATCCTTGTTGCTTGTATTGTGGTCATCAATGTGTGGTTGTGTTCTTTGCTTTCCTTGATTATCGAGACTTGTGTGCCCTCAATTAGCTCTGAACTAATGGAAGTGGAGCCTGCAATTGTGATGAAACCAATGTTCATATTTCTTGACTATCCATTGTAATGTTTCGCTTTTGTTGCATATGTCAGTGGCAACTTAGATTTTTCAATGCAAGTCTCATGTTTTGCATATATAATGAAGAAAATGAATAATTTAATACTTAAATTTTATTTTACTTTCATGGACTCAATTCAATGTTATGACTTGATTGTCGAACTAACTTTGTTTTTTCTCTTCTGTGAGATGCCCTTCTGGTCATCATTTTACCAAAATGCAGTTCTTGAGTTGGTTATTATATACAAATGGACACCAAGAAATTCCTCCAGCTTGTGGAGGAGAAGAAGAGGAGAATTATGGACAGAAAGGAGGCTCCGTTGAAATGGGAGCAGAAGCTGGAAGCTGCTGCTGAAGCAAAAGAGAGGAAGTTGAAGGCTGCTAGATATAAAAAGCGATCTGGCTCTGATAGAGACTCGGATTCTGACAGTGATAATGAGCATAAGAAGTCCAGTAGAAGAGCTCACAGGAAGCATAAGAAGCATCCTTACTCTGACATGGGTGACCATGACAAAAGGAAAGAGAAGAAATCCAAGAGAAGGACAAAGAAACGATCCTTTGAATCTAGCGATGTTAGCAGCGATGAGTATGATAGCATCTCCGAGGAAGAGAGGAAAAGGAAGAGGAAACATAGCAAGAAGCACAAAGATCGAGGCTCAAGATCAGATTCCATTGATTCAGACACCAGTGCTGATGAGGTAAGCAAGAGGAAAAAGTATTCAAGAGAACACAAATGCCAAGCTGTATCACGATCCAGTGAATCAGATTTCTCTAGCGATGAAGAGAATCGGGCTCCTAGAAAAAGTCATGGAAAGCATCATAAGCGCCACCGAAGATCTGAATCTAGTGAATCAGACTTATCAAATGATGAAAGTGACACTGTGTACCACAAGAGAAGTCGAAGAAGGCACCATAAACATCACAGAAGATCACATAGTTTGGATATGAGGTCATCAGATTCAGATGATAGTGGACGTGGGCAAAGAAGCCAATCTACAGGGAAGTCATCAGATGAGAACAACGAAAATAATAGTACATCAGTAACTAAAAGGCATGGCCACAACCACCACCACAAGCATCGACACCACTTGAATGGGGAGAAAAATAAAAATCATTCTCACCATCACTCTTCAGAAATGAATGGCAAGCGTGACGAATTAAGCAGAGATGTGATTGTGAGGTCTGATGGAGATCATGCGGATAGAATTGTGGATGATAACAATGAGGGTGCTCGTGGTGGTGAATTTGTGTGATTTCTGAGTAGCTGTGATGTTCTGTTTTAGCGATTTGTTGCCTGTGCTTCATTAATATTTGAAGGGACCATCTGGGGTTCATTCTGAAACTTGCCGAACAAGTTTAACTTTAATTATTGGCTTTGTTGTCATCTGCAGTTGCATTGTTGACAATTTGAACCTATAGTTCTTGACTCCTAATTGGAATGTTCTGTTGACTGTTGCAATACTGTTATTTTGACTGGCTGGAAACCTGAATAACATTTAGGTATTCTCATCTTTCAGTTTTTTTTAAAAAAATAATAATAATAAACAACGCAGCAGTAGGGGAGAAAATCAATCATTACGGCTAGATATCAGTTTCAATTAGTAAAATTTTATGCAAGATTATGAATAGTCTGAAATGTAGCTAGTTTGGTTCAGATTTTATGTAAAACACACAGGTGGTTCAAGTAAATCTAAGAAGTGTTAGGTTATTATTATTATTATTTTGGGTCCACCCGGTTCATCAGGGCTTCCCAACTAATCTGGATCCGACCTGTGTGGCACACCTGGCTTTGATGGAAGAGTCTCCCAACGGGGTTTTTTACATCAACAAGGCTAGGTTATGTGTATTAGTTTACCCTTTGATATGTTACATGGATGAGCCCATTTTCTATTTGAAAATTGGAATTAAAGGCATAGGAAGAAAACACAAATCGCCTACTTCATTTTAGGCCCGCCCAAAATCATCCTTAGAGTAAACCGTTAATGTAGTAGTTAAATTGTTAGTTATCGAACCCAGATTGTATTCCCTAAAAGTAAAAATACGTGACTCGAGTACTTCCAAAGACTTGTTGCACATTATGACTTCATCCTTCAAGAACTCACCGCACACTAATTCTTTTACTATCTCAACCATATGAAAGAACCTTAATGCGCAACTAGTTACTTTTTTTACATTCAAAATCATAAATTCTTGAATGACCTTGAACGAAATTAATACATGGGGAACCTTGTCTTAGCTTTCCTAAGAACAAGACACAACGCTCATCAATGGCGATTGTTTTTATTTTCTTGGCCGGCAGATCTTTAAGCTGTCTGAGATCCTTACAGATCCAAGGGCGTTGTTTTGAGTGAATATTGAGATCCTACGCAGGCAATTTAGTAGCTTGAGCCCATGCCTAAGCCTAACCCTAGATATTATGCCAATCATGACAAGAGGATTCCAACGTGCAGGCTAGTCATAAATGCGTTTCTAGAATAAGACATGACTGCCTTTGAATGGTAGAAGAAAAATCGATATTTCAATGCGAAACCCAAAATTTTGATTCCCTATTTAGTAGCTGAAAGTGTTCAAATTCGAATATGGAACTTTGTTTCCCAATATTAATTTTTATTGTACATTCCATGCCAACATACTTGATCCTGAGCATTGGCAATGGACAAATAATTATCTATTATGGCATGACAATTATACAACAATGGCAAAACTTCAACCATGTCTCAGAAGTTCTTCAATATCTTATCACTTGAGACACCATCGGCAGTAAGTATAGATGTAACTTCCTGCAACAACAAAGTGATTACGTGAGGTCATGCGCATGCAAACAAGGGCAATGCATATATAGCATACAACAATAACAAGCAGCATTATCCCATTATGTGAGCTCGCCAGCTCGGCTACATAAATTACATTACGCCATTGTGTTGCACATATGGCATACGCTAACCATAATTCTTTGCAAACAATGATAGCAAAGCTAGAATAGGCAAGAACTTGAAAATTGTTCCAGGTTATTAAAGTTATATGATAATATTTCGGTACTACAAGATAAAGACAATTTCAAAACAGGGATGACGTAAGTTAACATCTTTAAATTTTTTGGGCAACAGATTCCTCAAGACAGAGACATAACATATAAACAGTCTAGGTATCAGCATATATGCTGTCTTCAATACCAGATTGATAGGGTTCATCTGGAATTAGCTTTTATGAATATTCCCTCCAGTCCACAAAACAAGTCAATTTAAACGAATTCTTTAGTCGATAAGTCAGTTAGAGAATAATTAATGCTTATTTGTCAATTTTGTCTCAGAAACTAATGCTTAAATGTGACTCCTTTTATTTTTCTCTCCTTCAAAACTTCATTTAATATAGATAAAGTTGTAAAATATTTTCAATTTGAGACAAATGAGCTATCATTTCTTGGTTCCGGTGAATTAGTTGAAGTGACTTATACTGTGAACTAGTGGAGTGGATTATATGTTAAATACATTAAGTTGATAATACCATGGGCATCATAAGCAACTTGGTTAAGAGTGAAACACAGTGCACAAGAATGTCACATTTGACCGTAATCATATTAGAACCAAAAATTCTAGCAATTATGACGATGACATGGGAAGATGTAGTGAAGCAGTACGTGATGGAGTCACTAAGGAGCCTTGGGTGGGAACTGACCATGCCTATATGTATTGCCAACACCACATAGCCCCAACTCCATCAATTTTCATTGCTACCATGCAAACTCTTGCTATGGTCACTGCTAATATATTCCACAAGAGTCAACTGAGTAACATTGCCCGAGTTTAAGAAGACATTCTGTTAGACAGACTATGTTGAACTTTTAGATGTAATATTAAATAAATTTATTGCTTTTAATAAGATAAGAACTTCAAGGTAAATGGAAAAGGAAAATGTTAGGTCTATAACCTATTCTTATCTACATTAAAGACAATGTTAAGTCAGAAATTTTCTTGCATCATATTCTCTCATGTCAAAAACAAGAAGATTTAGTCACCTATTGGATCCTAAGATCATCATTGAATGATCAACTGTTCTGAATCACCCCAGCTCATGATAGTTGGCTGTAATTGAAGTCACTTTAAGAAGGAACTAAATACCTATGCTCCTCATCTCAGCCGATTTCATGCCAGTTTGACTCACTTAAGCAATTTAAGATTGTTATATTTGTTCTGTTCTCCATCCAAAACTATGTAAGTGAATAATTTGGCAAGTTCGATAAGATAGTCCCATTGGCTTAATTGCCCGAAGGTTATGCTCATAAGTCATAACAGTAATGAACTGTTGTGTGCCAGGTAAGCAAAACAAAATACCATCATCTTCATACTTTATATTGGCAAAGACATTTTAGAGTTTTGTTTTTTTTTTTTTTTTTTGGGGGGGGGGGGGGGGGTGTTGTGAAGGAATCAAAGCTTAAAGCAATAACAGCACACCTCAGTCATCTGTTTCTGCCCACAAAGTACAGCACCGGTTGACAAAGGATTAGTAATTTGCTTGGTTCTTGTAAAAGCAGCCTGTGAAAGCAATCACAACAGAAATGTAAACTAATCTTTAAGAGTTGCAGCTTTAATTAGACTACTAAGGTTACAAGCAAGACCACAACTAACCTGCACATAGCCACTTTCCCCTGTCCAACTACCATCTGGTTGAGACAAGACAGGCACAATTGTAATACCAGAAGATTCCCAGTCTTTGAATCTATCCTATAAAGATAAAGAACATATTTATTAGTATAAACTCACATTGGGAATAAAGAGCAAAGTTTCATTGTTTTATTTTCAAACTCAACGCACGAAAATCAGTGGAACAAACCTGATAAGCCATTCTTTGAAGGTTTCTAGCCCCGTAATAAAGCCTCACATCAGACCTCTCAGCAGCACTAAATCCAGACTCAATAAGTGATCGAATTGGACTGTACATAAGGAGGAACCACATGAGTCAAGTTGAATAAATACTAAAGAAAGTTAAAACAGGACCTGGATTGGTGGTAACATTTAGGTAATAGATGAACAACTGTCATGCAGTCCATCTGCAATAGATTTACAGGCAGGAGTTATAAAGATTCAAAACAACAAAAAGCTAAAGCTATCTCATCTGGGATAACCAAGAGATGGCTTTGAATGCTCTAATGTATGTAGCAGTTTAAGATATTCCTCCATTTGAGAGTGCACAAACATCGCACTCCATAACCAGATGCCACAAGGTAAATCTCTCAAGAGGGAAACAACATTTTGCCACTTTACAAGGAAACAATATATTTTGGACACCAAAATACCAATACCAAAACCCTCTTCTATTAGGGCCAACAAATGTCAAGGTTCCAGCAAAAAAAATAAATGAAATCAAAAGATAAACGTTTTAAAGATGTGAAAGGAGAAGTTGATGGTTCGATACTAGGATGAGCCTTGGATTGGATGCTAGTTTGTCAAACAGATGCACAGTACCATGACAGAATAGAGTGCATAAATAATAAAAGAAGCATATACCAGTAAAATCTATAGCAACCCGTTTAATAGTGTACATGGAACATTACATGACCCTTCCAACCCCATATCACATTCTCAGTAAAAAGGTAAGGATTCTCTAGTGAAAATCAGAAGTTCCCATATTGAGGTATAAGTAAAAACATTTCCAACTTCAAACAGCTTTAAAATAAGATTCCTGGGTGCCCAGCGGCAAAGAGAATGAGATCCCAAAGACGCTCTGCAGAGTATTGTTCACTTAGCTCCCACTGTCGCATTATCGATACCTTAATTTAAATTTTCAAACCAACAAGGAAAGCCTCGACTTCCAGTCAATAATCTAAAGTTTCGGCCGAAATACTACGGAGAGGCCTCCTATAATGATGAACTTGATAACTTGTAATCAAGCTTTCAAATCCACCTCCAATGTCAATTAATTTAATTAGATATAAAGCTATGCAACACCAGAGTTCTATTTGTTATTCCAAATAAGTTTCTAAATTGGTAAAGAAAAACATCTCGGGCATTCGCATTTTTGAAACCAAAAAGGCAACTTCCGTAAAGACTCACCTAATTCCGGATCCAGTTGCAAAAATAAAAACCGTCGCATATTTCTCAGGCGGATCTATCTGACTCGTATCGAATCCATTCCCCATAACCTGACTCATTTCCACCACAGTCCCTTTCTTCAACCCGCATAGAATCTCAGCGATAGATCCCGGCACGCTCTTCACAAGAAACTCGAAAACGCCACGCGCCGAAGCGAGCTTCGGAGGCGACGCGATAGCAAGGAAGGAAGGCTTGGGGGCGTCAGGAACTCGCAACTGAAGGTACTGCCCGGCCCGAGTGTGAGATGCTGCCAAATCAGGCGAGTCAGACAAGTCGACAGAGACGTGAAAGAGGGACTCGGCGGCCGGTTCAACCTCGGAAAGTGGGGCAGGGGTCCAGACGGTCGTATCCTGCCTAACGGCGGCAGCGGCGACGGAAGCGAAGCGATGGCGTTGAAGGTTTAAGCGGCAGGGGAATCGATGGGTCAGGCAACGTAGAATAGACATGGGAGGAAGGGATGGGATGAAGTGCGCATGGAGGCGAAGGCAAGAAGAGGAAGAAGGAATAGAGGGTGAGAGAGAGAGTGACATAGCTATTAACTTTTGTAGGAAAGCTTATATGAATTGTAGGAGACTGGTCTGGAAATGTTGGCCGCCGACTAAGTTGGACGGACGGAAGGTAAGTCCAAGATGGGTTGTGATAAAATGCCGCCGGTGCGATGACCGATGAGTATTGGCTGGAGTCGCTGAATAGACTTCCACGTGTCATTGAGGTTATCCGGTGGCTCATGATTGGCCAACACCCTATCATTTTGGAGTTGGGTCGATTGTTTTTCCAATTAAGAAAAAAGTTGATTAAATTAAATTAAACTCAAGTAAAATTTTGATTTAAGAACGAAATTACAAAGGGCGTTAAGGGGGAAAAAAAAAACATGTCCATCCCAAAATAATTACAAAAAAATATTAGCATGTTAGAGACATCAAAAGATGTTCAAACTGTTAGTAGTATGTATAGTATGGTCAGATAGTTCTCTAATAGAGCGTATGATCTTGAAAGGTGAAGATGTAATGCTTCTGAAAACACATTGGTTCCGAGACCCCTGCAGTTTCCAAAATTGATTTGCCAATTGCAGCTACTAAGAAAAAATGGAGAATCAAAATCCAACTTCACTTGGTAAGATATCATTGTTTGAGGACATGATTCAAATCTTCAGCATTAAGCTCACAAGCATTGCAATTTGTTTGTCATGTTTCTTGAGTACAATTGAAATACAAGGATGCTTTTGAATAAAGAAAAATAACTGAACATCTTATATAAAGGATACAAAAATTGAAATCAAGAATACACACGACTTGCAAGTACAAAAAAAATGTCACACTATTCTACTAACAAAAATCATATTAAGTTATATTCACTACTTAAACGTTGCAACTGACAGCAAAAATTTTTAACATAAACCTTTAAATACAATTTGATTGAATTGGAATTAAATTAAAATTTGAAGATAAAACCTGCAATAACGTTGAAGAAATCCTTTAAATATGACCATGGCTAATGATTTTTCATTACTCTGTTTTATCCAATCCGAATCCATTAACAAGATACTTGAATAGAAAATAGGAGGGAACGAAAAAGAAATTGAGAACACTCAGAAGAAAAATCAGGTTTGCTTCTCTAATGGCGAGGAAAAACTCAGCCAAAGTTTTCATCATCATTGATGCAACCAATGTTCCTGAAACAGAACAATAGAAAATGTACATGTTCTCTTGCCTTTTCCCCTTATTAACACAACTGAAAAAAGGGGGGAGAGGGGTGCATGGGGCCTGCAGGCTCCGTTTCACTTTCACAATTGGCAACAAGGTTTGAAATGGAAATGGAAAATCCCGACACAAATGGGTACCAAAGAGAGAAAAAATTGAAAGATTCTGTCATTTGGCATTGCCCAAAGTTCCTAAATTATTTGATTTATGCAGCTATCCAAAAAAAACAGATCAACATAGTAGCAAGGCTGTGTGGGTTATTAACTTATGATGTAGATTCCTTAGCAATCTTTTCTGCCTTTGCAACAACCTCTTCAATACCTCCGACCATATAGAATGATTGCTCGGGAAGGTCGTCATATTTACCATCCAACACACCCTGTCAAGTAAAGAACAGCAAAATAATCATTTTTTTTTATTGTGCAAAGTAGCAAAAGAAAAATCTACCATCCAAAATAATTGAAACAAACAGGATACAACATTAAGATACTGTGAGTTGTGAGAATTAACATATTCGTTTTTTGTTTTGTTTTGTTTTTGAAAGGGGGTTTATTTTCACAATGGCGCTTTAACCTTTAGAGGAAGGCCAAAGAAATCCTAATAGAAAGTTAAAACTACTGGATTCAGTCATGAATAGCAACTGGAATCATAGTTCTACAGATAGACAAGTGCATCAACTCGTTTAAGTCGATCAAGCACATCAAGGCAAATCATAATAAAAATTAAATCTAAGGTCCTTTAAGAGCATCACAAGACATTCGATCTTCTAAGAGCAAGGAAGCAAATACCAGCACATAATAGGCAAAAAAATAGAATACATTTTTGGTACAGCTTAAATGCTTAATAGAAAAGTATGAAGTTTCCCATTTAATGATTGGTTAGGCATTAAAATCTAAAAGAAATGGAATTGGCAAAAGTAGTATTTACTCAATAAGACAAACACATACCTGGAAGCTGGTGACACTCTCCTTCAAGTCTACGTATTTACCAGGGGCACCCGTGAAGACTTCAGCAACATGGAAAGGCTGGCTCAAGAAACGTTGGATTTTACGTGCACGAGCAACAGTCAACTTATCATCTTCACTAAGCTCATCCATTCCCAAAATGGCAATGATATCTTGAAGATTCTTGTAGTTCTGAAGTACTTCTTGTACACCACGAGCAGTCTTATAGTGATCTTCACCCAATACAAGGGGTGAAAGCATACGAGATGTGGAATCGAGGGGATCAACAGCAGGATAGATACCCAACTCAGAGATCTGTCCAATGATTTCAAAATTGTAAATTAAATCACAAAACAGAAACATCAGTGTAACAGGTACTTCACAAGACACAACCAAACCTGTCGTGATAACACAGTTGTAGCATCCAAGTGAGCAAAAGTGGTGGCAGGAGCAGGATCTGTCAAGTCATCAGCAGGCACATAAATAGCTTGGACAGAGGTAATTGAACCCTTCTTGGTGGTTGTAATACGCTCTTGAAGACCTCCAAGATCAGTAGCCAATGTTGGTTGGTAACCGACAGCAGATGGGATACGCCCAAGCAAAGCAGACACCTCTGAGTTGGCCTAAATGATGAATCACAATGTAAATTGAATAATAATAGAATGACCACATGTAATGAACAGGACAGAAATTAGCTAAGAATGTAGAAAAGATCCATACTTGGGTAAAGCGGAAAATATTATCGATGAAAAGAAGCACATCTTGCCCTTCAGCATCACGGAAGTGTTCAGCAACAGTAAGCCCAGTCAGACCAACACGGGCACGAGCACCAGGGGGCTCATTCATTTGACCATATACAAGAGCACATTTACTCTCACTCTGTAAAATAATTGACATAAGCATCACACTAGAAGGAATATAAAGAATATATTGAATATCTCAAAACATTATGTTCACCTGCTTGTCATCAAGCTTAATGACACCACTCTCAATCATTTCTCTGTACAAGTCATTACCCTCACGGGTTCGTTCTCCAACACCAGCAAACACAGAGAAACCACCTGCCCAACAAAATACTCAGCATTCATATATATATAGGAGCTAGAACATCTTAACAAGTAATCAAGTGCATTTATGCATATACCATGAGCCTTTGCAACATTGTTAATAAGTTCCATGATAAGCACAGTTTTTCCCACACCAGCACCACCAAACAATCCAATCTTTCCACCTCTTTGGTATGGTGCAAGCAGATCCACAACCTGAGGGCAAGGGTAATAACCAAATGGCACCCAGTTATAACACATACATTCCCAGACAATCAAAATAAATGGATGTGAAATAGAAAATAAAATTTACTGCAATGAACAGACAGAAGAACAACACCTTAATTCCTGTAACAAGGATCTGTTGTTCAGTTGCTTGCTCAACAAAAGCAGGAGCTTCTCGATGAATTGGCAAGTAGTGCTCAGTTTCTATTGAAATCAAAACAATATGGTCAGCAAAAATACCACACCAAAATGACAGCACAAATACTCAAGTACTGGAAAAAATAAATTGATTTATGATTTCTTACTGAGTTCACCCTTCTCGTCAATAGCCTCTCCAATGACATTAATGATACGTCCAAGGGTAGCCCTACCCACAGGTACCTAAAGAGCAAGCATAAAATATATCAGAAAATAGGAAATAAAGAGAGGACAAAAACAAATATCAAAAGTCAGTAAAGCAAAATCCATATCCAATGGGGTGTCAGGTGCTAGCGTGGATAAAAAAGAGATATGCGAGGTGAACAAAATCAAAGAATTATATCCAGACACCAGCAAAACTAAAACAATATTTGAATGTACATTAGCTTCAGAAAGCGAGAATCGATAAGCTTCAACAACAAACAACAAGCATCACAGAGAAGGAGAGTCAAGAAGGAATTCCAAGATACTGAGTAAGAAAGATGAGAACCGCATCATAATTGAAAATTAGGAAGCATTAACAAAACAAATATATTCCAGCAAAACAGAAAAATCATCCATCTGACTTGTTCAAGATAATGACATATATAAAGTTTGCCAGTACTCTTCATCTCGATCTTCTCGCCATTGAACCCACAACAAAACGAATGAACAATATGATTTTCCTACTAGTCTATAACATTAACAGAAATTTAACGCGACCAAAAAGGCACACGCATTTTTGGTCAATTTCCAAAGGAGTAAAACTACACTGAGTTCTGAGGCATTCAAGAGGCCTAAGAGTTCATGGTGAAATTGACCAAACTTGAGATCGTTAGGTGCAGATAGACACCGGAAAGTCAAACCCTCCTAAAAAACCAAACTTTTCATCGCCAAATCAAATCAAATTGCAAAGCTCGAAAACCAAAGTCAATGTAATGCGATCAAGAAATATAATGTGATTCGAGATTCACGGTAATAGGGGATCCAGTGTTGAGCACGCGCTGTCCTCTAACAACCCCTTCAGTTCCATCCATAGCAATAGTCCTGACCATGTTCTCACCCAAATGCTGAGCGACCTCCAACACCAATCGAATCGAATGATCCATAACCTCAAGGGCAGTCAAGATCGGAGGCAATCCCTCCTCGAATCTAACATCTACGACGGCACCAATGACCTGGCACACCTGACCGATCGCACCCTTGCCAGTGAACTCATCAACGATCTTACCACCACCGGTTCCGGCATCCTTCTTAGCCGGAGGAGCAGGAGCAGCAGCGGCCGCAGCTGATGTAGCATAATCAGTGATACGGTTGAGGAGGTAGCCATACGGAGAAGGACGACCCGATACTGTGTAAGAAGACAATCTTGGTCTGGGGCTGGTAATGGAAGATTGAGTCGAAGATCGACGAAGGGAAGATCGAATCAGAGAAGATACGAGTCTGCGTGAAGCCATCTTAGGAAGGCTTCAGAGAGGGCGAGAGAACTGAAAAAAGGGGGCTAGGGTTTGCGCAGAAAGAGTGAGTAGGAGGAGTGAAACTACAAGTGAAACAACAACATGGCTCAAAAACGGAAAAGTGAAAAATTTTCCCCTTTATTTGAGCTGGAACTAAACTCTAATCTGAATCGTTGGGAAGGCTAGGATTGTCGTTTGAGGATTTTGACCTTTGACAATTTCGAATCTCGTGCGCTTCTTCCTCTCCCCTCCATGGAAATGGGCGAAAATTACTGCAAGGGTTATTCAGAATTCAGACCACATCACCTGAATTAGCTTTGGGCCGCTTGGGCCCCAGAGGGAATATCATAATTTCTTCTTTTGCTTTACTTTTTAAAATGAAGCTATTTATAACTTAAAGGAAAATTTCAAAAAATATATTTAAAATTTGAAAATATCAAATCATTAATTCTCTAATAAAATAAGTTTTAAATTACTAATCAAGTATAATCAATACCTAATCTATGGTAGAAAACAGAATTTATTTAGTATTTTTCCCTATAACTTGTAATGTTTTTTTTATACAAAGACAATAAAGGCAAAACCTTAAATACATTAAAATTAGGAATGAGCACGATAAGCTAAGATCTCTATGAGTAACTTTACATTGAGAATATGCAATCTAATGACTTCTTCCAAAGTTCTTTTTGCTAGAAAATCCATCACTCTGGTCCTATTTATAAGTCCAGTTTGACCAAATCTCACATACCAAAGAGAGGTAAGTATCTCAATGATTATAGAGCAAATTTCCAACTTTACCCTCATTTATGAATAGGTACCTTTTAAAATTTATTGTCAAATCTCTCTCATCTTTTTATCTTTTCAACATAGCTAGCCTATCTCTCTCATCATCATTACTATGGGCAAAACTGGCATAATATCATTTACTTGGTCAAACTGGATTTATAAAAAGGATCAAATTTTTTGGTCAAACTAAACTTATAAATAGGACCAGAATAGTATGCTGAATTTTCACTTGCCAATAATATTGCATTATGCTTCTCTCACTTTGGTCATTATGTTTATGGCACCCTCATCCCAAGCTCTTTTAAGCCCCATCAAACATTCTCACATTTTAGTTATGAGGTGATCACCTTCTTCCAATGTGAATACAAAACCTTCCACCAACAAGGAGGTGTTTGCCTCTTTCATGACACCACCACACACAGCTATACCAAAACAGTGTGAGAATGTGCACCATTGACCTCAACCACGTGCTATCCATTTTTCTCTTCAGTGGCAAAAAGCATGTGGTTGTTGTTGCTGCGCGACAATCGTGTTCAACTTTGCTTCAGATCCAATGTGTGTACTTTTATCACAGTCTTGCCATCGAAGCCAATAGATGATGAAGAAAAGATCATGTTAATATTAGTATTGTGGCCAAGCGCCTCGTAGCACGATGGCACTAGGGCCAACCTTAGGAGCTGGCCTTCCTCCTTGTCCAGGGTTCGAGCCCTGCCTCCCTCTCTCCCCACTGGCTGTATCAAAAAAAAAAAAAAAATACTAGTATTGTGGTATGAAAAATAAGAGATTTGAGATGAAAGATATAAGCAAGACAAAAGAGAATTAGAGAGGTGGAGGAAGAAATATCTTGTTCAGTTGTATAAACGAAATGTATAGTACACACGCGTACTCAGTTTATATAGGCTTTCAAACTCAATGAAGAATTACATGAAATAAATAGCAAATTTAAACCTTGTAAGTGCATGAATTGTAACATTTGATAGTTGGGAATAAAAACTCCTAAAATTATTTATTGGAGAGGCTATGGAGTATAGGATATGAAAGGACAAAGCTTGGGACAATTTATGGACGTCCACATAATCTAGATATTTATAACATATTAATTGTGATAATTGTTAATAATTAAAGTTTTCACTTGTAAAGATTGAATAGTCATTGTAGCAATAATAATACCAAAATCAAGTATACATCAGTGGGATTCCAACTTTTTATCATTCCAGATTCAAGTTTAAAACTCTTGCAATTATCCTTTTTCTTTCACTCTGAGAACAAATAGGAAAAATCTTGTAAAAAATTGGGACATGAGATTTCAAGGAAATAAAATTTACTCGCCTGTTCCAATTATGGAAAACAAACAGAGACATGAGAACTAATTAAGATTTGTTTTTTTATGAAGAAAATATTTTTTATCTTTCCCTAGAGGCTAGAATTTAACAACTCCTCGTTCAAGAGTTACTTTTATCCAATCAGCAATTATTAAACAGTTGAAAAACTACTATGCTTTTGAAACAATGAAAAAACTGAGCTTTTTATACACCCCAACATTCTCAATGTAATCAGTAGCAATTTGCAGTTAAATTAGCAATTACAATCAAGCCTAAGCAGATGCACTTTTATCATAATATTAGCAAAAACCAAGATAATCCATACAATAAGGGGAAGATCTTTACACTAGTTGAGAAAACTTTTAAAATAAGATATTCTCGCATGAACATCTCAATACAATTTCTGACATGGGGCCTCCCCAAAACATCTGCCAGCTCAAAGGATATGCATTAAAACATATATTGTGAAATACATCAATGATACCACTGAGGACAGCAGTGCAGTGACACAGCTGGTGGTATTAAGATGCCTTATATCTCCCCTCAGGTTCCGTGTTCGAATCCCCCCTCCCCTCGCCTTGTATCAAAAAAAAAATACATCAATGATGAAACGGCTGCAGGCGCTTGCATCCACAGATAGATACAGAGGAGTACAATGTTATCGTTATTAGCTCAGAACAGAGTATAAACTGATAGGTATAGAAATTTGCAGAAATCAGAAGGGTTCAAAGGATCATATATTGCTCATAATATTCATGTAACCGTTATATTTGGATTTTGGATCATATTCGTGTAAAGTCACCGAAAGCGGGACAGAAATAAAGCTGAAAGAAGAATAACAAAAAGGAAGAAACTGAGGCACTGAAGAGAGAGGTAGAGACTGCAATCATTTCCTGTCAGTATCCATTATTTCGTCCTCTTACATAGCCATATCTTCATTCAATTTATGTAGCTTCCGAGGGGCTTTTCTTATGCGATGACTACGTCTGGGCCCAGGTATTTCTCCATTTGCAAATGATGGGCCTGATTCAGTGTTGGTCCTAACATACAACTAAATTTTGATGTATCAAAAGAAAAAAAACTAAAATTTGAAATGTATTATCAAAAAAAAAAATTTGAATTGCCAAAAATTTCTACCCGGAAGAACTGTTATTGTCTTTTAAGTGCATCCATCTTCTCCCTAAGGTAGTAGAGTTTGGCCCTCCTCACTCGCTTCTTCTCAAGAACTTCTATCTCCTTTATGTTTGGTGAATACCTACCATACATTGCACAAAGCTTAATCAAAACCAAATGCCACTTTACCGGCATAACATAGCTCATCTACAGGTAGATCCATCAAAAGCTGAGAAGTCATTACTCAGTGGGAAGAGAGACTCAATCCCAACCCCAGCCACAAGCCTCCTAATTCTAAAGGTCGTATTAAGACCAACATTTCGCCTTGCAATAACAATGCCTTTTATGATTGAAGCACGGCGCTTGTTTTCAGGAACTTCCTGTTTTCTCAGTTTAGAAGGAAAATATCTGGTAAATAACAAGACCCAAAGATAGCAAAAATATTATACATCTTCAAAACATGTTCTCATGCCACTTTGAGTTGCATAATGTAACCTGGTTTTTTATCTGGTATCTCCCTATGTGTTCTGAATTCCTCTACCGCTTCCTTATCTATAATCTACATGGCAAGATATCAGGAACTTTTACAGTGATAAAATTAAAATGAACTGATTAAAAAGGAAAAAAAAATAGTCATATGCCTGCATAATGTGCTTGGCAGTTTTATCTAGTCTCTTAAATTTAATGCGAGGAGGCACTTCAGAGACAGGAGTGGAACTATCTTGAGAAGACTCAACAGAGACTATCTGGGTCGACATAAATCTGGAAGGGAAAAGGGGTGCAAGTGCAGCAGCTTCATGAAACAAACTCGATCTAGAATCTCCAAGTATTGATGCTAAGCCATTTTTGGACTCCAGTCTTGAGTGTGCCGCAGTCTGGGGAAATATCCTAGTCTAACGAAGATTTGAAGGCAGCAGGTATCCATTAATAAGAGTTAAAACCTAAGATTCCGCTATTTCAAAATAACTTGCCATTAATATTAATGACATAGCACTCAAAAGGGCTCCAATTTCTTATGTCGTTTAATTTAGTCATTCATTCAAGCATATGTAACATTAGCAAACAAAAAACAGTTTATGTACATATAGTACTAAGAAGAAACTTTAGTAAATCCAAAAGGACGTGCAAATTGTTGGATAACAAGAAACCTTCAAACCAAAAGCAAGCTAAGAAAAACTTGAAATAGAATAAAGTCAGAAAAGGCTTGTACAACTAATTACTGTAGACGAGGTCTGATCACTTTTGAGTATAAAAAATTGTTGTGCCACATGCCAGGACCAAAACAGAAGACGTAATACAATCTCAATGTTAAAACCAGTCAACTAAGAAGCATATAGTCACAAAATAACAGTGTAATTCAGGACCAGATAGTAGATATTATCTTTATAGACATTAGGTGCCTCCTGTAGAACCATTTCGACCATGTCCTTTCATATATAAAAATGCTCCGTTTAACTTAAACTTGTCAAACAAAACAGTCAAGTAAAACTTAAGAATATATCAGCTTTAATACCCAATCACAATTTACATAATTGAGAACATTATCAAGTTAAGCTGGAGAACTATATATCAGGTTCAATACCAAGACACAACACAGTTCACATAATGCAAAACATTAAAGTGTACCACTCTGGTCCTATTTATAAGTCCCTTTTGACCAAAAAAATTTGGTCCTATTTATAAGTCCCTTTTGACCAAATAAATGAACTTGTGACAATTTTGCCCATATTTGTACCAATAAAAATAGAGAGAGAAGAAAAAGTTTAAAGGTACCCAATCATAAATGAGGACAAAGTTGAAAATTCACCCCATAATTATTGTACTACCTACCTCTCCTTGGTATGTGTGATTTGGTCAAAAGAGACTTATAAATAGGATTAGAGTGGTAACTATCATATAAGTGTCCATGACTTAAAACAAAAACAAAGCTTCTTATGTTTGTGTTTATTAGTATATAAGTTTATACTTATCATACAAAGCAAGACATGTCCCTTCAGAGAGCTCAGAAGAAATAGCACCCCTACACGCCTTCATTGTCGTAGTTATGCCCTCCCTAAGCTTGTGCAAAGTGATAATCATTTTCAGCCAGTTACGCAGCACCCACCATGAATGCGAGAAAAACAAAGTAAAAAAGAGATAAAAAGGAATGCAATGCAACATCCTGTTGACTATATCCAAGACCCATCACTTAGAGGAGGAAGAGAAAAGAAGCTTAAAAAAATGGTGCAAAAAATCAACAGAGGAAAATGGAAAACCACGGAAAATAGAGTATCATCATCGCTGGAGACTGATGGTGGCACTGATTAAGACGAGTTCAAAGAAGGTATAGAAGGGACAGTTTTCAATCATTGGGGAGCAAAACTTGGATGAACGGGATGAGTGAGATGCATATAGTGACCACAAACTACAAATACCATTATCATTTCCAGATTGCAACATAAAGGAAAGAGCAGAGCAACAAGTCCAGGCTTTTTGACCAAACTAATTAAAAAAAAAATTTACCAGATTAAAGCAATTTGGAAACATTTTACCCAAATAATGTTGTTTGTGGCGCTGTGTCAAGACACGAAATCAAAGGCGTAAAAATAGTTTGCGCCACTACACAAACTGACAAAATTGTGTCAGTGGCGCAAGGGACCCTCGCGCCACCCAATAATTGGGTGGTGTGAGGATCCCTCCCGCCACCCAATTATTGGGTGGCAGGAGGGAGGCATGCGCCTCTCAATCCCTGAGAGGCGCATGCCTCCCTTTAAAAAAAAATTAAATTAATAATAATAATAATGATAAAAAGTGGAATAATTTAAAGCTCTACCTCATTTAATTTGGAATCAAAAGAAAGAAAGTATGGAGCTGAAATAACTCAGTAAGAATGCCCTTCAAAAGATTACTCGGTATAATTTGGTTGTAACAACAGATCCTAAAACACGGGATCTATATATTTGTTGTTATACAGATCCCAAAATTATAACAACAAATATATAGATCCCCTGTTTTAGGATCTGTTGTTATAACCAAATTATACTGAGTAATCTTTTGAAGGGCATTCTTAGTGAGTTATTTCAGCTCCATACTTTCTTTCTTTTGACTCCAAATTAAATGAAGTAGAGCTTTAAGTTATTCCACTTTTTATCATTATTTATTATTATTACTATTATTTTTATTTTTATTTTTATTTTTATTTTTTTTAAATGAGAGGCGCATGCCTCCCTCCCGCCACCCAATTATTGGGTGGCGCGAGGGTCCCTTGCGCCACTGACACAATTTTGTCAGTTTGTATCAGTGGCGCAAACCATTTTTGCGCCTTTGATTTCGTGGCTTGACACAGTACCACAAACAGCATTATTTGGGTAAAATGTTTCCAAACTGCTTTAATCTGGTAATTTTTTTTTATTTCTTTTATTAGTTTGGTCAAAAAGCCAACAAGTCTAACCAAACATATCTGAGACACTAAAAATCAGCATAAAAATGAAAATAGCAAAACTTTCAGAAATGACCTGGCACACCTGACCGATCGCACCCTTGCCAGTAAACTCATCAACGATCTTACCAACACCGGTTCCAGCATCCTTCTTAGCCGGAGGGGCAGGAGCAGCGGTGGCCGCAGCTGATGTAGCATACTCAGTGATACAGTTGAGGAGGTAGCCATACGGAGAAGGACGATCCGATACAGTGGAAGAAGATAGTCTTGGTTTGGGGCAGGTAATGGAAGATTGAGTTGAAGATCGACGAAGGGAAGATACGAGTCTACGTGAAGCAGAGAGAGAACTGAAAAAAGAGGGACAAGTTTGCGGAGCGAGAGTGAGGAGAAGGAGCGAAATTACGAGAGTATGGATTAAGAAGTATCAACCAGATACATCCCATATTATTGAAGTAGAAGAGGTAGAACTCACAACCGGAGCGGATTGTTGATGAGAGGGATAAGCAATTAAGAAACAAGACCATTAGACTTGTAAAGGTCATATGGAGAGGAATGGCTCCTGGAGATGCTACTTAGGAAACAAAAGAGAATATGCGACAATCATATCCTCACTTATTTACTTAAGGAAGTAGAATTCTTACGTATATTGAATTTTGGGGACAAAATTCCTTTTTAGGAGGGGAAAGTTGTAACATCCTGAAAATTTTCTCGAAAGAAATTAATTTATTATACAGCACGTTTTTTGAAGTAGAATTTAAGATTTATTTTTATAATATCCCAAATTTTGGAACAAGGAATTTAGGAATAAATTTGAAATAAGAAAGTTACTAGGCTCTGGGTAATCAGTATTTTTCATTGCAATCAGGGTAAAGAAATCTGATATTAACTTAAATGGTATATGGTTATGTAGTAGATAAGCATGTGATATTTGTTTAGAAAATGAGTATTCGGTAGTTAGATGGTAGATGGAGATATGTATGGTAGTTACATGGTAGATGGACATATGAATGGTAGATAGATGGGAGATTGACATGGTAGATGGGTAGTAGATAGATATGTGATTTTTGAAAAATGGTTGAGAACCAAGCTCTATAAATACCTCACCCCTTCTCTTCCTTCACAACACACAAACACTCAAGACTCACATAAAGGTAGGGAAAGAGAGAGAGAGAGAGAGAGAAGGAACGTAGGGAAGCCTTGCGGTAATTTTGGGAACTATAGAGTAACAGGTAACTCTGATTATTCTTCCATATACATGTGAATTGTGTATGATTACAAATTATTTTTTTTATATAGACTGATTTATATGTACATGTATTATAATATTATTGAATATTACAGTTTTGTATCCATGAAAATTATAGTTTTGTACCCAGCAAAAATTACAATTTTGCCCCAAATTTTAGAAATGACATTTTAGTCCCGAACTTTAGAAACGACAGTTTAGTCCCTTGAATTTCAAGAATGACAAATTGGACCGAAGAACTTTTATAAAATGTTTGGTTTACCTTTTTATGATATTTGATATAAATGGAAGCATGTTTTATTATACTTTATTTTATTGATAAAATTATCATGGCAGCTGTATGTGTGATGGATTGAAGTAAGGAGGAATTTGAAGGATAAGATTTATTTATGCCACCACTCGGTGCACAGTGGATGGTACTTTTCAGGGTCCCATCTTCCATGTTTTTCTCTGGCCAGGATTGCATTGGGGTTGTGGGACATGTAACACCTCTTTAGTTGTTATTTTTAAAGAGGGGAGTTATAGTCCATGCTTAAGCTCTATACCTTTGGCCGGGTGTATCTTAAGTTTTGGTGAACTTGGAACCATCTAGTCAAATGAATAAGTTTCTATTGGATTATGTGTTAGCCTATGGCTCCAGTCAGCAGTACAAAGATGGACGGTGATATAAGGGAGACTGCATATTGTATAACTGTATACTTCATAATTTGAAATTATGGTGATTATTTTTGCCAAATAATTATGTATGAGAAATTTTGGTATATACAAATATATTTGAAATCAACCCCTGTTTTTGTCATATGTAATTTACTTGTGTACGGTAAAAACTTTCAGTAATTACTGAGACGTGGAATCTCATCCCATATTAACATTTTTCAGGTGAACATTCTAGTAGAGAGTAAGGGAAGGCACCTATGGAGTGAGCTTTGAAGGCTCTTTTGTACTCTTGTAGCTTATGTTATGTTATTTTTATTTGCCATGACCCTAAGACTTCCGCTTTGTATTTAACTCTTAAATATTTTTGGGAAATTTATTTTGATTATGTATTATGAATTTTATTTGAAATCAGAGACGGAGCTTGACACAAATCTTTGGGGGGGCCACTGGTTATTGTTCATTCATTGGCCTCCCATCATTGCTCACCGCAGAAAACAGGGAACAGCAAAATACAGCAGCAAAGCAAAAAAAAAAAAAAAAAGGTCAAGATGACCCAGAAATAATAAACATGAGGGAAAAAAATCAGTTCAAAAAAGACAACAGAAAAACAAATCAATCTCCATTAGAATCCTCCGGTAATGGTGGATCATAGAAAACTTCAAAACTCCATCGATCTTGTCATCACTTGGAAGCTCAATGTGTCTTTTTCTGTAAGCAGCAACTAGGAAATACAGACATGATAAACTCCTCAATGCTGATATATATGCTGTGTCATACTTAGTTACTTCAATGGTGATTATTATATTAATATATAAAAAAATGGTGATTATTATATTAGATTTGTGATCTCATATATTAATCTCATGTGAATCACGATACGTACTAGTAGTGCAAGATCTAAAGTCAAATAGAGAGAGTAGTGGGTTGAAATTTATGTGTTGTCTTTTGCTTTGTATGCTGAAAAGAAAGAAATGGGACTTCTTTCAACATTGTTTAAATGGGAATCAGACTGATCTGCCTTGGAGAGAGGAGAGATCAAGAAATGAAAGAATATGCAAGTTTTCAGCATAATCCCAATCCTTCAAGTCATTTTCGTGCAAAAGTACGAGTAGAAATAGAAAAGAGAATCCAGTTATCTAATCAAAACATGCCACCTGTACTCATAAAACATCTCATCATCTACCACGGTTTCCTTTCTTCATCCTGTCTTCATTCATGAGCGCTGGTCGTGAAGAGATGACGGCAGTGGCAACCGTCGAGTTTTCTGCGTTCTGCTATCAATGTTGGAGGCTTGGAGTGGCATTAGAAATCATCCCATGGCCTTACATCCAGCAGAAATCAGAACATAGTGCCTTGCCTTATCCCTCGTTCCTTCATCCCTCGTTCAGTCTGAGTTTTTTTTTTTTTTGGGGGGGGGGGCCATGGCCCCCCCTTGTCCCTTCTAAGTTTCGTCCTTGTTTGAAATTGTTATATAATTTAATGATTTGGACATTGATTATTCCTATTGGACGTATTTCAAATATTTTGGCCAAGTTTTCAGGTGTTGAAATTGGGATGTTACAAGTTATGAGTCCGGTTTCTCTCATTAGCACATCTCTCTTTATCCTTCATCATCGCCCATATGGACCGTCCAATTTTTTATCCAACGATCCAAATAGATTTTCTAAAAAATCGCATGCGGTAATTTTTACAATTTTCATTTATCTTTATAGCCTAAAAACTCTGCAAGTATATGGGTAATATCAAGTGCCTGTTTGGTCTAGCTTATTTTCTACTTATAAGTATAAGTTAGGCCAAACAAGATTTTATAAAAGCTCTTGTAATTATAAGAGCTTATTTTATAATGAAGAAAAAAGAGCTTAAAAATAAGCTCCTCAAAGGAGCTTATAAAGCTCTTTTTTAAAAAGAAAAAAGAAAAAAGAAAAGAGAACTCGTAATCTTTCGATTGAACACTACTATCACCGTCATCGTCACTGTCACCACTATCACTGCCCCACCACCACCATTGTCGCCGCCGCCGCCGCCGGCACCACTGCCACCACCACCGCCATCGTCGTCGCTACCACCACCACCACCGCCCCCACTGCCGCCGCCACCGTCACTAGCACCGTTGTGACCGCCGCCGCCGCCGCCACCACCGCCCTTTTATAATATACCTTTTATGATAATTTTTATTTAAAAAAGTGCTTCTGACAAAAATTTTGTCAAACAGCTTATTTTAAATTTCAGCTTTTAAGCTTAAAAGTTTATATAATCTCCAAACAACTTTTAGCTTATTTTTAAAAGCTCTTTTTTTTAGCTTTAACTTAAAAGTAACTTTTAAGCTAAAAAAGAGAGGATCCAAATAGGCTCTAAGTAATAAAGTGATAAGAAAGTATCGTTCCCACGAGGACTTAGTATCACAACTTTAGTTAAGCATTATTATAAAATCCCCAGAAGTCTCCCGAATTTGTAAAAAGACTGAGAGGTATCAAGGACCTATAAAGAATATGCAAATTCAGGTGAAATTACCCTTTTACCCTTAGTTTTAAATAAATAAATAAATAAAACATAAAAATATCCTCACCAGAGGGCCGGTTGCCGGCCACCAGTGAGGGGGTGGAGGGGTTTTTTTTTTTTTTAAAAAAAATAGATTCATTGAAAGTGGGGATGGGGTTCGAATCCCAACTCTCCACACATCCATGGGGCCAAGTGGCCCACCAGTTGGGCCATTTGGTTCCTTTAATATATATACATTAATAAATTTATATATTTTTTTTAAACATTTTTTCAATGGTATTTACAAAACCTGCAACAGTATTTACAAATGCAATAACGCAAATTACAAATCCTGAAACACTATTTACAACTTTTTTTCAAGTTTACATTTTTTCTTCTTTAATGCTTGTGAGTGAAATTTTTTAAAAAAATGCATTATTACAAATCCTAAAACGCTAATTACAAATCTTAAAACACCAATTATAAATCCTGAAACACCATTTACAAAAAATCCTAAAATGCACTTGGGCCCATTGTGTGGGTGGTTGGAGGTTCGAACCCAACCTCCCACACTTTCACCCGAATTTGCATATCCCTTATAGGTCCTTGGTACCTCTCAGTTTTTTTACAAATTCGGGAAACTTCTAGATGTTTTATAAATTCAAATGGTATTTATATGAAATTTTCCCATAATATTATAACTATAACTTCTTATTAAATGATTTTATCATTTCAAAAATATAAAATTTTAAATTTTAAATTTAACCATCATTAAATAATTAGAAATTATGTGCTTGTCATTGCAATGACCACTAAATGTGGACTCAGTTAGCTTAGCTGAGCAAATTATGACTTTTTTACTAGGTATCCTTCTATAAAAAACAATCAATCCTAAGATCTGAAGCGATTTGAAGCACCATCAATTGTCACTTAATGTATGCACATCACATCTGTTGAATCAATGGTTTGGGATCTTAGTTTGCTACCCAAGGACTATCTCCTTCCATTATATGTTAAAAAAAAATCCTTAAATTTCTTTTTAATACCAAAATTTTAGGAGAGGGGTTGCGCTCACCCAGAGTCCAATGATAGGGCACTTGGAGCTTACTCCACAAGAGATTTAGGATTAAGAGTACATATATCTTCACCTTAACCTAGGTTACCGTTGCTTCATAGGCCCCTAGAATGCCTCTCCCAGCGCTTTAACTAACTCTAGGATCAAACCTTCCTTTTAGTGAGAATATCTGACCCCTTTGCCATTTGAACCCAAAGACAAGGAATAAAATTTCCTTAAACTAGTACTATGACTATCCTGCAAAGTCAGATGGGATTGGGCTAGGTTAAAAGACCGGTTAAGCCCACCATTTTATCCTTATAATAAGGACTGGAGGAGTAATTTATTTAAAGCACTACCATGTATTAAGAATTCCAACCTTAATTCAGATTCAGGGCTAACTCTTAGACTTGGGTAAATGAGCAAAAATATACATGTGCTTTTTTCTCAGATGCGCCTAGCACCATATACTTTTTTCAGGAGCAAAAATACAAATGTGGTTACATTTTAGGAGCAAAAATCACACCACCCGTTAAAATTTAACTTAATGGTGCATTTGCAACAAAAAATGACATATTTACAACAGAAAATGTCACATTTACAACAACATTTAAACACCTGGATATTGAACATGGAAAGTTTATCTACAACAAAAAAAAGGCTTTATTTACAACAGGAAGTGTTGTATTTACAACAAAATTTAAAATTTGACCATATTTAAAACAGAAAATATCATATTTACAACAACATTTAAACACTTGAATTTTGAACATAGAAATGTTGTTTATAACAGAAAAAGCTAGATTTACAACAGGAAGTGCTGTATTTACAATAAAATTTAAAATCTAGCCATCTACAACAGAAAAAGTCATATTTACAACAGGCTAGATTTACAATAGGAAGTGCTGTATTTATAATAAAATTTTAACGATGATGTGACTTTTGCTCCTAAAATATAACCACATGTGTATTTTTACTCCCAAGAAAAGCATATGGTGCTAGGCGCTCATGAGAATAAAGCACATATGTATTTTTACTTCTAAACCCCTAGACTTTTGTATAATTTTTTCCCCCTCGTACAGTCGTACTAATATTATACTATCCTGCAAAATCGGGTGGGATTGGGCCGGGTTGAATATCAATTAAGCCCACCCGTTCAGCCTTTCCGATCCTCACAAAACACATTCGACATTCGGGTCGGCTTCTTGCAACAACGGCCTTCGAGCTTCGACCCGCCAGGCGCCATTTGCCGAGACACTGCCAGAGGCTCGCCGTCGTCCACCTTCGCCATCATCCTCTTGTAGTCGTTGGAATTTAAACTGCTTCGGCTGAGCATCCACCAACAGCAGCGACTAGAGTGTGTTCTCCGCATCTTTGTCGCCGCCGAAATACTGCAACCGGCAGTGACCTTAGATTTGTGCTTCTCTGCCTCTCCAGATATTTGGTTGTGCCTCGTTGTTTAAGAACCTTAATCTTAGTAAACTTTCGAGTTGCAGCTTCAGCCGTGAGGGTCAGTGTTCCGTCTGCAACTCTGAGCGGAGCAGAATCCGAAATTGGCTTGTATTTTCCAAGTAAAGCATAATGGAAGCTCATGCAGAAAATGTTGGAGGCAATACCGAGTTTAATTCTCAGAATGGATTTCTAAGGTGGGAGGGAATTCTTCCATCCCCCTTTTTTTTGGAAGCCAAGAGGCTTTGCAAAATCAGTTTATTGTCAAGAATTAACCTTTTTTGATCAACCCTTTTAACATCTTTATATTTTGGCAGTTTGGGAGATGGCGGTGATGATAGTAATGCATTACTATTGCCAGCTAAGACGGGGAACAAAAGGAAAGGCACGAATCAGGTATGGGTAGCGGGAGGATTATGTATGCATTTTGCTTCCTCTTTTTATCCTAGGTAAAAGTGGAATTATTTTGCTTGAAAATTTCTTGTATACAGGTACATGGAGAAATCAATTCAATCAAAAAGCAAAAGTTGAGCAAATCTCAGAAAAAGAAGCTGAAGAAGTTAGAGGTGTGTGTATAAATTAAAAAAAGAAAGATGAGATGCTCTTTATTCTCTTCTGCTTTGGAAATGACTTGGTTTTGCTTCATTTTTAAGGAGGAGAAGGAGAAAGAACTTCTGCTGAAGAGAAGCATTGAGACATTAAAGTATGTTAACCTTTTTTGCTTTTATTTTTTTTCAATAAATGATGAAATTTTACTCGAAAGAAGTAGAAATTACAATTGATTGGGGGGAAAAAAAAAGGATATTGTCTTTTATGCCACTAAGTTAATGATAAACTCAGAGCCTTTTTATTTATTGCAGCAAATTCAAGATTCCAGAGTATGCATATCCTCTTTTGCAGTCTTCATGTAATATTAATCGGGTTAGTATAATCAAAACAATGATAATTTTATACCCAAAACGGGGGAAATATGGAAAAAACAAGGTGTTTGGGCTCTTTATTTGCTTAATATTCTTGTGCTGGTAGACTGAAACTGTGCTAGAGAGACGGAGGAGAGCTGTACACTTATTGAAAGAAGGGTTGGAGTCTGCGCATAGCCATGATCTGTCCAGTAGTCTGAATGTTCCTCATAGAATGGAACCTGAGACAGAAGAAATTCATACGGCACAGGAAACTGAGGAGAATGACCAAATCCAACCAGCTGGATTTGATGGAGAAATCTTATGCAAGCCTTGTGCTCCTTTGGTGTCCTCTGTGGAACCTGCCTGTGGTGATCAGTCTTTTGAAAATAATGGAACTCTTGCTGCCTCTCTTGGTGGCATCTCTGTCAACAAGAAAGCAACTTCATTACCACTTGATGATATAACTCACTGTCCTGATAGAGCCAAACTTGTTGATGGGAGTATAAGAGCGGAAACCAAGGTATGGTGTATGCTCGTTGTTCATATGTGTAGACAGAGCATTTGGAGGAATAGATGGCTATACTCATAACATCTATCTTATTTCATATTTATTCGTTCATAAATGCATCATCTATCCTTCAGCATAGGCAGTTGAATTATTGTTTGTTGGAAGAAATTATCACATATATGCCCAAATTATCTGCTAATATCCATCTTTTTATATGGGCATGGCTTTGCACAGAAGTACGTCTATAAGTTTACAATTTAGTTTAAGTGTTTTCCGTATAAGTGAGATGACTTGCTTGTCTATCTGCAAGTTAATTTAATGGTGTATTTGGGACATGGGACAGGATGGGACATTTGATATCTCTAAAACCAATCTCAGCGAACTGAGCAGCCTTAATGACTCCTCTGCTTCAACTACCCCTACTGTTGTGCATGTATATAGACCAGCTGAGGTTCAAGACAAAAGAAAGGATCTCCCAATAGTCATGATGGAGCAAGAGATTATGGAAGCCATAAGATATCATTCTTCTGTTATCATATGTGGAGAAACCGGATGTGGTAAAACAACTCAAGTTCCTCAAGTGAGCACCCTTGATGCTATATTATAGTGACATCTTTAGCATTTGAGACTTAATCTTTGACAAAACCATAATACGAGGTATTTTCATGATGTCAGTTTCTTTATGAAGCTGGTTATGGTTCAAGCAACTCCAGAGTTCACAATGGTATTATTGGTGTTACTCAACCACGCCGAGTTGCTGTTCTTGCCACATCAAAGCGTGTAGCATATGAGCTTGGTCTTCAGCTTGGAAAGGAGGTTGGCTTTCAAGTTAGATATGACAAGAAAATTGGAGATAATTGCTCTATCAAATTTATGACTGATGGAATTTTACTACGAGAAGTTCAGGTCTTATTTGACATAATCATTTCTATTTTTGGTTCAATTTTTTTCATTAACATATTTTATATGCATGCTATGAGGTTGTTTTGTTGGTATTCCCTTTAACTTTATATTATACTTATGATTATTTTGCTGCAAAATTATAAAATACATTTAAGCTTTTGGGGAAAATTTGATGGTAAGTTCATAAAAACGTTTATTAATATTGAGGATCATTAGGTGTTAGTTAATACTTCCTGGCAATGGGAAACCTCATAATCCACCCTTCTGAGTGAAGAAACAACTTGATGGTATCATGAGCGTGAGCATGTTATCATCATGAAGTGTGTCATGGCACTTTAGAATGGAGACCCTTACAATTCATAGTTTTAACTTCTTATAATTCATATTTCCATATCCTGGTGATTATTGTAGTTACCACTTACCATGGTTACTACTAGTTGCTGCTATCTCTTTCGTCTTTGGTTGATTTTGTGTGTTTACATTAATTAAATGTAAAGCCTCTTGATATATATATATATATATATTTTTTTTTTTTTTTTTGGGGGGGGGGGGGGAATCTGGTCATATCCCATGCATGGCCTGGACAGTTTTTTGGTGACTCCATTGGTTGTCATTAGTCTGCTTACAATTGTTGAATGTTGAAATAAGATGCATTATGAATTTATAATGTTCTGATGCCACCCAACCACATGTAGTGTAATGGGAATTTTTTCTGCTGCAGAATGATATTTTGTTGAGGCGGTACTCTGTCATAGTACTTGATGAGGCTCATGAGAGGAGCTTGAACACAGATATTTTGATCGGGATGCTGTCAGGTGTTATTAGGTCTCGAGAACAGGTGGCTATGATAATTCATTTACAAATGAAAGTCTGCGGTTGCTCTTTTATCTTCTTGCTCTATATATAATTTTCTTGCTACATGGCAGGTATACCTGAATCAGCAAGCAGAGATACTTAAAGGGGGAAGCATAAATCCTAAGGATATGATTTTTCCATTGAAGCTTGTGCTGATGAGTGCCACTTTGAAAGTAGAAGACTTCACTTCCGAAAGGTTATTCCTTACACCACCCCCTGTTATAGAAGTTCCTACAAGACAGTTTCCTGTAACAGTACACTTTTCAAAGAAGACAGAGATTGTTGATTATATTGGGCAAGCATATAAAAAGGTCTTGGCAATTCACAAGAGACTGCCACCTGGTGGCATACTTGTCTTTGTCACTGGGCAAAGGGAAGTAGAGTACTTATGCAGGAAGCTACGCAATGCTTCAAGGGAGATGATCTTGAAAGCATCTGTAGAAAATCATGGTGCCGTGGTACCTGGAACAAATTCTGCTGAGGGAGTAGATATGAAGGAGATAAATGAAGCATATGAGATCCATGGGACTCCAGCCATCCAACAAACTGATAGGTTTAGTGCTTATGATGAAGATGAGCAAGATGTATATGAGGATGAATCTGATTTTTCATATAATTCAGAAACTGATAGTGATTTGGAGTTCAATGCAGATGATGATCTTAAACATTCAGAGAACAGTGATGATTTTAAGAATGTATTAGGAGAGCAAGGGAACATTGCTTATTCCCTTGCTTCATTGAAGACTGCCTTTGAAGCATTGTCTGGTAAAGCACCGTTAAACTCCAATTCTGATGGGGGGCAGACTCTTTCAGTGAATAAGGAAGGGTCTTTAGATCAATCAAAAAATTATAAGGAGAATAGGGCTAGAGAGGATTCTCCAGGTTCACTTTTTGTTTTACCACTTTATGCTATGCTTCCTGCAGCCGCCCAGCTTCGCGTCTTTGAAGAAATTAAGGATGGAGAGCGTCTTGTTGTAGTTGCCACAAATGTTGCTGAAACCTCCTTAACTATCCCAGGGATAAAGTATGTGGTTGATACTGGAAGGGAAAAAGTGAAGAATTACAACTCCGTTAATGGCATGGAAACATACGAAGTTCAATGGATAAGTAAGGCATCTGCCGCTCAACGTGCAGGAAGAGCTGGAAGAACTGGACCTGGCCATTGTTACCGTCTTTATTCTTCTGCAGTTTTTAACAATATACTCCCTGACTTCTCTCTTGCCGAAGTTTCTAAAGTACCTATCCATGGTGTGGTTCTTCTGTTAAAATCTATGCTTATTAAGAAGGTACGTTCAAGATGTACTCTGTCCTCTTCATAAGTTTCTTCAAGTCCATCTGCTTGTCTATATTGGATTTGTTTTATGTTTCTGTATCACCAATTGGGACAAGGCTTTGTTGTTGTTGTTGTTTTGTATCACCAATAATGCACATATATATTGGATAGCGTATGATTTGGTCTTGTTGGTAGCATCTATTTTGTTGGAATCAACTGAAATGGTCATTATTAATTAAAATTGGATGATCAGTACCAAGAGTCTTGAGTGTGATGAGAATAATTCATGATTTTTATGCCCTTTTCCATCACCATTGCAATAACCTGACTTTGTATATCGGACCAAATGAAAGATTAAATTCTTTTCATGCAAAGGGTCTCCCCTACATAAATTAATAACAAGATTGTATTTGATTCAAGGGATGAATTGCTACTGGTGACCATATGGTTGCCAATTTTATACCCTACTGCAAAATGTAGATAGCTTTTCAGGTTGCTGGCAATTGTATGTGCAATGTATCTATCTTGCTGTCAAATATGTTTTATGCATCTCAATTTGAGATCCTTTTGTTTTTTGTTTTTTTGTTTTTTTTGACTTGTTACTTCTTATCCAGGTTGAACTGTTCCCTTTTCCTACTCCTCCTAGTCGTGCTGCACTGGCAGAAGCAGAGAATTGCTTATGTGCTCTTGAAGCACTAGATGGCAAGCATGAACTCACACCATTGGGGAAAGTCATGGCACTTTATCCCTTGACTCCTCGTCACTCCAGAATGCTCCTTACAGTTATTAGATTGACAAGGAGCAAGTATAAATGCAAACGACCAAATCTACTTTTGGCATATGCAGTTGCAGCTGCAGCTGCATTGAGCCTGTCAAATCCTTTCATAATGCACTTTGAAGGAAATGATGGTAAAGGAGACTCAGAGATGCATGAGAAATCTAGCATGGCAGACAGTGAGAAAGTCATTGCCAAGGAAGAAAAATTAAGCAGAAAGAAACTGAAAGAAAATGCAAAAGTTTCCCGTGAAAAATTTCGTGTTATTTCTAGTGATGCCCTGACAATAGCTTATGCTTTGCAGCATTTTGAACATTCACAGAAACCTATAGAATTCTGTGATGAAAATGCATTGCAGTTCAAAACCATGGAGGAGATGTCCAAGCTTAGGCAACAGCTACTTAAACTTGTGTTCTATCAGATTACTGCTGGTGGTTTTGAACAGCAGTACTCATGGGTTCATGGAACTTTGGAGGACGCAGAACATGCCTGGCAGGTATCTTGTGAAAAATATCCTCTCTTGCTGGATGAGGAACGGCTCATCTGCGAGGCAATCTGTGCTGGTTGGGTAGACAGGGTTGCCAAACGTATTACAGGGTCTTCTAGGACTTCAGACGGCAGCACAAGAGTTCCTGCTGTTAGGTATCAATCATGCGCGTATGAAGAAAGTGTCTTCCTTCATCGTTGGTCATCAGTTTCTGTTGCAGCCCCTGAATTTTTGGTTTATAATGAATTATTATATACAAAAAGACCATACATGCATGGTGCGACGCGTGTGGAGCCAGCTTGGCTTGTTGAGCATGCCAAGTCTTCATGTAGATTCTCTGACCCCCTAAGGGATCCCAGACCTTTCTATGATAACCAGACTGACCTAGTAAAAGGTTGGGTCAATCCAATCTTCGGGCGTTTCTGTTGGGAGCTTCCAAAGTGTCACTTGCCAATTGGTGATGGTGATCTTAGGATGCAAGTATTTGCCTATGCTTTGCTTGTTGGTCAGGTGTGTCCATGTTTAAAATCTGTGAGAAAATATATGGCAGCCCCTCCAGAAAGCATTTTAAAGAAAGAAGCATTTTGTCAAAAAAGGGTGGTAAATCTCTTGAGCAAGTTAAAGAGTAGGTTGATTGATAGCTCTGCTATGTTAAGAATGGTGTGGGAGGAAAATCCAAGGGAACTTTATACAGAAGTTTTGGATTGGTTTCAGCAGAGTTTTCACAAGCATTTCAAAAGTCTATGGTTACAAATGCTTGGTGAAGTGCTCCAGGAGACAAAGGAATGCTCATCGTCTAGAAAGGTGAAAGGGAAAAAATCACGTAAATGATTGTTCAATGGTTAAGGGCAGTGCTTAAAATGCTAGCGTTGGATCAGCTGGGAAATGGTTCAAGCTTTAACCATTTTGGAACCTGCTTTATAGGCTCTCTGTCTACAAAATCGTTGGATGATCAGGTTGATGCTTTTTTTTGGTCCTTCAGCATTCAGTAGACAATAAGAGCAAAAACTGTAGCTACTTCTATGGTTGTGATATTGACTGAGCAATTTAGCTTTTGCATATAAGACCATTTCTGATACACGGCACCGGACAACATCTGGAGGAAAAAGGTTCATTATTTACTTCACAATTTTGATAGAATCAAGGTAAATACACTCCCTTTCTTTCTTGTCCTTCCAATGATATTCTTAACAATCGAAGAGATAGACAGAGATTTTTACTTCTAATGCCAACTGCGACAATTTTGGATACTTATCAGCATAATGCTGCAGTTATGGTAATTCTTAATCATTGTAACATTAACAACAGTGCTGTATAAGATATATAGTATTATAGATATATGAAACCTTGAGTATTGCATTGGAGTAAATTCTACCCCCCCCCCCCCCCCCCCACAAAAAAAAAAAAAAGAATTGTTTGAGTTGATATCAAATGAATTTTCAGCATGTCATATACAGGAGTAAGATTTTATTTGAAGCATATGATGAAAACCTTGGATTCCTATGGGAAAAAAATGACTAATGTAATAGGGACTTAATCAAATTAATATACATTCCTAGTATAAAAATAATTAAAAAAAGGAATAAATATGCCATCATTTTGTGTCACGTGTTCGTTTAAAAAAAAAATGTCTTAAGGCTCCTCAACTGTGCTAGTTTTCTGAGTTAAATCCACTGCTTTTCTTGCCTGCAAGAAGTTGAAAATGAAGGAATAAATTATACAACGAACTTAGTAATATTTGGAATAATAATTTGAATACTAAACAAAATTTGAATACTTTTGTAAATTAGACATTCTTGGAACAGCAGAATTATATCTCATCTTCCTCGTTTAGGTCTCAAACAAAAAAAAAAAAAAATTGAGAAAAGTCCTACAACTTGTTAATACTAACTAATTCATTTGTTAATGGTTATTGTTTCACTTGTTATTAACAACCCCATAGGATTTTTATGATATTATTCTTGATTAGGACCTAAGCATGATTTTTCCTAAGTTATATTCTTGTCAAGTTAAATTTAAAAAAAAAATAGAAAAGAGGTTGTTTTTTTTTTTTTTTTTGATATAAGAGAAGGTTGAAAAGCCTAGATAATTAACACATAAGTTACAGAAAAGGGGAAATTAATCCCAAACACTCTTGCTTTACCCAAACCCCAAGGAAACTAGGACAAACAACGAATAGAGAAGGCTTAGATAAACCCGTCTTAGCTAAAGCATCGGCACCCGAGGGAAATTTAATGCAATTGAAATACGTTGGTGGTTGAGTGGCTACCTCTTGAGTCCAGTCAGTCCAAGCGTTGACAGTAACAAGTGCTATGCCCTGAACAGTGAGTCCACAAATAATTCCCATCCATAGCCCCTGCAAATCAATAGTTAGTTTAGTGTCCTAAAGACTAACTCGAACAAAAAGGCTATTTAATTAAGGATTATAGATTAATATTAAGAATTTAAATGTATAAATAAAGGAAAGGAGATCCATACCATGCCTCCAATATGAAGGAAAAAGGCAAATAGGGTGGCACAAGGAATTCCCACAACATAGTAAGCACCAAGGTTTATAAATGCACACAGATTTTGCCACCCACACCCTCTCGCAGCTCCTGTTTATATACACGTACAACAGCCATTCTTAGTAAGCAACCATAGCTTCAGAAATCATCTTTTTATAAATCAAGACAAAATTCTTCTCATGTACTTAACTCATAAATCGTAAAAGATATTTTATAACAGGTAATCCAAACACACAATCATGAATAAGAAATTGATTTGAGGGAAAAAGAAAAACCTGAAAGGACGCATTGGAAACCATCAAGGAAGTCAGAGAGAGCAAGGAGAGGCATCATGGAGGCAACATAATGGATCACTTGAGGGTCGTTGCTGTATAGCTTTCCCCACACATTTCTTACCAAAATTGTCAAAATCGCCACTGTGCTTCCCTCACATATCACCATTGTCATCATCACTCTCACTGCCAATACGGCGCCCTTTGAGTTCCCACTCCCCAGTTCATTTGCCACCCTCGTGCTGCTCATTCATTCATATGTGTACATATTAGTTACAACTTTCAAGTAGCCATTTATTAACTCACTACCCATAAATATAAGTCACTTTTTGGGTATTAAATGAGGCTTTACCAATTTTACTCCTGTTGACTATTGGCTGGGCTCAAGGAAAAGTGAGGAGAGAGAGAGAAAAAGGTGTAAATGCAAAGTGATTGAAAGATGAGAAAGAGAAAGTGCACACTTTTATGTATAAGAGCAAACATGAAAAAATTTATTCATTTAATGTTTTTCTTAGTTTGTTAAAATGGATTACAAGTGACTTATACATGGGTACTGAATGATTTATATGTATTCGCATGTCGCTTACCTTATTGCTCCACCAAGTCCAACGGAGATCATGTACACCATCCAGCAAGTATTGAGGCTGCACATACACAAATCTTAATTAGTTCATCTAGTTCTTCATGTATTTCCTACTATACTTTTTACCGTTAATATAAGACACAGTTGACTAATTTAAAAAGATTAATAAAGCTAAATAAATTACTTAATTATCAACATGTTTTATGATTTCTCTCAAATATTTATGTATACAATTAGATTATATATTGGTTTATACATAAGTCAGATAAGTTAGTTTCAATAATAATGATAAATCAGGTTAAGAAGAAGAAGAAGAATGATAAAAATAAATATTTAAAATAATTTATTAGTTTCTTTAATCTTCCAAAATTAGTCAATTGAGTCTTATATTAAAAATCAGAAGTAATATCTATATACAATGGATACAATGTAAGGTCTATAAAAATAGGGTTAAGTTGTATTCAGTGCCTTAAAGTATTACTTCTTAGCACTCAATATTCTAAATTAATTTTAGGTGCATCTAGCACCTTAAAATATTTTCCCAACAGCACCCATTATCCTAAAGTCATTTTTTATACATTTTTTCCCTTAAAGTATTTTTATGAGTAGTAACAAGCACTCTAAACTTAAGATATGGAGTTCTATTGAAAAAAATACTAGAGGGCGCTAGATACACTCAAAGTTATTTAAAATACTGAAAAATGCTTTATGGTGCCACATGCTAATTAACCCAAAAAAATATATTTATTGTCTTATTTTGCTTATAAAAGTATATTTTTCAGTTATAAGCGAATATTAGCAGGATAGAAGGGTCTGTAAAAGTATGAGTAAGTTTAATTAACAATTAATTACCTGATTGACAGTACAGATGTCTCTAGTTGTGGATTTGGTAGAAGACCTGATAGCAGAACAACCATCTCGAATGACCAATACTCAAAGCTATATCAAACATTTAAAATACGTATCAAATATACAAACTAAACCAAGTTTAAAAATATGGTTAATATTCATAATTAATATCTATATATACTAGTAGTTGTTAATTACCAACCATATCATAATAGCCGAAGGAACTGCAAGCTTGATGAAACTGAGAAGATTAAAGAAGGCCTGTTTGGATAAGCCATGCCAAGTCTTTGAACAACTTGGAGACACATTGATATATCCCACCAAAACAATCACATTAAGCCAATATGAAACTGATATTGCCAAAGCTGTTCCTTTGCTTCCTAGTCCAAATTCAAACACAAAAACCCAACAAAACCCAATATGCACAACAGTTGTGACTCCAGAACTCACAAGAATTGGGAACACATTGTTCTGGGTTTGCAGGAACCTGTTGAGGCACTGAAGGATACCGTAAGCGAACACCCCTGGGATCATCCACCGGTTAAACGTCCCGGCCTCGGCTGATATGTCCCGGTGTTGGCCGAGGGTGGTGAGGATGATGCTGGTGTTGTACAAGATTAGAGATAAGGGAATGGACAGGCAAAGTAGGACAAGCATTGCTCTTTGTGTGTGGATTCCGAGCATGTGGTATTGTTTGGCTCCATAGGCTTGGCCACATAATGTCTCTAATGCACTTCCCATCCCTAACTGCCACACATTTGAAATAAAAGCTTAACATAGTAAGTTTATGTATTATTTCATAAACACACACATCTCTTACTAAGTCTAATAATCATATCCGTTAATCACATATACTCGTAGATTATATATACCAGATTGTGTCCAATGAACTATTATCATTTATGACTTGTAAATAGTGTGAATTCTTATTAGTTTTATAGATGTATTGAGAGAGTTGACACTATGCTTTAAATGCATTAAACATGAAAATTTGCGTGTGTTAACAAAAATGCATATGAAGCATAAAATAATGATAAGATAAATAACTTAAAGAAACTTGAAATTCCCACCTGAATTTTGAGTTGCAGTGGGTGATATTTATGTAATATTGTCTCCTGTCTTAAATATAAGAGCTGGTTATTAAAGAATTTTGTTTCATCCTAAATATAAGATTTCAATTCATTTTACTTCTTAAATTTATAACTTTCTCCCTAAACCGTCCCTATCTAATGCATATAGTAAGGCAAATTCCATTACCGGTAGTTTCAATGGAAATATAATAATTAAAGAAGGTACACATCTTTTTCTTTTTCTTTTTTTTTTTAAAAAAACTAATTTAACTAATTTTATCGGCCTGAGAAAATACTGCGACAAGACTCGTTGCAAACCTCATCTCCAAAAAAAGCAATGAAAACACGTACTAAACAAATTAGCTCCAAAATTGTTACAAAAAAGATGCACACTAAACAGTTTGTAGTAACAAAAATCATCGACATGATGAAATACTATTACAAGTCTCACAAAACTTAAATATATACCGTCGGCATAAGCAATTTAATAACTAAAAAGTCCCCTGAGTTGCCAATATGTCAAGACCTATAGTAATTTCCTGTATGAAGTCTTGTCACTGTGTGTGTATATAGATCCGTGAGACTTTTCATTGAATATATCGATTCTTCCAATTAGTGATCGAGCTCGTATAGTAAGGATGGAAAGGAATAGAAAATGAAGAAAAGAGAACATACCAAGACACTGAAAGCAGTGACGTTGGCGAAGGAGGAGGCCAAGGAAGCACCAGAAAGAGGAAGATTTCCAAGATGGCCAACAAACATGATGGCTATAACCTGCAAGCTGTATTGAAGCAGACTCACTCCTATCAATGGCCCTGCCAGCCATATCTGTCTCTTTCCTTCTTCCACCACTTCCTCTCTCTTGCATCTAACCCAACACCCACAACCTCGGCCTCCTCGTCCTCGTCCTCTTGTTTCTTCATTCTGAGAACACAAAAGTTGAGTCTCCAGATTTAATCCATCTCCTCCTACTGTTTCCATCGTCAAACACGTTACAGCACCAGGCAAACTCTCCACCACTAGATTTATGTTTTGTCTGAATTTGCTTCTTGTTTGCTTTGGACAATATTATTATTATAACACTATGTCACTGTGCTATGATGACCTCAATTATTGATAATTTCTTGTTATAATATTAAATATAACATAGAGTTGATTTTTTTTTGGGAGATTAAGGAAAAATTAAATAAGTTATCTAATCATATTATATGTCATATATCTTTAGATTATATTCCCTCCGGTCATTATTACAAGTCATCGACTAACAAGTGTATGTATTTGATACTTTTTATAAGGCACTTGCTTGTCTCCAAAAAATATTAAATATTTTTTTCCATGTATACCGATAATTAATAAGAGTAGTAGTTGAGAATAATAATTAATATGATATTAGAGTTTAATACAATTAATGGTAGTAAGATTGGAAGTTATCTTAATTTTATGACAAATTTAATGACTTTTATTGTTTTTATTGATTTATGAGAATTATTAGTTGGTGACTTATAATAAGGTTTAGAGGGAATATATCAACTTATTAGTCAAACTAATTAGTTTAGAGAAAAAAGAAAACACTCTAAAATAATTTAATTAGTTTCTTTAATTTCTTCAAAAATTTTATATTTTAGACATTAAAGCAATGGTATATATGCTAATGGGACAAGCAAAGCTAGCTAGATTGATAATATTATTAAGATAACTCTGCGCATCATATATATATGGAGCATTGAGTCGGATGCATGCTCTAGTCTCGTGCGTCTGCATCACTGGTATTGTTTCTTACGATTTTTATATGCCAATTAGTCAAATGCTCTAAGTAACCTTATGCTCATACTTAATTACCACTATTTATTTATGACCCTTGCTAGTTGTCATCTATTTTCAATATTAAAAAAAAAAAAATGGCTAAAGCATACATTTATCCTTTGAGTTCAAGTTCAAGTGGCCTATAAATTTATAAAATACATTTTGAGTTCCTTAATATTAAGACATTTGTTTTTTTATTAATGACAAATGCTTACTTAGCAAATTATAAGGTGGTTTTGTAATTAAATGATGACAAAAATATGTTTAAATAATCTTAATTCTTTAATATCATCGTTTTTATATTTTAAAATTGAAGTATGCTTTCTTATTATTTAATAGTTGGACCAGCATTTTTATTAAAGAAGATCAATGGGGCTACCGCATAATAAAGAGACTAAAAATTATGAATTTAGAAGTGTACAATGGAACTTGCACTACTATGAAAAAGGGCAATTGTGACACTCTTCTAAGATGCTTTCCCAAATGCCACAACATTTATTAATTTATGTGTGTGTGTAAATTAAAAAACATTTTTTGTGGCACTTCCTTTAAACTTCCTATCGCACTCTCTTAGGAAAGCATCACAGGAAATGTATATATATATTTTTTTATTTATTGAATTTTTGCTTCCTTTAAGGAAGCGCCACATGAAGTATATTTTTTAAAATAATTTTTTCATATTTTTCCTTTAGAACCCTATAATTACAATTGACAACTAACTTTTAAACACAAATTTTCATATCCACAGTAAAATGAAGAAAAGCAAACCATAATCAAATAATTCTAAAATGATACAAACAAATAACTAATTAACAAAATTACTACTAAATATATTTACAACAATTGTTAATAGAATACAACTAATTCTAGTTAAATAAACAATACAGCAATTGTGAATAGAATCCAACTAATTCTAGTTAAATAAACAACACAACAATAGGCAAGAAAAAATAGTAACTAGCTAGAGCATTGTCTAAGTACATATTCACACCATTCCTTAAATGACTTTCATTCACTTGATGACCAGTCAAATTATCTCAATGTTAATCTTCATCATACTACATATATACAATCATGCACACAACGAATTAAAATCACTAAAAATTAATTATAAATTAAATTTAAAACACAAAATGAATTATAACTAAAATGACTTACTTTTGGAGTAATAACGGGATGATAATAAGTAATTACATCTTTCATGAATTTCATGATGTAATACATGCAATCATTGTTATTCAGTTGGAAAAGGCACTAGTTACCCGAAGCTTAGGCCTTCCAAAGCTAGAGCTCTGGCAGCCAGGCACAGTAGCGCTTTGGCAAGACTCATTTTTCTTTCTTTTTTTATTTAAAAATTGAGAATATAATGGTAAATTTATCAATATTTAAAATTACAATTCTAAATGTTAACAGATCTTTTAGGATTTTGAAATTTCATATAGTATTTAAATGGAATTCTCCCATTGTTTTTGGTGAGTTTGATTTCTTCCAAAATTCACCTGGAAAAATTATAGTGGGAGGTTGAGGGGCATATTTATCAAAACACTATAAATGAGTCTAGATTTTCAAAGAAATTTGAAAAACAAGTTCCCCGTCTCACAACTTTGTTCTTCAAAAAGTACTTCCCATCCTACAGAATTTCATTGATTTTTCATAAACTGTTTGCAGTATTTTGATAAAAACACCCACTTGATTGTATCAACTAACTATACATCACAAATGATGCGGCAAATTATATTCACACAAGAATTTCTCCAACCATCAATTTACATGAGTGGAGAGGTAGGGCCCTAGCATGTTAAGAAGTTAATAAAAATAATTATTTTTTAGAAAAAAAATAATAGAGAAAAAGATTAAAAAAATGCCATCGAATAATCCTATTGATTACAAGAGTATATGTATTAGCTACACTTGAATACAGTTGACTACTCATTTTAAAAGAAAATAACTTATTTGAGATTTTAATGTTCAAGTGATATATATATGGGTAAAAGATTTCTCCAGTCACTGGAGATAAAGTTATCTCCAGTGAGCCTAAAACTACGTCGTTTTGGATTAATGAAGGGTGTGCTTGTAATTTTAGGTGAATTAATGAAGGGTGTTTTGGTAAAATTCATATAATAAAAAATAAACAAAATTACGAAAACAACCTTCATTAATTCACCTAAAATTACAAACACACCCTTCATTAATCCAAAACGACGTAGTTTTAGGGTTACTGGAGATAACTTTATCTCCAGTGACTGGAGAAATGCTTTTCCCTATATATATATATATAGGGGAAATGATTTGTGCAGTCACTGCACCTAAGGTTTTTTCCAATGAATACAAAACGACGCAGTTTAGTTTAATGAACATTGATTAAAAAAAAAAAACTCATTCTCTCTCTCTCTGCTTCACCTCTCTCTCAGCCTCCCCGTTTTCAATTCGAAAAGCGACTTCCGCCGACCTCTGTTCGAAAATCGACCTCCGCTGATCTGCTTCTCCCACTGGGAGCTCCTTCTTTGGCGATCCTGCAAATCCGGATCTGGACAATTTGGGTTTGACGGTGTTGAACTCGGACTCTTCGTTACCCAGAGAGGACTAAGAGATCGGAGATGCTGTTGAAGAACGAAAACTCGTGCTTATTCTTCAAAACGTGGGTGATGGCGACAACGTGGGATTTGACTAACCTTAATTCTAAACTCATTCCAAACAAGAGAGAGGTGAAGCCGAGAGAGAGAATGAGTTTTTTTTTTTTTTTCAATGTTCATTAAACTAAACTGCGTCGTTTTGTATTCACCGGAAAAAACCTTAGGTGCAGTGACTGCACAAATCATTTCCCCATATATATATATATATATTTTTGTGGCTTTTCCCCAATGACATATACTTTTTCCCCAAAATAAATAAATTATTACTTTCTCTTTGGTCCTAATTATAAGATATAATTGACTTTTTTAGAGAAATTAAGGAAGCTAATTAAATTACTTTAAAGTATTTTTATTTTTTTAAAAAAAGTAATTAGTTTAACTATTAAATTAATATTTAATCTAAAAGTATACAATATATAAAAGGGTTAAGGTCCAAAAATACCAACGAACTATTGCCCTAGGTGCAGCCAACACAATGAACTAATTTTTGGACCAAAAATACAAAATAACTTTGGAATTGTTAAAATTACCACAATGACGTTATTACTGCTCAAACGTCCGTCTGTTTGAATTAGGGTGAATCGCACTTTGTCCTACGTGTCAATCATAGAGAGTTTATTTAATTTCAGACACACAGCGAAAATGAGGGTTTCCCTTTGAGCATTCCATTTCTAATATTGCCACTACCGTGCAAGATGAGACTTACTTTACCAAAATCAGACCTTAAGGTTCAAAGGAATCTCATTCTTCTGCCATTTTAATCTTCTGGCTCAGACTTTCTCCTCTCCTCCACTATCTCCATGTGCTGCTAATGTTCTGCTGCTTTTCTGTGACACCATTTTCTCACACTTTCATGCCCGTCAATCCTGCCCCACCAACGTCTTTCCCTATCACCTTTTAGTCGCTCAAAAGCAGCCATGTCAGAGGTCTTAATCCCATTCTAAGCTCCTCCCTTTTCTTCTTTCCTGCGTTTGATATTGATTTTCATTTCGTCATTTCATTTTGGAACTTGGTTTATCTCTCAATATTTATCGTGTCATTTGATATATTCTGATGATTTTTTCTCATGTTCTTTGACAACTCCGTTTCCTATACTTAATCAATTGAATCGCACTTTGCGTGGAGAAGAGAAATGCTTTGAAGCAGTGACCATGGCCGCCTCAGGATCCACCTCGTGATGATCAGCCTCCACCGTCTTCTTCTTCACCTCATCACGGCCACCATTGAAGCAGACCTTCAAGGAACTGAAAATGGATGAAACCCTTCTCGTCGACGATAGTGGGTTCACAGTGACGAGGATCTCCACTCTCTTTTTTTCCCCCCAAATCGATTGAACCTTAGGCTAGTCATTGCTTTCAATCGATTGTTCCCTTCCATTCCACGTTGTAGCTGACTCACGCCTCACCAAGCCACGTTTTGTCCTAAATGTCAATTGATTTCCCTTATTCCAGCGCGTGAAGACGGAGGTTTGAGTAGTAATAACGTCGTTGTGGTAATTTTAACAATTCTAAAGTTATTTTGTATTTTTGGTCTAAAAATTAGTTCATTGTGTTGGCTGCACCTAGGGCAATAGTTCGTTGGTATTTTTGGACCTTAACCCTATATAAAATGATTAAGTAACTTATTTAGTTTCCTTAATCTCTATAAATAAAGTTAAATATATCTTATAATCAAGACAACAATTATATTTCATTACAATTACAATTTATTTATTTCTCGTATTGTTGTATATATTATAATATTATATTGTTCCAATATCCAATTGCCTTTGTGGGTTTATGCGCCTATTTTTCTTTACCTGGGGAGCCCTTGATCGCCATCAATTCTCATCGATTTTTATCCAGTGCCACCATTAGAGTTGGAGGCGGACTGTGTAGCCGGAATTGTACCGGGCAAAAGACCATGTCGCAAAAAGCAGAGAAGAAGCGCCTGAATGAAATTCTCGGTTCCCACCTTTGCACTATCCATGAGACTCTTCAGGTATTTCAAATTCTAGTTATTCTATTCAATTCAATGCTATCTACTTGTGCTTGTCTTTGAACTACTATGAAGTGTTTTAGGACTTGAGTTTTGCGTGCTCTTGTAGATTTTGGATCAAACTCCTTCTTTGGACAAAGTGAGCTGGGAGGAAATAATAAAGATGGGCGACCAAGTCTCAAAACAGGCTACGATAGGTTATATAATCTCTTCTGTTTTTGCTTGACGAATCTTTTGCTCTCTCATATCTTGGGATTTTTTTTCCTTTTTTTTTAAATAAAAATTTTAGACTGGGCACTATCAAGTTTCTTTTTTTCCGTCACTCTGCGCCTATCCAGTAGCCCCCCCCCCCCCCCCCCCCCAAACAAAAAAAAAAAAAATCCGCTTTCATTTTGTGTCAAGATTTTATCACTGGATTGACCAAAGGGTGTTGATAAAAGTGATGTATGACTTTCAATAGAAGTGTCCCTTGTTTCAGGATAGCAAGGGGTTCCTAGTTTCAGGATTTTTATTTTTCAATGAGCTTTAAAAAAAAAAAAAAAATTGTCAACTGAAACGTTTTTCTTATTCTGAGGATGATCATACAAATAAAATCTCTGTTAATAAGGTATAAAGGTAATTCTCCAATTTCAATGTATTTGCAAGAAGAGGAAAATCGGGGCATAGCTTCAGGATTTGTTGCATCTTGCATTAACAAGTGTGCTGCGTGGTAGTAACACCCTTAGCCCAAATTTTCCATTTGCATTATAGTTTATAGATATGTGCAGGTTTGAGTTTATGTAATTTAATGTCTTCTATCTGTTTTGTAGTTGGAATGCTTTGGACTGGGCAAAAACCAGAGGTAAAAGCAATAGAGGAAACTATGGCATCATACTTCAACACGTTACAAGGTTTCCTCTTGCTTTCCCATGGAAGTACAGTGGGTGCGGGGCCTACACTGTCTTCCTGTATTCATGCTTCTGTGAAGCAAGTTGTTGATTCCAGTTTTAAGCTGATGAAGGAATTTGTGTCTTTATATGGTAGTCCCCCGAACTCCCTCCCTCTCTAGAGCATTTCTTAACAATATACTGGTCGATAGATAATTTATTCAACTTTCTTTGGCACTGATCTGTCTCCACTCTCAAGTTCTCAACCTTGATCTTTAAACTCTGGTTCGGAGTAGTATTCATTTTGTCTGGTTTCTTAGTTATTATTAATTAATGACCTGTTACCCTGTAAGTTCAGCATTGCTACCGTAGCTTATGACAGATATTCCATATCAGAAGCATGCTGTGAACTAGTAAACCTCTAACCTAGGAGTCAGCCCAAAACAAAAGACCCAGAGGGCAGGGTCTGGTGGGTTTGAGTGGATGTGTGTGCAGATGTGTGTTCATACTCAATTTTGTTGTTGTTGTTTAATATTTAATTCCTTTTTTATTGAACTCCTTCCAATGAAAAATATAACAACAATCATCCAAAATTTCAAGTACCTTGAACAAAATAATCATGTAAGGATGTGCGCCTTGTAATATCAGAATTACATCATATTTGTGGTTCACAACTCCATTAAATGGGAAACTAGGTCAAATTTTATGTGTTTGCTAAAAATTTGTCCAATGAAAACACAGCAAGTGGTTTGTTTTGCAGCTGAGTCACGTGATTGTTTAAAAAAAAAAAAAAAAAATTCTCTGCAGGATTGAGTTTTAAAATGATTTTAGAAACATGCCATGTTTTTGTTGGGTAATCTAATTGTAAGTGGAAAACTTTGGGGAACAATTGTCTAAACAGATCTGTTGAAAGGATACCGTTTGAGGATTTGTAGAACCCCAGACAAGAAGACAATTATTGGGGAGTATACATGCTTTTCTGGTTTAAAGCTGTTTAGAGGTATAGCTTGAGATCTCCCTTGTTCTTGTCAGGGGTCAACATGAGCAGCTATTTTCCGTGATTACCTTAGTTGCAGACCCTGTACATTTTCTTTATTCTTCATCCTAAGCCACACTTCATCAGCCTAGTGTCCGTCCAACATCAAACAGCTATTTTCTCTTCACTTCAAATATGTCCATAACATTCTCTAATGGATTGACAATCTAGTGTTTAATGGATATTTTGTTTTGCCTCTATGCACTTGTAAGACCCCTCCTCAAAGAATTACTCCGTTGCTAGCGATTCACACCATAGTTAAAGCTCCCTTTGTGTTGCTACTTGCTAATCAATAGTCCTATTACACAAGTGAGATTGTGGTTCACTTGCTTGAGAAGAGTTTTGCAGAGAAACCCTTTTACTCATCTGTCTTACCCTGCTCACATGCTAGGTCTTCTTCCCCTTCTCTTTGTTATAGACTAATAGTTGACGGGTCATTTGTGAGCTCACACTTCCGGTCTCTGTGATAACAATGTTGTTCTAATACAATGTTCTAATGTTTGGCATTGAACCTGACGAATGATTACCTGTTTCTTACGAACAAAAAGGGATTACAAAATGTCAAATTGATCTTAAGACTTTGTAAAGGTTTTATAGATATATTGTTTAAATTATAAGGATAACTTATTGGGTTTAAGATTTGCTCACCATGCTCTTGCAATATTATCACATGTCTGGGTGTCTTCCAATAACTTAATGTTCAGCTTCAGCTATTTTTCCTCTGTTCTGTTGTGTGTCCATGCCTGGCTCCAGACGCTACACTATTCATCATTTTGATTAAGTGCATCATATCTACATGCGTTTACTGTTGGATTATGATGGCCCTTCTTCCTCTTCCCTATCTCTAGACTGATTTGACTAACATATCATGCAGCTTCTTTCTGATCAATAGCTAACTTGTCTCTGTAATTTTACACTAACAGGATCTCAAGGGAAAGATCAGCACCTATCGATCTCTCAATTAGTTGGTGTGGTATGGGAAGCATGTTCTGCTTTAAAAAAGACTCCCCCAACAAATATTACAGCGATTGGGCGAGGAATAACGCAGGTTGCTGTTTCGATGAAGGATGTTCTTCGTGAGCTGAAAGAACTGAGGCCAGAATCGACCAATGTAGTTTCCGATAGTGATGGTGAACTGGGAAATGACCTCTCGCCTGAAGAGATGAAAGTCGCCCAAGCATCAATTGTAGTTGTTTCGGATATAATTTCAGTCGTAAAGGAGCTCATCCGCTGCATCTCAGGCTTGCTTAAGCTGGAAAAGCCAGGTGACAGTGGCAATTTCGTAGATTCACTGGAGAAGCTGTTGAAGTTGAGTCAGGAACTTAGCTTACAGATTGATGAAATTGGAGCTTGCCTCTATCCCCCTCAAGAGGTCCCCACCATAGAAGCAGTTATGGTGAAAATCCAGTCTTTTATTGATGATATTCAAGGAATATTAGGAGGAATCAGAGGATCATCAGACACATTCCTTGAGGCATGCAATATTTTAAGGAGTTCACTGAAACAGCTTGCTTCTGAATTAAGTAGTTCTGATACCGCTGATCTAGAAGCCAAAGTGGAAAACATCACATTAGGCGATTAAGAAGACCTTCCTGTATGTTTGGCAGTGACGTGTCGATATTATGCTTTTGAATTTGACTTGGCATAGTTAGCAGTTTTTTTACTTAGATATTTTGATTTTGAGTTGGCATATACAGGCAAAAATTTAGGTTCCACATGACTTGGCATAGTCAGCAGTTTTTTGACTTGGATACTTTTTTGATTTTGAGTTGGCATATAGTTGCAAAAATCTAGGTTCCACAATTCAACATGTGAGTTCTGCATATATAGAATGAATCCATACAATTCTGTTCAAGGATCTCTCTCTGGAAACTGAATCTGATATTGATTTGATAACGGGATATAGTTATCAGGTCAATTGTTTGAAAATTTACAGTTGATAAATTGATTAGATCGTATTTTGTTTAATGATCTTTTAATAGGTTGTGTTTTCCGAGTCTTTAAAAGACAAATAAGTGCCAATGGTTTTCAGTGCAGAGATCACCTTTTAAACCAATCACTTTTGTTTTTCTTTTAAATTTAACTTAAAATATCAACTTTTGAAATTGCAATATCCGTTATTTTATAAAATCAAGGAATTAAAATAAACTAAACCCTTGCAAGAAGTTAGATAAAAAATGTTGTCATGTGCCCTTGAATAAAAATTTAAAAATAATGGGAACTCATTAAATAACAACGCCAAAAATAATTAATTTTTTAATGGAAAAAAAAAAACTCATTTCCAAGATTAAAATCATATCAATTAACCGTTAGCCCGATAACTATTCACTCATGCACCTTTCTCAACACTATAATGAGCTTTTACAGAACGAAGATACCATAACACACACACACACACACATTGATCTCTTGACATTATGAGCTTCTAGAAATTGTGAGATGCCATATTTATTAGATGTCCCACTGGAGGAAGCCTTTGACAACACTTGGAGAAAATAAGGTATAAAATTATATTTCAGAATTTAGTATACACGCATAGGTAATGTTTCCCTACATCTCTGGCACTAATTAACAAGAAGAAGATTACATTGTGAAGAATATACATTCAGTCCACAAGAATTAGAGCTCACATTAAGATGTGGAAAGCTAAAGTCACCTTCCAGTGAGCTTGACCATCCATGCCCCACCAATGTAGAGACCTAACAGTGGAGCGGCTAGAAGAATTTGAGTGAGTGGATCAGTGGAAGGTGTAAGCACAGCAGCTGCCACCACTGCACCCACCACAACATACCTCCAAATTGAGAGCATTTGATCTCCAGTCACAAGCCCAACTTGTCCCAATAGGAATTGTATAACAGGTACCTTCAATATGTGCTTCCATATTAGAATTTATAGTTTAAACCAATTATCAATAGATATGTGAGCATCTTGATAGTGGATTGTATCAGAAGAAACCTTTGTTAGAATTGGTAGGTCAGAGATGGATAAGCTAAACCAGGCATTTAAAAACATGTTAACATAGATCAGATATGAATAACAAATTGTAACTGTACTAAATGAAATTGTTCTCACATAAATGCAAAGTATCTTTGGTTTTGTAGAGAGGATCTACCTAGAATATCTCAGATTCCACCGAGTACTATACACTGATCATTAGAGAAATAAGAAGGCATGCTTATGAAGAACCCCTTCCGTACTAAAAAAAATGAAAATTAGTCCCCTGGACTTGTACACTTGGACATGTGAAACCTAAGTCCGTTTACTGTAATGAACCTATGGTGATGCCATTTTACACATCTTCCCTTGCTAAATGGCATGCCCCCATTGTTTCAAGGCAAACAAGGGTCACATGGAACGAAATTCCCCAAAATGGGCGTAACCAGTATGGTTTTTAAAGTTGAGGGAAATGTATACAAGTATACAACTGACCAGTGGCTGAGGGGGTGAGAGTATCGATATTTTTCTGTATTTGTTATACACAATTTTATCCTTCTGTATTTGAGTTGACACTTGAGGGGGCCAGATGCCGTAAGTTCATGGCCTCCTGGTGTTAGGATCAGCAAATTTAGAGATTAGGAAGGGAAATATAAGACAATCTAGAATCAGAATCTAACTCCAGCCAACACAATAACTCTCTGAAATATATCTTCATTCATGACTTAATAAAACACAATACATGTATATATAAAAAGAGTTGCCTACATAACTGCCTATACCATAACTGCCTATATAACTATCAAATAACATACAGCAACTCCCCCTAACTGATAATAACTATCCTATCTTATCCTATTTCTTCAACTTCTTGCGTCTGGAATAAACTAACAGAGGCATAGGGCAGTTATTCTCCTTATTATTCCTATTATTCCTATCACCTGGTATGTTGAGGTTCAGAGAAACGGTGCAATCCTATTATCAATCACAGGAAGAAAGAAACCAACAAAAGAATATTTACCTGGAAAGACAAACCGGTACTGAACATCAGCACTAGTACAAACTCAAAGTATTGATCAATGGACCACAATGATTCAACAGCCCCTTCAGCATAAGTAACAAAGAAATTTAATGCAGCAGGTGTCAGAACTAGGTAGGAGAAGATTATTCCGGCATAGAAAAGAACCGATGAGCCCAAAACAATTGGCCCCAGAAACCTTCTCTCAGCTCTTGTTAGACCTGGAAGCACAAAGGCTATGATTTCATAGAGAATGACTGGACTTCCCAAGAGGAGGCCGCAGTATCCAGACACCTGGAGTACCCAAAGAAAAAATGATTCCACAGGATCGCTATTTGATGGAGTTTGAGAACAAGCATGCAGACTACAGAGACTCATGGACAGTAATACATGATAATCAGCATTTCTAAATCTTGTCTTTTGCAGCCAAACAACATTTTTAAATCCTGGAAGCTAGGTCATAACAGATATTTCATTTGCAATTCATCATGACAGAAATGAATGGAAGTTATCTTCAACATTCATAGAAGATCATTAACAGGTTGTATATAGACAAACGAAGGGAATTGGTTTTCTTACCACATAATTTTTTCTCCTGTTCCTTCCCTTTTATGCTTATTCAGGCTATTGGTTTTCTTTTACTTGCATTACAAGTTAAATTACAGTCGCAGTTTAATTCTTAAGCCATAGACTTAACAACAGAACCAGATAAAAAGCACATTAAAGCACAAAGACTGCTTCATACAGTTATGATAAAGCATGACACAGCACATTGAGCATGAACAGACCGATAGATGTGTCATTAAACAATTATAGTATTATACCTTTAAAGTAGTGAAGAAAAACTCCCCTGGAGCTAGCTGAAGAAATCTCACACCCTGTGTTTTAACAGGATCTTCAAGAACCAATATCAGTTCTTTTGAAAATGCAAAACATCCTAAAATGGCAGCCCCAACTGCTAGAATAGATACAAAGATTCTCTGTCGCAGCTCTTCAAGATGATCAAATATGCTCATTTCTTTATCATCAGGAAGAAGTTCCTTACTAGGGTAAAGAAAATCATATAGAGTGCTTTCTTCACCATCTTGTCTGGAATTTTCCAGAGTTTCTTCTCTTGTATTATCAACCAGTTCTGTGTTGTGTAACAAAAAATCGATGTCAGGGACCTAACTTTTTTCTTCCCCTTTAGTAAATTCAGGGTCTTAACTTTATTTACTGCACTTGCAGCTCTGATCTGCACAATGCTCAGACTGGATTTGAAACGAATTGCACCATAAGTTGGCATCATCAAAAGAACACCATTGATAACGCTCCAATTTTAGTATATTTAAAGCATATTTTGAAGGTATTTGGAGGGTTATCTAAGCAATTTTGAAAAAGAAGCAATTCGAGCTTATTCTAATTTAAACAAGATCAACATAAAGGATATGTCACACAGTATAGTTTTTACATCATATATTTTCACATGTCACATCACTCTTTACTGAAGAAGATCATGGCTGGGTTGATAAACCAAGATTCATATAGATTGGGAATATGGAGACAAGCCCTGGATACTAGAGGGTCGTAGATTTAGAGGATACAAACAACATAAGAACCAGAACAAATGGCATGTGCAGCAGAGAAGATGAGGTCAAAATGAAGAGCAAAGAATATCCAAACAGACTATTTAACATGTCCAGATTCCATTGTTCATAGCATCCCAAAGAAATTCAGAGTGATCAGTCGAATTAATTTAATAATGTTGGCAAAATACATATGACAAGATTAGTACCGTCTTCGATTTTTAATTGACTAAATATGTTTTAGCTGCCATTTTTTATTTACAGGAAAGAGAGAAAACAAAGCATGCACATCTCTCCTTCGAGAAACCTAACTAAATAATGATACACATGGTCAGGCATGTTCATCTCATCAAATCCGACAATTAAATGCAATACAATATTTTTAATTATAGTAATTATAGCTATATACTATAATTCATTGTGGTGTACTGCCATCAAAGTGCCGATTTATATACTTGTATCAATGCTTTTGAGTTTGAAAAATATCAGACAACTGGAAAAGATAAGATAGTACTTCAATCACCCCAACCCCTTTTTATTTTTTGCATTCGGAAACGCACCCAAACCGAAGAAGCAGCTAATTCATAAAAGTCCACAATCTCTTTGAATCATTTAGCAAAAATTCTTAAATATTCTATAAAAAAATAAAAGAAGATAAATGAATTTCGCTCTTACCGGGCCTATCTTCAATGGCGGACCCAATCCCACTCCCACTCCCACTCAACTCCTGCTGATTCTCTCTCAACTCATCATCGACAGCAAAACAGACAAGTCTTCCAAATCCCTTACTCGTCCGTGAAACACCGACCCTCAAACTCGGACTCTTCGATGAGTTGCAGAGACGCGGAGCAGTGAAGCGGGTCCGGATCGGGCCAAGTGGCCTAAAACAGCAACTGTGGAGCTCCAAATGAGGAATAATATTTGGAGCAAAGCTGGTGCATCCCATGGCGCCGGTGGCGATGGCGTTCCTCTTTGATTGTTCAAACGGTTGGCTGTTATTAGATACGATTTGCGGCTCCAGCCACCTCGTCCGATTCATGCCAATCAAAAAGGAATTTTTGTTGATCCATTATTAAATTAAAAGGGACAATATCAGGAAAATACCCTGAAAGTTTTAAAATCCTAAACCAGTTTCATACGCTACACTTTTTGTTAGTATTGGAACACATTTTAGAGTTGATTTTGGTCCTAATTATAAGAGTAAGTTTTAACTTTTATCAATTTTTTTCTATAATACCCTTATTTATACTTTCTCAATAATAATTAAAGACAAAATAATTTAATAATACACCTATATATTTTATAAAGTAAATAATGTTTGCAACTCATTAATATCATATACACCCCAATTATAATTTTTCTTTATCAAATAATTTTAAGCAATCTTTATCATATTTTTCTCATATCAACCCTACTAATATTTCTTCCACACTAATTAATTTAACAACTCGTTTATATCCTATTAAGTGAGAGATTCTATTTTATTTTTTATTTTTAAATAAAATAATTTTAATATTCCTTTAAAAATATTTATACAGTACTTATCATCATGTACTTCAAAAATTCTTTTATATATAATACCCCACCGTATCCAGAAAAATTACAGAGATTATATAATACTTCGGTTATCCACTATAATTGCGCGGGGTGATTTCATAGTGTATCCCTATAATTGGTACAGAGAGTCAGAGTAACAATTGCGTTGGGCCACCCATTCAGCTAATTTTTCCTTGATGTAATTTTTCATTTGAAGTAGGGGTATTTTTGGAATAATTATTAACTAATTTAACTTTTCTCTTTAATCCCTCCAAATTTTAGTGAATAGTTCTTATAATTAGGACCAAACGAAGTAGCTTTTATAAGCAAATAAAATAAAATAAAAATATTATGACAGGAATTATTGATTTGAGATTTTTAAATTGTAAAGGTATTTAATTGAATTTTTTCTTATTTAAAGGCTCAATTTTATCAAAACTCATCGAAAAATTTCTAAAACAATCCATCACAAAAAGATTTAGGAAACATTAATTTGTCAGTCCCAATAGTTTCCATCATCAGCTGCCTATGTTTTTTCCTATTCAGTCCTTATTATTTGGTCAATTTTTTGATAAAAGTCAAATGCATCAATAACGCTTTTACATCAGATGTCCAATTTCATATAATAAAATAACTTCACTGAATGTAATTCTAAAGCCCCATTTAGATCAAAGAAAAGGAGGAAATGAAAAAGAATGGAATGAAATGGAAAATATTTTGTCTTTTGATTCACTCTGGAAAAGAAAATAGATTGATAAGAAAATTTTTATTTGATTAACAGAAAATGAAATAGGAAAATAAAGTAAAATATCATTTTGCCTCTGAAAAAAATATCATTTTAAACAATACCACACACATTCACATTTACTTACAAACATAGTGTGTACATAGTGTGTATGAGTGCATACTCAAGTGTGAAGTGTGCACTCAAGTGTACACTCACGCACAGTATGCTTCGTGAACACTCATGCACACTCTGCACTTCTTTTCCTTTTTTCTTTGGTCATTGACTCTCTTCCATTTGTGTCACCTTTTGTGCGATGAATTTGTAGCGACAAAGAGGCCACCGTCGACAGCTTCTTCTTCCTCCTTCCACAATGTTTTCCAGCGTCACTCTCTTCCTCTCTCCGTTGTCACTCTCTTTGCTCTATGTGATCAGGGCCAAAATGGACTTTTGGCCATTTTCATAAACGCTTTTTGGTGGGAACCCATTTTCATTCAAACGTGAGAGAATGGCATGCGGCGGGAAAATTTAATCTGAACGACCGCCACCACTGGAAAATTCCAATTTTCCTTTTCCTTCCCCGATTTTTTTCGACAATGCCTAAGTTGTTGAATGCAAAAATACCATTAGAAGTACCTATTAATCAACAATTTTTAACAGTATTTTATTTATTAAAAAACTGATAATTAACAACCTTTCTATGACATTAATTTTGTATTTAAATAATGTAGAAAAAGTGTTTTTCGCTGTACAATTTCTAAATTAAAATTAAATTGGATGTCAAGTCTTCAAAGTTAATTAGAAGCCTCACACGGCTACATGAACAATATATAGTGTGTGGTGATAAAATTTTAACTATCTTTTAATTGACAGTTAGATTTTCTTTTGACCATAAGATTGACGTTAGATATAAATACCATATATTTGAAATCTAGTAAATGGGTCTGAGCAAGTATTTCTGGTTCATGGCTTTGGAGAGTCAGATAAACGTACTATATATATATATATATATATATATATATATATATATATATATATATATATATATATATATATATATAAGTAGGTGATAATCAAGGATGATGATAATCTGTTTGGATAAGGTATGAAAAAAAAGATAAAAATTGCATTTTATAAGATAAACTCATTTAACATAATGTTCGCACGGCAAGTAGACATGTCGTGCCTAAAGGTAGAGTCAGGATTTAAAATTAGAGGACAAAAATTATAAAATAGAACCCAATATTGATAAAATTAAATTTCAGCCCTATAAATCTTTGAATATTTTTACTTTAGTCCCTTCATAGAACTTTTAATAGGAACTAAATAGAAAATATTAAAATTTTTATGAGACAAAATTATAATTCCTAAACCTCTGGGTTCAATTCTGTAATTTTAGGGGGTTACCCTAGCCGCCCCCTGGTCATGCCAAGTAATAATAAAGTGATAAACAAAGTGTCATTCCTATAAAAATTTAGTTTCAAATCTCAATCAAGTATTGATTATCACATTTTCGCTTAATTCTGTCCTGGTCGTGCCAAGTAATAATAAAGTGATAAACAAAATGTCATTCCCGTAAAAATTTAGTTCCAAATCTCAGTCAAGTATTGATTATCACACTTTCGTTTAATTCAAGTGATACAAATATCAAGAGTGAAGGGAAATTATCTTTACAATTAGAAAATAAATAATTACTTGTGATTCATGGACTTCAACAACGTAATGGAACTAGGATTTTTTATTCCCATTGCATTTAAAAAGTACTCATTCTGTGCAAGCCGAGTATACTAAATTACCAATTAATGCTCTCTCAAGTCTCTAAATAGGTACTTAGTTCAATTAATTCCTTAATCTCTTAATTAATCAATTAATTAAACCCCAATTTACATTGCAAATCCTATATGACTATTTGAGGTTAATTAGTATATCTCTATCTCATTGACAAAAAAAACATCCATTCAACTCACAAATTTCAAGTTCTAACTTTTTTTTTTTTGGATAACATCAAGTTCTAACATGATTAAACGCAAATTCTACACTCACACTACTACAAAAACCCATTTTACGTCCTTTTAAACCCATTTTACGTCCTTTTTAAACACTAAATTAGTACGTCAAAAATCTTTTGTTTAAGCATCCTATATTTTAATTAGGACGTCAAAAATTACTTTTTATTGTCTTTTTTTTAAAATAGGACGTCAAAAGTCTCCAAATAATTACAAAAATGTTACCGCCTTTTTTTTAACTTCCTTTTTATAAAATAGGACGCCAATTAGAAAAGTAAAAACTAGTTTTTGTGGTAGTGTCAACATTCATAGCCCAAAAAAAAAAAATTTGCTCTCTCAAGCATCAATCAAGTGGACCCAACAATCTCACTGGTGTTCAATCAACAAGAAGAATTAAGAAAAATGTAAAATCAACATAATCATATCATTAATCACAAATATAAAGGGGAAATGAGTAGTTAATCCATACAAGGGTTCAACATAATCCTAGTATCAAAGCTCTAACTACACATATTCATAAAACCCATGAGGAAATGCATAAACCAGCAAAATAACAGAACATGAGGAAGGAACGGAGAATGGAGAGGAAAAATCAAGAGGATCAGAGCTTAAATCTCTACAAATATACAATTTCAAGCTCAATATCCACCTCAAGCACCAAACTCTAGCAAAGCGAGCTCAAAATCACCCCCAAAGTTCAAAATGGCGCTTCTACGTGAGTTTGGGAAGTCATAAAGCCCTAAAATTAGTTTTGCCACCCAAACGCATAGCTTCATCAATCATTATTGGTTGCAATCAAGGCTTTCATTGGTTGTGGCCAAGAGCTTTTTGCATGTATCTTTTGGCTGAGGTCAACAACTCTCTATATTGTCTTTGGTTTATGCTAGAAATGACATTGATTGGGGTTTAAAAATATTTTGTTTCTTAATTCATCTCTTCTTATCTTTTCGTGGTGTCTTGACTTCTTACTCTCCTTTACAATTTTTTATGTATTGATTTTAGCTTTGTATGTCTTCATATGTAGCCCAAATGGCATGCTTCAACAACCTAACAAAACAACAGGATCTATAAAAGCCAAAGCTGATGAAGAAAATATTCACTATCAACTCAAAAATCCCCAAACACATTTTCCTATTATTTGTGTTACCATGAATTCCCAAAATGTCTAAAAAGAACTATAGGCAAATATGTTGAAAAGGTATGAAGTTGATAGGGTTAACAACATATTTATTTCGTACAACATAAAATTAATCAAAATAAGAAATGATTATCGGACTCCCCAAACAAACAACACATTAACAGTGCCCTTAAGGTTTTTTTCTACACTTTAAGATTTTATATTAAAAAGGAAGGCATGTGTGCGTTTATGAGAGACTTATTTGCATGCCTATGATTTTTAAAAATTCGTTTTATCACTTCGATTTTACGTTTTTATTATTCTTTTTCATTAAAACGATTTTACTAATTTTTCAAACGCTTTTAAGTTTTTACTATTTTTCATTTTCCTTTCGTTTTCAGATAAAAACTTGTTTTTAAGAACCTTGTGCATGCCTATCCATTCATTATTCTTTATTTTCTCTTTTTTGCCATCGATATCCATTCATTCTTTTTTTCTTTTTCTTTTTTTGCCATCGATATCCATTCGTTCGTTCTAATACCATACGTACGCTTGTACGGACTACACCATGCGTGATATGTCACTGATCTCATAACCTGACCCTTTTGATTTGCAGCCCAGCAGGAGTGATTTGGAGGTAAATTACGGTGTTAATGATGTCAAATACGTCAGATGGCTGTGCTTGAGGTGTCGTACAATATATCTTTTACCATGTCAGCTAATCATTAACATTTCTTTTCTTTTTTTATAAGCTTCATCATTAACCACTTTAAACATATCATAATTACTACTCGTACACTTCATTTCATCTTATTACTTCATGGCGTATTACTACTGCCTCGCATGTATCAAAATAATAAGGTTTTACGTACACTTCGTTGTTCAAGGCCAAAACTTCCAAACATAAAAAATATGCAAGTAGTATTATTCTTATACAATTCACAATGAATTATTGACATTTATATCCCTTACATAGACTTTTTTTTTTTTTTTCTATTTGCCACTTTTTAAATAAATAATTACCATTTTATCACTCTTTTCAAAATATTTCCCAATATGCCATATTTTCTAATATTTAATTGATTAGGGTTTTATTAAGCCGTCGTGGGGGGGTTTTAAAAAATCCCTCTACCAACATTTAGTCGACTAACCCAAGTGGGTTAGTCGACTAAATGACTGGGATATTAAAAAAAGAAAAATCCACGATTTTTAGTCGACTAAACCACGGTTTAGTCGACTAAATGTGGCATATTGGGAAATATTTTGAAAAGAGTGGCAAAATGGTAATTATTTATTTAAAAAGTGGCAAATAGGAAAAAAAATCCACTTACATATATTATTGTTAACAATGTACGTAGCCTACTGTTTCTCTCTTTCCTCTTCATATCTTCTTTGAACTCTAGATTGTATCTTTTATTCACTTGGATTTTTACAAATCTTGATCCAAGCTTCGCATGACAGAAACACGCTACCTAGTATTTCCTCCGGTTCTAATTATAAGGACATTTTTATAAAGTAAATTACACTAAAAAAGTATTCCTATAAGTAGGACGGAAGAAAATAATAAATAATGTAGTGCATGATCCAAATCCAATACCTAAATAAACTGCTGCTTTCATTTTTTAAGAAAACCTGGCTATACTACTACAAAACAGATCCACATATATATTACATTTTGACTTTTGTACGTACACTTTGCTCCATTTCAACTATTTGTTGATCAATGGCTCAAAGAAATTCAAGCTCTGTAATATCAATCGAAACCAACTAAAACTACGAGTAAATATTGTTTCAAAATGATTCATTCTAATAAGGCATCCCCTTTGAAAGACCTGTCTTCCTCTACCAGCTGTAACTCTTACTATTTCCCACTCACTCATATCATCATATGCTAATGCTGAGATCCACTACCCTATAACTAGGAGAATGATCATTTACAATTATGAATAAGCTGATAGTATTTACAAAATGGATGCTAATTAATGGGAAATGCAAGCACATTAATAACCATAAAAATTAGGGGGGGAAGGAATCAAAGAATAACCCTGGCCACCGGAATTTTCATAAATTTATCGCCTCTTTTTTTGGCCGAGAGTTCGGTGCAAGTGCCATGACCATATAAGCAGACATGATACAAGGACCGCTCCAACAGATGACCAGAACATCACCAGCCATGAAGGCATTGGTTTAGGATATAAACCTGGGGGAAACACAGGAACAAATTAAATTTATGTGAATAAACTGTGAATGAATAATACACAAGTGACAAATTTAACAGTTACGCCTACCATGTCCAAACTTGATACAAATTAGTAGTTCAACAATGCAAATTGCAAGAGAAAGCCAACAAAAAGCTCCAACCTTTTTCACCGGCTTCCTGAAAAATTCACAATGAACACAAAGGGATGAAACACTACAGCTAATCAATGATACCGTTATTTAGGATGTCTCTAATAAGAAAATAACTATACTTAATTTGAAAAATAAAGAGAATGTACCTGTCTTGAAGGTAGGAATTGTACTCACGAATTGTTGGAATTGCAATCAACCACCACAAAATCAACCGATAAATGATGACCGGATTTCGAGGTGGTATCCAGAGACAAAACTTGAGAAAGAATGTGTTCAGCTCTACAGTCAAAAAGACAATACAAAGACTAATCACTTGAATAAAACGCCAAGGACCAAGCAATGGATGCCACTCATCTTTGTCCCAATGTGCTGGAGTAAATTGTCCTAATGTTCTTTTTACCTGACAACAATGGAGCAAGAGTCAAATTCAGTCCCGTTAGCTATTTTTTTAAAAAAAAAAAAATCATTATTTCCTAAATGAGAAACGAAGCACCAGCTCTTATGACATTTTTAGTCCTTGAAATTAGTAAATATATAGGTTAATCTTTGAAACTAATAATCTCTTTCAAATGAGTCCTTCACTCTTTCTAGCATCCTTGAGTCACTTGACCAAAAATTTATTACCTCCAATCCTTAATATAAAATTAGTTTCTAGCAATATAAGATCTAATCAATTGCACTACAAACTTCTCTCCCCTTAATATAAAGACAGATTTGAAAAGTTAATCTTAATCCTAAATATAAAGGTTTTTATATTTATCAATGTTTTTTTAATTTACCCCTATTAATGTTGCTATAGAATCTGTAATTGTAATCTTAGGGACTTAATTGTAAAGCTTTCTATAGGGACTTAAGTGCAAAATACATAATTAGTAGGATAATTAACCATTAGATTAAGACTTGAGGGAGGCTATCATGTTATAAATAATCCAATCCTCTTATTTGTACAATCATGTTAGTCATGACCTTGCAAATTTGTGAGAGCCTAGGAGCTCTCTTCTCTATCCCTCTTCTACTCTCTCGTTCTTGTGTCCCTTCTATATCTACTTTCTTAGCCCAAGATCAATAAACATAACAGATGCTCCATCATCCATAATTAAGGAAGAGAAGGAAGGAGAGAATTAAGAAAAATAAATAGTGTTTTATAAAATATATATTATATTAACTAATTTAATCAACTTCCTTAATCTAATCAAATTAAGTAAATATGTCTTATATTAAGGACCAAAGAAATATATCTAACATTAAAGACGGGAGGTAGTGCATTGCAACAAGAGTGTTATTATCAAAGACTAGACTTTGAACTCGTTAACTTTCAAGACTAGAGTTAATTAGGACATTAAGTTTGGAAATGCAAGGTTCAAATTGTTAGTTTACTCAATTACTTGCATTTTGATTTGATTGACCATAATCTCAAACGTACTTTTCCCATAATATTAGGTTGACGGCTCAGACCAACCCACTTGTATGTTTTCCCATCAAAATACCTAACAGTATGCATTCCTGCCCATATACCTGCATGATATAAACCAAGTAAATGAATATTCCAATAAAAATGGCTAATCAGTGATCAACCAAAAGGCATCTCAAAAGATAAATGATTTTGAGGATAAGAAAATGATCCTCATATCTCTACTTTAAAAAAGTATAGAACATGAATAGAAGCTATTATGTATGACTCCAAGGACCAATTAATGGACATTACCCTGCACACACACACACACACAAAAACAAAAAAAACAAAAACAAAAACAAATACAAAAACAAAACAAAACAAAACAAAAAAACAAGAAGAAGAAAAGAAGAAACTAGAGTCCACAGTATTTTAAGGCTGACAAAAGTTAGCTCATATACATAAAATCAATCGGACATAAAGAGATTATAAATTCATGTTCCTAAACCCAAAAATCAAAGGTGCAATTGTTATTGTACCAGGAAAATATGTAAATAAACAGTTAAATGAATATAAATAGTAAAATAAATAAATAACTATACAGATGTGTAATCCTGGCAAGTGCTGCTACTAATTTCAAACCTTGGATCTTGAAAAGACAAAACAAATGTAGTTAGAGGAACCAAAATCAGAGCTTAGTGTCATAGAAGGCACGTGAAATTAGCATCAATTTTGATATTCACCAGAAATTCGGAGTTCAAGATAGAACAAGATACAAATACATAATAAACCATAGTTCTGAAAATTTAACTGCCTCAAAAACTCCAATAATAATGCTTCGCACAAGGGGCTAATCAAAAATTAAATTTAAAAAATATATATATTAAGAACATATCAGTGCCTTTGAATATATGATCTTTGGTAGGGTAGTAGTCCATATGTAGGCGCATGTTTTAAGCCCAGAAAAAAGGTCCATGCTTAAATTTATTTTACATGGTATATATACTACCTAACCAACAAACAGAAAAGCTTAGGAATTCTTACCAAACCAATTACAGATCAAAATGTCCAGAATAATGCTGTCCCACCAGCATTCATTGAAGTTCGGTAACATGTGGCGAAAAGTAAACTGGTCAAGCAAAAATAAACTCTATAAACAAACAATAAAGTATAATTTAGAAAGCAACGTGCTTTAACAACCCCAGTCCAGCCCTTCCCTCCCAAAAAAATGTATAGGGTACGTGAGATTAAGAAACTATTCATGGTAAAATCAGATCAAAGGCTAACCTCCATCAACTCAAAGCCAATTGATAACACCCAAAGAAGAGGCTGATTACGGATTAATATAGCCTTCCCCCACCAGCCAATTATATGAGCAAGAACAAATTCATCAAAGAGTGTATCCTAGAAAACAGAGAACAAAAATCAGGTGCTTGAGAAACTCATAGGGGATATGATCAAGTTTAGAACAAGGCAACACTTGCAGGTGACAACAAAAGTTTGTGAAAGAAGAAATCATACATAAAGATTCTTAAACCTGCTCGTAGGGTTTTCTGGCACATAAATGCGACAATCAGCACCATAAGACCTTTCAGGAAGTTCTGCATAAAGTCAAGGAAACATTATGCATATTCTAACAATGATCCAACCCAATAAACAAATCTTTTAAAAGAAATTGAAAAAAAAAAAATTAACAATCAACTAACTACTTCCTATCCAATTCAAAACTTCAAAGAAAAGAAGCGGATTGATTACCAACACCAAGATCAGGATGAAGAAATTTCATAAATTGTCGAGCATCATCACGTTTCTGGGAGAAAAATAACCATTCAGTTACAGGTAATAGAACAACAGATAATTGGAACCTACATATTTATTATCCGTAAATTGGGCAAACATAGAAAGAGTGGGAAGAAGCCAACACGCACAAACATAACAAATTACACAAAACTAAAGAGCAAAGATGCACTGTGATGTAATCTATGTAAAATTGTCACTTTAAGTAGTATTAATGAGTAGTCTTTAAACTCAGCATGCATGTATTGCACTTTCTACACACAACTTAAACAGAAAATAAGGATATATCAAGACACAACAATAGACCTGGAAAAGCAAAAACGTGAGGGCCACAAGGTAAACAACGGCCATGCCATGGACCAGTCGCCAAAGTGCAGGGTGCGGTCTAATAAGAATCCTGAATGAAAACACATAATAACGAATGTTAGACATGGTGGTCTCAGGCTCCCAGCAGATAATTCTACCACAAAACTTTAGATAATCCAAAAAATTACTCAAAGTAGTACTCCTCAATCATCATTCCTACTCCACGTACACAAGACCCAGTAGAAAAACCATACTATTTTCATCTAAGCTGCTTAACCTAACAGAACAACTTCGAATGTGATTATAGTACAGAAAATAAAGTTTGAACAATATAAGCCCATCAAGCAATAGTGAACCAAAAGGGTTCACTTCCGTTTAAAAACTCCAGATTTCCAGCTCCACCTGTAGCCCCACTTCCAAAAAAAAGAAAAAAAGACAGATTTTTCCAGTAAATTTTCTTTATAGTCAACTTACTACAACAATTTCACACTTCTCCCAAAGATGCAGTTAAGAGCCACCTCATAACTTACCAATCTAGGATTATCACTTGAACCACATACAAGAAGAGTAAGCAAACAATCAAACAATAAAGATCTACCTACAGAAATGAAAGACGCAAACTGGATATAACAAAGTTGCCTTAATTACTCACGTGGAGGGAGATTGCAGCAGGCAGTAAGCAAGAAAAACAGCAATCATTGCCCATACACCCCTACAGAAAAAATTAATTGGGTACTTATCATACTGTACAATGTGCAATGATCAACATGATAAGGAATAAAAGTAATGAGCATCTGAGAAATATTATAGCTAAAAGGACAAAACCTTTTCACAGAGGTAACAACATCACCAGATGCATCTCTTTCTGGATCGAGTGCGCCACTTGCCCATCTAGCATCATATACATCAAAACTAGAATTAAAAAAGAAGACAAGCTTAATAACTTTACTTGAGAAGACATACTTCAAATGGTCAGGGTGCACTAGAGTGTACTTATTTGGCAACAATATATCTAGTGGAGCACTCACATTAGAAAACAAGCGCCAATCATTAACAATGTAATAGTCCGAGGCTTGTATGCCCATGCAGTCCATGGATCAAATTCTTCATCAACATTTGACATATCATGGGAATCGCCATTTTCTTTTTCAAGATAATCATTTCTCTTAGCCCTTTTCTGACTGCTGGACTCCATCATTCGGTGTCCAGAAAAGAATTCTCACAGTTCCTGAAATCGCAAAAATAAGATTATTTCCTGATGATATGACAAAGATATGATCATGAAGAAGCCATTCCTAGAAAGTACAATGAAGAAAAAATAGTGAGAAAAATTCTCTATTAGCAAAACATAAACCATCGTAGTTACCAGTAATAAACATTATATTACATGAAAGCACAGCAAACGAGCAAACATTCATTTAAGCATACAACATAAGCAACACTAGTAGGCAAGGTTCTAACCAGATTTTATTTAAGCATTATACTAATTTTTTTTTTTTGAACAATTTTATTTATTGTTAAACATACGGTGCAACAAAAAAGTAACAATTTTCCTTCAGGAAATTAGACCACCTTAAAGTTAACAGGTAAAGACCAAGCTAATATAACAAACCGTCAGCACACAATAAACAATTTAATCATAAATAACCGACCTAAAGACCACCTGCACATACAAATGCTATTTACACAATAACCTAAAACAGATAACACCCACAGATGGACATTAAAAAGAATAGCAGACTGAACAAATGAGCCATCCCTTTGACTAAGCCTTGGTTAAGGACTTAACAGATGGATAAATACAAAAAGAATTCACAACAGGAACAATTTGAAAAGCCTTTCTCGATCAACAGATTGCAAAAAAACAAAAAACAAAAAAAGCTCTGATCAAGCCAGCTGTCCAATGATGGTTTCAATGTCATGATCGAATCTAATCCCACATCCACATCACCAACAACAGAAAACCCATCACAATTCAACACCAAAACCACTGGATGTAACAAAAATTTACTGAACCATCAATCCCATAAAAAAGAGGTGGAACATAAAAATAGAGCAAAAAAAAATTGTTTGAGGCAGAAAACTTATCTTAAATTGAATAGGAGCATAATTAGTAAGTAAAGAAACGGGATTAAACGAGAACAGGAAAAATGGGGGGAAAAAACACGTACACTGAATGTGAGGAGAAGAATCGAAAAAACTGAAACTAAGCCCAATCCAAAAAAGAAAATGCAGACACGAAAGTGATAGAGACGGAGAGAGAGTGAATATAAGTGCAGGCGAAAGCTAATGGTATTATTATTATACGGAAATGATTTATTTATTTATTTGAAGGAAAAAAGTAGGTTTAAAGGTCATGTAATAGTTTTGAACTTTTGATGCTGTTTTGTTTTCAGAGAAGGAATACTTACGTAGAGGAGCGTGGAGAGGCCAGCAGAGAAAGGACTCCTGGCCGTACGATTGGAAGAGCGAGAAGATCGAAGCCGTCAGATCAAAGTGGGAGAGAAGAGGAGAGAGGCGGCAGCAGAATCAGGAAGAAGAAGAAGCAGCAAAAGCGTAATGATATTTAATCAAAGAATGTAAGTGTTTCTGTATAATTCTCTCGCCACTGATAATTAACAGCAATACAAGAAAACCACTAATCCGTATTTGAGAGAGAGATTTGTAACGTTGGGTATGCCGTATGCGTGTGAGAGAGAGAGAGTTTTATTGAGTGATGGTTCTCTCTGTGTTTGTAGGAGTACTGGTGGGTGTGTGTGTTTTTGGTGTCGTTCGCGGCAGAGTCTGCTGCAGCAGCGGCCAAAAGGCCAGAGAGAGAGTACGATGGTCAAAGAGAGAGAGAGAGATTTGGAGATGGGATTGGATACGCACGATGAAGAAAACAGAAAATGTTGAAAGGTGAATATAAAGGCCAAGGACGGGACGGAGTAATTAATGTTTGTCCCAAAAGTACCCCTCTCATTCTTCTTTAATTGCAGCATATTACTTCTCTTTGTGCTTGATTCCTCTACCTCTTCCCACCACTTCATGTTACCATCATATCCTCAACATGTAATTCAAGAATGAGTCGTGGAAATTGGATTTTTTTTCCCCATTAGGAGAAAATAGTCCGAATAGATCAAGAAAATTTCAAAAAAAAATCTCAAAGAAAAATTCTAATATCAAAAAAGTTTTAAAAAGTTGTTAAAACTTACTGATTGAGTTATTAATGCTTTACCGAAGAAATTGTTAGTGAGACCTTTTTAATATTAAAATTTTTTTTGAGTCTTTTTTAATATTTTTTTATCCTTTTAGACCCAAAAGGGATTTTCCCATTTTGTTTTTAATGCCAACTCATATGGATTGAATCAAACCATGCAAACGAGTGCAAGAAAACATTCTACATTAAATACTTGTCAAAATCAATCCACTATTTTATATTTGTAGCATTTAGAAATAAATCATTAATATAAAACCTAATTAACTAATTTGATTAGATTAATGATGTGTTAATTAAATTAGTTATTATGATATATTTTTTTCTAAAATACCTTAATTATCTTTCTTAATATCCTCCTTTACTTGATTATTATTTAAGGCATATCAATATGGTTAATTTGGAGAAAATGGATAAAAATGTAAAATATGTCTTACATTTAGTATCGGTGTCAACTCCCTGATTCGATTCTATATTAAGGACCAAATAGAGTATAAATCTCAGAGCCTTGCTCTAGATATTGTCAGAGCTCTTGTCAACCCTCATGATTTTAAAACGAGTCGAGAAACGAAGGTATCTAAACCCTTATTAGGTGTCTTTTGTTTTAGTTTCCAACCAAGATGAAACTTTTACATTATATGTACACAAAAATAAAGTTTAATGAGCTTCTAAAGGGGTTATACTCTCAATCAAATAAAAAATAAAAACTTAATGAGATATATAACCGATAGTTAGAGGTCATACCTGCAAATTTAAAAGCTTAGAGTCAGGGGCGGAGGCAGGGGGTGCTAGGGGTGGCCCCCCCCCCCCAAAAAAAATTGCAGATAGAGACCCAGATTTTTATAATATTATATTTGAGCCTTATAAAATTTTAATATTTTCAATTTAGTCCCTCTTATTTCTATAGTAGAAGGACTAAAATAGAAATATTAAAATGTTTGTGGGGCTGAAATGTAATTTCATAAACACTTAGATTCTATTATATAAAATTCGCCCCCGTAACTGTAATTTCTAGCTCCGCCTCTGCTTAGAGTAATGTATTACTATTTTAAAGTGCCAAGAGAGTTTTATATCTATATATGTGTGTATATTCATATAATTGTTAAAAGAGTTATTTGTGCATAATTTAGAATCCAATGGAGTTTTGTATACTCTTAAGTATAAAATCAACATACATATCAGTTTCTTTAACAAGTGAATTTGGGGAGGTACATTCATTCTCCTAATTAATGACAAATATAAAGAAGAACGACAACGTTTCAATTTTTGATACGAAATGACTTCAACTATTTTTATTGATTTGTGAGAATTATTAGTTAGTGCCTTATAATAAGAATCTAAAGGAATAATAAACATATATATATATATATATAAGTGTTTACAACATTTGGTGGAACATTGAAACTTGAGTGACGTATTTATTAAAACTAGGGTATTAGTTAATTGTTATGAGAATTTAGTATTGTTGAAATGATGATGGCGGTGGTTGTTTTGAGAAGACATAGGCCTCGGTACTCAACAGGCCGCCGAGGACGCAAAAGGTTGTTATTTGTCATCTCGAGCAGTACTTGTGGGTATATAGTATATACTTAGGCTATTTTTTTGATACGAAAAAAGTTATATACTTAGGCTATTTTTTTGATACGAAAAAAGTTTTGGATGGATTTGATATCAGTCTTCTACTAAAGTTAGGGTACGGCCCCTATGAGCACTTATTAGGAACTTACGAGATCGCCTACTAAAGAAATCCCAACGACGGTAGAGGGGATCGAACCCACGACCTAAGGGCCTAATCCTGGGTCCCTTACTATATATGTCAACTCACATTGATGCAACTCTTTCTCTAACCTCTTTTTTTCTTTATACTCTCACATTTTGGGCACTTTTTTAAGATACATATATCCGACGTGTCTATTTCTTTTGGAAAAAATCATACTTGGGCTTCAAAGACAAAAAAATCATAACTTTTATTTGAAGCATACCCTATCAAAAAACTTTTTAAAAGTTTTATTGAAATTAATTTTGAATATGAAATAACATTCTTACTCTCATTGATTAAATTATATAATTAAATATATGTACTTTGTCATTTACCACTTTGTACATTGTCAAAATAGGTAGATGCATTTGTCAACGAAAGCTATTTTACTTAACATAAATTGACAGATACACTTATCAAAATATGTACTTATATTTATCAAAATAGGCATATAAACTTATCATTTTATAAGTTGTCAAAGTAGGTACATATATCAAAGTAGTCACATAAACTTATCAGATTAGGCACATTAACTTGTCACAATAGGCAAATAAACTTGTCATTTTAGAAGTTGTCAAACTAGACATATAAACTTGTCAAAGTAAACACATATGCTTGTCATTTTATAAGTTGTCAAAGTAGACACATAAACTTGTTAAAGTAGTCATGCACTTGCCAATTTATAACTTGTCAGTACATGCACATAAGCTTGTCAAAATAGGTACAAAAACTTGTTAAATTACACACGTTAATTTGTTACAATAGGCAAATAAACTTCATTTTATAAGTTGTCAAAGTAAACATATAAACTTATTAAAATAGTTACATAAACTTGTCATTTTAGATACCCAAACTAAACCACATTATTTATAGAGAAACCTAGTCATCAAGACTAAGGTCAGATTCGTTCTGATACACAAAATCCTCTATAAAAGCTAGTAAGTGTATAGCAAAATAGAATCTCTAGATAGACAATAGAGGATATATAGAAAGCTTTGCTTTTAGAAAGTAAAAGCTTAGAGAGAAATCATTTGGAAAACACTCTTATATTTATAGAAGAGATTACAACCTCGATAGATAGATATATATATATATATATATATATATACACACACACACACACACACACATATATATATATACACATATATATGTGTGTGTGTGTGCGCGCGCGCATATTTTAACTAGTGTATGTACTAATTTATATTAAGTAAAACAGCTCTCGTTGACAACATGTGTATATTTTGACAATACACATAGTGGTAATTGGCAAGTACACACCTAATATATAACTTAATCAATGAGGCATGAAGGTAATTTCATATCTATAATTAATATCAATGTGGTCCCTAAGGAACCTTTTGATATGAGAATCTTCTTTAGTACCTTTTTTGTTTTTTTCTGATCCTCAAAACTTGAGTGTGATTCCCCCCCCCCCCCCCCACTTTTTTTTTTAATTTAACAAGTCTATCTCGTTTCATTATTCAGTATTATTTTATATTTTATATTTATTTGAGATAAACAATATTATAAGGACCAAATAATTGATTGTTTTTATTTTATGCAAGGAACAAAAAACCTTTCGAGCACTGAATCAGTCAAGACAGTGGTTTAAGAGTTAGAGGGTCAGGCCAACCGGAGCTGAAAACTAGAAGTTAGACTGGCCATAATAAAATAATAGAATTTAATTCATAACAATTAAATTTAATGTATATGGTTTTTTATATCGTTTGCTGTCTTATATTTTATGAAAATTAATAGGTCAAAACTTGATATTTTTTTATTTTAAGCATATTTTTAGATCTTAATTAAGCATTAATGATGCAAAATGATTGAGTTTAAAGGAATTAATTTTTCCCCCCTCTTTAGTAGAGTTGTGTAAATAGGAGCTATGAAATTAAAGGTTTGTTATATATTAAGCATTTTTAAATTAATGAGGCTCAGGCCATAATAAGGCTCAATCAAAACTCTAATTACTTACTCCCCTCCCATCACACTACTCTTTCCTTTACATGTGACCTCATCCTTAAACATCATCAACCTTATCTCCAAAGTGCTCTTTGCCTGCATCTCCCTTTACATCTATCATCATTTACCTCTTCTTCTTCCATTGTGACTCAGACCTTCCATCTCAGTCCATTTTTGGCTTATGAAATTCTTTTTTTTTTTTTCCTTTTATTTTCAAACACAAAACGGGTACCTCCTGCAACCGAGTAGTTTACACCAGTTGGCACCCGTTCATGCCAGCTTTATCCGGTTTTTGCCAATTCAAATATTTTCTGGTTCATGAAGTGACCTGGATCAGACAAGCGGCCAGTCCACAAGTTTTATAATTGAACTGGCCAGTCTAGTTTTTTGTAAACACTTCTTATGTAAAGAGACATGTTCGTTTGTGATTTTCCTCTCCTATGAAAGAATGAGAATCGTAGTCGCCAATAAATTTTGATTAAGTCAAATTCAAGCATTCTTAGAATACATACATTTTCTAAATTCACACTACTTAAGTAATTTAAACATCTTCTCCTATGATCCAGGCGGGTTGGCATATAGGTTTGTAGTTTGTTTGTTTTTTTTTTTTTTTTTTTGAATTAAAGTATTCTTTTAAACTGTAAAACCATTTTGGTAATTTTATTTTGGTAGTATGATGGATTCCTTGGGATATGAGTCCTTTAAGTTTTACATGAGGCATACTTTTGGTCCCTTAACTTTATAAAGTATATTTTTTGTCATAAAATTCTAACACTGTTAATGTTGCTAACGGAAAACGATGATGTTGCGGACTTAAGTGAATTACACAAATTTTATATATTCTTCAATTTACTCATATTTTAAATTTAAATGTTTGATAGCATTTAATTACATAATCATCACTTAAGTTTACACCATTATCACTTGAGTTTGTATTTTCCGTTAGCAAAATTAACGGTGTTAGAAATACAGGACTAACAGTATACTTTATAAAGTTAAGCGACCAAAAGTATACCTCCTGTAAACTTAAAAGACTAAAAGTATACTTTAGCCTTTACTTTATATTCTTATATCTATTATGTAAAGTTCTCTAATTATGTATGAATTTATGGTGAAACGATATTTCAAATAAAATATATGGTAATATATAATTGGAGAATCTAATATGATGAATATAAGGAATTTGACCTAAATATTATCCTATTTTATATATGACAAGTCCGAGTGGTTGTTGCGAGTCTATATCTTTGATCTGCAATCCAGGTGTTTTGGAGTCCAGATCCTTGATTTATGGTCCTCTCCCTTAGAGTTCTGTCAGACGTGGCATTCTTTCGTCCTTATGGCGAGACCTTTCCTCTCCTCTTCAGATCTGATCTGTGAAGTGAGATTTATCTGCTTTTTTATTGCTTTTCTGTGTTACTAGGCTGTCTGGTGGTGTTTTTATTTTATGAAATAAGCAGATCTGTAAGATCTGCGTGCCAATCCTCTTGGGTGAACGGATGAATGAACGTTATAAGATCCGATTCTCCCTTGGTAGTTCGGATCTGCGTTCCTGAAAGTAGATCTAAAGAGGCGTTGTTTGTTGTGTGGCCAAGGTCACCAGATCTGATTCAACAGAGGAGCAGAAGATTTCTTCTGGACATCATGGGTCTTCTTACGTCTAAGGTTGGGTTTTTTGTGTTCTTAACATCAAAATGGGGTACCTGTATAGCTGCTCTGGTTGCAGCTAATGCTTATGAAGAGGTGTGCCCGTTTAGTTGGGTTTTACAACCATCACCTTCTTCGTTGTCACTACTAACCCTAGATATTAAGGAGGCTGCTTTGTCTATGATTCTACTTCTACTTCTAAATATTTTATGTACGGTGATTTGACTGTTTTTATTGTTTTTGTCTTTGATGTATTTTGTTATACTGGATCTGGCTTTACTTGTATCCAGATATTGTACCTGTTTTTAGTATTAATATAAATAGCTTTCTGATCAAAAGTAACATAACGGGACTTTTTTTTTAAATTTTTTAAAGATAATACTCCCATTGAATACATTATAAGAGATAAACGATAAGTTTAATTACCTTGGTTTAGATTTCAATTTACCATGTCTCCCAAATTAACATTCATTTGTCAAAAGAACATTTTAGTGAAATTAACATCTATTTATTACAAATAACAAAATTATTTTTTTTATGAGAAAAGCACAAATATAGTTATTTAACTCCACACAAAGTTTTATTTTAGTCACTTAACTTAATAAAGTGTCTTTATAGTCCTTTAGCCCGAACACCAAAAACTAATATTGAAATTTTAAATGTTAAAAAAAAATCTTTTCAAATATTAACATGTTAGGTTCGATATTCAGAATACCAATGATTGTTACAAAAAATTATCTTTCGAGATTAACAATGTTGGGGTTAAATTAATAACTTAAATTTTAAAATTAAGGGGTCAAACTACAACTTTGTATACAATTAAGGCTAAATTAATACAAAACCCTTTTGAACTTTATGTCAGTTGTATATAACCTCCCTAATATTTCAAAATTTAAATTTAACCCTTTATTTTTTTTGTTACTACCTCCAGTCCTAATTATAAGAACACTTTTACAGTGTAAATTACACTACAAAATTGTTCTTATAATTAACACCAAAGAGAGTATTATTAACATCATTACTGTTAACTGATTGTTATCCTTTTAACAGAACTTGTCATGTCAAATTAATAAGATTAATACACGTGACATACTATGTATGTTGCTAATTTGGAACTTTAATTAGTTACATATAATCCTCTTGAACTTTGATCAATTTCAAATAACCCCCTAACATTTCAAAATTTCAATTTAACTCCCTTCAAATTTTGATTTATAATATTTAATCACATGTCATTACTTTTATTATTTTAATAAATTTAGTAAGATTTTTACTATCATTTGTCAATTAAAATAGATTTTTGTCTGACAAAAACTAGAAAATAATATTTAAAAAATATTATTAGAAAAAAAACATTGAATCTATTATCTAAAAAAAAAAAGTATGCATTACTAATAAAGAATTAAAGAGGAAAAACATATCCTCTAACATAAATGTAATATTTAAACTATTAATGGCTAATTATCCCAGGAATGTATTTAACACATATATAATAATAAATAAATAAATGTTATACGAATGATTACATTTTATTTATATATTTTTAAGTATTATTCTTCTAGCTTTTTCCATTAAAAAAGTTGTTTTAATTGAAAATCAGAATAAAAATATTAATAAATTTATTAAAATAATCAAAGTAACGACAATAGGTTTAATATTATAAATCAAAATTTTAAGGGAGTTAACTGTGAATTTTGAAATGTCAAAGGGGTTATTTGTAACTGCTGACACTTTAGAGTGTTTTCTGTAACTGGTCAAAATTCAATGGGTTTTATTTATAAGATGCCACATGTCATTTGTTAATCTGACATGATAACTTCTGTTAAAAGAGATGTTAATAATAATAACAATAATAACAAATGTGGAGATTTAATTTAAATTTTGAAATGTGGAGGATTATATACTACTGACTCAAAATTTAAAAAGTTTTGTATAATGTAGCCCAGGTTAAATACTGAATATGTACTTTTGCGTTTTGTTAACATTCACAAATTTGCATTGTCATGTAGCTCTTGTATTAACTATGAGACACAGTACCAGCACTATTAGTAGTGCAGTAGTATTGAGATTAATTTCCCCCTCCCGGTCCTGGGTTCGATCTCCCCTCCCCTATCGCCTTGTATCATTAAAAAAAAAAAAAAACTATGAGACACAGTAATTAATAATAATATCCAAATGGTAACAACAGCAATAATTGCATTCGTTTAATTTGTAGTTCAAATAACGAGGATCTTAATTTCCGCTTAATGTTGGCCTTTCATAGTTTCATGGGTTACGTTGGCATATATTTACGTGTGCGTGTTTTCTTAATTTAGGGGTTTTAGTTGGGATATAGGTCCATCTTTTTAAGATTGAGACTCCGTCATTGAGTTAACTCGGTTGACTCGTCGTTTATGAATTAAATCATTAATACTCTCTCGAGGTCTGTTTTTTTATATTAATAGTCATTTTTAAAAAATCATAATTCATAAATTATCTTATTATTTAAATTTTTATTATTCTTCTACCCCCATCACTCCATGTAATACGTATGGAAAAGATGGAGGAACCACGCTAGAGGACTTAAAATAATAATATAATCCATGACAAGTCTTTTTTGAATCTTACACCTTATTTTTCATATATGCAGGATAGATATTTTAAACGGAATGAAATTTAAGGGACCAAATTTTAAAATTTGAAGTTTGAGAAAGCAAAATCAAAATGATGACTAATTTAATAGGCCAAATATTATATTAATCTAGAAATAAATAAATAAATGGGTGCAACTTTAAAATGGTATTCCATCGGGTCTTAATTATAAAACCAAATTCATAATGTGATGTACACTACAAACTTAATCCTAATTATTAGAACTGGAGATAGTCATAACTTGTAACTCACGTCAATGTCATATTCTTATCCTTTGTAAATGGATGTAGCTTTCATTGTCTTCTCTTTTTGTAAAGAAAATTTAAGAAATAAGTAAAACTTACAAATATTGATGTTATCTATTTTTTGGCCAGCAAAGAAATTCATATAATCTAACAGATCAATTTATTTCTTTTTTTTTTTTTGCCAGAGATCAGTTTAGACATTAACATCTCTTACACATTTCTGGATATGTATAAGAAATAGCAGTCTCTCTAGCCCTTACTCTTTGCTCAAAGCTAGTGTTCTTGCACTTCCCAGTTGTTAAATAAGAATAGAGTTAAAAAGTTATTAAATTTTAAAACATGGTTAATAAATTTTTTTAAATAATTTCGACAATAAGTGTTAAAGGTTATTCATAAAATCGGCCAAGGGAATATTTCACAAGTTTTTTAATGTCTCATAGTGTCTTCAAAAATATTCTGGACACAAAAGTACATTTTAGTTCTATATTTTAAATTGGGAGAATTTCACTCAACTCCCACATATATGTGATTTTATTTTACTTAACGGCTATGAGATTTTGAAATTACACTGCAATATCAAAGTACGAAAGTGAAATTTTTGTTTTGAAGGTAAAGGATCAAAATGCCTTCATTTATTTTCTTAAAGGTACACAATAATGGACATATACATTTTAGCAACTAATAATAAAAACAAAATTTACAAGTGTAAATATGGAAAATTTTGCAACATTTGATATAAAAATTTAAAGTGCTCGTAAGGGAATTTATAATTGCATATAAGCATTTTAGTAGTTAACAATAATAAAATAACAATTATCCATATGAAGGAAGGGCATTTTAGTCATTTCTCATCAAAAACATGTTTCGCTTAAGTCTAGTTCAAAATATTTTGAGTCAAATAAGGATAGGTTAGTCATTAATTAAATAGACACCAACCTACAAAGAAGATCTAAAGCCTAAGCCTACATACAAGCCTTTATTTAATCAGACCTAGGCCTTAGTTTTTAAAAGGGTTGACAAGGCTTAAAACTTTTTTAAATACCTACTTGAAATATAGGCTTTTAAATAGGCTTAAAGTATATACATATAAATTCATATATAATCCCTAAGTTTATTTAAAAACATACGGTATGTTTTAAAAATTTAGATAATCACCATCCTCACATGCAATATAGATTTTGATAAGAAAAAGAAATCAAAAGCAACAAGATGCAACTGTTGTTCAAACAAGTAGGAATGATAAAAATCAATCATCTATTAACTGAGAAAATACATTTTCTAAAAGGGTTAAGGAGCATTCAACAACTTTCAAATGTATCTAGTACGTTAAAGTATTTTGTGGTGTACTCAACACACTGAAATAATTTTTCTAGTGCACTTAGTAACTTGAAGTACTTTTTTGTGCAAAATTGTACTTCACAATTTAGAAATTTCAGGGTGTTGGATACACTTAAAAAAATACTTTAGGGTGTTGGGTGCACCAAAAAATAGTTTGGGTTATCAGATGCACTTGAAAAAAAAAACTACAATGTGCTGAGTACACCAGACAAAAATACTTCAGAATGTTACTAAAGGCCTTGTAGCCTAGTGGTATTGATACTCCCCAACTAGTGGGAGGTCGTGGGTTTGATTCCACTCGTTGTAATTCAGGCCATTAGTGTCTGCCGCCTTATTATTAAAAAAAAAAAAAACTTCAGAATGTTAGTAACATTACAAAGTACTTTAGAGCACTCACTGGATGCACCTGAAAAAAATACTCCAAAGTGCTACATGCATCTTAGCCCTTTCTAAAATAAAACAAGCATAATAAGTGGCATGTAAAACTATCTTTTACCTCTTTCACTTTTCACATAGAAAATAGGACAAACTACTCCTATTAGGATTATTATATTTCAATTCGGCATCACTAAAATAAACTTATTACAATTTCAATGAACAACAAAAATCAAGGGAGATGGAGTGAGTTGGCATTACCATCTTAAGTGATTGAAAAGAAAAGAAATAGATGTGATCAACTGATAAATGAAAAAAGTTGAGTTCATAAGTGAATGATGATGAGATTTTTTTTTTTTTTTTTGCCAAATAATGATCTTGAGCTATGAAACTTAGGGTTAATACTAATATCTTAGGTGATGATAAATGAGGTTAATGTTTCAATGAGGTGGGGCATGTGAGAGAGAAATGAAGGTAAGAATGATGAAGTAGTGATTAGACATAACAAAGGAAGGATTAGAGGGAAGTGATGGGAAGTAGTGAGGGCAAAACATTGACTTTCCAAAAGAGAAGAAGGCAAATCATAAAGAAGGGAGTGTGAGGCGTGAAAGTTGTGCCTTTCACGTGCTCCCCCCACCTCCCTCCATGTGACTTCCCTCCTCCTCCTTGTCTTCTCCCTCTTGCCTCTTCCCATGGGATCCCCCCCCCCCCCCCCCTTTTTTCGTTTTCTTTTTTCTTTTTTAAAAAAACCATCTTGTCCTCAGTCGTCACTTATCATCATCCGTCATATTCCTTGGTCCTGAATATAAAATATACTATCTCCGGTCCTAATTATAAGACATAGTTGACTTTTGTTGGAGAGATTAAGGAAGCTAAATAAGTTATTTAATCATTTCGTATATTGTATATCCTTATATTATATATTAGTTTATGAGTCAAACTAATTAGTTTGAAGAAAAAAATAAAAATAAAAATATTCTAAAGTAATTTAATTAGCTTTCTTAATCTCTCCAAAAAAGTCAACTATGTTTTATAATTAGGACCGGAGGGAATAGTTAATTTCTTAAAGAGATTAAGGAATCTAAGTAAGTTTTTAATTGATCATATTATATGTTATGTATTATTAGATTATAAGTTAAAAAAATAATTTAAAGTAATTTAATTATCTTTTTTTAATGATCTCCAAAAGAAATCAATTTTTTTTTTAATATTTAGGAACGGAGAGAGTAATTTGACTAATTTCTAAATATCTTACCTACTTTATAAATACTACCTCCGGTCCTAATTATAAGAGCTAGTTGACTTTTTTGGAGAAATCAAGGAAGCTAATTAAATTACTTTAAAGCATTTTTAGTTTTATCTTTTTCTTTAATCTTATTAGTTTGACAAATAAACTAATATATAATCTAAAAATATTTAACATATGAAATGATTAAGTAACTTATTTAGCTTCCTTAATTTCTTTAAAGAAAGTCAACTAGCTCTTATAATTAGGACCGGAGGGAGTATCTGTTATCATCATTGTCATGTTTATAATTGAATAACTATTTATTAAAAAATTTAATTATGAATAGAATAGAGCACAATTACGTTTGATAAGATAAAGCTTGTTATTGTTGTGGTATTATTGTCATTTTGAATTTAGAATTGTTACTACTTTGTATTATGCTGAAGACATTTCAAGTAAAAGCTCTCAAAATTTTAAAATATCAAATAAGTAACTCTTACTAAAATGTTCTTGCCATTTGCTCATCGATCAAGTGTAGTACATAATTAAAGAAGTATAGCAAATTAAACAAAATTGATTTGAAAATTTATAATTTTCAGGGTGTTTCTCTAGAATTCTCCATTGTATTATCGTCTTGTTATTCTACTCATTTATTGCATGGAATGGTAAGGCCAAAAAAAATTGACTTTTTTAAATAAGTATGATATTTAGATGCGAAGGGAAAAAAATGTTTATGATTGCACTTAAGGATTTACCACCATTCCCGCTCATTCATTTTCGCACGGGACCTTAATTTAATACAAAATATAAGATGTGGTCGTCTACATATTTTTCACAAGACATAAATATTTCAATTTATTTCATATTCTATACTAATTTATGGGCCCACTTTTGTTTTGTTTGATCATTATATCAATATAACATAGATAAAAATTACTGGCACTACTAGTAGTGCAGTGGTATTAGGAGTAGTCTCCCCACCTCCTTGTACTGGGTTCAATCTCCTCATCCCCTATCGCCTATGTATTAAAAAAAAAACATAGATAAAAGTTATTAAATTTTATGAAATTCAGATAAGGACCACTTTCAGAAAATTAATTCCCATTAGCCCTTAAGAAATATGAAATTTCGTTGCAGCCCAGTGGGGCTGAAGTGAAATTAATCTGAGAATTAAAAAGTCAGAAATAACATTTTTAGAATCAAAGGAAAAACAAATCAATTTGTAAATAACGAACATATGATGAATTAATGAAATAGTCGAATAAGTGGGATTCACTTTCTTACCAAGTACAATAATAAAATTGTTTATAATACAATTTCACTAGTAATACAATAATTATTTTATATGTTAAAAATATTTTTTCTATATAATTTACTATTTTTTATCATGTTACATAATTTAATGGTAGAAATTTATTATTTCTAACAATTTTATGTTATTTTTTGTATTTATTATTGAATATAATGTTTATGATATTTAAAATACCATTTTATCCTTTAAATGCAATTTTACAAAAAGTTAATGTTCTTTTTGGTAAATTTGATCCTTCAAAAACTATTCTGATAAAAACATCCAAACACTATCAGTTTTTTCCAAAATAATTCTCCAAAAGCTATTCTCCAAAACCTAGGTTTTTCTTTGTAAATGGTAAAAATTATTTTCCAAAAACAACTCCAAAACGAGCCCTAAGTCTTATATTAAAACCCGGAAAAAAAAACTAATTGATTTGTTAAATATATAGTGATATGATCCAAAAAGAAAGTAGGATAGGGTGGCATATAAAGGAATATTTTTTTAAAAAAAATTCAGAGTTTTTGAGAGCAATGATGGTGAGTGGCTAAAGCAAAGCCAGCTATGCAATTAATAAAGTGAATAATATGTGATTAATGTCCTTAATTATTGTTTTTGGGTCAAAATTCATGTACTTAATTGAGTGAGATGGATTGGTGTCTTGTTGTGCTTAAATTGATATTTCCATTTTTCGCATTTCAAATCAGTCAATTCCCTTTTTGGCTAATCACGTGGGGATGCATGCCCTCATTTTACAGGCCCCCCTCTCTCTTTTGTTTCTTACTCACTTTCTTAATAATAATGCCATTCATTGCTAGGTGTGCACGTCAGCACGTACCCTCATCTCACTCATTTAATTTTGTCCTTCAATTATTATCATTATTCTTTTAAAAAAAAAATCTACTTTTTTTTTTACAGCGTAACTTTTTGGAGAAAAAAAAATCTTAAAAAATCTTACTATCACTTAACTGCTAAGATTGTTAACGAAGAAGTAACATTACTCTAAAAAAAAACTTTCGGAGTAAAATTAAACTTAAAAGAATTTTTGGGGTAAAATTGTTCTTAGGGATATACTTTTAAGACAAAAATATTACTCACTGTAATTTAAATTAATTAGCAACCAATGAGGAGCACGTTTTTGAGTTTGCAGTATGGATCACAAAATCTGAATTGATGGAACATAAATGTGTACAGATCATTTTTGTTAATTAGACAACTGATAAATGATATTGAAATCAATTGGTGATGGGAAAAATGGAAGATATGGTGAGAATAGTAGTATTTGAGAAAAAAGATTACATATATGTATATATATTAATATATTTAGTGTTGTGATTTCAAATCATTAATACACACATACATTTTTTTTTTGTCAAAAATACACACATACATATTTGTATATATATTCACACATACTCCTTCAGTCCTTGTATAACATAAAATATATTTGGGAATAAAGGAATTAATTTTTATATTTGTCAATCTTGTCATAATTTACCTTTAATGATACTTTATCAGCAATAATTAAAGAGGATAGGAAATGCAAGAATTAAGAAATATGATTAGAGTATTTTGGAAAATAAATTTCATATAAACTAACTTAAATAAACTTCTTAATTTAATCAAATTAAATAACTATATATTAAATTAAAGACGGGAAGAGAGGTTGTCAAACTTATGAATTTAAATAAACTTGTGACAGTGACATAAACTTGTATCATGAACTCGTAAAAGTTTATTTTTATTATTAAATAGATATTACTAATGTATAATTAAATAATTAAAATATAAAAATAACAACAATTTGATTTAAATATTTTTTAAATCCAAATAATTAAAATTAAATCCATTAACATTTATCGTTCATCATATTTAATAAAGAAATTTCTATATGAAGTAACTAAGCATAATCAAATCAAAAAAGTTAACACAAGTTTAAGAAAAAGTTAACACAGTTTTGTAAGCTAAAAACGTAAAAACGGTAAACTCATGAGTTTAACCGAGTTTATAACTAGCACGAGTTTACCACTGACTCGACTTGTTTTTGTAAGTTAGAAGCGTAAAAATGGAAAACTCGGAGAATCAACTCGTGAGTTCGACAACAATAACTAGAAGGAGTATTATTGATAAAGTATAAAAATAATAAAATAATATTATTATTGTATCCAGTAGCCGCACATTTTGGTTAGTGAATAGAAGTTGCGAACACTTTAATTTTTATCAAATTTGTTATAAAATTTACTAGCTACTACCTCTGATCTTAATTATAGGATTAAGTTTTATATTATAAATGTTATCCTATAATTAAAACAGGAGGAAGTATCCTTTACATGAAAACTGTCGATGATAACCAAAATACGAAGAAATTAAGAATAGAAAAGGCGAAAGAGATAATTAAGAGCACGGACACGAAGTTTGAGGCCAGGTGGCTTAGAAGTGGTACGAAAAATAAAAAGGGCAGGTTTTTGAGTCAAATATATATTTGTACGTACACCCTTCTGTTCTCTGTCTCTCTTGAATGCGACTTCTACGGCATATTCTTCCTCTACCTCTATTTACTTTTATTATTATGCTCACAAGCGATGGGGTAATTTTGTCCAGACAAATTTTCAGGAGCAATTTTATTTTAAAAGTGTCAAAAAAAAAACTCAAGAGTAATTTTGTTATGACCGTTACTCAAGTTAACTTTGATTATTGATTCATCAAATATACTGAGTTGATAGTGTAAATATCATTAACGGATTTCTGTTAAAGTGTCATTTTATGCTAGAAGTCCATATGTTATTTACTTTACATTTTTTCAAAGTTAAATTTAAAACTTTTGAGGTAAATTTGTAATTTAACAAAAATAACATAAATGACATGTGGACTACCAGTTTAACATATTTAGTCAACTAAGATTTAAAATTAACTAGCATAATAGTTAGGGAAAAACTCATCAATTTGTTACATTTTTAGAACAAAATTATCCCTAAAAAACTTCTAAGATAAAACTCCCCCTCGGTAAAAACTTTAGAGGTAAAAAAATATTTACCTTTATTACCTTTCGTGCTTAATATATTTACTTAATTGATTTGAAAAGGTTAAAAATTATATAAATTATTTTAAAGTATTTATATTTTCCATTTTTAAAATCAATTTTCTTGATTTATAAACTTATATATAATATAACCATACACATAAGTATTTTCAAAATTATGTAACAAAACTATAATTAAATAATTTATTTAATTTTCTTAATATCTTAAGTTGATCGTATTTTATATAATAATTTGAAATGTAAAATAGATAGGTCCTATTATTATACTTCCTCGTTTTACATGTAGATCTTATTTTACACTGTAAAATAGATAGGTCAAACATTTAGAATTAAAGTTGATTGATGATTGTAATTGGTAATCAACAGTGTTATATATGAATTTGTTAGCATATTAATTCTACTTCTAGTCCTAATTGTATAAACATTTTTGTAGTGCAAATTACATTACAAAGTGTTTATACAATTAGGACCGAAAAGAGTAATATTTTCTATTTGTTGCCAGGAAAAAAATATTCTATTTATCAATATTTCATATCTTTTAGAACCATTTGTTGCTAAAAAAAAAAAAAAAAATCTATTTCTCAATATTTCATATGATATGATTGTTTTAGAAGGAATGAAGTCATGGAATATTCTTACTATAATGATAACAATAAAAACAAAAATAGAATAACATCCGTAATAAATATTGTATGATGATATTATAGACATAGAAAAGGCATCCCTTTCCTGGGACCATTAACAGTAAAGTAAGTGGGGAAGACAAAAAAGGCTACAGAAACGTCTCTCTCTCTCTCTCTCTCTCGATCAGTCTCGGCTCCTGTTTAACATTACAGCTTCTTGCTCGCCGGCGGCGTCTTTGCCGCCGGCGAGCCTCCTCCTTCTCCATAACTGCAGTTTGGAAGCAGATCGGGGCTTGAGGAGCTTGGAACGTGTGGGTTTTAGTTCGGAACAGGGACATAGTTCGGCGACCTCGTGTCTTCACCGGCGTCGGTTCTCCTCTGGTCTCCGTCCTCACCACCACTCCAGCTGCGGCGGCGTCCTTTTGCTTTCCCTGTGCGGTGACGGTGGTCCTCTTCCCCACCCTTTCCAGATCTGTCTTGTTGGGGTGGGATCTTGTGTTTGGGCTTCTTTCTTGCCGGCGTTTTCCGGCGTCCAGGCGGCGGTTTCCGGCGGCAAAGGGGAAGGTCCTTTTTATTTTTGTTTTTGTTCTTTAATGGTAGTGTCTTTTGTTGTGATTCAGAGTCCTCTTCCCCACCCTTTCCAGATCTGTCTTGTTGGGGTGGGATCTTCTGTTTTGGCTTTTTCCTTGCCGGCATTTTCCGGCGTCCAGGCGGCGGTTTCTGGCGGCAAAGGGGAAGGTCCTTTTTATTTTTGTTTGTGGTTTTTAATGGTAGTATCTTTTGTTGTGATTCAGATTCGTAATTTTGGGGTTAGGGTTGTGTTGATGGTCTTGGTTGCTATATATTCTATTTCTCAGTTGGCCATTGTTAGGATGGTTAGATGGTGGCGAATCCAAATCTCTAGTGTTAGTCTTAGTTTGTTCGGTAGGTGTTTGCCAGATTTGCTTGATTGGAGGAGTAGAAGTATTTTGAAGGACTTCGTTTGTTTCCTTTCTGAGGTTGGGTTTTTTCTTATTCTTACCCCATTTAGGGGTAATTGTGTAGCTGATTTAATTGCAGCTTATCCTTATAAGAAGGTGTGCCCTGTAGGGTGGGTTTTACAACCAACACCTTCTTCTTTGTCACTTCTAACCTTGGTTGTTCAGGAAGCCGGTGTAGTCTTTGAAGCTACTTTTATTCCTACCTCTTCAGTGATTTTGGATTTTAGTTTCTCTTTCATTTGGTTTGTACTGGCTCATGTGTTTGTGTTCCCGTTGTTCTTGTTCTGGTTTATCTATTTCAGTTGTAATTGTTCTAGTTCTTTGTATTTCAGTTGTAATTGTTATGCTCTGATGTATCTTTTGATTTGAGTATTAATATAAGTACGTTTCGACCAAAAAAAAAAAAAACAGTAAAGTAAGTGGGAAACAACTTATTTTATTAAATAAAATTCATGATGTCAAGTGTCAACCTGGCAAAACGAAGAGAGAGGGTGTGTGTAAGAGTTAACAATTATTTGTGGTCCAATTTCAAGGACTTTTACGTGTCCAAACTGGATTTAAATTGAGTTAAATACAAAGGATGGTAAAGTTCTATTATCAGGTATTTAACACTAATTTGAAAAAAAAAGGGTATTTAACACTATTGGATTAAAATTTGAGAGTAGAATTAAGGTGATATAATCGTCTGTCAATTAATTTGAGGTGAGATGATTTGATGTGGAATAGCTGTATATGTCATTATTCGTTAACTACAAAAGGAGGCAACAAGGTGGATAAAATAAAAAAGAGGGAAAAAAAGTAAATAGGGGTCATTGATGAGACTTGGTGCATCATATGCTTTTCCAGTTATAAAGCTAAGGTTGAAAGGTTCATATGCTTTGTGGTCAGGCCCCACAACTCACATCATTCTTGTGCACCTTTTAATATTAGGGATAAATATTAAATATCAATTTTATCATAAAAGTATTGGCTAAGGAGTATCTAACAATCATAAGTTTTTCTGATATCAATTTTGCTCGAGAAATTCACAAAATGGAGTAAATATGTCCCAGAAGTTTTGTTTAGGAGCAAACTTTCGTAAACTTCTGGGGTAAAAATAATACCAATTCAACGATCAAAATCAACTGATGGGCAAAATCGCTATGTTTACAAACTTCCGGGGCAAAAATGATGCTAAAAAAACTTCCGGATGCTGAATACTCCCTAGTCAATACTTCCATGGCAAAATTAATCTTTATCCTTTAATATTATTACCTTCTATTTCAACATAGGAATAAGTTGACTCAGATATTAAAGGAGTCAAATAAATTATATAAAAGTATTTATATTTATAATTTTTTAAACTAATTTGTTTGACTTATAAATTAATATAGGGTGAAGGTACAATTTTACCAACAAACTATTATTGGAAGAGCACTTGTCACAATAAACTATTTGAGGTATCTTAAATGCAAAACAACAATTAAAAGAGGGAAGGAAACACAACGCCGTCAGTTTTTGTAGGCAACGGAAGTTTGATGCTTATGTGGCTGCTGATGTGGGTGCTTGTGGCATTAATATGCATCTTTTTTTTTTTTGTGCCTTTAGCTTCGACGATGGGGAGCAGAGAAGAAGATGAACAAAGAAGATAAATCGCTAGAACCGCAACTGCGAACACCTTCCACAGTAACAATACTTCATCTTCATTTGCAAGTCGAAGGAACCAATCCATAGGAACAAGAAAAATCGAAGCACCAAAAACAAATCTGAAAACCAAAACTAAAGAAATTTAAATTGAGGGGAAAATATCAAAAGGAAGCTTAAACCAATAGCAACAATTACACCAACCAGCAAAGCAACAGCTGCATTTACCAATGTCGCAGCCTCATCAACTAAACGATGCAAATGATATGAAGATGAGACAAGGAATGGGTGTTAAGCCAGTGCTCTTTCAGTAACATCTTTCCTCAGGTCAGCGGCAAGCTTATGCCCACCAACAGTCGAAACAGGGAAGTCCATTTGCTGTTTCTTCACCCCAACTTTTGCAAATTGCATCTCCTCAGATTTCACAACATTCATCCCCCTAGATCGATCAGCAAAATATTCCACCTCTCACAAAAGTTGGGACCCCTCTCACAAAATATTCCCATTTAACTTCGAGCCTTTGACGAAGAGAGCAGAGGAGACGACGACACGATCCTGAGAAGAACAAAGAAGGGAGAAAACGCGATCAACCCCAAATCAACGTCAAGTGCAAAAGGATCGACTCTTTTTTAATTCTCCAGTGACCCAATTACTCTATTTTCAACAAAATCAGAACCGACCTTTTCTTGTTCTAGTATTGTGTTCCTCCCTCTCCTTCGCACCATACTCAGCGACGGCGGAGGTGGCCTTCCACCAGTGACGACGGTGATAGTACTCCACCAGTAGCGACCACGAGGAACCCTAGCTGGTGGATGTGATGGAGCGACGGCAATGGCTGACCCTTCTCCATCTCCTTTCGTCTTAGGTTGGATCAAATTTGCTCCACCTTGTTATTGATGAAACACCAGAGGTTGGTTTCTCGGAATCTACTGGCATAGGAGATGAAGCCAAGGGAGGTGAAGGAGTGGGACCCACAAATGGCGAGTTAGCAGATTGCAGAGTTAAAGGGGGAAAAAATCCAGAGTTAAATCAATCTGAGCCACAAGCACCCACATCAACAGCCACATAAGCGATCAAACGTCCGTTACCTACAAAAACTGACGGCATTGTGTTTCCTTCCCTTTTTTAATTGTTGTTTTGCATTTAAGATACCTCAAATAGTTTATTGTGCCAGGTGCTTTTCCAACAATAGTTTGTTGGTAAAATTGCACCTTCACCTATTAATATATCATGTAATTACACAATTTATAATATGATTAAGTAACTTATTTAACATTATTAATTTTTCTAAAAAAAAAGAGTTAATTGACTCTTATATTAAGAGCCAGATGTAGTATAATTTTTTCTTTATAAAAATCCATATAATGGATAATAATTATGTTGAAAAGAAAACATATTTCATAATCAATTTGAGTTTTTTAAAGGTAAAAAAGTGCACTTTTAATAAGTACTCAATTTTTTTAATCTTTAACATTATTAAAAAAAATAAATTTAAAATAAAATTAAATGATCACTCTTAAATTAATGAAAATCAATAGAAGAAAATATTCTAGCCATCTTTATATTTCAGGACTTTAATTACTCACTATTTTAAAAAGACGCATAAAATTTAAGTCTAAACTCAAAACATCTTAGAAATTATTTTAAAATGATTATGAGATTATACTTTTTTAATTGAAAACGAGTACTAGGTTAATAAATCTTATTTACTAATTTATCTCTCAACATATTAAGTTTCTAGTTTATCTTTTAGCTGCTTATACTAGAATTTAAAAAAATGTGGTCATTTTCCATTGGGACAATTCATCAATACTTCATGGAGATAAGAATTTGATTTTTTTTAAAAAAAAAATCAAGTAGTGGTTAAAAAAAATCTTCATGTACTACTGAAAACATCTGGAAAACCTGGTTTAAGCTAAACAACAATATAATGCATGATCGATTGGTTCACATGTACCATTGAATTACGCCAAGAATTTAATGGTATTTGTTGTATGTGTTTGTTTCTTTCTGATTTGTCCTAATCTTCTTTTTATCTTTTTGCTGATTAATTATAAGATTTGTTGTTATTTTTTCATTTAATTTGAAAGATTAACGTGTGGTTTTTCATGCATTAATGTGGCTTTCTTTGGTCTTTGCTTGTTCCTATTTTTAAATTCAGAAATGACGTCGCATGACCTACCCATGACCTATTTACTATTAATTCAATATGTTTTTTTTAAGTTTCTACTTACTACGGTCGTAATTATAAGATTGTGTTTTTGTTTTTTTTGACAAATTAAGGAAGCTAAATAAGTTACTTAATCATATCATATGTTATATATTCTTAAATTATATATTATTTTATTAGTCAAACTAATTAATTTGGGGAAAAATTAAAAAAATACTCTAAAATAATTTAATTAAATTCCTTAATTTCTCCAAAAATATCAACTTAATCTTAATTTGGACAGGAGGGAGTAGGGTTTTTTTTTTTTTTTTTTTTTATAGATCATCATCAATGGGCAATTATTATTATATATTTGACTTTTTTTATATGGGGTTAGTTAGGCATTATCGTACTAAATAAATTTACGTATGGAAGACGGAAAGGGTGCTCTATTGGTATCTACTTGATTTTTTTCCCATGCGTTCACATGATAAATCTTATTTTATTACAATTTAAAGTATTAAATATTCAAACTTTTTATTTCAATGGTTTTAATTTTTAATTAAATATTATCAAGAGTGGGGATTTTTCTTTTTGACTTTTACTCACATATTTTTTATTTTTATTTTTATTTTTATTTTGGCCAACAACTTTTGATCAAATCTAATCTAATCCCACGAAATCAACAATGCACGGGGCAATCTCTAAAACCCATGGTTGTGAATATTTGTTCAAATTTTGACAATAAAATATGATTTCTTTTAGGTTTGGGAATTTTAAATTGTGAAAAAAAATTCTAAATGTTTGATTTATACAATATTTTTTTGAAAAATAGTCCATATTCGATACTTAATTATATTTTTTTTTATAAAGTGGAGTATGATACTAAATGGCATTAGCAAGAGCCACACCTTTGGCATCAAACATGGAAGATTCCTTAATCGATCAATATCACTTATCATCACTATCCTTTAAAAAGCAACAATGACAGAATATCAAAAGCAAGATCATGAAGACGATGGCTTCATTTGTTTATTTATCCTCAAATTACTTTTTAAATCCGGTCTTCTTTTGATTAGATGAACCTTTTTTATTTTACAAAATTTTTACAACCCGACTCCCTAAAGAAGGGGGAAAAAAATAATAGGGAAATCACATCAATGTCTCAATTAAAAAATATCAGAAATGTCTTGTAATTTGTCAATGGTTGTTTTTTCACTTGTCATTGACAAGTTATAGGACTTTTCTAATATATAATTTTTTTTTGGGACCTTGGTGTGATTTTCCCAAAAATAACTTACAAGGATTCATCTAAACCCTCTATTTTTTTTTTTTTGGATACAAAGAAAGATAATCAACTGAAAAACAAATAGACAAAAGAAACTAAGGGGTTAATGTCTCAAACGTTTCCTATCATGTTGTACTCCAACCAGATCAGCAACAAGGAAACAATAGAGACCAGCAGGGGGATCAAAGAAATGGGTTCCATCAGGAGACTCCACATGCGTCAAAGCAAAATTGGCCAACCAATCCGCACACTGATTGCCCTCCCTAAGAACATGGCTGTAAGCCTGTAACGTATAACCCACTGTTTGCGAGTGACTGCTCGTATCCGAGACACCAAATGAGACTCACGAGCTGCATTACCTTGTTTAGATAGTAATACAATGACTGATTGACAGTCACTTTCAACAACTACATGCCTCCAACTTGCCTCCCAAGCCATCTCTAATCCTCTCAAAACTCCCCATAACTCGGCTAGCATCACTGAGCACCTTCCAAGACGAATAGCAAAACCGCCAAGCCACCTACCAGAAAAGTCTCACAGCAAACCCCCGCAGACCGCCACCTTTTCAACTCCCTTTGATGCCCCGTCTGAATTCAGTTTCACAAAAGGATCTTCTGGAAAGGACCAGCGAACATTAGCATGAATCTGTGCTATGTGTTGAAACCCTTCTCTATCAATTCTAGATTTTAATACTCCCAGTAGCTCAAGAATGGGCCTTATGCAATATTTACTATCTGCATCTTGCGTGTTGTGAATAAATCCATTTCGCCATTTCCAGATAAACCAGCAAGAGATAATAAATAACTCATGCCAAAGAGCTCCTCCTAGAGTAAGACTATCACTCTTCCAATTCTCTGTTACCCAGTCAATCCAATCATAGCTAAAGAAAGAATACAGCTGATCACCATGTACCTCATACCAGAAAGCACGAACCACATGATAGTCTCTAAATGCATGTAGACTAGTCTCTTCTTGATGGCAAAGTGGGCAAAGACCATCATTGTCATACCAAGAACGGATCCATGACCTCAAGGGGAGCCGTTGATGAAAAAATTTCCATCCAAATACCTGTATTCTAGGTGGTCCCATCCATTTCCATAACTTTATCCACATGTCACAATTAATAACAGATTGCTCAAATCCAGACTTAGCTAAATACATATAACAACTTTTTACACTAACACCAGATAAGTTTCCAGACAACCAAAAGGAACGATCTAGCCCATCATCATAAGAAGGCGAAAGCATACCTTTAATTCGATCAACCACATTCTGGGGAAGTAGGCTATTTAGTACAGGCAGATCCCACCGGCCATGTTGATTGACAAACCTATTAACCACAGAATCTCGCATCTCAGCAGGAATGGGACTTACTGCGTAGTCCTGAAGACAAATGGAAGAGGACACCCACTTATCTTTCCAAAAAGAAATAGTAGAGCCATCTCCAATTTCCCATACCACCTCATCCTTCATATTAATAAAAATGTTACATAATGAAGTCCAGAACGGCAAGCAACTAGTTTTCAGAACTGGCAAGTTTCCAATTTGTACCTTATACTTACCTCGTAAAAACTGAACCCATAAGGCATTTTGGTCATTTTGGTACCTCCAACCACATTTCATATTGCAGCTGATTTTAAACCATCTAAACTCTCTAATTAACAAATCAAGATTCCTTATCTTTTATTTTATTTTTAAAGAATCCATATAAATTCTCTTTAAAATAATGAATGAACTATACCAATCTTCTTTAAATTTTGTTAAAATTTCATATACACAACCATTTTCTTTTGTTTAAAAAAGTTTTAAGCACAAAGTTGTGGGGTTTAAATTCACATGAATGCCAAAAAAAAAAAACAAACAAAGAGAGAAAGAAAGAAGAGCGACCATCAATTAGGCTATATACTCATATAGCATTATTTATAGAGTAGACAAAAAAAAAAGATTTTTTGTCTGATAAATAGGGCGAAAAGAGAAATTTTTATCTGAATGTATAATTTTACCATTTATTTATTATTACGATGACTTTATCACTCATTCAGTATAATGCATATTAAATAAGAATGAAGTTAAAAATTTGTTGAATTTTAAAGCATAATCAATAAAGTTTAAAGTTTTTCTTAGATAATTAGTCATGTAAAATGTTTAGGTTAATTTGATTTCAGAGTTCATCAAGGTCACGATAAGCCTATAGAAATTAGTCACAAGATTCAAATAACACTTATTGATATATATATATATATATATATATATCAAATATCAAATAATTATATACACGTACTTATTAAAAAGTACTTACTAAGATATTTATACTGTACTATATCAGGTAATTATATATATTAAGTGTGGATACATTTGTTGCTAGAGTTCATCAAGATCATAATAAGCCTGGAGTTTATTAGTATTTAATCTACAGAAGTATTGATATTTATATATTACTTATAAATGAAATCTTGGCAGTAAGATTCAAATTGGCATACTATTCTGATTCTATTTATAAATCTTTTTTGACCAAATCACACATATCAAGGAGAGATAGGTAGCTTGAATGATTATGGGGTAAATTTTCCACTTTACCCTTATTTATAGATGGGTACCTTTCAATTCTTTATTCTCTCTCTATTTTCATTGGTAATGCGTAAAATTGTTACAATCTCATTTATTTGGTCAAAGGGGACTTATAAATAGGATCAATTTTTTTAGTCAAAAAGGACTTATAAATAGGACTAGAATGGTAAGTGTTTACCGGACTAATCTTTATTATTGCCCATAGACACATATCAAAAGAAACAATATGAAAACAAATTTTTTCCTATATCTTTATAAAAGGGTGAAATTGAAAAATCTGTCCCGAAAGTAATTTTCAAGTTTAATATTATCTTGAAAGTTTTAAAACGTAGCAATATTATCGTTTTTTGTTAAAAAGTTAACTATCAGCCTAAGTTTTTTAATAGTATCGAGCAACATTGCTATGTTTTAAAATTTTTTGTGTGGCATTGAACTTGAAAAAACTTTCAGGCAACATACTCTTAGGTGTATATTTCTGAGGGTGGATTTAGTATCTAACCTTTAAGAAAATAATATATCAAATGATATGAAGGTTGGGTTGTCGAAGAAAACAAGATTCCAAACGAAACAGCGTTTGCTTAACGTAACTTGCATTTGCAGAGATATAAAGAAATTAATTAATGACAAAACAGTGTGTGCCACCTTCCAATTCCTTATTGGACGTAGTAATTTCGAATTATCATCATAAATAATAATTAGAAACTCATTATGACAAGTCAAAGGACCACTTAAACGCACAATGATTTCAATTCTTTATGTCGTGGGACTCCTCAATTCCACATTTTTATGTACTTTTTCTTAATTATATATATTTTTCATGTACTTTGAAAAGCACATGTTGTTTTTATAAGTGTGATAAAAGTACAATTCATAGTATTTCATGCTAAAATAATCTCATTAGCTTATGATTACAGATCCTAGTAATTATTTCATATCAATTTTGAATCTAATAAAATAAAACACTATATTAAATAGGGAATGGATGAGCTATTACTTTATTATTGAATAATTTTTTTTAAAAAATATTACTTTGTTTAACGTATAAAAGTACTCCTTTGATCTAAAATATATATAGTACAAACTGTATTATAAATTTTATCTTATATTTATGACCAAATGTAGTATCAGTTTACAACATTATTTAAGTGTAGACTGTTATATAACATTCACGGCTTTATGTTAAAGGATTTTCTTTTTTTATTTATCGCTTTTTAATCTTTAAGATGCGCCCGCTCAAATATATATATATATATGATTTAATGTTTATCATGTCACTTAATATAAGATTTTATCAAGTCATCCTAAAACTACATCGTTTTGGTAGTTAGACGAATTAATGAAGGGTGTTTTGATAAAATTCATATAATAAATATAAAAACAAGTTATATACACCCACATGAATCATGATCTACAAGTTATAAAATATTATTTGGGTTTGATTATATATACAATACCCCTGTTGGCCTGTTCCTTTTCATTTTGAGGATTTTCCCATTAAGACTATTAAATAAAACAATTCAAATATAATTGGTTAATTAATTTGAATCTTAATAGGTAATATCAATCTCAATTAATGGAAAGTAGCTTGTTCTATGGTAAAAAATTCTATGTCATTAACATTAAGTAGCTTTATTAATTTATTATGTGATGATTTAGAATAAAACTAGTGAAAATACAACCAATCTAATACAAGAAATACTTATATACATTAAAAGTGTCACGTCATCTAAACTTTGACAAATGAAAACACAAAAACTTAGATCATTTTAATCTTAATTGGTTGATGACTCATATTATAAAAAATCAAATTTTAATTTGTTTTTAAGAAAACAAATCTTAATTAAAATAAATGATCAACAATATTTTTTTAAAACAAGATAAAATTTGAATTTTTTTCAACCAACTAAGATTAAAAAGATCAACCAAGTTATTGTATTTTAATTAGATAAAGTTTATATTACGTAGCACTCCTAAAGTATATAAATATTTCTTATCTAATACTGAGGATCTTTAGAGGGGAAAAATGAAGGAGATTGTTTGTCGTTCAAATATTAAATAATTTGTACATCAACTATATTTATAAATGTTCAATAGATTATATTGTAAAAACTAAACATATGTACAAGCTACTTGTATATGATGTATGATATATCTATAGTTTTTTTTTTTAAAAAAAAAAAGCCACAATGCGTCTATATATATATATATTTTAATTATCTATAGTTTTAGATATTCTTCTATCATCTGAAATCCTGTTTAACTTGTCATATGTACTTATGACTTTTTTGGCCCTAAATAGTTATGACTTTTTTAAAACCCTGTTGGCCAAGAAAATAAAGAGGGTGCAAAACCAGATTCTCACTGTAACAAAAAATTCTATTATAAGTTTATCCAAATTTTTTTCCTTATAAATCAAAATGAACCTTAAATAACAAAATAACGCTTTCATAGTACTTTTTTGAACGGTTCACGATGACCAAAGAGCTTACAAAGACAATCACACGTGCATGTGGGTGAAGTACAAGAGCTTAGAGTTAAAGTTATGATGAATTTTTTTGAAAACAAACAGTGGTATTATTATTATTCACACCTTTCCATTTTTGCAGCATGTTTTTATTTCATTCTTTTTATTGTTTTGTTTAATAAAAATAGGAAAAAAAAAAGTGGGAAGCAAAGAGGGACACAAAAATACAAAGCATACACCTACCAATTTGAAAATAAATAGCTAGCCTTCAAGGCAGCAAAAAAATAATTAAAAATATGTGTGTGGGCCTTACTTTTATTGCAAACTTTCGGTTTACATATAATTTTATTTAAACTTTGAATTATTGTAATTGATAAAGCATTAATAATAAAATTTATTATCAGTTTTTAATAATCAAGACATACATACACACACTCTCTTTTGTATATTGTTAATTAATTATTTGCCTAATAAATCCTGACACATGAAAAACTATTTATATGTAATTTAAAATTTAAAAGTGATTATCTACATAACATAACCATATTTTTCTGCCAAATTAACAACGAATTAGTTTGTGATAGATGAGTTATTTATAAAAATTGAAAATTATAAACAAAATTGTTAGTATTATATTTTTAAAGGTAAAAACATTATCTACGTATCTGAGGTTATGATCTGAAATTCTGAGTTTTTGATTAAGGAAAAAAAAGGAATAAAGAGAGAATATGTGGATAAAATGAAGCAGAATATTATTAAAGTGGGAGGAATATCTTTATGAGTTGTTGCACATCAAAATCTGAGGAATCTTTAATATTTATGGCTCCACTCACTCTTCTTCTCCTTTAATTAATTTGCACTCACTCAATTTTACCCCTCCTATCCTTCTTATATTTTAAGGTACAACACTTTCAACAAGAAATTTATGGATATTGCTCTCATTAAACCAAAAATCCCCCCCCCCCCAAAAAAATGTGAGAATAATTTATTAATTAAGATAAAGGGTTTAATATTTTTATTTTTATTGCAGAAACATTTTTTCTGTCACATTCACGTAAAAGTGAGTGGGTTCCACTAAAATTTTTCTGCATAAACAATCATAAATAACCCTCTAAGTGGACTTAAATTGAGGATCAAAAATTTCTTCACAATAGACTTAAAATAAGGATAATATACTCTTTGGTTCTTATTTAAAAGTCATTTTCAATAAATTTCATTAGGACCAAAGAAAACCTTAAATCTCATTAACTTTATCTTAAACCTTTATAAATTTCTAATTTTATCCATATTCAATATATCCACCATACTCGATGAATTCAAAATCTGCATCACAATAAATGAAGGATAAAATTATATAATCATATTAAAAATTAATGATGAGAATTATAAATATGATCAAGAAAAACCTTCTATCTATCTTATAAATAGGATTAGGTGGGTAGAATATATATATATATATATATATATATATATATATATATGGGATTTACTTTTCTCATGTTGCAGGAGAGAAACAAGATTCCTACACACACATAAAATGGTGGGACCCATATATATATAGTGCTAATTATATATATATGCGGGTCCCACCATTTTATGTGTGTGTGGCATGAGAAAACATTTCTCCTACAATATGAGAAATGTTTCTCCCATATATATATATATGCACACACACATTTAAACACTCATATACTAATTTGAATGTAAGGGAGATCTCCAACATTATTCATGTCTTGTGCACTTCACATCCCCTTCTTATCTTTCTTTTTTTGAAGGGTCATATTCTTAAGCTTAGCTTCTAACTGGGGCTTAGTCTCCATCCCACTTTTATTTCTTTTTTAAAGGAAACGAACTGTATATTATTTAAACATCTTTATATATTTAATTAATATATATTTTTGTAAAAAGGTTACGACATAAAAGTCGTGTATTGATATTCAATGCTAAATTATACATACTTTCTTAAGTTTTGAATTAATTTCTCTCACACCCATTACGTTTTGTTACTAAAAACTAATGAAGTGATTTACTTTTGCAATTTTAAGAAAATGATGGCCAAATTTTAAAGATAAAAAAGTTATGTGTACATAAATAAAATTGTGAGAAGATTAATTTGTAATCGAGCAAATATTTAGATGAATTTTTTGTTATCTCTTGTACTCAATTTTTTTTTTAATATACAAAACAAATAATTGTAGTAGGGGCTTGTTTATATATAGAATTTTGTAGAATATAATTTAAGAAATAATTTAAGTTTAAAAGAAAATAGTATTATAGCACTTTATGAGACTTGTGTTATCCCCCAAAAAAGCCAACTTTCAAAAACTGTAATATGTACCTGTCATGGTTACAAGCTTCAAACAAACAGTCACAACTTGTCTCCAATAATTGGCAATTTAATTCACAAAGTAACTTAATCAACATCAACATATATTCTTTATCTCTTCAATTCCAACAAACATGACCACCACCTATTTATTATGTTCTCTTGATATTAAACAAAATTCTAATTTACATTTATTTTTCACTAAAGCCACTTAAACACCTTTAACCAAAAAGCAAAATTCCTTTAAAATTGTCCTATTTTCACTTCCTCATCATCTTCCTCCTTTGAAATCTTTACATGGCTGCTTTCATCCACAGCCACAACTTCCGGCCCCCCCGGTGGCGGTCCGGCGTGGCCCAGCAACCCGAATATGTAGCCCCACAACGTGCCGACTTGACCAAGGCGCATGGACACATGATTTGGAGCATCTAAGGTCATTTTCACTTCACTTGTGTGCATGTCTAGTTAACACAAAGCCAATGAAAATTGATTAAAATTACATGGAGGGAGGTACTAAAGTTTAAGTCTAGACAATGTGTCAAACATCATCACACAGCAAATACAAAGTACAGTAACAAAAGTTCCTCCCCTAAAACGCAGTAAAAACAGGAATTATTACTATTATAATTATCATTTTTATTGTTATATTATTTTTTGTAATTATTTTTTAAATTTGATGGTGTCCAAACGTTTTCCTAAGAAGACAAAGCATGCATGGGCTTACCCAGGCTGTCTCATAACTCATGAAATGAGTCAGATTCCATTGCATTCAAAATTATTTACCTAATCTGAAAGTACGGTCCTCCGACAAGAAAATCCATGTCTCATTTCAATAGTGGCGGCAATTTTTTTTTTTTTAAAAAAAATATTCGATGGAAAAATTTATTTTAAACATTAGATTCTGATCTGACATCTCCAATTGCTGTGTAGAAATTAAAGGCTATTTATTTATTTGGGCATGGGGATGGCAGAAATATATGTTTATTTTTGGAATATATATAATGGGGAGAAAAACAAAAGATTGGATTTTTTTAGAGATGGACTTGATTTGGGAAATTAATTCTTTAAATTTTATTAGTTTTCTAATGATATTTTTTTAAAAAAAAAATTATCTTGGGAATGTAAATGCATTAAATATAAGGGGTCAATGAACCTTTTTCTTAGCTGTTTCACTGCAAAATTAAATGTTACATTCACATGCAATAACAATACAGCTTGGGTTATTTGTCTTTTTATCTTCAGTAAGGCCTTAAATCAAGCTCTTTACATTCAAAATTTTAAAAAGTACAAACATGAGGGAGATGGGGATGGTACTGTTAAATTGAACTTTTTTTAAAATATATATATATATATATATATATAAATCTCTTTTTCCCCTTCCATATAATCTACTAGTTGGGTTGACCTTGAAACATGGATTAAATAGTAAATTTCACAATGGAAAGTAGTACATATGAAAATATTGGGTTAAGTTTCTCTCATCATCCCTCATAATCTTTAAATTATGTCTATCTGATCATCTGAAAGATCACAATACTACTTTTATTTTTATTTTTTCTTATCTTCTCAATCAACGGCTCTAATGAGTTGATGAGAGATAATAGAAAAAGAGATGAGAAGAGGGTATGCCTCCAAGAAATCATGGAATTCTTGTTTTACTTTTTTGGGCGGTGTGGGTTTTAAACTATGAGGTATTGTTGTTGCTTTTGCTTGTGTTTTTTTGCCTTTGATATTCTGATATATATCAATCCTTACTGAAAGCCACATTATGTCTTGGAACAATTCAAATCAAGTTGAGTTGTAATATTTGAATATGAGATTTTATTTATTTATTTTTTTTTTTTAAAAGGTGAAGAAGTATCAGACCATGCAAAGCAAATGCATTTGGCGCCTTCTCTCTACCATGAAATATGGAGGATTAGTTTATAAAAAAGAAAGAACATTAAAAAAAGGAAATGACTTGTAAAATTACTCTCTTTTTTTTTTATTAGAAGCAATCCAATTCGAGATATTATCAGATACTAAATGTGGGTACCTCTCTCAACGAAAATTCAAACATTAGTTTGCCATGTGATAAAGGATTAGCCCCTTCCGTTAGATACAACTTTTTTTTTTTTTTTGATATATTAGTTAGACACAACTCTTGTTAAAAGTAATCATATTATTCATAAGTGAAGAATGTCAAATATAAAATCCAGGACGAAATGATTTAGGCCCAACAAAAAACAGTACCGCTCTCAGTTGAATGAAAGGGCCCAAAAACAATGGGTTCTGAGTTCTGAGTAGCTTACTGTTTTTTCCCTGGGCAGTTTTACCTTTAACCACTGATGCAAGTCCTTTATATGCCAGGTCGGAAAACGAACAAGGATCCCATATATTTCGTGTAATCTAAGAAATAATTTACATTGTCACAATTTATGAAAAATATGGTTTATTTACATTTTTTTTATATGTTAAGGGGATATGGTATACAAGGCTCATACTAAGTGAGGTTTAAAAAAGGTTAGACAAAGGCAGTTTTATATCTTGAGAAGGGATGTTATTTCTAGAATTTGAATCTAACATTTTTAAGTCACATGATAATAATATTATGGGTGAAGAAGCAATAATACACAGCTTTGCCTCAGGGAGCGTCTAGCACCACAAGTTTTTTTCTGAAGTAAAAGTACACACGTTGTTAGCTTATAGGAGCAAAAGTCACACACTTCCTTCAGAAAGTGGATGTTGACCATTAATTAGGCTTTGTCAACCGTTAGTGTTGAGGTGGATGATGAAGTGAAGTGAGAATAAGCCAAATGGGGAAAAAAATGCTGACTAGGATGGTGACGGTGCAGAGTTTAAAAAATTGGGGGAAAATGGCTTCAGGTGTTCGTCTTCAGCCTACAAATCCATTGCCCATCGTCTTCACCTTTAGGCTTAGATTCATGATTCAGATCTAGGTGGTCTCCTCGTGGCCCTCACTCGACTAGTCCAAGAACATCATTCTTCAGGTTTGTGAGAGCTCTCCATCGTCTTCAAATTTGTGATTCCGATTTGGCTTCGACTTTCATTTTTGTTCTTCCTTTTTGACTGTATAATGTTAATATGCGATTGGGTTTTTGGAACATGTATCTTCGACTTTCATTTTTTGTTCTTCCTTTTTGACTGAATCTCTCTCTCTCTCTCTCTGTGTTCTCTTTGGCCTGATCAGGATCAGGTTGGAAATGTCCTCTGTTCATGTTTGGCCTTCGTCTCACTTTTTCTTCACGTTACATAGCTATCAGTTTTAGACCCACAAGCCTTTGATTCTTCTTTGAGGGCCATGACGCCAGAAAGATGATCTTATGAATTGTTATATGCTATATTTTTTACTTAGCTTTTCATAATTTATATTGCTCATACTTCTGTGAACCGGTCTCTTCTCAGTGATTTTGATGTTCTTGCTGGGTTTATTTTTTTCTTTCTACATTGTGATTTCTCAGAGATAGGGTCTGGAGCTAGAAAATCGACCTGACGTTTGGGGGAGAGTTCGCGTCGAACTAATGAGCCATTTTGGGCTTCAAATCACGTCGCTTCTTTGTGATTTGCTTGGATTTCGAAGTCAGCTGCCTCATACCCTTTTGGTGATTTGCTTGGATTTTGATTTCAGATCACGTCCCTCATCCCCTTTTGGTTTATTCGATTTAGGTTTCTTTCTTCCCAATTTCTTCTTTACCCAGCGTTTGTAGCCCGATGTAACGCCCGGAAGCACACCAGCACAGGAACTTCCCAGGGGGTCACCCATCCTGAGATTTTCCTGGGCCGAGCACGCTTAACTGCAAGAAGCGCTAACCACCATGCCAAAAGCTTAAGCTAATAGCAGAGGCGCACTCCATATTATTTATGCCCCAGAAACCTTCCCTCATCTTGCCCGATGTGGGACTCGTCACGGTGAGACCGTGACAAGCTCCCCCACCCATCCCGGTGATGCCCCCATCACCCAGTAGGGGTCCCCCATCCACGGGGAAGGCGGCCCACCCCCTACCACACAGGAGGGACCTACCACGGGGCCCACCCCCTACCACACGGGAGGGGCCCACCACCACTGCCCATCACCGAGTGAGGGTCCACCTCCATTCCATCCACGGAGGGGCCACCACACCGGGGCGAGGCGAGGTCGGCTCTGATACCACTTGTAACGCCCGGAAGCACACCAGCACAGGAACTTCCCAGGGGGTCACCCATCCTGAGATTTTCCTGGGCCGAGCACGCTTAACTGCAAGAAGCGCTAACCACCATGCCAAAAGCTTAAGCTAATAGCAGAGGCGCACTCCATATTATTTATGCCCCAGAAACCTTCCCTCATCTTGCCCGATGTGGGACTCGTCACGGTGAGACCGTGACAAGGAGCCCCGAAGGAACCTTTGTTCTTTTTTTTTTTGGTCGGACGAAGGAACCTTTGTTCAATGCATTTGTTTTTAGGTTTTATGGTCCCCCGATTTTTTAACTTTGCGCCGTCACCATCCTATTCAGCATTTTTTCTTCTCATTTGGCTTCTTCTCTCTCCAATTTATCATTCACCTTAGCACTAACGGTCAACAAAGCCTAGTTAACGGTCAACATCGACTTTTTGAAGGAAGTGTGTGACTTTTGCTCCTATAAGGTAACCACGTGTGTACTTTTGCTCCAAAAAAAGCTCGTGGTGTTAGGCGCTCCCTGAGTCAAAGCTCATATGTATTATTGCTCCTTCATCCTAATATTGCTGATTCTTTGAACTTGGTTGTGGTCATTTTCTCTTGATGTTCTCTTCCTCTCCTTTTTCCCTCTGCGCATCTCAACTTTTAGATCCAATTTTAAGTGGTTTGGATTTTAAAAATTATTAAGAAACTATCAAATTATTAAAAACAATAAAAAAAAAGCTAAATTTTAATTATGATAATTTAAAACTACAACATAAATAATTTTTAAAAATAGTTTTATAAAACATTAAATCTGAATCAATCAAATTTTAATACAGATGTTAAGATTAGTTGTGGAAGGAAAAATTAAAGGAAGAAAATGGTAAAAGTAAAGCACCACACTACTATAGCCAAATCTATGGTTTTGACTTCAAAGGCTCACCCATACAAAATGAAATAAAATAAAAATTATTTTATGAACGTCTTTTATGCTTTTAAGTAAAAGGTAGAAAATATAATGACTACATAATATTAAACATTAAAAATTATTTTTATAAAAAGAAGTTAAAATCATTTTTTTTTAAAAAAAAAAAGATACATGTTTTGATTTTTATACGATAAAAAAAAAAGTGTGTAACAAAAAGTACTACATCTTCGTATCTGGAGGAGAGAAGTATGAGTCACGTTACAACGTGCTCATCTCATCCCTCTTTCTCTATGTTTCAAGAGAAGTGAAGTTCGGGTGAGTGGAGGGAGGGAATTTAAGTTCATGTGTAAATGAATTTGTGCGGGAATTTGACCAGAAGAAGGTGAAGAATTTGTGTTAGATGAAGAGCATATTCCTGCTTGCCAAAAAGAAAAAATAGCATATTCCCTGGTTATGCCGATCACTAAGCCCATATAGGAGCATAACTTGGCAAACTGGCAAATCATGATTTTAGATTCATTTTCTACGTATTGATACAAAACTTCTCTCACACTCGCATAGTTACTTCCTGCATTTTATTTTTATTATAAAGCATAAACTAACAAGTTTATTTGGTATTCCCTTTAGTCCTAATTATAGGAATACATTTATAGTGCAAATTGTACTACAAAAGTATTCCTATAATTAGGAACGGAAGTAATACTTTTTATAAAGCATTCGTTTGTTTTCAAGGAGCATTAATTATTTGTTTCCATATATGCCTCTAAATAATAAGGATAGTGGGTGAGAGTAATAATTATGTAATATTAGAGTTTACCCTAATTAGTTGGAGTAAGATTGAAAGTTACTTAAATTGTAGGACAACTTTATTAACTTTAACTATTTTTATTAGTTTATGAGAATTGTTAGTTAGTGTTTTATAATAAGGACCAAAGGAATTTGGTCCTTATTATAAGGCACCAACTAGCGAGTTTACTTAGTCCTTTTTATAAAGCACTTGCTTGTTTCCAATGAGAATTAATAATTTTCTTTTTTTCATGTCTGCCCATAATTAATAAGGATAGTAGGTGAGAATAATAATTAATATAATATTAGAGTTTAGTGTAATTAATAGGAGTAATATTGGAAATTACTTAAATTCTAGGATAATTTTATTGACTTTAACTGCTTTTATTAGTTTATGAAAAAAGTTAATTAGTGCTTTATAATAAGGATCAGAGGGAGTATATAGTTACTTTGTAAATAGTAAAAATACTTCCAAGAACTAAAACAAATAGGCAGTTGGTGCCCAGAACTTTATGAGCAAATAAGTCAGAAAGATTACACAAAAAGACCACTTCCACCAAAATGTGATTTTGATAGTTTCTAATATAAAATCAAACATGCCCTAAATTTGCCAATATGCAATCCACCAACACTATTCAAGAGCAGAAAGTAAAAACTACAAGTTATGTAGCTTGAAAAAGAAAAACAAACTAATACACATTTTCTTTCGCATGTTTTCCTTGTACCTTGCGGGTTTCACGAATCCCCAACCTTGACAATGCCAGAACCTTTCTTTCTCGTCGGCTTTATTCAAACTCATCAGCTAGAAGGAAGAAGAAAAATAATAATACAATAAAATTAAGTCTCATCAATATTGACTGCAAGCACATAGCTGAAAGGCATAGAACGCCTCAACTCCTAGTAGGTATAACCCTTCACAAACATTCCCTTCTTGGCTTCCTCGTTTTCACCCTCAGCAGAGTATCTTCCAAGTTGAGCAAGGGAATTTGCTTTTGCACGCACCAAAAGAGCCTTCTGTGCAGCTTCTACGTTCTCCGGTTGCCCTTGCCATGTCTTAAGCACCGAGTTCTGAAGAGCACGTGCATATGAGAAGGAAACATGCCATGGGTTGGGACTTTGGTTCATTGCGTTGAGATTTAGTGTTGCCTCCACTTCAGATTGCCCACCAGACAAAAACTGAAAAGAAAATCAAACCATATTCACATGGTTTCGTTGAAGTATTATCTATTTCAAATCTTAAACTTAAATACTAACGACAAAAAATTGACAATCATTCAACGTAAATTCCAACTATTGGTATGAGTAATCCACATCTTCAGAGAATTTCTTTATCCTTAATGAAAGAAGAAATGTAGACCATTCAGATTGAAGTGATTTTCCGGCCAAAAATGGGGAGAATCCCGACTCTGAAGCTAGTATCATCATACTGTGCTTGCCACAATAGATATCCCTAAACTTATAACCATTATAGCTAGCTAGAACCAAGAATAGAATGCAAACATTTATAATAAGTGATTGATCCTTCGGACTCTGAATTTTGTAACCCTATGAAGAGTTTTATGCGGAAGGAGGATAACATTTTGATTTTGTCTTTCTTTGGACTCTGAATTTTTGTAACCCTATGAAGAGTTTTATGAAGAAAGAAGATGACATTTTGATTTTGTCTTTTCTTTCTGAAAGACGACAAGGTTTAAAAGCCATACCATGATTCCTGGAACTGCAGGTGGAACTCTTCTTTTGAGCATTGTGAGTGTATATTTAGCAATGGTTTCCGGGGAAGCCCTTTCCTTGTGTTCAGCTCCAGGTGTCACCATGCTGGGTTTGAGCAATATCCCCTCAAACACAACATTGTTTTCAGCCAAGTAGAAGAATACTTCTGCCCAAACCTTCTCTGCTACTTCCAATGTCCTTTCAATTGGGTGGTCCCCATCAAGAAGGATTTCAGGCTCTACAATTGGAACCAGACCATTGTCCTCCATTGGCAATAAAAAACGTCATTCATATGATTCATACGAGTAAACAAAAAAGACATCAAACAAATTGACAACAATGATATGATATATGGTCATCACTGGCTATATCATATTGAATTACAGAACATCCAAATAAGGTGATACAATAGGGTAAAAGGCACTCTGCGGCTAGGGAAAAACAATAAAGAAGAATGGTGCATATACCAAGCTTGAGCATCAAACCATAAAATTTAATTTAGAAGTATGAAGAATGAAAGAAACTCCAAAATTTTAGAAATTACAAGTTTCATACAATCAGGGCCATCTCTAAACAACATGTATGAAAAACAATAACTTCCATCACAATGACTAGAGCAATTTTGAAACAACCCAATGATGAAAGGACTTGTGCTTGAGATGAAATCTCGTCCTTTTCATTGCATAGTGACATAGTTAAAAACAAGCTCACAAATGGCCTTCAATTGAAACAACCTCCCAATAGAGAGACTGGATACATATAGATGAGCCAAGAAAATGCAGATGCAAATCAAGAAAAAGTTAAGACCAAGCAAATGGTTCTCATGTGAATAAATACCTGAGAGATGGAAGCATATCGTGCAAGTCCCCATGCAGCTTCTTTAACAGCTAATGCAGAAGGACCACTTGGAATGCTGACAACTGTTCGCCTGTATGCACCAAAGGAAACCATCATGTGAACTCAAATTTAGTAGGACTACCTCCAGTAAAATTTCATAAACATAACCAAAAATTAAGAATGTTTAAAATTTTAAAAATAGTAGTGAATGACTTACCACTTCGCAAATCGAGCACCTTGCTTATAGTATTCAGCAGATCTTGAAGCCAATCCATCTAAACCTTGGCACCAAGATTCATTGTTAGACCCTGGTAGTGGGACCAAACCCTGAAATGCACAAGACAAAAATATGATTACCAAAAGAGTAATCAACCGAAGTGAAGTTCACATTGTAGACATTAGAATCAAATAATTACTCCAGGTGAATGTAAATACCATACCTTGTCAACCTTGATGCCAGGTACAATATTCTCCTCACGCAGACAATCCACAAACTTCTTTCCATCTATAGTTGACTGGTAAAGGGTCTCTTCAAATAGAATGGCACCAGAAATGTATTCACCAAGGCCAGGAGTGGTCAACAAAAGTTGTCTGTAGGCTTGGCGATTGGTTTCAGTATTGTCCAATCCAATAGATGCTAACCTCTTACCACAAGTTGCATTTGACTCATCGATAGCCAGGATTCCACGGCCAGGTGATGCAATAGATTTCTATACAATCAAGAAAGAAAACAAAGACATTATCATTGGTCAAGCTTTGTAATTGCGGTTCTAGTAACTAGACTAAAACCTAGTTTTACACAAAAGCATAAGCATCTATCACACACTACCCCGATCCAATATAATAACATGCTAAGCATATAATTAATATGTTGTTGAACAAAACCAAAACTGGTCACTGAGGTTAGCCGAAGATTTAAATCAAGTAGGTCCCCTAGCGTCGGAGACAAATTCTCAGTCTCTCCAACAACGTTGAGTTGGCATGGTTAAACATCCAACTAGTCAAAAGAACACATAGCAAACAGTTACACGCCTAAAATGAGAAAACGTGAACAAGAATCAGTATAAAACACCAGTTTCAATTTAAAATGCGGGGGGGGGGGGGGGGGGGGGAAAGCTAAACAAAAGATCTATAAGACGTCAATCTTTCTCTTCTTAAATTGAAGAGGCAACGAAAAACATCCTAAAAGCTGATCCGAACACGTCGAATTCATCGACAAAATTTGATCAGAACATGAGAGAAAGAACAGTCCCCGAAACAACGTGAGCAAGATCATCAACAACAAAAACAAGAAGCATAAAAAATATCACAAAAATCACGAAGCTTAATTCAACAATACAAAAGCAAAAGAAGTAGAGGAAGGGTGAAGAGGGAACCAACGGCGGTCTGGATGAGTTCGTCCGTGTAGGAAGCGCGGATCGGGACGGAGACACGACGAGCAGCCAAGCGAATGGAGGATCCCGGGCGGGAAGAGAAGGATGAGGGCTGGCCGATCCACTGAGAGGAGAGAGAGTTGAGGTTAGTGAAAGTGGCGGAAGCCATAGCGTAGGCCGTAGAGCAAGGAGACAGAAGCGAAGGAGGAAGAGGAGGAGCGAGTGTGTGAGACTTATACGAAGCTTTGGGTTTGTTTGGTTTCTCGGGCTCTCCGCAGACGAAGAATGGAGCTGTAACGAGACAACAACCATGCGGCAATACCAAACAACAAACAATGCTTTAGAATGAAAATGACCGTTTTGTCCTTTCTACAGTTTTGACTTTCTTCCAGTTTTCGATCATCTTACTCTCCTTTTATCATTCTCATCCTTTCGAGTGATTATCTTACCCTTTACATTCAAATTTGTGTAAGATTTAATGTTTTTTAAAAATATTTTTTTTATTTTTTTATTATAGATTTAAATTATCAAAACTATCATTTTAGCAGTTTTTTAAATTTATTTATTTATTATATATTTAATATTTTATGAATATTTTTATAAAACATTAAATCAAAAACGGTCAGATTTTAATATAAATGCTGAAATAAGAAGTAGAGTGGAAAAAGAGAACATAAGAGAGCAGAGGATGATATTCAATCTCAATCTTTTACAGCTCTCGACGGTCAAGTTTAACTGCCCAAAATGTAAATTCACTCCCAAAAAAAAAAAAACAAAGAAACGTGAATTAGAAACTTTCTTTTTTAGATACATCATGGTAGGGGAGGGGGGCTGGGTTCGAACCCTGGACATGGGGGAGGGAGGCCAGTTAATACTGGCTCTCATGCCACTGCACTACTAAGGTGCTGGCTGAATTAGAAACTTTCTAACTGCATCAGGAAATAAACAATAAAGCCCCTGAAAAAATATTTATAAGTTCTTTTTATTTGTTTTGAATATTTAAAATTACATACTATTTTCTTATACGAAATTTTATCACTTATTTATATTTTCTCAAAATAAGTAGTTAATATTAAAAATTGTTTATTTGATTTTTTTAAAATTTAGTGATCACCTTTGAAAATGTTTTTAATTAAATAAAACAGTTTTTCAATTGTCACTTGTGATAAGAAAGAAAAGGGAAAAATATAACAGCTCCTTTATAATACAACAGAAGGCAAATTTCGAAACACTAAAATACCCCCTTTTCACATAACAAAAATAAAAATAAAAATAAAGTACCCTTTTTCAATATCTTTAAATTCTATAAAAATATTTGTCTTTTCTAAATAAATAGTCCTTTCTTTTTCATACTCATATTATATGTTTAATTATGTTAATCTGATCATGGTAATTAACAACTTGATTTATCACTGCGATTTTACGTTTTTATAGTTTTTTTCATTAAAACGATTTTACTAATTTTCCAAACGCTTTTAATTTTTTACGATTTTACTACGTTACAATTTTACCACGTTACGATTTTTCATTTTCCTTCCATTTTCAGATAAAATCTACGTTTTCACTACCACGAATCTAATTTCCAATCGGTTATAAATAGAGAGCAATGTGAAAACAGTTGTATTTAAAGATAAACATGAATGATATGACATGACAAGAGTAGTCAGACAAAAAAAATTTGGACAAACGTGTTAGGGTCTAAATTAGGGAATTAGGTTGTAATTTGTTCATGTTAGTTCAGCGCAATTATTTTTAATTGATCTTGAACACTCTTTAATAGAAGAAATTCATGTTTTTTTTTTAAAAAAAAAAGGGGGCACAATAATAAATTGAAATTTGCAATGAAGTCCCAAACTAGATAAAATATGACACAAATATCCTTTAAAATCTCTAATTTAGAGACAAGTCTCGTGAAATATTTAGGTAATATAATCTAATTGTGAAAGGAACCAATCACCTATAATAATAATATAAAAAATTAAAATCTTTGTATGGATGCTTTTCACATGTGGGTAATCTGAGATTTCGAGATGCCATGAAAAAAGGCCACGCAAAAAGGGCAGCGAACCTTGTGGCTAGCAGAGTATATATAATACTGTTTCATTTTGTCTCTTGTTTTTTTATTTTTCAGAAACGCCAATTTTTAAAAATTAAATATTATCTTCTTGAACAAAAAAATTAACATCAGTTTATGCCTTTTTTTTATAAACTTATTTTTTAGAGTAAATACTCTATTTGGTCCCTGGAAAAAAACATAGACCCTTTTTTCGTCCTCAGAGACTAAAATGAGACATTTTTATGGACTAAAAAGGGGTTTTTGGAAATTTTCGAGAGACCAAAATGAAGTCTTTTTTTTAGAAATTCATCTTTTTCATGGACTAAAAAGGGGTTTCGTTGTTTGAAAGACTGAAATGGGGTCCATGTTTTTTTTTTCAGGGACCAAATAGGGTATTTACTCTATTTTCTATACGTTCTCTGAATATAAATTATAATTCTTTTAAATGGCTGAAGAATATTTGCATAATGAAATAAATATGTTTTGATTGTTTTATAAGAAAAAATTGGAGGACCACTAAAAAGGTTATAATTTTAAATTGAGGAGTAATTTTAATGAAATTATATTTTATTGACTAAATTATTAATTATTCTAATAATAATAGACATAATAAAACATTTAATAACTATTTTTCCTTTGTCATACAATATAAAAACAACTTGTTTGTAATATACTGCAATTGACCAATGAAAAATAATTAGGCCATTTAAATTATTTATGTAGTTTATATTTTAGATTAGATGATAAAACTCTTCTACACATAGTCACACAAAGATTTCTTCGTCCATTTTAATATTTTATAGTACTATTATATATAAGAGTAATTGGATCTTTTCACAATTAAATTATATTACTCAAATATCTTACGAAATTTATTTGTAAATTAGAGATTTGAACAGATCTTTTGTGTATCGCATCTTATTTTTAGTTTGACTTCAATACAAATTTTCTTAATAATAGAGGAGAAGAGAGGGTATTTTCGTCCACGTAGATATTTTTAAGGTGAATACTGAGTAGGTAGACGGAGCACTGGGTCCCGCTTATGCCACCTAATATCAATTGACCAGCCTTACATTTGGACTCTCCCACGGGGCTCGCGCACCCAACTACCCACCCATGCCGCCATGCGTCCAAATCTCATGGGCATTTTTTTAAGTAATTTTTATCTTTATTATAATTCACCAATTAATAATTTTTATCACTCAATAAAAATAGTTAAGATCATTAAATTTATCCTAAAATTTAAGTAATTTTCAATATTACCCCTACTAATTACACTAAACTCTAATATCATATTAATTATTATTCTCACCTACTATTCTCATTAATTATGGTCATATACAAAAAAAATCTAATACTCTTTGAAAACAAACAAGTTTCTTATAAAAAAGATTAAATATACTTATTAATTGATGTGTTATAATAAAAATGAAAGGGTGTAACTTTCTATCACCTAGTCTTAACTATTCCCACAATAAGAACATGAATATTTGGAATAATTTTTTGTTTATTTATTAAGGGATAGGATATTGTTACAACCTTTTTTTTGTTACAACCAATGTTACTACCACTTTTCCACCGTTAGATCAAAATCTCATTTACCTATATAATTTCTCTCTCCTATTAAGATTCTGATCTAACGGTGGAAAAGTGGTAGTAACATTGGTTGTAACAAAAAAAAAGGTTGTAACAATATCCTATCCCATTTATTAAACCTTATTATAAAGAAAACATGTAAAAGAATATAATAAGCAAACATTTAATAATTTTTTTATTAAGTTAAATTAAATATAACGTTTACATTCATTACCAAACTAGGGGCACAAACTCCAACACAAACAATAAAAACTAGAAACATTTTTTTTTTCAAAAACCTTTTTTTTATAAAAAATTTTAGGAAGGGTGTTGGGTTCACCAATAATCTAGTGGCAAGGCGAAATCTCTTTTCCTCCTAGGTGATACCGATGTTGGAAAAGACGAGCCGTCTATTACCCTCAGGTATTAACCTAGGTACCTAGGAGTTAGGATGTCTCTCCCAATGCCTTGACTAATTTCAAGATCGAACCATTTCCCTTTTATGAGAATATCCGACCTTTACCAGTTAAGTCCAAGGGCGAGGGATAAAAACAAACTAAAATTGAAGGGCGAGAAATAAGCAGACCCATCAAGCCAACCTGAACCAATGCTTAAAGCCCAAACACAAAACAGTAGTACTGCCAAGACGCTGATTGATTTTTTTTTTTAAAAAAAAAAAACTAGTCTGTCAAATATCTTCTTTTTTAAAAAAACGATCTTTAATTTGACTGAATGATTTTTGATATTTCGTTAATATATGAATGAGTCACAATATCTTTATTTTTAATATAAAAATATCTTTTAGAAGCACATAAGTTATAAATCTCTATTAATTTATGAAAATATACCTTAATAAACCTTAAACCACATTAAGTATTTTGTTTGCAGCACTCTCTCGATGAAGACTTTGATTGGAAAGCTGTTTCCTTACAAACCTTAGAGCACGTCGTTAATAAAAAAATAAAACGAAAACCAACCAAACCTTTACGGGTAAACTTGGCTGCAATCAATTTGAGTTGAGTGCTTTAAATTAAGATATCAATGCAGCTGCAAATGGCTTCGTGAAATGTGATAATGGTTGTGCTTAAAACAAAAAATTAATGCCACTTCAATGCAAGGCCAATTAGCCAATGACAAACAATACTATAGTTGGTGGCTTAAGCACTCTTTTTGACAACTAAGAATATGTGATAGAGGTGGGAAGAAAAGATTAACAAGTTTATTTGACATCCAATCTTTAGCCAATCTTCTTGGAAACTCAGTTTCGCGGGCCTACCAATCTTCCTTTAATGTGAGAAGATGTGAAACATCCAAAATTGATAGGATCTCAAGTTTCCTTAGTGATTTGGACAAATTTGCCCCTTCATCATCTGCATGTTACCGAATATCACAGTTCTTCCTCGTCATCATTCAAGCACGAGAAATTGGAGGGGGTGATTGGAGTTGAACCAAAGGAAGTTAATTTCTTCTCTGGTGGATTTCATCATTGGAGAGAATAGAGACAGGAGGGACCTAAAGAACACGACTGGTTGGAGTAGGCACTAGTTCATTGAGTTCAAGAGAAAAGGTAGCCACGATGGAATTGATTTATGTTTCACAGAACTAGCGTTAAGTTTTCATGTTCTTTATTGTTCTTTAGTGATCAACGGATTGTTTAAGAAGAGGAAGGCATAGTGCACTATTCACTTTTGTCTTCATCGATATGTAGCAGAGGGGTCGTCATCGTTTCTATGGATGATGAAAATTATGGAGAGCAACAAAAGCGATATCCTACTCCCCTGTTTTATCGTTAAAAAATAGGGTTTTTTGCTTATACGAAATAAATCCTTAGTCATAAAATTGAAATTTGATGCAAGCCAATTTGTATCATATTCAAATTATGAAAAAAAAAATTATTTCTTTTTTTCATTTTGAATTGATTACTTTTGAGGATAAACTAGGTATTTCTAATTTTTTTTTTTCGAATTGTCACTCTTTCATTTTCTTTCTGCCAAATAACTTATCTTATCTCGTCCCTCAAAATCTTCCATTCCCTTCCATTCCTTTCCCTGCTCTAAAATCATTTTCCTCCTCAAATCCTACATGTATCAAATGTGTCCTAAGCTAGGCTATAATCACATTAATTACTTGTTAAGACTTAAGAGTGAAGTTAACAAGAAATATTATTTAATTGTCCGTTGAAATTATATAGTTTTTTTTTTTTTTTTTTTGCCAACATTGAAGTCATAAAATGATACTCCCTATACGCAATCAAAGTATTACTTAGAAAAAGAAAATAAATATACCATACACTCAGGAAAAATTGCGATAGATGCATTTCTCATTTTCTTTTTGATAATAATTTTTTATATGCTCCTATATACAAAAAATTATAGTGTTGCATTGTTTTATGACGTAATCTCCCTTATTTCTTCAGTAATTTTCTCAAATAAAGTGGAATACACACACCTCATTAAGCTTAGAATGATTAGCAATGCACAAATAATGATAGGCTAATTTATATATGCATGCGTACATACATATGATATGATGTTGTCTCGATAATTTAATGAAAATATACCTTAGAATTAAAATCGTATAATATAAAAGTAATAAATATAAATTTCTTCTCATTAATAAAAAAAGTCCTTAAAAATTAAATTAATAGTAAAACAACACATGCTTCGTTCTGTGTAACCGTGCATTTCCTTGGTACTAGGACCATTGTCCCCACGGGCCCCTGCGCCCCACCTATGTCCCAGATTAACCAAATCACTTTACAATATTTTATTTATTTATTTATTTATTTTGACAGCAAGTTTACAATATTATATTTCACTCTCATCTAATTAAAGTATTTATATAAGATAAATCATATTATTGATAATTTTAACTTATAAATAATATAAATTTCTATAATATTTATAAGTACATAAATAATAATAGAGTTTGTTTACCTTCAAATCTAAAACTTCAGGCATGCCTTGTCAAGTTTTATAAAGCTCAAATTGTTATTACAAGTAATTTAAATGTCATAAAAGCAGAGTGCATTTTAATAATGTAATAAAAAAAACAGTGCATTTTAATAAAAGGTGAATTAATTCATGCTAAAAAAAAATATTTCCACAAATTCATTAATTATGAAAAATAATTATTGAATTTTGAAAATGAAAATATTTATCTTTTTTATTACATTAAAGGAATTTGAATTCTAGGCTATTGTTTATTTGTATCCATTTTACCCTTATTTAACTAAGTAGCTCAAACTCAACATTAGTCTCCATTTTTTCCCAACTGAACAATAGTCCTTGATGGTGTGTTGAATAGATGAATTTGGATTTAGATTTTAGATTTAAATTCTTACATTTAAAATTTATGTTCTTAAAATTTTTTGTTTGAATGGTACAGAATTTATACAAGTAAGAATGAGCTGTCCTACAGTCTCAATATTAACAAATTGTCAAGTCTAACATTAAGTAGTTTAAGGGTAAGTTAATACGGTTTTATAAGTTTGAAACGTAAAAACAGTAAATTTAGCACATAAATTTGTAAGTTTAACCAAGTTTACATTGGTTACGAATTTACCACTGATTCGACTCGATTTGGTGAACTAAAAACGATAAACTCAGAGAGTCAATTTGCGGGTTTAACAACAATGGTTCTACTTGTTTAACTTACCGGGTGGTATTTAAAAACAGATGGTCGAGATTTGAAATATTTAGAGTAAATTAAATATTTAAAAATCTAAAAAATTTGTAATAAAAAAAATTGGCTAGAATCTAGATAAACCATAAAATCATTTAAAATATGCACAATTTTGATTTTAAAAAAATTAAGAATTTTAAGTTTGACGTGCTAGCTATGAGATTTTTAAGAAAAGATGCCTGGAATCTATATTGAAAAATTTATATGAAGATGGATAGAATTCAACCTGAATAAAGTTTTCAAATTACTCTCTATTATCAGGATGAAGAGGAAATTGGTTATTCATACAATCAATTTTATGGAAGAAATCTCATGGACAAGTATTTCTTACATTGAATTGTTTGAGAGCTTCCCTTTAATGGATACATTCATCGAACAAGTTTCTTCAGGTGATTTGTATCGAGAAACAATTTTTGCCAAAGGATGGCTTCAAAACATCCTCATCAAACATTTTGCATACTGATGTGTCCTCCCTTCTAAATCTCTCTTCATCAAAGCATTTCATTAGGGTGTGGAAAAAATTCATCGCAATGTCTTTAATTGTACAGAATCATGATGTACAATCCTTTCAATTTAATGGATTTGATCATCCTTATTTTTAAAAAAATTTATTGAGAGTATGAACCTATTTATTGTTGTCAAACTTACGAGCCAAATTTATTATTTTTATATTTCCATCTTATTCAATCGAGTCGAGTCATTGATAAACTCGTGTCAGCTGTAAACTCAGTTAAACTTACGAGTTTATATACCGAATTTACCCTTTTTATGTTTCTAACTTACAAAAATGTGTTAACTTATTTTTAAACTCGTGTTAACTTTTTTGATTTTATCATCCTTAACAACTTTATATATAAATTTTATAGAAATTTCATTATTAAATATAATAAATTATGAATGTTTAATTTCAATTATTTAGATTTAAAATATATTTAAATTAAATTTTTATCATTTTTTTATATTTTAATTATTTAATTATATACTATTAATACATATTTAATTATAAAAGCAAACTTTTATGATTCGAGTTCACATCATTGTCACTATTTTGCCTAAACTCGTGAGTTTGATAACTTTGAATCTATCCGAATAAGCCTGCCATTTCTAAGGAGTCCGATTTAGTTTGGACCTGGATAAGGGTTGGGTTTCTCTTATAATCTCTTTCTCATTATCTCTCATCATCTCTAAATCATATCCATCCAATCAATCACAATATCACTTTAACTTTTCTCTTACCTTCTCAATCAATGGTCCAGATGATGCTAATGAGAAAAAATGAGAAAGAAGATTATGAGAGAATCATCTTCCCCTGGATAAGTCCTCTAGTTGAAGTGAGGTAGTTCTCAAACAAAATAAATCTTCCTTTGCTCAACAAAATAAAGGGTTATGGGTCTATTTTTCCCCAGAAGTTTTAACCAAGGGTAATATTGTTCCTGAAGTTTTTTTGGGGTCAATTTTAACCCTAAAGTGTAAAAAAAATGAGCAATTTTGCCTTAATTGTTATCCCAATTAATTTTGACCATTATCTAACCAAATATTTTGAGATAATAATTCTCATGTCATTTATGTCATTTTTGTTAAGATGAAAATTTGCTCTAAAAGTTTATGCATTATCTATAATATTCTAATTTATATTTAGGATTTTAAAAAAATAAAAATAAAAATAATAAAATATATAAATAATTTAAAATAAATAAAATAAATATTTATATATAAATATATTTTCTTTTCTTTTTTTTTTTAAAGAAAAAGGGGGTGTGAAACGTGGGAGGCATGGCCTCCCACTACACCTTGCGACACATAGTGGGAGGCAAAGCCTCCCACCACACAAATCAGTGGGAGGCCGTGCCTCCCACTGCCTAATAAAAAAAAAAAAAAAGTGTGTGTATGTGTTAGTATATATAACCCCCAAACTAACACACACACGGTCCAGCTGAGTGAGGAAGGAGAAAGAGAGTGAGAGAGTTTCATCCATTCTCATTTAAGCTTGCTCTGTTTAGAAACTAAAGAGGAGAGTGTGACCGAGAGAAGCCGAGACTGAAAACGTGAGAGAAGGAGCCAAGCCTGAGAGTCACAGTTTCCATCCCTTATTTTTTTTCTGATTCAAAATACGCCTAGAGAGAGAAGCACCAAGAGAGAGAGACTTAACCCAAACAGAAACCCACAGTTTTTAACGGTGAAAACAGAAAACCTGAATGCACCTACAAACTAGAAGTTACTGGAGGTGAGTCTTCGAGTTCCTTTTCCTCTAGTTCCATGAATGATGATTTATAGAACCCAGAATGTTGCTCACTGTTTGTGTCCATATAAACCTTGAATCGATGAAAACTTGCTCTTGAATACGCATAAGCCTCTGTTCATACAAGAAGAAAAGGGAAACCTTAATATCTATTTGTATGCATGACAATCATTGGAATTTGCTTACTGTCAGGTTTATTTATATATAAAAATGTTTGCTGTCATGCGTAGTTAGAGAGACACCATTGGTTTGAGTATAGAAATAAGAATCTTATGGCATTGTTTTATATATATATATATATATATATATGGGTGTGTGAGTAAAATTGTGAGAAAAACTTGCTGTTAATATATATATATATATATAGAATACACATATGAGATGAGGCATGCGTATAAAAGATCGGGGAAGGATTTTGTAGATATATATATATTACACTGCTCATGGGGAAAATAAAAATAAAAATAAAGACCTTGTTGTTTAATATATAATATATAATATTGTATGGCCACATTTTTGTTGCTCAAACGTGATGATCATTAACCATAAAGGCTGTTATTTATTTTATGTAATATATATGACTTGGGCAAATAAAGAGGAACCTTGCGGTATATACAAGTATATATGTATCGATGCATATGGAGAGAGTTTCACTGTGTTGTGTTGAAAGTATGTGTGTATATATATATTATTTTGTAAATGATATTACAAGTGGAATAAAATAGGAATGAGTAGATTAGATCCTAATATTTAGGAGTAAGTTGGATCTTTTTGAATTTCGAATCCCCTGGATGCAACAGTGTATATATGTATATATATATATATATATAAATAATATTGCATTTGAGAAAAAAAAAATAATAATAAACATGATTATTGTCTGATATATATATATATATATATATATATATATATATGGTGAAGCATATCTTACGTGGTGTAGTATTTATAAACTCCTAATTTAAAATGTTAGGAGAGCTTTTGAGAGGTTAAAATAATTGAGGAGAAATCATAATAAATAGTAAAATAATAAGAATAATAATAGTAATAGTAATAGAATAAATAATAATAAAAATAAATAATAATATTATTAAAAATAGGAATAATAATAATAATTGTTGTTATTAGTAAAAATTAGAATAAATAATTTAGGAAATTACTAATAAATAATTTTTTAAAAAAATGGAGTTATTAATTAATAGTAAATCGAAAGGAGAATTAATATTTGTAATGATCTCCATGATTGTTTTTCTATACTATCCTGATTTACCCATTTCAAGGATTCCAAATTTACTATTGAAAATTCATATATTTTTAATTTCAAGTTATAATTTTATTTAGAATTTAGAAGAGTTATTAATGGTTAGTAAATTGATTTTGGTAGATTGATTTTGGCGTGTTTGAACTCTTGCATTAGGAGCAGTGAGATAGTAGTTAGCTTCAACGAGAGGTAACCACTTTCCACTTTTTATGGGTATTGATATGTTCTTGCGAGTGTTTGTGAAATGATTGTAAATATTTTTAGAAATTGCCTTGTGGGACTTTATGATTTGACTTGTGAATATATATATTTATTTATTCATGTATAAGAATTGTTCATTTTAATATCATGATATTTATCATATTTATTTATTTATTTATGTATAAGAATGGTTAATTTTAATATCATGATATTTACTCTGATAATTATGGTAAGGGTTGGATTGGGAAGATGGAGTATTTTATTCCACCACGTGGTGAGGCCTCCATTAATGCATGATGGTTGGCTTTCTATTGTCCCATATATTCAGAAAGGGACGGGCCCACTAATTCAATAAGGGCATACGACACCCCACATATTTAATAAGGGGAAAAGGCCCATGGTCTGGGACATGTGCTCTGAGGATTTTGGCCGGTCCTCATCACATGACCAGAGAGCTTTTTAAGTCACCAGTAACATGGATGTAACTTAGCCCATGGGTCTAGTCGGAGGAAATAAGGCGGTTCGGTTGGATTGGTGGGAGGTAATTTGGGAATTGTTTTAATGAGAACTGTGACATATAATTTTGATATAGAATTTATGATATAAAATTTAGTGACGTGTATATTGACGAATTATATTCTTTATATCTTGTTATATAAATTGTTCCACTTGGCACCTCATTAGCACATGTTAGTATTCGTAATAAGTTGGATTGATGGTTACCCACATTTTTCAGGTGATAGCTCTTGTGCAGAACCATCAGGGAAGACTCCAGAAGCTTAGACTACTTCCGCCAAAAGTAGCACTTCTGTCTTTATGGTTATGTTGGATGATTGTATAATGCCACGTTTAGGGCTCATACTGCATACTCTGATTTACATTCGCATATTTTAATTCAATAATGGGCATTACTTAATTGTTAATGAACCCTTAATTACTTATTATGTTAGGTTAATTTTTGGGATATTACAATTTGGTATCAGAGCGTATGATTCTGATAACAGTCATGCATGCATTACATATAGTGGCAATATACAATATTCACACATACCTTCCCTGTTTAGTTCTTTTGTTGTGTTGCTTTATCATTCATTTGTTAGCGTAGGTCTCATCCTTTGGTGGGGAGAATAGTAGATACATGAAGGATTCACTCCGCTGTAATTCACCTCCAAATGCTCCTGAGACATTGTTGTCTCAAGAGAATGAAGTCTTATTTTACATCAATTCACCGATGTTTAAGGAAGCCAGATGAATTAATACTTAGATAATTTAGAGTGACAAGTTGGAATCAGGGTAGAAATTTTGATAATAGAATTGACTGCTCTTGATATAGAAGATCAATCAAAATGTAGGTTCTGGTAAGAAGTTAAAATGACCAGTTTGAGTTTGAAATTAGGAGATAAAGTTGAATTTGACGGGGGGAATATTTGAACTTGAAAAAGTCTCATTAATTTTAGAACAAAGGGTACAAATAGAAACAAGAAGGCTAAGAAGAAAATGGCAGCAATGCTTCAAGTAAGAAGAGCAACAGTTGGTACAACCCCACCACAAACTTCGACCATTTGACGTTGAAGGTTGCTAATTTCCTCTTGAGTGAAGGCTCTTATAACGGGATCTTGATGACTCATTTGTCTCCTCAGTATAGTGACCCGCCTTATAAGCTTTGAAAGCTTTTTGTACGGCCAATCTTCTAAACCTCCTTTGTTACATATCAACTTTATAGAATGTTTACTTAAATTTACCTCCTTGCTAGTTTCCTCGAGGGTTAGATGGAAATAATTACTAAAATCCTTCAGCGACATTGACTCCATTTTCTTGCGATGCTCCAAGGTGGCGCTATATGTTTCACTTAGTTTGAGGGCTGAATATTTATCTTGTGAATCATTTCCTACCTCGGGTTCTTTTCCTTTGGAGGTTAGGTTTTCTGCATTGATTGGGAATGAACTACCGAGGGCTTTTTGTTGGGTTTTAGTCCATTCTAAACCAATGCAGAGAGCCTCATAATAGGATGATAAAGGATCTGGCACCAAGACATACCCTAATGCATTTTGATCCAGGCAATATTGTGATAGGAAAAGTTTAATTTCTTCTAAATTTTTATTGCTAAAATCAAATGTTTGAAAACTATCAGCACTGGAAGAACATTTTTGTATATCTTGGTGCATGACAGCATGGCATATCATACCTATCCTACCATGAACCTCAAGCTTCTTGTAGTGAAGCCCATTAGTGTGAATGATTTCTCGTAAAACATGGCAGCAACCGCAGGAAAATGGGTTAGTGGTATTAGCCAAACTGAGGGCCGGATCCCTTGGTGGAGCAGGATCCCTTGGTTGAACGGGTTGGGTTGACTCCATGAGTTCTGTCATGTTGCGGCATCTTTTAACAGGTCGCTCTGATGAGCCAGTCTCAAATTCTTCTCTGTTAGTAACTATAGGAGTGGTATCTTGGACCCTCAGAGTAGAAGTAGGATCATTAGATGTTAAGGTAGAAGGAGGAATGCTTATTTCGAAAAGATTAGGAGAGAATAAAGAAGAATAGGAGAATGATACATTGTTAGACAAGTCAGCTAACATGCCAGACTGATTTATACCTAGTAAAGCTTCAAGGAAGAAAGGATCGCATGATTCAGAAATTGGGATGTTGTTGCTTGGACCTGCCATATTTGAAGGAGTAGTAAAGAGGAAGTTATGATCGAAGGGAAGCGTAAGAGAGTAAACTAGTATGTTGATATTTCAGGAGTTTGAAAGTATGGGAAGCAGCTACCTTTGTATTCCTCGATTTATAACTGAAGTTGTTACCATTCTATCTGTGCAGTGCAATTTCTTAATCTGCAAGCCAGCTAAAAGTCATTTGTCCCTTCTGTACATGTTATACAACGCAGCACCGCACCCTAGCAACCTAATAGCTCAAAGCTGTCTAGATTGTTGTGCATGCGTACACCACATAGTAATCATTTATTACTATGTCCCTAGGAATCTTGACTTGAAACATACTGCCAAACCTTGATGTCGGGTCAGTGATAAATAAGGTAGTCTGAGAGAATCCAAAGATTTAAAATCGGTGCAGCATTCATTGCTGGACGTGTCTTCAGGAATTTAGTTTGACAAATACACACTGCATGCTGATTGTTTTAGGATCGTATCTTTTGAGAGTTTGTCTTGGAGCGTGTAGTTGGTTGATGTTCGACTGGTATTTGGAAAGGGATGTCTGAGAGTAAGCATGCTCAGTTGATGCAATCTCGAGTAAGGTGAATCTTCTAGAAGTATTACAAATTTGAAATATCCCGGTTTAAGGTTCGAATACCTTGTGGATTAAAAAGGGGGGGGTGAACTTAGTGAATGTAGTATGATTATGGTGATGTTTGGTATATGTATTTGTAATACTGTAAATTCATTTCGAACCATGTGAATAATGCTGAGGTTGTGATAATAGTATTGGAATGATGTGAAGATGTTAGATTAAATAAGGAAATGATTGAAATTAAGTTTGAATATGATCTAAATTGAAATAGTGCCAAGGTCAAAATGTAAATGAGGTTGTATTAAGGTTCCAATACATGAGAATAGGAATCCTGTGAATATTGATTGATGGTAAGATCGAGATGTGATTAAGGTTATACGAAGGTTTTAGTACTTGAAAGTAGGAACCCTGTAAGTGTTGATTGATGTGGTGTTATGAGCAATTCTTTGGGTATGATTGAGGGCTGTCGATTAGATGAAAGAATAATGTTAGAATAGGCCTTGTGATATTGAAGATTGAAAAGGAATTTGAACCTCGTGTATTGTGTTTTGGTTATAGAATGACATCTGAATGTTTCGAGGTTTAGACTAGAAATGAGAATTGTGATCCTAGTTTGTATATTGGGTATTATTGAGGCAATATGATTTCTTGATTCAAATAATGTTCTGGATTGTGAATCTAATAATTATCGTTGTTTGGGGTTATTTGAGGATTAGACTATGAATGGTGAATCATGATCATGGTATGTAATATAGGTGTTGTTGAGGAAATATGATTTCTCAACCTAGTCGATGTTAAGGTTCTAAGAGTCATTGTTTTGCTAATAATAAAGGATAATGTCAGAATGTTAGAAGCTATGAATTATGATTATAGCATGTTAATTGGTCATGGTTAAGGTTTCAGGAATAGGTTGATGAACCTAAGAAATTCTGTTGGGTATTTAAAGGGATTACCATTAACGAAATTGTGATTTAAGGATCTAACTTGACAGTTGAGGGATTCTTACATGTGCGAATCAACCCAAATGAATTGAGGTATTAGGATATGGTACCAAGTGAAATGAATTACTTAAGGCAGTAGAATGTGGCACCAACGTATATGAGGTATCTGGAGGTTACTAGCTACTAGGGGATGATTTTATGATATTAAAATCTCAGGATATTTTCTTAGAAAGAATGATTGAGAGTAGAAACCTTGGTAATAATGATTGATGCAGTGTCATCAGCATGTTATTTAAGGTATGTTTGAGGATAAGTACCTATTTGATATGGAGTATTTTGAGGTTGTTGGTTGTTGTATTAGCTTAAGGAAAGATCTTGAATATAGAATATTCCCTTAGAGTTATAAATGAGAGCTAGTTCCTTGATGGAACCATATGATAGCTAGAACCTGAGAGGTGTTATACATGATGACCTTTTAAGAACAATTGTTTGATTCTTGGTTATGTTTGAAAACTGGAATGTTGAATTTGCCAACACATCTACTGATTTTGTGAAAATTTTTTTGAAATAGTTTCAAAAAAAAAAAAATTCAACCGAACTAGAGACCAGGGTAGTAACTTTTCAACCGAACTAGTGACGTTTTTGGGATCGTCACTTGCCCTTGGCCGAATTTGCTTACAATAATAGTTATCATTCGAGCATTCAAATGGTTCCTTTCGAGGCATTGTACGGTTGAAAGTGTAGATCGCCTCTTTGTTGGACTGAATTAAGTGAACGAACTGTGATTGGACCGAACCTAGTAGACAAAACTACAAAGAAAATTGAGATGATTCGCCAGAGGTTGTTGACCGCTCAGAGCAGACAAAAGAGCTATGCGGATAAGCGACAGAGACCTTTGGAGTTTGAAGTAGGAGACCATGTATTCCTTAAGGTTTCACCGGTAACTGGGATTGGTAGATCCATCAAAGCCAAGAAATTGACTCCTCGATTTATTGGCCCGTATGAGATTTTGGAGCGAATTGGGCCTGTTGCCTACCGGATCGCCTTGCCTCCACACTTATCTCAAGTGCACGATGTGTTCCATGTGTCACAGTTGAAGAAGTATCATCCAGATCCGTCTCATGTCATTGAACCTGAGGAAATCGAGTTAAGAGAGAACCTGACTTATATAGCAGAACCAGAAAGAATCTTAGATGTCCGGGACAAGCAACTGAGGAAGAAAACCATTCGACATGTGAAAGTCTTATGGAAGGGGATGACACTCGGAGATGCAACTTGGGAAACAGAGGAAAGGATGCGTCGAGACTTTCCGAACTTGTTTGCTTAGGTGTGTAGTTGTACTTGTCTTGATCGAATTAGTACATTTATGGTTGTGTTATGTCAATGGTTGAAATTGTGTGACATGGTGATCTTTTGTTTTGATGTGTCTCATGCTAAATTGATTTGGCAGTATTGTTTTGACTCTGTTGAAGTATGTTAGAAGCTTGAGATATGGATTAGCTTCCATAATGACTTGTTAGGAATTTTGGGGACAAAATTTTATTTAGGTGGGGAGAATTATAATATTCTAATTTATATTTAGGATTTTAAAAAAAATAAAAATAAAAATAATAAAATATATAAATAATTTAAAATAAATAAAATAAATATTTATATATAAATATATTTTCTTTTCTTTTTTTTTTTTAAAGAAAAAGGGGGTGTGAAACGTGGGAGGCATGGCCTCCCACTACACCTTGCGACACATAGTGGGAGGCAAAGCCTCCCACCACACAAATCAGTGGGAGGCCGTGCCTCCCACTGCCTAATAAAAAAAAAAAAAAGTGTGTGTATGTGTTAGTATATATAACCCCCAAACTAACACACACACGGTCCAGCTGAGTGAGGAAGGAGAAAGAGAGTGAGAGAGTTTCATCCATTCTCATTTAAGCTTGCTCTGTTTAGAAACTAAAGAGGAGAGTGTGACCGAGAGAAGCCGAGACTGAAAACGTGAGAGAAGGAGCCAAGCCTGAGAGTCACAGTTTCCATCCCTTATTTTTTTTCTGATTCAAAATACGCCTAGAGAGAGAAGCACCAAGAGAGAGAGACTTAACCCAAACAGAAACCCACAGTTTTTAACGGTGAAAACAGAAAACCTGAATGCACCTACAAACTAGAAGTTACTGGAGGTGAGTCTTCGAGTTCCTTTTCCTCTAGTTCCATGAATGATGATTTATAGAACCCAGAATGTTGCTCACTGTTTGTGTCCATATAAACCTTGAATCGATGAAAACTTGCTCTTGAATACGCATAAGCCTCTGTTCATACAAGAAGAAAAGGGAAACCTTAATATCTATTTGTATGCATGACAATCATTGGAATTTGCTTACTGTCAGGTTTATTTATATATAAAAATGTTTGCTGTCATGCGTAGTTAGAGAGACACCATTGGTTTGAGTATAGAAATAAGAATCTTATGGCATTGTTTTATATATATATATATATATATATATATGGGTGTGTGAGTAAAATTGTGAGAAAAACTTGCTGTTAATATATATATATATATATATAGAATACACATATGAGATGAGGCATGCGTATAAAAGATCGGGGAAGGATTTTGTAGATATATATATATTACACTGCTCATGGGGAAAATAAAAATAAAAATAAAGACCTTGTTGTTTAATATATAATATATAATATTGTATGGCCACATTTTTGTTGCTCAAACGTGATGATCATTAACCATAAAGGCTGTTATTTATTTTATGTAATATATATGACTTGGGCAAATAAAGAGGAACCTTGCGGTATATACAAGTATATATGTATCGATGCATATGGAGAGAGTTTCACTGTGTTGTGTTGAAAGTATGTGTGTATATATATATTATTTTGTAAATGATATTACAAGTGGAATAAAATAGGAATGAGTAGATTAGATCCTAATATTTAGGAGTAAGTTGGATCTTTTTGAATTTCGAATCCCCTGGATGCAACAGTGTATATATGTATATATATATATATATATAAATAATATTGCATTTGAGAAAAAAAAAATAATAATAAACATGATTATTGTCTGATATATATATATATATATATATATATATATATATATATATATATATATATATGGTGAAGCATATCTTACGTGGTGTAGTATTTATAAACTCCTAATTTAAAATGTTAGGAGAGCTTTTGAGAGGTTAAAATAATTGAGGAGAAATCATAATAAATAGTAAAATAATAAGAATAATAATAGTAATAGTAATAGAATAAATAATAATAAAAATAAATAATAATATTATTAAAAATAGGAATAATAATAATAATTGTTGTTATTAGTAAAAATTAGAATAAATAATTTAGGAAATTACTAATAAATAATTTTTTAAAAAAATGGAGTTATTAATTAATAGTAAATCGAAAGGAGAATTAATATTTGTAATGATCTCCATGATTGTTTTTCTATACTATCCTGATTTACCCATTTCAAGGATTCCAAATTTACTATTGAAAATTCATATATTTTTAATTTCAAGTTATAATTTTATTTAGAATTTAGAAGAGTTATTAATGGTTAGTAAATTGATTTTGGTAGATTGATTTTGGCGTGTTTGAACTCTTGCATTAGGAGCAGTGAGATAGTAGTTAGCTTCAACGAGAGGTAACCACTTTCCACTTTTTATGGGTATTGATATGTTCTTGCGAGTGTTTGTGAAATGATTGTAAATATTTTTAGAAATTGCCTTGTGGGACTTTATGATTTGACTTGTGAATATATATATTTATTTATTCATGTATAAGAATTGTTCATTTTAATATCATGATATTTATCATATTTATTTATTTATTTATGTATAAGAATGGTTAATTTTAATATCATGATATTTACTCTGATAATTATGGTAAGGGTTGGATTGGGAAGATGGAGTATTTTATTCCACCACGTGGTGAGGCCTCCATTAATGCATGATGGTTGGCTTTCTATTGTCCCATATATTCAGAAAGGGACGGGCCCACTAATTCAATAAGGGCATACGACACCCCACATATTTAATAAGGGGAAAAGGCCCATGGTCTGGGACATGTGCTCTGAGGATTTTGGCCGGTCCTCATCACATGACCAGAGAGCTTTTTAAGTCACCAGTAACATGGATGTAACTTAGCCCATGGGTCTAGTCGGAGGAAATAAGGCGGTTCGGTTGGATTGGTGGGAGGTAATTTGGGAATTGTTTTAATGAGAACTGTGACATATAATTTTGATATAGAATTTATGATATAAAATTTAGTGACGTGTATATTGACGAATTATATTCTTTATATCTTGTTATATAAATTGTTCCACTTGGCACCTCATTAGCACATGTTAGTATTCGTAATAAGTTGGATTGATGGTTACCCACATTTTTCAGGTGATAGCTCTTGTGCAGAACCATCAGGGAAGACTCCAGAAGCTTAGACTACTTCCGCCAAAAGTAGCACTTCTGTCTTTATGGTTATGTTGGATGATTGTATAATGCCACGTTTAGGGCTCATACTGCATACTCTGATTTACATTCGCATATTTTAATTCAATAATGGGCATTACTTAATTGTTAATGAACCCTTAATTACTTATTATGTTAGGTTAATTTTTGGGATATTACATTATCTACTTCAATTTTTTCCAAATTTAAATTTAAAATTTTCGACAAAAATTTGCACCTAAACAAAAATAATGTGGATAATATATGGATTGTCAACTCAGCATATTTGATCAATTAGTGATCAAAATTAATTGGGTTAACGGTCATGGAAAAATTACTCATTTTTTTACACTTCTGGGACAACATTGACCATCGAAAAACTTCTATAATAAAATTATCTCTCAGTAAAAAATTCCGAATAAAATTACCCCTTAATCCAAAAATAAATCTTCCTTTGAAGTGTGGTATAGAATGATACACACACCAAAATTAATAAATTGTTCAAAAATACTTTAGATTTATTTTTAGAGGTCTAAACTTCTTATGTTGCATGAGAAGAAGAAGATTCTTATGCACACATGAAATAGTGGGACTCACATATATATATAATGTTAATTATATATATATGTGTGGATCCCACCATTTTATGTGTGTGTGACATGAGAAAACACTTTTCCTACAACATGAGAAATGTTTTTCCCTTATTTTTAAGTATCTAATTAGATATTTGATCTTTGAGGATGTGTATTGAGATGGTTTGCCCAATAGAAAAATTTGTTTAGAGAAAATTAGCGGTTGAGGTGATTTAGTGATTTACTCGTTGGCACATAAGAAAATAAAAGGGTTAAGGTGCAGATTTGCTAACCAACTATTATCTGAGGAGCGTTTGGCACAAATAATAATTGAGAGGATCAAAATTGTCAATCAACAATTAAAAATTGAAAAAAAAAAACAATTTGGTGTATATTCGCCAACGAACTATTACCTCGTTACTGTCTTGGTATCTCCGTCTTCCATTGACTATTACAATGTTGGCGACGTCGGTATCTCCAAAACTTCCATTGTTGCTGGGTGTTCCACTCACCCTCTTGAACTCATCCAATAGTCCACAGCTTTCGACCGGCACACACCTTGCACCCTGATTTCATTCCTCCGATGCCACAAGTAGCAACCGTCGCTATTACAATGCCTGCTCCCATGGGTCCCATCTCTATTGGTATTTGTTTTATCCAACAATAATGCTTAACTGCTTTTTTTCTTGTCTCCGTCACCGTCCTACGCCAGTGCCTCATATTTTAATAGTTAATTGTGGTAGTTGTTTTTTTAATAGTTATTTGGCATTTTTTTTTCATTTTTTAATTGTTGATTAATAATTTTGATCCTCTCAATTGTTATTTATATCCAACGTTTCTCAGATAATAGTTGGTTGACAAATCTAGACTTTAGCCCAAAATAAAAAGACGGTATAAAAAACAGTAAAAACAATAAAACTAAGAGAGAGAAAGGGAGCGAGAGAGAGAAATGAGTCACGCCTCTTTCTACGTGTTGGCCTTCATGGCAGAGTTGGCAATATAAAACAGGAGCAACGCCACCCTCGCTTTCCTCCCTCGCAAATCACCACTTCAGTACTTCACACACTACACTCTCTGTAAGAAAGCCTTGGAGGCTGTGCCTTTTTTCTTCTCCTCCCTCCAATTTCCACCTTTCACCACCCATTTCTCTTCTTCGCTCTCCGATTCGGCTCCAACACTACACCCATGGGTGTGTCTTTCGAGGTCGCAAGAGTGGGCACCAGGTACAAGCCTAAGCTCCTTCCAATAGACGACAACAAAGCCGAAGAACCTCCTCCCGCAAATGATTCTCAGCCCAGGATCGTCGAGGCATGTTTCATTGTTTGATTATTTCGTATTTCGGTTCGCATTTTGCTTTTGTTTTTGTGATTCTTGAAGTTTGAATGGCATTCAGTAGCTCTGGCCTCTTGGTCATGTGGCTTTTGCTTTTCAGTGATGAGTGTGAGCGTGGTTGTCTGAACAGTGAATATTAGTTTGGGAGGTGAAACGGTTGATTAGATGCAATCCGAGGGCCTGAGAGGGTGGGGCTTGGGCTTTTGATGTTTTCGCCTGATCATGCTCTTCGACAATGGTGCCATGAGAGTTCACGACTTCATTCTTCTTTAGCTAATTAATAAAAAAAATCACATGCGGTAACATAGTTATAATATTGGCCAGTCTCTGGAATGATTGTTTACCTTCTTGTAGTATCTTCTCAAATATTAAATTTATTTCAACGATGCTGGTCGGCAACTTTTGCCTGATATTCTCGAAAAGTCGAGCGTTTTAGATTAAAAAAGACAAGAAAGAGAGAACCACTGTGCGGTTCTTTTGGGTGTATGGCCCATTAAATCTTCGTTGATGAGACTTACAGGGAAGGTTGGGGGGGGGGGGGGGGGGGGTGTTGGCTATTTTGGTCCCCCATCGTTCGGAGGCAAAATGGTCAGGTCCCTCAACAATTTCTTTACCAATTTGTTGGCCCCACTTCATTCATTATTTTATTTCTGTCCTTTTAATCATTTATATTGTTTTATTCTCTTTAATTTTCTGATTAATTTACATCAGAATGAATGTGGGGCTTTCTTTTGTAGATGAACATGAAATTCATCATCCTAGCAGGGAAATTTTTGACAGAATCTTTTTCCATCCAAATAATAGTTGTTAAAAGTTAGTAACTCTGGGGACTAAATTTGTTTAAATGGAAATGTAAGATATTATAATTGCTGCGTCCCCAAGCACTGGAGATTAAAATTGTCAAAGGGATGGGGATATTAGTGAAAAGGGATATATAATTATTGAAATCTAAGGGGCAGGAAGCAATATATCATTTTTCTTTCTACTTGGCCCGTTTGAGTTGCATGTGGCTTATTTTGATGAAATGTGCATGTTTCAGTAATTGAGCAGTGAATGTGCATGTTTCGGTTCTTCAAGGAAAATATGCCACCAGTTACCCTACTTAAAACATATGGAAAGAAAAATTCCACATATATACCCCTCAACTCTATGGATATTGAACTTGTATTCATTTATATCGGGGTTCTCTATGGCTTAACCTATCAACAACATCGTCTAGTCATTTAGGACTGCACATTTTCGAATATCTCCAGAATTTTGAAGAACTCCCTTTAAAAGTCATTCTCTCACCTTTTCAAATTCAAGTTCACACTTCCTACCTAACAGAAAATAATTTGTCTATTCTACTCTGTTGGCGAAGGCATGTCATCTTTGTATGCCTCAAAATACCAAGTTATTCTAACTATTTGATGCGTTTTAATTTAATTTTCTGTCAGCATTACAAGGAAAAATTTAAGCTAAGAGATCTGTGACTTATTATTCTAGAATTTCTTTTCTCGTCCTGCTTGATGCAGTGCATGATAAGTGTCATCAATAGATTCATCTCCTTTTTCATGTTCCCTGCTTCATAGATTGGGAATCAATATACTTGTAAAGTTGTACTAAATGCATCATTATCTTAAAATATTATACTCAAAAAATAATTCATGGGTTTGCAATAACTCTTACTTTGTATGAGAGTACATGATCAGACATTTTGATGTGGGGAAACTTATCTCAGATAGGAGCTGAATTTATTGATGACTCAAATAAGAAGCACAAGAATGTATTGCACTCAACCTCAGAAGGTAATGTTAATACTTACATTGCACAACAATCTATTGCAAAAGCGTTCTTTTTCATGGTTTGCTATAATGCAGAACTTGAGGTGTCCTTCTCACTGAATTTATTCAAAGATGGATTTTCTATTGGAAAAGGTAACGAGGTCAGTATCACAAGAGTTAAAACTTAAAGAGTTTTGTATGTTCAGCATTTATATTGATTCTTGCTACCACTGGAATTTAATCCTTCTTGTTGATTTCTGTCCCTGCAGTTCCCCAGTGATGTGTCGAAGCAGTTACTTCCATATGACAGGGCATCAGAAACACTTTTCTCTGTAAGCATCAAAAGATATATTTACCTTGAACTTGATTGACCAGAATATATATTTATTTTATCCTCGTATGCTATACTATATTTCCTCTTAGCAAAATGGTTCAATAGATCCTATTTTCTTTTTCCTGATTACTTCTAAGCCAAATGATGCTTTAACTTTGTAATTATGAATAATGTTCACCAACATAGATATATAAATCCACAATAACTACTTACCCAGTGCCCATTTATAGGGTTCTGTAAATTGATATTCATAATTATGAGGCCCTATTCCATATATCGTGCTTATATAATTCATCACATTTCTTTCTCTATCGAAGCAACATTATTTTACATGAAATTTTATCTAGGGAACATAACCTTTAACCATTTGAAGTACTAAATCACACAACAGTTGACATTTGAAAGGATAACAATAAATAAAAAATGAAATTTATACTTTTTTGAAAGAAAGTGCTTTACATTTATAATGTTCACATCCCATGGCTTACTTTTTTCCCCATTTCTTCTTCTTCCTCCCCTTCCATGTTTCTTTCACACACCAGGCAATTGAGTATGGCTGGTTACCTGGAGATATGCTTGATGATATTCCCTGCAAGTATGTCAATGGAGCCCTTATGTGTGAGGTGAGGTAAAACACAAAATTATAGATACTATATCATTTTGCATGTGTGGAGTACAGAGTACTTGCATATCACCGTATATTTTCAAAGCACAGATTACTTATAGAAATTAGCACTTCACAGATTCACCATAATTTCAGGTCTTTGATTTCTGATTGCCATACAAATACATTAGTGGAAATGATTTGTTTATCACTTTGTGTAATGTCATCTAACTTCTCTTTTGATAAATGTTCAATTACCTCTTGAGGAATCTCATAATCTTAGGGGATTAAAGAGTTCAAACATTGAAGTTAATCTTGTTATCCCTGTTAATAAGTATAATATCTTGCAGATTCGAGATTATCGCCATATTTTTCCATATAAAGAGGGTCACACTTTATCAGCTGCAAATGTTCCAATTGTGCACAAGTTGACCCTGGAATTGTGCATGGAAACTGTTGTCAAGGACATCTTGTCAGTCTCAAATGACTCTTGGACATACAAAGATCTTCTGGTAGGGTATAAATTGATCAATTTAAGCTTTGTACATTTCATCTTATGCATTGCATATCCTTAACCCTACGTTAGTTTCATGTTATATTTTCAGGAAGTTGAGTCATGCATCATCAAGGCTTTGCAACCAGATCTTCATTTGAACCCAGAACCTTTAGGGGGCGTACTTTTTGATAAACCTCGAAGGAAGAAGGTATTGATGGTTATATCATTCTTGTAACTTCTGAAAGATCTTTTCTTCCTGCAAGGTTAATAGATATAGCTTTGAGTGAATTATATCCTAACACTTGCCAAATTTAAAGTCTTAGCTTGAACTCTAAATTTGTAAGGCATGAATAATCTTTCACTACCATATTGATTAATTCTTAGCATGCATGGCAGCTTGATTTGGGTATTGCATGGAGTTGGAAGAAAAGAAAGCTAAGTGATGAACCAATGCAAGGTTTGCCAATCAGGAACCTCAACCTTGTAAACCATGCTAGTTGTACCCGAAAGTACAAACCTCAATGTGGTCCTCTGGAAAAAGAAAAAAGTACTTCTAGCATGCAGGAAAATGTCTCCAGCTGTTATTGTAGTCCACAGGGAATAAATTCAGCTCTTGATTACTCATCACCCTCAAATGCCTTAATGGTTCCCAAGACACCTAATTTTGTTGATGTGCCCAATCAACCACTTGCTAATGATGATGATGGCATGACTATTGGAAATTCCATAGTTCCTCTTGAGAACAACATTTGCAACAAACAATCTACCAAAGGTATCCCTTACAAGAAACCAAAACAAGAGCCATCGGACCTGCCGAAACTCCAGCTTGTAGGAAGCCAAGTTAGCATTGCACCTCAAGGTCCTGAACAACAGGGGGTGGAAAATGGACTGCAAGAGCAATTTAATGTTGACAAAATTCTATGTGAAAGCAAAAAGAGAAAATTTCATTTCCCTCGATCAACTCATGATGACCCAATGATGCTTAAAGGAATTCAAAACCATCAGATCAGAGCTCCCTCTGTGAAACAGGAGCCTGCTGAAACAAGTGGCTGCCATACTGATGTTTTTTGCATGAATAGTAGCATTGGTCCATCTAATTTGTATAATTCAAAACAGCAGTTCTTATTGAAGCCCTTGACAGTTAATAGTGCTTCCATCCGCTCCAATCACATGGATCAGTCTTTTGACAAATGTTTGAAAAATGGAAATGCTCCTCAGAAGAGAAAAATTTCTCAGAATGTGCAGGCTACAGCTGCAGATGGAAGTCTGTTAACTACTCAAAATAGCAATTCCTTGCAAAGGAAGGCGGCTGTGACAGCAGAACGTAAAAACTCTCGTTCTAGAGGTTTGAAAGCTGAAATGGCTGATTCAGTCATCAACATGGGCAGCAGGAATCCGGCTGGTGCAAAAAGCCTGACTGTTAAAAGCGTGTGTACACCACAGCAATCAGTTGAAGTTAAAAATTCCGTTGACAGATTTTCAAAAATTCTTAAAGTGTGTGAAAGGTGAAATCTTCAATCCATTCATGTGAAGTGTTAAACTGATGTTAGAATGTTTTTTTTGTGGCATGATAGTACTTTTTTTGTATTCAGGTATAAATTGATTAACAGGAAGGTCAAATTGGACCACATTGTTCGAAAGAAGCCATCCTTCTGCCAGATTCCTCTTCTGGTTGGTGTTCACCTTGCAAGTTTTGAGGACAGTGGAACGTCAGAAGGTTCTGTGGGATATAAAATTTCTTCATCCAATTTTTCCAGTTCACGGAAGACTAGGATGTTGATATTTTCCCATGAATATCATGTCATTCAAAGTAAAGATATCCATATTTTGTCAGTTTTTAATAAGTCAACTCCTTGAGTGTGGCTAAATCGCTTTTAATCCCCTATCCCAGGAAGTGACTGTCCAGTGGTTGATGATGCAGCTGTGGTTAAACTGGTCATGTTGGAAAACCTAGATATGGGAACAGTTGAAGTTCGTGTATGCTATGGACATGATGGGGATCATTCTGTTTCCTTATCTCTCTTGCCTACTTTTTCTGGTTCTGTGAGTCAAAGTGCTTGTAGCTCGTTATTATTATTTTTCAAATGTCAATTGGAGAAACTGGACTGATAGAATAATGACTTGTCAGCCTAAGGGTTGATTAGTTATACTAATTGACCAAAAAATAATGCATCTTTGCGCTGATTAACCTTGCCACCTTTTAACCCTTGAAGATGGATGTCATGCTCATTCTATTTTCTCCCGATAAATGTGGTTTTCTTTTTGAATTTAGTCAATAGATGCTATATTCATGATGCTAAATTAGTCATTCTATTATGCATAAGCTAGTGGTTCATGTTTCAAATCTATATATGCTTTCCCGCTCATTTTGCAACATTTTTCTTCCCCATGATTTGGCTGTCTAGTAGCATTTTCTCATTGGGATTGATATTGTCTCCAACTACTGTACTCCAAAATCAAAATATTTTATGAATGTGATTACTCTGATTGTGTTTGCACTTTATACAGCTGCGTTCTGTGAACCAGTTTGCCTGTCAGTTCACTTCATTGGTGAGTTGCATATGATGTTTGCTATGAAAATTTTCTTCATTGTCTCTTCTTTCCTATATATACTTGATATAATGCTTTTCTTGGATATAGATGATCCATGAAGGGTATCGCATAATTAGTGATCAAGTCGGGTCCTTACCATGTAACGAAGAGGGTGAATTAGGCATCAAAAAGCAGCCAACCGTCAGTAATTCCATGTTGACATATAGAACAGTAGAACCTCCTGCAACTTGCATTGCTGGGTTGTCTTCACCTCCCTTGCAAAATTCACGTAGCAGGATGCCATTCCAAGTTGATGTTGCCATGCAATCACCACAGCCCAACATTCTTACTGGAGTTAACGTCACTGCAGGTGGAAACAGTCTCTCATCACCACAGCTGACCCACAACAGTTCATTTAATCTTGAAATTGACAATCTTCAACAACAAATGAGGTCTATCCAGCAATTGTGGCAACAGAGTGCAAATAAATTTTTATGGTTGCAATATCAAATGCAGCTGCTGAAGCATTTGGAAGAACAGGAACTTATTCCAATGACAGAATCCACAGTTCATCTGGGCACTGCTGCAAACAGCCATGATACAGTACCATTAAATGGTGGCCGAAGGATAATCAGAAACATAGAATCTAGCTCTTGTAGTCATATCATGGGCATCACTGGTTCTGGACCTATATTTCCTGAGGGACTGATGCGCCAGCTGAACGGTTTGAGCACCTCTGGCTATCGCCAGAATTATCATATATTGGGTTTGAATTATGAGCAGCTTTTTGGCGCACTTTCAGACGGCAGATTTGCGGCTCTCCCAAAACTGAACACTAGCCAAGGTCAGGGTTTCATCCATGGATTGCCAGCTCTGAGAAATGCAAGCATGCTCTCAATTGCCAATACAGATGCTACTAACATGAGAAACACGTTCAACAATCAAAGGGAGCCCTGGGCCGAGACTAGCCAGAGATTGCATACAGTGCTGCAGCAGGATATTAGGTCAATGGCAATGCTTGGGCCGAAAATTGCGATGCCTAGGTTAGCTGATCAGGTGGTTTCATCTCTACCTCTAGTTCCCTCCCTGCATAATAATTTGCCTCAATTGGGCACTCAGCGACTTAATCCCATTAGCGTGCCAACTTCACAGCAGATGAACCATGGGAGCACGTCAGGTTCTGGAAGTCCAGAGGTCAGTGCCTGGACTCATGGATCAGTAGGTAATAGCAATATCTAAGGAACTTGACGTCATAATACTGTTTGAATGGTATTTGACTATTTGCAGCTGAAACCTAGTTATAGACTTTGTATGTAGCATTTGGATGGAGTCATTATTAATGGAAACTAAAGCTAGTTATATGAAACAACCATTTCAAAATTGTGATTATTTTGGAGGTTTAGTCATTTTCACTTGTGGTCACAGTGAATGGGTTTTTCACTCATATATATAATAATTCAACATGCGTATTGTCCTTCTCTTTCATCTTCTCATACAAGACATGGTGTCATATTGTGATATATAACCTAATATAAGAAGCTGTATTGTTATAAGCCGTCAATAATGAGGTTTACCTCAGACTTGTTATAAAGCATGGGGTCTGTAATTTAATTTTTAAAGTGTGCATAATTTATAGGGTTATTAAAACTGAATCGGTCATTAAACCGATCGGAGTATTGGGTTAAAGCTCAAACCGGAGTCAAACTAGAGCTAACCCGACCCAAAACTGGTGAGAAAGTGAAAATTCAAGGTTATTAATATGAAATTGTTTTTACTATAAAAAAATATGAAATTATTTTTTTTAAAAATAGATTAAAAAAGGAAAGAAAGGCAAAACTAGGTTAATGTCTGGACTAGACCAATTTACTAGGTAGTTTGTCGATTTGGGCCAAACCAACCGTCCGGTCTTAGTTTAATAACCCTATTATTTTATAGTTGTCTGCTATGTTCATATTAAATTGAAATTACCTAATTCTGGTTAAATGAGAAACATATAACATAAACCCAATCCTTAAAATATACGCGAGTTAACTAGATGGGTTTAACACATCAACAAAACCCAATGTGCACTCTGGGCCCCAGCAACAAAATGCATAAAAGAGCCAGAAAACAATTAGAGTGAGCCCATTGTAAATTCAAACCCAACCACATCTTTTATAGTTTTTATTTCTCCGGATCCAAATTTGTCCATATGACTTTTACTCAATCCTCAAGCATCTTAAATATTAAGGTTAATTCTTATAAAAAAATATATATTAAGGTTAATTGCTAACGGGAGTGTGGCACAGTTAGCGAAGATGTCGGCCTTCATCTTAAAAGTAAGGAGGTTTGATATCCGCGTCAATGTGAGAGCCTCGTTAGTAAGCACTCTTTGAGCATTGAGGCATACTCTGACCTTAGTGGGGTACCGGTGTTTACCCTACCTAAACATTTTATTACAACAAAAAAAAAAAATTAAGGGTAATTAACGTTTAGCACTTTTTTAGGTAGCAGTTTCTGTTCCATCTTAGACCATACCTATTTTTTTTTTTTAATTGTTTTTGTCATTGTTAGTAGCTCTTGTTATGTGCCAGTTCAGTGAATAATGATGCTTTTACAAAGGATGGCGTACCTAATTTCCAAAGCGTGTTCGGGACTCTGCCACTTCCATTTCTCATATTTTATAAATGGGTTTTCTTCTTGACCCTTCTTGAACCTTCCTATGAAAATATTATTATTATCAAAATGTCCTTTATAGAAGATTATTAAGATTGCTTTCACCAATCTAGGAAGTGGGACCTATCTCTATAAATACCACGTTCCTACCTTTTTGTGTCTTTTTCTGTTTCAGTGAGGGCATAGAGTCAAATTCCTTCTCGTTTACTTTGTCAATAACAATTTCTTTTTTCTTTTTTTCCTTTTTTTAATTAAAGGGCAGAGAGCAGGATTGACCTCACCACAGAGGTGAGTTCTCATCTCATACTACTAAAAAATAATGCATATACTCTTACTGTTTGGTATGAGAGATTTAGAGAGGAGGGGGAGGGAAAATTTTTGTGAGTTGAATTAAAAAAAAAAATTTGAAGTTGGGCTGCAAAATTTTAATAAAAAGAAGAGGTGAGATAAAAGATTAAGAAAAATTAATTAAAACTTTTAATCACATTTACCTCTAAAATATTTTCACTCTACTCACTTTTCTCTCAACCCTCATGCCAAACAAGCCCTGAAAGTATGTACAAAAATTCTGTCATGAATGGTTTTTTTTTTTAAAGGTTAAGAGGCAATTTTATCCGGGTTGTTATTCTAACTTAATTTTAATTGTTAGTTATCCAAATATGCTGAGCTAACGATCCACATGTCATCTATATAATTTTTTTGAGGTGTAAATTTGCCTTGAAAATTCATATTGTAATCTACTTCATTTTTTTTTTTAAAAATTAGATTTAAAATTTTTAGAGTAAATTTACATCTTAACGAAAACGACTTGATAACATGTGAACTGTCAGTTCAACATATTTGATGAACTAACGATTAAAAATTAACTGAGATAAAAAAGTGATTAAAGTTAGTTAAAAATAATAATTATATATAAAATAAATTTTGTTTTCTAAATATATCCTTATTTATAAGAGAGCAAGTAAGGGAGAAATAAAGCAAATATGAGTATCAACAACATTTTAATTAATGCAATAAATATAATTAATGAGAACTAAAAATATGAAAAAAAATCTTGTCGTGTTGTTATAAAAAAGACCAAAACAACCCCTTACCAAAAAAAAAAAAAAGACTAGAGAGAGTACTTCACAAGGATTAAAAAAACGTATGGTAGTTTATATCATTAAAGGGTAAAAAGAATTATCTTCCAAGATCACCTCAAATAAAAATTAATATATTTAATTACTTTTAATTTCTTACTTACATAATGTCTCTTTACAAGTCAATTAATAAGAGCATTAGTTAAAAAATTAAGGTATTAATTTTTGGAAAGTGATTTTGGATCGTAATCTTTTTTTTTCCCCCAAGAAAATGTCTTATTATTATAATAATAGTAATTGTAACAATAAATGGTTGTGGGGATAGTGACCTTGGAAAGCAATCTGTTTTGTGGATGTCATGGTAGTGATTGACCAGTTGTTGATGATCATCACTTCAATTTGTCATCAATTCTGGACCCTTCTATTCACTACTTCACACAAACCCACTTGCTCACTTTTTTTTTCCCCCAATTTTAAATGTGTACCACAAGTTTTTGCTTACCAAGTCTAATGCCTACTGAAAACCAATTTGCTGAAAATTTGACTATTCAATTAATTGATCGAGGCAATAGTTAAGAGCCACTGGTTTAAATTGAGGTTAACTAAATCAGATCAGTCATATCAGACTAGTCATACTCATAATTAAAATTATATTTAGATAAATAAACGTTATCCGTTTAGTACATAGAACATTCATATATAAATCACAGATAATCAAATAAAACATAGTTATTGAAGTTCAAACATGAATATTATTTTTTAAAACTTCAAATGACGTCATTTTATGCTCTAGAAAAAAAAAATATATATAAAATCTAACCTAATCGACCTATCCAAAACTCTTGACTAGATTGATCACCTGAGTTGGGTTTTAATACAGTGCAATGCTAAAAATAATCAAAATAGTTGGTGTTAATTGATATGGACTGAAGTATAATAAATGTCATATGGTATCTGTTTTTTTTTTTTCACACATTAAAATAGGATTCCTTTTTTGGGGTAAACCAAAATGGAGACAAGCCAACCTTGTTTCAAATATTTCTCTCTCTTGGTGGCCAAAGTTTGTGTGTGTAGAAACACACAGAAGCATGAAGAAGATGAAGAGAGTAAAGGGATGTGAATTAATTAATATGTTATATTATTTTATTACATTAGAAAACGAAAGAGCTTTTAGGGCATGCATGAAGTTGTCTTATAAAAATAGTACTAAAATCTTAGTGGAAATATTGTCTATTTCTAAAATCACATGGAGCTCATAACACGCCAAGCTCTTCCTCTATCTTTATTTATTTATTTAAATGATAATAGCTCTTCTTCTGTCAAGATGTTAGGATAAACATAACCGACATAGACCTGTCAAAACGACAAGACCACCAAGAAGCATCTTTTAACAATATTGCCTAAAATTCTTAATATAAAATATAAAAGCATTTGACTTTTTACAAAGTTAAATTAACCATTTAATTATAATATAGGTTAAAGATCATTAGATTATAAATCAGTTTATAAATCATATAAACTAGTTTGAAAAATAATAAATCTAAATATTTGATCCTAATATAAATAATTTCTTTAATTTCTAAAAAAAATTAATTAACTCTTATATTTTTTACGGGAAGTATTAGATAATTGTCTTCTGACTGTAATTTGTACTTTACCTCGCACAACCTTCTTTTTTTTATAGCTATATCTAAATTGTGTCTCTAAATTGTATACACAAAATTTAAAGTGACCGAAATCAAATTTAAAATCGCCTATACTTTTCATGAGAGTAAAGAATATAATTTATTTATATTAAGATACTAATTATTATTATTATATACTAATGATACACTCACTATCCTACATACACTAGTGCAAAAAAAGGTTTCAAGACCGGACAAAAGAGGCTCGTAAGACCGGACAAGCGACCGATCTTGTCCCAGCCGGTATTAAAAGTCTACATATAAGACCAGACACTGACCGGTCTTAAAGAAAATCTTTTAGACCGGACATTTAAAACATTGGGTCTTAAAAGTTGTACCAAATGAACCTGAAATAGTTTTTGTTTGGTCCTAAAACTCAACTTTTAAGATCGGTCAAAAAGTAGGCCGCTCTTAAAATATCAGAATTTTAAGACCGGACAAAACACATACGGTCTAAAAATAGCAGCTTCTAAGACCAGAGGACTAATTATACGCAGTCTTAAAAAATTGACTTTCAAGACTGGATGATAATTACCTCCGGTCTTAAATATTTACATTTAAGACCGGACGTCTAAATATAACATAACGGTCTATAAAAACCAACTTTTAAGACCGGCTTAATATGACCTTTAAAACCGGACATATAATTACATCCGGTCTTAAAAGTTAAACATATAAGACCGGCTTCTTTATTTCCAGTCTAAATTTTCCCGAATTTTTCCCTGCTGTTGTTCCTGCTACTATATATACACACACACAAATCCACTACCCAATTCAGCACATGAACAATTATTTGAATAAATTGAATTGGAAAAATGATACAAATATTTATTCACCATGAGCTATTTGGCCTCTTAATTAATGATTATACTATGTCTACAACACCTAAATTAATTCATACAATAAGATAACTTACTTACAAATACAATAAGTTACAAATACAACATACATGCGCCCAAAATAATATTCACCATGCCTTCATCTGATTCCCACTCAACAACGTAACATCCTCTTTTATAACATGCCCCTTTGGATCAGATCCTGCCACAAAAATAAAACAAGGAACAAACTTCATAGTCAAAGACATTTTATGAACATAGAAGGAATAAATGTTATAGTTAAAGACTTAAAGTTTTCAAAGAAATCTGCATATATATGAATATTACCTTATGAATTGACTCTTTTATAAAGTGATATCTTCCCATATCCCTTCTTGATGATCACTTCTTATGCCGGGTTCATTATCCGCTTTATCTTCTTTGTTCATGTCCGGTAGACCCCTTGAAAATGGAGTACTCTCAGGAATACCATAATTTGAATTCATTTCCTCATCAATATTGTTTAAAATCAGAGGTGCTTTTACTCTCTCTGTTGTTTATTATTCATGAGAAAAGTTTACAATATATAGGCTTAAGGTAGGCAGCCATTACAAGGAAACAATAGGAAATAAGAAATACAATAAAGCATAATAAAGGCAAATAACTCAGTCATTAATTAACATAATAACCTAATCTTTCCTAAACTAGATGTAATCATCTCAGATCCTATAATCAAGGCAAGGATCAAGGGATTCTATCAGATCATCTCAGATCCTATAATCAAGGCAAGGATCAAGGGATTCTATCAGATCCTATCAATCACAGATATTCTAACACTCCCCCTCAAGCTGGAGAGTATATGTCGATTAGTCCCAGCTTGCCTCGAAATCCTTCAAACTTCGTTCGGCCTAGTGGTTTAGTCAGGATGTCTGCAATTTGTTCTTTAGATCTTATGTGAGACAGGGTCATAATGCCTGCTTCAATCTTTTCTTTAATGAAATGTCTATCAATATCAACATGCTTGGTTCGATCATGATATACTGGATTCTTGACCATTTCAATGCTGGCCTTGTTGTCGCACCAGAGTTGCATTGGTCCTTCATGTTGAACCCCTAACTCCTTCAGTAATCTGATGATCCACATTCCTTCACAAACTCCTTTGTTAACAGCTCTTAGTTCTGCTTCTGCACTGCTTGGTGACACCACTGTCTGTTTCTTGCTTCTCCATGTAACCAGATTTCCCCACACGTATGTACAGTACCCTGAGATTGACCTCCTGGTCTCTCTATCCCTTGCATGGTCTGCATCAGTGTAGATTTCAATGTTTCTGGTAATACCCTTCTTAAAGAATATTCCTCTTCCAGGATTAAGCTTTAGGTAGCTTAAGATTCTGTATACAGCCTCCATGTGCTCTTCTTGTGGTTGATGCATAAATTGACTTACTATTCCAATTGCATAGCTAATGTCGGGACGAGTGTGGGTTAAGTATATCAACTTCCCTACAAGTCTTCTGTATCTTTCTGAATTAACTGGAACACCTTTTGGTTTGATCTGTAAGTGACAACCCTCTTCCATTGGTGTCCCTTCTGGTTGAGTGCCCAACATACCTGTCTCATGTAACAGGTCTAGTGTATACTTGCGCTGAGATACATTGATGCCCTTCTTCGTTCTAGCCACCTCCAAGCCTAAGAAATACCTCATTTGTCCAAGGTCTTTTACCTGGAATTCAGTGGACAAGTCCCGTTTTAGTTGAGCAATGGATTCTTCATCATCTCCGGTAATGATTATGTCATCAACATAGACAATCAATATGGTGACTTTGCCATTAATACGTTTGGTGAACAACGTGTCATCTGCTCGCCCCTGAGTGTACCCAAGTCCTTTCACTGCTTTGGTGAATCTACCAAACCATGCCCTCGGAGATTGTTTCAATCCATACAATGACTTTCTTAGCTTACACACAGAGTTATTAGGAGCTAGAACTCCATCTGGAATCTCCATGTATACTTCTTCCTCCAAGTCGCCATTCAGGAATGCATTCTTCACGTCCAGTTGGTACAGTGACCAATCCAAGTTTGCTGCAAGTGATAACAGAACCTGAATTGTATTGAACTTGACCACTGGAGCAAATGTCTCCTGATAGTCGATCCCGTACGTCTGGGTATATCCTTTTGCAACAAGTCTCGCCTTGTATTTGTTGATGCTACCATCGGGATTAAATTTTGGAGTGAAGATCCACTTGCATCCGACTGGTTTCTTTCCTTTAGGAAGATTCGTGATTTCCCATGTTCTATTTTCTGTGAGTGCCCTTAATTCCTCTTCTGCAGCTTGCTTCCACTTTGGATCACCCATAGCTTGTTGAAACGTCTTTGGAATGGTTATCTGTGCACTGTTTACAACAAAACTTTGCATTTTTGCAGATAGATTACCATATGAGACAAATCGTTGAATGGGATGCTGAGTACACGATCTTACCCCTTTTCTCAAAGCAATAGGCCAACCCAATTCTTCAGGATTTAGTCCCGGATTGGATTCATGGTCGTTCCTTTGAATGGGAGAGATAGTTCTACTTGTGTCTGGTTCAGGTTGGACTTGTGAGCTGGACTCTATCTCTTGTCGTGACTCTTCACCCACCCCTGAATTGATCTCAACATGAGTTTCCGGTTCATTGGGTTCAGGTTGAGGTAGAATGTGTGTATTAGGCTGGTTTGTGGGAGCAAGTGAGTCAAGTGAGGCTATAAGGTTAGGAGGCATTGATGATGATGTGGTGGGTGAGTTTGAAGTGTTGGCATTAGGAATTAGCCATTCAATATCAGAATTCTCCCCCTGAATGGGTAATTTGGGATAATAAGCCTCGTTTTCCAAGAATACTGTATCCGAGAGATAATAAGTTTCTTGGACGACGGGCAGTAACATTTGTACCCTTTTTGAGTAGAGGAGTAGCCAAGGAAGATGCACTTGTCAGCTCGAGCACAGAATTTGTTGCCCTCCTTTCTGTGAACAAAGACAACACAGCCAAACACCTTGGGAGGTAACAAATTGATGAGTGGGCAATTTGGGAAAAGTTCTAGAAGTTTTTGAATTGGAGTGTCATATTTAAGAACTTTAGAAGGCATGCGGTTAATTAGATAGGCTGCTGTAAGGATGGCATCGCCCCAGAATATGGTGGGAACATTTCGTTCCATTAGCAAGGCACGGGTTACTTCCAACAAGTGACGGTTTTTTCGCTCGGCTACCCCATTTTGTTGTGGGGTGTAAGGGCAAGAAGTCTGATGATGAATTCCTTGGTGATCAAGGAATTCTTTGAAGGTTGTGCTCATATATTCCTTGGCATTATCACTTCGAAGGACCTTAATGGATGTGTTAAACTGGGTTCGGACAAAGGTATAGAAGTTCTGAAAGACTTGGGCAACATCGGATTTGTCTTTCATTAAGTAAACCCATGTGGTTCGAGTATGATCATCAATGAAAGTAACAAACCACCTAGTGTGAGTGAGGGTAGTTATTCGAGCAGGGCCCCAAATATCGCTGTGGATCAGTGTGAAAGGTGAAGTGGGAGTATAGGACTGTTTGGGATATGAGGATCGAGTCTGTTTTGCAAATTGGCAAGTTTCACAATGAAAAGGAACAGAATTTTTATTGAATAAATTTGGAAACACATGTTTCATATAATCAAAACTAGGGTGACCTGATCGACAGTGCCACAACAATACATCATTATTTTGTGAATTTGAGCTAACCAGCGCCCGTCTTGCCTTCCATGTATCTTTATTCTGTGAATTTGATCCTTCAAGGTAGAACAATCCATCCCATTCTCTAGAAGTCCCAATCGTCCTCCTCGTTCTTAAATCCTGAAAAACACATACACCATCATCAAAAATCACTCGACATACTTGACCTCTGGTCAATTTGCTTACGGATATCAGATTACAAGTAAGTTCTGGTACAAACAGAACATTATGTATTGTCAACTGAGGAGATAATGTAACAGTACCAATACCCTCAACCCGTGTGAATACACCATTAGCTATCTTTACTTTGAGATTTTCAGTACAAAGTTTAAGGTTGAGGAATAGTGTTTCGTTACCGGTCATGTGATCCGTTGCTCCTGAGTCTATGATCCAGGTATCGTCACTAGTCATCACAGCGTTGAGAGCAATAATAGAGTTACCTGATTGAACAAGGTTCACGTTGGGAACAGAACTAGATTTATTCTGTTTATTGAGCATTTTGCGAAACATCTGTAGTTCTTCTGTACTTAGTCGATCATCATTTTCCACCTTTGGTTCAGCTGTGGTGAGGTGGCTTTGGTAGGTCAATTTTCCCTCGGAGGGTTTGCCATGGAGTTTCCAGCATTCTTCCCTATTATGGCCCTTCCTCTTACAATGGTTGCACCATTTACTAGCTCTCCGTTCCCCATGTGGTCTCTGAACTGCGAGTGCGGAGCTTTCAACATGACTTGGTCCACTTTGATTTAAGAGCTTCCTACTTTCTTCAAATTGGACAAAGTTGACAACATCGAAGAGTTGTGGGAGTGGCTTCAGCCCCATAATTCTGCCCCTTATCTCTTCAAAAGAGTTGTTTAAGCCTAGGAGGAAGTCATGTATCCTTCCTTCTTCTACAATCTTTTTGTACAATTGTGCATCGTCGAGGTTTTTCCAGGGATGAACTTCAAACAAGTCTTGTTGCTGCCACAATTTCAGCAATGAGTTATAATATTCAGTTACGGATAGATTACCTTGTCGCAAATCCCGGAGTTGTCTCTTCAGGTGAATCAAGGCAGCAGTGTTTTCAAGGGAGGAGTAGGTTCTCCTAGCAGCATCCCATATTTCCTTTGCAGTGTGTGCAAGTAGATATCCCTCACTGATCTCCAAGGTCATTGAGTTACACAACCATGTCATAACTTGGTTGTTTTCAGCAAACCATGTGTCAAAATTAGGGTCATCAGGGGCTGGTTGAGGGGCTGTCCCATTAATGTACTTTTCTTTTCTTTTACCTCGAATATACCTCAGTACGCTTTGTGACCATTGGAGATAGTTCCTGCCATTGAACTTATGGCTAACAGCCATAACGTGATGGTCTGAAAATTCTGAAGCTATCTCTGAGGTTCTGGTTGATACTGGGTTACTGGTTAGAGAAGAAGAAGATGAGGAATTTTGAGTTTGAGAATCGGTACCGGACATAAAAACCATGGGAGATGTTCCGGTTGGTTTTCCTGGAATTGATCCGAACAAAGGAGGGAACTGAGGAGGATCCATGTTTCTGGGAGGAGAATAGTAGCCTGAATCTGGAAAACTTCACCGGAGAGTCGCCGGAAAAATCCACTGCACTATTTCTCTCTGCCTCACCGCCACTCACTGTTTCTCTCATTTTTTCTAGCTTCGGACAGATGCCCTAGCTCTGATACCATGTTTAAAATCAGAGGTGCTTTTACTCTCTCTGTTGTTTATTATTCATGAGAAAAGTTTACAATATATAGGCTTAAGGTAGGCAGCCGTTACAAGGAAACAATAGGAAATAGGAAATACAATAAAGCATAATAAAGGTAAATAACTCAGTCATTAATTAACATAATAACCTAATCTTTCCTAAACTAGATGTAATCATCTCAGATCCTATAATCAAGGTAAGGATCAAGGGATTCTATCAGATCATCTCAGATCCTATAATCAAGGCAAGGATCAAGGGATTCTATCAGATCCTATCAATCACAGATATTCTAACAAATATCAAGGGCCCTCTTTCCTTGGAGAGCTACAGACCACATTTTATTTTCTTGATCGGTGATATAGAACACTTGTTTCGCCTGGTCTGCCATAATAAAAGGTTCATCTCCAAAATTTCTACCATTGACATCGATTAATATAAATCCTAGCCGATCGATCCAAACACCATTATTGACATTAACCCACTTGCATTTGAAAATGGGAAATCTAATTTTCACATAGTCCACCTCCCATATCTCTTCAATAACCCCATAATGTGGCATGACTGCCAATAAAGGGCTATTGTCTTTCGAACTGGAGAAGTGCATAGATTCAGCCTCTAATATAACACCACTGTTCTGGACTGTGCTCCTATCATCTAGGGACTTCGTGTAAAATGTATAACCATTGATCACATACGAATTCCAACTTATGACATCAACCTCAGGACCACGTGCTAACCATTCGAGGATATCAGAAACACATTCCTCCCCCTCGACCTTTTGTTTGAACCAGTGTGCAAAAGTTCTGTTATGCTCCCTAATCAACCTTTGTTCAGTCATTCGAAGATTTTCTTTCCTCACAGCTTCTTTATGTGCAGCTATGCTGGCTTGAACTTCATCAACATTATTCAAGATGTATAAGTGGACTTGTGACAATTCATCAGGATCCACAGTCTTTATTGAAGCCCCTCGCTTACCCCCTTCAGCATGCTGACGTTTTGGAAGCCCAATATGTCTTACTTTGGCCAAATAATTTTGACAAAACTCCATGGCTTCTTCAGAAACATATTTCTGAACAATCGATGCTTCTGGCCGGTATGCATTCTTCACGTACCCTTTAAGGAATTTCATAGATCTTTCAATTGGGTACATCCACCGTAAATGGATAGGGCCGCACAACTTTATCTCCCTCACTAGATGAACAATTAGATGAACCATGATGTCAAAAAATGTAGGAACAAAAAGCTTCTCAAGGTGGCACAAGATAAGATATCTTTCATTCTCCAATTCATCCAACTTTTCAATCTTGAAAACTTTACCACAAACCGCATTGAAGAAGACACAAAGTCTGGTCAAAACGACCCGAAGATCATATTCGGCGATGCCTCGAATAGCTATTGGGAGTAGCTGTTGCATCAAGACATGACAATTATGCGATTTTTGGCCTACTAATTTCAAGTCCTTCATCGATACAAGTCTCTTAAAATTTGAAGAATACCCCGAGGGAACTTTTGTGCCATGTAAACACTCACAAAAACTTCGTTTCTCATCCTTAGACAAAGTATGAGAAGCCGGGGGACAATAAGTTCTCTTCCCATACGGCCTTGGATGTAACTCTTCACGTATTCCCATTGCTTGCAAATCCAATCTTGCCTTCACACCATCCTTGGAACTGCCTTGTATGTTGAGAAGCGTGTCAACAATACTATCACATACGTTTTTCTCCACATGCATGACATCGATATAGTGTCTCACATCAAGATTGCGCCAATAGGGAAGATCGAAGAATACAGATCTCTTTTTCCATATATTTGTATCTTTTCTACTTTTGGCTGTCTTACCGAAGATGACATTGATATTTTTCACCTTTTCATAAACTTGATCCCCAGTCAATGGCACTAGAGCATCTTCATATTCTTGGCCACCAAAGAAGGCTTTCTTTAATCGACGATATGGGTGGCCTCGTCTAAGAAATCTCCTATGTCCAAGATAAACCGTCTTTCTTCCATGTTGGAGTTGATGGTAACTTGTGCCTTCTTCACAAACCGGACATGCTTTATGGCCCTTTACACTATACCCTGACAAGTTACCATATGCTGGGAAGTCGTTTATAGTACAGAATATCATGGCTCGCAATTTGAATACCTCCTTCTTGAAAGAGTCAAAAACATCAACACCTTATTCCCATAACTCCTTCAAGTCTTCGATCAAGGGCTGAAGGGGGTTGTTTTGGTCCCGAAATCAACATAGACAGCATCATGTACTTTCGTTTCATGCACAACATAGGAGATAAGTTGTAAATAATGAGGAGTACAAGCCATGAACTATGTACGTTGCTAAGGCTTCCATATGGATTCATGCCATCCGTGCTAAGGGCAAGCCTAAGGTTCCTAGGTTCTTCGCCGAAGTTGGGAAATAATTGATCGATTTTCTACCATTGAGAAGAATCGGCTGGATGATGAAGCTTTCCATCAGAAATCCTCTCATTTGCATGCCACCACAAATTTTTTGCATCATTTTCATTCGCAAACAACTGCTTGAACCTTGGTATGATTGGAAGATACCACAACACTTTTGCAGGCCCCTTATTTGACTTGTACCTTAGGGTTTCACATATTGGACAATTCTGCTTCTCTTCAAACTCTTTTCTATACAATATGCAGTCATTCGGGCATGCATGGATCTTTTTATACTCCATCCCCAGTGGACAAAATATTTTCTTAGCATCATAGTATCGATGCAGCAACACATTATCATCCGGAAGCATGTCCTTAAAAGCCTCAAGCATTTCAGAAAAACTCTTGTTGCTCCATCCATGACGTGCCTTCAAGCTTACCAATTTCAATACAGTGTTCAACAATTGGTATTTTTGACACCCGGGGTATAGCGGGGTCTCTGCATCACTGCACATATTACCATATGCATGTGATTGTTGAAAGGCCTCTTCGCTTACATCACGAATAATGTCCTTTATGCGATCATCTATATCCATGTCATTATCATCAAAGGCCACTTCCCCATGTTGAGACCCACTTGGTATTTTTTCACCATGCCATACCCATACTGTATAAGTCTTACAAAATCCATGACAAATTAAATGTGTGCGTATAACTTCAGGACTTAGTCGCTTCTCATTCAAACATTTTACACAAGGGCAATAAAACTTCCCACTATCATCATTGACATTTTGTTTAACAAATTCAATAAAGTCCCTCACCCCATTCTGATATTCAACGCTCGTCCGTAAAGCATTTATCCAACTGTGATCCATAGTAGAATTCCTATGGACGGAAAGATTTAACATACGTAAAATAAGGCAAAATAAATGCATAACGAAGAATCACTTTTGGTCATGAATATCACAGTGAATCCAAAATAAAATATCACGAAGCAAAATAAATGCATGACGAGGAAATTAAATGCTTCGCATGAAGGTCTTGTGGACTCACCTGTAGAATATAAATTCAAATGCGAAATAAGAGTCTTTCTTCTCCTGCCACGAATGTTGATGTTGGAGACAACAAGAGTACCCTAAAAACATTTGTTGGTCAGTTGGGTAAGTCTCAAGTGCAAATATAATCTTCAAAATACAATATTCATTAACAACAGAGAAACCCACAAGAGCATTTCATCGATTTCGTTCAACCCATGAAAAACCTAGAACGATAAGTAGGAAAACCATGAAGTTATATAACCGAAACACCTCTTACAGCTTGGTCTATATACGTTTAGCTGAGGAACCAGAAAGTGATTCTCGAGAGAGCAACGCGAAGCAACGACGGAGCAACACACAAACACTGGAGACAGAACCTCCTCAGTAATCACTTTCGGCACGACAAGAGAAATTCAGAGAGGGAAATTTAATTTTTCGCGCAATAGAGACATGTTTTTGTATTTGGAATTTTTTAAGACCGATTAATAATAAAGCATCCGGTCCTAAATATTTTTTATTAAATTTTTAAGTATTACTTTTAAGACCGAATTATTATCCTATCCGGTCCTAAATATTTAAGACCGGAGTTTTATAATACTCCGGATCCGCGCGACAGAGACATGTTTTTGTATTTGGAATTTTTTAAGACCGATTAATTATAAAGCATCCGGTCCTAAATATTTTTTATTAAATTTTTAAGTATTACTTTTAAGACCGAATTATTATTCTGTCCGGTCCTAAATATTTAAGACCGGAGTTTTATAATAGGGATAAGGATCTTAAATGCCATGGAAGTTTTCGTTCAGGAGCACTGGTAAGATGGAAGTTTTTTTTGGACCAAAAATGCCACGAAAGTTCACAAGAAGTATCATTTTTGCCACGGAAGTTTTCACTAAAGAACAATTTTGCCCCGAAAGTTTTCACTAAGGAGCAATTTTGCACTGGAAGTTTACAAAACGTATCAATTTTCCTAGAAATTTTGCCCTTCTGTCCCCAAATATTAAATTTGACTACTAAATCAGTCAAAGACCACACATGTCATGCCTTGAAAAGGTTGAACTTGGAGCCAGAGAAGGAGATTCTTCAGATGTTGATCTCAAGGCGGCCAGAATTTGTGAAGTCAAACTAGTCAAAGGGATTGAAAGGTCTGTCACAAAACGCAAATAAAACACAAAACAAGAAATGAATTGTTCCAAAAATTGGTTCAGTAAAACAAATCAATAGTGATAATATTTACGTTTGTATAAATTGATCATTTGCTTAGATCATAAGTGATGCTTCCTTTGGGTTTTGTGATAGTCGACCTTTCAGTCCTTTTGACTAGTTCTGCTTCACAAATTCTGGCTGCCTTGAGCTCAACATCTCAAGGATCTCTTTCTCTGGCTCCAAGTTTGACCTTTTCAAGGCATAACATGTGTAGTCTTTGACTGATTTAATAGTCAAATTTAATATTTGGGGACAGAAGGGCAAAATTTCTCCTTAGTGAAAACTTCTAGGGCAAAATTGCTCCTTAGTGAAAACTTTCGGGGCAAAATTGATCCTCAGAGAAAACTTCCGTGGCATTTTTGGTCAAAAAAAAAACTTCCATCTTACCAGTGCTCCTAAACGAAAACTTTCATGACATTTAAGATCTTTATCCCTTTATAATACTAAGGACCAAAGTTTTTATTATATTCGTAGATTTTATTAAGACTGGTTAATTATTAGTAGACGGTCCTAAATATATAATTTTATCTGAAAACTCATAAAATAAATTCCGAAATATTTTTTTCAAGAAAAAAGTATTGGCTTTGGCGAGCGCAGAAAATTATCAATGCTATTAATTAATGCTATTATTAATTACTTGAACAAAAAATTAAAAAGAGACAAGCTTATGGTTCTTAATTAATGCTATTATTAATTACTTGAATATTGCCGTACAGATTGCAAGAAAAAAAAAGCAGAAAATTATCAAAGCTTATTATCCTTCAAAGCTTTGGCGATATCGGCGTGAGCAGCATTAATTTCTCGCCGGATATCAGCAAGTTCCCGTCTTATTCGTATCAGGTCATTAGAGGAAAGAGGAGGAGGGTCAGCAGTAGGCACGCTGGGGCCAACTGGTTGGAGAGGTGGAGCAGGAACCTCTTCATGGTCGGAAGGCTAGAGGGGGGGTGCGGCAATCTCTTCATCATCGAAAATAACAATGGGTCCAACGACCCGAGACTCTTCTGTTTCAATAGAACGCACTCTCGATGGAGGAGGCGCATCGTATAACGATCGACGGAAGGCACGAGCATCAGGAGTAAGAGCACCCCTACGAGCGGTTCTCTTGTATCTAACCATGGTTTGAGTAGTTGGCGCAAAAAGGTATGAGGAGTTTATTAATAAAGGTAGAGCTAGAGGTAGAGGTAGTTTGAAGTTACGAGGTAGTGCGGAGTTAATAATGAGTGTTAAGGACAGAGAGGTATGATGACTGAGGAGTTAATAAAGGTAATGAGCAGACGAATGGTCTACTTTACGAGTGAGTTTTATAAATATTATTTATGTTTTAAATGAATTAATTTTAAGACCAACCTTTTATCATTTCTCCGGTCCTAAAAGTATATTATTTATTTTTTTAATTAATTAATTTTAAGACCGACCTTTTATCATTTCTCCGGTCCTAAAAGTATATTATTTATTTTCTAATCAATTAAATTACTTTTAAGACCGATCTTTTACCATTTTTCCGGTCCTAAAATTCATTTAATTTTGTAAAAAATAATAGTTTTAAGAATGAATCTTTTACAATATTAGGTATTAAAAGTTCATTGTTTCAAATTCCGATAGCAGAGTCGTATCCTTACACTCTATCAGAGGATCTCTTCGGCTTCTAGATAAACTTCCCAACTAGGCGTCTCCTCGTATTCTGATGAACTATGCGTCTGCTCATTAAAGGTTCCGGCGTTTCACTCCGGATGTGTTCTCTATTTAAACCTGTTGTTACTTTACTTTCTTTACATTCTTCATCATCACTTCTACAATGGCTGCTCCACCACCCCAAGGTCCTCCACCACTACCAGGTCCTCCTTTTCCTCCTCCCGCTGGGTTTAACAATCTGTACCCTCCTCCGCTACCTCCGAACCCGACCACCAAACAGCTGCTGCGCCACCTCCTGGTCCGCATCGATCATATAGATCGACGACAGGGCCAGCTTTTTCAGGTCTACAATGTCATCAACAACAAGATCAATGCGATACTCGACGCCCAGGACGTTGAGTACAATCCGTTTGATGACGACGTCACCGACCTCTTCGACGACTCCCTCCCCTTCGACAACGATGGGGAGGAGTAAATATTTTTATGTTTTTTTTGTTTATAATATACTGCGCTGCCCCCCACGGGGCAGCATTAAAAAATATATAATAAATTTGTTACTTTCCTATTTCGATCGTCTTTGTCGTTCTCATTAAATTCTTTCTTTTTCCGACAATGAGGAAAAAAACAAAACCTTGTCCTCATGTGTGTAACATCCCAATTTTCTAAAGTGTTTTCGAAATAGTTTGATCAAAATTTGAAAAGATTTAATCAGAGTAGAGCATCGGAATAGTCGTGAAACGAGTAACTGATAAAACATTCATTAAAGGTGCATCAGTCTTCTGTTACAGTCATCCAAAAGTCGAATATTCAGAAAAAAAAAACAGAAATAAAGATTTTTAAAGAAAACTCCTCGTCTGCCTCTTCACGCCACCTGCTTACCCTTCTCCTTGGATTGTCCTCCTGAGGATCCTGGGGCTAAAGCAAGAGCTGAGGTTCAATTACCATTGAACCTCAGGTAACGGTTAACCTCATGCTTATGTATCAAATATGAATGACAGATATCCATGGCAAAACAGTAATAATCACATACAATACATTCATAATCAAATAATAACATAACACAGCCACTGCAATATGCATGTTATTATAGTCTGCACTATTCACCAGTGCCACGGTGTACATCCGTGTCCTCAGCGCTAGGAAAACATAACGGCATTATCAAGACTATAACCCGTATTAAATTGTATGTGTATGATCAATTTTTAAAACAGAGTTTCAGACTATCTATCTCATATAAGCATACAATAAGCATTAGAGTTAGTGTTACAGTACGCGTCCGTACCTTCGTTGATGATGCTTTTGGTACGTTTGACGAATACGGTACTTCTAACGGAAAACAGCGGTATAACAGCAGCAGCGGTAAAAGTTCACAGATATCCTATAATATCATTTTTATCAGTGACCATCAACTTTGCAATACTTGTGGAATTCTATGCTGAAGATTTACTATTCATGTGAATAGTACCAGTAAAATATTTTTACCGTGACGGTAAATAATTTTTACTGTTCGATAAATAGTATTTACTGTACTAGTAAATAATATTACTGCCCAAGAATAATTCTTTTCTGATGTGACAGATCAGGCTAAGCTGCAGCCACAGAGCATACTCAGAAAAACTCTATCAGGCTTTTCTACTATAATTACCGAAAGAAACTACCAAATCTTAAGACTAGGGACCAAAGAACTTACCCTTGAAGTTCTTACTCCTTCTCTCCAGCTCCGAGAACTTTACTCTAAATTCTCACTCTAAACTCTAAGAATTCTCTCTTCTATTAAACTCGACCGTTGTGATCTGAGTTTGGTGTGAAGAAAATGAAGAAGTGAGGCCTCTATTTATAGTGTTGGAAAATGGGTCCTTAAGTGTAATTTCTTGTTTTTGGGTCATTTTCCGTAATTTCTAAAAAAAAACTAAAAACAAAGTCCGTGACTCTCCTCTGGCTCCTTTTGAAAAAGTTTTATAATATTTTAATAAAATACTGATAAAACTCCCTGTTCGGTGTTCTGATCGCGTGATCTTTTGCAAATTCTCAAAATCCAGAAGCACAGCCTTGAAGCTCTATTCTTCCTCTTTAGAAATATCTGGGTCAACTGAATTTTTGACCTCATTCAGGATATTTCGTAATCTGTCAAAGATTTTAAGTCGGACACTGCCGGTAACAGAAATTACTTCGGGTGACACCATCTTCGAGACAAAAATTCACTGATTCATAATATGCCCTTACCCAAGAAACCTAGTTCACGGTTTACAAGATATAATTTTATTTCTATTATTTCCCAAAATATAAGATATTATATTACAATAATATTATATTATTGAGTGGGTCCCACGGTCACAAATTTTCAAACTTCACGGATGCAAAAGTTGGGAGAATTATGTAACCGTGGGTCCCGCTTGAATAGTAAATACGTATTTATAATTAGTAAATACGTATTTATGAATATTAAATACTATTCATGTACGTATACATGAATAGTAAAAAAAAATTTCATATCAAACAAAATACCAATTCAAAATCCGCCAATATATCATATTTAAAACAAATTTTTGGGGTATTATATTTCTCCCCCCGTTAAATAAATTTCGTCCCCGAAATTTACTCTACACCTACTAAGCACTGAGCCATAAATTCCGGATATCTTTCTTTCATATCTTCTTCTGTTTCCCAAGTTGCTTCATTAGGCGATAAACCCTTCCAGACCACCTTCACAAAAGGAATATTCCTGTGTCGAAGCTGCTTCTGTTGGTAATCGAGAATTCGCTCCGGTTCGACCTCGAAAGTGTTATCATGTCGTACCTCGATATCCTCATACTGAATAATATGATCGTGGTCAGGTTGGTATTTCTTTAGTTGAGAAACATGGAAAACATCATGGAGTTTACTCAAATTCGGGGGTAAGGCTAACTGGTATGCGACCGGTCCACGTTTTGCCAAGATTTCGAATGGCCCAATGTAACGAGGACTTAGCTTTCGCCGTTTAAGCGTTCTACCAACACCGGTTACCGGGGATATCTTGAGAAACACATGGTCTCCAACCTCGAATTCTAGTGGTCTTCTCCTCTTATCAGCGTAACTCTTCTGTCTGCTTTGTGCTGTTAGGAGTCTCTGTTTGATCAATGCAATTTGCTTGGAGGTCTTATCAACTAAATCTGTCCCGATGAATTCTCGCTCCGACAATTCTGTCCAGCATATAGGTGATCGACACTTCCGCCCGTACAATGCCTCAAACGGAGCCATCTGTATGCTCGAATGGTAACTATTGTTGTAAGCGAATTCGACCAGCGGTAAATGTTCATCCCAATGGCCTTTGAAATCCAATACACACGCTCTAAGCATATCTTCTAGCGTTTGTATTGTCCTTTCAGATTGACCATCGGTCTGCGGGTGATAAGCTGTACTAGGCCTTAGCTTAGTTCCCATCTCTGCATGCAAAGCCTCCCAGAATCGGGATGTAAATCGCGGGTCCCGATCAGAGACAATACTCTTAGGTATACCATGAAGTCTTACGATCTCTTTGATATAAATCTCCGCCAAACGTTCTGGTGAGTAGTTAATACTAATGGGGAGAAAGTGTGCCGACTTAGTCAATCGGTCAACAATTACCCAAATCGCGTCGTGTTGTCTGATCTTAGGTAACCCTACCACTAGATCCATGGTAATGTTCTCCCATTTCCATTCCGGAATTTCCAGACCTTGAAGAAGACCAGGGGGTCGTTGGTGTTCAGTTTTAACTCTTTGACAGGTTAAACATTTTCCTACGTATTCAGTTACATCTTTCTTCAATCTGGGCCACCAAAACTCGGATTTCAAGTTCTGGTACATTTTGACCATTCCCGGATGTAGAGTATATCTGCTCTTATGAGCCTCGTCTAGTATCTTCTGTCGTAATTCACCATCCTTCGGAATGTAGATCCGCTTCTTGTATCTGACCAAGCCACTTGGCGATAGGTCACGGTCTTGAGTCTCTCCTCGTGAGATCATCTCCCGTGCTGCTATAGCCCACTCATCGTGCTTTTGAGCTTTCTCAACCGCATCTCTCAGATCATATTCCCCTTGACTAACAAGGAGACTTTCAAGATAGATGTCATCGGATGTGCAGTGGTTCATGCAAACCTGATTGGTCAGGTTTAGGTCTCTGAACTCCTCAAGTAGTTTCCGCTCTTGTATCATCATGTACGCAGTGAGTACCGTTTTTCTACTGAGTGCATCAGCTACAACGTTTGCTTTACCCGGATGATACTTGATCTCCAAGTCGTAATCTTTTAGCAAATCCATCCAGCGACGTTGTCTCATGTTGAGTTCCTTTTGATCAAAAAGGTATTTCAGACTCTTGTGGTCGCAGTATAACTCTACGGTTGCACCATAGAGATAATGCCTCCATATTTTTAAAGCAAACACGATAGCTGCAAGTTCTAGATCATGCGTAGGATAGTTCAACTCGTGAGGCTTTAACAGACGAGAGGCATAAGCTACTACCCTGCCCTGTTGCATCAGGACGCATCCCAATCCTTGTCCACTGGCATCACTATATACTGTATAAGTCTCATCTGGATCTGGGATGATCAGTACTGGTGCTGTAGTCAACCTCTCCCTTAGTATTTGAAAACTCGACTCACAGTCCTCGTCCCACACAAAAGGTTGGTTTTTCCTTGTGAGCTTTGTCAATGGTAAGGCAAGACGCGAGAAATTCTGTATGAATCTGCGGTAGTATCCCGCTAGACCCAGGAAGCTACGTATCTCTGTCACTGTTTCTGGTCTCTTCCAGTCCAGAACCGCTTCTACCTTGCTAGGATCAACGGCAACTCCGTCGCGAGTTATGACATGGCCCAGAAATCTCACTTCTGGCAGCCAAAATTCACATTTGCTAAACTTAGCAAAAAGTCGCTTGTCACGTAGTATACCTAATACGATTCGCAGATGTTCCTCGTGCTCCTCTCTGCTTTTTGAATAGATCAGTATATCATCGATGAATACTACTACAAACTTGTCTAGGTGCTGGCGAAAAATCCGATTCATGTAATCCATGAATACGGCAGGTGCATTAGTCAATCCGAAAGGCATCACAAGAAATTCGTAATGCCCATATCTGGTTCTAAAAGCTGTTTTTGGAATATCACTGGCTTTTACTCGAAGCTGGTGGTATCCTGAGTGCAAATCGATCTTTGAAAATACACAGGAACCAGATAGTTGGTCGAGTAGATCATCGATTCGGGGAAGTGGGTATTTATTCTTGATAGTTACTTTGTTCAACTCACGGTAGTCGATACAAAGTCGTAGGCTTCCGTCTTTCTTTTTAACAAACAATACGGGGGCTCCCCACGGTGACACGCTGGGTCGAATAAACCCTTTCTCCAGCAGTTCTTCAAGTTGCTTCTTCAACTCCTGCATCTCGTTCGGTGCCATTCGGTATGGTGCTTTTGATATTGATCCCGTTCCAGGCATCAACTCAATGGCGAACTCAACTTCTCTTTCAGGAGGTAACTCAGTGAGATCCTCTGGAAACACATCAGGGAACTCGTTGACAACCGGAATGTCTTTGAGTGAGAGTTCAGCTTCCGCCTTTACAGAGAAAAATACCATGTATGCTTGGCAACCATGCTTTATGCATTTTTCTGCTTCCGAAACAGAGATATAACTCAGACTCCCATCAACCTTGCTTCGGTTGTGCGGGGGTGCGAAGGATATCTGTTTACTTCCGCAATCAATTATCGCATTGTTAGCCGTCAGCCAGTCAAGACCGAGAATAACGTCAATGCCACTAAGCGGTAGTCGAATAAGATCTATGTTTGAATCTCGTCCATTTACGCTCGCAATACAATTAAGGCATGCATCAGAAGCTAAGGATTTCGCACCAAGTGGTGTGGCTACTAGTAGATCATATGGTAGTCTATAAGCATGCATTCCTAGCCGCTTTGCACAATCATATGAAATAAACGAGTGGCTAGCACCAGAATCATACAATGCTTGGAGTAAATTCCCATTAAGAGAAATAATACCTTTGATCATTTCCGGAGATTTTCTGGCTTCTTCATTCGTTAAAGCAAAAACTCGACCTGGGTTTTGCGGCCTCGCCTCCAGTGCTTTTTGTGGACAGTTTGTGCTAAGGTGCCCCGGCTGCTGGCACTTGTAGCACACAATCTTTCCTTCGCAGTTAGTTCCTTGATGATACCTTCCGCATTTTGGACATGCTCTGGATGTCTGTACCCTTGGGAAGTTCTGCTGCCCAGGTTGGAATGGCCTCTTGTTTCCTTCATGGAAATTACTCCAATTGGTCTTCCGTTTCTGCGATGAGTTTCCACGGGTAAAACTGCCACGACTGGGGCCACTACTATGAAAGACTCTAGTCTTCCTGAGCTCCTTCAAATTTCTTTCGATCAATCGACAAGCTTCCACCGCTTGAATCAATTGTGAGAATTGCTGCGACACAAGCTTCTCCTTTATTTCATACTTCAAGCCATAAATCAGTATGTTTGCCATACTGCCTTCATCTTCACATTGCCTAAAGAGGGTTGAATATCGAGACAAATTGGTAAAACGTGCATAGTAGTCATCAAAAGATTCATCTTGCCCTTGTCGAATGTGCAGAAATTCAGATTCCTTAATCATCTGAACAGAGGGTGGAAAATATTGCTCGTTGAATTTTTCTAGGAATTTCTCCCACGTAATGGGACAGTGACGTGCTCGCAGTGTTGCCGCAATGCTCTTCCACCAACGATCTGCATCTCCTTGCAGCTTATAGATTGCCAGTTGAGCTTTTCTATCTTCCGGACATTCCATGACTTCGAATATCTTGTCCAGCTGCATCAACCAGTCTTCTGCTGAATCAAGCTTGCCTCGGAAAGTTGGGGGTTTCATTTTACAGAATTGTGTCACCCAATATTGGGTATTCTCGACCACTCTATTCGGTTGCTGTAGCTCAGCCATCGCTCTCTCCTGTTGGGGAGGTATTTGGAATCGATTGGTTCCCTCAACTTCATTGTCACGTTCTTCGTCGTGTTCGTTGTTGTTTTCATTCTCCTCATTAATTTGTTCTTCCTCTACTTGTCCCCCTTCGGCTTGTCTCTCAAGCCGTTCTGCAAGAAGCGAATCAATGAGTGCCCTTTGCTCTTGTAACATTCTCCTCATCTCCTGCATCTCATCCCGCTCTGGTTGCTGTGGTTGTTCCGGACCTGGCAGGGGTATTACTTGCGTTTGTCTACCTCTGCCTCGACCTCGGCCTCTGCCTCTGCCTCGTCCTCTAGGGACTCCGGATCCTCTCGAGTTTGCCATACTTAAATCTTTTATTTATGAAACCATATGAACGTTAGAGAAATAATAATTAGCATACAAATAGGCTTAGCACATATTCAAACATAGTTATATATTTTTATAATCAACCATCATTCACAGTAATTGCTTTATTTTACAATTTATCTCCTTAGGGTCTTTTAAAGGTGCACTACAACAGCGTCTATTTCTACTACTACTATTACTATGCGTCACTAGTACTTCCATTGCTTCCTTGGACTGATTCTGGTTTTTGTCTCCCTCCCGGTTCACATGCTACGATGTACCCAGCTTTGGATCAGCAGTAGGTGGATGTAGACCTTCTCAATAGGTCCTGCATCGAGAAGTTCATTCGTTTTGTGAATCCAGAAATTGGTTCGAGGAAAATGATGAAGAGTGGATCGGATCCAGTCTTCGGGAGGATAGGGGCTGTTGAAGGGCATGAACATATCGTAAAGCTCCCTAACACGGGTCAAGAAGCGTAAGTACTGCTCTTGAGCGGTTGCCACATTCCAGCCTGCTCGAACAAAGTCATCATACAAAATCTCCGTCAAGTCGCGGTTGCCATTCAGCACATACCGTAGGTTTTCATCGTCAGCGTTTTCTAAAATAGCTACATTATCTGCGTGCTCTTCTTCTAAGTCAGCTACATTAATGTAGTCAAAATTGTCCCCAACAGAGGAATGATGTGAATCTGCTGGGGAACCTGGTGTAGGTATGGCTGGAACAGAATTAGTACCATCAGAGTTTTCTGGGCTTGGATGGTATTCGGGCTCTGGGTCATGTAAATGTTCAACAGGGTAATGTGGATTGTATGGCAACCCCAAATCATTAGCAAGAACAGAACGTATTGGCACAATTTGAGGTGCAGATGCGGGCGGGGAATAAACCGGGTCAGGGTTCAATCTTCGGGCCACCATCTGAGGGTTTACAGTTTTTCGAGCAACACGTCTCATACGTCCGTAACGGTAAACGGAAGGGGCTCTTTGATAACTAAGTGGGGATCTAGCCATTTCCTGAAACACGTACACCAAAGTTATATCAGTACTCTTTTCGAAATATGTTCCAAAACTACGGCTTAGAGCCTAACTCAATTAATCAACCGATTGGCCAGGTAAGTGTCTATCATGGGGGTCTCACCAACTCTATGGCGACTGCTTGACCGAACCATATAGACTAGCCTTGCCTTCGGCACCAATGGTTTCTTATAACTGAGCCAGGTTCTAGCCGGAAAATATTTTTTTTAAAAAAAAAACTCCGAACCTAACTCCGTTACTCAAATACACCGGCCTAGCCAGACTTTTTGGAGTAACTTAGTTAACTTCAGAACCGTCTGCTCTGATACCAAAAATGTAACATCCCAATTTTCTAAAGTGTTTTCGAAATAGTTTGATCAAAATTTGAAAAGATTTAATCAGAGTAGAGCATCGGAATAGTCGTGAAACGAGTAACTGATAAAACATTCATTAAAGGTGCATCAGTCTTCTGTTACAGTCATCCAAAAGTCGAATATTCAGAAAAAAAAAACAGAAATAAAGATTTTTAAAGAAAACTCCTCGTCTGCCTCTTCACGCCACCTGCTTACCCTTCTCCTTGGATTGTCCTCCTGAGGATCCTGGGGCTAAAGCAAGAGCTGAGGTTCAATTACCATTGAACCTCAGGTAACGGTTAACCTCATGCTTATGTATCAAATATGAATGACAGATATCCATGGCAAAACAGTAATAATCACATACAATACATTCATAATCAAATAATAACATAACACAGCCACTGCAATATGCATGTTATTATAGTCTGCACTATTCACCAGTGCCACGGTGTACATCCGTGTCCTCAGCGCTAGGAAAACATAACGGCATTATCAAGACTATAACCCGTATTAAATTGTATGTGTATGATCAATTTTTAAAACAGAGTTTCAGACTATCTATCTCATATAAGCATACAATAAGCATTAGAGTTAGTGTTACAGTACGCGTCCGTACCTTCGTTGATGATGCTTTTGGTACGTTTGACGAATACGGTACTTCTAACGGAAAACAGCGGTATAACAGCAGCAGCGGTAAAAGTTCACAGATATCCTATAATATCATTTTTATCAGTGACCATCAACTTTGCAATACTTGTGGAATTCTATGCTGAAGATTTACTATTCATGTGAATAGTACCAGTAAAATATTTTTACCGTGACGGTAAATAATTTTTACTGTTCGATAAATAGTATTTACTGTACTAGTAAATAATATTACTGCCCAAGAATAATTCTTTTCTGATGTGACAGATCAGGCTAAGCTGCAGCCACAGAGCATACTCAGAAAAACTCTATCAGGCTTTTCTACTATAATTACCGAAAGAAACTACCAAATCTTAAGACTAGGGACCAAAGAACTTACCCTTGAAGTTCTTACTCCTTCTCTCCAGCTCCGAGAACTTTACTCTAAATTCTCACTCTAAACTCTAAGAATTCTCTCTTCTATTAAACTCGACCGTTGTGATCTGAGTTTGGTGTGAAGAAAATGAAGAAGTGAGGCCTCTATTTATAGTGTTGGAAAATGGGTCCTTAAGTGTAATTTCTTGTTTTTGGGTCATTTTCCGTAATTTCTAAAAAAAAACTAAAAACAAAGTCCGTGACTCTCCTCTGGCTCCTTTTGAAAAAGTTTTATAATATTTTAATAAAATACTGATAAAACTCCCTGTTCGGTGTTCTGATCGCGTGATCTTTTGCAAATTCTCAAAATCCAGAAGCACAGCCTTGAAGCTCTATTCTTCCTCTTTAGAAATATCTGGGTCAACTGAATTTTTGACCTCATTCAGGATATTTCGTAATCTGTCAAAGATTTTAAGTCGGACACTGCCGGTAACAGAAATTACTTCGGGTGACACCATCTTCGAGACAAAAATTCACTGATTCATAATATGCCCTTACCCAAGAAACCTAGTTCACGGTTTACAAGATATAATTTTATTTCTATTATTTCCCAAAATATAAGATATTATATTACAATAATATTATATTATTGAGTGGGTCCCACGGTCACAAATTTTCAAACTTCACGGATGCAAAAGTTGGGAGAATTATGTAACCGTGGGTCCCGCTTGAATAGTAAATACGTATTTATAATTAGTAAATACGTATTTATGAATATTAAATACTATTCATGTACGTATACATGAATAGTAAAAAAAATTTCATATCAAACAAAATACCAATTCAAAATCCGCCAATATATCATATTTACAACAAATTTTTGGGGTATTATAATGTGTATGATCAACATTAAAAACTCGCACATTAAAAAATCCAACGATATACAGTTAAGATCCAACAAAAAAAATTTCTTTTTCCGACAAGAAGGAAAAAGACAAAACATTGTCCTCGTGTGTATGATCAACATTAAAAACTCGAACATTCAAAAATCCAACAATATACAGATCAGACCAACAAAACAAAAAGATTGTTTACCTTATTCGAATAAAAACAAACACAGTGACAATTCTTCTCAAGGTTGGACCGTCGTTGTCCTCGGTGTTACCTCGCATGATTAGAAACAAGGTGTCCTTTTCAATATCTCCCATCTTTTTCCGACAAAAAGAAAAGGGACAAAGAAAAGGGAAACCGATAATCTAAATCAGGAGAGGTAACATCGACTACAATGAAGGACCTAGCTTGATCAGAACGCCAGAACATCGGTTGCCTTGAACCCTAATTAATTTGTCTGAAAAGCGAGTAAACTCTATTTAAACGAAGACTATTAGGAGCGGACGGTAAAAGGAGATACGGTCCTAAAAGTCTCGAATACTTTTAGGACCGTCATTTTAAAATATACGGTCCTAAAAGTCTCAGCAATATTTAGTCGAATACTTTTAGGACCGTCATTTTAAAATATGCAGTCCTAAAAGTCTCATATTATTTAGACCGAATACTTTTAGGACCGCATATTTTAAAATGACGATCTTAAAAGTCTCATATTATTTAGCCCAAATACTTTTAGGACCAAAAATTTAAAATGTGCGGTCCTAAAAGTCACGAACTCTTACTTATTTACAACTTTCTGAACCTCAAATTTCAAGCACTAAATAGTTATATCCACCATCCAATTTTAGAAACCCAAAATGGACACAAGAAAATTGTTCGAAAAATTAAACAAATTTATCTATTGAAATTTACATTGCCTGTGTATATATACAAATGAATTGTTCGAAAAAATAATCAAATTTACAGAAGATTATTGTTGCTACAGGATATTTACAAATGAATATCATTAATTATTGTCTTGACTCTAAGATCAGGTCATACACATATTCACAAAACAAATTGCGGATGTGCTCGAGTTCAGCATCCGAAAAGGGGGCAGGGCAGTGAAACATTTGTAACATCAAAGACAGAAACTGAATTAACTTGCGTCCATATTTCATATGTAACATTAAGCCAGAAACTGAATTAACTTGTGTGCATAATATGTAACATCAAATATTTACCTTTGAAAATAATTTAGTATTTCCTTTAGTGACAATATCATACATGTGTTTCATGTAACACCCCAATTTCATCACCCAAAAACTTGACCAAAATATTTGAAATACCTTCAATAAGGATTTTCGATATCCAGATCACTAAATTACGTAACCTCTCAAAATAAAATTCATAATTCATATTCAAAATAAATTTCCAAGAATGTTTCAGAGTTTAGTACAAAGCGGAAGTCTTAGGTTCATGGCAAATAAAATAACATAACATAAACCATAGGAGCACAATAGAGCCTCCAAAGCTTACTCCATAGGTGCCTTTCCTTGTTCTCTACTAAAATATTCACCTGAAAATTGTTAATATGGGATGAGATTTCCACATCTCAGTAACTACTGAATATTTCTACCGTACACGAGCAAATAATATATGACAAAAAGGTATGGGCTGATTTCAAATATATATGTAGATTCCATAATTTCTCATACAAAATTATTTATACTATTAGTCATCAATATAGAAGGTAATAAAACATATATACCTCAAAAGTTCTCATCTCATGTCTTTACAGAATATTCATCATTATATCAAATCCTTGAACTGTTCAGAAATGCATTATGCAGTATGCACCCTCCCTTATATCACCTTCCAACCATATACCGCTGACTGGAGCCATAGGCTAACACATAGTCCAATAGAAACTCATTCATTTGACTGAATTGTTCCAAGCTCACCAAAACTTAAGATACACCCGGCCAAAGGTATATAGCTTAAATCTGGACTATGGCTCCCCTCCTTTAAAATAACTAAGGAGGTGTCACATGTCCCACAACTCCAATGAAATCCCGGCCAGAGGAAAACATGGAAGATGGGGCCCTGAAACAAGTACCATCCACTGTGCACCGAGTGGTGGCATAAATCATTCTTATCATTCAAATCCCTCCTTACTCCACCCATCATAATACAACCGCCATGATGAATATGTTCACTCAAAATAATGCATTATTATACCATAAAGTTTTATACATCAATATGCGTATTTATGAATAGTAAATACTATGTGTATCTGTGAATAGTAAAATACTATGTGTATATGTGAATAGTAAAACACGGTATATATACATGAATAGTAAAAATGAAGAGTACATACGGTATGTATACGTGAATAGTAAATACGGTATGTATACGTGAATAGTATTATGAATAGTAAATACGGTATACGTGAATAGTAAAATGAATAGTAAATACGGTATACGTGAATAGTAAATACGGTATACGTGAATACGGTATACGTGAATAGTAACGTACGTATAAATAGTACCTCTGCAGATTTGCAAATCAAAGTTCCCACACCAGATCTTAAAACCATAAATATTTTCTAAATATTCTTGCCAAAATAGTAAACAAACAAATTTATAATCATACATAATTCACAAGTATAAGGAAGAATATTCAGAGTTACCTGTTACTTGCTAATACCCGAATCACCAACCAGCTATTATAAGACTCTCAAGCTAATATCTCTATACTCTCTCTCTCTCTCTCTTCCTCTCTCTATGGCTCTTAGAAGTTGTGAAGAATGAAATGAAATGGAAGGTCTATTTATAGTTGGAAAATGGGTCTTTAAGTGTAATTTTCGTCTCTGGGTCATTTTACGTAATTTTTCTCGAAAATCAAAAAGTTGCACCCCGTGAACCTCTCAGCCGCCTCGTGAAAAATTTTGAAAATTTTTAATAATATTTTAATATTTTAAATAATAAAATAAAATAATAATAAAATAATATTATTATAATTAATATTAAGTGGGTCCCGTGGCCAAATTTTTCAAAGTTCACAAGAAAGTTTGTCACTCACGGGAAAGTTTGCAGAGAATTATTTTGGCTGTGGGTCCCGCATGAATAGTAAATACGTATTTAGGAATAGTAAATACCGTATTTTTAAATAGTAAATACGTATTTGTGAATAGTGAACACTATTCATATTTCACAAACTTCAAGTATTAAATACGTATTTGCGAATAACATATATATATATATATTTTTAAATACGTATTTGTAAATAGTAAAAACGTATACATGAATAGTAAATGGGTCCCACGAAATACTGATTTCAAATTTATCACTTTCCGAAAATAGAGCCTAGTAGTCTTCCAAAAATAGACTTATTCTCAAGACTTCAGGTCCAAAATTCAGGATTTTACATTTCATGACGTACTGGCCACATAAGTTGGACTCCTTCGGTTGCCGACGGGTCTAAAAAGAACAAGAAGTATATATAAGTAATATTATATCTTACTGAACAAGTTCATAAGGCAAGGCAGTGTGCCAAGTGTATAAATTTTGTACCAACCTCTAGTCTGAGCCATTTAGGCTCTTTGGCCTTATAAGAACGCCTTTTAAGTGCGTCGATCTGGAAGGTCCTCATGGCACTATCATCAAAAATACATATTTATCAATGTTCAATGAAAATTCACTGCAGAGATTTCAGACAAGAGAATCAAAATAACATGCTTACTTGTTGATGGTCTGCGTCAACGACGGCGGTGGCTCGGTGTTAGTGGAGCATAAGAAGATAACTTTATTTTCTTCCATGCACATGATGACCAACTGCCAGTGGCGGCTGAAAATTCACAGCAGTAAAGTATACTCAGTGATATATATATGTAGCAGAATTAAGTGAATTGTAGACAAGATTTGTGATATGTACCTGTGGAAGAATGGCAAAAAGTATACATTTCTTCTCACATTACTCAACCTCGTTGATATGTACTCTTGTCTTTCCTCCATGGTTGTTTGACTTGAATACACAGGGCACAAGAATCCAAAATCGTTGCTCCTGCCCTTATTCTCCAATTTTGATGCAAGAACCTACAATAATTACATCGATCAGGGAATTAGTATATGTATGTGTGTCTAAACGATGCATTTAAATTATGTACTCATAGAAGAACATACTTACTTCATCCAAATTTGAACAATTGCATCAGTAAGCTCCTGTCTAGGAAGCAGCAGGGAGTCAATATCAACGGTGTCAACTTGGACTGGTAGGGGATGAGGGACGCCTACTACTTCATCGACAGGCCACAATTTATCTTTAAAAACTCCACTTCTCACCATATCGGTTATTTTTTCGTGGCCAGTCACCTTAGCAATAGGGGGTTCGGCTTGAGGAGGGGATTGAGCTTGAGGAGGGGATTGAGCTTGAGGAGGGGATGGAGCTCGACGAGGGGATGGAACTTAAGGACGACGGGTTGAAGCTTCAGGAGGAGTACAGACATGTACAAGCTTCACTGGCCAAGAGATGAAGGTTCCCTTGACATCACTCACAAGCTTCAGCTCATCAGTTGGGAGAGGGAGAGGTGCATCAATGATCATCTTTTCAACTGACACTTTGACTTCATCATCAGACATTTGTTGGTGGTGTACAGTTGATCCCAATAAGTTGTGGACAATCCCTTTTGCAACCAATAGTAGTCTACCATGATGATCAGGATCCTCCACATAAAAGTCACAAGGTTGCTCTAACTGTCCAACAATGCATCTCCTTCCAGTGCTCTGTTGCACAGTTGCAGGTGAGTGTGTGAAGGGAACACTGGTCTCTGGACGAGAGCTCAAAAGCAGCTTCATCATCTTCAGTTCCTCCCTCAACTGGCTCATATCGGATTGATACCTTGCTTCTTTAGCAGCTGCTTCCTCATTTAATTTGACCACTGTCTGTTCCATCTCCTCCCGGGTAACCACCTCTTTCCTATGGCGTTTGGCGGATGAACCAAAGAATTCCTTCAGGTCTACCCGTCCTCCAATCCCCCTTACACACCCACCATGGTCCGATTTTCCGTTGGCAACAGTGAGAACATCACTCCTCCCGGCTGACCCAAAAGATCCCTCTGCTTCTTTCTTTTTAAGATCTTCCTGTAAGGTACAGATAACGAGAAGCTTAGTAATGAAACATGTTTAGTAACTAAAAAATAATAATAATAACGATACTTACAATTTTTTCAGCAACTACACGAGTTTGTTCACTCGTGTAGGCGCCGCTTGGCTTTTGCCGAATGTGCAACCACAACTCCTCGCGACGTATTGGAGATGGCGGACCATGTACCGCAAATGGATTGGATTCTGCTTCATCTTCCAATCTCTTCCGCTTGGCCGCCGTCAATTCTTTTTCAGCCTTGTCATATCCGCCGCGAGAAGCCCTATGCGGGCAATCATTCTTTCTCCCTATCTCCTGTGTTTTTCCCCTTCTTTCCTGTGAATACGAATTGAAAACAACTATTAATTATGAATTCCAGCCATCTCACTAACAGAAATTAGAGAACTTCTGCTTGATATGAACCTCAAACACTAGTCAAATTCACTTGATCAAGTTTCAACATTTTATTTAAGGAAGATGTAGATAGGTTAAGAAACAAAAGAGAATTATGCTTACAAAAGAGCTATGATTTGTACTACTAGGTAGATAGAACAAGAAACAAAAGAGAATTATGCTTACAGAATAATACAAACTTGATCCTTTTTAAGGCATCTAGTGGGATCATCAGTCCACATTAGATAATAACAATTGGGTATATAAAGTTTCCCCCTTTTAAGACTATTCATTTCCTCATTTGCAAGACAAACCATTACACAATTACCTCCTTAGTATTTTACCTTTTTAAGGTTTACATATCAGACTTGCATAGACAAAGGCAGGAAATGTATACTTCTATTCACACACCAAACAATTTAACTAACAGGATTAGATGAATAAATATAAGCTCACAGGTTATATAAGCAAACAAAACTAAATATAGACTCACCAGAGCTTCAGGAGTGGTTCGCAGTAGAACAAATTGTCGCCAAATTCATTCATCAATAAATGTGTACTGCTCCCAAGGATGTTTGGCAGGCGGAACCTTGGCAAAAATATACGTGTTAGCGAGAGGTCTTAAACTTCCTCCACCGATCAGCACAATAAGACAATGTCTTGTTTTTCAACCCCTCAGAGTCAGGGACAGTGTATGTAAGCCGGATAGTGTCCCAAATAGGTTGCTTTACTTTGTTAAAGTCAACCCTTTTCCACTCATCTTCCAAGATGCTAACCTTACTACGTGCAAGATAGCCGACAAAACTATTATATTTGCTTTTATTAGGACCGAAAGGTCGCAACTTTTCATCAAACTGAATCTCGAGCCTTCACCCAGAAGTCCGACTTAGAGATACTTCCATCATTCGTGTGCCTCTTCTACCACGGCGTGCAGGGCGGTTACGAGGCATATTGTTAGATGAAGAGGGTTCGTTCTGACTCACACCATTAACTGGCGTTCCCGGAACACGAATGGAATCGTCTTCACCGTTCATTTTTGAGACAGTAAGAGAGGAATGCCTGAGCAAATGAGAGAGTAACAGAGGCTAATGGTACGTGGGCGAGGAAGAGTGGTAATGCAATAGGAAGAGTGGCTTCACAACAAGAAGAGGGGTTTCAGAGTTCAGAGGGACAACGTAAGTCGTAAGGTAATGTTTCGCGTGAAGATATATTTGGCGCTTGATTTTTAAGACCGGATAAAAAAAACGATGGTCTTAAAGGTTAAGTTTTAAGATCGTCCTTTTGTTAAATTCTGGTCTTAAAAGTAATAAACTATTTACTACCAGACACGATTTATGTCCGGTCTTAAAAGTATAATCTTTAAGACCTCCTGTTATATATATCCGGTCTTAAAAGTTTTATTTAATTTTTTCCTTATTATTTTGGACCGTAGAAAATATAAGTCGGCCTGTTCAAGATTTCTCTGTAAAGAAATTTGATATTTCAATTTTTTTAATAACATTTTTAAGACCGGTTGTTTTTCTAAGCGGTCTGAATAATATATTTAAGACCCATCGCAAAAGGATACGGTCCAAGAAGTTCTTTATATTTACAAAACTGCCAACGGTCATACCTTTAAAGTTCTTTATATTTACAAAATTGCTACCGGTTATACCTTTAAGACCGGGCCGTCGATTGTCTGCTTTAAATGAGGCGGTCTTAAAAGCCTTTTTTGCACTAGTAATAATTACATCGGAATACTCAAGTCGTGGTTGGGATATGATTTATTTTAATATTTTATGATGATTATATTTTTATACACATCAAAATTATAATTATAAAGAATATATATCATGTTATCTTTAAACATACATACATATATTATGGATCTGGTATACTATATTTTTATAAAGGAAAAGTATTTCTCCAGTTATTGGAGATAAAATTATCTCTAGTGACCCCAAAATTACGTCATTTTGGATTAATGAAGGGTATGTTTATAATTTTAGGTGAATTAATTAAGGGTGTTTCGGTAAAATTCATATAATAAAAAAATGAACAAATTTATGGAAACACCCTTCATTAATCTAAAACGACATAGTTTTAGATTCACTGGAGATAACTTTATCTTCAGTGACTGGAAAAATCCTTTACCTTTGTTATAATACCCAACTTTTTAACTGCTTTTGTTAGAAAATTTTTATAAAGTAAAGAAGTATATAAGTCTATAGGTAGGTATGAAACTCACAGTGAAAAAATAGTTAGTAACTCGCAGACCTATTATAAAAATATGGGGTGGAACCTGTAATATATATAATTACAAATTTCATTTATTACACAAATTTAAAAAAAAAATAGGTGGGGACAGAATAACAAATTAGTATAGAATATAACAAATTTTAGATAAAATAATTTATCACTTGTATTTTTAATATATACCAGCATGGTTTGTGAAACCGGATTGGCCGGTTCAGACCAGAAACCGGCCGCAAAATCGGTCTGGTTTAGGGTAAAACCAGTCTGACCCAGTAAACCCGGGGTAACTCGGACGGGTCACTAGGTCAGACCATTTAAAAATAAATAAATTTCTCCCTCTTTTTTTTTTTTTTAAGAATGCAATCTGATTCATATCAGATTTGAAACAACGTATGTGTGATTTCCGACTCTTCCCACTATCAAACTCAACTTCTCAAACTTCTCGGTGCTCTCTACTCCTCGACCGCCATTTTGTGGTTTCTCTGTTTTCTGTTGGCTCTGCTTAGTGGATGTCAAATGTAGGCTGTAAAGAAAATTGTTAAGAATATCTAAATATGTCACAAGTATTGGAGGATATGATTATTTTGTCACTGATCCAAAGTATTGAAATGATATATAGTATGTCAAATTTAGGTTGGTGTGATGAGAAATTAATTATTTTCTAATTTTTTATACCTCACCAGTCTAGGCCCAGGTTGACTCCGGTCTAACCCATTAACCCTTAACCCTTAACCCAGTACCCCAACTGGTTCAGTGACTGATCCAGGTTTCAGAACCTTGTATACCAGTACAAGGTAACAAATTATAGAATAAAATTTAATTGTTACTCCCTCCAGTCTTAATTATAGGAACACTTTTGTAGTGTAAATTATACTACAAAAATGTTCCTATAATTAAGACCGGAGGTAGTATTTTTTAAAAAAGAAAAAAAGAAGAAGAAGAAGACTAACTTGTGGATCAGTGGGCTAACTCGTCACAGATACGGGTTGAAAAGGTTCGCTTTCAGGCGGGTCACCATTTTACCCATCCAATTAGCAGAATCAGTTTCCCTACTCATTCTTTTGATGTGTAGGAAAAAAAATTCATCTGAACGGTTCAGATTTAATTTTTTTACTTTTTGTTTTTCAAAAAATTATTTTAATGGATAGATAATATCTAAATTAGCATATTTTTAAAAATAGTTTTTTCATTAAAAAATCGGCAGTTTAAAAAAAAATAAATCTGAATCATTTAGATCCCATTGAAACGATTCAGATGGGGGAAAAGCTCTCTTTACTCATCCTTTAGATGAGTAAGGAAACTAGTTCCCCCAATCCACCACTTTTTTAACTAGTGTAATACTTCGTCTAAATTTTAGCTTTTTAAACAAAGTCAAAGGTAAAACAAACAGCACAGATAAAAAAAATTACATGACATATTGCAAACTAAATATTTAATTATGAGAATGGCTGAAATTGAACAACACACCTATAGTATAAAAGTTTACATAAATTTTGAAGAATAAGAAATGTAAAATATTTATATAATACTAAAATTAATTTAAAAACCTTGGGGCCAGGATTCCATTAGTCTCCTTCCTTTGCCTCCACATCTGGAGTGGGAAAATTTCTCTCTAATCAGAGCTCTTGATTTCACTAAACTTCAAATTAATCAGTTGGAACATCAAAAGCGAGATGGCTTTAGTGTTTTACATTAAAAGGGACAAAAAATGGTGGACCCCACTATCTTAATTTTCTGCTATTGGTGGATTAACAAATAACAATTTGTTTTTTTTTATCCAATAAAATAGTTATTAAAACTCTGTTTAAGGGCACAAAAAGTGTGGTCGGCGGATACGCGAATCTTGCTGGACGGTGAAGATACGATCGCTGGGGAATCTACTTTATGTGTGCGCCTCATTAATTGAGATGCTTCTAAACGTTTTGATCATTTAACAATAATTGAGTTTAGCGTTGCTAATCATGGAGATTAAGATTAGAGGTGTGAACACGAGTCACCCCAAGCAGCGGAGATCTCGCGAGAATATGGAAATATCGCGGTATATTTGACTGTTTCCAATGAATTCCAGCGCATAAACGCGGCCGTGTCGTTTGAACCCCATGTGTGTGTTCTGTTGGAAATCTCCGTGACATTTTTCCTTTGCCCCCCTAATTCATGTGATATATGTGCACCACTGGCCACTTTTTTTTTTTTTTTGGTTTTTTGTTCTTTTAAACACATTAAAAAAAATTAGGTGAGTTGGATTCATAACTTATTTATTAAGATCAGAACATGTTTGGGTTTAAAAATTGTTTACAGATGGCCCTTGTCTTTATCTTTGTGTTTAGTTGACAAACAGGTCAAGCACTCTCATCAAAAGGGAGAGGGTTTGATCCTGAAGTTGATCAAAGTGTTGGGGAGCCATTCTAGGGTCTACGAAGCAACAGTAACCTAGGCTAAGATGGAGACATGTGTACTCTTAGTTTTGAATTCCTCGCGGAGTGGGCTCCAAGCACCCTACCCTTGGACTGTGGGTGAGCCCAACCCCTTTCTTAAAATTTTAATTAAAAAAATTGCTTAATCACTAATGAGGTCTTTGCATTGGCAGTAATAATTGAACTTACGGCCTTGTAGATTTTGGCTTATTTGTAAACTCTTTACCACCTGAATTAACACATAATTTATTATCATTACTCAATTCGAACCTAAATGTAGAAGTTAGTTAGGGGTTTATTCCATTTCTAAATATAAGGATTCAATTCACACTATTAAGGTAGGGTGCAAATGTAAATCATTTATAAAATATTTTTGGAGAGTAAGCAAATATATTTTTTTAATAAATAATTAACTTAACTAATTTTTTTTGTTTTTATTTCTCTAATTCTATATATAAGGCACTTCTAACATATTTCACACATACTAAGAAAAACCTTAAATTTTATTGGCTATCCCATAAAATTCAACTTTCAAACTTTACCCTTATTTGATATTACTTATATCACATGTATAATAATAAATAAAGGATAAACTTGCATGTACATATGAAAATTTTCTCTTTATTTTATTAATAGGACCACAATTTTTCTTCAATCTCTACTTTATATATAGGACTAGAGGAGTAATTCATATTTTTGGGATTCGAAGTTTAGAAAGAGTATTAAATAATCCCTTAATTATATGTTGATAAAATTATTCTCCTTGGCAATCTCACTTTTTTGTGTATTTTTGGAATGGCCACTTAAATCTACTGATATACCCCTTCCTATTGATATCAACTCAACAACCTAATTACGTATTTTAAAAAAATGGTTAAAATTAATTTAAAATAATAATTATATATGAAATGAACTTTATTTTTTAAGTATATCCTTATTTATAAAAGACAAATAAAAGATAGAAATAAAGTAGATATAAATATCACCAAACTCTTAATTAATACTATATATATATAATTAATTAGAAGTAAAAATTGAAAAAAAAAAGTTCAATAAATGCTCAGACTCTTATCGAGCCCTTATAAAAAAAACTCAGGCAATTTAAACTTCAAGCTCTTATAAAATGAATCGAAGGGAGAATATACATATGTATATGGTAGACAACCGTGAGATTTTTTTTTCCTAAGAAAAATAAAGGAATGCTCCTTTAAAAGATATAGGTCATAATTAAGCTTTAAGTTTCTGTAATTTTTAACACTATAGACTTCATGATTTTAAAAATTGTGTATTGTATATATATTTTATAACTATGATTACCCCAGTGATCAATTATCATGTTTGTCGGCTCAATAATTGTAATTAATCAAAAGATGAAGGTATGAAATTAAGTATCATCTTAATATATCTAAACAAATGTATAGTTATTTTTTTTTTCCTTTTTGTTACAACCTTATATAATTATATATTTAAACAAATGTTGGGGCTCGCAGAACATACGGGAGGCTTCTCCAATTCATTCCATGTGGTTGGGGGAAACACAAACTGACACAATCATAATTTTTTATTTCCATCACGTCAAACCTACCCACATGGAAAAAGCGCTCTCTCTTGCATTTCCCTATTTCAGTTTTCTTAATTATTAATCATAATAAAATTATTACACTCATCCAATCATTACTCTATCTCAATATCCACTTAGCATTTGATAAAACGAATTGTTTATCTGGAAAAAAAAAATATACCTCTCTCTAGATCTTATTTATAAATCTCTTTTGACTAAATCACACATATGAAAGAGATATAGGTAGCTCAATAATTATGGGGTAAATTTTTAACTTTACCCTCATTTATGAATAGGTAACTTTCAACTCTTTATTTTCTCTATTTTTATTGGTACAATAATATAGATAAAATTGTCAGAATCTCATTTATTAAGTCAAAAAAGGAACTTATAAATAGGACCAAATTTTTTTAGTTAAAAAGAACTTATAAATAAGATCAGAGTGATATGTAATTCTTCACAACTCTCAATTCTATTGATTTGCATATGATGAATTTGAATTTGAAGTTTGGAAATGTTTTGACGGGAATTCAGTAGTAGTTTTAGAATAGCTACTAAATTTGAAATCAAAATTTGCTTGCCAAACCACTACAAGTATCACTACTATGAGTTTATACTTTATCTTCCATATAAATTCAAAGAAAGATTAGCAATGAAGGACATTAAATCATTCAAAGCCTCACTTAGAATTAGTGTTTCTTCTCATACAATTCTCTAAAGAATAGGGATGCAGAATAATTCAAGCAATGTGATTCTGCCCAGGTTGTGCAATACTTATGAGTTTGTACAAACTCGTAATAGAGATGTGAGTTATTCATATAAGAGTTTAGTTTTATTAATAAATATTTATTAAAAATATATAATTAAATAATTAAAATATAAAATGATAAACAATTTAGTTTAAATATATTTGAAATTAAATCCATTAACATTTAACATTTAATTTATTATACTTAACAAAGAAATTTCTTTGAAATTCATATATGAAGCCACTAAACATGATAAAATTAAAAAAGCTAGTACGAGTATAAGAGTAAGTTGACATTATTTTGTAAGTCAGAAACACAAAAACAACGAATTCGGTGTGCGAACTCACAAGTTCAATGAGTGTAATACCCCGGATTTTTAATAATAATAATAATAATAATAAGATTCTAAATAAATATTTAGAATTTAATAATGTGTGTATTATTTTATAATTTATTAATTGGCAATAATTATAGTAATAATAGAAATTTAGAAATTTAATTGTTTTGTTTTATAATTGGAAATAGTTAAAAAGCCCAGCCCATAGCTAAACCCTAAAGTTTAATTATAAACTTAGGTTTAGCCATCTAAATCTTATAACGCTCGATAGTTTTCTTCTCCGCTATCTTTTCTTCTCAAATCCTCCTTCCGGTCTCTCATCAAATTATTTTCTAGAAGGTTAATAATACGGAGACCAGGTAATCCTAATCCCCATGAACAATATGTTAGTTTTATATATAGACTTCGGTAGAGCTGTTATGTATGAAATCCTAATCCCTAGAACAATATAACTTGTGATCAATTTGTCGAATTCCTTCTTTATCAAATGAATGTAATAGTTTTGTCTCGGCTTGTATACCTCAATTATATATGAATACCTATACGTCTTTTTGTGATTGAGCAATATTTCGTGCTTGACTTGTATGCGCATTTGATGGAATATCCAATTCTTGGATTGAATTTCCCCTGTGCATTGAATTTCCCTTGTGCGTTTTTGTTATTCAGATGATAATAAAGCTCCTAAAAATTTAGATGGGATTCCCAAAGTACCAATTATTTTAATCACATGATTAGAAGTCTAAAAATATTAAAAGTATTATTATGAGTACCATAAGAGTTAACAGTTCTCATAATAACCTTATAGGAAGTAAAGCCAAAAAGGGATGATAAGTAGAAGTTCATAGATTTAGATGATGGTCATGAGAACTTCTCATGACAACCTTATGGGAACCCATGAGTAAAATGGATAATGAAGAATTAAGGATTTAAATGATAGTCATGAGAACTTTCTTATGACAACCTTATAGAAATTCATGAGAATTTATTTTACAGTTTAATTTGAGAAATCCATTTTTGTGTGTATTGAAATAACTTAATAGTGGGAGGATAGCTTTGAGATGGTACCTCCCAAGTGATGAACACAGCTTTTGGGCTTTATGCCACCGATGTGAAAAGATAGTATCCGTTCTTCCCAAAGTGGTGTCTGGCAGGGTTTCCCGGGATACTAGTAGCAACTTTGGGAAGAGGTGTGCACACTAGGAAGATATGTTTATGGCTAATTGATGATTGTGACTGGCAGGGTTTCCTGGGTCACAGGGTAAACTGGCAGGGTTTCCCAAGTTTACCATGGTTCTCCTCCCACTAAATAGACTGATAGGGTTTCCAAGTCTAAATAAATTTAAATGATAACGAATAATGTTTGATGTAATCACCTTATAATTTATGTGTGTATACATGTATATATTTACTTTGATTAATATAGTTGTGCCATTTAAATTATGTTTTATTAGGATTACCAGCAATTGCTGATGTTTTTGTTCATGGGCTGCGATGATCCTTCGGGGGGGAGAATTTCAGTGAAACAGGTGCCAAGAGTTGGGGCTAGCAGTGAGAAGTGAGGAAGCACTTTTATCTAATTTTATTTTATTTTGTTTTGTTTGGAGTAAAACACATTTGGTTTAAGTTTGAATTTACATTGTTGTAATAAGTTAGCCTTGCACTTATCTCAGTACAAGTGCGCCGGTAACACTCCCCAAGGTTGTTTATTTCGAATTTCATTAATTTATTTATGAAAATTATTTAAATTTTTGTTATTATAACTGTTAGAAATTGGGGGTGTTACAATGAGTTTGCAGTTACCATGAGTTTCAAAGCAATTTAACACATTTATGTAAGTTATAAACACAAAAACGATCAACTTAGTGAGTTTGACAAATGAAGAACTTGAAGTATTGAAAGATTAATTTTTTCTAATTTTTTAAGTGGTGACTGAAATCTATTAATTCAGAAGAGAAACAACATACACATAACAGTTGATCAACTTAGTTTATATATTTTTAATCATGCCCACCTATAAAGCAGTTTGTCTCCAATTTTAGTTCGTTATATAACTTATAGCAAGTGATGATGTGTATCTCTAGCTCTTTTCTACTTTTCAATTAAGGAATTTTGGTTACTTTAATCAGTTCATTAAGATTGATTAGCTAGTGATATGGTTTGATTTTATTGGGTAGTACACACATGACGTGGTACACCTGGCTCATGTAAGAATTTGTCGTGAGTTTAAATATTACGATATCTCCCAACAAGAGGTTATTTTATTAATGTCTTGTATAAGTTTGTTGCTTTATCTCCATCCATATTGTATAACAAAGATATGTTTAATTGCATAATTTATCTTAAGAGAGGCAGAAAAATAAAATACATAATCTTTAAAAAGATATGTTTTAATTATAATAGTGATTTCGATAATTCCATTGTGAAGATTCAAATAATCATTTAGTTTATGCGATGGGTCAACTCTTATCCAAAAATTATTTAAGGCATATAATCCTGCAAGTGTGAACCTCCCTAACGTGAATGGAGGACTACTTAAGTAAAAAGTAACATGTTCTAATTAAGAATTGAATGAAACAGAAAATAATATAAATTATAGATTAAAATAAATTTTTAAGTATTTTTTTTTCCCGGAAAAATGAATCTAAGTAAGAGAGAGTTATTTATCTCAATTACATATTGCCTTGTCAACTACTTATTATCTCATGTGCCAAATCAGATTTTCGGGGTAAAACCATTGTTGAGTCATCATTGTTAACTGTCAAAGTAACGGTTTTGTTAGATTGGATGAAATTGCACCATTTTCATCACTCTAGGGGTGGAATTGATGCACTCATAATTACTTTACGGTATTGGGTTCTTCTGAAAAAATAGTTTAAGGTGTTAGGTGCATCTGAATCTTTTAAAAAATGAGGTGTATTGTAACGTCCCGTCTTTTAATATGCGATTTTCAAAAGAGATTATCAGAGTTTTGAATAATTTAAACAGTGTGGCATTGGAAAAGAGTTTTCATTTTAAAACAAAACGAGTATCTGATATTTAACCAACATTGGTGTGTTGATACTAATACAGTCATCCAAATATTCAAGTACTCAAAGTACATAAGAAAACAGCAACAGATAAACAATCCTCCGTCCGAGTCCTTATACAGCCTGCTTACCCTTGTCAGCAACCCTGTCTCCGCCAGAACCTGAGGCTATGGCAAGAGCTGAGGTTCAATTCCCATTGAACCTCAGGTAACAGTTAACCTCATGCTTATGTAACAATTTTATATATAATAGATATTCATGATAGTTTCAGCATAATCACATTTTAACAGCACAACCACCTCATATTTTAATCCAGTCTGCACTACCCAGTGCCACGGTGTACATCCGTGTCCTCAGCGCTAGGAAAACTCAACGGCATTATCATGACTATAACCCGTATATAGCTTAATGTGTATGCACAATTTTATAAAAACAGAATCTCAGACTATCCATCACATAAAAATTTACAATAAGCATCAGAGTTAAGGTTACAGTACGCGTCCGTACCTTCGTTGATGATGTTTTGGTACGTTTGACTAAAACGGTACTTCTAACGGAAAACAGCGATACAAGTTCACAGATACCCTATAGGAACAATATCACATTTATCAGTGGCCATCAACTTTGCAATACTTGTGGAATTCTACGTTGAAGATTTACTATTCATGTGAATAGTATTCACTATTCATGTGAATAGTACCAGTAAAAATATTTTTACCGCGACGGTAAATAATTTTTACTGTTTGGTAAATAGTATTTACTGTATTGGTAAATAACATTACTGCCCAAGAATAATTCTTTTCTGATGTGACAGATCAGACTAAGCTGCAGCCACAGAGCATACTCAGAAAAAACTCTATCTGGCATTTCTACTATAATTACCAAAAGAAACTACCAAATCTTAAGACTAGGGACCAAAGAACTTACCCTTGAAGTTCTTACTCCTTCTCTTCAGCTCCGAGAACTTTACTCTAAATTCTCCCTCTAAACTCTAAGAATTCTCTCTCTTCTATTAAACTCGACCGTTGTGATCTGAGTTTGGTGTGAAGAAAATGAAGAAGTGAGACCTCTATTTATAGTGTTGGAAAATGGGTCCTTAAGTGTAATTTCTTGTTTTTGGGTCATTTTTCGTAATTTCCAAAAATATTAAAAAAAATATTAAAAAGTTCACGGGTGCCATGCGCCTCTTTTTTTTTTTTTTTTAATAATGCAAATAGTATTTTTTACTGATAAAATTTCTGTTCGGTGTTCTGACCGCGTGATCTTTTGCAAATTCCCAAAAATCCGGAAGCACAGCCCTGAAGCTCTATTCTTCCTCTTTAAAAATATCTGGGTCAACTGAATTTTTGACCTCATTCAGGGTATTTCGTAATCTGTCAAAGATTTTAAGTCGGACACCGCCGGTAACAGAAGTTACTTCGGGTGACACCATCTTTGAGACAAAAATTCACTGATTCATAATATGTGCAGTTGTTTACTACTTAGTTCAAGGATTTTGAGTTATGATTTATTTTCTACCGGTTCTACTATCTGACCTGATTCAAAATATCGGTTTCGACCTATCTCAATAATCATTCCGCCGATTTCGGAAATGACTTCGGAAATAACCCACTTTGAGATAAAAATTCACTTGTTTATAATATGTCCTTACCTAAGAAACCTAATTCACGGATTATTGGAAATAATTCTATTTCTATTATTTCCCAAAATATAAGATATTATATTACAATAATATTATATTATTGAGTGGGTCCCACGGTCACAAATTTCAAACTTCACGGGTTTTCTGTCGACAGAGGGAAATTATTTGGCCGTGGGTCCCACGTGAATAGTATATACCTAATTAAATACGTATTTATAAATAGTAAATACGTATTTATGAATAGTAAATACGTATATATGAATAGTAAATACTATTCACGCCAAACCCAATACCAATTCAAAATTCACCAATATATCATATTTAAGAAAAATACAAATTTTGGGGTATTATATTTCTCCCCCCGTTAAATAAAATTTCGTCCCCGAAATTTTACTCTACACTAACTAAACTTTGAGCCATAAACTCCGGATATTTTTTTTTTCATATCTTCTTCTGTTTCCCAAGTTGCCTCAGCAGGAGATAAGCCTCTCCATACTACTTTCACAAACGGAATACTTCTTTGTCGAAGCCGCTTCTCCTGGTAATCAACAATTTGCTCTGGCTCGACCTCAAAAGTGTTATCATGTCGCACTTCGACATCTTCATATTGGATAATATGATCGTGGTCAGGTTGATACTTCTTCAATTGAGAAACATGGAAGACGTCGTGGAGTTTACTCAGATTCGGGGGCAAAGCTAATTGATATGCGACCGGTCCACGTTTTGCCAAGATTTCGAATGGCCCAATGTAACGAGGACTTAGCTTTCGCCGTTTAAGCGTTCTTCCAACACCAGTTACCGGGGATACCTTGAGAAACACATGGTCTCCAACCTCGAATTCTAGTGGTCTTCTCCTCTTATCAGCGTAACTCTTCTGTCTGCTTTGTGCTGTTAGGAGTCTCTGTTTGATCAATGCAATTTGCTTGGAGGTCTTATCAACTAAATCTGTCCCGATGAATTCTCGCTCCGACAATTCTGTCCAGCATATAGGTGATCGACACTTCCGCCCGTACAACGCCTCAAACGGAGCCATCTGTATGCTCGAATGGTAACTATTGTTGTAAGCGAATTCGACCAGCGGTAAATGTTCATCCCAATGGCCTTTGAAATCCAATACACACGCTCTAAGCATATCTTCTAGCGTTTGTATTGTCCTTTCAGATTGACCATCGGTCTGCGGGTGATAAGCCGTACTAGGCCTTAGTTTAGTTCCCATCTCTGCATGCAAAGCCTCCCAGAATCGGGATGTAAATCGCGGGTCCCGATCAGAAACGATGCTCTTAGGTACACCATGAAGTCTTACGATCTCTTTGATATAAATCCTCGCCAATTGTTCTGGTGAGTAATTAATACTAATGGGGAGAAAGTGTGCTGACTTAGTCAATCGGTCAACAATTACCCAAATCGCGTCGTGTTGTCTGATCTTAGGTAACCCTACCACTAGATCCATGGTAATGTTCTCCCATTTCCATTCCGGAATTTCCAAACCTTGAAGAAGACCAGGGGGTCGTTGGTGTTCAGTTTTAACTCTTTGACAGGTCAAACATTTTCCTACGTATTCAGTTACATCTTTCTTCAATCTGGGCCACCAAAACTCGGATTTCAAGTTCTGGTACATCTTGACCATTCCTGGATGTAGAGTGTATCTGCTCTTATGAGCCTCATCTAGTATCTTCTGTCGCAATTCACCATCCTTCGGAATGTAGATCCGCTTCTTGTATCTGACCAAACCACTAGGTGATAGGTCAAGGTCTTGAGTTTCACCTTGTGAGATCTTTTCTCGCGCTGCAATAGCCCATTCGTCGTGTCGCTGTGCTTCCTCAACTGTATCTCTCAGATCGTATTCCCCTTGACTAACAAGGAGACTTGCAAGATACACGTCATCGGGCGCGTAGTGTCTTATGCAAATCTGATTGGACAGGTTCAGGTCTCTGAAATCTTCAAGTAGTCTCCACTCTTGAATCATCATGTATGCTGCGTGCACCGTCTTTCTACTAAGCGCATCTGCTACGACATTTGCTTTTCCGGGATGATACTTGATCTCCAGATCGTAATCTTTTAGTAAGTCCATCCAGCGACGTTGTCTCATGTTGAGCTCTTTTTGATCAAACAGGTATTTCAGGCTCTTGTGGTCGCAGTATAACTCTACGACTGCACCATAGAGGTAGTGCCTCCATATCTTTAAGGTGAATACAATAGCCGCAAGTTCTAAGTCGTGAGTAGGGTAGTTCAACTCGTGAGGTTTCAACTGGCGAGAAGCATATGCCACAACTCTGCCCTGCTGCATGAGAACACACCCTAATCCTTGCCCACTAGCATCACTATAGACAACGTACGTTTCGTCTGGATCTGGAATTATTAATACTGGAGCTGTAGTCAACTTCTCCCTCAAAGTTTGAAAACTCGCCTCACAATCATCGTCCCATATGAATGGTTGTTTCTTCCTTGTGAGCTTCGTTAATGGTAAGGCAATACGTGAGAAATTTTGTATGAATCTGCGGTAATATCCTGCTAATCCCAGGAAACTACGTATCTCTGCCACCGTTTCCGGCCTCTTCCAGTTCAGAACCGCTTCCACTTTACTAGGATCAACAGCTACACCATCGTGAGATACGACATGACCCAGAAATTTTACCTCTGGTAGCCAGAATTCACACTTGCTCAATTTAGCAAAAAGTTGTTCGTCTCGGAGTATTCCCAACACGAGTCGCAGATGTTCTTCGTGTTCTTCCCTGCTTTTAGAATAGATCAGGATGTCATCGATGAACACCACTACAAACTTGTCTAGGTGTAGACGAAAGATTCTATTCATGTAATCCATGAATACGGCAGGCGCATTTGTCAATCCGAAAGGCATCACAAGGAATTCGTAATGCCCGTATCTGGTTCTAAAGGCTGTTTTTGGAACATCACTGGTTTTCACTCGCAGCTGGTGGTATCCTGAGCGCAAGTCAATTTTAGAGAATACACAAGAACCAGATAGTTGATCGAGTAGATCGTCAATGCGAGGAAGTGGGTACTTGTTTTTGATAGTCACCTTGTTTAACTCGCGGTAATCGATACAAAGTCGTAAACTTCCATCTTTCTTCTTTACAAACAGTACTGGGGCTCCCCATGGCGACACACTAGGTCGAATAAATCCTTTCTCCAGTAGCTCCTCAAGCTGTTTCTTTAATTCCAGCATCTCGTTTGGTGCCATACGATATGGTGCTTTTGATATTGGTCCAGTGCCTGGCATCAAGTCGATGGCGAATTCAACCTCTCTCTCAGGGGGTAACTTGGTGAGATCTTTGGGAAACACATCAGGGAATTCATTCACAATGGGAATGTCTTTGAGTGATGGTTCGTCGTCTATCTTGATTGAGAAGAACACCATATACGCTTGGCAACCTTGCTTCATGCATTTTTCTGCTTCTGCACTAGATAGGAAATTCAGACTCACATTGATCTTGCTCTGGTCGTGTGGTGGTGAGAATCGTATCTCTTTATTACCACAATCAATGACCGCGTTGTTTGCCGTGAGCCAATCAAGACCAAGAATGACATCAATGCCATGAAGCGGTAATCGGATAAGATCTATGTTAGATTCTCGTCCGTTCACACTCGCAATGCAATTAAGACATGCATCAGACGCTAAAGATTTCGCGCCAAGTGGGGTAGCTACTATCAAATCATATGGTAGTCTATAGGCTTGCATTCCTAGTCGTTTTGCACAATCGTAAGAAATAAACGAGTGACTAGCACCCGAATCATACAATGCCTGTAGTAGATTTCCATTAAGAGAAATAGTACCTTTGATCATCTCAGGAGATTTCTTGGCTTCCTCATTAGTCAGAGCAAAAACTCGTCCTGCGTTCTGCGGTCTCGCCTCCAAAGCTTTTTGAGGACAGTTTAAGCTAATATGCCCCGGTTTCTGACACCTGAAGCACACTGGCTTTCCCTCACAGTTAGCTCCCGGATGGAACCTTTTGCATTGCGGACAGGCTTGGGATGTCTGCATTCTTGGAAAGTTTTGCTGTCTCGGTTGAAATGGCCTCTTATTCCCTTGTTGGGAATTATTCCAAGGTGCCTTCCTCTTCTGTGCTGGGTTGTTGCGATTGAAACCGCTACGGTTGGGGCCGCTACTGCTGAAGTCTCTGGTCTTGCGAAGCTCCTTCAAGTTTCGTTCGATGAGTCGGCAGGCTTCTACAGCTTGATTTAGTTCCAGAAATTTGTGCGATACCAACCTTTCCTTTATCTCATACTTTAGTCCATACACAAGTACATTTGCAATGCTGCTCTCGTCATTATCTCGCCTCAAAAGTGATGAGTACCGAGATAAGTTGGTGAAACGAGCGAAGTAATCATCGAAAGATTCTTCCCGACCCTGACGGATGTGCAGGAACTCTGTCTCCTTCATCATCTGTACTGAGGGTGGAAAGTACTGCTCGTTAAACTTTTCTTGGAACGTTTCCCATGTGACGGGACAGTTTCGGCTTCGGAGGGTTGCCGCGGTGTTTCGCCACCAACGATCGGCGTCTCCTGCTAGCTTGTAAATTGCCAATTGAGCCTTCCTGTTATCCGGACATTCTAAGACCTCAAAGATCTTTTCAAGATGTAATAGCCAATCCTCAGCTGAATCAAGTTTTCCTCGGAATACTGGTGGCTTGTGTTTGCAGAATTGTGTCACCCAGTATTGTGTATCCTTAGCTTCTCTGACAGGTTGATGTTGTTCCACCAGTACTCTCTCCTGTCGAGGAGATGACCGAGATCGTTCTGGTCTCTCAAATGCGTTGCTGCGCTCGTCTTCTTGTTCTTCGTAATTTTCTCCTCCCTCTCGTTGTTGTTGCTGTTGCTCTCCTTCAGCCTGTTGTTCTTCATCCCCTTGTCCTCCCTGCCTGTTGGCGAGAAGCGCATCGATGAGAGCTCTCTGTTCTTGTATTATTCTCCTCATTTCTTGAAGTTCATCTTGTACTGGTGGTGGAGGTTCATGTTGTTCGAGTTCAGGGTTTGGTACTACTCGCAGTTGCCTACCCCTACCTCTGCCTCGGCCTCTGCCTCGACCTCGGCCTCGGCCTCTAGGAGTTCCGGCGCCTCCCAAAGTTGCCATATTCTAAATTCCAAAGGTTAATAGATATAAACACTAGAAAACAAAAAGATTACACATAACATAAGATCACAAATTTCATATGAATCACACCAAAGCGTATATAGTACACCCCTTTTATTCATTAATGGTGATTACACAAACTACTATTATACTTAGTCCTACTGTTACAAAACTATTGCTACTACTACTTCCATGGTTCATTGAACTGTTGTAGGGTTGTCTTTGTCTTTCTACATGACCAGGTGAACTAAATGCTGGAGGCAGAAAATGCACGAGCACACATCCTCGATGTGGCCCTTATTCAGAATTTCATTGATTTTTGTTTTCCAGAAATGGGTGCGAGGAAAGTGATGAAGGGTGGATTTAACCCAGTCTCTAGAAGGATACGGAAAATGGTAGCGAGAGTTTGCCTGGTAAAATTCTCTGACTCGGGTCAGATACAGTAGGTATTTGTCTTTCTCGGTCTTAGTAGTGAGAGCGGCATGGAGAAATTCCAAGTGTAAGGCTAAAGTTAAGATGGAGTTTTCATCTAAGACGTACTCCAAGTTGCCAGAGTTGGCGTCAGAATCATAGTCGAGATCTTGTATCTGAGGATAGTCAAAGTTATCACCTATTGAGGAGTGATGTGAATTGCTGGGATTTCCGGGTTTCGGTGAGTAGGGCTCTGCAAGAATGGGTATTGAGTCATATAGATGGTCGGGATACTCAGGTCCAGGATGGTATTCTGGTTCTGGATCATTATCAAGTGCAAGAGCGGGGTAGAGTGGTTCTGGTACCGGCACAGGTTCAGGCATTGGTACAGAGAGTGGATTTATCGGCTCAGGGTTCAATCTCCTTCTTACTGGTTCGGGGACTATCGACCGACGTGCAATACGTCTTCTTTTCCCAAAGTAATTGATATACGGAAATTCCTCTTTGTCCATTTCTACAACAACACCAGGGTCATATCAGTACTTATACTTTTTTTTTAAAAGAAAACCATGGCTTAGAGCCTAACTTAGTTAATCAACCGATTGGCCAGGTAGGCGTCTATCATGGGAGCCTCACCGTGCTAGGGTGACTGATTGGCTGATCCACATAGACTCGGCCCTACCTTCGGCACCAATGGTTTGTTGTAACTAAGTCGGGTTCATGCCAGATAAAATACTTTTGAAGGCTAGAACTTAACTCTGCTACTTAAACAACCTTACAAGACTGTTTAAAGTAACCTAGTTAACTTCGTGCCAGGATGCAAGCTTTGATACCAAAATGTAACGTCCCGTCTTTTAATATGCGATTTTCAAAAGAGATTATCAGAGTTTTGAATAATTTAAACAGTGTGGCATTGGAAAAGAGTTTTCATTTTAAAACAAAACGAGTATCTGATATTTAACCAACATTGGTGTGTTGATACTAATACAGTCATCCAAATATTCAAGTACTCAAAGTACATAAGAAAACAGCAACAGATAAACAATCCTCCGTCCGAGTCCTTATACAGCCTGCTTACCCTTGTCAGCAACCCTGTCTCCGCCAGAACCTGAGGCTATGGCAAGAGCTGAGGTTCAATTCCCATTGAACCTCAGGTAACAGTTAACCTCATGCTTATGTAACAATTTTATATATAATAGATATTCATGATAGTTTCAGCATAATCACATTTTAACAGCACAACCACCTCATATTTTAATCCAGTCTGCACTACCCAGTGCCACGGTGTACATCCGTGTCCTCAGCGCTAGGAAAACTCAACGGCATTATCATGACTATAACCCGTATATAGCTTAATGTGTATGCACAATTTTATAAAAACAGAATCTCAGACTATCCATCACATAAAAATTTACAATAAGCATCAGAGTTAAGGTTACAGTACGCGTCCGTACCTTCGTTGATGATGTTTTGGTACGTTTGACTAAAACGGTACTTCTAACGGAAAACAGCGATACAAGTTCACAGATACCCTATAGGAACAATATCACATTTATCAGTGGCCATCAACTTTGCAATACTTGTGGAATTCTACGTTGAAGATTTACTATTCATGTGAATAGTATTCACTATTCATGTGAATAGTACCAGTAAAAATATTTTTACCGCGACGGTAAATAATTTTTACTGTTTGGTAAATAGTATTTACTGTATTGGTAAATAACATTACTGCCCAAGAATAATTCTTTTCTGATGTGACAGATCAGACTAAGCTGCAGCCACAGAGCATACTCAGAAAAAACTCTATCTGGCATTTCTACTATAATTACCAAAAGAAACTACCAAATCTTAAGACTAGGGACCAAAGAACTTACCCTTGAAGTTCTTACTCCTTCTCTTCAGCTCCGAGAACTTTACTCTAAATTCTCCCTCTAAACTCTAAGAATTCTCTCTCTTCTATTAAACTCGACCGTTGTGATCTGAGTTTGGTGTGAAGAAAATGAAGAAGTGAGACCTCTATTTATAGTGTTGGAAAATGGGTCCTTAAGTGTAATTTCTTGTTTTTGGGTCATTTTTCGTAATTTCCAAAAATATTAAAAAAATATTAAAAAGTTCACGGGTGCCATGCGCCTCTTTTTTTTTTTTTTTTTTAATAATGCAAATAGTATTTTTTACTGATAAAATTTCTGTTCGGTGTTCTGACCGCGTGATCTTTTGCAAATTCCCAAAAATCCGGAAGCACAGCCCTGAAGCTCTATTCTTCCTCTTTAAAAATATCTGGGTCAACTGAATTTTTGACCTCATTCAGGGTATTTCGTAATCTGTCAAAGATTTTAAGTCGGACACCGCCGGTAACAGAAGTTACTTCGGGTGACACCATCTTTGAGACAAAAATTCACTGATTCATAATATGTGCAGTTGTTTACTACTTAGTTCAAGGATTTTGAGTTATGATTTATTTTCTACCGGTTCTACTATCTGACCTGATTCAAAATATCGGTTTCGACCTATCTCAATAATCATTCCGCCGATTTCGGAAATGACTTCGGAAATAACCCACTTTGAGATAAAAATTCACTTGTTTATAATATGTCCTTACCTAAGAAACCTAATTCACGGATTATTGGAAATAATTCTATTTCTATTATTTCCCAAAATATAAGATATTATATTACAATAATATTATATTATTGAGTGGGTCCCACGGTCACAAATTTCAAACTTCACGGGTTTTCTGTCGACAGAGGGAAATTATTTGGCCGTGGGTCCCACGTGAATAGTATATACCTAATTAAATACGTATTTATAAATAGTAAATATGTATTTATGAATAGTAAATACGTATATATGAATAGTAAATACTATTCACGCCAAACCCAATACCAATTCAAAATTCACCAATATATCATATTTAAGAAAAATACAAATTTTGGGGTATTATATGTATCTCGTGAATATGGTACATCTTATTAAAAAACTTATATTTATCAAAAGATCATACTTATATCAAGTTCTTTATATTTATTATATTAAGTTCTTCAATCATATATAATCATGTATCTTTTTTTTATGAGTTTATAATTTGATTATAATAATTTAAAAATAAGATACATGGTTACATGTGGTTGGAAAATTTGACGACATGGATGTAAGTAACTTAACCTATGCATTTTCCTTTATCAAATATCTGTACTAAATTTTTAAGGGATAGAATTATTTAATTTTAATAAATTTTAATACTTTGATCAATTTAGTGGTATATATTTTCTTTTTCCATTTAGCTATTTGAATAGGTCATATTTAAGTATTGTTATGTCCAATTGAAGGTAGTTCTGTTAAAAGCGTTTTCTGCAGCATAAAAATTCAAACTTGAGATCTCTTATTAAAATGGTCAAACCCCTTTTCAGTTTTCACTATGAACAACACCTATAAAATATATTTTCAATTAAATATGAATAATTATTGTTATTTTTAGCAGAGTCAAATAATAGGGATAGGTTATTCTGCCTACTCTTATTTTGCCTACCTTTGCCTACCCCTCTTAATACTCTTAGATTATAATCTCATCCAACCCAACGACGGAGATTTGAGAGATAAAATAAATACTTTTACTCATTTTTCTCTCCCACCGCCTCCCACCCTCTCTCTTTCTCTCCCCTCTGATGTCGACTGCCTTCTTAGACCGGAATGTCTGACGGCAAGTTGTAGAGAAGAAACGGTGGCCGGAGGAAGAAGATGTGAAATCAGGAAGAAGGATCGCAAAGACATCAGAGAGCAACGCAACAAACACGGGCGGAGATGAGATGTGGCTGGGGGTAAGGGATGAGCGAACCAATGAGGCGATTTGGGGCAGATGAGATCGGAATTGAAGGGCAAGAGTGGATGCCATTTGAACTTTTATGGGAATGGTAGGAAAGAATGACGCTGAATCAGAACAAGAAGGGTTTAGGGTTCTCGATCCGACTGTAAACGCAAATGAAGTAATGAATAAGGTTGATTCATGCTTTCAATTCGAGGTTGTTTACCTTTGATTGGCGCTGCCCCTAATCTCACAGTTCTTCCAGGGTTTTCTATATCGTCCTTTTTTCCATCAACATTTGTATATACCTTAATTTGTTAAAATTATTCTTAATCTTAATCTTTATCCATTATAAATATACATTCCCCAAATTCTGAAGCTAACGTTCAAAAAGAAAGAAGTTTTCAAGCGGGAAGATATTTTTGCAAGGGATGTATCCATGCCAGTAGAGGAGAGAGAAAAGGAGGGAGACAGTGGAGAAAAGAAGAGGTAAAATGGTTTATTTATCCCTCAAATCTCAGTCATTAGATGATATTATAATCTAAGGGTGTTAAGAGGAGTTGGCAAAGGTAGGCAGAATAACATATTCCAAATAAAAAAAAAAGGTTGAATTAATTTGCTTGGTTTTAAAGGTGTATTTTTCACAGGCCACTGCCCACTTTTATTTCATTTGATTATATAAAAGACACACTTGGGAAAAATTATTGCGCTTATTGAAGATGTTCATCCATTTTTCTTATTTAAAAAGCTAAACGTGTTCAATGTATCAATGAAATGAGTCCAAATGCAATTGACTTGGCTTTTCATTCATGCTGGTACAAGAAAACTTTGTTCTTTTTATAAGCACATAATCTTTTATAATGATTTTCTTTTTTTTACCAGACACGTTATAGCAAAAAATCTGCTTTTATAAAAGAATTGGATCACGCAATGTGATCATCGATCGCGTGATTGAGGTAAAATAATAAACATAAGAATCTTATAATTCCAAAGTTCTATTTATTCACATGTTTGACTGAAATTCTCATTGTACACATTTATTGACCCGTTTTTAGTTTTAATTCGATCTTTATTTTCAATGTAAAAACGTACAGAAAGATGAAACGAGACAACATTTTATTTAATTTTGATAGGTTCATCAGTTTAAATCGGGAGAAGACCTACCTTATATATTTAATTAATATATTTTTGTCCAATCAAATAAAAAATTTAAAATATTAATAATATTAGTAACAAGAACTTATTATAGAATAAATAATATATAATCAATCCAAATACATCTTGGTTTGACTGGAAACAGGCACAATAAAGCTAAGTATATATATAAGTTTTCTTCTTTAGATGAAAAAATATTTTGAAAAAAGAATGATTTCGTTCTATTAATTAAATTGTATTCTAAATATATAAATTATTTATAATCTTAAAAGTTATCAATTAGAATTTTTTCTTCTTCTTTGAAACATATATGTTTTGCCACAATCACTCCTTTTATTTCAAACAAAACTTAAACTAAAGAAAAAGGTATTGTCACTCTCAAGAAGATCTACATTTGATATTCTTAATTCAAATGCGAAACATGTTCAATGTATGTTATGAAGTAAAGTCCAAAGGTCATTAAATTGGCTTTTCATTGGAGAACAAAAACAAACAAGGTGCGAATTTAGATTAAATATTCGATGGCAAAAAAAAAAAAAAGTGTTTTGAGTCAATTCTTCTTCGTTTTCCTTTTAAAAAACATGACTTCTAAAATTCCGTATTAACTTAAGCATTAAGCACAACCTACTCAACATATTTAATGAATCATAATAATTTATTTAACTGCCTGAATGAATATGTTTAATTATAAACTTTCGATTTAATCATCTCATTGTAATTGTCAACAATATATTGATCTAATTAATTAAGTCCTTTCATTATTTTAATTATAAACTTCAATTTTAAGAAATACTCTATTAATCTGAGTAATTTTTTTGCCAACTATATATTGATCTGACTAATTAATTAAGTCCTTTCATTAATTAGTTTGCATTTAATTCATACATGTGGAAGTGATCTGATTACATCAACTTGCCAAACGGCTAATAATTGAAGTGACACTTATCTTAAATTTTAATTAAAATAATCAATCAAATATTGATATTGATGGCAAAAAAAAAAAAAATTGATGTTGATGTTATAAATTAATTGTCATCGAGGTAAAGTGTAAAATTCATAATGGATTGTTTTGTTTATTTATTATGAATGGTGAACCATACTCTTCATAAACTCATTTAAAAAGAAAAATATCTGGGAAAAGGAGATCACCTGACTAAAGCTTTTTTTTAAAAAAAGAAAAAAAGAAAAAAATGTGAGTAAGTATCATCTAGCATATTTCATATACGTGTGTGAGTGAAACATTAAACTTAAACTCATGTATTATTAATAAGAAATTTAAATTATTTTTAGTTATACTGATAATTAAAAAAGAATTTGACTTAATTACACTGGTTATATTGTTGTTATTAGATTTTATATAAAATAATTATACGTAAAATTTTTATTTAATTCAATATAGAGAACAAAAGTCTAATCTCTATAAAAATTTCAACATATTTTAAAATGAGTTAAATGAAAAAAAAAAATGAATATACCTTGTGGTCTGTCTTTCCTTAAAAACATGGATTCGAATTGTGATTTTTTCCTTAGAGACAATGGGCTTTAAATTCTTTTTCAACAAGTTGAAGAAGTTTCTAGGTTTTTAATAGGTTTCATCATGTTGAATATAAATTATAAAGTATATAGTAAATTACTTAATTATATAAAATTTGTGAATTATGTATGACTTATGAAAAAAATTTTGCATTTAAAATAAATATAGTCAATAAGAATATAAAATTTAGGAAAAATTCCAATAAAATACCATATGAATTTGTAAAACCCACATAAGTCCATTGAATTTGTAAAAAGACTCAGAGGTGACACAGACTTATAAGGGATATGCAAATTCGTGGCAAATGACTAGAATGCCCTTTAATCTTCTCTCTTTCCTCTCTCCGTCAAACCAGACCCTTTCTACCAGATCCGCCGTGACTGCGCCATTGTCCACCTCCACCATCGACGTTGACGCCAACGCCGCACCCACCGCCACCTACGCCACACCCACCGGCATCATTGGTGAAAAAAGAAAAAAAAAATGAAACACACAAACAAACGAATGAACGAGAGAGAACGAGAGCTTTTTTTGGTTGATCCGGAAGAAATTAAAAGAAGAAGACGTGAGTGAGTGAAGGAAGGAAGGAAGAAGAAAAGGAAGGAAGGAAGGAGGAAGAAGAGAGAAAAAGAGAAGAAAAAAAAAGTGCAGAACAGTTGGAGTGTGATAAATCACACTCCAATGAACACTTGGAGTGTGATTTATAACACTGGAGTGTGTTTTTTTTTTCTTCACCTTTGGCTTCTCTTCTATAATCAGTTGTAAATGGTGATGATTTATTTGTAAATGGCAATGGTTTACTTATAAATGGCGATAGTTGTTTTGTAAATGGCGATGAAGTTTATGTTTTATAATTATGGAAAAGGCCAGAAAAAAATTGTAAATAGCGATGATTTATTTGTAAATGACGATAGTTTACTTGTAAAATGGCGATGGTTGTTTTGTAAATGGTGATGAAGTTTATATTTTGTAATTCAGGCAAAAATGGAAAAGACAAGAAAAAAAGTTGTAAATGGCGATGATTTACTTGTAAATGGCGATTATTGTTTTGTAAATGGCAATGAAGTTTATATTTTGTAATTCAGGCAAGAATGGAAAAGACAAGAAAAGAGTTGTAAATGGCGATGGTTGTTTTGTAAATGGCAATAGTTGTTTTGTAAATTAACCATCGCCATTTACAAAACATAATTACAAAACATAAACTTCATCGCCATTTACAAAACAACCATCGCTATTTACAAGTAAACCATCGCCATTTACAAATAAACCATCATCATTTACAATTTTTTTTCTAGCCTTTTCCATAATTACAAAACATAAACTTCATCGCCATTTACAAGTCAACCATCGCCATTTACAAATAAACCATTGCCATTTACAACTGACCATAGAAGAGAAGCCAAAGGCGAGAAAAAAAAAACACTCCAGTGTTATAAATCACACTCCAAGTGTTCACTGGAATGTGATTTATCACACTCCAAGTGTACTGCACTTTTTTTTTCCTTCTCTTTTTCTCTCTTCTTCCTTCTTCCTCCTTCCTTCCTTCCTTTTCTTCTTCCTTCCTTCCTTCACTCACTCATGTCTTCTTCTTCTTCTAATTTCTTCCGGATCGACCAAAAAAAGTTCTCGTTCTCTCTCTCATTCATTCGTTCGTGTGTTTCGCTTTTTTTTTCTTTTTCACCGATGATGCCGGTGGGTGCAGCATAGGTGGCGGTGGGTGTGGCGTTGGCGTCGACGTCGATGGTGGAGGTGGACGGTGGTGCAGTCACGGCGGATCTGGTAGGAAGGGTCTGGTTTGACGGAGATATGAAAGAAAGAAGATTAAAGGGCATTCTAGTCATTTGCCATGAATTTGCATATCCCTTATAAGTCTGTGTCACCTCTGAGTCCTTTTACAAATTCAATTGGCTTATGTGGGTTTTACAAATTCATATGGTATTTTATTGGAATTTTCTCTAAAATTTATAATAAATTATACCTCCAATCCTAAATATAGAATTTAATTGGTAGTACAAATAGCATTATAAATTAGATTCTACATTTAGTGTTGGAGCTAGTACTATTTATGAATTTTTAATAAGAGTACCATATATTAAGGTTGTCGAACTCGTGAGTTTAAGCAAACTCGTGACAGTGACCTAAACTCATGTTTTGAACTCGAATTGTAAACTCATAAGGGCTCGTTTGGATGAGTTTTTTTTTTATTAAAAAAAAGCACTTTTTTAATGCAAAAAAAAAATTATTAATTTATGTGTTTAGATGATATTTTTTTTAAAAAAAGCAAAATAAAAAAAAAACAAACAAAATGCTGCTTTTTTTAAAAGCTCCAATTTGGAGCTTAAAAAAAAAGAACTTTTTTTAAAAGCCCATCCGAACGGGCCCTAAGAGTTTACTTTTATTATTAAATAAGTATTACTAGTGTATAATTAAATAATTAAAATATAAAAATAAAAATAATTTGATTTAAATATATTTTGAGTTCAAATAATTGAAATTAAATCCATCAACATTTATCATTTATCATATTTAAAAAAGAAATTTCAACAAAAATTCTATATAAAGCAGTCGAGCATGATTAAATTAAAAAAATTAACATGAATTTAAGAGTAAGTTAACACGGTTTTGTAAGTTAGAAACGTAAAAACGGTAAACTCGTGAGTTTAACCGAGTTTATGACTAATACAAGTTTGTTACTAACTCGACTTGTTTTTATAAAGTAAAAATGTAAAAACGGTAAACCCGGGGAGTTAACTCGTGAGTTTAACAACAATGTCATATATCCTTTAAATTTCATGTAATTTAGAAATTATGAATATCAGTTGTATAAAAACGATATTATGAATATTATGATTTGATTTTTAAATTTTATATAACAAGCATAGATGTTACATACGGGAAGAAATATGACAAATAAATCATAATATCTACAACCTATGAATATGATATTTGTAGTTTGTGAGAAATATTAGGAAGAAAGGCAAAATCCTTATATCTCCAACTCTTCCCAATATCCATATTGTATTAACCTTTGCAAAACTTAGTCTATTTTTGTAAACTGAAATTGAAGTAAAAGTTAATAAAATGGAACGTGCTTTATATTATTTAGATAGAATTATATATATATATATATATATATTATTTTTTAAAAAAATTATTTGAATGAATATTAAAAAATTCAGTTTATTCAAAATATGGAAGAAAAGTCAAAAGTCAAAAGCTAAAAGGCATTAAAAAAATTACTTCAACTTTAGCTCCACTTTTAGCCCATGAGTCATTTGCTCTCAAAGCCATATCCTAAGCATAATTTTAGGCTTCATTTAACCTTTTCGGTTGAGAAAGTTAGTTAGATGAAAGGAAAACAAATGAAAAGCTATGTATTCAAGCTCTGAATATATAGTCATGATAATTATTTAAACGTAGTGATATTCTTTTTATTATAAGTCTACATTCTTACGAATTGAACTTATTGATTGTTATAGTACCAAAAGATACCAGTAAATAAATAAAAAGCATATATTGTATTGTTAGTACGAATAACAAGGTAATGAGTGCAAATATTTGCATATAATAAGATATCTCTTAGATTCTAGTAAATATTGTAATCTCCTCTATAATGTCAAAAGCAAGGTAATTTATGTCTTATATAAGAGCTCCAAATATTATATCCTGGACTCCAAATTCGAGAACACCCTTGCCTTTCTATAGCCTTGATTCTAATAAAGTTTCAATCTTTTCCTAATACTTACTTCCTCTGATCTTAATTATAGGATATATTTACCTAACTTTAAAGAGATATGATAATATTTAAATTAGTTAATTATATTTATTTTTTTAAAATACCCTTATTTAAAATTTAAAAATAAAATGTTAGGAGCCTGTTCTACTTCTATAGGGCAAAATGATAAAGGGAAAGAATAGACCACATATGTTCTGAAACAAAAAAGGCAACAGATTAAAGAATCTTTGCATTTTGCAATGGAAAAAGACCATCAATTATATATATTTTTTAACAAAACAAATTAAATAAATGTTTTATCTGACCAAAAAAATAATGATATGTATATAGCATTAATGAGTTGTAAGTAATACTCACTTTATAGGATACATATGTGTATTATTAAATTATTATTATGTTTAATTATTATTGAGAAAATTACCAATAAGGATATTTTGAAAAGAATTTGATAAAAATTAGAATTTTGTTTTATAATTAGGACTGGATGGAGCACCATTTTAAGAATAGTGTTAGTGTTAGGATCCGTACACCCAGCAGATTAAAATTTCTTACGAATCCTGTCCCGAGGATCACTCAGGTGCATTTAAATAAAAGTTAAGGAATCGAATTTTACCTACGCGCTGAAACGGTCCGCGTATCGTTCTCTTTGATCAGGTGGGCTACATTCTCAATCAGTAGAAGCCGACTCTATAAATCATCCTCCTCTACCGGTATCCACACGAACAATCCCGAGCACGATTGCGGCAGTGTGCTAGCGCCTTTAGAATTTTTGCGTCTCTCTCAATTTCACTCTAGGGTTTTCTTGCGGCTTTTTCAAAATACGCTCGACTAAAATTTTCCCGTAGGTTTTCCAAACCCGATTAGCGTATTTAATGCAAAATTAATCGTCATTAATTTTGAAAATTGAATTTTAAATCTAGATTAAAATATATTAATTAAATCTATCTGATAGATCTAAACTAATAATATTTATTTAATCCGTATTAAAAGCCAGATCTGAAATTCGAATCTTGAATCTGGATTAAAAAATATATAAATTAAATCTATAGATTTAATCTAATATATTTATTTAATCCAAATTTAAAAGCCTTCTGATTTAATTTATCCCTATAAATTAAATCCGAGAAATGATAATGATATCTTTATTCAAAATTAAATGAAATACAATATGTCTATTTGTTTTAGATATTTAATTTATCAAATAAATTAAATACAAAACAAATATTATATAATAATATTATAATCTTCATTAAATAATATTATTATATTATTTTCAAATTTAATATATATATATATATATATATTCACCCCATATTAAATTCAATATTCATTAAATCTTAGATTAATCTAAGATTCAATGAATCTCGACACTTTTGCTCGTGTTGGGTTATTCTTGTGTGCGACCCTGCAGGCCCATATGAGATTGGCAGTGAGCCAATATTGTACTAGCCCACAAGTCGCAAGTGGCCTCTAGTAAGACATTGCGACTACCCAATTCACATGGGGATCGATGACACGATATAACCTATCGTACAACCATGTCACGTCCCTTTTGTCACACGATAATTTGGTCAAGGATGAGGCATGGATAATGTCAACTTCCTGTTCTTGACCATTACTTTCTCGATTCTCGAGTAGTCTAATAAATGAAATGGAAACTTCTTTCCATCATAGTATGACCATACATTTCTTAGACTCACACATCAAGGGGCCCAGTATTATCTCTCTACAAATGTGAGGGACAAATTCCATCTTGACCATTCACATTCCTCTGCATGAAAACCACTGATCCCGATCCAAGCCTTTATCATCACCCGGTCAAAGGTGACTTTTGACTAGGTCAAAGACCAGTGACTCATCATGTAAGAATCCATGATGATCTCAAGTCATAGGGCGTTGTGACGTGGTTATACATGAGATAAGTTTATGAGTAAATCCATGCAGCTTTCTCATAGTGGGTCGGTCCAGCACCTTGTACTCTTAGAAGTGCTCATGACTTTGATACGTATCTCCATACCCTATCAAAGTCATACTGGTCTTAACTCATCTTCGCTCCCGCGTAGATGACCGACCAGAGACATTTAGGATAATATACAAGATATATCCAGGGATACAGTTATCATTATAAACATGCGAATGAAATGATAACTTAATGGAGAACAATGACTTGCCCCTAGGGCATAATTTCCAACTGTTAGGTAGTACCCAAATTCCTTCATGAACCTGCATTTTTTTAATCTTTATATTACATATTTATTGAAGAAAAAATGTGGCCTAAGGAATAAAATAGTGTTGGGATAAGAATAGGAATAGGGAGAAAGGAGGGGCCACTAAAAGAGAAATGATTCTTGAGGGAGGCCAACCTAATCTATGCCATTGCAAAATGCAACTGCAAAAAAACAAATCATACAAGCAGATTTTCAGGAACCTACCATTCATTTCTTTAATAATTTAGACATGTTTTTGTAAATATATATATATATGAACATGAATTATTATAAAATTTTCTATGTTTAGTAAATATATAGTCTCTTTTTCTATCAAAACATTTCTTTATATATTTTCCTTCTAACATCAATCTAAATTTTTATTACAAAGTATTAATATAACGCTCAAAGAATTTTTAATATTCACTCCGTTCTTTAATATAAGATATATTTAGAGAGTTGATTTCGGTTCTAAATATAAAACATACTTTTTATATCTGTCAGTTTTTTCTAATTTACTTTCATTGATGCTACTTCAACAATAATCAAAGAGAAAATTAGAGAATGAAGAAATTAAGAAAGATTATTAGAGTATTTTAAAAAATACATATCATATTAACTAACTTAACTTACTTCATTAATTCAATCAAATTAAATAAATATGTTTTATATTTAGAACTAGAAGGAGTAATTTCTTGGGAAAATTATAATGAAGGACCTAAGAAAAATAATATTTATTAAGAAGGACCATAAAAGTGGTAATTATTTTAAAGAACCAAAAATTAAAATATTAAAATAAAAGGACTAAATTACCCTTAATCAGATTTCCTATCTTCTCATTAACTAAATCTGGAATGATTTTTTCTTATATGAGAATCTAGAATAATTGATGGATAATAATAAATAGATATCAATTCAAATAATTCTTTTTCCATTGTAGAATCACTCAAGATTATTATGTTAGAGAAAAGATATGAAAGATGGAGCTTTTTATGGTTATAGCGAAAGGAAAGAGGGATTTGGTTTCTTTAACCACGTTTTTCTCTTTTGATGGGGTTTTTCTGAGTTAAAAGCCTTTTGCTTTATTTTCTATTTATCTGGGAATGGAACAACTGGTAATATTAAATTAATATCAGGTACTTTTGGCTGCCTCAGCACAAAAAATCTCAGGTCTAATACTGCAAACGGTTGCATAATGCACGAGGCTTCTTCTGCCACAACCATAAAAAGCTCCATCTTTCTTATCTTTTCTCTAGTATACTAATCTGGAGTGATTCAACGATGAGAAAAGAATTATTTGAATTACTATCTATTTATTATTATATATTAATTATTTTAGATTCTCATGTAAGAAAAAATCATTCCATATTCAGTTAATAAGAAGTTAGGAAGAAAAAATCATTCCAGATTTAGTTAATGAGAAGATAGTAAATCTGATTAAGGGTAATTTAGTCTTTTATTTTAATATTTTAATTTTTGGTCCTTTAAAATAATTACAACTTTTTATGGTCCTTCTTAATAAATATTATTTTTCTTAGGTCCTTCATTATAATTTTCCCTAATTTCTTTACATTTTGATGTTCTTATTTCATATTCTAAAGAAAAAGATTTAGAAATGCTAGCAGAAGAAACAACATTCAAAACAAAGCGTTATCCAATTAAAGTTGTTAATATTGTTTATTTAGTTAATTAGTTGTCAATAACAACTTTGTCTTGTAGATTGACAGAAAAGAGGGACAAAATTGTACTTTCACATTTAAAATTAATAGCATCAAGTCTTTTAAGACCTTACTGTAATTTGATGATCTTAAGGGGTTTACTTGATATTAATTCTATTAATTGAGAGCTGGTTATAATTTTCCTTTCAATTGTTTGTCTTCTTCTTTTTTATATATTTTATATTTTCCTTTCTCGAAAACTTCATTTTATGACAGAAAAAATATAAAAACGTCAATTTATATAGTAAAACAACAAGAAACTGATTCAAATTCATTGTTACTTTATTTGAGGAGATCATAAAATAGTATAACAATATGTAAATAAAATTTTTGTATATTTGGTATTTATATTTTTTAAATTTAAGGAAATAAAAAAAAATTGTAAACCCCGTTTTTGCAGTGTCTTTTTACTTTCTCCACATGAGACTCGCGGTGCATCAGAATTCAGAGATTCCATTATTTCTTTGTTCGCTTTTTGTCCATTTTTATTTAACTATTATTTTTATTATTATTATTTAAATATTTTACTAGCCCTTCTCTCTCATCTCTCACACAACTCCTTTTTATAGGGACCAAGCATCTCTCACTCCTCTCAATCCTCACGTCCTTCTCTTTCTTCCTCTCTTCAATTCTATTCACCACAATCATCCAACCAGAAAAAGCCAAGTTCATCACACAGAGAAGAAGAGAGAGAGAGAAGGGAAAGATGGGATTGCAGAACCAGCTAAACAACGTCGCTTCAGATTCGATTCCTCTACTTTTCTTGGCTCTCGTCGCCGATTGCCTCAACCAGCTCCGCTCCTTCATTATCACTCTCCTTCACTCGCTCGGACTCTCCAGATTCGACCCGAACCCGGTCGTTGTTGACAATGGACTTTTCACCCCGGTCGGATCGGGCCTTGCCAGCTTAATCGTCCTCTCCGAGCAGCTCAATCTTAATCGCCGCGTCTCCTACAGATACTCCGTCGTAGGTGGTGGCGATGATGGTCCCGCCGGTGTGATTGGATCTCCCAAGTGTGTGGTGTGTCAGAGCACGTTCGAAGACGGCGACCAAGTTCGACGGCTTCCGTGCCGCCATGTTTTTCACCGATGCTGCTTCGATGGTTGGCTGGACCACCTTAATTTCAACTGCCCTCTCTGTCGGACACAGCTGGTGTCCGACGAGCGCGTGGCGCTTGCGGAGCGGCGCGTCGGCTCAGAGCTTGTTTCCTGGTTCTCTTTGCGGTGAAGCGACGTCGTTTTGTTGCATGATTGGCGACGGTGGTGACGGTGGCTTCGAACTTTACTCACTTTGTTTTTATCTGCGGTTGTTCTATTAACGCAGTTTTGTCTTTTTCTATTTTTATAATTTAATTATGTTTATTAGTTTTTTTTTTCCCGGTACTTGTGGTCTTTTTGAAGGACCCTGGTTGTGATATCACAGGGTTTTTTTTTTTTTTTTGTTGAGCTGCTGTAAATTATAGGCGATGAAATTACGAAGCATGTGCAGTTCCTTATGTTAAAAAAAATCATCTAAATTTTCATTTTTTTTAAAAAAAAATTAAAAGATGAATAAAATAATCATTATTGTAATATTAAGAAAAATTCGAACACCACATCAAAGGAAACGTCTATTAATGATATTTTCTTGTGCAAAATAGTAAAACCCATTGCTCAAAGTGGATCATAAATTATAATGTGTTCCCTGTAAAGAAAGTTCCATTCATTTTGAATATATATTTTTGGAATAAAAGTAGTAAAAAGCCAATTTTGGCTAAAAAAACATTAACTGCCTTGTGCAAGTAATAATGACTTGGTGGGACCATTTTTTCTGTGTTTTTTTAATTCATAATTAGCATTTTGAGGGGTAGATAGAGTTTAGAAGCATAATTAATAGGTGCGGAATACCTAATGGAGCAATAATTGTGAAATAGAAAAAGATAAAGATGAACTACCAGAAAAGAAGACTAAGATGAAGATAAAACAAGTTAAAGTAATGCGATGGGACAAGACGTCATTTCGATTTTGATGCTTCACATTAAATAAATAAATAAATAAAAACTAAGTACAACTAGGGAGAATGATATACTCAAGCCCCAACTGGAGGAATATATATATATACACACACACAAAGATTGCGAGATATAAATAATACCATATAAAATTTTAAAATTATCGAAGTCTATTATATTTGTAAATGATAAAAAAAAGTAACCATGAACAAATTGATATTTTAAAATATTAATGAATTATTATTATATAATCTTTTTTTCTCTCTCCTCTCTCTCTCTCCCTCCTCCTCTTCCCGCTGCCAAGGTAACGTCAGCGTGAGAGCCACCACGACTAAAGAACACTACCATCATCACCTTCTTCCTCCTCGTGAGAGTCGCAACATAGAAGGCTAAGGAAGGTGACTCATAACCGTGAAAAGAAGGAAGGGGATGAAAAAAAGAAAAAAAAAAAAGAGGTTGAAGAATAAGAATGTGAACAGTAGAAAAGAGGCTGAGAAAGAAGAAGGTGAATAGTGAATTCACAAGTTTAATAATTGTTTCGACAAGTCTTGTAATGAAATTAACAAAAGCTTTTCTGATGAAAAAAAGAGGCTAAGTAAGAAGAAGGTGAACAATATATAACGAAACTTATCAAACTCATTATATATTGTTTACTTTCTTCTTCCTCAGCCTCTTTTTTAAAAAAAAAATTAGAAAATGTTTTTGTTAATCTTATTACAAGACTTATTAAACTCATTACTAAACTTGTGAATTTCATTACGAAACTTATCAAACTCATTATGTACTCTTCACCTTCTTCTTTCTCAACCTTTTTTTTTTTTAACTGTTCTTCTTCTTCCCATCCTCCTTTTTTGTTTCCTTCCTCCTTTTCACTGTTCTGAGTTAGCCTTCTACTTCGCGACTCTCATAATGAGAAAGAAGGTAGTGATGATGGTGTTCTTCGGTCATAACGCCTCTCACGGTGGAGAGAGAAGAGTGAAAGGAATGAGAGAGAAGAGTGGACAATAGAGAAAGAAGTGGTAATGGTGGTGTTCTTCAGTTGTGAAGCCTCCAACGATGGAGAAAGCAAAGTGAAAAGAATGGTAATTTGGTCTTTTGCCAAAATAATCAAAACCCATATTCCTATTTCTTTACCATTATATCCTTTTCCATTTTTAGTAGACATTTCTAGGTTTTGGAACTTCATTTGGTATTTATAGTTCATTCTCTCAATATCATAAATATGATAAATAAAAAAAGAATCAATATTTATTAAGACAAAAGAAAGAAAAATGGATGTAAATAACTTTATGTGGTTGGCATCATAGTCCAATTATAAATCTCATGAACTCCATGTTAAAACTGTAAAATTGAAAGTTCACTTATAGATTTCAAAATTTTAATTATAAAAGCTTTTCCAAATCTATAATTTATTTACAATTTATCTTTCAATTTGTATCATTGAGTTTATGAAATTATTAAAGCTTCTACAATTTACAGCATATTAATAATTAATTTATTAATTTTTATAATTAAACTTCTAAAATTTACAAATTACAACTAAACTATGCTATATAGGATATAGAGGGTATTTTTGTTTTTTATTCCTTAACTCTTTTTAAGTTAAATATTCTTTAGCCTTCATACTTCTTTATTACTACATAAATTTATGACCTTTTAGTATCTTTTTGGTCTTCTACATCATTCTAATTTAAGATGAGAAATGCTTACATACTCCAGAAGTATCACATTATCTAAGCTCTGTCCAATAAAAATATCATAACTCATATTATTTGATTCATATGAAAGATTCACTTTTTAATTTGTTTTCAAGAAAAATACACATTAATTTTAAAAAAAATGATAAACTCATATTTTTCTTTAAAAAACAAAAAAGTTAATTTTTTTTCTTCAAATGAGTCAACTGCCAACTAGGATTAAAATAATCTGAATTGTTATGTTTTTATTAGACAAAGTTTAGATGACGTGGTACTCCTAGAGTATGCAAATATTTCTTTTTCAATAAGTCTCTCTTTTTTTTGCCAAAAAAAGATTTAAAAAAATTAAAAGATCAAATGGTAACAATCTACTAACTCAAACAATAAGGATGCTATGAAGTATTAGGGGTCCAAGTTAAAAATATATTCAAAGAAGGATAAAATAGCAATATTAAGGCATACTTGAGGGGTGAATTTAGTCTTAAATTATATGACATATTTTTTATACTTGTCAATTTTTTTTAATTTACTTCTATTAATATTCTCTCAACAATAATTAAGGAGGAAAGAGAGTGAAAGAATTAAGAACGATGACTATGACGTTTTAAAAATAGATGTCATATTAACTAATTTAACTGATATTCTAAATTTAACCAACTTAAATAAACATGTTTTATATTAAAGATAAGAAAGAGGATTGTATAAATCAAACCATCTTTCAATGTTTATTGTCATATAATCAATTTTTATTAATGCGATATTAATATAAAAAAGTTATCTACCATTGTTCTTTAAAGGGATCGCTTTTTGCATGCTTGGATATTAGTAGTAATTTTTTTTAGTTATGTGTTTCTTTAAAGGGTTAAGGTGCATTTTTGCCCTTAAAGTATGTGCCTAGGAGCAATTTTACCCTTGAAATTTTCGATGTAGCAATGTTGCCCCTGAAGTTTAAAAACGGAGTAATGTTGCCCCTCCGTTAAAAACCCTAACGGTCAACGTTAGAGTTTTTAACGGAGGGGCAACATGGCTCCATTTTTAAACTTTAGGGGCAACATTACTTCTAAAAAAAGTAGCAATTTTTCCCCTAAAGTTTTAAAATGGGGCAATGTTGCTCATCCATTAAAAACCTTAACGGTCAACGTTAGAGTTTTTAACGGGGGGCAACATTACTATGTCGAAAACTTTAGAAGCAAAATTGTTCTTGGACGCATACTTTAAGGGTAAAAATACATTTTAACCCTTCTTTAAAAGATGAGAAATAATATAATTTTAAGAATTGAAGTAAAATAAATGGCCACTACATCTCAGCGGAAAAAACAAGTACTTTTGTTTTAGGGGTCAAAATAGGAAACAGGTAAAGTGAACTAACTTTAGAGTTAGGACAAGACAAAGTCATCTGCCTAAGTTAGACCGTATCTAGCTATTTGGAGTTTGGACGCATTAACTCATCCAATTCAATAAAATTGACCTAACCTTTCATGATTCAGACCCCCACTATAACCAGGGGGGAAAAAAATAATTTTTTCGTAAAAAAAAGAAGGAATAAATTAATTTTAAAGTAAATGTGGATATTTACTTCTCTCATTTTATATATAGTTTTAGTTTTATGAGAAAATTGCTTAAAAGGATCTGTTTGAGAAGTCTATTGTCCAATAATATCTCAAATTTATTTAAGGGTTTTAGTATTTTAGGGTGAATAGATATATTGATTGAATGACTAAATTGTTCTTTCACTAAAAATTTTCCCTTCAAGTAATATATCTTCCCCGTATGCAAATGCATTCCCTTGTTTCACAAAACTAAGCACAAATGTGCAAATCATGACATATCCAAACGGTATTCCCTACATACAACTTATCTTCCTAATGTGAAATATGCCTTCCCTTCTACAATACATTTTCCTTATGTGTAACTTAACTTACATTACATGTGATCCATCTTCTTTGTATACAAATGTATTTCCTTGTGTTCCAAAATCAAGCCAAAATGTGTAAATTATAATTAGTGCAAACAATTTTCTATTGGGTGCAAATACTCTTCACTATATGCAATATATCTTCTCCATGTGCAACCTCCATTATTTACAATTTATCTTCCTCGTATGCAAATTTCCCATGTGTCCCAAAATTAAACCCTAATGTGCAAATTTCCCTTGTGTACCAAAATTAAACTCTAATGTGCAAATTATACTATGTCTAAATAATCTTCCCTTAGTCCAAACAATATTCCCTTGTGTGCAAACAATCTTCCCTGTGTATAAATATCTTATCTCTACATGCAATTCATCTTCCTTAGTTACAGCTTATCTTACGTTATATGCAGTCTATCTTCCTCTGTGCAAATGTCTTTCTGTGTGTTTACAAATTAAGCCAAAATGTGCAAATTATGATAGTGCAAACTATCTTCTCTTTATGCAAATGATCTTCCGTTATGTATAAACCATATTGCCCTATTGTGCAAATTACCTAAACTTGTGAAAATGAACTTCCACATCAGTTCCGAGAAGAACAGAAAAGATAAGCACATTAATAAGAGGGTGAGTGAGAGGCAACCAGTTATGTGATAGAGGAGAGTGAACAACAACCGGTGACCAACAATTTGTAGAAGATAGAGAGTGAGCGATGATGCAAGGGAAGAGAGAACAATAGCACCTAAGTGGTAGGTAGTGTGGTATGACATTTTTGTCATTTCATTCTCATTATATGCCCTAAAGGAACTATATTCTTAAAATAAACTTAGATTCTCCCAAACAAAATTGCTTTTCGAATAGGGATTTAATTAACAATTTTCTCTAACGTTTCACCCTCAAATTTATAAATATTTATTATTCCTGTAGTCTTAATACTATTAGGGCCAAATATTGATTTTTTCAGTCATTACTATCTTAAAAATTAAATTTTATATGTCAATTTGTCAACATTTAAAATTTTGATGTCAATATTTTTTTAATGAAATAACAATGTTAGGATTAAAGAAGTGAAACCATGCATAAAATAAAAGCATTAAAGAGTACTTGCTTCGATTATTTTTTCTTATATAATAAAATGGTGACAAGTGTGCAACCATTTCGGGTTCTGCAGTGGTAAATACACTCTCCCAACAGTGGTAGCTCTATACAAGGCGAATTACAAGTAATTTTACCGCAGCTCAAACCCTAGACCTCTTAAGGGAATCCAACGCCATATTCCGTTGGACCAACCACATATTGATAATACTTGCTTCAATTATAAACATAAGAGCAAATAGTAAAATGAGAGGTTTTCTTTCGTTTTAATATAAAAGCCCATCATAACAAAGTAAAAAATATAAAATCCAATCCACTTTATCTTTTAAATTAATAAATTTTTTTTTAAATTATCCTTGTTGATTGCATTTATTAAGAGAATTCCATCAAGAGAATAAATTTTCTAACGCAAATGATTAAAGATATTTAGGAAATCCAACACATTTTTTATAAATAACTAATTTATCTTTTTTTTTTCAAAATTTCTATAAATTAGATATTTAGCTACTATATGTAAGAGAAGAACTGAAATAGGAATTAGTCCGCTGGTTAATAAATTAGCAGTATTATCTTCCATCATATTACTGTGAGGACCAAATTATAAAGGGTAAAAGAGTAAAAATACACATGTGCTTTATCTTCGGGAGTGTCCAGCACCATATGCTTTTTTGGGAGTAAAAATACACATATAGTTACCATTTTAGAGCAAAAGTCACACCAACAATTAAAAAAATAACATCCATTAGTTTTACCTTCATTGCGTCAGTTAAGTATAGGAAACAGAAAAAAAAAAAAAAAAAAAAAAAAAAAGCAGAGGAAGCTCGAATAAAAGAATGTATGCTCAAGTGGTTAATTAGTTATGAAATATCAAGAGAAATATAAGTTTGCCATGTCACATAACAGCTACTTCACAAAGTCCTCAAGACATCGAACAATAAATAATGCACTAAAATGCAAGTAAATTGACTCTTTAGATTAGATGAAGCTTGCCAGCTAAAACCACACCAGAAAAGCAAAAAAAGAAAGAAAACTTTAGATAAAGGAAGATTATTCAGACTGTACTGCAAAAATGCCATTCTCCCAGTCCATGCTCACAACAGCCTCTGTTTACATTTTTCAACTTCACCAATGAAGAGTCTTCTCGGCTCGGGAAGTTGAAAACAAAAGGTAATCTCTCATTAAGGATGGTGGCTGAGAGAGTTAACGACAGAGTTATTCTTTTATTCGAGCTTCCTTTGTTTTTTTTTTTTTCCCCTATTTCCTATACTTAACTGACACAGTGAAGGTAAAACTAACGGACATTTTTTTTAAAACTGTTGGTGTGACTTTTGCTCCAAAATGGTAACCACGTGTGTATTTTTGCTCTCAAAAAAAGCATATGGTGCTCAACGCTCTCGAGGGTAAAGCACATCTGTATTTTTGCTCCTTTACCCAATTATAAATAACGGCACAAGAAGGGTAACTTTACCGATTGTTACGTTGTTATCAAACCGCCCTTGCATTGTACCAGTCAAGTTTAAGATAATTTTAAAAATGGGTTAAGTAGTATTTTTGCCCCCAACTGTTAACTAACAGTTGACCGTTACGGTTGTTAATGGAGGGGTAAAATTGCTCCAAAAAAAAAAAAAAAACTTCCAGGGTAACATTACTTCAAATAAAACTTCCAGGGCAAAATTGCTCTTGGCAGAATACTTCCGGGCAAAAATGTTGCTTAACCCTTTTTTATATTTAATATTTAATTTTGCAATAATAATTAATGAAAATGCAAACCTTTTTTATCTCTGCCTTCGCTAATTTATGTAATTCGGCCTGTTTAAAATAGGCTTATTTTTGGCCTGTTCGAAGTATACCTATTTTGCAGTGAGACTTGTGGCCTGTTAGCTTAATTATAAAATTTTAAAAATAATAGGCCTCCTTAACAGGACACAGTTCAGGCTTAGTCTGAAAAAATAGCCTCTAACAGGCCACATGTCAGGCTCAGGCCACTTTGTTGCCGAACAGGCCTGACTTGTTAAGGGTGAAGCTAGGGCTGGTCTAGCCTGTTTCCACCTTTAGATATTATATAAATAAGAGTTAAAAATGTAAAGATCGGCTGAACTCAAGAGGGGGTGAATTGAGTGTAGTATAAAAATTTAAGAACTTTGAAACTCTTTTCGTAACTCACTGAAATCAGTTTAGAAAGCAATAACCAAACTTTGAATATGTATACACATTCAAACATATATGCTGGAAATGTAAGAGATAAGGGAAGAGAATGTGCAAACTGATTTATACTGGTCGGCCTTATCCTTGACCTACGTCCAGTCCCCAAGCCTCACTTGGGATTTTCAATCCACTATCTTCTTTCAAACTGATTACATGTTCTGTAACTGAAGTAATCCTCTCACTAGGATTCACTCCCTCTTACAAACTGCAATCAACACACCGCTTGATTACACACTCTGTACTCGAAGTAATCCTCTCACCAGGATTCACTCCCCCTTACAAGTTGTAATCAACACAATGTGTTTCCCACTCAAGATCACCCAATCTTGAGTAACTCTCAGAAGAATAGAATGATTACAATAAATCTTCTCTCTTAGAAGTGAATAGATAAATACTGAAGATCAAATACAAATCACTTCACTCTCTAAGTTAACTAAACATGAAAAACAAAATGCAAATGGTGTGAGAGCAGAGTATCGGCATGTTAGAAGTGTAAGCTTGATTCTCCCTGTTTTTCTACTTGAATCTGTCTTCTATTTATAGGTAGAGATCAATATATGACCGCTGCTATCCCAATAGATCCGTTGGAGAAGCTCTGCCATGTTTAGGAAGTGGTTTTGGCATATTCTCTCTCTAAACTTAGCTTAATCCAGCTGTCCAAGTAAGCAGAGTTGACTCTCTGTGAATTAGTCCGTTGAAAAAGAGTTTACTTGTTGTAGAAATCATTCTTAAATGCTTTGTAGGCGTGTGCAATTGGATTAGCCAAAAAGGAGCAACTTTTTGTTCAGCATTTAATGTTCTAAACTACCTTTTTGCTTTTCCTCTAACCTTCAATTAACTTTCGTTAATCTGTCTGAAACTTATCAAAAAGATGGTTAAACATAGCTAGGAATATAGAAGAATGATAAGAGAAAGTATTAAGATCAAATAAGATGATTCCAAAAATTCGTCAAATTTGATTTTCAAGTTTAGCGATCAATACTTGAGTATGTTCATCAATACTCGAGTTTGTCATTGTGCACTTAACTCAATACTTGAGTATCCATCTTAATACTCGAGTATTCTTCTTCCAGAGAGGAACCATCGAGACTTGAACTTTGGACCTTAATGAAAAATAAAGACAATACTCGAGTATACAAATCAATACTCGAGTTTTGAACTTTTAGTAAGAAAATGAGTTTAAGTTCAAAACCTCAATACTTGAGTATTGTTCCCAATACTTGAGTATCCAGTTTATTGACAAAAGGAAAAACTCTCTGTATGCCCAATACTCGAGTTTCCAACTCAATACTCGAGGATGCATTCATTTAAAAACTTTGTGGGGTCCTTCCTAGGTCAATACTTGAGTGTTCAAATGAATACTTGAGTATTCATAAACAAATGTTAAGTGTGAAAACTTTGTAAAAATTCAATACTCGAGTATGCAAGATCAATACTCGAGTTTTCAAAAGTTGAGAAACTTTGATGACTCTCTGTATGACCAATACTCGAGTATTCAATTGAATACTTGAGTATTGAGAATTTAAGTTAATGTTGAAATTCTCTCTGAGTATTCAATACTCCAGTATTCATATCAATACTTGAGTATTGTCTCAGGGTGAAAATTTGAAGTGCTCTCTGTAAGTCCAATACTCGAGTATAGCATCCAATACTTGAGTATTGCTTTGTGAAAAAGGATTTGAGCAACTCTCTGTCAAGTCAATACTCGAGTATTGAGAACCATACTCGAGTTTGTCTTTGACAGTAAGTTTTTACCAAAGACAAAACTCCAATGTGCGTTTACAATTGTTGATCATCATCAAAACACATAGAGAACTAACAAAAAATATATGATATCATAAATAGTAGTTTTAACATTTTTTTGGGTTAAGTACCAATTTTGCCCCCCGAAAGTTTTTTTTAGGAACAATTTTGCTCTGAAAGTTTTTTTTAGAACAATTTTACCTCTCTATTAACAACCCTAACGGTCAACTGTAAGCAAAATTGCTCCAATTTTATACTTCAGAGGCAATATTGCTCTAAAAACAACTTTCAGGGCAAAATTACTCCTGACCGTATACGTCTAGGGCAAAAATACTACTTAACCTTTTAAAAATTGATATTTAATTAATTTTAACGTATTTCTTTAATATTATGAAAGCAGCTAACAATCTTGCAAAACAGCGAAGTTGCATAGTGAACAAGTTTGTTTAATATATTTTTTTATATATATGCATAATTGTTATAATTCAAACATTTTTATAATCTTTGCTGTTTTTTTAAACAACAACATAAAGGTTATTTTATATGTTTATTCTTTTTGGCCACCAGTTTTGTTTTTAGGTTCTGAAATCTAAACCGCACGAACTAAACTAGATTGGAAACCGATGAAACAGTCAATAAACCAATAAGGTCTAATATCAATTTTTAAAAATTGCATATTAATTACCTAAAATCTTTAGTTTTTCACTAATTTAGCCCGGATTAGCTTTGGTATGACTCTGATCTAACCTATTAACCTTTAATCCAGTACCCCAGCTGATTTAATGGCCGATAGGAGTTTCAGAACCTTGCTTTTTTTTTTTTTAACACATAATTTTGTACATTTTTTTTATTATGTTGGGGGGCAAAACTGGACACCTAGAGCCTAGAGTTACAAGAAGCTTCAGAATCTGGAATTTCTTACAATAACAGGTAATCCATTGAGCCACTAAGATATGATTGTTAGGTTGTTAGAAAGATTGCAATATGAAACGAATATCATACACACAGGACAGGTTTCTCTCTCTCTCTCTCTCTCTCTCTCTATATATATATATAGAATTATCAAAGAGTTATGTCCTTTCTGTCACTTTCTACCAATGATCCCTCCTCATTCTCATAAAATCTGACCTGGCACAGCCTTCCTCCAGCTTCATCAGCGAAAGCGATCTTTTTATTACTCTTATTATTATTGCGTACTACATCTTGAGAAGCAGATGAGCCTTCATCAGCTAGTTGCTGCAATCAATTAGGGCCAACAATAATAATTAGTAATTAACCAAAAGTGTGAAAAGGAAGATGTTCAAGATTAGGATTATGATAGTAGTACGAAGTACGAACCATTAGCTTACAGAAACGGTTGCAATCCCTTGCCATAAGTGACACGGACCGTTTTGCAGTTTCTTCAACTCTTGTTGCCTTCTTCACGGCCATTCTTGCCTGGAAACGTGAACAATTTTCAGAAATAGACAAAAAATAAGTCAGCTTGGAAAAAAGATATATTTAGGTTGCGGGAAACTGGTAAAATTTAGAAGTTCAAATTATGAAGATCAAAAGTCACAAGCACCATGATTTGCTTATACAGATGACAAAGATATATAGGTTGCAGGGAGGATTATATATAGACCTGCTAAAGAGGGACAAGAATTTAGACTTTAGCGGAGTTTGTGAGTATCTATCAAGGGAAGTTGAACACAAGGCTGATTCTATATAAGCTACGAAACTCCAGTACTCATCTTAAAGGTTTCCAATATTAGATTGATGTAACTATATGTTTTTCTTAGGGTACACAGAAAATCGAACTTTCGATCTTTTGCTAGAAATTCAAACCTCCACCCACACCCACCAGTGTAGCTATTCCCCACCTTCACAATCACTTGAGCTTATGCTCAAGTGGCTCTCAGCAATGCTTGATGATTATGTACCTCAGCACTGTAGTGCGAAGTTCCGAGCTTTTCAAAAGAAAGGAATAAAATTAACCTTCATGTAGTCAACAAAATGAGAATTTGTCTTTATTTAGTCATATCACCGTAGAACTGCTCACCAGTTACTTAAAGCACCATAAAGAACATTTTCATGTTACATCTCAACTAGATCCCCAGGTCTAAATAAACTAAATTTGCTTCCGCATTTTTTACTTTATTTTAAACTTGTAGACTATATAACAAGCTTCAATGATATATCATCCTTTCCATCTTCACCACAGACCTCAGTATCAGTAACTAGCGAATAAAGGTGCTATAAATGTTATCATACCTCATTTACTTTATATCTCAAAGGTGTGGTCAGACATAATTCAGAGCGCAACATGGTAGCCATAATGTCCTTCATTGACTTCAATTCATTTGTTAGTTTCGTAGCAAGGCATTCGGCATCGTGCATCTGCCTCTGGGAAAATAGAATCGCACTCCTTGCGCAACTCTGCATGGATGTGAGCCCAGTGCTGAGGCGAGAAGCTGAACGCGAAGGAAAAGAACTCTTTTGAACGCCTTGAGAAAGGGAAACTCTTTCGACAGGCTTTGGTATCTTACGGATCTTGCTACAATGTTTAGTAAATCGAGCTCCCTCAATCACATCAAGTTCTTCAGCAGTGTCTTTCTTCTCGTCATCAGTCTGCTCGCCAAAGAATAGTTTCCCTTTACATGCTGCAACAATAATCACGCAATAGAAGTGAACACAAAATGTAGGAAAAGAATCGTGTTTGGAACTGAATTCCAACTTCGCATTGCAGCATTGATGAACACACAGGCAAAACAAGAAGTAGAAAATAAAGTTATATTTGACCGTGCAATTATTTCGTTTGAGATCCCAGAAAACGAAAATTTAACTCAGAAAATACACATTTTATTTCCTTGACATCTCAACAAAAGCTATTTCAGTTATACAAGGTCACAAAAATAAATCTTGTTTCAGGCACCACCCACCAAATAGGTTCGGCTTTCTCTCATCAAAATACTCATCGTACGTAGCCCACTTACTATAAAAACCGCCATATGTCTTTTTTAACATGATATCTAGCCTCTAGTGACTTATTTTTCTTTCCATGTATTTGGAGTTTATAGTTTGTAACAGTGAGGCTGAAGCAAAATATACCCGCACAAGCTGAATTTTAGGCACTTACTTGTATGTTCTTTGTCATGTAAATCAATGGACTGCATGGCTTTGCAGAGCTTAATTTGTGAGGACGGCGAAATGATCTGAAAAGAACCAAACAAATGAGAAGCAGCAGCAACATAAGCTAAGACAAAAAGATATCTGGAATCAAGTATTTCACCTTTCTGCCTGATAACAGCCTTTGAGGACGATGCATCTTTGAACTGCTTTGATGACTCTCCCAAGATATAGGCTCATCAATAGCTTCACTGGCATGTCTCTCCTCATTAAAACTAGCAGAAGTAGGCAATTGCTTCTCCTCTGATACAGGTGAATCATCTGAGCTACAATCCTGGGATTCATCCGGCGAACCATCACCATCTGAGCCACAATTCCAGGATCCATCAGGATTACAGCCATGTTCACTGACCGATGTATATTCAGCTACACTGCAGTCACTGAAGAAAGCATCGTTACCTCCATTATCTAGATCCACACAGTGAATTTCTTCATTTGCAATGAGTGGTGTGACTGTGATATGACTGTCAGGTTGATTAGAATAGATATCGATGTTTTGATCTTTATCCAAATTGATTGTTTCTGAGGAGATTGAATCGAGATCTGGTTGCATGATGCATTCTTCACTTTCTTCATTTTCAAATTCTATTGCAGGCAGGTTTTGAGATTGATCATTGATCAGCTTTGAATCGCTAGTCAAGACATCAGTGTCAGTGTTCCATACAATTTGAAGTGGGGTAACATCAGCATGCTCTTTCCACTCGTAATCTAATTCATAACCCAATACACATTCTCTGGCGGGCTCAGGCTCTTCTATGGCTACTATTCCAAGAGAGTCCTCAGGCCAGCAACAAGCTTGAAAACTATTACTAGTATTGCATAACATTCTCCAGGGATCAGACCAATGACTTTCAGGAACCTCAACTTTCACCTCAACAAGTGCAGTTGAATTCTGCCTGGATGACAAGGACTCTTGACTATTTTGGATCACTACAGATTTTACAACAGATGTGACCTCTTGTGTGACAGCACACACTTGGTCTTTTATGCATTTCCTCTTCTTGGCCTTCTTATTCTCTGATAACTTAGATCTCCAGCTACTGAGAGTCTCCATGAATTCAGAATCATCTGATGCAACATGATTCTCAATGAAGTGTTCTTCAGATGAGGAAGCTTCAGTTTTTATTTTTCTTTTGGATGTCTCAAGACCTTGCGAATGTTTTCTCTTCTGTGATTTACATCTCTCTTGGATTTGCTTTAGAGTAAGGTTGTCAAAATTACAATCTTCCGAGACCTTGTCCTCATTGCCATCATTGGCACTGCATGCATCAGCGTCAGATTCAGATTTTACCGTTCTTCTTTCCACTTCAGAAATGCATGACCTTCCAACCTTTACATTATTGTCAGACTTGGAACTGCCATATATATCTATGACTTCTTTAAATTTAAGTCTTGGTCTGCCACGAGTAACATTAAGGATTTTTACTGTTGCACCGCCTTGAATAGCCTGGATGTAGTGCAGATTACCACAACTTCGCAACTCCATATGGATGCTACTTACGATTCTTGCTCCTTCAATTTACCGGAGAAGAAATCCTTACCCTGCACGGACATGCACAAACCAAATTCGTTCAAACAATTCAACAAGAAAATACAAGCCAACATAAAGTTGTAAAATTAGAAAATGGCAAACATACAGAAGAGAAAAAATAAGGGAGGATCATGGCCTGTATTATCAAGCATGGCTTAATAAGATAGACATGAGAAAACATTCTTATCAAAGTAAAGCGCTCAAAGGCGGAATAAACACAAACTCTTCAACCAGAAAGGGAGAATTTTGCTCGTGTTAAGTTGAAAAAGTATACAGATTGAGAGAATCAAATTCATCCATCAGTAAGAAAGATCAAAACATGACCCCATAATACGTAATCCAAATGTGGAGTTTCCTTAAAATGGACCTTAACAATTGGAATCTAATCTTTGTGCCCCCAAAACATTCACTCTCAACTATCAATGGTTCCAATTATCGCATCAATTCTCCTTTAGACAGCTTGGAGATTTAAGTACTTTCATGACATCCGGACCTTTCATTCTACTAATATTTTCAATGTCAGGGTTATTCGAGCACAGATTTGAAAGTCTCTAGAAACAAACTCAGATTTCTAAGTAGAAGATAAAGATCCAACGGTAAAGACCGCCTGCAGCGTTGAAGTTAAAGAAATTCAAGAGTCTCTAGAAACAAAACCAGATTTGGAAGTAAAAGACGAAGAGTCAATCAAATGACAACCTGCAGCATTAAAATTGAAGAAATTCAGTCAAAAAATGTGATCAGACAGATTGTATCACTTAGAACGAACACTGAAACCTTCTCAAACTACAATTAAAGCAGAACACATCCTACTCAAATTGGATCTCCTGTGGTACCAAGCACACAAGGACCATCAAAAGGTGAAATCAGCCATACAGATCCACACCGAAGGGTACCTTGTGATGCTGGTGAATACGGATGGTAAGAACTCTTAATCTCAGAGATCGATGGTAGAAGTGGGTGGAAGCATTGAAGGAGATCAGAGAAGGAAGCTACCACGATACTGGGAAGTCAAGAAGGCTCTAGATGTGCAGGGTGGTCTCACGGTGGTGATCGAGAGGAAGCGAGATAGAGAGATGAGTATGTGACGGTGGAGCAAAGAGATGTGGGGGGAAGACGAGGTGCTGTGGAAGAATGGATTCTATAGGGTTTCCGATCTGAAATCTAAAACGCGGGAAAGTACTTTCCCGCCATCAAACAATACTTTTTAAAAAAAAAAAAAATTAACACCCGGCGCTTACTTTTTTTTTTTTTTTTCTTGTCTTATTTCTTTTTATATTGTCTTGGGGCCTTCGGCCGGGTAAAGCGTTTGTAGATTATGGGTGATGGGTCTCTAAAGCAGGCTCTTGTAGCAAGTTGTGGGGTTTAGTATCATAGGTTGTAATAATGGTGGTGGTGATGTGTAAGTATGCCTGTATATATTTTAATATATATATATATAAGTATGAAAAGAAATAAAACTGGATAAATATATTAATATATGATATACCTAAAATACTCCTTTGTAATACCGTAGATTTTTAATAATAATAATAATCTAGTAAATAAAGATTTAGAATTTAATAATATTTTTATGATTTTATAATTTATTAATTGGAACTAATTATAGTAATAATAAAAATTTAGAATTTAATTGTATTGTTTTATAATTTATTAACATTGAAAATAGTTAAAAAGCCCAACCCAGCTAAACCCTAAATTTTAATTATAAACTTAGGTCTAGCCGTCTAAATCTAGCGAACGCTCAATACTTTTCTTCTCCGCTACTTCTTCTTCTTAAATCCTCCTTCCGCACTCTCATCAATTAATTTTTAGGAGGCTAGCAAAAACGGAGACCAGGTAATTCTAATCCCCATTAGTAGATTTATGAAAACTTTGATAGGTGATTCTAATCCTCATGAGTCTTAGGTTAATTTTATATCTTGATAAGTAATCCTAATCCCTATAAGGTAATTCTAATCCCCATAAGTAGTTTTATGTAAATTTTGATAGGTAACCCTAATCCCTAGAAGGTAATGCTAATCCTCATGAGTCTTAGGTTAGATTTATAAAAACTTTGATAGATAATTCTAATCCTCATGAGTCTTAGGTTAGATTTATGAAAACTTTGATAGGTGATTCTAATTCTGATGATAAAGCTCCTAAAGATTTAGATGGGATTCCCAAAGTACCAATTATTTTAATCACATGATTAGAAGTCTGAAAATATTAAATGATACTTATTATCATGAGTACCATAAGAGTTAAAAGTTCTCATGATAACCTTATAGGAAGTAAAGCCAAAAAGGGATGATGAGTAGAAGTTCATAGGATTTAAATGATGGTCATGAGAACTTCTCATGACAACCTTATGGGAACCAATGAGTAAAATGGATAATGAAAAATTAAGGATTTAAATGATGGTCATGAGAACTTCTCATGACAACCTTATAAGAACCCATGAGTAAAATGGATAATGAGTAGAGCTAAGAATTTAAATGATGGTCATGGAAACTTCTTTTGACAGCCTTATAGAAACTCATGAGAATTTATTTAACAGTTTAATTGGAGAAAATTCATTTTTGTGTATTTTATGAGTGTATTTTAAAATAATTAGACTTTACTCAGATAGGTATTTGAGTTATAATATGAGTTGGATCTTATATCAATTATTTGAATTATTATACTCTTGAATAGTTTGGAAAGTCATGATGCCATTTAGCAACTGATATATTCAATGAAGAAATTGATAATTATGACAAGATTGAATTTCCTGATTGTGTGTGATTGTAATAAATTTAATAGTGGGAGGGTAGCTTGGGACGTTTTCTCCCAAGTGATGAACACAACTTTTGGGCTTTATGCCACCGATGTGAAAAGATAGTATCCGTTCTTCCTAAAGTGGTGTCTGACAGGGTTTCCCGGGATACTAGTAGCAACTTTGGGAAGAGGTGTGCACACTAGGAAGATATGTTTATGGCCAATTGATGATTGTGACTGGCAGGGTTTCCCGGGTCACAGGGTAAACTGGCAAGGTTTCCCGGGTTTACCATGGTTCTCTTCCCACTAAATAGACTAGCAAGGTTTCCCGGGTCTAAATAAATTTAAATGATAACGAATAATGTTTGATGTAATCACCTTGTGATTTATGTGTGTATATACATGTATATATTTGCTTTAATTAATATAGCTGTGCCATTTAAATTGTGTTTTATTAGAATTACTAGCAATTGCTGATGTTTGTGTTCATGGGTTGCGATGATCCTTCGGGGGAGCAGAATTTCAGTGAAACAGGTGCCAAGGGTTGGGGCTAGCAGTGAGAAGTGAGGAAGATCATCAGTATTCTAGCTAGTTTATTTTATTTTATTTTTGTTTTGAATAAAACACATTTTTGCTTAAGTTTGTTTTTTTAAAATTATTGTAATAAGTAGCCTTGCACTTGTCCCAGTACAAGTGCGGCGGTAACACTCCCAAAAATAGTTTATTTTGACTTTGAGTAATTAATCTTAAAAATTATCGCAATTTTAGGTTATTATAACTGTTAGAAATTTGGGGGTGTTATCCTTACTTAATTTGATTAAATTAAGAAAGTTAATGACATGTATTTAGTAAAATATTCTAGTCATTTTTCTTAATTCTCGCATTCCCCCATTCTTGATTATTGTTGAGATGGCATCAATAGAGATAAAATAAGTTTAAAAAAATGATAAATATAAAAACTACGTCTTATATTTAAAATCAAGATCAAATTTTAAAATATATCTTATATTAAAGATCCAAAGGATTAAAAAAAATGGTGTTAAGACAAAGAGTTCTAAAGTTAGAAGGTAGATTATTAATTTACAGAAATTATAAAAATTAGTTAAGTTAGTTATTTGAAAACAAAATGTATGTTGGTTTTTCAATTTTCTAAAATACTCTTTTCAATAATTTGTATTGAAATCATCCTCATTGATGAAAATTCCTCTTTAATATATAAATGGGAATAATTAGGGGGAGGTATAATTGTATGATACAAAATAAATTGAGATAATCCCTCCTGTCTTTAATACAAGACATATTTGAGAAATTGATCTTAGTCCTAAATTTAAGATATATTTTTTGTATTTATCAATCTTTTTCTAATTTATCCTGTTAATACTCCCTTAACAATAATCAGTGAGGAGGTTTTATAAAAGAATTAAGGAAGATAACTAGAGCGTTTTAGAAAATATATACTTATTAACTAGCTTAACTAATTTCCTTAATCTAATTAAATTAGGTAAATATATTTTAAATTAAGAAATGGTGGGAGTATCATATTTTAGATCGAAGAAAATTCCTTAGTTTGCTTGTACATTTTAGACCAGAGAGAATTATCTTTGTTAGGAATAATAATCTCTCCGCGGCATTCGAAAGTTAGGAGTGATAATCTACACTACATGGTTGGGTTTGATGATGTTTAGAGATTGGAGCAAAAAGTCTGATAACGTCTTTATTTAGCCTCTAAATTAGGATATTTCCATTTGTTTATACTTAAGTTGAATTATTTAAATTCAAAATTGCTATAAAAGATAATAATTTTTAATTAAAAAACACAACTCTTGTCTAACAAAAATTTAAGAAATTTGTATGGGTAACAATTATATCTAATGAACCAATAAGATTGGGTCTAGTGGAAGGGATTAGTCTCTTGCAACGTAAAAAACCAAAAGTTCAAATTACAGTATCTCGAATAGAATTACTTTCAATAAGAGAATACCTATGCTTAGAGGGAAAAATATATATATCTACTGGAAAGCTGTTTGTATAGGGATAGGATGGATGGGATTAAAAAAAATAAAAAATCTATTTTTACATGAAAAAGCAATTAGATCAATATTTCTATATTTTTACAAAAAATTAGTAAGTCCACATTCCCCTTCTTCTTTTTTGCCACCACATTCCACTTCTTTTCCTGATCTCAGTAGGCATATTCATGCGGAACTGTTCAAGATGAGCATTATCCACGAGGATCAGTCATTTTGCCTGGGACTTCTGAATAATTTAACAGGTAAAGTAAATTAAGTACAAAATCGAACAGTAACTGCTGAATCACAGGTGAAAGATATTTTTTTCTTTTTTTACTACATGCTCTTCATTTATATTCCCATCACTATCTTCCTCTTACATTTCATCCTTCATGTACAAAAACAACAAGAGAAGGGAACCTCATGCCCGTTGGAATTGGAAACCAAGCATGATCTGTACACTCCATGAAATTGATTGTGTATATCACTGGTCATGACTACTTAGAAATTCGATTATACAGGGATAAACCTGCTTCACTGCCTGCACCCAGAAATGCATGGTCAAGGAATAACAAGGAAATCAGCAAGTATACATAAGAACAACTAAACAGTATTTGATACTTGAACTGTTGAATGATGCATGGGAACTGTTAAAAGATCTTAAAATATTAGGAGAGTTTTGATTAAGAAAAGATGAGAAGAGTAACTCTATTTATAGGCATTACAAAGAGAAAATAAGTCTTGTAGGTTAAAAAAGGAAGGCAAAATTGGGAAAAGTCCTTCATTGAAAATTTTTACAGGTGAGAAGGGCTTGATAAATTTTTATAGACAAAAAACACCGGTACTCTAATTCAGGTTCTAATCTATAAAATTTTTAATGGAGAACTTTCTCTCCTGTAATGTTTGTTCTTTACCATAGTTCCAACGTGGTCTCAAAAGCGTATATCACCCACCTCCAAACCTCACCCACACTTCCACCAGGCAAATGGAACAGATGACAATTTGAAATCGTTTTTACTTGTTGTAAATCCACACCAATTTCTCAGCAATAGTTTTCCGTGTTTAAAAATAAAAATGGCAATTATAATCAACTAGGAAACGCTTCATACCAGTCTCCCTCCAACTAAATCATAATGAGCATAGTGTGGACCACCAGCTTCACCAAATACTCTATAGGTGACCAGGTGCTGAGGAATCAGCTTAACGGTTTCTGGGCCACAAAAAAGCCTTGATTAACTTCTAGAAAACAGTACGCTATGTAAACATAATAGAATTTCAAAATACCTTCCACAGCTTCAGGTGGGCAAATAAGATCCTGGTCTCCAGCAATTGCTAAGACAGGGACGTTGCCTTTGTCTAGATGATCTTTGTAGAAAAATTTCCCATCCCTGTTACATAATCCATGATCTCGGAATGCTGTTGTGAGCTGCAAGATAAGCTTAGCAGGTATGGTACCTGCCAATGTAGACAATACCAAATGAAGGTCAGTTACATTAAGCCATTCATGAATCAGACTCTCAACAATAGAGTACATAAATAAAGCATACTTGAATAAGTTTATCCAACCCCATGTTCTTGACCAGTCAACAAAAAATTTGTTCAACACAAGAATAAAACCAAAGAACACTGTACTTTCAATCTTCTTCTACAACAATCAGTTTTCAATTCATATTTGGGGGAAAACATAAGTGCCACAGCATTCCAGATCCATAAATGACTAATCGTTCTAAATTTACTAAAACCACCAGCCCTTGCTCACCACATTTGGCACCAGTTGTTAATTCCACATGGAATCAAGGAATGAATATAAATTAACTACCAACATGCCATGCTGAAGTATCTGTTAAGTCCATAAAATTCATCTTGCATAAGATCAGCCAATCTATGTTTTTTGGGGGATCAATATCTGTGTCAGTGTGCCCATGTGTCTGTGGCTTATTTGTTTTTGGGGTGGGGGTGGAGATGGGAGCTAAAAACTAGAGCTGGCCACTCAACCTTGGCCTAAAGAAAACCCTGTCCCCAATACTCAGCGCCCTATTTCTGTAGTTGACAATTGAAATTTAAATATGATGCCAAAGTCTGCACTGAAGTGTATTCAAAGGTTTTACAAGTCAAGAAGATGTTATACAAGAGTCAATTTGGTCTTTACTCATCAAAGTGGACCTAAAACCTTGAATAAAAGTGGAGAAAAGAAGGAAGAAAGAAAGGGGCGCTGCTAGATCAATATGACAGCCATGGAAAGCATGCTGGAAGGTCAGCGATGGAAATCATTTTTGCATTTATTGCCATGTTTCTAACAAAAAATGTAAAAACCTACATTGTCCATAAATTAACTTGATGGGAGAGTGGGAGACTACCAAAAGATTAAGAAGTTTAGACAAGAAAGGTGAATGATGTAAAGTAAACATCTCCTAGGTCTCTTGACAATCAATTTGTTGATTAATAATTAATCACAGTTGTTCTTACAGTTTCATACTTTATGCCTATTTTTATTTTATTATTTTCAGAAATTCTAAACAAACTCAGTTTGATGTTTTCTAAAAGAAGGGATATCCCTTGTAAGCAATAAGTGTGTCTTTTATGTCACAACTGACACATTCTCTTTCATCACAGATTGACAGAAATACTCACAAAAGTTGCTCAAGATCAGCTTCTTCAAAAGTTCAGGCTCCATCATGTCCTCAGCGGAAATCAAAGAGTTTAGCCATGACAATACATATGGTGGATGATATGTAAGAGGATAAGCTGCAGCCAACATTGCTCCCAAGGGAACAATAGGGACGTTCAGAGCTTGAGCAGGATCTGCCTGTTTGACAAGTGACCCAATTTTAGTTCTCCCGCAATCCTGTTAAGTTAACCACCTAATGCATCTAGGAAGCGACCAAACAGAGATAATCAGCAAACTTACCAGGGGTAATAGCAACTTTAGAGTTGATTTAGATGATGTGTAATCCAGAGAGGATGCCAATGTAACAATTGCAGCCAATCTAGGTTCTTTTTCTTCAAAACCTAAAAGGGAAAAAAGTTAAAATAAGTAACTTATGAATAGGCATACTTGTCCATGTGAGTTGATAAAATGGTAATGTCAAATGTTCTCCTTTCAGTTTTTGATCAATTCTGGAATCTGGACCTCTATGGTTGCTATTTATGAATGCCCTATTTTTAGTACATATACCAGAAAAAGTTTGCACATAGTATCTATATGTAAAAAAGATACAGCTAAATATCCTGCTGTCAGTAAGTACAATTGAGAACTCAATCCCCCAAGAGGTTGTACATATTTTCGATCAAGGAAAGTCAATATGTGGTCAAACTATATTTGTGAAAAGACAATGGTTATAGAGACTCTAACCAAACCGTGAGAGCATTGCATAAAGCAGGATGCCACCCATGGAGTGCCCAATTGCAAGCAGTTTTCCATCTTTTGGCTTACTTTCCTTCAATATGTAATCTATCTGCATTGGTAAGAGTAACAATCACATCAGGAAAATATTAAACCAGGGAAAGTTTTCTTTAAATTTTTTATAATAGAAAGGGTATGCAAATGGGTTGTTTTATAATTACAGTAAAAATATTATCATTATGAGGTATGAGCAGTCAAAATATATAGCTCTTTAGCAACATAAGATGTCACCTCACCGCAGCAGGAACATCTTCTTCCAAATAATTATCAAAGTCCCAATCATACTTCACAATCAAGTCGAGTTGCTTCTGAAAATCTTCTAATGTTGAAGTAAAGCGCTCTTGTAGATTTAAAAATCGAGGCGAAACAGATCGTTGACCTTCTTCAATAATGTTTACTAACTTTTCACTCAAATCAGATATTTGGCTAGTGACACTAGAGTTTTGCCTTGCTGCCAACAAAGTTGAAAGCTTCAATCTAATCTCATTGAATTGTTCATAAAATGGAGAATCTACCAAGAGTCTTGAAATTTGATCAAGTAATTTTGCAGACATGACCTTGGATTGACTTTCACTGAGAAAGCCAGAAACTCTTTCTGACAATTGCATCAATGTTTCTGTCAACCTTGTTACCAGTTTTGATTCATCCCAAACAGTAGCTAACCCAGTTAGGTCTTCATCAACAGGAAATTTATCAGTTTCTTTTCTTTCAGCAGCAGATATGTCAGATTCGGGCAATGCACGGGAAATATTATTCAATTTCTGTTCTGAAGGCATGGCCCCGTTGGTTGCACTCTCTGAAGCAGTTTCCATTTCCTCAGACTTTTCAAAGGCTCTCTGCTCAACATCTTGGGAATTAGACCCCTGTACACTCAACCCAGCACCTCTCACTTCAAGAATCCATGTTTCAAATCCCTGAGCAGACATGTAACGGGCAAATGATGACTGCAGAGATATCAATTGTTAGCAGGAAATTAAGATAAACAATCAAGAAAACGATAATGAAAAACAGATGCGATAGTAAAGCCTTTTGATTCCTATTAATTAGCTCATAGACATTGGGGTCAAACAATTATTATTCCTACTGATTAGCTACATTGCAATCATGACTAATAAAACGATAAAGATGCTAAATAACATTATGAGGGTACCAAAAACATGGATAAACACAAGAGGAGTTAACTGTACGGGACTAAAGCATATGTGCATTGGATAATATTCATCAGTACCACATCAACTCAAAAGTTTGATACGCTGTTAATTATGACTGGCACACGTGTAGATGTATTACTCAAGTAATTCCGAAGGAGAGTGATATAGAAGCAGTAAGATTTACAATCATTAAACAAGAGAATTTTTGAAACTGATCTGATTAATACAAACAGAAGGAAAAAGATTATTACCTCAGAGGTGCAAAGATCATATCCAATAGCATTGGTCCCCACTCCCGACAATAGCAACAGCGGGTGATTCCGAGGAGGCGCCTATAATACATTTAAACACATCCCACAAAAAAATAACCACCACAGACTTTCTTTTTTCAGAGGAAAAAGATCAAACCAAAAGGCGTGAAAATTTACCGATGGAGAAGGATGATAGCGCCAGAGAGCGAGCCTCCAATCGGAATTAGAGACGGAAACATAATGGAGCTCGTCGGCGGTACAAACGGAAGGCTTATCGGGTAGCTTAACGATGGCCTCGCTGGAGTCGGTGGAGAAGGCGTTGAGAGGGAGGAAGGAGGTCGGTGGCGGCGGTAACAGAAGACGGCGAGCGGTGACGCGTGGGAGTGAACGAATTGAAGCGAAGGAGCGGAAGGAGGAAGAGACTCTGTGGAGGCCGGAGGAGAACATGTCAAATTGGATAGTTGCCATTTTGAGAAAGGTCGGGACCGTCATGTGCTATGCGTTGGACTGGGATAGCTTCAGGCTTATTACCCATAATCCTCTCCTCCGGCATATGTTGAAAATCAAAGCTGGCAGCACCTTTATCGGCAATATTTTATTATGGAACTAGTAGAACACTAAGGGCGCGTTTGCTACGCGGAAAAGATAAGATGGGAAGGGAAGGGAAGGGAAGATGAATAAGTTCATTTGTTTAATATACTTTTGTGTCCAATTTTTCTGAAAAGTCAAGTTCCCAAATCCACAAGGCCTATTTGGTTTGAAGTGAGGGAATGGGAGAAGAAGAGCTTTAGAGAGGATATTGACCAAATTGTCATTAATAAAAAAAATATTCTTCTTTATTTTTTTTTTTTTTTTGCCCAAAATATTCTTCTTTGTTGAGAGTGTATTTTTGAAATGTTGAGAATTTTGTATGGCTATGTATTCAAGATAAGGGAAAAATTTTCCTTCTCCCCCCTCCCTCCCTCTCCCTCTCCTTCTCCCTTTCCCCAAACCAAACAAGCCATAAGATAAGAAGATAAGATCTCACCAAAATTGGTGAGAATCTAAGTTTCCACGCGAATAATGATACTTTCAGACATATTTACCCCTCATATAACACTTATTATCTATGAGGTAAGAAAATAGGATAAAATTCAAATTTATGCCATAAATTTGAACTTATGCGATAAGTTTAAACTTGGTGGAAGAATATTTTATAGAAATTTTTGAACTTGGTGAGATAATATTTTAGATAAATTCGAATTTGGCTAGAGAATTTTTGAGACAAAGGCGAACTTGATAAAAGAATATTTTAGTCAACTTCTTTTTTTTTTGTGAAAACAAATGCGTCATCATAAAATTCAAATTTGATTTATACATTCGAATTTAATGTAATCAAATTCAAATTATGAAGAAGAAAAAAAATCCTTTCCATTTTGAATTAATAAGCTTTGAAGGTAAAATATGTATTTTTTAATTTTTTACCAAATAAAATTCAAATTTATGCCATAAATTTAAACTTATGCGATAAGTTTAAACTTGGTGGAAGAATATTTTAGAAAAATTTTTGAACTTGGTGAGATAATATTTTAGACAAATTCGAATTTGGTTAGAGAATTTTTGAGACAAATGCGAACTTGATAAAAGAATATTTTAGTCAACTTCTTTTTTTTTTTTTTTGTGAAAACAAATGTGTCGTCATAAAATTCGAATTTGATTTATACATTCGAATTTAATGTAAGCAAATTCATATCAAATTCAAATTATGAAGGAAAAAAAAATCCTTTCCATTTTGAATTAATAAGCTTTGAAGGTAAAATATGTATTTTTTAATTTTTTACCAATTATCACCTCTTCATTTTCTTCTTACCACACGACTTATCTTCCTTCATCTTTTAAAATCTTTCCTCTCTTTCCTTTTCCTCTTCAAATCTTCTCCATGCCAAACAAGTCCTAAGCTTCTGTTTGGTTCAAGGAGGGGGAAATAAGAGGGATTTTGCTCCCCTCTTTTGATTGGGAGGGGAAATTTTTTGAAATTTCCCTCACCCTCCCCTCAAACCATTTTAGCTTTTTGACTAAAATGTTGATGTAACTTCCTGCTAACCCAAAAGTATTCTTGACATTTTTCATCCTGAAAGGACTTTTTGCATTACTGATGCATCACTTTGAGTTGTTGCAGATCATCATCAACCTCTGAAGTTGAATTTTGGGCAGGACCCAATGAATTTGTCTGAGTGGAAAGAAGAACAGAAAGCCTAGAATTTTTAAAAGCTCTTGTGTATTTTTTGGTCACCCCATGACTTAATACTGTGATATACCAACTACTGAGGCTTATTCATGATAAAACCTTAAATATTTCAGTAAAGTTTTGTGTTGTTGCAGTTTGTCTTGTTTCTTTAACGGGATGGGGCTTAGTCTTCTATGGTGGATTGGATACAAGTTATTTTACCAAAGGCAGACAAGAACGAAGAGCTACTTAAATCCAACTTTTATTTATAATAATAATGATTTATTATATATTTAATAAAGTTTGAAAAACATCATTTATAATGTAAGAGTAAAGTTATCCATTTGAAAATAATTTTCCTCCCCCTTATTTTGAATCAAGTAAGATAACATTAAAATCCATCCCCTCTCCTTCTTTATGATCAATCCAAACAAGGTGCCCCTTCTGTAACATCAACTTCCTCTCCTCTCCATTAAGATCCCTTGCATTCCTCTCTCATCCCTCAAACCAAACAGACCCTATAGATTTATTGCCAAGTAAAGACATTTTGATTTATGGGTTACAGCAGCAAAAATACCAGTCAACTTTTACCAAAATGCATTAAACACTAAATGCTTTTCTAAGGTGTAAAAATACTAATTAACTCTTAAAATCAGAGCAAAAGTACAATGACCGTTTTGTAGTGGGTCTCACATCCACCCTCAATCCAAGTAATCGCACTCCCCCCTTGGCCGACTCCGTCTCACTCTCTCTTCCCCCCGCCGACTCTGTCGCACTCCCCCCTTGGCCGACTCCGTCGCACTCTCTATTCCAATTTTTCTGCTACTCTGTTGTTTCTGTTTGTGGTCTGTGTTCTAACTGAGAGAGGGAAAGGCAAACGTTGCAGAGAGACATGGGTGGAGAGTGATGGTGCTAATGGTCTTGTGATCTATATTCCTGTCTCAATTTTTCACTTTGTGATGCTGTTCACTGTTTATGGTTTTCCATTGTTGTTTTGATTGTCTGATTAACTCCTTCTGTCCACTTTCCATATTCGAACGGGTGCGTATGGTTCGAACATAAACTTCTGTCCACCTTCCTTCGTCAATTTTTTTTTCTTTTTTTATTTAATTTTAAGGGCATTGTTGGAATTTCACCCCATCTTCCCACTTAATCAACACCCAATTCTTCATACCAAACAATTCATTTTCCTTCGACTTAAGTTCCATTCCTTACTTTACCAAATAGTTTTCTCCCTCCTAATCTTTCATTCTTTTCCTTTCCCTTCCTTTCCTTTCCCTCCTCAAAAGTTCCCTGTACCAAACGGGGCTAAGATGCCAACAAAGAAGGAAACTAGACAAGAAGGTTGGTATTTCCATGATCGGATCCATGGAAATAGATTATTTTTGCATCTATTTTAAGAGTTTTCAGTTCTTGTGCATAAGAGACACCGCTGGCTGGCGAGTAAAACAGTGAAGATTGCTGGTGGGTTGGGTGCCTAGCTTTGATATTATTCGATTTTCTATACAAATGGAGGTGTGAGGTGGCCATTAATTTCGTTTTTCCCTCTTCCATGGACTGTCTCTTCTTTTTCCTATATCTTGCGCCACAATGTGTGTGAGGCTGTGGTGTATAAGTTATCTGTTCTTTCTCATCTTTGCTGCTGCAATGCTTGTAACAGTGGAGGGTGTTGGCTGTACGACCTGTTGAAGGATCGGAGGAGGAAAGCTCATTTGAACTAGGTATATATTTTCTCAAGTTTTAATTAGTTCTTTTCTGTATATATAGATTGAGCTATCTTTGATTTATTATTCATTTTTAATGAACTAAAACATTGATAAGAAATTTTGGATTTTATTTTTTATGGATAAAATATTTGCACCTTGTTGATGCATAAAGTTGTTTGGTCCGTGTTTTAAAAAGGAACTTGTTTCACGACCTTGGTATTTTTATGTACATCATATGTTCGACAAAATGTGTGAGAAAGGAATTTTACCTAGAATAAGCTTTTTCAAGTGCAGTTAACATAATATAGACCAAATTTTGATTGCAAAATCTGTTCACTCTTTATGTTGAAACTTGGAATTTTCTTTAGATTTTACTGACTTTTTCCTCTGCTTTTGTTAATAAATGGGTTAAGGACCATTCTCGCCAACGAACTATATGGCCAGGTGCGTTCAACACAATATACTTTAGGGTGGACCTTAAATGCAAATAAAGTTTTAGAAATAGCTAATTTGTACAACGCCGTTCACTCGTCCCAAACGTCCGTCAACATGAAATTGAATCAACATACTCACACAACACGTGGCTTGTGAGTCAGCCAAAAAAAAAACGTGGTCAAGAAGAGTGCTCATTTCGGGGAAAAAGGGGAGACTCGAAGCATTAGGTTTAGGGCTCATTTGGGGAAAAAAGGGGAGAGTCGAAGGAGAGCTTCAGGGAAAGCCGTCGGACGCGTGGGACCTGGTTTGGGAGACTGTGGTGAGATCGTTGCTGGTGGTGAGGAAAGATTGAGACATTGTTGGCCTGGAATCCCGTCAACGATTGCGATTGTGGTGGAAGAAGGTTGGCCGACAATGGCGAACGGAATGAGGGAATCGACAATCGGCTAGGGTTTTCAATATTCTGGACAGGTAAGTTTCCATTTCACTGATTTGGTCAAATGATGGAAGACTTGTAAGCTATAATCGATTTTGCACTAATCTAACCCTAAATCTCGTTGGTGAACGGCTAGGGATTTCAATATTCTGGACTGTGACGGGAGCTGTAGGAGTGACTGCTGGGAGCTTCGGTGCTGTCATCCTTCTCTTGTATATGATTCGTTGAATTCCGAAAAGGTGCATGGGGTTAAAATCCCATATTTTGTTTACTCTTACCTGTTAGTTGAATAATGGAATCTGCCTATATACAAACACTCTTATCTTCCTGATTTGACTGAGAATATTAGATTGGGAGCACCTTATAAGGAACCTTGCGAGAATATATGTCTAGATTAGGAGCATCTTGTGATCAACCTCAACCATAGGTCAAAACCATGACTTTTATATGAGGATGCACTTAGTTTCGGTCTACGCTATTATTTGTGATATCAATTATGAAATAATAATTCGAAACATGCAGTTTCCTTATTAACTTATTATGGGAAATCGCAAGGGAGTTCCATTTGCACTTCCATTGGAATAATTATTATTTTTGGATTCATTGGGAGGGTTTAGACCCTTTCATCTTCATAAAACAGTGAACTTGATGATTGTATGCAACTTCTGTCCTGTGATATGGATTGGCAATACCTGTAGCATTTTTGGATTCATTTTCATATGATTTTTAGTAATGCAATACCATGTGGGTTTGGAATAATGGTAGATGAGGATAGTGGTAGAAGTGTTTATAATGTAAGTCCCACTTGCTCATTTCAATATGTATGTGGTAATGTTAGGTACTACTTATATATGACCATGTGCATTTCTTTATTGCAGCCTGGATTAAGGACTGAAAAGGTCATTGAGGAAGGTACACCGGCTGAGTTCATGGATAATCCAAACCCTACAAAGAAATTTCCAATTCCTAATGAGGAAGAAATTAGGAAGTCATCTACTGCCACACCAACCGCCAATGATGGTTCCAGGAAGATTGGTTTCACTTCTAGCTATACTGATTCAGATTTACCTGTGAACCCACCTGGATTGCGGTGGATGGGCCAACCAAGTATTAGCTACTCGCAGCTCCGTATGCAGATGCAGCAGAGCATGGCAAGACAAACATCACAACAGCAGCAACAAGGAGAGCTGATTATGCGTAGGAGGCTGGATAACTCTACCAACTAGAGTTGTTTAGGGTGCTTTTTGTTTGGGTCCCTTTATGTAACTTGAAAGCAAGAACAAGTGCTGTTTTTGTACATTTTGGGCTAACTTCAGCAACAACAAGTGCTGTTTTTGTATATTTTGGGCTAACTTCAGCAAGAACAACTGCTGCTTTTGTATATTTTGGGCTAACTAGAGCAAGAAACACTTGTTTAGGGTCATTTTGTATTTATATTGATCCTTGGAACTTGCAAACAGTGTGCTTGCCTGTATACAGATTTCATAGTCATACAATATGCATAGTTGGGGACTTAAATTTTGCCTCTCTGTTTGGTTGCAAACTCATTTTATTTGCACAATCAATACTTTGTGGTATTGGTTGAGAGGAAATCTCAACTTGAATCTGTTTCTTGAGTTAAGTAGATCACAGGCAATGTATATTGGGGTACCTATGAATGTGTTCATGTTTGCTAACACGTTTATATTGAGTTGCTGCACCTTGAAGCTTTTAGTTAATTGTACAAATTTCTTAGATAGTCTAACTAAATGTATTTCTGTGTTAGTCTAAATGCTTAATTGGTTTTTTTTTCCCCTTGCGTGTGTGTGTGGTTCCTTCCTCCTATTGATGAAATGTCTATTTTGTTAGATTGCATGGAGAGAGACGCAATACCATGTTTGTAAAATTAACAGCAATCATATTTCATTACACAGCTGCGTGACAAGTGGACCTAGAGAAACAACTTCATCGTTTTCTGCTGATTTCATCACTTTAGAGCTATACAAAAGACTTGGTCTATGAGTGCCCAAGTATGCTATAAGGCATAGTTGAACCTAGAGAAACAAAAATCTATTACATACTACACCTACATAACTACCTAATTTCAACCACAAATAAATTACAAATACCAATTACATCTTCACATATAATACACACAACCAAACAAATGTAAACAATAACAAAGTCATTGCTAATTTGAACTTGTTTTTCCCCTTCCTAACTTCCCTATCATATAACTCATTTCTGCGTTTAAGCTCCCTTAATTCACCATGTATTGAATCAAGCTCTTCACCAACTCTATGCCCATGACTTGCTATTCGAAGACTGCAATTTTCATCATATAATTTGTCAATGTCGTCTAAAAGCTCCTTAATCATGGTTTTTGCCCTTTTTCCGAACTCGTTATCATGCCAAGCGAAGAAACCACACGTCCCATCCTGAGTACACAAATTTTGTCAGATGGAAAAAAAAATTGCTTAACCAAAGATAATAATTGCAAATGGAATTATATATTGTTCTGTATGAAGAACACAGAGATTGGACTTGACTAGGTTGTCAAGCCTAGAGCCTACGTACCCTCGACGGGATCAAAGTCCACGTAGTTCGTAACACACTTGAAGGCACGTAGCCAGGGGATTGGGGTGTGTGCTCTGTGTGGCAGAAAGTAACAAGAGCATAAGATAGAACGTGTGCACCTGTTTAGGGTTTCCTCCTATTTATAGAGGAGCTTGGTGCGCGTATCTCCCTATTAATGGGGGATATCAATGATTGAGCTGTCAGGGGCTGATTGGCTGGTGCCATGATTGTAGGAGAATCTTCACTGATGAGATCCCATAAATAGGGGATCTCGGATCCTTTCCTAATATAGCGCGGATTCCCTTATAGGCGCCACTGGGCCGAAGTCCGGACTTGGGCCTACTGGGCCGGTCCGTAACAGTTGCCCCCCAGCTTGGTCGTTCAGGCTTTTGGACGGCCGAGATGCTTAGTGCCCCGGTCCCCTTGTAGCCGAGGTTCTCTGCGCGGACTGAGTCGGCTTTCGGCCTGTCCACCCGCTTCATCTCGGTCTGGGATACCTCCTTCCATACCTGGGACCGAGGGACGTTCAACGGGGTGTAGCTGTCGTACTTGTTCTTCTGGTCGGCCCGGTCAGGCTTTGTTCGGCTGTCCCGGCTGCGTCGTCTCGGGTCGGTCTTCGTCCTTCTTGGGCGTTCCTCGTCGCAAGGCGGGCTCTTCCTAGTCCATTCGGGTTCGTCGGCATTGGCAGCCTCCATCTGCTCCATTTCCAGGTACTTCTTCGCCTCGGTATAGAATTCGGTCAAGGTGTACGCTGGGTTCTTGCATAGGTGACGAGCCAGTCGGGATGATGGGTCCAGTCCATTGACCAGGCAGTGTACATGGACGTCCTCGGGCAATGACCGTACTTGCATGGCCACGTCGCGGAACCGATCCAGATACTTCTGCAAGGCCTCACCCTTCTTCTGACGCACTTTGCTCAAGGTGAATGTCGTCTTCGGCTGCTTTTTGCTGGTGGCGAAGTGCAGCTCGAATTTTCGTCCGAGGTCTTCATAGTCTCGGATAGAGTTGTCCGGAAGGGACGTCAGCCACCGGTGCGCCGGCCCGTCCAGCGTAGCCGCAAAAAGGCGCTGAATGACCGGGCCGCTTATCTGCCGGACCCACATGAGCTTCTCAAAAGTGACCAAGTGGTTCCGAGGGTCTTGGCTCCCATCGTACTTCGGCAGGCTGGATAAATTAGCATTTTATTTAATTAAATATTTTGGAAGGGGTGGTGTTTAGGCCTTTGGGACTAGTACTAAGACTCTTTTTTTGTTGGTCGAAAGAATAAGACTTCAGTTAAACACACATCCATTTACAATTCTCATTTCATTTTAGGCATTACTTGAAGCTGTTATTCTAGGCATTACTTGTATTTGACTGATTTAAACTTCATAGCTGATGAATCATTCACAGTAAATGATAGTGCCTTTTCGAAAAATCCTACTAGTAAACATCCCAACACAATCATCAAGTCCTGATGCATTATTCTGTTTCTTGCGTTAATTTTTTTGCTACAATCTGATCCTTGCTGTCTAAAATCACATGGTATATGACATGACATGGTGAAGTTCACTCTATGCCCAAACACCTCCTTAAGCTCTAAAATATTTAAAACCCAATTTCCCAAACACCTTTCAGGGAGACATATTATTGGTTTCACAGTCAAAGGTGATTTTTCAGTATAAAGGTGATTTTTCAAGAAGTAGCGGCCAGGGAGGCAGTAGGTAGCTACAAGCAGCCAAGAACTCAATCGTATTGAATCGGTGCTGCAAGATGAACCTAACTCAAGATTTGAGAAGCATCTTAAGACATGGATCAGACTCAGAACTAATGTTCAATATAATATCAAGATCATTCAATACTGAAAATTTAACTTTGTGCTTTAAAAGATGCAAAATGTAGTATATTAGTTTCCATTTTTGTGAATTTGCTTAACACAATAATCACTTTCAAATTTGTACTTACAAAGGAAAAAACCGTCGCACTATATACCAAACTAACTATCTTGAGTTTGAGATGTGCACTAAGTTCATAATGTATATCTTTTCTTCTTTCTCTCTCTCTCTTTTTTTTTTGGGAGAGAGAACAAAAAAAAGCTAGTTATGTTAATATGCCACAACCTTCGTTGGAAGATGTACATAATATATACAACTGACAAATTCTTCCCTTTAAAAGACACCAAACAAAACTTGTGAAAAACCTGAACTCCCATGCTAATTCCCCCTTGCAAAGAGCTAACTGATACCTCTCACCAATGGAACAAACCTAGTGGCTTGGTAACTCCTTGCCTTGCAACCTAGCACACCCTTCACACATTTAATGCAAAGTGAAAACACTCTCAGCACATTCCATCACCCATTTAGTGCTGACTTACTTCTTTCACATTATAAAGGAAGTATCACAATTCCATACAGAAGGACTTAAATTACCTTGATCACCACCTTTTACTGTGTTGGAAGTCTAACCAGTCAGTTAATTGGATTGATATCACCTTATTTGAGTATTTTTATTTATTTATTTTTAAAAAAATCGTACTGAATAAGAAAGCAAAAATCACAAGCTGCTCAGATTTTGCAGCAGAGGTCTGCTCTCTGGAGCATCACGTATCATGATAATAAGAGACGAAAGACCAAAAGGTTATAAGGGGCAGAGGAGAATTCAGTTATTTCAAGGACATAGGAAATAAATTACCAATGTTAACCTAAACTGGAGAAAAAGATGAAGACAAAGTGCCCTAACTAACCTCTTTGTGCCTGGCATTCTCTACATCTTCAGGCAGACATATTATTGGTTTCACAGTCAACATTGCAATACAAAAGAAAAGGGAACTAAATGGCAAAACACTCGTTCATTATCATTAAAAAGCATTTTCCTATTGGGTGGGGGTAGCAGCAAAAGAGGCGCATATCTGGGTGGGGGTAGCAGCAAAAATCATCGTGAAAATTTGCTTCAAACCTAACATTCTCATCATGGGTATTTATGGCTTCGGTATGGATTCCTCTTATCCTAAAGAGGCGCATATCTGGGTGGGGGTAGCAGCAAAAATCAGTCAATGACATGAAGAATTTGTTTCATTGGCACACAACGAAAATCTGTTTTAAATTTATCTTTCAAAAAGGGAAACAAATAACTCAAAGGATTCCAGAGACGAAGACCTACGAGAAGAAGACCACGTAACAATGGTTCTTAGTTTATACACTTATTAGGTTTCAGTTTCTACCTGCCCTGTAATTCCTAAAATCGAACCTCCAAGGCAACTATACACAAACAGAGCACAAATAGAAACAAACACTTAGACCTACGAGTGAACCGCGAACCTGGGTTTCTTACTTGGTTGTACAATGGGCAACCGTAGAACCTCTGACCTGGGTTGCCGTCAGTCCACGCCATCCATCTCGACGCCACCATTCTGTGATTACAATACCTCCTAGGAGGTTCATAGTCCTCCTCGCGACTCGGTTGTCGAAGCAGCACCACTCTCCGCCTGCATCTTCCACTCGACGATGACGCCGATGACATATGGAAGACCGCCCTTTCTTTTCCGTCGACGATGATGGCAAGTTGCAATTTCTCCCTCACTCTCCTTTTTTTCCCAAATAGACTGAACCCTATTCGATCTCCAGCTCCAGCTCCATTTTTCCTTCGACATTTTGGATCCACATGAGTCAGAGGCCACGTCTTTACTGAGCATGAGATTTTTTTTCCTTGCTGTAAACGGACGTTTGGGCCTATAAACGGCACTGTGCAAATTGGCTTTTTCTAAAACTTTATTTGCATTTAAGGTCCACCTGAAAGTATATTGTGTTGTACGCACCTGGCCATATAGTTCGTTGGCGAAAATGGTCATTAACCCTTAATAAATTGAAAATATTCCCCTTCCGGATAAAGAATCCATCATCGGCGCGAGCATACGACCAGGCCCGTCAATCGCATGTTCTTTGATTAATTCGCCAATTCACTATACAAAGGCAGGTGCCATCGCGAGTTCACATTGACATAGAGTTGGACGACCGAAGAAATATAAATCATTCTGTAACTGTCACAATGCAGGGATATTAATATCTATCTTGTTTAAATCAGCCTCGTTGATCTCATGCTTCTAAGGTCTAAGGTCAGATTTTGATTTTTCTCTCTTTCTACTTCTCTCTCTGATTTTCTCTTTTTTCAATTCTTTCTTCGTAACTACAATCGTTTGGCTAATCTATGCATTGCTTGATGATTATAAAGTTTGCACCTGTGGCATATGCTTGTCGAATCCATAAATGGTTATACCCCAGTGCCTGCATTTCTTCAAGTTCATGCGCCAGTCATATTGAAGATGTAACGGAAAGGATTCAAAATCCAGAAGGCTCATCTGAATTCGAGCAAAATATTAACTTTTTGGGGAGCAAACCTGTACCGGAGAACTTAATCCAGGTTTTGAACTGGACAAGCGATTTGAATTCAGCAGTGAAGATATTCAATTGGGCTGCTCTTCAGAAGAGTTTCCGACACACCGCCAATACATATTATCAAATGATTTTGAAACTAGGTATGGCTGGAAATGTTCACGAGATGGGGGCTATCTGTCAAAATATGGTGAAGGATAGATGCCCAGGAGCTGAAGAAGCCCTTGTAGCGTTAATTTGCACATTTGTTGGTCATTTTAGGCTTAACGAAGCGATGACAGTTTTTGTGAACATGGATTTTGGCCGTTATAAGCCCCCAGCACATGTGTTTAATGTTCTATTGGGTGCTCTTGCAAAAGAAAATGGAGATTTTCAAAACGCATTGTTTGTTTACAAAGAGATGGTCAAAGCAGGAATCTTACCCACAATCGAAACCTTAAACTATTTGTTGGAGGTATTGTTTGCGGCCAATCAAGTTGATTTGGCTTTGGATCAATATAGAAGGATGCACAAAAAAGGATGCAGTCCGAATAGTAAGACCTATGAGATTCTTGTAAAGGGCCTTTTTGCAAAAAGTCGAGTGGATGAAGCTACTTCAGTGTTAGAACAAATGCTTGAACTCAGGTTTGTGCCAGATTTAAGTTTTTATAGGTGTTCCATACCTCTCTTTTGCCAGGAGAATAAACTACAGGAGGCAGTAAAGTTGTTTGAGATGATGAAAGTTTCTGATTTTACACCTGATTCTTTCATTTACGAGTTTCTTGTACAGTGTTTGTGCAAGAATCTTCAGTTGGATTCTGCTGTATCCCTCATAAATGAGATGATAGAAAGTGGTACTCCTCTAGCTCTTAATGTATTTGTTGATATGGTGAACTGCTTTTGTGAGTTAGAGAAATTCAATGAGGCTTTGATGTTCTTGGATGACAAACAAGTTGTTGAAACTCCTCCTTACAATGCATTGCTTGAAGGTTGCTGCAATGGTGGTAAAATTAAGGTAGCTCATGCTTTGCTGCGAACAATGTCTGAGAAAAATATAGCTGATTGTTATTCTTGGAATATTATTGTCAGATGGCATTGTGATAATAGAAAGACTAGAAAAGCATACGAACTTCTCGGAAGAATGATCACATCTTCAGTTACACTTGACCATATCACGTATTCTGCTCTTGTAATTGGCAACTGTAGATTCCAAAGGTATGAAAATGCAATGGAATTGTTTGGCCAAGTTTGTGCCAGATGCTGGCCTTTAGATTTTACATCTTATTCTGAACTAGTTGGAGGCTTATGTGACATTAACAAAACTGAAGAGGCCACTGAAGTCTTTAATTACATGGCTTTAAAGAGATGCTCACTTGATCCCCTTTCCTTCTACAAGTTGATTAAGAGTGTTTGTAATGTAGGAAAGGTCAATGAGGCCATAAGGCTATGGCAGCTAGCTTATTATTCTGGCATTTCTTGTCTGATTGACGTCCACACTACTATGATGCATGAGTTGTCTAAATCGGGGAAGGAAAAACATCTATTTGTAATCCTCTCAAGATTGCTGATAGAGGGCTGGAACCTTGATATGGAAGCATATTGCATCCTTCTTCAAAGCTTGAGTCAGCAAAATCGAGCAAACCAATATGTTTTACTTTTTAACATGATGGTTAATGAAGGTCTATTTCCTGATCCAGATAGATTATATGATCAACTGGAATTTATCGCTTATCATTCTCAGTTATATATGATTTCTGGTGCAATTGATAAACTTTTAGATGGTGAAATTCTGAATTCAGCAATGTTTAACTTACTGATAAATGGACTATGGAAAGAGGATAAGAAACATGAGGCTCATCGATTATTAGATTTGATGTTAGAAAAGGGTTGGGTTCCGGATGCTATCACTCATAAATTGTTGATTGGATCTGATGTCAATGAAGAAAAGAGTCAGGAAACGTTGATGTTTAACAACTCCTTGCAAGATTCTGTTAGCAACATACTTGCAGAAAGTCTTGGAGATACCTGAAACATAATGATTCCATGAAAAGACTCTCGATTGATGAGCATGCCAGTTCCATCAGGGGTGCTGCTCTATGCTGTACTGCTTCTTCACCAGCTGACAACTCCCGTCAAGGAGTTTCTTCTGTGCGTAGTCTTGCAGCAATGATTAACCTTACTATTTGTCTATTCTTTCGGAAAATGATGCTGCCTGGTGTCAACTTGGTCAAATTTATTAGCCATGGTGAAATTGGTAAGATGTTAAATTGATAAATGTGATTCATATATAACTCCAATTGCAACATAGATGTTTCATTCTTTCGGAAATTGGCTTATTACCAGTTTAACAAATGAGCCAAGAGGTTCTGTTTCTTCCTTTTGTTATTATATGCGCATGATTGTTTGTGACTTTTCGTTTCTTCATCTGCAGGAACTAATCTCACTTATCCAAGCTGCAGATGGCCTGCATGCATTTCTTATATATCAGTGGCTAGTTGATGAACCTGTGAACTTACATTGAGAGGAGAATAAATTTTCACTGATGGCGTTCAGAAATACTGATTAAGGTTTTTGCCCCAACCATGTTCTCCTTAGATAGACTTATTATATTGGCTGAAGGGGATGGGAAGATAGCTTCACATTTGCTGCCAAACTGAAACGATTTAAGCTATGATATTTGGATGCCAAGTAGATTTTGTTGCTAATTATATGTCTCTCATAGAAGTGAAAGGACTTGATGATATAAACAGTCATGATGTGACCCTGCTAGGCATGGTCCTGTTCTTAACTTGTGGGATGAAGGCAGGTTGAGATTAGGAAAGCAATATTGAGGAGGAAGCTATTTCAATTGTGAAATGATGTGTTTCAACTCAGTGAAGTGAAACTTTTCTCATGTTATAATGGGTATCCTCGTCTCATCTCTAATTATGTGTATTAATACTTTAGTTGGAAGCCATTTTTAAAATCTGGCTTAAGCCATAGCTCCTCTCTCAATCTTTCATAACTCCTATTTTCCTAGGCTGGGTTTTATTGAAACTTTTGTCACTTCATTTCCCTTTTCCATACATTTCTTTGTTTTCTCATCTATATTTAAACTGTCTGCTTGCTTCCTTTTAAATTCTTCTTTTTTCTTTCCAACCCCTTCTCTATTTTCTCAACTGCTTCTTTTCTTCATTCAACTTCCTCATCCCACTTTCATCCCACTTTCATCCCAGATCTCTCTCTTCAATCTCATTCTTACTCTAACTTATATTCCTCAGTGTTTTGTTCTGTGTCAGTATGTCTTGTCTGCATCTCTCCCTCCATCCTTTGCAGCATCTCAATCTCCGCTGTCCTTCTCTGGTTTTCTAGGCATTGTGAAAGAGCGCCTTTGAACATAAAATTTTGGGGTCTGCCCATCGTGAATATATTGAATATTTTGAGATTGATGATTGTGAATCCTTTTATCTCTGGTTGTGCCTGATGCTAGATTAGTTTGTATTCATTAAGCATTTTGCTGATCATGAATTCTTTGGCAAAGTTATCTGAAATTTGTTTTCTTTGGTATTTTATTCATCCATGCTTTTTCTCCTACTTCTATTTTCATCTCTCCACAATTATAATATTTGAAGACTTAGTAATAGCATTTATTTTCTGTTAAATTTTGCTACAGCATCACATCAACATCCTTTCTCTTCAACATATTAATAAGCATTCTTCAAGACTGCCGGGTAAACCAACACAAACTTCCTATTAGCTAAACTTAGCGCTTGCTGCTTTCTCTTGAAAAGCTTATAATTTTTTTTGCCCATTTTGTTTATGTCATGTTATTTAGTAGTAAGCTTTTATTTGCATTTTGAAATCGTGCAGATGAATTGACTCTAAACCTGGCTCAGATGGAAGGTGAGATGAGTCAACCCAGGTTTAAGAGGATTTGTGAGAAGGGGCCACGACCTCTCCTGGTTTACACCAGGAAGAAAAGAATCGTGGGGCAAAACAGTAAATCCCATGTTCTTTATGTTTCATGTCTGTCCTAGGTGTCTGTTATCGTGTCATGTTTAGGTACTTTGTGTTTATGTTTCAGTTGTAGATTGTGTGTATCTAGTTATGAGTTATAGGAGCAGTTAAAGTAAGTTATGCCTAGTATTTAGTGTTAGTATTGTAATGAGTCGGGATTTTTCTGGAGTATGAATGAAATTTCCTTTCCTTTCAGTCTCGGGTTCCAGATACTGGCCTAACAGTGTATTTGGTTTGAGTTGAGGGGAGGAGAGAGAAATTTTTTACCTCATACCAAATTCTTTATGAAAAATCTTCAATATTCTAAAAATATACTCAACAAAAAGAAATATTCCTTTCATTAATAATAATTTGATCAATATCCTCCTTCCCTCCCTTCAAACCAAACACACTCCAAGGCTCTCTTTCCTTCTTGTTTCTCTATTGTTCTCTTCTATTTTACCTAGATTCTAACAAATTGCGGCTCTTATGAGGGCAACCAGTGCAAGAAGACAAGCTACTTCCTCTAGTCCTTATTAGGGCCCACTAGTTGTCTTCCCACCAAAATTGGGGATTAAGTTTCTCTCATTGTCCTTTTCTCATCATCCCTAAATCATGTTCATCCAATCAATTTGAAAGATCACAATACTACTTTGACTTTTCTCTCTTCTCAATTTACGGCCTAAATGAACTTATAAGGGATAATGAGAAAAATAGATCATAAGAAGATCCCTTCCCAAAATTGGGGAGGGAAAATGCCTAAAGACAGAAACACCCTTTGTTTTGACTTTGGATGTAATATGAAAGGTGAGTGGAATCCCTAGACATTTAAATACTAAATTTTTACTCCAGGGCTAAATGATCTTTTGCCTCATTTTCCTACCTCATTTTCTTCAAACCAAACAAAAATTTTATTATCAACCCATTTTTTTTTTATAGTGCAAACCAAACACCTATGTGGCAAAATATTTTTCTATTCCTTTTCATATCATTCCTTTCCCATCTTTTCTTTCACCCAAACATACCCTTTATATTATAGAGTGCCTTCTCTAGCATTCTTTAGTCTTTAAGTAAGTTTATTAATGTTTGTCTGTGAGACTTGATGTTTAGACGTGACTCTATATTTTTATCTCTCCTTGGAAATCCCACTGGTAAAGTTGGAAAATTTTATTGGTTCAAATTTAATGAATTAAGTGTCTCCATATGAATTCAATAACTTATAATAAATATTAGAGAGAGTATCAAGATGCTGGCATTGAGTTTAGCAAGGAATTGGTAGTGCACTGTGTAATGGTTTCCCATATTTTAGCCTTCTTTATTCTATATATTATCCAATATGTTTCTTTTTTCCTCAAAATGCCTTAATGCTGTTCACTGTGCATATCATCCAATACCATTATTAGCACTGGACTTTGAAATTATTATTATTTTTTATTAAAATTTATGATTATGTGAATATCAAGTAGACAAGTGCTTTTTTTAAAAAAAAAAAAAACAGTTTAAAGTTAAATTTAATTTATTTATAATCACAATATTTTTCTGCAAAAAATCTTGTTTTAGAATAACTCTAACTAATTCCAATTGAATCACTCTCTAAACCTCACGACAAACTAAATAGGCTCACAATTTTGTCTATTTGATTAGTTTGACTCGATTTGATTGTTGCTCAAAACCTTCGTAATGCATCAATTTTGTTCGATTAAGCTCCTCTCTCATTAAAATAAGTTAGCTAACCAAAATTTAATAACATAAAATATATTTTTTTCAAAAAACCAAACAAAGAAAGTAAAGTTACCACGTGACACAGCAAAATTATTTTTTTTAAAAAAAATACTTAAAGGTTTATATTTCAACTCCATTAGATCATAATCCAAAGGTTTGCTAAAGAATAATATCATAATTCCACGGATAATATCTCTTGATTGAAAATCAATTGAGAGAGTTCAATCAAAGGAATCTAAATCTTTGAAAAACGTGATTTGCAAAAATGAACATTTTGTTACTTTTTATTATACAAAATTAAAGAAAAAGGGCAGAAAATTATATTTTTATTAAATAAAAGTATATTAATAAAGCAAACAATTTTTTTACCATTCACTTTCTTATTTTATATATGTTTTTTAAAATAATGATTTGAATAAATTATTTTAACTTTTTGTTTCCAAAAATTATTCTATAAAATTAATAAAATAACATAAAACGGAGAATAGAATAAACATGCCTGCCTCATTTGTGGCTGTCTTTGTCTTTGAAAATTGATAAGCATTGCATATGTCCTGAATTTATGCTCCACCTGAAAAAGTGAGACTTTACCTCCAACACTTAGAATTTTCCCATGTTCCTATCACTTCACATGGATTACCAAATTTTAGCATTTGGCCCCACAAGAAAGACTCAAGGCAAGTTTCATTTTATGTTTTTAGAACAATTTTGTTAATTATTTTTAATAGTCCACTCAAACTTTCTTCTTCTTCTTCTTCTTTTTTTTTTAATGTAACTCTTTTCAAATTTTAAAGAGGTTGTAGGCAGTATTTTTTTTTTTTATGGGAAAAGTATTTCTCCTGTCACTGGAGATAGAGTTATCTCCAGTGATCCTAAAACTACGTCGTTTTGAATTAATGAAGAGTGTGTTTGTAATTTCAGGTGAATTAATGAAGGGTGTTTTCGCAATTTTGTATCCTTCATTAATTCACCTGAAATTACAAACACACTCTTCATTAATTCAAAACGACGTAGTTTTAGGGTTACTGGAGATAACTCTATCTCCCGTGACAGGAGAAATCCTTTACCTTTAATATAAGAAGCATATTTTTTAATAGTGATTGGATTTGGATTATCTATCACCTTATTTCAAATAATTTGATTTTAATGAGTTCATATATAGAAATAATAATAATAATAAGGTGATAGGTAATCCACATGCTAAAATTTGAAAATATGCTTCTTATATTAAAATATGACAAGCTATTAAAAAATCCAATCACTGAATGAAGTATGTAATTAGAGAAAAAAATAAGTAAAACTAATTAATTAAAAAATGTATATGAATTAACAACATGAAAAAAAAAAAAAAACATCCTACAAGGTACGGAGAGTAAAAAGTAAATTAATGGTAATTAAGTGTATGGAATCTCCAATAAGGTGATAAGATATTGACACATAATAATTTCTTAAAAGTAGCAAGTGATTTAGGGAAAGGGACAAATTAATTAAGTGAGGAAGATGACAACACTTGGAATTTTAGACTTGGGCAAATAAAAACACAAATTGCTGACTCATGAGCGGCTCAATGTTCCCTCCTTAAACCTTGAATTTAGAAGTTAATGTTGTAAAATTAAGCAACAGTTAACCACTAAACTAATACTCCGTCCGGTCCTAATTATGAAATTAATGTCCTAATCATGATTATAGACACAAAATAAAACACCGAATCCAAAGCATTGTCCCTTTGAAGTCGGCTTGAAGCATCATTAGAGGAGCCTTTACCATATGTCAAAAATTTATCAACTCCCTTTCTTGCCTTCCAAGATGACTCTTGATTATGCTATTCCACTATCTCGTAATTACAAATATGACTCTTAAGTCATCATGAACAATATTGGAAGAATCAGATCATAATAACATGTGGATGGGTAGTTCAGTAATTAACTTTTGTTTGTATATCCAACATATTTAATTCTAGTTAATTTGTGTGTGTGCGTGGAATGCTGGACCATGACTAATTCAAATTAAAGTACATTATATCAAATACATATAAAACTTACTCCTAACCAACAAGGAGTGATACAGTTGATTAACGTGTCGGTCTACACCCTAAAAGGGAAGAGATTCAATATCCGATGATCGATGTAAAGGTCTCATTAATGAACGATCTATAAATATCCTTGCAAGCGCTCTTTAAACTTGGAAGCATACCCTAACCCTAACGGCTTACCTGTGTCTACCTGAACTTTTTCATATGAAAAAGAAAAAAAAAAAAAAAAGAACTCACTCTTATTGAATAGTTTTGTGTCTATGTTGGGGACTCGTGGCCCACCTAGCACCAAGTACCTATGCTCTTAACTCTTAAAACATTTTAGTATATTAAAAAAAAAAAAAAAACTCTGCCAATGAGAATTGGCATGGATGGTAAGGGATCTAGGACTAGGTCCTTGGGTCGTGGGTTCGATCCCCTCTGCCGTCACTGGAACTTCTTTGGTAGGCGATCTCGTAAGTCCCCAGTAAATACTTATAGAGCCCGGTGCCGTGCCCTGACCTTGGTGGGGGACTAATGCCGAACCCCTCCAAAACTTTTTTTTACCCAAAAAAAAAAACTCTTAAAACATTTTTGTAAACCTGAGGTTATTAATTCAAACATAAGTGCGAGTTATTTAAAATTAAAGTTGTTTTTGCATAGATATTTAAACTCAATTCTTAAAAAGAAAGGAAAGTCATTTGAACCATTATCAATAATAAATCCATGTCATGCATATATATAACATGAAATATAAGGCGCCCAAGTAATCAATTTATAATCACAAATATTTTTGTTTGGGCGAAATACAATCATTTCTATAGTCGTATTATTACATGAACCTTTAAACTTGATATTTTGTCCCATGAATTATTATTTTAAATAAAATAAAATTTTCAAACATTCGTTGTACTTAACGTCTAATAATCATATAACTAGTGTAAGCCAGCTCTTCAACCGTGAAAATTAAGTTGCGTTGTTTACAGTATTTTGTGAAAACTATGTTAATTGTTGCATTTTAAGGTTAAAAAAAGAGGATATAATTCACATCCATCCATTCTTTTTCTTTTTCTTTTTTTTTTCGGTGAACCCATCCATTCTATTTTTATTGTGTATATAATCTTCTAAAGAAATAAATTTAAAGGTGTTTTTTTTTTTTATTATGAAATTCTTTAAAAGAACCATCAGCAGTTGAAGAATTAAAACAAAAATTGACTAATGATCAATGTTTTTAAACCCGGACTAGACCATCTGGTTAGACCCGGAAACTGACAAACTAGTCAGTAAACCAGTCTGAGCATTAAGCCGGTTTCTTGTTTTTTAAAATAATAATTAAAAAAATCGATTCTTTATTTTCTTTATAATTTTATATCAATAACCCTAAAAATCTTCACATTTTCACCGGTTTGACTCCAGGTTAGCTCTAATTTGACCCACTTACCTTTGACCCAATACCCCGACCGGTTCAATCACCGATCCGGATTTAATATAATTGCTAATGATGACTAGGTGGTGATGCAAGTCCGACCGTAAAAACATAAATATTTACAGAGGTGTCAAATTACTGTATATCATCAGTCATGTTACTCCGAGTATATCCTGCGTTGTAGAAGCCGACATGCATAGGGTTCACAAAATTACGAAGTAACATGTGAGAAGAATAGGCTAGCATTAATGATCAAACCAAATTTCAAAATGTAACCAAGTCAAAGAACAATCCAATTTAGACTCACCAAACTTTTAATGTTTTTGTTAGGTACTGTAATGTGTGGCAAAACCAGATCACCTGCGAGGTAAGGTACCAACAATTTCCCAGAAGAAATGGTCCAATAAAACCAAGCAAAACGTCTTATTTCCCAGTGGTCCTTCGTGGTCAAAACCTCAGAAGGGACCAGCTGCAGAAAATTACATTACGGCGCACAAAATAGTGTCAGCAATTTCACAACAAGCATCAACGAGAGATCCATGCCATGAGAGAATGCCCCTCTAATTTAAGTCAATCATTCAATAATGATAGTATAAACTTCCAAGTACAGAGGATTCTTGAACTTTTACAGTATAACCTCTTGGAACACTTTTAATTTCCAGTAACTTATGACTTACAAGAAATATTACAAGTTGGAAACGAGTTTCTTCTTATTATATAATCACAATTCCAGACCACAAACAGGTACCATAGCAAGACATCAAGTAGTATAAAAATTAAAGGGAGAAAGAGAAACCAAACCCGTTTCTTCAAAATTGTTTCTTTAGTTAAGAACCTATTATATTGGCTGTGAGGTTCTTATCTGCTGCTTCATGCTATCAGAAGGAAGCTGAGAAGAAACTTCTGGCAGCACAACAGGTGGAGCTGCAATAGTCTGGTACTGTGAAGGCATGGTAGGAGCCAAATGTTGGGTGTAGTATATCTGAGCATGAGCCGGATCGGCATAGTCATAAGCTGCATAATTTGCCGGGGCAGCAGAATTAGGGGCAGCAGTCTGAGAGGGATGATGAATTTGAGAGTAAGCAACGAATTGTTGCTGATGCTGAGGCTGACCAGAAGGGACTTGAACTAATTGGGGGATGCCTGCACTTGTTCTGTATGCGCCAGCAGCCATTTCAGCCTTCGGAATGGGAACATTTCTTACAGGATTGTAAGCTGCGGATGATGGAGCCATGGTCGGATTTGGCTGAGCTTGGGGTCGGCTAGAAGGAATGGCCATGTTGGTTTCACCAATATTAGGTTGTTGTTGTTGTTGCTGCTGCTGCTGCTGCATCGATAAGTTGTAAGGCTGTGCCTGCCTTGCCGGCATGTAGTAAACTGGGTATTGCTGATCGAGCTGAGGGTGATGCTGAGGGTGAGATTGTTGCTGGGAAGGATATACAGGATAATATGCTGGGATCTGCATGGCTCCGGCAGGAGTATGGTGAATGAAATGGGAATTTGGTATGTATTGCTGCTTCTGCTGCTGTTGAGGTTGTTGCTGCGGATCAAATTGTGGTTGCAATACATACCCAGGGTCCTGCAACTGTTGCTGCATCTGGATCCGAGCGTGAGGATCAGACATATTAAGCTTTACTGGATCAGCAGGATTACTAGGAAACCTTGTAGTCGCAGTGGGAATTTGAACTTGTTCTTGATAGATTACAGGCTTTGGGCGTGACAATGGATTTGAAACACTACCATCACTGCAGAATTATAACAAATACCAAGCACTTAATTAAGTATATAAGCTAAGCTGATTGGTATGGAATCCCACACTTGTGTATACAGAATCTAACGATATAGAAAACAATACTATATAATCTAAATAAGCACTATCAAAAATCTAAAATTAGAGGAGTTTGAAGATACCTTGAAACTGAATCTGGCGAAGGCAAATCAACAACGCCGGCTGACTTCTGTTGAAATTGAGGAGGCAGATTTTGAGGCTGGGCCTGAGACTGTGGTTGTGGCTGCTGTGTCGTCGGTTTTCTGTAACCCACAGGCACTCCGTGGTCTGTTCTCTCATCGTCGGCGAAAACCCGATTCTGGTAATCCCCAGCAGAAACAACGGCGGAGCTAATCGGCACAGCCACCGGGGCTGCGATGCTCGCCGGCATCGGAGGAGGAGAAGACAGAATGACAAACCCTTCATCTGGCCTCTGACCACCGCCACCACTAAGACCCATTTGAGCAAATTGATCCTCAATTCCGACTGCCTTCTGATCTTGCATCCTAACACTACTATCATCCACGACATGAACCCGAATCGGCGGCAAATTCGCCAGCGAAGGTGACGAAGAAGTAGACCCAAAAGACGAGGTCGTTTCCAGCATAGGGGAATCAGTCACAGAGTGAACATCCTGGCCTTGCTTCGTCATATTCTTGCCATTACCGAAAGATCCAGATTGTTGAGCAACTTCATTTTCCCTAGAAACCGAGTCCAGGTTATTCCCACCAACCTCATCATCGAGACCCAGCAAGCAATTTACAGAACCGGACTCAGAAAACTCTCTGTTGAGCACTGCTGTGCCGTTTAGCGCGTTTAGGAACCAGTCATCCGATTTAGCTGAATTATCAAGTATAGGCCCAATCGACTGAGACGATTCAGGCATCGTCGGGAACAAGAAGAAGCGGATTCTGGCGGGCTTAACCGACGAATTCGAAGCAGTTCGATCATACTCATCGATCATATTATCAAAATCTTCATCAGTGGTGACAGAAATTAAGGAATCGAGGTCTTCACTAGGAAGCTGGTATTTGAGAGTGAAGGGACGGCCATCAAGGAAGGTTTTAGAGAGGCGCGAAGACAAGTCGGAGAGAGAGGTGTTCCGGTCAACGACAACAATACGAGTATCGCCACCGACGTAACAAAGAGACTTGTCGTGAGGGCGAGGAACGATGTGACCGCCGTAGCTGCACATGAGGCGGAGCTTGGTGGAGGCAGCGGCGGGAGGGAAAGGGTCATCCCAGGAGTCGGCGTTGCGGGAACGAGGAGAAGAATCAACAGAGTCAGGGTAATTGAGATGAGAGGGTGGCATCGTCGGCGTGACAGCGGCGGCGAGAGGCGGAGCAGTGAGCGGAGGAGGAGGCGCCTCCATGGGTGGTAATGGAGGATTTTCCTCGGTGGTACCGCCTCCTTTGGTGAGGAGAGAGAAGTAAAGGAGAGTGGGAAGAGGATCGAGGGCGAAAACTTGATGCTCTTTATAGTTACTACTTACGCCACACCTGGTTCCTCTCCAGCTGTTTTTTTGTTAAAAAAATTACAGTTAGGTTCCAAGAACTATAAAAAATAACAAAAAAATCCCAATATAAATTCACATATCGAAAAAAGTCCTAAGTACTTTTTAATTGATGTGACACTCTTACTCTATTTCTCGTGAAAGCAATGGTGTTTAGAGAGCTCAGACACCTTGATAGTTCTGATGGAAGGAGATTATTAATTTCGTGAATTGATGCCGCAGAGAAAAATATCAAGATTCTTGGCTAGACAATGAGTATCCGTGCCCCTGAAATGTTACCCTTGTCTACGATAGAAACTTTTTTTTTTTTTATCCAATCGGTTCATTAGGACTTCATCCCGACTAATTCAGATTCTACCTACGTCACGTACCTGACTTTGGTGGAAGAATTTCCCAAACTCTTTTAATTTAGAGACAATCCTATAAACTACCGTCGAAAATACCAAAGTTTAAATTTAAACCTTCATTTTTTAATAAATTTTGGGTTAAGGTGTAAAAATATACATGTACTTTTGTTAGAGGAGCGCCCAGTGACAAGTGCTTTTTTTAGGTACAAAAATAACTATGTGGTTATAAAAGTGGAGCAAAAATCACACTTGCCATTAAAGTAGATGATGTTGACCATGAAATTAGACATTTTGACTAAAAATGGTGATGTGTTCAATGGTGGGGTTCACGGTGGTATCCATGTGAGCAAAATTTCTTCCTTCGATCATGTACCCGACAAAAACCCTGTAAAATTTCCTTCCTCCCTCAGTCCCTCCTACTCTTTCTTCTTCCTCCTTCCTTCATCTTCCTCATCATTTCTTTTCGCTTCCCTGTAAAATTTCCAACCTCCCTCCTACTCTTTCTTCTTCCTCCTCCTTCCTTCATCTTCCCCATCATTTCTTTTCGCTTCTCTATTAAACCTCCCCAGAAAAAATCACCCATCCTCCTTTTAATCCCAAAAAACGCAGGCTAGTTATATGTCAGTTTATACAATTTTCTCCACAAACAAACTAGATCCACACTTGGTTTCTCCTTGAAGCCAAGCTTCTAATCATAAAACAGGGAAGAGAAGACCCAACAAAGACTATACCTAGAATCGGCAGGAGGAAGAAGACTGGGGATCTAGAATCGGTGGAGGTAAACAAGACTGAGGACTTGTTAGGGTTGGGACACTCATCGGTGGAGGAGGCGATCATGTACCCGACGATATCGTTGCGGACAAGGAAGATGACTCTGGCGGACAACGGTATTCAGGGGATTCAACAGCTTTATGGATCAAATCCTAATTACAATGGCCGCAAAGCTTTAAAGGAAGCTGATGACAAAATTGACCGCAACAACACCCTATTATGTAAGCCAAGGTTTAATTTATTGTGAAATTAAACATGGGGTTTGCAGCTTCAAATTATAGATAGTAACAGAGAAATTCCGAGGAAACATAGGTAAACAATGTAATTAAATTTATTAGAAAGAAGAATAAAAGTTACGGTGATTCTGGAATTGGGACTGTGATCTTTGGTGATGGTGGAAGAGAAAGCATCCATCATAATCTAAAAAGTACTAAAAAGTACTTTCAGAATACTGACTGGTACAGAAAAAATATAGTTCATAATCTTGAAAAATTATTATAGGATCTTGAAAAAGTATTTCAAGTATTGACCAGTACTAAAATGATAGTGTCTGATACTGAAAAAATATTTTAGGGTACTGACTGGTACTAAAAAGTACTTTCAGGATACTGACTAGTACAGAAAAAATACATCATAATCTTGAAAAATTATTTTAGGATCTTGAAAAAATATTTCAAGTATTGACTGGTACTAAAAGGATACTGACTAATACTGAAAAAATATTCCATAATCTTGAAAAATTATTTTAGGATCTTGAAATAAAATTATTAAATTAAAAAAAAAATTGTTGTTGGGCGCTCTTCTTAACAGATTACATGTGTATTTTTACACATTTGAAATGTCACGTCATCGGTCAAAGTCAAACTTAACAGTCAAAGTTAAACTTAACGGTCAAACTGTATTTTTGCACATAATTTATAACCACATGTGTATTTTTATACCCAAAAAAAGCATTTATTATTGGACGCTCCTCGGAGAAAAGCATATGTATTTTTTTGCACCTTAACCCTATATATATATATATATATATATTAGATTTTCCGTGCTTTGTTATTTGCGAAAGTTGGACAGCTCAGTGAAGTTAGTTGTGTGTCTTCGTTAGTGTTTGTCGTATGTTCTCGACTTATTATGACTATTTTACATTTGTTACATTGATTCTTACGTAGCATAATTTTTTATTTGCGGCCGTGTTCATAATTATTACTACTATAATTTTTTATACTGATCATTAATATAATATAATTTTGTAGCCGTGGCTCTGTGTTCTTTGGAGACAAAATGGAGTAACTGAAATCATCAAGACCATCCAACCATAACTTCATATTATTACTGTATTATTTTAATTGTTAATTACCATCCCCTATAGCCTACACCGTAATATAGTTTTAATATTTTTCACGTCTCACCACCTGACCTTATTTATAAATTTATTTTGACCAAATCTCACATACTAAGGAGAGATAGTTAATTAAATGATTATCAGGTAAATTTTTAATTTTATCCTCAATTATAATGGGGTATTTTTTACCTGTTTTTCTCTCTCTATCTTTATGAGTACAACTAATAAGGATAAAACTGTCACAATCTTATATGTTACATGAAACTAGACTTATAAATAGGATTAAATTTTTTAGTCAAAATGGATTTATAAATAGGATCAGAGTGATACCTATTTTAATTTGATCAAATTTTTTAGTTAAAATGAACTTATAAATAAGACCAAATGATACCTATTTTAATTTGATCAAATTTTTTAGTTAAAAATTTGAACATTTTTTTAATACAGTCATATGATTGAATTAGGTTCGAGTTCGAATTGATGTAATAAAACAACAAACTTTGTACAATCAACACCTATTCAAATGAGGTTAGGCACAATGGCGGAACTTAATAGAGACATGGCCCCCCAAATTTTTTTCTTTAAAAAAAATTTAATAGAATTTTTTTTAATGAATAATACAACTTTGGCCCCCCTAAGTAAAATTAAATTTTGGGCCCCAACTTCTTTTTTTTTTATTTACATTTTTCCCTCTTTTTATATTTTTGGGCTTATAATTCAATCTTTGTTCCATATAGGGTCTTGTATGATTTATGTTAATCTTGTCATTCTTTTCTATATTTCATTCTAATTACCTGAAATTTTTAGCTTATCAGTGAAATTTATTTTTGTGGTGTATCCCTTACTAGTTATTATGCTTTTACCCATTCTACACTACACTTGTAGATGAACTTAATTGACTTGATTTCATGAATATTTTTTTTATTCTTTTTATTTTTAATACATTTAAAACTTTCTTTTAGAAAAAATTTTCGGGCAGCCCCCAAACTTTTTCTCCAAGATCCGCCACTCGTTAGGTAGGATTGGGGATTTGGGGTAATTCCGTAATTCTATTTACTGAGGGTTTTTTTTGCATTCAAACAAACTTTAAAATTAAAGTAAATTATTTTTATTTAACAATAAATTCATGAGCGCTGACACTTGACAGTTTTGTGTCATTTATTTTGCATTTGATAACATTGACACTTACAGTACACCAATTCTTTCTATTAATGGAGTTTCCTTCATTAAATGTATTAATGTCGCATACCATTAAATCAAAAGTACAAACTTTTTTGTTCAATTGATCTTAATGCAACCTTTGATTTTTATTTAATAAACCAGACTTACGAGTATCAAGTATTAGTTACATTTTTTTGGGTGCGAATCTAGAATATTCCTAATTAAGTTACTTTGAATTTGAGCTTAATCTCTGTTGAAGAGAGAGCATTGAGGTTAAAACACTCTTAACAATTATGTTTTCTATAATTTAAACATGTGTCCTCTTTCTTCTGAGATGAGACCGTTTACCATCGCAATCAATAACTTATTGATAAAAAGGTTATTATTATTAACCATGCCTAAAAGAGTGAGAGTTAACATCCATTTTTTTTCTTGAGCTTATAGTCCAAGCCCAAATTTTGGCTTATAGTATTATTTTTTTAAAATTAAATATTATTAAGTAAATTTGTTATTTTATAAGTTTATATAAATTTTGAAGCGCATAAGAGATAGAGAGAGGATTTTCTCATAATCTTGTTTTTCCTTTTCTCTCATTGGCCGCATCTGGGCCCTTGATTGGGAAGGGGAGAGAAATGTTAAAGTAGTATTGTGATTGATTGGATGAATATGATTTAAAGATGATGAGAGATAATGAGAAAAAAATGGGGAGAGAAACCCAACTCTAAGAGATATTGGTGTTTCTAGTATCTATATGGACTATGAATCTAGACTTAGGGTTCATTCTCAAGAACTTTTTTAAAGGGTGAATCACGTTAAAGTTTCACATATAAGTGATTTTAAGGCAAAGAAGTCCAGCAAAATGTGAAATTACTTTGCATAATCAAGTGGCTAATTGGAAATTAAATTTTATTGTTCAATTACTAAAATGCCTTTCAGTTATTAAACCAAGTTGATACAAGCTAGAATAAGCATTGATGCAATTCTTTAGCAAAAGCTATATTGGTTATAAATTTATATATGTATAATGTAATTTTTGAATGTTGCCAAAAGCTATATTGGTCAAAAATTTTGAATTTAATTTATATATTCCTGCTGCCAAAAGCTATATTGGTCATAAATTTTGAATGTGTAATGTAATTTTTTGTGCATCCTCTCTGGATTTTGAATTTTTTTTAAAAATACTTTATGATACTATTATTATTATTATTTTTTTTAAAAAAAAGGACCTGCTAATATACTTGATAATGTAAAAGGAACCAATTCCTTATTTCATCTTTAGGGAAAAAAATATACTTGTTAGAGTATACTAGAAGACATCCTTTTCAAGCCGATGATAAATAATTCAAGTGGAAAATAAATTAAGATTTCAACTTTATGAATAAAAAATTATGTTACTTGTATATAATATGTGATAATATAATACTTCCTCCGATCCTAAATATAAGATAGAATTAACTTTTTAAGAGAGATTAAGAAAACTAAATAAATTACTTAATCATATTATATGTTGTTTGTCTTTAGATTATATATTAATTTATTAGTCAAATTAATTAATTTGGAGGAAAAAATAAAAATAAAAATACTTTAAAATAATTTAATTAGTTTATTTAATATCTAAAAAAATAACTATATCTTATATTTAATATTGAATATGACATGGCATATGAAAGGAACCTTTCATGGCTTCATGCATGCATGCACAATTGTCAAAAGGTCCTCGTCATCCCGTAGCTTTCACATGGAAGCAATGAATTGCTTTTGTTGAAAATACAATTAAAAATATAAACAAGATAGAAATAGAACTTTTAATTTATGAAATTTTTTAAATAAGGTATTTCTTTTAAAAAAAACTTTTTTAAGAAAAGCTTTGAATTATTTATCAATTTTTTTTAATCTCTTATCAATTATTGGTAACAAACCTGATTTAAGATTTTACAATTTTAAAAAAGTTTTCCTACCTCAGCCAAAAAATATATCCAAATGCTTATCCTCTTAGAAAATAATGGAAAATTTATATAGAAAATTTCAATTTAGAAAATGACAACATTTTCATATTGTTTACTTGTTATGGAATTTTTTGCTGTTTACATTTTTTCTTGAGACTTCATAATATTTTTTCTAAAAAAAGGAAATTAAAAAATAATTTAAACGTCATTTTAATTCCCCATAAATTTTCAGTGATCCCTACACTTTTTTCCCCTTATTCATTGATTCAGGTCCGTGTCGCATTCGATGGTGATGAGCCCCCGACAGAAAATGCCTCACTAATTATATGTATTAAAAATATTGTACGTCATTTTATTTTAACTAAACTATAACCACTATATTTTTTTAAAAGAAAATGTCCCTGTTGGGTGTATGTGTATTACACTTAGCTTAGCTTATCCTAGATCATATTCGATCTCCAGTATTTAATATAAGACATATTTAAAAAATTAAAATTGATTCTAAATATAAGATAAAATTTTTATATTTGTTAATATTTTTCTAATTTAGTTTTATTGATACTCTCTCAACAATAATTAACAAAAAAAAAATAGGAGAATTAAGAAATATTATTGAAATGTTTTAGAACATACATATCATATTAACTAACTTAAACAACTTTCTTAATCTAATCAAATTAGGTAAATGTGTCTTATATTAAAGACTAAAGAAAAATATTATAGGAAGACATAAATAATCTCAACTAAAACAAGTTTTGATTAGTTGTTGAATTGAATAATTTAAATTATTAAATTAATTATTAAATTATAAATTATCTAAAAAATTTTCAAGATTAAATTAATTATAAAATCTTGTTTTCTTTTAAACTAAAAAATTAATCAACTCATGTGGGTGTGAATAGGGACTTTCATTTTTTTTAACAAGTGACCAAGTATTCAATTTTATATAAATGTTTATGGAAAAAAAATTAATTATGAGGAGCCGAGCACTTACCTCTGCTGAAAAATTAATTAGAAAAATATTAGTACAGATACATATTGTTTTCGATTTTCATCATCACACATATTGCGCCCTCACACTACAAGCATTCTGGGCTGGAGTTTCTTTCTTTTCTTTTTTTTCCCCTTTAATATTTATTGTTAAAACCTAAAAGGAGGGTTTAACATGGTCCGGTCTCAATAGCCAAACCTTTAGTATCGTTCCATCTAGACTGTCCAAAAGTTGATCTAAGGATCCAGAATCTTTAATGTCAAAAATCGTGCGTGGTAAAAACTACCGCGCACGGTTTTTATAAAAATTTTACAAATCCCTCTCTAGCCGTTAATTAGATTCATTTTTAGACGGCTCAGATTTACTTCTGAAGGATACTGAGGCAGCCGCTTCTGAGGATATCTGCTTCCGGTTTAACATGGAGTCTGACGCACTTTTTAAGGGTCCCACGTATGCTGTGACTAGTGAAAAGCTAGGTGAGTGAGTTAAAAGATAAAACTGAATATAATTGATCCTGCCGTCGTGAGAATAATAATTAAAAATAAACCAAGTTGGAACAATTGACGTGTCACTATAATGGGGTTAAAACATAAATAATACAAGTTCAAAATACTACTCCTACGTGTTTGTTTGGATTTAATAATTTTATTTACATGATTATCGGGCTTTGAACAAATTTAAACATTGTCCGACTAAATTGAGGTAGCTATTGTAAATGCATTTTTTTAGTATTTATGTAAACTTAAATTTAAGTTGTTGTACTTGAGCAAATAAACCCCCTCCACTAAAACTATTGTGTTTTGATTCGATCATTTTAATTTATAAAAATATATGGGTGTTAAAATAGTGTTGAACGAAACAAAAGAAATTTTATGAAGTCAATAAAATTTAAATAAATTAAATTATTTAAATTATGAAGTCCATAGTGTTAAATTATTTACACTGCAGGATGAATGCATATCACTAATCAAACTACAATGATCCAATTCAAATAAAATAAACTCCGGGACCTTATTTTAAAATAGGTAAACCTTAATATCAACATAGTATCTTTTGTATTTTAATAATGTTATTATAGTAGCAAGCTTATTATACCCATTGACAAACTAAATAAAATAGGAGAAATTCTAAATAAATATCATTTGAATTTGCAAAACCCTCAGAAGTCCGTCGAATTTGTAAAAAGACTGAGATACAAAGGATCTATGAGGGATATGCAAATTCAGATCAAATTATTTTTTTACCCTTAGTTCTAAATAAATAAAAATAAAATAAAATACCCTTTACCCCCCCCCCCCGCCTCTGCCGGCCACCGCCGCCGCTGGTGGTGCCAGCCGACAGAGGTGGCCAGCGGTTGTGGTGGCTTGCAGGAGGGGGGTGGAGGGTATTTTATTTTTTATTTATTTAAAATTAAGGGTAAAAAGGTAATTTGACCCGAATTTGCATATCCCTTATAGGTCCTTTGTACCTCTCAGTCTTTTTACAAATTCCACGGACTTCTGAGGGGTTTACAAATTCAAAAGGTATTTTAATAGAATTTTTCCATAAAATAGTGCGTCTAGCTATTTTAATAATATTAAATTAAATATTAGATGTAAATTTAAAATATATATATATATATAATATTGGTAGGAAGGAATCTTCAAAGGGCCCACTGATAAGAAATAGAAGAAGCATCATGAAGGGAGGAAAGAAGTCAAGTGTGAAATGATAGTATCGTGGGGGAATTGTAGGTCGGTAGGTGAAGAAACTTAAAGAGAATTTTAGATTCTTAATCAAAAAGTGCGCTTACAAGTCTATAGAAATTAAATATTCACCTTTGCAAATAAGGAAAATTCTAAAAAAACAATTAAAAATGAGAAAAAGATAAATTAGTTCAGTTAATTTATTAAATCCTTAATCTGAATTAAAGGAGGAATAGGAGATTTTCATTCTGGCCAAATTTTTCTAAATTGATGGCACAAATTTCAAGAGTCAATAGTAACATAGGTATCTATATTAACAACATAATATTTTACAGCAACGACTTCATTTTTATGTTGTATAACTTCATAATCTAAAAATCAACACAGGCCCAAAAATAATTTTGAAATCAACAAGTTTTATGGATCAATAACAACATCTGTTTTTACAATAGCAACATCAAATTTTACATTAACGATTTTGCTTTCATATTTTTCAACTTAATTCAGGACAATTAGTCATTTGATCAGAATTGAAAATCTCAAATTCCTACCTCAATTTTAACATATGATATAATAAATTGACAACACTAATTTATTTTTCTTATTTTTAATTATATTTTTCTGAAATTTCCCTTTAAAAATATATCTTCCTCCCAACAAAGTCATGTTGGGCCCCACAACACCCAAGTTGTGACGCCGCCTATTAGCATGCCTGATGGGTGGTCCCCAGTAATTGGCGGGCCTATGGAGCCTAGTTCGTCCTAAATTCTCCCTAATCTAATCCTAGACCCCATGTCCACATCTACTTTGGGCTCCCGCTAGAATCTTACTACTATAGTATGACGTGCCTACAGTCTATCTACTATATAAAAATATAAAATAGTTGGCAAAAATAAAAAAATAAAAACATAAAATAATTATTTTATTTTTTAAAAATATTATATTATAATTTTAAAGGTATATTTCAATTCAATATACGCACATATATGTATTATATAATAATCATATTATTTAGAAGACATCAATAGTGTGATTTATTTATGCGTTACAGTACACCCGACAACATGATTTTTTTTTTTTGATATTGAATATCTTAAAATATTTTGTGATGTGCTCCGTCTGATTTTTATTATAACGTATCAAGTAATAATTTTTACAAACCGATAAAAACAATTAAAGTCAATAAAATTGCCCTACAATTTAAGTAATTTCAAATATTACACCTACTAATTGCATTATATTAATTATTACTCTCATCCACTATTTTTATTAATTATGGACGTAAATAAAAGAAAAATTAATGTGCTTTGAAAACAAACAAATGCCTTATAAAAATAACCAAACACAAATGATAGTTGATGACTTATAATAAGAATCAGAAGAAATATATATAATATCATGAAGTATTACATTAAAGCGCATCTAGCACTTTAAAATATTTTTTTAGTATATCCGGCACCAAGGCATAAAAAATATTTTAGCATATTTAACTTTTTTTTTTTCCAAGATGAATGTTTTGCGGTGATGAATGCACATTAACCCTTTATAAACCACTAAGAAAATTGTGTCTAATATTTAATTAATATATCAGTAGTCATACTATTTACAATTCATTGAAAAAGATTACCAGACTTTCCACATTGTACAAGGAAACATGTATGATTTTATTGACATAGCATAAAATAAAAAATCAACTTTGATTTATATTATCTTCATTTCAATTTTAAGAATAATTTAATATGTAGCATTTTCTAATAATTCAAATTTAAGTTAGGTTCAACGGAGGGCCCATAATCTCACAAAAGATACATACATGCATGCTTGAAATATAAGACTTTTGGTTATCCATAGTACTTATTAGTAGATATTAATAATAATAATGCAGGTTCCTAGGAAGGTTCCTGGTTTAAACTTTTCCTCCCTTTTTAAAAATAAATAATGTTATCCCTCTTCACTATTACATTTCTATTTATATTTTTTTTGTGAATTATTACATTTGAATATTTGATTATGATTATGCAGCATCATCCTTTCAGGATAAGACTCCCATTATAAATTTACAATACAGTACACATTTATTTTCTTTAAGTTAAACTCTCATTATCATCTAATAAATTATTAGTTGACGGTTGAAATGACCAGCATGCCAGCGTATTAATGAATTATATTTGAGAAAATTCCTTTTTAAGTTGTAAGGAAAATAAAATGTCAAAAAGGTCTTAATAGAAATTTAGATGTTAGAAAAGTCTCAAAAAGTTGTTAATCTCATAGATCGAGTTGTTAATCCCACATATGGGAGTTATTAATCACACAGAAAGAGTTGTTAATAAGACTTTTTTGATATCTAAATTTTTCTTGGGATTCTTTTGACATTTTTTTGGCCCCTTGAGACTTGAAAGGAATTTTTTATTATATTTGTATACATATAAAAGAGAGGCTTTCGCCATATATATTAATCAGGAACTAAAAGGGAATCAAGTCCCATACAATTATCGTTGAACACTGTCCTAAGATATTCCGGACAACAATTCAAAGAAGCTGTATCTAAAAGGCCCTGTTTTGCCAAACCATCAGCAAGTCTATTCTTAAGTCTAGGAATATAAGATACTTTAATATCCCAATCCTGTTGGAGTAAAAATCTGATCTGCAAAAATATCAGACTACACATTGCATCCTCATTGCCTTTAATAATTTTGTCCTCAAGCATTTTGGAGTCAGACTCCACCATAAGCTTTCTGAATCCCTCATCCCACGCCAATTTAAGGCCTAATAAAGCTGCCCATTCTTCTGCATCATATGCATTACATTTACCCAGCTGATGGTAAAAACCAGTGAGCCATGCGCCTTCATGATTCCTAATGACCCCACCACATCCTGCCCTTCCATTTTGGCGACAGACTGCTCCATCTATATTGAGTTTAACCCAATTAATCGGTGGCTGACTCCATCTCAAGTCCTCAGCAGGACCTAAAGCAATCGGTAACAGTGGCTCCTCATGGGCACAAAATGATTTCCAGCATTTTCTAATTATGGCACTAGGATCCCTCGGTTTATCAAACTCCACAGAGAATAATGATTTATTTCTCCACATCCATAACAGCCATATTGCAGCTCCCCATACCAGATTCCATATTTCGGTGCCATTAGATCACTGGTCTCGGTTATTGCAGGCCCACGAAGGCAGAGTCGTCTCTATCTATAGCACTGGACCAACTGAGCTGGTGGGTTAGTTCCGCCTTTTGTGGCCCTTACTAGATCAATGGTTGGTTTGACCTGGTAATCCGGATGGTGAATGTAGCGTGGTTGTGGGGCTGAGTGTGCGGACCTAACCTTGCTTGGGCCTTCTTGTATTGGGCATATTGTGCTAAAGCCCAAAGTGCTGTTTATTGGGCCCACAACTTTATCCCTAGGACAATACAATAAGTGTGTTAAATATACATGGAAAAGATCAGCAGTATTAGTAGTGTAGTGGTATTAGGAGTAGTCTCTCCACCGACCGGTCCTGGGTTCAATCCCCCCTCCCCTATCGCCTATGTATAAAAAATAATATATATATACATGGAAAACGTTCCCCCCCCTCCCTTGGACTTTTTTTTTTTTATATATAAAAAATAATAAATAAATTCTCATGACGATTGAAAGTCGAGTCTAGAAACATTGGTAAAAAGGGGGAAAAAAACGAATCTAGAAATCACATGGTGACGTAGTCATTTATTTAAAAATATAAACTAATTATAAAATCTTATAGCATAATACAAAGAACGAACCTGATTTATGTTGCCAATGAGTTGTTGGTAGACTTTAAGTATAAACCAAAGGGCAAGGATTGATGAAATCAACAATCGCTCTTACTACTCTTAAAAAGGTCCCAAAAAAAAAAATATTTTGCAAATGTTATTGAGTTGATCCTCATGTTATTAACTTATTATATATTTATATTATTAAATATTTTAAGCCAATTGAGATAACTTGAGGAATCTAGAGAAGGAGGGTTTCACCAGCTGTAAGATTAGTATCTTGAAATGGTCTAATTAGCGTGAAGTTCTTAAGAATTTGTGTAAGATTAGTATCTATGGACAAAAAGGTGTTTTGTAGTTTATTATATATGTTAAACAAAAAAATGATTTATTTTTATTTTAGAAGAAATTTATGTGAGTTAAAAAATTCATTTAATGTTAATAAAATTTTAAAAAAATCTATTATATCCCTAAAGAAATGAAATGAGTTTAATTTTTATTTTTATAAAAAGAGTTTAATGGATATCAACTTTGATACTTAATAATATAAATCCGGTAATTTGATGATATATTTGTTAATTAAATGATCTACTGGTTATATGCATATGGGATTTGTTGGAAAAAAAAAAAACTTAAGAGACTTGAGCAAGGACAATTTAATAATATGTTAAAGAGCAATTATAATGAGTTAAGAAGCAATTTGGCCTACGAAAGTCTCATATCCATATAAGCAATACATCGTTTAATTAACAAATATATCATCATGTTGCCGGATTTATATTATTAAGTATCAACGTTGATATCCATAAGCCCTTTTTATAAAAATAAAAATTAAACTCATTTAATTTTTTTCAGGATATAATAGATTTTTTAGATTTTATTAAGTTTAAATGAATTTTTTAACTCACATAAATTTATTCTAAAATAAAAATAAATCATATATTTTTTTGTTTAACATATATAATAAACTATAAAACACCTTGATCATGAGTTTTATTTAAATCATATAATTATATTTTTAATTAAAACTTTTGTTTATTTTAGCAAATTATAATTTTGACAAAATTGAAGAATGAGTAATTTTTGTCCATAGATATTTATACAAGTAGTTTTGACTTTTGAATAATGATAATTGAGAAAAAAATTATTTAATTTAGTAAAATTTAGAATTTTGTGTTAAGTGCTCTTGGAGTAATAGTTTGTTGTGTTAGACGCACGACGTTAACTTTTTATTAACGGCGTTGTGCTGGGCGCTCCTTTTTAAAAGTTTGTTGTGCTGGACGCTCCTTTTTAAAAGTTTGTTGTGCTGGGTCGTCCACTTAATAGTTAATTGTGTTGGACGCTCCTGAGCCAATAGTTTGTTGTGTTGGACGCACCTTAACCTTTTTTTAAAAAAATGAAATTATCTCAATGTCCTTAATGTGAAAAAAAAAAAACAAAACAACAACAATATAACATAAAACAATTTTAAATTATCAAATAATAATTGGGAAAATCCTGTTCAGGGCCCCTATTACCAAAAAAATGCGAAAAAAGGCCCAAAGACTCTGAAAATTCAAAAAAGGCCCAAGATTGTGAAATTCTGAAAAAGGCCCAAGGTAAGTTGTTAATGGGGCTGATTAAGTTGTTAGCGGGGTCCTGATTTAGTTGTTAAATGGGCTGATTTAGTTAAAAATAAATATTTTTAACAACTAAATCAGCCCATTTAACAACTAAATCAGTACCCCGCTAACAACTTGATCAGCCCCATTAACAACTCCGTAAATTCTGAAGGGCCTTTTCCGGAATTGTCAGAATTTTTAGGCCTTTTTTCACATTTTTTTCGTAATAGGGGCCCTGAACATGATTTTCCCATAATAATTAATAAGTCATTAACAACTAATTTTGGCAAAATTTATTACTAAATAAAAGAATAACAATTTAACAAGTAACACCTTTCAATTATCAAATGAGAACAACAACTAAGATGACAATTAATTTTAGTGTGGATACTTAAGTCATTCCAGAAAAACACTTAATCTCAAAAATAATCTTTAAGGTTTTCAAAAGAATGAAGTGATTTTGAGGGGACATTTTGAATCCTCATATTTCATTTATTGGTTCATATATATCTTTTCTTCCATTAAAAAGTGAGGGAAAAAAGCTTATTTCGTAAAAAAAGCCCAAGAAATACATTAATATATTTTTGCTGTTCTATGTCATCCAATTTCCACGGACAATTAATTATTGTTAGTATGATTTATATGCTATCACATCATTTAGTTATTCATGAGAAAACTCTTTCGTGCTTATGTGTGTTAGGGCATTTTAAAATTAAATTTAAACACGGACAAAACACTTACTTTTTAAAAATAGTACCCTTCGGAAAAATGACATTTATTCTTATATATTGATTATAATGGTTGGTATGAATTTCAAATTTTAATATACTTGCTCAATTTATATATCACAAGACCAATCTACATAATTAGTGGTATCTTTATCATGATAATAACATAAATGTGGTCTAACGGTGTAATGTCTCATTAGATGTTTTTGAGTCTCAAGTTCGAGTTATAAAGAAATCACTTATATTAGAAGGAACAGCCACGAATCTCGAACCGAATCCTGAATGATAATATGAAAAAAAATAAAATAAAATAAAAGAACTTATTCAATTCAAATGCTCTTCTTCATAAAGTTCACAGAACTCCAATGCCCTTTTTTAATCGTGTTGGTGAGATTTCCATTGACTGAGCAATGAGTAATTATTTTATGAGGCTGGTGAAGTTTTGAAGGAGCATTTTGGTCCTTGAGTGCTTAAGTTTTAAAGTATCTAGATTTAATTCTTTGGACTAATTGATTATGACTTTTAATTGGAACTCATTTTTGGGGTTTCATTAACATTAAATAGTTATAGCTTAACTCATATGTGTAGGCTCTAAGCATGCAGAAATAATTAGCCACGTAGGCTCTCCAGGCTCTAAGCCTTTTTTTTTTTTTGGAAACTTGAAATATTGTCATAATGGAACCTATACAACTTTCTTTAACATCACGTGGTACACACACTACACCCTCATGAGCTACATAAACAATTTACAAAGATTAAAAAGATTTGTTAATTTCGTTCTTTTGTAAAAAGATATGTGTTGGTTTTATCAAAATATATTTTTTGAACCATTTGTATTGAAATTATTTTTCTACGAAGACTTTTCTAATATGTGCAATTAATATGAATAGCTTAAAAAAATTACTTACTCTTATCCTTAATATACATAAGACATTTTTAATTAATTATGCACAAATAAAAACAATTAAATGCATTAAACTTGTTATAAAATTTAAGTGATTTTTTTTTTAAAAAAAGGACAGGCTCTATATACACACTATGAATTTAAGTGATTTTCAATATTATATTCTTATTGGAATACTAAATTCATGTGAAGATAATTGAAAATTGAAAAAATTAAAATATTTAAAAAATAATACACTTTTAAATTTGAAACTTGATATATATTTTTCGGTTAATATAATCTTTGGTTCATCAAATCTATTTTCATTTTTGTTTTAGTCCCTAAATTTTTAAATTATTGATTTTGATCTTTTAGGGGTAAAATATTCATAATTTTTATTGAGTTATAGGGACAATTTTTTTAAAAAAATAAAAATTTAATAGACCAAAATCTATAATTTAATATTTAAAAGACTAAAACTAGAATAAAATAAATTTGAGGGATGAAAAAGATTATATTAAGCATATCTTCTTTTTCAGTTTTCTTTTTGTCGCTATCAGGCCCACCGGTCTTCTTCATTTCCCGGCTTTTCTCAACATCGCAGAGCGCACGCTACACAAAAAGAGTCACTAACAATTCAGCCATTAGAGTCTTTTCTTCATTCCTTCATATTCCACGTTCCTCCCACGCGCCTTCCCTCTTCTTCTTCCTCAATTCCCATTTCCTTCTTCGCTCGCTTTCAATTTTCGTGCAGGTAACTACCCCTTGCTCTTCCTCAATTTTTCTCTTATCAATTCTGCATTGTGTTTCTCAATTCTCTTTGCTTCTTCACGTGTTTGATTTACGGTTTTTTTTATTGTGGTTTTCTTTTCTCAGAAGTTATACTGTAATGCGTGTTTGTTTTCTTTCTTCAGTTCCTATTACGCCTCTTTTCTTTCCTTCTGTTGTCAATTACGAGTATTACAGATCAGTTTAAATTTGAATTAGAAATCCTGGCCTTTTTCATTCTTTATCTACGAGTTGAGTTATTCCATCTGACATGACTGGCTAGAGATTTTAGTTAGTATTTATAATCTTCTGTCATCCTCTGCTATCTATAATTTACTGATGATTCTCGCTAGCGGTTCCTGCAAATGGGAGTGAAATTCTTTCCAGTTATGCAACTTTATGCTTGTTATTGAAACTGCAAATTACTTGAGGAAGCATTCTTTTTGGCTTCACTTATGATTTTTTTTTTTGCAGAACTGTCACATTCAAAATCAAGAGCCAAAAGTTGTAATAGTGACTCAGAAATAGGTTTCTTTCTTCCATTGATAGGAGAGAAGTTTGTTTAAACTGACAAGAATAGAATAGAATAATTACTATTATATATCATCAGAACCATATGATGTTCAAATAATTGTCTGTAATCAGATTTGGAAAAAAGATAGAAACGAAAGTAGCTTTGGAGGAGTAACTGTTTTTGTCCACGAGGATATTAATTTTTGTGATCGTAATTACAATCACGTGAAGGGTTGTGTGGATTAAATCGAAGATTATGTTCCTACCTCCAATGAAAATGCTGTTTAATGTACGTGTACTTGTAGGAGATGAGAAAGCTCTTACCAAGAAAAAAGGAGGAAAAAGCTACAGATAGGCAGAATATCTTCAATATGACCTCTAATAATATGGAAATAAAATATTAGAAAGAGTAAATAAATATTGGTAAGACAGAAGGGTTATTGAGTTTAATGTTGATGATAATGCTAGTAAGTGGAGTTACCGAGTTTAATGTTGATGATAATTGTACATAATTACATTTGGAGGTGCATCACTGATTCCTTGAACACTAAAAAAATGAACATTTGTATGTACATTTGGGCTCATTCTCCATCTACGAACTGAAAAGCATGTTATTTTCTGCGCAGCTCTGTCTCTGACATTTCTTTATTATGTAATCCATTCTGTCTTTGCTCTCACTTTATTTCCTTAGATTTCTGGTTCTTTAGTTTCTAACATGACTTTTGCTACTCTCTTTCCTCCCAATTAGAAATGCCTGAAATCCATTTGGGTGTGCACACCATCCGATCACATGGAGCAAAGGTGGCAAGAAGACATTTGCATGACTGGTTGGTTCTCCTGCTTCTTGCGGTCATTGATGTCATTTTGAATGTGATAAATCCATTTCAACGCTTTGTTGGAGAGTGGATGACGACAGACATGAGATTCCCATTGCAAGACAATACAATTCCATTTTGGGCTGTTCCAGTAAGTGTTTCTTCCTGGGATCAATTTCATCAAAAGAAATTTCTATCAGATGCTCAGCAAGATCAAATCAAAAGATAAACTCTTGACTTTCATTATATTCTGGGCAGTTGATAGCAATACTGGTGCCATTTTTTGTCATTCTTGTTTACTACATCATTCGCAAGGATGTTTATGACTTCCATCAGGCTATATTGGGTACGTTTTGAACTTCTTGAAACATTCCCTCGTCACTCTGGTTTGAGCATAATCTTATCTGACCAAAAAAAAAGAGCATAATCTTATTACGTATTGCCAAATGTGTGTTCAGGTCTTCTATATTCTGTACTCATTACTGCGGTTATAACTGATGCTATCAAAGATGGTGTTGGACGGCCACGTCCAGATTTCTTCTGGCGTTGTTTTCCTGATGGCAAAGGGGTGGGTTCTCTGTGCTGTAAATTTTAGACCAGTTAGATTAACTAGTTAACATCATTTCCTTGTGATGCATATTGCTTTTACTTAATAATGCACTCACTAAGATTGGCATGGTGAATTGGTGTGAGATATTTCAGGTGTTCGAACCGTTAACAAGAGCTGTTCAGTGCACTGGACGTCTGAGTGTCATAAAGGAGGGATACAAAAGCTTTCCAAGTGGGCATACCTCTTGTATGTACTTTGATCAATCCTACTGAAAAATTTTGCATGCTTAATCAGTTTAAATGATTGATGGTTTAAGTCAAAGCATAAGTTGTTTCCGGTTACAGTAACATCCCAAGATATTAAGAAATCATGGACAATTTAGCTTCCAGGAAAATAAGCCAACGAAGACTCTGAGCGTCCACATAAAATCATACTACTACGAAAGGTCTCAAATGTTTATAAATTTTAGATTAATCAGTTTCAAATTCTTGGTTAATTGGTCTATTTGGGGATAGATTTCAATTTTCTGTCCTAAATTAGAGTTTATCCCACGCTTCGTAGAATCCGATGATTAGGCCTGTTTGGGTTAGCAGTAGAAGAAGTGACTTATTTTCTATCTGACTTTTTTAGAAGCTCTATAGGAAAAAATTAGGTTGTAAATATGATTTGTGCTTGGATTGATGGTGTAGAAGTGGCAGAACTTATATCAAAAAGTTGAGAGCTTTTTGGAAAAAGTTACCCCATTGAGTTTTTTCCTTAACTGACTTTTAGGAGTTTTTTTTTAAAAAGGCCTATTAAACTTAAAGCTTAACCCAAACACTTTACTTTTGGCTTTTTTTCTATTGCTACTTTTTTCTGACTTTAAGTTACTTAAAGCTCTTTCCAAACAGGTAAAGACTCACTTATTGTGTGCAGGGGCTTTTGCTGGTCTTGGCTTTCTTTCTTGGTATCTATCTGGAAAAGTTAGGGCATTTGATCGTAGGGGTCACATTGCAAAGCTCTGTATAGTTTTCTTGCCAATACTCATGGCGGCTCTGGTTGGAGTCTCTCGAGTTGATGATTATTGGCATCATTGGGAAGATGTATTTGCTGGAGGTTTTATAGGTACTTCTTTTTTGGTTGCTGTCTGCTATCACAAATTCAAACATACCCGTTTTTTTCATCTCATTTTTTCTGTCAAGCTTCTTATTTGAGTTTCTTTTATGCAGGGATAGTAGCAGCATCCTTTTGTTACTTACAATTCTTTCCACCTCCGTATGACATTGATGGTATGACCGTGGATTGTTGTCATATTTTTCAGACTCTAATTAATAATATTGTTCTCTGCTTTTCCTATTTGTCTTGTTTTCTTTCTTTTATCTGCGTCAGCAATATGTTTTTTATGTTAATTATTAGCATCTGAAGATTTCTGCTGAAGAAATACATACTCAAACATGAATACATGTCTATGCTCCTTGCTGCTGTTATGAGATGTCCCTCCAAGAACCCATAGCACAGAATTTTTAGGGAAGGGTCCAATGGATGTCCCTCTAAGAACCCATAAGACAGAATTTTTAGGGAAGGGTTAACAAAACAATCCAATGGTTTGGTTATTTATAGAATGTAATGACGTCATATAATTCATGTAGTCAACTCCACTTGGTGGAATAAAATAGCGATAATGCAACGATCACACAATACAAGTCATTGTGACACATTCATCCTTCAGTCCTGCCTTTTCTTAAGATACTGATAATGCACTGTAAGTTATCATCAGATAGGAAAAAAGAAGACAGAAGAATGATTAGTCAAAGTGTAACTTAGTTTTACTTTTCTTAATTGTATTATGTAGGATGGGGACCTCATGCATATTTCCAGATGTTGGCCGAATCTCGAAATGGGCTTCAGTCCTATGCCATCAACAATGACAGTCTTTAAGGGCATATCATATGCTTACGCACTTGAAGCTGATGATGAGCTTCAGATTGTACAAATATATCCCACATTGTAATGATCAGAAACTCAACAAGCCAATATCGGACTCACATTGAGAGTTCAGTAAAGAGAAAGGGAAGATACTAAATGTCCATAATCTCTTAGAGTTTAGGCTAATTTTGAATCTCAATTGCAGATAGATATCCATGTGGCTTTGAACTTTGTTTCCCAGAATTTTCACCTACCATTGCTTCTCATTTTGCTAAAATCAGATAAGCTGCCTTCTGGGATCATTTGCTCTTGCTATTCATGTGGTGTGTAGGTTTACTTTTGATTGAGATGACTTTGTTGATTTAGAAATACTCTATTAGTATTCTCTGATAACTTAAGTTGTTACAACATTTTTCTTTCCAAAATGGTTTGGCTAACGCCCTTTAAATTTTTTCCCCCTTCACTTTAAGAAATACTTTTTCTTTACTTTTAACTTTTGACCAAGATGAGAGAAATGAGGTAAATTAGGTAACAAATGCGATTTGATATTTTTAAAATTCCCGTCACAACGTTAGATTATATATTAATTTAGAAGTTAAATAGATTAGAGTGAATAAAAATAAAAATAAAATAAATTGAGATTTTATATTTAAGCCATAATTCAATCCACCATCTAGGTTTTTTATTTTTTTTAAAAAAAATTATTTTTTAAAAAACAAAGTTGCAGCAAGATTGTGAAGCCCAAAACAAGGTAAAAATAGACACTGTGACGACCCAAAAACATGCGTCATCTTCTTTAAGGCCTAGAAAGAAAAATCTTTCTTTTTTTTTTTCACATTGTAACTTTCCTTTTAAAATAATTAAGGCCAATTGTCCTTTTATATTTAATTTGTTTTCTTTTATGTAAAAAATTTATCTATTTTATTCAAAAAAACAACTGATGCTTTGGGTATCAAAAAGAAAAAAATTGATGCTTTTAACATCATTACATATTTTTCTTGAATATTCTTTACTTATCTAATTCTTAATATACGGCGTATTTATCTAATTTAATTAAAATTTTTTATTAAATTAGTTAATATGATATATATTTTTAAAAATATCTTAGTCACCTTTCTCAATTTCATCATTTTCTTTTCTTCTTGGTTATTGTTGAAGAAGTATCAATAAGAATAAATTAGGAAAAGAATGACAAATTTGAAAACTTTGTTTTATATTTAGGATTAACATCAACTTCTCAAATATTTCTTATATTAAAGATCAGAAGAATATTAAATACTCTTATCTTTTAATTAATCCTAAACACCTATTTAAGAGTATTTTCCAAAAAAATATTAATTACTACTTAGGTTTTAAAAAACTTCTTAATTTCTTATGAATAAAAATGCTAAAATCTTTAGAAAGATATTCTATGAAAAGAAACAGAGAGTATTTTTTTTTTACCTAAAAACAAAAAGAATATTAATTCCAGTTGGAGTCAAAAGTTATACCTCAGTCACCTTACATGTTTAAAAGACTTAGTATTTAGGGAAAGAAATTTGGTGGTGACTTATTTGTGGAGAAATTCTTGCATGAACTAGTTGCACCAAGTCATCTATGCACTACCCAATAAAATCATGCCACATCAATCTCATTTAATCATATGTGTTTAATTTTTCTTCTCTTTTCTCATTTAAGTCATTTGAAAATGTCTCCCCAATCTCACCTCTCTCTAACATAAGATTTAACAAGATTGATGTGGTGTGATTTTATTAGGTAATATACAGATGACATGGTGCACTTGGTTCATGTTAGAATTTCTCATTATAAATATTTTTTCTACCTTAAAATGGTTGTGGCCTTCACATTTTAATTTTATTTTTAAAATGATGGTGGTTTCAAAATTTTCATCAAGCATCAAGTTGCTATAATAATTTAATATTAGGTATTTTCATGAGATAATATTAGCTTTTATTATAATCTATGCTATTTAATAAATTTTTAAAAATTTTTGCATACTTTAAATTAAAATGAAAACTATTTTTTTTGGCCAGTAATAGAATATCATTGAAAAAACATTGTTATACAAAATATATTTTTCATTATTATTAAATAACGACATTAAACCCATTACCCCTAGCATTTATTTTCTTATCAGCTTTGTTTTTTTAAGTTAGTTGGCCAAATTTAATACTCTTATTCCCACATAATAATTTGCACAACAAACTTATTAATGCCAGTTTCTTGAAATCCAAAGTACGACTATCTTCAATGGTACCATCCATTATTGATGTTTAATAAAGCAATTTAAATTTCAAAATTATTTCTTTTTCTATAATCTTAGTCTAATTATTTTAAATATTTTTAACTCATATTAGAAACAATCAAATTGTGAAAATTTTAAAGTATTTTATTTTATTTTTTTATAATTAATATATCGCATGCTGACATTAAATTTATAAAGCTTTTAGAATTAGAAATTCAGAAAGTAATGTCAAAAAAAAAAAAAAAAATAGATGCATTCTAATTCTATTACTCTTGTTGTTTCTTTCTTTTTAGAGGGATTTTCAATTTTATTTAAAAAAAAGTACTTTTGATTTTTGACTCAATTATTCTTGATAAATGCACTCTTTTATAAAAGTGGATAACTAATTCTCAAAATTTTTAATAATGTGTCATTAAAGCTAGTTGAATAAATAAATATGTTATAAATATATATATTTTCAAAAATATCCCTTTTTGATAATCTGGTGGTAGCCTTTAATAATTAATCTGGTTAATATTTATTTCAATTGAATAAACACTTTCATTAAAAAAAATTACTCCCTCATCCTAAATAGAAGACATAATTGAGTTTTTTTTTGGAGATAATGATGAAGCGAATTCAATTACTTTAAAATATTTTTACTTTTCTCTCGAAACTAATCAATTTAACTAAGAAACTGAAACTCATTAGACGACCCATAGTCATCGTTCCCTCAAAAATAGCTCCTTGAAACTCATAAAGCTAAAGTGGCTTGTAGATAAAAAAATATATCCACATTGGACACGTTGTGATTTTCAGATATAATGTTATTACAGGGGCAAAGAGAGGGATAGGGATGGTGATATTAATTCTTCCCAATTCAGACTTGTAACCAGTCAGCATGTTTTTTTTTTCCACACAGTTGCTTTGAAAGTCACGTTATCCTTTAGTCAGCAAAAAAGAGTCAAACTAACGATCAAATGATATTTTTATACCTAAAAAAGTATTTGGTGTTGAATGTTCTTTTGGGCAAATCACATGTGTATTTTTGCAGCTTTAAAAGTCAAGTCATCGTCCAATCAACAAAAAAAAAAAAATCAAACTTAACTGTTAAACGGTATTTTTGCATTTAATTTTATTTAGTCACTTTTGCACTTCAAAAAAGTACTTACTACTAGACACTCCTCTGATCAAAGTACATGTGTATTTTTGTACCTTAACCCTTTTTAATATTTTAAAGACAAATCATATATATAAAAAACGAAAAAAGAATGATAAATATCCTCAAAACATGCAAAAAAACCATATTAGAAACGCTACTAAGTAGTGAGGGGTCAATTTTTCTTGTGATTCATCTTTTCATTATCTCTAAATCATATATGTTTAATTAATCTGAAAAGATCATATTATGAAGTTATACTTCTTGGATTTTTCTTTCCTCTTCCCAATCAATGATCTAGATAGGTTTAAAAAAAAATGGATGATGAGAGGATCTTCTTTTGACAAGGGGTCAATTTTTTCTCATTCTTTTGTTTTTTTTTTTAAAAAAATTTGGTCAAGTGTTTTCCCTTCAAAAACTTACTAGTAGACTTATAAGTTATGACACAAAAGGTTTTTCACATTTCCAACAAATGCGCGTCCTAATATTTAAATTTGTGTTCTCCTCTCGGTTAAGCAACGGGTCACCCTAAAATTAAGTTTTTTCCTTTGAAAAAATACTCCTATTCTTATTTTTAATATAACATCTATTTTAATAAAAAAAAATTGAGAGAGTGAGGTAGAATTAAATTATCATCACGGGTAAGAAAAAAATGAACTCTCACATAGTGGCAGATCTTGGAATAATTATTTGAGGGGGCCAAATATTTATCCCAATATCGTAATATTCGGTGTAGATAGGCAAATACAGGGGAGTGACAAATCTAGTTTGAATTGTGAAGACAACAAAGATATCTATTACTATCATTTCTCACTGACAGCAAACAAAATCAAAGAATGAAAGCAAAGAAAGAAATAAAGAAAGAAACAATAAAATAATTTATCAAACTCGACGATTTCAACAAGATTTATCAATTAGGAAATTTCTTATATTAGAAAAGAATCAAGATCAGACAAAGTAAATATGGAGTTGAATCAAAACCAAAAAAAAATAAGATGGGAGAATTTACCTGTAGGCTATAGCGACAATAGTCGAAAAATTACAAATGAGTTATTAAGAGAAATTGGGAGAATAATAGAAGCGTGCCCGAATGTCTAACATCATTTGTGAGTAGGGCTGTGGGACGGAATGAAAAAAAGGGAGGGGGGGGGGGGGAGGAACGTTTTAAAAAAATTTGGTAGATAAGTATGAGTATGATTATCCATCTTACATGTTGAACTTTACGCCTAAAGGTGTGAAAATGATACAAGTGACATTGATAGATTTTTGATATAATTGGAATAATCAATCAATTAATCACATTTAATTGCTTATTGTCCATTAAATTTTATTAATTGGTTTAACAATTCCCACATTCTATAGCTTAATAAATCAAAAGATTCCACATTCTCACGTTCAATTTACATGATTAATTTTTTTTTTTTTGGGGTCATCATCAAAGATCCACACTAGCTTAAACCAAAAGACCTCACATTCTCACGTTCAATTTACATGATTAATTCTTTTTGGGGGTTATTGCCTCCTCTAGTCTCATCAAAGATCTGCCATTGCTCTCACATGAATCCGTCGAAGATTTTTTTGCAACGGAATTTGATCTGCCACCTTTTGGTGAAATCTGTGTTTGTGTGTTTTTCCTTTTATAATTCCAGGCTGTAATTATTAGTTGTTAGTGTTACTCGTGTTCTACTATCATCTTTTTTTTGTTTTGTTCAATTACTATCATCTTGAGTTCTTCACTATTTCAGTGGCATATGTTTTATAAATAATTAGAGATCGTAGGGAAAGAAAATATGGGTTTAGGGGCATATATTACCCTCAAGTATTTTTTTTAAGGTCCATCCCTAATCTATTTTGTAGTATATCCAATTTTCAAAAATATTTTTTTTAAGTGCATCCAGTAGTGTAAAGTATTTTTTTGAAGCACTCAACACCTTGAAATATTATTTTAAGTGGGATTCATTATCTTAAAATAGTTTTTAGTGTATCTAGCACCAACACATAAAAAAGAATTTATGTTGTTGAATGTACATGAAACATAATTTAAAGTGTAAAAATACTTAAGGGTGATAAATACACATTAACTCAAAAGTTGTTATATTAAACACAATATGTTATGTTATGAAACATGTCACAAGTCTTTATTATAAGGGTTGATAAGAGTCATTTTTCTTCTTATTATAAGGACAATTATCATAATTAAGGATATGACGGAGTAGACATTATGGACCATATTAGTTCTATTAATCAAGCCGAAGTCTTAATTAATTAGCCACCTTGATAATAGTAACTTTTAACAAAAACATGCAAGGCATGGCAATGTGTTTAAGGCGCTTTGGACTTGGAAATGAGGAAGGCCCAAAAGGTGAGCCCTATACATAAGATGTGAAGCCAGCAAAGGAATGAAAAAGAAAAATGCCTTGTACAGTTCTTATCAAAAACTTCCTTATACAGTTAGCAGTGTTCAACCAACATCCGTTGGGCTTTGTTCTCCCTTAATCACGTCCTCAGTTTAAGGCATATAAATAGAGAAAGTGATGTTGGGAGCTCTTCCCTTATGATTGTGGGCTTGATTTAGGGCGAATTCAGATTAGTCAGAACCAAAGATTTTAGTGAACTGGGTAAGCAACCAAAAAAAAAAAGAGAGAGAGAGAAAAAGTTAGGAGTGTTCATGATTTAGCTGGGTTAAATCTCAATCTTAATCATACAAACTTAACCCATGGATTTAATAAAAATATAATTGGATGTTTTTTCCTTAAAATTATTCAACGGAATCGAATTAAATGATTTGGTTTGGTTCGATTTATCATATTTTTATTTTCTAAAGTTCTATCGAGTTTAAATTATAATCAACTTAAAGCTAATTTTCACACCCAGATTCACAAGACCTTCATAATTTATATACTAAAGAATTTTTTTAAAAAAATACATGTATAGAAATATTTTTATATTTGTGTTGGGAGGGGGGCCACGAACCCCGAATTGGATAATAACACAAAAATATTATAAATTATATATAAATTCACTCAATTTGATTTGAATTGTTTTGTTTTAAAAATATATAAAATTTCTAAATTTATTAATTTTTGAGATAATTATACTAAATTGAATGTTGGATATTTTATTTTAGTTGATTTGATATTATTAGACCTATTTTGGACTTGCTTGTTATATTTTTTTACGACTAGTGGGGGCATTGTTGGCAAAAAAAGAATAACAAGTGGGTTGGTAAGTAAAACAAAATATTACAGGATGAAACCAATAATTGTTTAATAAAAATAAAATGAAAAATTGTAATTAAATACCTTTAATACTTGAAAATGTCAAAACAAGGATTCCTACTAAAACATATTGTCATTTGGTCATCAAATGTTGTAAATAGCTAATGAAGTGTAACAAACAAAACTATGATATACAATTCGAACGTTCCCAGAGCATTTTTATGAAATCTCCCCAAAATAACACTCATTTTGTTGAACACCACTAAAAAAACCAGTACCATAAAAAAAGAAACAAAAACCAGATAAATCTTATCTCTGCAGATCAGATCTGAAGAAGGAGGGGAGAGGACTCGCCACAAGGACGAGAGAAGGCCATATCTGATAGAACTCTGAGGGAGATGATCATAGATCAGAGATCTGGACTCCAAAACACCACGACCGCAGATCAAAGATATAGACTCACAACAACCACTCTGACTCGTCTGTGGCACAAAAGCCGTGGTCGCCAGCGGTTATGTATAAGGCACAAGCCACCGGCGAGGGAGCATGGGAGGGGGAGTGCAGAGAGGAGAGAGGTTGGAGAAAACGCGTTGAGGAGAGAGCAAAACCTAAAGAAGATGCAATCCCAACAAAAAGTAACTTTAAATATACTATGTTTTATATAAGATGCGGTTGACTAATTTAGAAGGTTATGAAAATTAAAAAAATTATTTAATTATAATATATGCTATATAATTTTTTTGATTATTAGATTATATTAAATCAATTTATAAATCAAATAAATTAATTTGAGTAAAAAATATTAACTATCGCTATCACCTCCCTCCGCCCGTTGTTAACTTATAGTAAAAAATGTACGAGAGATTTTCCATGAGAAAGGTCAATACTAATGTGTGAGTAAATGTTTTTTTTTTTTTAAAAAAAACATCGCATCACATTATCACATCCTAACTTAATAAAGAATTCAAATTTTCAACGGCTCTGGCTATCGCTAAAATATAAACCTGTTGTTTTCACTTTTCAAGGTCATCGGAGGAAGGAGACCGGAAGGAGGGGGTAAATGATAAAATATTTTTAAAGAAAATAAAATAACGGAAAAAGTATAAATATCTCTAATCTATCTTTTTTTCCTCCTACTTTTCACTAGAAAACAAATCAAATCGTTTCCTGAGTAGGTGGGCTCAGCTGCTTGCGTCTTCCTTCAACGCTAGAATCTTTGACAAAAAGAAAATGGAACCAAATAAAAAAATTCCCTCTTTGTTTGACAATAAATACTCTAGCAGGTTGGTCCAAACTAGTTGTTCGCCTGTCATACTCTCCTCAAATCATTTTGATTTCAGAGTTTCCATTTCATTTTTTTACTCTGCAACAAGCCAAAAGACTAGAGCCTCTTTCTCAGTTTCCTCGCTTCTAAAGTAGGCGAGATCAAGAACATGGTGTTTCCATCTCATCATGAAGTTGAAAATGGCGGTGCTTCACTTGATTCTGGCCATGCCCGTCTTCAAGAGCTTGGCTACAAACAAGAGCTCAAGCGTGATCTATCGTAAAGTTCCATCCTTTCCTCTCTCTCTGTTAACGTTGACTTCCAATTCATAGGGCTTGTTATGGATTATGTTCTGCTTTTTTCCCCTTCCTTTCTTCCAATTTCAGGGTCCTTTCAAATTTTGCGTTTTCGTTTTCTATTATATCAGTGCTTACTGGTGTCACAACTCTCTACAACACTGGGTTAAACTATGGGGGCCCTGTGTCTATCGTGTATGGTTGGTTTGTAGCCAGTGCTTTCACCATGTTTGTTGGGTTGTCAATGGCTGAAATTTGCTCATCTTACCCAACTTCGGGAGGGTTATACTTCTGGAGTGCCAAGCTTGCTGGCCCGGGATGGGCACCTTTTGCCTCCTGGATTACTGGCTGGTAATATTTCATCTTCTTTTATTTCGTTTGCCACATGTTTCATTTGATAATATAGCGTTTAAACAAGTATCTTATGGTTGTTATTTAGTTGACATGGAGTTGAACCTTTGATCTTTACTTAGATCCAGTCTACTCTTCCTGCTTCAGATATGTAAATAGAGAGAGAGAGAGAGTGTGTCTATATATATATATTCTCAGATGTGTGTATATTCACGTATAAGATATGGGTATTTATACTAAGACAGAATCCTTAGAATTAATGACTCATTATGATGATAGAATCTCTAATCAATCAGAATCCCTGATTATATACCTAATTCTAATATATTTACATATATTTTCTAATACTCTCCCTCAAATTGGAGGGTAGATAATTAAGACAAACTTGTTACAAAGATAGTCAAAACGAGTTCCATTTAAGTAGTCAGAATTCCATTTAAGTAGTCAGAAGACACGACAAAAAAAAAAAAAGCCAATTTGTTGCGGTTAATTTGTAGCAGTCCAAATAAACCGTTACAAATATGCGAATTTGTAACAGTTTATACCGAAACCGCTACAAATTTGTAGCGGTATGACTCGCGTCAAGTGGCGCGCTAGTTCATGAATGACATTTGTAGCGGTTATCATATACTAACCGTTACAAAATATGGCGCCAAATTTGTGGCGGTTATTTTGTAGCGGTTTATTTATACAAACCGCCACAAATATGGCGCCAGTTTGGCGCCTTATGGCACGCCATTAGTGGCGGTTTATATCAAAAACCCGCTACAGAATGTCAAGAGTTTGAATTTTTGTAGCGGTTATAGAAAACCGCTACAAATTTTCACGATGCACGAGGTAGGGTTTTTTCATTTGTAGCGATGGGGGTAGCGGTGAACAATTTGTAGCGGTTTTTTTAGATAAACCGCTACAAATGTGAAGTCCTTAATTAAACACGTCACAGATCGAAGTTATACAAAAAAGATATAAAAAATTATTTTGTAAAAAAATACATTCATATTTGTTGCAATTATTTAGCTAAACCGCTACAAAATATAATATTTTAAAATTTATTTTTTAACCCAATGATTTTTTGTAGCGGATTATTATCGCTATAAAACGAAAGGAAACCGCTACAAAAACTGTCGCATCAACCGTTACAAAGTGTGTACTTTTGAAATTTGAATATTTCAAACCTCGCTAACGTTTATTAATTTGTAGCGGTTTTTTTATAACCGCTACAAAATGTGATATTTTGAAATTTATTTATTTATTTTAAAAAATACCAATGAATTTTTGTAGCGGTGTTATAACCGCTATAAAACGAAATAAAACCGCTACAAATGTCGGACTGCTATAAAAACTGTCGCATCAACCGCTACAAAATGTGTACTTTTGAAATTTGAATATTTCGAATTCCACTAGTATTCATTAATTTGTAGTGGTTTTATTATAACCGCTATAAAATGTTATATTTTGAAATTTATTTATTTATTTTAAAAAATAAATAAATTTCAAAATAACATGAAACTTAGAAACCAAGGACCAAAAAACCAGTGCACAAGGACTAAAGCAGCATAGAAAACACGAAACCAAGGACCTAAAAAGAACAACACACCATTGCAACCCGAAACAGAGCAGCACACAGGCGAGGAAATGATTAGTGCCCAAAAGGAACCCGCAAGAGATGAGCACAAAACAACCTGGGGTCAGCCAGATTTAATGAGTTGATGCCTAAGAAGCAAATGGTGACGAAAAACTCGCTGGAAAATAGCATCACGAGCCGGCACGTGCAAACCGCGACGGAGCTCCGCGAGGCGCATGAGTCACCACACTCCAGCGTAATGGTGAGTGGCTGGATGGGTTTCACCGATCGGGACCTCCTGAGCATGATGGGGCGGTGTGTGTAGGAAGATACAGCCAAGCACAGACCGCAATGCTCTCTCTCTCTCTCACTGGGTTGCCAAACAGTAATAGTAATGGTAGCCAAACAAAAAAAAAAAAAAAACGAAGAAGCAGAACCTAGAGCTCTCGTACCATATAAAGCCAGGTATATATATATATATATTCTCAAATGTATGTATATTCACGTGTAAGAAATGGGTATTTATACTAAGAGAGGAGCTTAAGAATTAATGACTCATTATAATGATGGATCCTAATCAATCATAATCCCTGATTATATGCCTAATTCTAATATATTTACATATATATCCTAACAAGTTCCAATGACATTCATTCCTTGATTCCACTTTTGGATTTAAGCCCTTGCTTTTTATTTTTGACCCTATTCAATTGGTCAACAGTATCCTGGATTTTACTGGGAAACTTCTTTTTTGTTCTTTGTTTCCGTGGGGAGTCTCACTGACATGAGCGTTGAACTCTCTCATCATCTCATTGAAAGACGTCATGTGTAAATACTAGTTAGTTCTTAACTATTTAGTTAGTTTTAAGTAGTTTGCCAGCTGTCCAGAGCTCAAGTTAGCCTTACACACTAGTATATGTATCAGTGATGTACACATTATAGAGCATGCAAATACATTTCTGTTCTTCTCTAATTGTTCGTTCCTTTCTGTCTTCGTTTCCTCTCTCTCTCTCTCTCTCTCTCTCTCTCGAGTGTTCGATTCTCATTTCCAGAGATTCAGATCTGTGATACACATAACTAAGTATTTACTATTTTATGTAGTTCTGAGTTATATCACACGAAATTATCTTAGATCCCTGAGAAATATTAATCACTATGCTGAATGCCCAAACTACATTGAAATATGGAGAGTACTTGTCTCGATGCATTGAGAATACGAATACTAAAACCTTTACTTTCCAAATACGGACAAGTGAAGTGAAAATTAATCTCCTACGTCAAAAACGAAGCTCCATTACTGAAACTGAGCTAGCCTACAGCACAATAGTTAGGCTTTGCTTAGAACTTAATTCAACTTCATGTTTCTCTAGCTCTTTTATACAACATTTTCTTTTGTGGTTAGCCTACAGCATGATGGTTATGCCATTGAGCCTAAAATTGAATTTGAATGCTTAACAAGAGACGCAGTTCCAATCATAAGAGAAAATGTCATTTTTGCCTTTCCGCAGTTGTTTCTCCAATGGACATTGAATGATTTTTATTTTCCTGCAGGTTCAATATTGTTGGTCAGGTATTCATGAGATGTAAAAACTTGATTTTCAACATCCTTTACCGCTCCTGGAGAGGTCAAACTTTGTGTGGGTGTGGACATTTTCTGTTGTAACATTTCAAGCTCTAACTGTGGATCTCTTTTTAATTTTCAGTGGGCTGTGACAACAAGTGTAGATTATTCACTGGCACAATTGATTCAGGTTATCATTCTCCTTAGTACAGGAGGGAAAAATGGCGGTGGATATGAGGCATCCAAGTATGTAGTTATCGGTTTCCATGGGGGACTTTTGCTCCTACATGCTATATTAAACAGCCTTCCTATCTCAATATTATCATTCTTTGGGCAGTTGGCTGCTATCTGGAATGTTGTAGGTGTGAAGAACAAACTTCCTGTTTTATAATTTTTGTCTTTCCTTTTAGTGTTTGGGGAAAGCCTTTATTTACTTATCATGGAATGACCAATTTTTAGGTGTCTTCTTGCTTATGATTCTCATTCCATCTGTTGCAACGGAAAGAGCTAGTGCCAAGTTTGTTTTCACTCATTTCAATACTGATAATGGAGAAGGAATCAATAGCAGAGTATACATATTTCTCCTGGGACTTCTAATGAGTCAGTACTCTCTGTCTGGATATGATGCATCTGCTCATATGGTAAATCTTTTCTATTTTTCTTTCCTTTTACAGAATTGCGATACCTTCAATAGCTGTTCTGAGACTATACGCTTCTTGATCCCTTTGGATTGAATCCCAGAAAAAATCATGCAATATGATGTGTAAATGAGTTCTTGAAGTCAGCTTAAAGCTGAAAACTGGCCGAGCAATTTGAACTTTTTGTTTTTCCATGTTTTTAACTTCTTTGCTTTCATTAAAATGTCTAGATGGCTTGGACTAAACCTCCTCGTTATCTAACTCCTACTTTTAGACAGAGGAAACCAAGAATGCTGATAGAAATGGACCCAAAGGAATCATCAGTGCCATTGGGATATCTATTATTGTTGGATGGGGCTATATACTTGGCATTACCTTTGCTGTTACTGATATCTCTCACCTTTTGGATGAAAATAACAATGCCGGCGGGTATGCCATTGCTGAAATATTTTATCAAGCATTCAAGAGAAGGTATGGAAGTGGAGTTGGGGGCATTATTTGCCTTGGAGTAGTTGCTGTTGCCATATTTCTCTGTGGTATGAGTTCAGTTACTAGCAACTCAAGGTAAACACAGTAGTTTCCAGTTGTGATTTTTCATTTGTGAGGAATTCAATCTCTCTTATGACTTCAATGCTTCACTGTTTGAACAGGATGGCGTATGCTTTCTCTAGAGATGGAGCCATGCCATTTTCATCATTATGGCATAAAGTGAATAAGCAGGATGTCCCCATAAATGCAGTTTGGCTATCTGCATTTATATCATTTTGCATGGCATTAACGGTATGTAAAAATATCATTATGATGATGATGATGATCTGGTTTTCATCTGAGTAGGTGAATTTTGTTTCTTAATGATAATAATCTGCTTACATCCTTTATTTGGATTTGTCTTATTACTGGTGACAAAAGGATATAAGATTTTTCCTTTTAAATCTCTTCTTATTTTGCCATTGAATCTTTTGACTTAAAAGCAAGGGATGAAGCCAGACAGGTTTGAAATATGGACAAAATACAAACTGACAAGTGACAAATTCCTTAATTTGAAAATGAAAATTCCAAATCACTTTATCAGTCTGCATAACTTAAAAGTATAAGAAAAACCCTTGGAATGGCTTTCACATCTTTCCAAACAAATTTTAATAGGTTCTTTATTCTACTGCAACCTGTAAAAAATTTTATATCATCTAATCCAAACAAATCCTAATTTATGGGATAACCATAAGAACTCTGGTCATGGTGTTCCATGCGTTCTGTGGTTCTTTACAACATCAGCTTCTTTTTTTTTTTTTTTGGGTTAATACAATATTTGATCCTTATAGTTTACTTTAATTTTGGTTTGGCCCTATAGTGTCAAAAAGTTTTTGGTTTCTTAAGTTTCTTTCTGTCTAAAACGTTAACTATTTCGTTTTTTGAGAGACCAAAACCAATAATTTGAAATTATAAAAACCAAAATCAAAATAAGGTAAACTCTAGGGATCAAACACTGTATTAACCATTTTATGTTCATTGCTCTATCTTCTTACTAAATTCTACTTGCATTGCAGTCTCTTGGAAGTACTGTGGCGTTTGGTGCTATGGTGTCCATAGCGACGGTTGGCCTCTATATTTCCTATGCTCTTCCTATATTCTTTAGGGTGACTTTGGCACAGAAGTCCTTCATCCCCGGGCCGTTCAACTTGGGTCGGTACGGGGTCATCGTCGGCTGGGTCGCGGTTCTTTGGGTGGCCACCATCTCTGTCCTCTTCTCACTGCCTGTTTCTTACCCAATAACCATTGAGACACTCAACTACACCCCAGTTGCTGTTGGATGCTTGCTGGTTCTTGTAGTTTCTTACTGGATATTTTGGGGTAGGCATTGGTTTAAAGGCCCTATAACCAATATAAATAAGTGAAGTTTAGTAGATCTAGAGGGATTTCTTTGGTAATAAAATTTGTTCAGTATGTTAGCAATTTATTAAACCAATTCTTTTTCATTTTACATAGCATTCTAAACAGGCAAAACTATTAATCGATAGACGTTGGTTTTAGTTAAAAGAAAAGGCTTCGACCCCTTAAACATGAAGTCTTGAATTTGAGTTTTTGTGAATGCAAAAAACGTCTTTGGGAGAGTTATTTTCATTTGGCTCCGACAATGTTCAATAGATAACCATAAAACTGTGCTTCAAATTAGAAACTATAATTTTGTTCTGAAAACAAAAATTGGAGGAATTTGAGTGCTGAATGGTAACATAATGTCATTAGTTAGTGGTATTTAGTGACACAGTGCAATAGTGATGCTACCTCCTCTTCAAAATATAAGAGCTAAATATTTAAGGGGTTTAAACTTCCCATATTGAATGAGAAGAAGAAGATTCTTACACACACATGAAATGGTAGGACCCTAATAGCATTATATATATATGTGGATCCCACCATTTTATGTGTGTGTGACATAAGAATACAATTTTCCTACAACATGAGAAGTGTTTTTCCCATTATTAAAAGGGTAAAGGATTTCTTCTGTCACTGGAGATAGAGTTATCTCCAATAACCCTAAAACTACGTCGTTTTGAATTAATGAAGGGTGTATTTGTAATTTCAGGTGAATTAATGAAGGGTGTATTTGTAATTTCAGGTGAATTAATAAAGAGTGCAAATATAGAAACACCCTTCATTAATTCACCTGAAATTACAAACACACCATTCATTAATTCAAAACGACGTAGTTTTAGGATCACTGGAGTTACCAGTGACAGGAGAAATATTTTCTCCTTATTAAAATTACATAATTCGAAAAGTTAGGTAAAGACAATAAATATGTAAAAGATATAAATTATTTTTCTAAAAAGTCCATATTTATGGAGAGGGTAAATGGGAGAGAGAATTAGTGGAAATAGATATGGGAGAGAAGGAGTGGAAAATGAGAGGTATATAATTAATTAGGGCTAAAATTAGAAAGAAAAAAAAACATTAAATGATAAGACAAAAAAGTGGCTCTTATATAAAAAATCACACATCCTCACAAGCTTGGCTCTTATATTTTGTAGAGGATTTGATAATATGGACCACATATTTCATAGAGTTCGAGGTTTGTCCTATTACTGATAATTTATAGGCGTACGTGTGAATTTGGTAAAAGAACAATTTTTCTATAAGCACCCACGACGACTATATATTTTCAGGTGAAAAAGTGGATATAAACAATATCTTTGGGAGTTGTTATAGCTAAATAAACTTAACTTTCGTTACTTTTTCCATTATTGGATCCCTCTATCCTTCTCTCTTCATTATTTTAATAATTTTTTTGGTGGAAAGATATCACGTAGACTACCCCAAAGGATTATAAAACTTCAAGATACCTCTTGGATAAAAATGAAATTAAGTTTTCTCAATAAAAAAAGACAATTATATATATATATATATATATATATATATATATATATATATATATAAATAAAAGAGCATTTATAAACCAAATATGATTTTTTTAAAGATAAATCAAAACATTTACAAGATAAATATGTGAATGACCAGTTTGGTTATTCATATGCCTATCTTATTAATACATATATTTGACTTGTAATTTTTTTTTTAACTTCTTGGATTTTTTTTAAATCCTTTTATTTTTCTTATGAATACACTTATTTATTTTGTGAATTCTCTTATTTCTCTTCTGAATGACTAAAATGTTCCTAACTTTTTGGTTTTCTATGAATGCCTTTGTTTGTCTTCAAAATGCTCATATTTATCTTACAAATGTTTTTATAAAAAACATAAAGTAAGAGAATTATTGTCTTTTTACTGAAAAACTTAATTTCATTTTGACTCAACGGGTGTAATAAATTCTCATAATTTTTTAGGGATTAACTGAAATAAAATTATTTTTATAGGGTCTAAGTGGTATTTTCCCATTAAAAAATGTTAAAATAAGAGAGAAGAGACTAGTGAAACACATAATACAAAAAAGGGTTAAGGACCAATTTTACCAATAAACTATTAGTCTAGGAGCACTTAACATAATATACTTTCATTTGAACCTTAAATGCCAAAAAAACTTTCTAAAAGCTAAAAAAAACACAACACCGTTACTTTATAAGCAAACATCCGTTCATGGCCTGTTGAGAAAAATAAAATGAGTCAGAATATATACTAAAATGCATACGTGGCGTGACTGCGTGAGGCTTAGCAAGAACATACCAGAGCAATGGCTACTTCATCTCTAATCTCAGCTGACTTCTTCATCTTTCTCCCCCACCTCGCTACCTCCGTCTCCTCCATCGGCGTGGGCAAGAATTAAATAATAAAAGTTCAAGAAAAGATGACAATCAAAACGTATAAGAATCAAAAGATTAAAGATTGAAGCAAAACACTGAATTGAAAAGGAGGGTTTGGTTAAATATCACATCAGGATTCCCAAGAAAATAAAAAATTGTAGGGTTTTGAACTGAATTTTGCAGGAACATTTTCGAACTGAGAAATGGGGCAAAGCTGCAAGAGGCAGGAGTAGGAGTGGAATCATACCTTTTGCTTTTAATTTTTGCTTGTGTCAGTTGTATTTTTCCCAGAATTAGTTTCTCATTTTCCAATTTCGTCAAAAATCTGGTCCCTCCTTTTCCTCCCTAGAATTTGTCCACTGTCACTTTGTTTTTGGGCAAATTCCTAATCACACACTATCGTTTATTTTTATGATCATGAAGACTCCTTCGACCTCGTTCCCAATCGCACCCTCCACTGTCTGATTCAATCCTGGTGTACCATCAACGCATCTCACGGAATCCAGAGGATGCCGACACCCAAAGCTCCTATCACCAAAACCCAAGTAGCCAAAATCATCAAAGACGCTTCTCAATCTTCTCACTCATCTCTGAAATCCCTCCAAACACTCAAATCCAAATGATGCAGATGACGCCATTGAAGCCCTGCGGTGATCCCGTCGACGATGATGGGTTTCGCTCAGACACACTCTCGATTTCGGACCTATATTTATTCTTTCAAAACTAGAAGTCCAGAAGATTCCTTCACATTTTTCTTCTTTCAGAACCAGAAATCTAGAACGGTGATGGGTTTTGCTCAGCCACGTTTTTCATTCAGTCTCCTCTTTTTTTTTTTGGTCAAAGCAGATTCCATTAATATAAATACCATTAAGGGTTCCAATACAAGGCATAAGTAACCGACAACTTGGAAAGAAACCAACATACAAAGCCTAATGATAGAAGAGAAAACAAACTAGACACTATAAAGAAAGGACCATACAATTAAAAGGAAAACAAACAAAAGCAGGAAAACCAACCAATCAGCCACCATCGCCGTTAGACCGAAAGGGCGAAGGACTATCAACATTATCATTATCCTTCTTAGCATCCAGAGTTAGAATAGACAGCAAAGCAGGTGTTGGTTGTGAGACCCACCCAATAGGGTACACCCCTTTATAGGCATCTGCTGCTAATAGATCCGCAGCACTGTTGGTCCCTCTCGGGGAGAAGATCAAGGAAAACCCAACTCTAGAAGACAGAAGACGAATGATATCGAAGATAATGCCCCTGCACTTCCAATCGTACATGTCGGGTGACTTAGCCTCAACACAAGTCAGCAAGGGATAGACAGTCTGTTTCGAAAATCACCTTATCATGACCAAGGTCCAGGGCCAGAAGAAGCGCTCTTTTTAGAGCCAGGGCTTCTGTCATGAAGGCTGATAAAGACTTAACTTTATCCACAAACCCCCATACAAAGAATCCAGCAAAGTCCCGACAGATTATCCCAATAGATGCACCTCGCTCAGACGAGAAAAAGGCTCCATCACTGTTAATCTTCAGACAACCAGAAGGTGGGGGAGACCATCTAGTGCTAGGACTATCACAGCCCCTCGACACAGAATGGTCCCTCCCTCGTTTAGACCCAGTTGTCCAGAAGCCACAATTACTTTTTCGAGCCAATTCAACTACATAACACGGATTTGGCCTTTTATGATGAAAGGTCATATCATTCCTCGCCTTCCAGATATACCACAAGAGCCAGCAAACCAATGAAATATCCATCTTACTTAATAAGGAGGAAGCTGTTAACGAGATCCACCATGCATTGAAGTTGGGAACACAGGATACATCTAGACGAGCGCCGAGGGAGCAACCAAACCATACACATCGGGTCCAAGGACAGTGGAAGAAAACATGTTCAATGGTCTCCATGGCTTCCATACATACTGGGCATAAGCTATCTGGGGATCTCTTCCGACGGAAAAGAGCAACCTTGGTGGCAACTGCATTACTTAGGATCCTCCATATGAATTGCTGTACTCGAGGATCACTTTTATCTTCCAGATCGACTTCCAGCAAGAAGAATGAATGACAGTGGATGAACCAGCCTTCTCCCGATTAACAGAATTCTCACCTTTGCTACAGTGGTATCCCATCTTCACTGAATACACTCCATTCTTGGCTTTTGTCCACATTAACTTATCTTCTATCCCATTGGAAGGGATAGGGATCTGATAAATTGCCTCTTTGATCGCCGGAGCTACATGGTTATTAATGGGAGAAAGGTTCCAATGGCCCTCAACAATTAGATCACATACTCTGCCCTCTGCAATGATCGGTACATCCGTAGTACGCGGTCTGACCGGGAATACATCACCTGGGACCCAGGGGTCGCCCCAAATTCTAATATCTGTACCATCACCAATATCCCACATAAGGTCTTTCTTGAGAAAATCTCTGCCATCCAAGATACTAGACTAGCTCCATGACGCCTTATAGCCTAACTCAGCATTAATGAAGGCTTGATCAGGGAAATACACACTTTTAAGTACCCTAGCCCAAAGATCATCAGGCCTTTGCATAAGTCTCCATGCCGTCTTAGCCAAAAGAGCATAATTCATAGTAATAAGGTCCCGAAATCCCATACCACCAGCACTCTTACTATCTGTCATAACATCCCAAGCTCTCCAGTGTGTCTTGCCTCCGACGACATTACCACCCCACCAGAACTTAGCTACGAGGCTATTAATTTGCTTACAAGTCTGAACAGGGAATCTGAAGCAGTTCATCTGATAGATCGGTATTGCTTGGATAACTGCTTTGATCATAACTTCTCGGCCCGCATAGGAAAGAAGTGATTGACTCCATCCATGGATCTTATTCGCAACCCTTTCTCTGATGTAAGCCAAAGCCTGGTTCTTCGTTTTCCCCCAGATACTCGGAATACCAAGATAAGTACCGGGATCCTCCGTAGCTGGAATTTTCAACAGGCTGCTGACCATACTTATCACTGCAGGAGGAGTGTTAGCAGAAAAGAAAATACTAGATTTACCAAGATTAATGACCTGACCTGAGGCCGCACAATATAATTCCAGAATATGAGCCAAAGCAATACAATTCCTATGACTAGCATTCATAAACAATAGGGCATCATCCGCAAAAAAACTGTGTGTTAGAACTGGGCACCCATTACTCAATTTGATACCTCTAAGACACCTGTCATTTTGGTTCTTACTTATCATAATTGAAAGCACTTCTGCAACCATAATGAACAAATACGGCGATAGAGGATCACCCTGTCGAATACCTCTACTAGGAACAAAGGAATTTACACTTTCACCAGATAAACAAATATCTAAGGTAACTGAACGCACACATTTCATAACCAGAGACACCCACTCTGCACAGACATTCAGTCTCCTCTCACCGTCCAGAAAGATGCATTTTTGTTTTTATTTCAATATTTCCCCAAAATGCAGCCCCACTAACTCCATTAGTCTATAAGTTAACAGTTTTGTGTTTTTTTTAGGTTTTAAAATGTTTTTTGGCATTTAAGGTCCAAATGATAATATATTGTGTTGGGTGCTCCTGGACCAATAGTTCATTGATAAAATTGGTCCTTAACTCTACAAAAAATATTAAAAGTTAGGTCTCGTTAATCACGTTGCTATATCTATTTCCAAATAAGTTGTATATGTTATTTTTACACTAAAAAATAAATAGTTCTTATGGGTGTTTATCGCAAAATTGTCCATAGCTAAATTTGTACATCCACCTAATTTATGCTTTCTATAAATTTTGTATGATATATTGATGTAATAATGTTTTTATAGTTGAGTTTCGATTAAACGCTGGTTATATTCAAAATTCTTATTGAATCTACATGAACCCCACTTTTTGATCAAACACATTAGATTATATTTCAGCCATTCGAACTCTGATTTTCTAAATCTGATGTCATAAAACTACACATTTGAGGAGTTTATTTCCTCAAGTTCTGCACTAGAAACGATCACCTCCTCTTTAGAATGTCATGGCTGTGCAACACTCAATTTTTTGTCCCAATACGGAGTATAAACTTAATTTATTTAATTTAGGGTAAAGTTCTAAAAACGCACATATGCTTTATTATTATGAGCATTCAACACCAAATGTTTTTTTAGAGTACAAAAGTATACATGTGGTTATAGAATACACGCAAAAGTCACAATTGCTGTTAGATATAAAATTTGACTGTTAGTTTGACCTAAAATTGCTGACATGGAAGTTGAGTTGGTTACGCTAGGATCATGTCTTTTTTTTCCCTCTCTCTGTTACTTTTTTTCTGTCTTTCCCAGATAAGCACAAAACAGAGAAGAAGCGTTCGGAATGATTGAGAAATTCGAACCACTCCGACAGTTTTTCTTGCTCTCCACGTCTCGGCCCGAAACTTTGTCAAAAAGTCCAAATATTTTTTTGAAACAAGTGTAGTTCTTTTTTGATAAAAGGAGATGGCTAAAAGCCTACATTACCAAAGGAAAATTACACAAAAGGGGAAATAAATCTCAGATGCTCACGATCCACCCAGCTTCTCAAGTCGCTAGGGCACTCATCAAGAATAGCAGAAAATGATATGCCCATTTTGGCAAGACCATTAGCTTCACTGTTACACTCTCTAGGAACAACTCTCATATCCACCTGCCAATCCAAAGCTATCAACTCATGAGCTTTGATTACAAGGTTGCTACAAGTATTACAATCGGAATCTAAAATCAAGTCAACAACATTATTAGCATCAGATTCCAAAATAATTTTCTTATAACCCAAGTTCCAAGCCAATTGCAGACCTTCAACCACAGCCCACTCTTCAGCAGTATTAGATTGACAATCACCAATACGTTTAGAAAATCCCACCACCCATAACCCCACATGATTCCGCACCACACCACCACATCCAGCCTTAGAAGACTGAATAGAACGAGCTCTATCCACATTCAACTTCAACCAATCAAAGGGGGGCTTTTCCCAACCCACAATTTGACTGCTAACCTGCTGATCCAGAACCATACCAGAAACAGGCGACACAAAGCGAGACCATAGAGAAAAAATTGAAGCTCCAAGATTAGAGGGTTTAACAAAGCTAGGATCGAAAATAGAACCATTCCTCCATTTCCATAACATCCAAATAGCTACTCCAAAAAAAAAGGTTCCAAAACCCCTCCCACTAAGAACTAACTTGAGAATTTAAGTTAAAACTTAACCAATCTCGCAGCTTTAAGGAAAAGAAGGAATGAACATACCTTGGCTTAATCAAGTCTAGCCGCAAATTCCTAGCATATTGACAGTCTCGTAGAATATGCAAAATATCTTCAACCCCTGTGTTGCATGCCTCACACAAGGCCGAAAAATGGAGCCAGGAACTCCTCTACAAGTTAGTGGGAAGCTTATTTAAAGAAACTTTCCACATGAATACCCTAATTCTCTCTACCCCTCGTGTAACATCCCAAATTTTGGGGTTTGAAATTTAGAAAATTATGAATATTATATGGAAATTAAATAATGAAATTTGGCCAAAAAATAATTATGAAATTAATTATTAGAAATTAAGGCCTATTTTTCCTTAAATTTATTTCAGGAAAAGAGTAAGTTCAAGGAATATTTGTAAGAGATCATTTATGGCTTAGAGAAGTTAATTGAGAAAGAAAATCCTTATATAAGGTTAAGGATTTATTTTGAAAATTTAGGCTTATTTTTCCTTTTGAGAAAAGGATAAATTCAAGGAATAACTTAGGTCTAAAAATTATGGGATTAATATTCTAAGACCAAAAGAAATTTAAATTGAGAAAGAAAAATACTTATATGGAGTTAAGAATTTATTCTTAACACTTATTCCCCTATTTCCCATTATTCTTATTTTTTTTTATTATAAGGCGGGGGGAGGGGGATTCGAACTAAGAACCTAAGGGGGGGATACACATCCCAATACCATCACACTACAAAGAGTGTTGGTTCCCATTATTCTCATATTACATGTGCAAAACACATAAACTCCCATAGTTCAATGGATGGTCTCAGCCCATATAACACAAGTCTAAACCAAGTCCATTTCATTATTCTCCATTCCCATCTCATTGGGCCAACAAAAATTGAACACGTAGGAGAGGGGATGCAACAAAATGAATGTCCATTGTGTCTTTGATCAAAATATCCCTATATAAGTAGATCATTCTTTCCAGCCCATACATCTTGCAATTAATATCCATAATAAATGTCCATATTCCAAACACCTATTATTCATTCTTTCCAGCCCAATACGAGAACAAGTCCATTTCACTTCGTTTTTTTTTTAGTCTATCACGTGAAAGCGATGGGATTACACAGTTTATATCCAAAAGAAAAAAAAAAAAAGAAGAAGGATTACACAGCAAGTCAGCTTTCTTCCTGCAAACACGAGCTAACACGTGACAGCTAAATAAACTACCTAAATAGGTATAATCCAGGTTCCAGGACCCTTTCAATTGTTATTCTCATGTCGGCCCAACTGAAGATAAAAGGAGAAAGACTGAACACGTAAAAGCAGAGACGATCACGCTGCACACGCAACAACCATACTTCTTTGTCTATCTCGAGCCGAGCGTCCACCCATACCATGCTTCTCGAGCCCAGAAATTGCAGCAATATTCATACTCCCTTTATTTATTCATCCGGCAAGTATTCATGCTCCCCTACTTCTCTTGTGTTTCGCTCATGACAGATCCAATACTTCTCCTTGAAACTCGGCATGTCGCGCATGATCCACGTTTCCTCTCTTATTTTGCAGCAACCCATACTATCTCCCTTGGAACTTAGTAGTGCGCCATATACTCCTCCATTTTCCTTCTTCGTTCTTGGTCATTCTTTTGCAAAAATTGAGAGTGAAAGCGTGAGAGAAGGAGCCAGTCTTCATTCTCATTCGCCTCCCCACAGAAAAAAACAGCAGCAGAGACCGAGAGTAAGAGCATGAAACGGAGAGAGTGAGGGAAAGAAAGAAAGGTAAAATAAAGAGAAGTTGAGAGTGGAAGTGAGACCGAGAAGGAGAAAGGAGAAGTTAGAGTGTAAACCGAGAGAGATAGATGAGGAAGGAAAAGAAAGAGGTTTAGCTTGTGATCATTCTCATTCATTCTTCCTCTACGCTTATTCCAAAAGAAAAAGCGGGTGTTTTGTTCCCACCAAAGATCACGACATATGCAAGCTTTAGTTTGAACAAGGTAAGCTTTCCTAACCTTGTTCTCTGTGTTTAAAGCTTTCATAGCATGGTTTTGATTTTTGCATCGTTACTCTGTATATAAAAGATGCATCAGGGGCTGTTATGCGTTGCAATACATGAAATGAGAGGGGGAAAAAAGATGCAGCAGGGGCTGTTATGCGTGTACGTGTATATGTATAATGCTGTACATGAAGTATGGAAAGAGTCAAGCTAGCTATCTTTTTAAGAGAATAATATACTAATGGTCATATACTACACATGAGCTCGTAATGTAAATAAGGAGTACTGAATTTTTTTGGGAATTTCAGAATATATAGTTGACTATGGTCCTTATAGTATTTGGAAAAGGTTGATAATAATTCTTCTTATATTTATATGGAAATCATTGAAGAGTTTAAGCATATTTTATATGCTAGTAATATTTATTAATCTCCTAATTTAAAGAGTTAGAAGGGCCTTTGAGAGTTTTAAATAATGATGGATAAATAATAATAATTAGTATAATAATAATAATAATAATAATAAAATAAATGTTGTTGTTATTATTATTATTATTAGGAAACGAAACAAGTAATAAAATAGATAAATAAGTAATAATAAATAATATTATTATTAAAAGGGGAAACAAACAAAAAAGGGAATTATTAATTAATAATAAATAGAAAAGGGTATTATTAATTAATAATAAATTGAAAGGAAAAATTTATAGTTACAATGGTCTTTCTAATTTTCCAGTCCCATCATAATTTACCCACTTCAAGCATTCCAAATATATTATTGTTACAAATTTCTATACTTTTAATTATGTAGATTTTTAGAAGAGTTATTAATGGTTAGTAAATCAGTTGTGGTAGATTGATTTTGGCGTGTGTTTGAGCTCTTGGATTAGGAGTAGTGTGATAATAGTTAGCTTCGACGAGAGGTAACCACTTTCCACTTATTATGTGTATTAGTATGTTGTTTATGAGTATTTTGTAAAATAGTTATGAATATCTTATCAGAAATTGCCTTGTGGAATCTTATAATTTGAATTATGAAATATTTGCATATGTTTATTTATGTATAAGAATTGAGAATTTTGATATTATGATAATTATGGGAAGGGTTGAATTGGAAGGAAATGAAGTAATATATTCCACCACGTGGTGAGGCCTCCATCAATGCATGATGGTTGGCTTTATATTATCCCACCTGTTCAATGAGGGACTGATCCACTTGTTTAATGAGGGCGTACGACATCCCGCTAGTTCAATTGGAAGGAAATGAAGTAATATATTCCACCACGTGGTGAGGCCTCCATTAATGCATGATGGTTGGCTTTATATTGTCCCACCTGTTCAATGAGGGACTGATCCACTTGTTTAATGAGGGCGTACGACATCCCGCTAGTTCAATGAGGGGGAAAGACCCATGGTTTGGGACATGTGCTTTGAGGATTTTGGCCGGTCCTCATCACATGACCAGTGAGCTTTTGAGTAACCAGTAATATGGATGTAACTTAGCCCATGGGTCTAGTCGGAGGAAATAAGGCGGTTCGGATGGATTGGTGGGAGGCATCTTGGGAATTGTGTTAATGAAAACTGTGATACATAATTTCTGATATGAAATTTTGTGATGTGGATATTGGCAAATTATATATATTATTTTTCTAAAATACTTTGTTATATAAATTGTTCCACATGACACCTCACTAGCACATATTAGTATTCGTAATGAGTTGGATTGATGGTTACCACATTTTTCTAGGTGATAGTTTCCGTCTGAGTCCATCAGGGAAGACCTCGAAAGCTTAGGCTACTTCTTCTGATAGTAGTGTTTCCGTCTTTTGGTATACGTTGAATGATTGTATATTGCCACATTAGGATTCATTTTGCATACTCTGATTTATTTTGTCGATTTTGGCAAGCAATGAAGCATTACTTAGTCGTTGATCAACCCTTAATTTGTAATTTCATTAAGTAAAATGGAGGACGTTACACCTCGCCATTTCCATATATCCTTAAAAATTTTATCACGAAGAGAGTCTGAGACAGGTTCAATAAGAAAGTACGCACTCTTTAAAGAGAACTGGCCATTTCCAAAGGCACCCCAAACCAAACAGTTGAACTCCGCATCAAGCCTAGGAGGCAACACCGTCGCAATCCTTCGCAACCCTGCAGTACTAACAATAGAAGACAGCTTATGGATATCCCATAAACCACCTACCACCCAATCCGATACAACAGAATTTTCCTCCTCCTCAGACAAAGTACGCAAGCAAAATTGATTGAGTCTAACATCAGCATCAACCCAACAATCCTTAAAAAAAATTATTACTTTCCCATTTCGGCCTTGCCACTTGGAGCCTTGTTCAACTAAATCACTATGATCACATATAAATTTCCATAGCTTAGAATCCCCAGGACTATATGATAACAAAGACTCACTGTCTCTCATCATATAATGATGGAAGAGAATCTCTGCCCATAATCCCTTCGCTCCACTAATCAGCTTCCAAGCCAATTTCGAACCACAGGCCTTATTAACGGAACTCAATCTCCTTATTCCCAATCCACCATATTCCTTGGGAATTGTAAGTTGATCCCATCCAATAGAGTGAAGGCGCTTGTTATTCTCATCATGACCCCATATAAAATTTCTTTGTAACCGTTCAACTTCTTGGCACACACTCGATGACAACCTTGCCACCATCATAGGATACAGATGAAAGAGGAGCTTTATACCCAAGAGGGGGGGTGAATTGGGTATAATGAAAATTTTCGACAACTTGTTCTGTTTTTACACTTTCAGAACAGGGCAGAACAGAGGAGATAGAGAGAAAAGCTTTGCACACAACGATTTATACTGGTTCGGTCCTTTCTCTGACCTACATCCAGTCCCCAAGCCTCACCTGGGATTTTCAATCCACTATAATCAAATATTGATTACACACTCTGTACTAAGAGTTGTTCTCTCACTAGAACACACTCCCCCTTACAAGTTGTAATCAATACACCCTAACTACCAAGTCCCCTGACTTGTAGTTATCACAATCAGTAGATGATTTACAAGATGATAACTCTCTCAAAGAGTAGATAGAATAAACACTGAAGTACAAAGTATCAAATTGATACTATTACAGATAAAAGCTGAACACAATAAATGATACTTAATAAATTTTCGCTCTCAGTTGGTGTATCAGCTTGAGAAGAAGTTAATGCTCTCTATTTATAGGCAGAGAACATTAAATGACCGTTGTAAGATGATTCCAACCGTTGGAAGTGATTAGCTTGGGTTCTGGTCATCTTCTCTTTCTAAATTTCTGCTAATCCAAGTCTTAATGAAGTCTGATGTGGCTCTCTGAGAATTTGCCCGTTGGAGATGGCTTTACTTGTTGTAGTAAGCATTCTTCAACGTTTAGAAGGCGTGCTCAGATGGATTAGCTGAAAATAGGTTGATTTGCAGAAGTGCATTTAATGCACTGTACACTTTTTGCTTTATGGCTTTGACCTTCATTGATCTTCATCTGTGATTGCTGAAATTCACTCAACAAACTTGTTAAACATAGCTAGGAATATGATTGAATGAATTATGGAAGCAATAAGATCAAACAATAATGATTTGCAAATTCGCGTAATTCAAAAATCAATTTTGACCGTTGTATACCGCGGTAAGTTCATCTATACTGGAGTATGCCACTGTGCATACTGCAGTATCCAAAGGCTTACTGCAGTAAGCAACTTCCAGAGACAAAAACATCGTGAATTGATTTTGAAAGATATGCTCTATACTGCGGTATGCAACTAACATACTGCAGTATGCGAGTTTTTGTCAAAGTTGAGAGTCCCCGTGATTGCCCAATACTGCAGTATGAAAAACCTATACTGCAGTATGCAATGGTTATGAAATTTGAGAGCCTTCTGTGAGAGCCTTTACTGCAGTATGCAACTCCATACTGCGGTATTCACTTGAGTGAGAAAACTTGATTGCTCTCGGGTTGGTCCTATACTGCAGTATACATACCTATACTGCGGTATGGGCTAGTTTTGAAAAACGCGGTTGCTCTCTGGAAGTCCAATACTGCGGTATGTAACTAACATACTGCAGTATTGACTTATCTAGAGGAATGATTCCTTTCTGGATGGCCCTATACTGCAGTATACAAACCTATACTGCGGTATGGACTTACTTTGAAAATACGGTTGCTCTCTGGAAGTCCCTATACTGCAGTATACATAGCTATACTGCGGTATGGACTTTTTTTTGAAAACACGGTTGCTCTCTGGAAGTCCCTATACTGCAGTATACATAGCTATACTGCGGTAAAGACACCTATACTGCAGTATTGAGTAATCCCGAAAGATTATCTCCTTTCTGGAAGACTCTATACTGCAGTATGCAAAGCCATACTGTGGTAAGCAACTATCAGATGATGTTCAAAGGTTCTTGGAAACTTCATAACATGTTTTACAATTGTTGTTAATCATCAAAACACATTGAGAACTAACAAAAAAGGAATAGTGCTAATAACAGATTTGTCAAGAGTAATCCTACCGACTATTAAAAGACTATTCGCCTTCCACACACTTAATTTAGATTTAACCCGCTCCACCACATAATGAAACTTCTCCTTACACCTTCGGTTCCTAGATAAAGGGAAACCCAAATATCTTCCGATTTCACAAGAAATATGCATCTGAGTCAATGCCTTAATCTTCAACTTGGTACGGAGAGACACTTTAGGAGAAAAGAAAATAGAAGATTTAGCAATGTTAACCTTGCCTCTTGAAGCCTTCATAAACTTATTAATGCAATATATCATACAAACAGTCTGAGACTAAGAAGCACTACCGAATAGGATCAAATCATCAGCAAACATTAGATGAGACACACAAGGGCCATCTTTTGAAACATAGATAGACTTCCATCTACCTTGCTCAACAGCATCACATATCAAATAAGACAGCTTATCCATACATAAATCCATACATAAAACAAAGAGAAGAGGAGAAAGAGGATCTCCTTGATGAAGGCCTCTCTTTGGTTTGAAAAATTCAGTTTTGGAACCATTCTAAAGAACATTATACGTCACAGAAGACACACACTCAATAATGAGATCCACAAAGCCTTTATCAAAGCCAACATCAACTAATACCTGCTTTAGGAAATCCCAGCTGATTCTATCATAAGCTTTCTCAAGATCAATCTTCATCGCTATTAAGCCTTTCTTACTCCTATTCTTCCCCATAATATGAAGCATTTCTTGCCCAACAATAATGTTATCCTGAATACTTCTACCTCTAATGAAGCTAGACTGGAAGGTGGAAACCAAATCGTTCATAACTCCCCTCAATCGCATAACAATCAACTTAGTGACGCACTTGTAATGCATCGTACACAATGAAATTGGTTTAAAGTGAAACACCAATTCAATGTGATCTCTCTTTGGGATCAATGCAATAAGAGTCACGTTAGCCTTAGAAAGGGGAATTTCCTTGCTAAAAGCCTTAGTCACAAAATTACAAAGAGACGCCCCCACAATATTCCAATCTGACTTATAGAACAAAGGTGGGAACCCATCAATCCCTGGTGCCTTATAGCTACCTATGGAGAACAATGCCGCACGAATTTCCGCACTATCCGGTAGAGTAGAAATAGTAGCAAAAATTTGAGGATCAAGTGCTGGAAAACCACTTCTAGTGACCAACTCCCTAGAATCTTGAGGCTCAGAACAAAAAAAAGACTTGAAATGATCAGCAACCATCACCTTAAGCTCATCTTCATTGTTGACCTAATTCCCATACTCATCCTTCAGGGCAACGATTTTATTTCTTCTATTTCGCATCTTAGCTGTCAAATGATAGTATTTAGTGTTTCTATCACCCTTAGCTACCCACTCACCACGAGACTTTTGAAATCATTTAATTTCTTCTAGTTTCAAAAGTCTTTCCAGCTCTTCATTTAACTCAAGCTCAAGATTGCATTGAAAATTCGAATGAGGGTACCTTCTTGCACATTGAATACTGCGAAGTCTATTTAACAGGATCTGTTTCTTTTGTTCGATCATGCCAAACACCTCCTTATTCCGAACACCCAATAGCGGTTGAAGATTATCAAGAGACTGATTAATATCCCAATCAGAAACCCAGGCATTAGCAAGAAAATCAGCATAACTATCATGACAAGTCCACATAGCCCCAAATCTAAAAGGACAATCTCTATGATGAAGATTAGAATATTCCACACAATTTAAACAAATAGGATTATAATCAGAGAAACGGGTTCTAGTCAATACCTGCACCGCACATTTAGAGAAAACCGATACAAAAGCTTCATTGGCTAGAACTTGATCCAATCTCTCATATAGCCTTCTACCCCCTTTTAATTTAGGCCCTTTCCAAGTAAACTTAGAACCAGTCGATCCCAAATCAAATAGGTGACTGACAGCCCTGCATCCAATTAGAGAATAGAGTACATCTCGCCTCATTAAACCTGAGCCCACCTGTTCTTTCTGAAGACGAAGAAATATCATTAAAGCCTCTAAGAACGGTCTAAGGAGCCACCATAGAAGACGCCATACCACTCAATTCAGACCAGAGCAATTGTTTATGAGCATTATCAGGAATTGCATAGATAGCAGTAACATAGAACGACCTGCCCTCTGGAAAACGACACCGAAGATGAACTAGCTGCCGATCCAATTTAATCACCACCACATCAATTTTCCCAAATTTCCATGCCGCTAAAATTCCTCTAGACCTACCCACACTCGGGACACAGACTAAACCATCGAAGCCCAGTTTGTTAACGCATCGAAGCCGGTCAGGTGTCTCACATTTAGTCTCAGCTAAAAAAATCATGTTTGGATGATTCTGGGAACAAGCCAAGCGAATCTGTTGGGCTAAATTTTTCTCCCCAGCACCTCTAACATTCCAATAGCAAATACTAGTATCACCCATAATAAACAAAAAGGCCCAAAACAATAAAAGTTTAAACCCAATAGTACCCATTATAGTTGGACCGAAGGCCCACACTTATTACCCATCAACTCCTCCATCGTTTCAGCCACTATTTCATCCTCATCATCTAAAGCATTCAATTTGGCCCAAAAACGGCCCACAATGCCAGAAGCCATTACAACATTAGCCGGGTCAAGTGGTGGGTCTTGGGGCGGACTAGGTATAGGATCGTCATTTACCACCATCTCCCGCAATTGACCTTCCTCAGCAAGCTCACCTTTTGAGACACTCCCCACCTCGTCACTCACAGGTTTGACCTCCCCAAAAGTGATAAGCTGCATATCCTTTCCTTTCTCTCTCTATCCACTCTATCCTTGTTCCTCTTTTCAGATCGCTGCTCCAGACGGCCTATAGACTCCCTATCGTTATAACCTGCCAATTTTTTCCCCTTTGCTTGCTTCTTTTTTGTCCCGTTAGTTTTCCCCTTACCACTCTAGATGAGCAAATCACGCCTCGTTTACTCCAATATCTCAGACCCCCGATTTTCCCACCGTCAATAGTCACGACCGAAACCTTTGCCTTCCCCACATCATTTGATTTTGACTTCTCCTCCACTAACACCTCAAATCTCGAGCCGCTTGCTTTTCTAGAATCATCAACCTTCTTGTCTTTCCCTTCTTTCTTCCTCCGACCTTGTTTGTGCACAACGCGCCATACATCCAGATCATTTGGCTGCTCCCCCTTCAAATGGTTATCTTCAAAGGAGTTTTCCACCTGCATCTCGCCAGCTTTACCCTGAGTTTTTGCACTTCCAGCCCCAGATTTACACTGTTCGGCGTGATGCCCATAAACGCCACAGGTTGTACATAGCCAATGGAGTCCCTCATATTCCACAAAATATTCTTGCCCATCCAGAGTAAACCCAGCCATCAACTGCTTGCTTAAGTCAACAAGCACACAGATCCTGGCGTAATGACCTCTAAGTTGAGAAGAGGTATTAATATCAATTTTAATAGTCTCACCTATTTGATTACCAATCCATGTCAATTCAGCTTTATCGTAATATTCCAAAGAAATATTGGGCATTCTAACCTAGACTGCCACCTTATCAATGGTAGCAGACATAGGTCTAAAAGATGGCTCCCAAGGTCTAACAGTTAAGTAGTGATCAAACAGCATCCAGGGCCCTCCGGTTAACATATGAAGATAATCTTCTTTATTGGTAAGTTTAACAACAAAGAAACCATTACCAATATTTATCAGCCTTATCACCCCATGCTTTGCCCAAATTTTCTGTAAAATAGAAAATAACTGCATGTAGCCAATATTCCTGCCGAGCAACTTCACTATCACAGACTTATTCCATGCTTTGTGAAGCTGTTTTTTCATTCTCTCAGAGAAAGAAAATGTAGGAAAATTCCTGTTCATTTCCTCAGTGATCAGACAAAGGGGCTCAGAGTCCTCTTTATCCGATTCAATAGAATCATCAGATAAAGCTCCATCAGCAAGCAAAGTAACGTTTACATTCTCCTCAGCCATCTTATCCCCATGGTCAATACCCTGAAGCATATCAGCAAATGACACTCCTGTCTCACCAGATTTCCCATTCGAACCCAGCTTAGGCCACTCACTTCCTAAGTTACTGATTAAATCATTTTTTGGTTTCTTGGAACTCCTCACAAGGAGATCATCTTCTTCAGTAGACAATGAAACCAAGGCAGAGCTTTTCTTCCCAAGAACAATCTCCATTACGCAGGAGGGATAAGAGTTCACAAGTGTAGTTCTTGTTCAAACCTGCAGCAGGAAGAGGAAGAGCGAGAACCCTTGAAAGCCATGCTCTAGATCCATTTCCGGATTCAGACTTCCCAATGTTTGAAGCAAAAAGAGGGACTTTCCTTGTGAGTGAAACGGTGGCGACGGCAGCTACAGTGCTCCCTTCTGTGAAGAATATAAATTCAGTTATCTCTTTAATTAGAAATTAAAAAACCTTAAAACTCCAACATATATACTGCACACTGCAGATAATCCTCAATCATTACCCTTTTTGTTTCGAAGACAAAAAGAAGAGGTAAACCGGGTGAAAGGAATGAAAATTGTCAATATATCTGGACATGATGCATCTCTCAATTCATTGCTAATTCTCAAAAGCATAGTACAGATATATTCCAAATCCCCCTCCCTCCTTAAAAAAAAAAGAGAAATGAAGAAATATCGTTCTGTCCAGATTATCATATGGATACAAGAATGAATGACAAATCTCGTTTCCCTTACATTCTAACAGGAGCTTCAATATTTTATATTTTTCAATCCACCGGAACAGTGGCTTCAACAAATCATTAAGTATTGAGTACAGAACAAACGATATTAAAAAAATGTCGAAAAAAAAAATACATCACCAAACTCGATATAGCATGTACATACACATATATAATTAAGAGTCATCATATGCACATATCACCTTTGGGACATCGAAGCTCATAATGAATTAGATTCAAGAGACCAGCAGCAAAATGAAATCGGATCCGCTAAAATAGCCTTACACAAGGAGAAAAATCCATGATAGATTCATGGAATTGAAGGGTTATATCATCGGCAAAAAGTGTGTAACCAAAGAAACAAAAACTCAATTCAGAAACAGTCATCAGCTCAGAATTTATATAATGGGAATCAATTCACAGAAGAAACAAAAAGGACCAGAGCAAATTATTAAGCAGATAATGAACACAAAACAGTGGGACAATGAATAATGATGAGATAGAAGAAAGTACAGGAGTAAAAGCGAGAGCCCTTGGAAGCAGAGAGAAAAGATCTCACAGCTCTAGAAGTGGATCTGCAGACTTGAGAGCTCATCTTGGAGGGATTGAGCTTGCGCTACTGAATGAAATGAGGAACACAGAGGGATAGTGGAGGCGGACGACGTGTGACAATTGAGTCACATTCCATGCTTATATTTATATGTTTCTTACATCTTGCAAATTTTTCATTATTCAAGACTACTCTCTTTCTTGAAAATGGTGCTTACACATATAAGCATATAAAAAACATATAAATATAAGCACGGAATATAGACTTGTGACAATTTTGTGGTGGTGGGTCAAGATAGAACTGTGATTTGCTGACTAACTCAGCCTAGCAATTTTTAGTCAAACTAAAAGTCATCATTTTGGGGAAAGCATCAAAGTATGAACTTTTACTAAAAATTGTATACTTTTAAAAAGATTTACCGATTTAAGGCTGTTTTCGGGCAATGACGTTGGCGTTTGGTGGTACAGCTCCACTACTACCGTGTCAGTTGCATCAAAGGTGGAGACGCCACTCAATTGAGTGGCGTCTCCAATATTTTTTTTAAAAAAATTTAAATATTATAATAATATATAATAATGATAATGATAAATGATAAAATAATAATAATAATGATAATGATAAAATGATAAAAAAAAATTTTAAAGCTCTATTTCATTTAATTTAGAGTCAAAAGAAAAAAAGTATGGAACTGAAATAACTTATTAAGAACGCCCTTTAAAAGATTACGCGGTACAATTTGGTTATAATAATAGATCCTAAAATGTGGGATCTATATATTTATTATACACCAAATATTTGTATAACAATAGTATTGATTTTGAGAACTGAAATAACTTATTAAGAACGCCTTTAATACGCGGTACACTTTTTTATACAGATCCCAAAATCAATATTATTGTTATACAAATATTTGGTGTATAATAAATATATAGATCCCCCGTTTTGGGATATGTTATTATAATCAAATTGTACCGCGTAATCTTTTAAAGAGCATTCTTAATAAGTTATTTCAACTTCATGCTTTTTTTTTTCTTTTGACTCCAAATTATATAAAATAGAGTTTTAAAACTGTTTTATCATTTATTATTATTATTATATATTATTATTAATATTTTATCATTTATTATTAATATTTTATTACTTATCATTATTATATATTATTATAATATCTAATTGTTTTTTAATAATGTGTCAGTGGCATCTCTTATTGAGACACCACTCAATTGAGTAGCGTCTCCACCTTTGAAGCTACTGCTATTTTTGTGTCAGTGGTGTTAGCTCCCCTTACGTCAGTGGTAGTGGTGTTGTACCACTTGACAATACTACCCGAAAACAGTATTAGATTAGTAAATCTTTTTGAAAGTACTCTAATAAGGTACAATTCTTTATAAAAGTTCATACTTTAGTACTTTTCTCCAACATTTTGACGGTGACTTTTACCTCTATTTTATAACCTCATGTACATTTTTATACCTAAAAAAGCACTTGATGTTGGACGCTCTTAAGGACAAAATATATGTAATTTTTTACTCCTTTACTCTTTGATTTAATCTCAAACTCTTTATGATCCAATTGTTTTGGTTCACAAATGAATATTATGAGTCATTAGAAACATTTATAAAAACATGAGTTTAAAGAATAAATTCCTGGTTAATTATTAATCCCCATGTGGTGATTTCATTCTTTGATCTCTAAAGGGCGCACTGCACCTTGAAATTATCAATTTTGTGTTCATCCTTATTAACGATCCAGGATAAAGATACCTATTTATGCACATTAAAATATAAATGAGCATAACTACATGATACTATATTTGAAGTTAAACAAAATAGTAATGAACTTATATCATATTTTCATCAAAAAAATGAAGTTATATTATTACTTTGGACACTAGTTTCATCAAGTTTTTAATTTAGGTCATATATTTTATTTTCTCGTAATTTAGTCCAGTAGTTATAAATTTTTGTCGTATAATTGTTTATTTTTTTAAAAAATAATATTTAAAAAATTCCTTGTTATTGTATGAAATGTATGAAAAATAACAAAAACGATTTTTTAAAAACAAGTGAATTTTTTAAAGGAATAGGTCATATAAGCTGGTCTTATGCGTAATATATATATATATATGGTAAATGATTTATCCAGTGACAGGACCTAAGAGTTTTTTCTATGAATCCAAACTACATCGTTTGGTTTAGTGAGAGCGCGCCAAATATATATATATATATATATATATATAAATACAAATTGTGGATTAGTCGTGAGAATCAATCAGAAATTGTGGATCTGGACTTCCAGCGTGAATTAAAACTTTATATCTAAATTTAGAAATCAAATCGCTAATGCATCGGTAACGAGCGAAAAAAATAGAAATCAAATCACAGACAGATGCGTTGGAAAGGCTATTGGAAATCTGGGATCAAGTGTAGCCAGAAACAACAACCTCTCTCTCACTCTGAATTTTGTTTCCCGTGAACTTCTAGTATTTTTCTATTAATTTTTTTTATTATATATATATATATATATATATATATATATATATATATTTATATATTGAATTAGACGCTCTTTGCTTTGTGTTGGCTCCCCTATTTATAATAATAATTTGGAAGAGAGTTTAACCCGGATAACAAATAATTTTTTTAAAAAAAATAACTTATAAATATTTAAATCGATAATAACGAAAAAAAAACAATCTGAAAGATTTGATTGTTTAAATTTTAATTTCATTCAGAAATCAAAACGATGTAGTTTGGATTTGATTTTAAATAAAAAAAACAATAAATAATCTTATAAATAATTTTTTCACTAAACAAAACGATGTAGTTTGGGTTCACAGGAGAAACACTTAGGTCTTGTCACTGGACAAATCATTTGCCCATATATATATATATACTATAAAAAGAGTTTTTATTTATATGGCAGACGTAAGTGCATACATAAATACATGCTTCCACATCACAAATTCACAACGCAGAAAAGAAAACCTTAATCTCTAGTTTCCAATGATACTTGAGTTTAAATTGTTTCATTTGTATCAATATTTGAGTGGCTATAAACCGACTTGCTTCAAAGGTCACCATAAACTCCAGAATCCATCCAAGTACAGTTCTGACATGAAGCTCCTGTCAGCGACCTACATGCACATGAAAGGGAAAATCCTTATAGGGGCCTTTTTGGAGAAAAAATCTCATAAAGGGTTCCAAGATTCTGACAATCCCAAAAGGGCTTTTGGGCCCTTTTTAGGATAAATTCATTAAAATTTAACAACTAAATCAGTCTCATTTATAACAATTTTTTTACTTGTTTACAACTAAATCAGTCACATTTACAACAATTTTTTTACAACTAAATCAGTCTCATTTACAACAATATCAGTCCAGTTAACAACTATATCAGTTTCATTTATAACTCACCAAGATTCTGACAATCCCAGAAAGGGCCTTTAGGCCCTTTCTAGGATTGGCAAAAAGTTAGGGCCCTTTTTGGGTTTTGTTTGCCAAAAAGGGCCCTCAGAAGGATTTTCCCCACATGAAACTAGAACATTCAATACCAAAAAAATCATGATTTGCGAGGAAAAAAAAAAGGATTTTCTGTCGTAAAACACGTTTGCGACGGATTTCATCCTTCACAAAAAACCTTATTGTAATTATGACGGGAAATGAAAATTCCGTCGCAAATTTAAAACTTTGCTACGGAATTAAAATTCCATCACAAATTTGTGACAGAAAAAAAATCCGTCACACGGATTTGAAATCTGTCACAAAATGTATTTTTTTAAAAAAAATTATTAAAAAAATATAAAAAATCATTAAAAAATAGAATAATTATTTTAAAAAATATAAAAATTCATAATCATATCATCAATATATTATTTAAATTTTATTTCAAAATCATCACTTTTTAAACTTTAACTAACATCTACAAAATTATATCATTAATATATTATTTAATTATTAACCCAGATATTAGTCAATATTAGAAGTAATTAAGTTTTAATACGTATAAAAAGATTTGTAGCATTATATAGTCAATATTATATAATGCTACAAATACATAATCACCCCTGTTAGATTCGATAACTAATACTTGTGCAAACCATTTGCAAGTATATAGTATTTTAACACTTGCACATTAATCCCCAAAAATAAAAATGAAGATTCGACAACAAAAGTCAAAAACATACTACAAAAATCTGAGTACTTTAATTTAATATAACAACATGACATAGGTTGCAAGATGTAGATCACCAATACTAGTTGAATGAATTCTACAAAGCCAATAAGGTTGATGGTTGTTATTTCGTAGACAGATAAATGGGCCAGAATCATATCCCTTGAAAGAATGATAAACAAAACAAAAAATTACACAAAGAGAGATTAATATTGACAGCATAGGGTCAAAAATTAAACCAGAAATTAAAAAAAAAAACTCCACTACATATAATCAAAGTATTATACTATAGAATCTCAATCAAGTGTATAAACTACAGCAAACATATCCATTAGCAACTATCTAACAATATATGATAAAGAAAACAAACAAACTTACCTGGCAAACCGGTGACGACAAAGACCGGAAGGGGCGGCGACAGGGGCAGCAGTGGAGACTGGGGGCGGTGGCGGCACAAGAGGTGGAGGACAAACGATGAAGAGGGAGAACGAAGAGCCAGGGAGGGAGAAATCGTGAAAATGAAGGAGAAAGACGGGATTGGGAAATTATAAATGAGTTTGCGACGGAAATCCAATTTATCGCAAAACCTAAATGGGGTTTTGCGATGGAATTTCAATTCCGTCACAAAATTATTTATTTAAAAAAATTATTAAATTTGCGACGGAATTAAAATTCCATCGCAAAATTATTTTTCTTAAAAAATTTTAATTTTGTGAGGGAAATCCAATTCCATCGCAAAATTATTTTTTTAAAAAACTATTTTTTAAAAAAAATATTTGTTTTTAAAAAATTATTAAATTTGTGACGGAAATCTGTGACGGAATTTAAGTTAATTTTTTTTTAAAAATTATTAAATTTGCGTCGGAAATCTAATTCCGTCGCAAGAATTACTATTTTGCATCGGATTTTAAATTTCGCTAATCAGCATTTTTTTAGTAGTGACTTATAGGGATAGTGATGATGATGATGATGATGATTAGAGGCGTCAAATAAGAATATAGAGCAAATGAACAATCGCCAAATATAGCATACTTGAGCATCACAGTATCATCCGAGTTGGGTGCATTTCCAAAACAGCTAAATATGCATCAGATTGCGGTGAACTAGAGCTATTTCCAGAGACAGAATTCCTTAGCCTCTTACAGTTTAGGGCAATATCACAGTCCTCTTCAAGAAATCGACGGATATTATTATTTTCTGTTAAATTTTGATTCTGATTCTGCAAAGCATCAACCTTTTTTTTTTCTCTTTTCTTAAGAGCATCAACCTTGAACTTCAAAAGTCTATCACAACTAAGCTTTTAGTTATCAGACTTCTGTTGTCCAAAGTTGTAACCAAAGTCTGAATTTCTTAGCATCTCACGGTTTTGTGAACATGGTCCCGTACCAAAAGTCCAAAACAATCATCTCTCCTTCTCCAACAAATCTCAAAACACTGTCATGTTGTGTCAGGGTATTATTTTGATCTGTTAATTCATGTCCTCCCACAAATGCAGAGCTAGGATTGCAACTATCTAAGGTATTGTACCGATGGATACAACTACTTTGTATCTCAGAATTTTGGGTTATATGATCTGGACCCCTTCTAAAACAGTCATATCCTTCACTATCTCCTCCAAGAATTCTTAACATGTTTTTATCTTCAATTAGGGTTTCGCTTTGATTCATTGAAGCACATGGCTCAATTAAGTTCTCTTAATATAACAGATGGCTTGGCACACCAAGGTTTACTGCTATTAGACTTCTGTGGACAAGAACTGTTCTGAAGATAGGATTCGTTTGTGTCTCAGAGTTTTTGGAATTATCATCTTCAGTTAATCCATTTCCAAAGTCATCATACTGGTTTTTATCCATTAAAGCATCTGGCACGGCTCCTGTCACTACAGCTTCTAGATCTTCGCTTCCAGAAAAGCTCACTGGAAAAGTGTTTCGGAACGCAGCTGATGTGGGGTAACCTGAGAAAATTCATATGACACATGAGAAATGTACAGAAAATACATAGAGAAGCTAACAATATGTCTTATATTAAGGAGGAGAAGAGTATTAAATACTTATCTTTTTATTAATCCAAAACACCTATTTAAGAGTATTTTTGAAAAAAAAATTTAATTACTACTTAGGTTTCAAAAAACTTATTATTTTCTTATGAATAAAAATAATAAAATCTTTTGAAAGATATTCTATGAAAAGAAATAGAGAGTATTTTTTTCTATCTGAAAAAAAAAAAGAGTACATTGATTTCAGTTGGAGCCAAAAGTTATATCTCAGTCACCTTACATATTTAAAAGACTTGTTACTTATTATTTGGGGAAAGAAATTTGGTGGTGACTTATTTATGGAGAAATTCTTGCATGAACCAACCGTACCACGTCATCTATGCATTATTTAATAAAATCATACCACATCAATCTCATTAAATCATACTTGTTTAATTTCTCTTCTTTATCCTCATTTAGGTCATTTAAAAATGGGCAGATTGATCAAAATAATTAAGGAAAAAAAAATAATTACCGGTTTAGTGTACTGTTGAAACTATTTTCTAAAATAAGGCTGACGCCTCTGGAGGCGTGAGAGGGCCCCACGCCACTGGTAGTGGCGTGAGGCTCTGACACGCCTCCAGAGGCGTGAGGCTGTCTCACGCCTCCAGAGGCGTGAGCCACTCTCACGCCTTTTGATAAAAAAATTAATTGATTGATTAAAATATTTAATTAAATATATAATTAATTATAAATAATTTAAATTAATAATTAAGAAAATTAAAATATCTAAAATTTATTATAAACTTTAGGAACAAGATTAATTAGTAAATTAATTAATTAATTATTATAAACCTCAACATAGATGACTAATTATTTAATATTTTGTTCATTAACAATTTGATATATAAAGTATCCATCTCAGATAAGATAAGTTTAAATAGAGAATAATAATTAGTCAAATAATTAATTCACTAATTAAAAATTTACAATAATATAATAGATGATCCACACTTTACGCGGTATGAGATTACACGGTATAGTATAAAGATTACGCGGTATGAGATTACACGGTATAGTATAAAGATTACGTGATAATTTAGTTAAAAGATTACGGGTACGGTATCATTTTTATACTATACCGTGTAATCTCATACCGCGTAATCTTTTATACTATACCGTGTAATCTCATACCGCGTAAAGTGTGGATCATCCATTATATTATTGTAAATTTTTAATTAGTGAATTAATTATTTGACTAATTATTATTCTCTATTTAAACTTATCTTATCTGAGATGGATACTTTATATATCAAATTGTTAATGAACAAAATATTAAATAATTAGTCATCTATGTTGAGGTTTATAATAATTAATTAATTAATTTACTAATTAATCTTGTTCCTAAAGTTTATAATAAATTTTAGATATTTTAATTTTCTTAATTATTAATTTAATTTATTATTAATTTATTATTATTTATAATTAATTATATATTTAATTAAAATATTTTAATCAATTAATTAATTTTTTATCAAAAGGCGTGAGAGTAGCTCACGCCTCTGGAGGCGTGAGACAACCTCACGCCTCTGGAGGCGTGTCAGAGCCTCACGCCACTACCAGTGGCGTGGGGCCCTCTCACGCCTCCAAAGACGTCAACCTTATTTTGGAAAATAGTTTCAACAGTACACTAAACCGATAATTATTTTTTTTTCCTTAATTATTTTGGTCAATCTGCCTTTAAAAATGTCTTTCCAATCTCGCTTCTCTCCCACATAAGATTTAAGGAGATTGATGTGATGTGATTTTTTTAGGCAGTAAACAGATGACGTAATGCACATGGAACCATTTTCATTGCCTATCTCAAGGATAAGCACTATTTACCTATCTGATTTAGGCCATCCAGATCAGATCTAAACGATCCAGATTTTTTTTAACTATTTTTTTAAATACAAAAATTGTTTTTTGAAAAAAGGTTAGTTGAGAGATTATTTTTATTTTAGATTTACTACCTATTAAAATAATTTTTTAAAAAAAATATAAAGTAAAAAAAATCAAATCTGAACCGTTTAAATCTGACATGGACGGTCCAAGAGAGAGAAAGTGGTTCTGTGCACCATGGTTTGGATAGGGAGGGAAAGTGGTTCCATACACCATGGGGCATGTTAGAATTTCTCCTTATTTTGTGATGCCTTGGGGCCGTGTAACTAAACAAGGGAGAAAAGAGAAGGGTCATAAATATTCTTTCTACCTTAAAATAGTGTTGGCTTTCACATTTTAATTTTATTTTAAAATGATTGTCGTTTCAAAATTTTAATCAAGCACCAAGTTGCTATAATATTTTTAATATTAGATATTTTAATGAGATAATATTAGCTTTTATTATAATCTATGCTATTCAATAAATTTTTAAATTTGTTTGCATACTTTAAATTAAAATGGAAAGTATTTTGTTTTTGGCCAGTAATAGAATATCTTTGAAAAACATTTTTATACAAAATATATTTTTCATTATTATTAAATAACGACATTAAAACCATTACCACTAGCATTTATTTTCTTATCAGCTCTGTTTTTTTAAGTTGGTTGGCCAAATTTACTTCTCTTATTCCGACATAATAATATGCATAACAACCTTATTAATAACAGTTTCTTGAACTTGAAGCATCCAAAGTACGAGTGTCTTCAATGGTGCTTGTAATGCCTCATTTTCAATACCAAAATCTTGGCCAAAATAATAGTAACACTTCCAAATATAGGATATTCAACACTCAAACACATATTTACAATATGGCCAAAGGTAGAAATCCATTTATACAGGGCCAAAATAAATCCAATAAATAAGAGTTATTTTAAAATGCGGAAGTCTTTTAGGTTCATGGCAAATAAAATAACACAACATAAACTAAAGGAGTACAGAAGAGCCTACAAAGCTCACTCCATGGGTGCATTCCCTTGATCTCTACTAAGTTATTCACCTGAAAAATGTTAATATGGGGTGAGATTACACATCTCAGTAACTACTAAATATTTCTACCGTACACGAGCAAATAATATATGACAAAAAGATATGGGCTGATTTCAAATATATATATATAGATTCCATAATTTATCATACAAAATAATTTATACTAATAGTCATCAATATAGAAGGTATTAAAACATATATATCTCAAAAGTTCTCATCTCATGTCTTTACAGAATATTCATCATCATATCAAATTCTTGAACTGTTCAGAAATGCACTATGCAGTATGCAGCCTCCCTTATATCACCACCTCCCTTATACCGCAGACTGGAGCCATAGGCTAACACATAGTCCAATAGAAACTTATTCATTTGACTGAATTGTTCCAAGCTCACCAAAACTTAAGATACACCCGGCCAAAGGTATATAGCTTAAATCTGGACTATGGCTCCCCTCCTTTAAAATAACTAAGGAGGTGTCACATGTCCCACAACTCCAATGAAATCCCGGCCAGAGGAAAACATGGAAGATGGGGCCCTGAAACAAGTACCATCCACTGTGCACCGAGTGGTGGCATAAATCATTCTTATCATTCAAATCCCTCCTTACTCCACCCATCATAATACAACCGCCATGATGAATATGTTCACTCAAAATAATGCATTATTATACCATAAAGTTTTATACATCAATATGCGTATTTATAAATAGTGAATACTATGCGTATATGTGAATAGTAAAATACGATATATATACATGAATAGTAAAAATGAAGAGTACATACGGTATGTATACGTGAATAGTAAATACGGTATGTATACGTGAATAGTATTATGAATAGTAAATACGGTATACGTGAATAGTAAAATGAATAGTAAATACGGTATACGTGAATAGTAAAATGAATAGTAAATACGGTATGAATAGTAAATATGGTATACGTGAATAGTAAATACAGTATACGTGAATAGTAACATGAATAGTAAAAATGAATAGTAAATACGGTATACGTGAATAGTAACGTACGTATAAATAGTACCTCTGCAGATTTGCAAATCAAAGTTCCCACACCAGATCTTAAAACCATAAATATTTTCTAAATATTCTTGCCAAAATAGTAAACAAACAAATTTATAATCATACATAATTCACAAGTATAAGGAAGAATATTCAGAGTTACCTGTTACTTGCTAATACCCGAATCACCATCCAGCTATTATAACTCTTAAGCAAATATCTCTCTACTCTCTCTCTCTCTCTACCTCTCTCTATGGCTCTTAGAAGTTGTGAAGAATGAAATGAAATGGAAGGTCTATTTATAGTTGGAAAATGGGTCTTTAAGTGTAATTTTTGTCTCTGGGTCGTTTTACGTAATTTTCCTAAAAATTAAAAAGAAAACCCTCCCGTGACTAACTTAGCCGCCCCGTGCGATTTTATAAAAATTTTAATAATATTTTAATATTTTAAATAATATAATATTATAAATCAAATAGTAAATTACTATTACGTGGGTCCCGCGTGAAATATTTTCAAAACTCACGAGAGTTTCTGTCGGGAGGAAGAATTATTTTGGTCGTGGGTCCCACATGAATAGTAAATACGTATTTAGGAATAGTAAATACCGTATTTTTAAATAGTAAATACGTATTTGTGAATAGTGAACACTATTCATATTTCTCAAATTTCAAGTATTAAATACGTATTTGCGAATAACATATATATATATTTTTTTTTTTAAATACGTATTTGTAAATAGTAAAAACGTATACGTGAATAGTAAATACTATTCACGGGGCCCACAAAATACTGATTTCAAATTTATCACTTTCCAAAAATAGAGCCTACTAGTCTTCCCAAAATAGGTTTATGTTCAAGATATTAGATTCAAAATTCAGGATGTTACATTTCTCCCCTCCTAAAAGAAAATTTTGTCCTCAAAATTTCGCTATAATAAGAATTCTAACCTATTTAAATAAATGAGGATAGGTTTGTCGCATGCTCTCCTCCGTTTCCCAAGTAGCATCTCCGGGAGCCATTCCTTTACACACAACCTTTACAAGCTTATAGCCTTGTTCCTCAATTACTTATCCCCCGCATCAACAATCCGCTCCGACTCAGCTTTATATATCATATTATCCCTAAGTCCTATCTCTTTCCCAAACATGCTCACCAAGCACACAACACAATTTTCGTTCATCCTGTACCCAAAGTAATATTCAGACACAGGATCCACTAGTTCCTTATTTGAGCGCTTGGTTACACTGGCCTCACAGGCCAGTTCATTCTTCCTTTCTGCTTTTTTCATTGTATTACCACGACACTGGATATTCAGATCTTACAGCTTAAGAAGCTACCCTCAGGCCATAATAACCACAACATGATATAATCTGATTATTCTGCCAACCTTAAGATAAACTTTAGACATACAGGTCTAATGTTACCATGATAGGCAACAAACACAATACTAGGCACATAAGTCTTATAGCCTAGAGATACCACCATATGCAAACTAGCTCAACGGGTCTTACCGCTTCAAGCCTCTGCTCGTCTATCCTATACCCGTGCTTCCTCAATTCAAGTTTAAGAAAACACTTACTTACTAAATCTAGCTTTCACCAATGGCAAGTAATTCAAAAACAAGTACATTTGGCAAGATTCTGCAAACTAAGTATATCCACAACAGTTTCCAACCTCTTCTAACTTGTACACCTTCCACCACAATCATAATGTAAAAGTCAATTCTTGTTCGAATTTCGCAAGGATTCATTCCATGAGACATCATAGTTTATAAATGTCGATTACAAACTGGTCTTAAATCCTGTTGTAAATATTGCGTAAAAATTTCCAAACACAGCAAGTGCATTGGTAAGTTCAAAATTCAAATACTCAGGGACCTAGCAACTATTTTAAATAGTCACCAACTCCGAATACATTCCAGGTTCCAACTTATTCTACTCAACTCATCCATGAAACACTCAATTCATTATTTCTAAAGAAAGATTCTATTATCAAGATCATTTCCTATGCTAGTTAAACAGTTGGCAATCTCTGAACACCTTATACATGTTGGTATCACATTTTGTTCCCTATTTCTCTCAAATCAATTAATACCATATTCTAATATCTCAATTTATTCAATCAATTCAGTCTCCTAAAGAATCAATACAACTGTTAAGTTGAACTGTTATATTACATTTATACTAGATTCATCATACTCCATAGCTTATATCATTTAAGTACTATCCTCAAACTTTCCCCAAAAATGATAATTGTCAAATTACAAATCAACTCTTAGAACTTCAATATCAGCAAGACAGAGATATCATGTGTCCTCAATAATATCCATAGAACATTCATGTTTCACAATTCCTAGACTAAGATTTAAAACATTCAAATATTATTCTCACAATCTCAGCATTGTTCACATGATTCGAATTCAATCCTTAGTATCTCAAAGACATATACTAAATATCATCTGTTCCTCTCATAGTTATCTATTAATCACACCCAAATAACATACTAATATTGTAACATAAATCACCGGATTTCATACTTTCATAATTAGACATACTATCTTAACTCAGATTGAATTCAAGTCTATTCTCAAATATTCCCAGACATTAATAGTCAAGTTTACAATTTGATTCTTATAACCTCAACATCAACTGATAATTCATGTTTCCCCAAAAATACCCATTATACATACTAAGATCATGATTCACAATTCCTAATCTAATTCTTGGATTATATGAAGACTATCTACAACCTCAGCAGTATTCACAAGGTTCTAATTCTACCTCAACCTGCAATATCACAAAGGCTCATTTCGTTCTTGAGTTCTATTTCAGCTTAGATTAAATTAAAGCCTATCCTCAACATTTACTATATTCATTCTAACATCTTACTGGCATTCCTAAGGATCACTATTTCATACCTTTCCATCGATCTTCCAACATGTTTATCAAAAAACCTTAGTCTTTGAATTATCTGTGACAAATTCATAGAGTTCTTCGGATACTCAGAGAGTGAAGAATGCTCTCGGGTTAATTGGCACAAATCATCATTTCAAATCTTCGGATTCTCTCCGGTTCATCTAATATTATTAGGAAGTCACCCTTCCCAAGATTACTATCACCTTAGCACGCTTACGCTTAAAATCCTATTTTCAAATGTCAATTCCGACATCTTGAGTCAGCTGCACATCCAAGACAGATTTCTTAGATAAATGCGCGTATAAACGTCCAAACTTAATTTCTTGAAAACACAGCTAGCAATAAATGCCATAGCGATTTCTGTCTGCAAAGGTCTAGGAAACTGCGACCCCTAACGGTGGCTAGGGTGCACTAGGGTGCGGTGCCATAAAATTTTCCGCATAACAACAAAATCTACATGATTCTGAGCTAACGACAGATGAGAATCCGATGCTGCTTAACAAAATATAGACGTTGCTAGCCCAGCTATAAATAGAGTAAAGAAAGAGTAAATGTTTCACGTTCTCTCAAACTTCACAAAACCTCCACATATTCATTTCCTCTCCGATCGTAACCTTCACTATAACCTTCCACATTATCCTTAAACATGGCCGGTTCAAGTAACTCTATTCCAGTCTCCGATTCATTCAACCCTTTCTTTCTTGAAGCCTTACTTCATGACTATCAGACTAACATGTTGTCTGATTTGTCAAACAATGCATCATACCCTTATTCTTCTTTACTTCCCCAAAATCCCGTAAGTATGAACGTTCATTCATCTGCCTCAACGATTAACATTCCTACTCCTCCTCCAAGGATACAAGATTCTATTTTTACCACTACTAACAGAAAGGAATCTGAAGCAGGTCCATCAAGGCGACCTGTCCAAAGGTGTCGTAATGTGGCAGAACTTATGGAGTCTACGATACCTTCTCAACCAAGGAATCCTGCTTCTACCTTGACTGAGACTACTAATCCATTTTCATGTGGTTGCTGCCATGTTCTACGAGAGATTATTCATACCAATGGACTTCAATACCATAAACTTGAAGTTCATGGGAGGATTGGTATGATATGCCACGCTGTCTTTCACCAGGACGTACAAGGAGGTTCTTCCAGTCCTCAAGTATTTGACTTTGGTAAGAAAAATTTAGAAGATGTCAAACATTTTCTAGAAAATTATTGTTTGAATCAAAATTCTTTAGGGTATGTCCTGGTGTCAGATCCCCTATCAGCCTACTATGAGGCCCTTTGTGTTGGTTTGGAATGGACTAAAAATCAAAATGAACTCCCTAATAGTTCATTTCCAACCAATACAGAAAATATATCCAATAAAGGAAAAGAGCTCATGGTTGTAAATAATAATCCTTCAGTCCCCATACCTAGTAATCCATACCGATCAAGAGCTGAACAAAATATTAGAGCTGCATCAATGTCAATTAATGATCTTAGAGACTTATTCCATTTACCTCAACAAGAAGCGGCTCAACAAGTTCGTCTATGCAAAAATGTTCTAATGAAAATATGCCATAGGGGAGGAATAAAGCATTGGCCTTATGTAAAAATTCGAAGCACTATGAAGCAAATAGCTAGATTGAGAAGAACAATGTCTCCTGATGGTCCTCTCTCAAGAGCAGCCGCTCAGGAAGAAATTAATAGACTTAAACTTGAGATAGTCGAAGCTTGCGGTGGGATTGTACCAACGGTTGTTCTTGATGCTTGAATTAATATAGTCTACTCTTCTTAGCCTTCTTGCTAATGTTTGTAATCTCTATTCTAGGATTCATAAGGATTTTCGAGTTTTCCTGCCAAACTCAACTTTATCTTATTAAATTCAAACTTAAGCCAGTTATTCTGTATAATCAAGACTATGCCCGTATTCTGTTATGGTATTGTCATCTGTTACTCATATAAATTAGCTAGGTAAGTGAAAATCTAGCGAACATCTCTTCATACTTTTTTTTACAACGGCAACTAATTGAATAAACATCAAATAGGGGCTTAGTCTTTCAATCACTTTCCTAGACACCAATAAAAATATTCATCCTAGAAAGTAATTTTGGGCCTACAGAATCCAATATTCAATAAATTTTCTACTTACCAACTTCCGCTACGCAGCTCTGAAATTTAATCTCAATCACATCCTCAAATCATAAATCCTCATTATCAATCACTTGAATATTTTGATTAACCCATTCTTCTCCTATCATGAATGTCACAAGAAAATTGGTAAAAAGAATCCAAAGCTATAAAGGAAAATGCACATGTTATGATATTTAATTTGCCATGACCTCAAAATTTTTATTTAGAAAACTGATAGGAAATTTACAGATTGGCCAGAACCTTTGCTCTGATACCAAAAATGTAATGCCTCATTTTCAATACCAAAATCTTGGCCAAAATAATAGTAACACTTCCAAATATAGGATATTCAACACTCAAACACATATTTACAATATGGCCAAAGGTAGAAATCCATTTATACAGGGCCAAAATAAATCCAATAAATAAGAGTTATTTTAAAATGCGGAAGTCTTTTAGGTTCATGGCAAATAAAATAACACAACATAAACTAAAGGAGTACAGAAGAGCCTACAAAGCTCACTCCATGGGTGCATTCCCTTGATCTCTACTAAGTTATTCACCTGAAAAATGTTAATATGGGGTGAGATTACACATCTCAGTAACTACTAAATATTTCTACCGTACACGAGCAAATAATATATGACAAAAAGATATGGGCTGATTTCAAATATATATATATAGATTCCATAATTTATCATACAAAATAATTTATACTAATAGTCATCAATATAGAAGGTATTAAAACATATATATCTCAAAAGTTCTCATCTCATGTCTTTACAGAATATTCATCATCATATCAAATTCTTGAACTGTTCAGAAATGCACTATGCAGTATGCAGCCTCCCTTATATCACCACCTCCCTTATACCGCAGACTGGAGCCATAGGCTAACACATAGTCCAATAGAAACTTATTCATTTGACTGAATTGTTCCAAGCTCACCAAAACTTAAGATACACCCGGCCAAAGGTATATAGCTTAAATCTGGACTATGGCTCCCCTCCTTTAAAATAACTAAGGAGGTGTCACATGTCCCACAACTCCAATGAAATCCCGGCCAGAGGAAAACATGGAAGATGGGGCCCTGAAACAAGTACCATCCACTGTGCACCGAGTGGTGGCATAAATCATTCTTATCATTCAAATCCCTCCTTACTCCACCCATCATAATACAACCGCCATGATGAATATGTTCACTCAAAATAATGCATTATTATACCATAAAGTTTTATACATCAATATGCGTATTTATAAATAGTGAATACTATGCGTATATGTGAATAGTAAAATACGATATATATACATGAATAGTAAAAATGAAGAGTACATACGGTATGTATACGTGAATAGTAAATACGGTATGTATACGTGAATAGTATTATGAATAGTAAATACGGTATACGTGAATAGTAAAATGAATAGTAAATACGGTATACGTGAATAGTAAAATGAATAGTAAATACGGTATGAATAGTAAATATGGTATACGTGAATAGTAAATACAGTATACGTGAATAGTAACATGAATAGTAAAAATGAATAGTAAATACGGTATACGTGAATAGTAACGTACGTATAAATAGTACCTCTGCAGATTTGCAAATCAAAGTTCCCACACCAGATCTTAAAACCATAAATATTTTCTAAATATTCTTGCCAAAATAGTAAACAAACAAATTTATAATCATACATAATTCACAAGTATAAGGAAGAATATTCAGAGTTACCTGTTACTTGCTAATACCCGAATCACCATCCAGCTATTATAACTCTTAAGCAAATATCTCTCTACTCTCTCTCTCTCTCTACCTCTCTCTATGGCTCTTAGAAGTTGTGAAGAATGAAATGAAATGGAAGGTCTATTTATAGTTGGAAAATGGGTCTTTAAGTGTAATTTTTGTCTCTGGGTCGTTTTACGTAATTTTCCTAAAAATTAAAAAGAAAACCCTCCCGTGACTAACTTAGCCGCCCCGTGCGATTTTATAAAAATTTTAATAATATTTTAATATTTTAAATAATATAATATTATAAATCAAATAGTAAATTACTATTACGTGGGTCCCGCGTGAAATATTTTCAAAACTCACGAGAGTTTCTGTCGGGAGGAAGAATTATTTTGGTCGTGGGTCCCACATGAATAGTAAATACGTATTTAGGAATAGTAAATACCGTATTTTTAAATAGTAAATACGTATTTGTGAATAGTGAACACTATTCATATTTCTCAAATTTCAAGTATTAAATACGTATTTGCGAATAACATATATATATATATATATTTTTTTAAATACGTATTTGTAAATAGTAAAAACGTATACGTGAATAGTAAATACTATTCACGGGGCCCACAAAATACTGATTTCAAATTTATCACTTTCCAAAAATAGAGCCTACTAGTCTTCCCAAAATAGGTTTATGTTCAAGATATTAGATTCAAAATTCAGGATGTTACAGTGCTATCCATTATTGATCTGCATTATTGATGTTTAATTAAGCAATTTAAATTTCAAAATTATTTCTTTTTCCATATTCTTAGTCTATTTATTTTAAATATTTTTAACTCACATTAGAAACAATCAAATTATGAAAATTCTAAAGTAAATTATTTTACTTTTTTAATAATTAATATATCGCATGCTCACATTAAATTTATAAAGCTTTTAGAATTAGAAATTCAGAAAGTAATGTCAAAATAAAAAATATATTCATTCTAATTCTATTACTCTTTTTATTTCTTTCTTTTTAGAGGGATTTTCAATTTTATTGAAAAAAAAAGTACTTTTGATTTTTGACTCAATTATTCTTGATAAATACACCCTTTCGTCTCTTTTATAAAAGTGGATAACTAATTCTCAAAAATTTTAAAATGAGTCATTAAAGTTAGTTGAATAAATAAATATGTTATAAATATAATTTTTGAATGTTATATATATATATATATATATATATATATATATATATATATATATTTAAAAAATATCCTTATTTGATAATTTGGTGACAGCCTTTAATCATTAATATGATTAATATTTATTTCTTTTGAATAAACACTTCTACCCACAAAAAAAAAAATTACTCTCTAATCTTAAATATAAAATAGAGCTAATTCTTTTTTTTAGAGAGATTAATGAAGCTAATTAGATTACTGTAGAATATTTATTTATTTTTTTCAAACTCATTAATTTAATTTATAAAACTAAAAAAATACATGGTGTGTATTTATATCTGGGTGTGCGCGTGCGTGTTAAGTAGCTTATTATGTATCTTCAGTAACAAACGATCTGTACGAACTTATCTTCAGCAATAAACGATGTGTACAATTAGCAAGTTAACTACTCCATAAAACTTAAACATCCAACCAAAAAGGAATCGCTAACTGCAACCAAATGGAGGGTACAATTCAAATGTCAGAAGATGAAGGAGGTTCGTACTTCCCTCTCGCCGCCGCTATAGGAGAACCCGACGCCGACGTGAACAATCCCGATGACCTACGACTCAAGCAGCTCGGTTACCGGCAAGAGCTTAGTCGCAATCTATCGTAAGTCAAACTTGCGATTATCTCTTCTCTCTCATTTCTATCCGATTTTGTTTTCCGAGATAACGGTATTGTGCGAAATGCAGGGCGGTGGCGAATTTCTCGATGGCGTTTTCGATAATTTCGGTACTCACGGGGCTGACGACGTTGTACGGTACGGCACTGAGGTATGGAGGTCCGGTGACGCTGGTGTACGGATGGTTGATTGTGGGAGGGATGACGATGGCGGTGGGTCTATCGATGGCCGAGATTTGTTCTGCGTTTCCGACTTCTGGAGGGCTCTATTTCTGGAGCGGGATGTTGTGTGGGCGCCGTTGGGGACCGCTTGCTTCTTGGCTTACCGGCTGGTTAGTTCTCTTCCTCACTCTCACTCTCAGTCGCACATTTATCATTTTTAATATTTTAAAGACAAATCATATATATATATATATATAAGGAAAAAATAATGATAAATATCCTCAAAACATGCAAAAACCATATTGGAAATGGATCCGGTTTCTCTCCCCATCACCATCCCTCCCCATCACATCTGGACCGTCCAAATCTTGATCTGACGGTCCAGATTAAAAAAAAACAAAATTTTTGTTTTTTGTCTTTTTCGAAAAAGACAAAAAACAAAAATTTTGTTTTTTTTTTAATCTGGACCGTCAGATCAAGATTTGGACGGTCCAGATCCGCTTGTGAGAGATGGGCAGAAAATTTGATAAGGAGAAGATCCAGTTCCATTGGAAATGCTATGCTGAGGAGGGAAGGAGACCCTTTTATTATCTATTTTTTCAAGAGCCCATCTAAACCGTTGATTGAGAAGAGGAGAGAAAAATCCAAGAATTATAACTTGATGACCTTTCAGATTGATTGGATAGACATGATCTAAAGATTATGAGAGATGATAAGAAAATAGATTATAAGAGAAATTGTCCCCTCACTTTCTCGGTGGGGTTAGGTGAAAAAGGATTATCTCATTTGCATACTTTTTCGCTATCTCTCATCGTCCAATCCCAACTGTTGATTTGACTTAATGAGATTGTTGATCTGGGTAGTAATATCAAATCTATAGTCTAGATTTAAAGCCGATGAGAGACAATGAGAAAACGCTGATGAGAGGATTCGGACCCGGGGTTAGGTTTCTCTCATTCTTTTTTCTTTTTTTTTTCTTTTTTAAATATAATTTGGTCAAGTATTTTTCCTTCCAAGACTTAAAACATAAAAAGTTTTTCACTTCTTTCAATAGACGGTTCCCAATATTTAAATTTATATTCTCTTCGTTAATGGCCGCACCTCAATCACAGCTTGATGACTTAGGGTCATTCTATAACTAAGTTTTTTTTTTAAAATAATAATAATAATAATAATCCTTCTCTTATTGTTAATATAATATCTATTTTAATGAAAAAATTAAAAGACTGAGGTAGAATCAAATTATCCTCACGTGTAAGAAAAAAATGAATTTTTTGGGAACGGAATTTTGATCTGACACCTTTTGGTGAAATATGTGTTTGTGTGTTTTTCCTTTTATCATTATAGGCTGTATTATTTTGTTGTTAGTGTTACTCGCATATATGGTTGAGGTGCATATACTACCCTCAAGTATTATTTAAGGTGCATTTACCATTCTAATGTATTTTGTAGTGTATTCAACCCTTAAAAATATTTTTTCTTTAAGTGCTTTCAATATCGTAAAGTATTTTTTTTAAAGTACTCAGCGCCTTGAAATATTATTTTAGGTTGGTTCGGTAACTCAAAAAAATATTTTTTAGTGCATCTAACACCAAAACATAAAAAATAATTTATGATGTTGAACGTATGTGAAAAATACTATAACATGGAAAAATATTTAAGGGTGATACATAAACATTAACCCAAAAATTATTATATTAAACAAAACATGTTATATTATGAAAGATGTCACAAGTCTTTATTACAAGGACAATTGTCATAATTACGTACATAAGGGACTAGATATTATGGACCAAATTAGTTCTATTAATCAAGCCTAAGTCTTAATTAATTAGCCATCTTGATAATAACTTTTAACAAAAACATACAAGGCATGGCAATGTATTAAAGGGTTTGTAGTTTGAATTATAATAAACTTAAAGCTAATTTTCTCACTCAGATTCGCATGACCTTTATAATTCATATAACTAAAGAAAAAATTTCAAAAATACATGTATAGAATTATAAATTATATATAAATTCACTCAATTTGATTTGAATTGTTTCGTTTAAAAATGTATTGATTTTTGAGATAATTATATAAAATTGAATGTTGGATATTTTATTTTGGTTGATTTAATATTAGCAGACCCATTTTGGACTTGCTTGTTATATATATATTTTTTTTCAGACTAGTTAGTGGGGCGTTATTATTGGCAAAAATACTAGTTAATGGGTTGTTATGTAAAATAAAATATTACAGGATGAAACCGATAATTGTTTAATGAAAATAAGATGAAAAATTATAATTAAATACCTTTAATATTTGAAAATGTCAAAACAAGGATTCCTATTAAAACATATTGTCATTTGCTCATCAAATGTTGTAAATAATTAATGAAGCGTAACAAACAAAACTGATATACAATCTTAACGTTCCCAGAGCATTTTTATAAATCTCCCCAAAATAATACTAATATTGTGAAATAAATAATTAAATAAATAATTAAAATATAATAAGGCAATATATTTCATCTTAATTCCTCTAGTCCTTATTCTAAGGCATCAATTAACAAATGTATTTAGTTCTTTTTATAAGGCACTCACTTGTTTTCAAGGAGCATTAATTATTTTTTTTATGTATGCCCATAATTAATAAGGATAATAGGTGAGAGTAACAATTAATATGATATTTAGAATTTAATGCAATTAGTAGAAATAATATTAGAAATTACTTAAATTTTAAGGTGACTTTATTGATTTCAACTAAAATTATTAGTTTGTAAAAATTATTAGTTGGTGTCTTATAATAAAGACTAGATAGAATATATATAAGATAAATAAAAAATTAGTTTCATCAAAATTCCCATGTCAGCTCCACGTACCACGTGGGGACATGGTTTGGAATTGTGATAATAAACGAAAAAAGGGAACACTTTGTCCACTTCTATTCTTCTATCCCTTCACCTAACTTCCAAAATACTCCCTCCGGTCCTAATTATAAGGCATAGTTGACTTTGTTTGGAGAGATTAAGGAAGCTAAATAAGTTACTTAATCACTTTATATGTTGTATATCTTTAGATTATATATTAGTTTATTAGTCAAACTAATTACTTTGAAGAAAAAAATAAAAATAAAAATACTCTAAAGTAATTTAATTAGCTTCCTTAATTTTTACAAAAAAGTCAACTATGCCTTATAATTAGGACCGGAGGGAGTAGTACGTAGTATTTTAATAGCACCACATTATTATCAATTTATAATATGATTTTTTTAATAAAATTATTATCATATGATTGATATAATAATTGTTTTCACGCACATGAATGAAATAAAAAAAGTTGGGGGGGGGGGGGGGGGGTTGTTCAACTTGTGAACCTTTCTTCAAGGGACATAAAAAGCGCTCATGAATCATGATTGACTTATGGGTATTGGTAAAATATGTTTGGGCTGAAAGTCAAAAAGATACTTTCCGTAAAAGAATGGAGAATAGCTGTTAGATTAAATAAATAAATAATTTTATAATTTGCTTAAAAAATTATATCCATTTTGATAATTAGATCTGAATTATTAGATGAAATAAATATCTTAATTCAAGGAAGATCCGTACCGTCCGTTTTCACATTTGACGGTCAATATTATCAGGCACCGACCATGGAGATTCTTTGCACGCGAGAGACAGCTGTCTAGATATCGTCAGGGTCACCAATCTTATTTTCTTTTTTTAAAAAAATCAAATTGAATTGGTTACTTCAGTTGTAAGACAGACATGTTCATGCAGAAATGCAATTACTACTACTACTACTGATCATGTCAATTTAAAGAACATGCAATCCCAATAAAGAGTAACTTCAAACATACTGTTTTATTTTTAATATAAGATCTGGTTGACTAATTTAAAAAGTGTTACGGACTGGCCCAATAGGCCCAGGTCCGGACCTCGGCCCAACTACGCCCACAACAGAACTTGTGATATATTTGGAAGGGATCCGAGATCCCACAAATATAGGATCTCATCAATGGAGATTCTCCTACAATCATGGCGCCAGCCAATCAGCCCCTGATGGCTCAATCTCAGATATCGCCCATAAAGGCAGAGATACGCACACCAGACTCCTATAAATAGAAGGAAACCCTAAACAGGTGCACACGTTCTATCTGATGCTCTATTTACATTCCGTCACACAGAGCACACACCCCACTCCCCTGGCTACGTGCCTTCCAGTTTATCACGAACTACGTGGATTTTAATCCCTTCAGAGGATACGTAGGCTCTAGGCTTGACAACCTAGTCAAGTCCAATCTCTGTGATCTTAGAACAGAACATTGGCGCCGACCGTGGTATCCGAAGACCAGAAAGAGTCGAGGTAGTGCTACTTCGAAGCTCTCTGTGTCGAGGAAGGAGGACCCTCGTCTCCACTCCGGCTCGGATCCAATGAGCAAGTAGCCGAAGCCGGCTCTGACAAGCGCCCGCGGCACCAAGTCAACATGGTAGAGCTCGACCTTCGAGAACAGGATAACCCGAGGCCAGAGGCGGAGGGAGTTCGGCTGACATTATAAGCTGGGACACCTACAAGAGGATGCACCTCGACAAAGAGGACCTCAAGCCATGCAAGACCACCCTGGTCGGCCTCAATGGCGAGCAGTCTTTCCCAAAAGGCTACATCGACCTCCGGTTAACTCTTGGCACCAAAGAAGCCTTCAAATCGGAACGGGTACGATTCGTAGTCGCCGACTTCCGGTCCCTCTACAACATCATTCTGGGCCGACCAATGATTCACAACTGGGATATACTAGTATCCACTAAGCATCAGAAGCTAAAGATGGTCAATAGTAAGAACCAGATAGTCGTGGTATCCGAAGACCAGAAAGAGTCAAGGCAGTGCTGCTTCGAAGCTCTCCGTGTCGAGGAAGGAGGACCCTCGTCTCCACTCCGGCTCGGATCCAATGAGCAAGTAGCCGAAGCCGGCTTTGACGAGCGCCTGTGGCACCAAGTCAACATGGTAGAGCTTGACCTTCGAGAACAGGATAACCCGAGGCCAGAGGTGGAAGGAGAGCTGGAGGAGATAGTGCTAGGCGAGGACCCGTCCAAAACTGCCAAAATCGGCCGAGATATGGACAATGGCCTGAAGGCCCTCATGATACGTTTCTTAAGACAGAACCAAGACGTCTTTGCATGGACCTCGGCCGAAGTACCCGACATCGACCCCCACTTTTGCTGCCACAAGCTTGGAATATGGCCGGGTTCAAGGCCCGTGGCACAGAAGAAGAGGAACATCGCGGACAACAGGCAGAAGGCCCTGGAAGACCACATAGAAGAGCTCCTTGCGGCTGGTTTCATCTGAGAAGTGCAGTACACCACCTGGCTCTCCAACGTAGTCATGGTCCTCAAACCCAGCGGCAAATGGAGAGTATGTATCGACTACACCAACCTCAACAAGGCCTACCCAAAGGACTCCTACCCGATGCCAAACATCGATAAGCTTGTGGACAACTCGGTCGGGTACCAGCTCCTCTCCTTCATGGATGCCTACTCCGGTTATAACCAGATCGCCATGCATCCGGACGACCAAGAAAAGATCGCCTTTATGACTGATAAGGCGAATTACTGCTACAACGTCATGCCTTTCGGACACAAGAATGCCGAGGCCACCTACCAGAGGATGATGAATCGGGTTTTCGAGGATCAGATCGGGCGCAACATAGAGGTCTACATAGACGACATGATCGTCAAGTCGAAACTTCCAGAAGATCACATCCGGGACCTAGAACAGACGTTTGAAAAGTTAAGAAGACATCGAATCAGGTTGAACCCGGCCAAATGTGCCTTCGGAGTTCCGGCTAGGAAATTCCTAGGCTTCATGCTGACAAACCGAGGGATCGAAGCCAACCCAGACAAGTGTAATGTAACATCCTGAATTTTTTTTTACCTGAAACTATAATAGATTAATTTATGATAATTGATTTATTAGGTATTTAGTATGAGTAAATTTTTAAGGTTAGAATTTAAATATATATTTTAATAATATAATAAACATATTATATAGTAATATATTATATATAGTAGTATGAATGAAGAAAGATAAAAAGTGACGGAGGAAAGAATCGGAAAGAGAAAAGAAAGGAAGGAAAAAGAAAAAAAAAAAAAAAAACATGCGGGACCCACGGCCAAAAATAATTCTCTGCAAACTTTCTCGTGAACTTTGAAAAAAATGGCCGCGGGACCCACTCAATAATAATTTATTATTTAAATAATATTATATTATATTATTAAAATTTTTATAAAACGTTCACGGGGCGGCTGAAGTTCACGGGAGGTTTTCTTTTTAGTTTTTAGGAAAATTACGTAAAACGACCCAGAGACGAAAATTACACTTAAAGACCCATTTTCCAACTATAAATAGACCTTCCATTTCATTTCATTCTTCACAACTTCTAAGAGCCTTAGAGAGAGGTAGAGAGAGAGAGAGAGTAGAGAGATATTTGCTTGAGAGTTATAATAGCTGGTTGGAGATTCGGGTATTAGCAAGTAACAGGTAACTCTGAATATTCTTCCTTATACTTGTGAATTATGTATGATTATTAATTGGTTTGTTTACTATTTTGGCAAGAATATTTAGAAAATATTTATGGTTTTAAGATCTGGTGTGGGAACTTTGATTTGCAAATTTGCAGAGGTACTATTTATACGTACGTTACTATTCACGTATACTGTATTTACTATTCACGTATACCGTATTTACTATTCATTTTACTATTCACATATACCGTATTTACTATTCATTTTTACTATTCACGTATACCGTATTTACTATTCATTTTACTATTCACGTATACCGTATTTACTATTCATTTTACTATTCACGTATACTGTATTTACTATTCATAATACTATTCACGTATACATACCGTATGTACTCTTCATTTTTACTATTCATGTATATATACCGTGTTTTACTATTCACATATACACATAGTATTTTACTATTCACAGATACGCATAGTATTTACTATTCATAAATACGCATATTGATGTATAAAACTTTATGGTATAATAATGCATTATTTTGAGTGAACATATTCATCATGGCGGTTGTATTAGGATGGGTGGAGTAAGGAGGGATTTGAATGATAAGAATGATTTATGCCACCACTCGGTGCACAGTGGATGGTACTTGTTTCAGGGCCCCATCTTCCATGTTTTCCTCTGGCCGGGATTTCATTGGAGATGTGGGACATGCGACACCTCCTTAGTTGTTATTTTAAAGGAGGGGAGCCATAGTCCAGATTTAAGCTCTATACCTTTGGCCGGGTGTATCTTAAGTTTTGGTGAGCTTGAAACCATCCAGTCAAATGAATGAGTTTCTATTGGACTATATGTTAGCCTATGGTTCCAGTCAGCGGTATACGGTTGGAAGGGGATATAAGGGAGGCTGCATACTGCATAGTGCATTTCTGAATTATTCAATAAAGAATGATGAGTATTTTGTAAAGGCATTTGATGTGAACAACGGTATATCTAAAAATATGAGTATATTAAATTCACATTATATTACCTTTTATTTTTGTCATATGTAATTTGCTCGTGTAAGGTAGAAATATTCAGTAGTTACTGAGACGTGGAATCTCATCCCATATTAACATTTTTTCAGGTGATTATTCTAGTAGAGAGCAAGGGAAGGCACCTATGGAGTGAGCTCTGGAAGCTCTTTTGATCTCCAATAGATTATGTTATGTTATTATATTTGCCATGAACCTAAGACTTCCGTTTTGTATTAAACTCTGAAATATTTTCTGGAATTTATTCTGATTATGTATTACGGGTTTTATTCGAAATGGTAACATTGTAAAAGGATTTGGATATTGTTGAACTCTTTTGAAGGTATTTTCAATATTTTGACCGAGTTTTTGGTGATGAAAATGAGGTGTTACATTTTTGGTATCAGAGCTAAAGGTTCCATGGCAATTTTGTTTATTTTCTAAAGTGATTTCTTTAAAAAAAAATTTAAAAAAAAGTTCGTGGCAAATTAAATATCATAACATGAGCACTTCCCTTTGTTAGATTTAGAATTTATTTAGCTATTTTTATTTGTTTAGTGTCCTTATAGTATTAATCATAGGAGGAGATAATGGCAAGAACTCGAAGAACTAATTCAACCTCTGCTCCATCCCAAAGAAGTCTCCCTCCGCATCAAGATGGTCCCTATCCTCAGGATAACAATGCCCTTTTGGCAGAGTTACGAGACGTCATCCTGGAGATGAGAGAGAAAGTGAATAGACACGAGGATGAACTAGCAAAAGGAAGAGGCCAAGGTGGCAAGGAAGGAAAGGAGAAGGCTTTGGAAGTCACACCTTCTGACCATCAATCTAGGGGAGGAAGTCGTTCTCGCACTGAAGATGGAGGTAGTAGCGGTTCTCATTCTCAATACCATCCCTTACCTATTACTGAGGTTTGGGAAAAATTTCGGAAGTTTACTCCACCGATGTTTGAGGGGAAGCTAGATCCGATTGCAGCACTGGAGTGGCTGAAGCGTGTAGAAAAGATTTTCAGAGTTATCGAGATTAGCTCACAACAAAAGGTGATGGTTGCTGAACAATTGTTGCAGAAAGCAGCTGAAGAATGGTGGGAAAGCACCAAAACAAAAGGAAATGCTGAGATGACGTGGGAAGAGTTTAAGGAAAAGTTCGAAAATTATTACTTTTCCCCTTCAATCAGAATAGAGAAAGAAACTGAATTCCTCACATTCAGGCAAGGGGAATTACATGAAGACGAATTTATTACTCGCTTTTTAGAGTTGTCTAAATTCTGCGGATATTCACAGAACAACTCTAAATGGTTGAGTGCTCGATTGGTTGAAAAAGCTAGACCAGACCTAAAAACAGCTCTATCACCGTTCCTTGATGAAACAAGGGATTTTGAAGAAATATGCGACAAACTGCGCACGATAGCAAGGAACAAACGAGAAGAGGAAGCTGAGAAGATGAAGGGTTTTCAGGCCAGATCTACACACCTCATGAGACCAACGGGAGGAGTTACTAAGAAGCAGAGTCACAACTTCAGTAATGTGAATACGCGGTTTAGCCAACCATCCAGAAATCACTTTGGTGGACCATCGAGGAGTTATTTTACTGGACCCCAAAGAAGTCATTTCAGCAGACCACCGAGGAGTCAATTCAAAGGACCTCAAAGGAGTCACTTCAGTGGAGGTCAGAGTTCATATAGGGGATCCACAGCTCCTACTGCAAGCACCGCCAACAATCAGATGTGTGCCAAGTGTGGAAGAATACACCAAGGACCATGTGTGACGTGTTTCAACTGTGGAAAGCCAGGACACATTTCCAGATTTTGTGAGGAGGAGCCTCGAGGAGCCAAGGATGCTAGAACTGCAGTGCCAGGGAAAGTGTTTGCACTATCACATCAGGAGGCAAGTGCTTCACCAAATCTGATTAAAGGTATCCTCAAACTCCAAGGTCTTGAAGTAGAAGCCTTATTTGATTCTGGTGCCACACACTCTTTTATATCATACGACTGTGTGCCTCGATTGAATTTAAGAGTGAGTGAATTGCCTTATTATATGATTATTTCTACACCGGCGGGAGCTTCAGTAAAAACTTCTAGGGCTTGCTTAAATTGTACGATTGAGATTGATAATAGGATCTCAAATATAGACCTTGTTTGTTTACCCACGAAGGGTATCGATGTAATAATAGGAATGGATTGGTTGTCAGCTAATGACATCATCCTTGACTGCAAGAGGAAGACTATCTCTCTTGCGGATGACTCTATGAGTCATAGTAGACCACAATTGTTGTCTATAGTACAAGATGAAAAGCCTGTTCATCATGGTTGTCTTGCGTACATGGTGTTTTTCTCCATTCAAGCAGAAGTGGAGGAAGGGATAGAGAACATTGAAGTGGTGAAAGAATTTCCGGAAGTATTTCCGAAAGAAATGACAGGTTTACCCCCAGAGAGAGAAGTAGAATTTTCTATTGATCTCGTACCTGGAACGGAACCTATCTCTAAAGCTCCTTACCGAATGTCTCCATCGGAACTAGCAGAATTGAAGAAGCAGATCGAAGAATTGTTAGAAAAGGGTTTTATCAGACCCAGTGTATCTCCTTGGGGATCGCCCGTACTCTTTGTGAAGAAGAAAGATGGGAGCCTGAGACTATGCATTGACTATCGCCAGTTGAATAAAGTGACTATAAAGAATAAATATCCTTTACCCAGGATCGACGATCTACTTGATCAGTTGAAGGGAGCATCCATATTCTCCAAGATCGACCTCAGATCAGGTTATCACCAACTGAGAGTCAAAGCTGAAGATGTCTCAAAAACTGCATTCAGAACTAGATATGGCCATTATGAATTTCTTGTTATGCCATTTGGGCTAACAAATGCTCCAGCAGTATTCATGGATTACATGAATAGAATTTTCCGACCATATCTAGATAAATTTGTAGTGGTTTTCATTGACGACATCCTTATCTACTCTAAGGATGAAGAAGAGCATAAAGAGCACCTTAGAATCGTGCTACAAGTGTTGAAGGAGCACAAGCTCTATGCGAAACTGTCTAAGTGCGAATTTTGGTTGAAGGAAGTAAAATTCCTAGGCCATGTCGTATCGGCTGAAGGTGTTGCAGTGGACCATACTAAAGTTGAAGCAGTTCTCCAATGGGAACGACCAAAGTCCGTGACTGAGATCAGGAGTTTTCTAGGTCTAGCTGGCTATTATAGGAGATTTATCAAGGGCTTTTCGCAAATAGCTATGCCCTTGACAAAGTTAACTAGGAAGGGTCAACCATTTGTATGGGACGAAAAGTGTGAAGCAGCTTTCCAAAATTTGAAGACTAAGTTGACTACGGCACCAGTACTTATAATTCCAGATCCTGCTCAGACCTTTACTTTGTACACAGATGCTTCCAAGAAAGGTCTTGGGTGTGTATTAATGCAAAATGGTAGGGTAGTAGCTTATGCTTCTCGACAGTTAAGGCCACATGAAGGGAATTATCCTACTCACGACTTAGAACTGGCAGCAGTAGTGTTTGCTCTGAAGATTTGGAGGCACCACCTCTACGGTTCAAAGTTCGAGGTTTATAGTGACCACAAAAGTCTAAAGTACCTGTTCGACCAAAAGGAGCTCAACATGCGACAGAGGAGATGGATGGAGTTTATCAAGGACTACGACTTCGAATTGAAGTATCATCCAGGAAAGGCGAACGTTGTAGCAGATGCCTTAAGTAGAAAGACAATCCATGTAGCCCAGATGATGATCAGAGAACATAAATTGCTCGAGGAGATACCAAGTACATCTATTGATGTAATGTCAGGTTTGGTCGCTACCATGAAAGCATTAACTATTGAAAGCACAATTTGGAAAGAGATTAAATTCGCTCAGCTCGAAGATGAGTATCTATTAAACGTGAGGGAAGATATTGAAGAAGGAAAAGAATCGAAATTTGGGATCGATAGAGATGGGATATTAAGGTATAAAGGAAAAGTGTGCATACCTAATGATGGAGAAATAAAAAAGCTCATACTAGAAGAGGCACATCGGAGTAAATACACTATCCATCCCGGAGCAACCAAGATGTATCATGATCTCAAGCGGAATTGGTGGTGGCGGGGCATGAAGAAAGATGTGACTGACTTTGTCACTTGTTGTTTGACTTGTCAGAAAGTCAAGATCGAACATCGGAAACCTCCTGGATTATTAAAGAATTTGGATATCCCAGAGTGGAAATGGGACAGCATCTCTATGGATTTCATCATGGGGCTTCCTCTAACGACATCCGGACATAATGCTATTTGGGTAATTGTCGATAGGTTAACTAAGTCAGCTCATTTTCTAGCAATTGCAGCAGAATACTCATTGGAGAGACTAGCAAAGATCTACATGAAGGAGATTGTCAGATTGCATGGGATACCGAATAGCATCGTATCTGATCGTGATCCACGATTCACTTCACGATTTTGGAAAGCATTGCAGAATGCTATGGGAACTCGGATGAGTTATAGTACCGCTTATCATCCTCAAACTGACGGGCAGACTGAGAGGACTATTCAAACTCTGGAAGACATGTTGCGGGCTTGTGCAATCGAACTAAAAGGAAGTTGGGACGATCATCTTCATCTTGCGGAGTTTGCATATAACAATAGTTATCACTCCAGCATTGAGATGGCACCTTATGAGGCTTTGTATGGAAGAAAATGTAGATCTCCTATTTGCTGGACAGAATTGAATGAGCGAATTTTAATAGGTCCAGAACTTGTGGATGAGACGACTCAAAAGATTAAGGTGATTCAACAGAAACTTCTCACTGCTCAGAGTCGACAGAAGAGTTATGCTGACAAGAGAAGACGACCGTTGGAGTTCATGGTGGGCGAACATGTATTCTTAAGAGTCACACCAATGACTGGCATTGGTAGAGCAATACGAGCAAAGAAGCTTTCACCTCGTTTTATGGGTCCTTATGAGATTTTGGAGAAAGTTGGACCGGTAGCTTACAGAATTGCATTACCTCCACAGCTTGCGAATCTTCACAATGTCTTTCATGTATCGCAACTGAAGAAATACCAACCGGATCCTTCCCACATTATAGAAGTAGAAGAGGTAGAACTCAAGGATAACATGACGTATAAAGCCGAGCCGGAGCGGATTGTTGATGCAAGGGACAAGAGATTAAGAAACAAGACCATTAGACTTGTAAAGGTCGAGTGGAAAGGAATGGCTCCCGGAGATGCTACTTGGGAAACGGAGGAGAGCATGCGACAAACCTATCCTCATTTATTTAAATAGGTTAGAATTCTTATTATAGCGAAATTTTGAGGACAAAATTTTCTTTTAGGAGGGGAGAAATGTAACATCCTGAATTTTTTTTACCTGAAACTATAATAGATTAATTTATGATAATTGATTTATTAGGTATTTAGTATGAGTAAATTTTTAAGGTTAGAATTTAAATATATATTTTAATAATATAATAAACATATTATATAGTAATATATTATATATAGTAGTATGAATGAAGAAAGATAAAAAGTGACGGAGGAAAGAATCGGAAAGAGAAAAGAAAGGAAGGAAAAAGAAAAAAAAAAAAAAAAAACATGCGGGACCCACGGCCAAAAATAATTCTCTGCAAACTTTCTCGTGAACTTTGAAAAAAATGGCCGCGGGACCCACTCAATAATAATTTATTATTTAAATAATATTATATTATATTATTAAAATTTTTATAAAACGTTCACGGGGCGGCTGAAGTTCACGGGAGGTTTTCTTTTTAGTTTTTAGGAAAATTACGTAAAACGACCCAGAGACGAAAATTACACTTAAAGACCCATTTTCCAACTATAAATAGACCTTCCATTTCATTTCATTCTTCACAACTTCTAAGAGCCTTAGAGAGAGGTAGAGAGAGAGAGAGAGTAGAGAGATATTTGCTTGAGAGTTATAATAGCTGGTTGGAGATTCGGGTATTAGCAAGTAACAGGTAACTCTGAATATTCTTCCTTATACTTGTGAATTATGTATGATTATTAATTGGTTTGTTTACTATTTTGGCAAGAATATTTAGAAAATATTTATGGTTTTAAGATCTGGTGTGGGAACTTTGATTTGCAAATTTGCAGAGGTACTATTTATACGTACGTTACTATTCACGTATACTGTATTTACTATTCACGTATACCGTATTTACTATTCATTTTACTATTCACATATACCGTATTTACTATTCATTTTTACTATTCACGTATACCGTATTTACTATTCATTTTACTATTCACGTATACCGTATTTACTATTCATTTTACTATTCACGTATACTGTATTTACTATTCATAATACTATTCACGTATACATACCGTATGTACTCTTCATTTTTACTATTCATGTATATATACCGTGTTTTACTATTCACATATACACATAGTATTTTACTATTCACAGATACGCATAGTATTTACTATTCATAAATACGCATATTGATGTATAAAACTTTATGGTATAATAATGCATTATTTTGAGTGAACATATTCATCATGGCGGTTGTATTAGGATGGGTGGAGTAAGGAGGGATTTGAATGATAAGAATGATTTATGCCACCACTCGGTGCACAGTGGATGGTACTTGTTTCAGGGCCCCATCTTCCATGTTTTCCTCTGGCCGGGATTTCATTGGAGATGTGGGACATGCGACACCTCCTTAGTTGTTATTTTAAAGGAGGGGAGCCATAGTCCAGATTTAAGCTCTATACCTTTGGCCGGGTGTATCTTAAGTTTTGGTGAGCTTGAAACCATCCAGTCAAATGAATGAGTTTCTATTGGACTATATGTTAGCCTATGGTTCCAGTCAGCGGTATACGGTTGGAAGGGGATATAAGGGAGGCTGCATACTGCATAGTGCATTTCTGAATTATTCAATAAAGAATGATGAGTATTTTGTAAAGGCATTTGATGTGAACAACGGTATATCTAAAAATATGAGTATATTAAATTCACATTATATTACCTTTTATTTTTGTCATATGTAATTTGCTCGTGTAAGGTAGAAATATTCAGTAGTTACTGAGACGTGGAATCTCATCCCATATTAACATTTTTTCAGGTGATTATTCTAGTAGAGAGCAAGGGAAGGCACCTATGGAGTGAGCTCTGGAAGCTCTTTTGATCTCCAATAGATTATGTTATGTTATTATATTTGCCATGAACCTAAGACTTCCGTTTTGTATTAAACTCTGAAATATTTTCTGGAATTTATTCTGATTATGTATTACGGGTTTTATTCGAAATGGTAACATTGTAAAAGGATTTGGATATTGTTGAACTCTTTTGAAGGTATTTTCAATATTTTGACCGAGTTTTTGGTGATGAAAATGAGGTGTTACATGTAAGGCCGTGCTCGACATGCAGCGCTCGAGAACCAAGAAGGAGGTACAGCAGCTAATAGGCCGACTAGCCGCCCTGACGCGTTTCCTACCAAAGTCGGCCGAGAAAGCCCTACCCCTCTTCAAGTTGCTGAAAAAGGAAACCCGAGGCCGCTGGAGCCCAGACTGTGACGTCGCCTTTTCAGAAATCAAGAGATGTTTGGCAACCCCGCCGGTGCTCACTAAGCCGGACGCCGGGGAGACCTTATTCCTCTACCTCTCAATCGGCGACGAAGCCGTTAGCGCCGCTCTAGTAAAGGAATCTGAGGCAGGGCAGACGCCCATATACTTCATCAGTAAGGCCCTGCAAAGCTCTGAACTCCGGTACCAGAAATTGGAGAAAGTGGCTTTTGCCTTACTCACCGCGGCACGAAGACTCCAGCCTTACTTCCAGGGGCATCGGATAGTGGTACGAACCAGCCAGCCGATCCGACAGATCCTTCATAAGCCTGACTTGGCCGGACGAATGACCAACTGGGTCATAGAACTGTCCGAGTTCGACATCACATTCGAAGCCCGACAGGCGATTAAGTCCCAGGCACTCGCGGATTTCATCAGGGAACTCACCCCGGCCACTACCAATGACAGGATTTGAAAGGTCTACGTGGACGGTTCGTCCAACGCAAAGGGTAGTGGTGCAGGGGTTATCGTGGAAAGCCCGCAGGGGGTAGCCACCGAGCACTCTCTTCAGTTAAAGTTTCAGACCTCCAATAATCAGGTCGAGTACGAGGCCTTGCTGGCCGGACTGCTTCAGGCAAAGGACAATGGCGCCCAACGGGTAAAGGTTTTAACCAACTCGCAGCTCGTCGCAGCTCAAATTGACGGCACCTATTAGGCAAAAGGCCCACTCATGGCCAAATACCTGAACCGGGCCAAAGAACTCATGGCTGAATTCGAAGAGGTGACGGTTTCCCACATCCCAAGCGAGGAGAACGCCCGAGCCGACATCCTCTTTAAACTGGCAAGCACAAAGGGGCCGGATACCCACAGAACCGTGATCCAGCAAAATCTGACCGAGCCGAGCTACATCATGGCCGTCTCAGCAGGCCTCGATTGGAGGAAGCCGATAGAAGACTACCTTGAAAGGGGAATCATCCCTACTGACACCACCGAGGCCAAGAAGCTGATCAGAGAAGCCGCCCTCTATGCGATGGTTGACAACCAACTATACAGGAAAGGGCTCCATTGCCCGATGATGCGGTGCCTCGGAGACTCTGAAGCGAAGTATGTACTGGCCGAGCTGCACGAAGGCGCCAACGGCCACCACATGGGGGGCAAGGCCCTCGCCAGGAAAGCGCTACGCGCCGGCTATTATTGGCCCACTATGAACCATGACGCCATGAAAAAGGCCAGAACATGCGACAGCTGCCAGAAGCATGCCAGAATTATATGGCCGCTACCCTCAGAATTGAAAGGAATGCCAGCCCCCTGGACCTTTTACAAATGGGGCATGGACATCCTCGGACCATTTCGACCGGTGCAGGGGCAATGCAGATGGCTCATAGTTGCGGTAGACTACTTCACAAAGTGGATCGAAGCAGAGCCACTCGCCACAACAACCTCGGCCAGAGTGATTAAGTTCTTCCGGCACAACATCGTCTCCCGCTTCGGGATACCAGCCGAGGTCGTCACGGACAATGGCACCCAATTCATGGACCATCGTTTCCAAGCGCTGATGTCCAACCTGGACATCAAGCAGCACTTCTCATCCGTGGAACATCCCTAGACAAATGGCCAGGCCGAAGCCGCCAACAAAGTCGTCCTGGACGGACTCAAGAGGCGAATGTTGCAGGCCGAGACCAACTGGACCGAGTAGCTCCACAGCGTCCTGTGGGGATATCGCACGAGCGTACAGTCTTCGACCTAAGAAACCCCGTACAGGTTAACCTATGGATGTGAGGCAATGATCCCGGTTGAAATCAGACAGCCATCCTGGAGAAAGGTCAGAGCCAAACAGGAGGGGCAGGAATCGAACGACGACGCCTTGAAGACTGACTTGGACCTCATTGATGAAATCCGGGTTACGGCGCACTGCCGGGAACTAGCCGCCAAGCAACTACTCGCGGCTAAGTACAATAGAAAGGTCCGACCCCGGTCTTTCAACCGAGGCAACCTAGTACTCCGACAGGCCGACATAGGCAACAAAAATGCCAAGGACGGGAAGCTGGCGGCAAACTGGGAAGGGCCCTACCGGATTAAGGAAAAGCTCGACGGAGGAGCATATACCCTCGAGACTTTGGCGTGAAAGCCCATCAAAAGGACATGGAATGCCGACAAGCTGAAGATCTACTATAGCTAGACTCTTTCTCGGCAGTGTTTGTTTGCTTTTACGATTGTTCCTTTCCTCGCATTTGTTTTCCTTTCGTTTTGAGTCCAAGTTATGTCATTTCTGATTATGATGCTTTGTAAAGCCCCGTAGGGCTATTTCTTTCTATCAATAAAGGATCCTGTTGAGCAAACTATGAATGTGCACAATACTCGCTTAAGAGTGAAGCCGAAGCCATGAAGCTCGGCCAAAAACGACAAGACTGAGGCAATGGAGCCTGGACAGGAAGCCGAAAGCCGAGGTCATAAAGCCCGGCACCGGCCATAGGCACTGCGATAACGAAGCCCGGCCAAAGAACCAAAAGCCGAGGTATATAAACCCGGCACCCAAAAAATGGCCCCGAGGTCGTGAACCCGGCCAAGATAATTAAAAAACATCTAGATGTACGAAAACCGGCCGTTGTACTCCGTCAGGCATCGGTTAGAGCTCGGCGAAGGCGTCGTACATTGCCCTTCGTGAAATTGGCGCGTCAACGCTCGCCCGGCTAAGCAAGCAGCCTGCCATGCCGACCCTGATCAGGTCAAAATGTCCGACCCTAGGCCGACGAAGCCTTGGTTAGACATGTGACAGCCCTGCCCTTACGCCGGTTAAGTTTAATCCGACTATGCAAAAGTTGGAGCTCGACTACTAGAAAGTCGGGCCGAGGCAGTACGGTTAGTTAGGCCTGACGAGGCTGAAACAAGACAACCTTGCCCCAGCCTCCCACGCACTAAGTGTGGTAGAGTACCAACGGCCTGCACACATGCGGCCGACAAACTCGTGAACCTAAGCAAAAGGAAGATTGAACATATCAATTGCCTAAGTTATCTGAATGGTCTGTACCCAGACGACCAGTGTTAAGTATATGGACAGAAAGGTGACCGAGTCAGCCTATGTCTAAATTGCCTAAACGGCCTGTACACATGCGGCCGACGAGCACTCACGCTTAGACAAAAGAATGATACAGCTATCCATTGTCTAAGTTGTCTACACGTACACGGCCGACGCCGACGCAAACTGAGGCAGAAGGATGACGAAAGAAAATTCTTGGCCTAAGGTAGCTAAACAAACTCGGAACTACAGTAAATGGACGATAAAGATTTAAAACATTCATAGCCATACATAAGCAAAAGAATGGCAGAAATAGCAATCATTCATTACTGGGCAAAAGTTTGTACAAAATGGCACCAAGGCCAAAGTCATTCAAAAAAATTACAAGGGCCCCAACGCCCCGGAAAAGAACAAAGCAAAATAAAGCTAAGACTGGGAGCCCGGCCCGACATCGGCATTATTCACCTCGGCACCTTCAGCGTCGGCCACATCCCCCTCCAGCTCCTCGGCAGGGTCTTCGGCGGCTTGAGGCTCGAAGGGAAGGAAGGACCCGTCCTCCTGCACAAAGGCACGATGATCGTACCCTTCCGCGTTAAGCTCGGCCCCGGGATTCAAGTGCTGGATTTGAAGCAAGGCCTGCTTGAAGCACACCTCGGCGGTCTACACCAGGGCGTCAGAAAGCTCCTGGGAAGACACCTTCTCTGCAGCCAGGTCCTTCTCGAGCGTCTCCTTCTCACTGACCAAGGTAGCCAGCTGCTCTTCCAAAACCTTGGCCGCAGCCAGCCTCTCGGCCATCCCCCACCGGGCCCGAGCGTACTCCTCTCCCACCGAATCAGCATGCTCCCGAGTGAGCTGAAGCTCCTGGTCGGCCTTCACCGCTGCAGCCTTGGCGGCGTCCCGCTCCACCCTGGCCGTGTCCCTCTCGGCCTGGGCCTCACCCAGTTCCGTCTTCACCACCCCCAGCTTCGCGGTGGCCTCGTCTCGCTCCGCCCAGGCCGCAATGAGCTCATCCTCCGAGGAACTGGCCTTTTGTTTGGCATCGACCAGCTCCTTCCTCAATTCCACAGCAGCCGCGGCCTGGGGCTTCAGCTCGGCCTCCACCTTCCTCAGCCTCACACTCAGCTTTAGACCGAGCGTAGAGGTTCCGGACAATCCGCAGAGCCTGGAGATAGCCCACTGACCGGATGAGCTCCGACTGGGCCACCAACAGCCGGTCCTTGGCATCAGAAGACAAAAGGCGACTACCCTCCAGGAAGTGCCGAGGTGGCATAAAGGCGACATCCACCTCGGGGACCACCCCGTGGTCCCATAAGTAGCTGCGGGCAAACACCGAAGAGGGGCCCGTTGGTGGGGGCGAAGAAGGGCGAGTCGGTACTGGTGAAGACAAGGGTGATGGCGAGCCTGGAAGAGAAAGGGTAGCCAACACTTCATCATCCGAGAGGACCAGGTCCTTCCCCTTAGAACCAGGAGAAGCGGCCACACCTTCGCCCCCCTCAGAAGCCTGGGGCTCGACAGCCGGGGTAGGACCAGCGGCAACCGCCTGAATCTCCGAAACCGGAGTCTCCACCACGGGAGCAGCCTGGGGAGCTATGACAGAAGAAGGGCCCTCAGCAGCGGAGCCCTTTGCCTTCTTCGAAGCCGGGGCAGCGGGAACACCGGCAGTAGAAGAAGCTGCCCGTTTCTTCTAGCGACTTGAAGGCGCGGCGGTCGCTCTTGACAGGCGAGCGTACAGCGGCAGGGCGTCCATAGTCCTAGCTGCAAACAAAGGCAAACAGAGTAGGTCAGAATCCCTAAATTCAACAGACCAATACTGAAACAAAAACAATACGCTGCTAAAAACCCTACAGGGAGGAGGCAGCAGCTCGGCAGATATGTAGAAGCCAGCCGGCTGCACACCGTACTCGGCCACCAAAGCCTCAATCCGGGGCACTGCAGAAGCTGATTCCGGCAGAAGACTTTTGCGCGGAACTTGAAAGGATATGGCCTTGGCTTTGTAGTGATCCTCCTCCTAGTACAAAGGGAAGCGACCGCCCCCTTCCAAGAACCAGGGCCGCTTCCCTGGCACGGCCTCAACCTTGAAAAACGCTCCCTTAAAGCGTTTGAAGGAATCCGAGAAGGGCGTCATCAGCTGGCGTTCCGAATTGATCCGGAGGGACACCAACCCCCTCCGCTTATCGCCTCCCTTCGGCGGGCTAGGTGTAAAAGGGCCGAAGAAGTAAAAGAAAAGGTTGGTCGTGCACAAGAGGGGGGGCGAAAAATGGCTACACAGCCGCTCAAAGGCCACAAGGTAGGCCCACCCGTTCGGATGGAGCTGGGACGGGGCTAGGCGAAGATGCCGCAAAACCTCCATTTGGAAGGAGGAAAAAGGAAAGGGAACTTGTACCCGCGTCAAATAATTGCGGTAGAAAAAGAAAAAGTCCAGCCCGTCCTCGGACACCGCCGTACAGATAGGCTCGCCAGCCGCCAGACATCGGAGGACACACCCGGACATGGCCGGGACCTGCAACCGAGCAATGTCCGCCTCGGACATCAGTGACTGGGTCTTAAGTACCTCATGTGATACCCAGCTATACTGCCGACACAGCGCAGTGGGTGGACTAGAAGAGTCCGAACCCTCGGTCTCCGACCGCCGTTTCGAAGAGCCAGACTTGGGAGCCATAAATAAGCCTATACGAAAATAAACAAAGCTGGTATTAGCAAAGAAACAGAAATACCTGGCATAGACACAGTAGCAGGCAAAAAAGACTGCGGACTCGGACGGACGGTGGCGCGAGACAGGACAACCAGGGCGGACCAATGACGACATGAGCCAAGCATGGCTGAAGCCTCAGCATCCCCACCTCGAACCATCAGCGCAGAAGCCTCCGCCAGGCAATCCTAGCAAGGGCCGAGATACCCTTCCGGGGCGGATGCCCGGCAGACGACGGAAGGACCCTCATAAAGACTGAGAGGTTGAGCTATGACCACGGGAGATACGAAACCGGAAGAGGAGCCTACCCCAGCCCTACCGGGCGATCCGAATGGAATAGCGCGCACTGATGGCCGCAAAGGATGGCGAGGGACTGGGACCGACACCCTGCCTGAAGCCGGACGAGCCCTAGCTCACCCCAGACGAACAGCACCCCATCGGCGCAGGGGATCCAAAATCCCCGTAGCAGGAGGTTCACCCCTAAGAACCCAGTAGGTCAGTCGCGGAAGGCGCGCACGGAGGAGCATTTCTTCCTCCGGAGTAAGCGATGCCTCTGGCCTCGGGACATTTTTACCCCTCACCATAACCGGAAGCCTAAGGTACTACGGGCTAGTATTTAAGGAGGAAAGGGGAAGGATTCAGGGCGCAAATACGCAGGGGAAACCCAGAAACTCAGAAAACCCCAGAAATGCAGAAGAACGGTAACCCAGGCAGAAATAAACGGCAAATCAAAAGGAAATACCAAACAAAAGGGCAGTAAAGAGACGGAATACCTGTTTGGAGAAGACGAAAAAGACCAGAACGCTGGTAAATGACGAAAAACTTCGCACAAAGGTGAAACCTCTCTAAGGCTCTAGGAGAAACTTAAAAGTATCTGGGAAGAAGGTGAGCAGTAGGAAAAGTGAAAGAAAGGCACGAAGCGGGCTATTTAAACCGAAATCCCAAAACAAAGAAGGGATACAACGATCTATTCCCGTACAAGTATGATGGGATTGGCGCAGCACGACGCGGCGCAATAAATGCGCACTAGCCTCAAAAAACGAGAAGACACGGCGATTACAGACTCCCTCCACTAGGGATCTGACAGCTGTAAAGCCGCAATAATGACATGCGCAGGGGGAGACCCAAAGCGTCTTGAGAATTCGAAAAGGTGGAAGCTGCGAGTCCGGGGTCATCAACGGGCGCCAAGAACCAGGACCGAGGCAAGACAAGCCGACCACAGATCTGGACCGAGCTGATGGTCATGGCAGCCGCAGCCTAGGAAGAAGGCCTCGGTCATACCCAAGGCTGGGGGCAATATGCACCTCGGCCGTCCAGAAGCCTGAACAGCCGAGCTGGGGGGCAACTGTTACGGACTGGCCCAATAGGCCCAGGTCCGGACCTCGGCCCAACTACGCCCACAATAGAACCTACGATATATTTGGAAGGGATCTGAGATCCCACAAATATAGGATCTCATCAATGGAGATTCTCCTACAATCATGGCGCCGGCCAATCAGCCCTTGACGGCTCAATCTCAGATATCGCCTATTAAGGCAGAGATACGCGCACCAGACTCCTATAAATAGAAGGAAACCCTAAACAGGTGCACACGTTCTATCTGATGCTCTATTTACATTCTGTCACACAGAGCATACACCCCACTCCCCTGGCTACGTGCCTTCCAGTTTATCATGAACTACGTGGGCTTTGATCCCTTCAGAGGGTACGTAAGCTCTAGGCTTGACAACCTAATCAAGTCCAATCTCTGTGTTCTTAGAATAGAACAAAAAGGTTAAAAAAATTTAATTGTATTATATGTTATATGATTTTTTTGAAATACTTATATATATCATTAGATTATACTAAATCAATTTATAAATCTCATAAATTAGTTTGAGTAAAAATTATGAACTATATAAAGACTAGAGGTAGTATATAATACTAAGAAAGGTTTATCAATAGTGAAAAATGTGCGAGAGATTTTCCACGAGAAAGGTCAATATTAGTATGTGAGTGATTTTTTTTTTTTTAAATCGCATCACGTTTTCACATCCTAACTTAATAAAGAATTCAAATTCAACGGCTCAAAGAGTCTGGCTATCGCTAAATATAAACCTGTTGTTTTCAAGGTCATTGGAGGCTGGAGACAGGAAGGAGGGGGTAAATGATAAAATATTTTTAAAGAAAATAAAATGACAGAAAAAGTATAAATATCTCTAATATATCTTTTTTTCCCCCTTCTATTCCTGAGTAGGCGGAATCAGCTGCTTGCGTTTTCCTAATTCCTAGAGGTAAGAGCATCAGCTTTTTCCCGGCTAGAATCTTTGTAAAAAAGAAAAATGGAGCCAAATAAAAAAATACCCTCTTTATTGACAATAAATACCCTTGCAGTTTGGTCCAAACTAGTTTGTCCCTTTGACCAAAAAAAAAAACTAGTTGGTCCCCTCTCATCCTCTCCTGTAATCATTTCGATTTCGGAGTTTACATTTCATCATTTTACGCTGAAACAAGCCAAAAGACTTGAGCCTCTTTCTCAGTTTTCCCGGTTCTAAACAAGGCGAGGTCAAGAAGATGGTGCTCTCATCTCATCATGAAGTTGAACATGGCGGTGCTTCACTTGATTCTGGCCATGCCCGTCTTCATGAGCTTGGCTACAAACAAGAGCTCAAGCGTGATCTATCGTAAAGTTCCCTCCTTTCCTCTCTCTGTATTTAGGCTGACTTCCAATTCAAAGGGCTTGTTATGGATTATGTTCTGTTTTTCCCCCTTCATTTTTTCCAATTTCAGGGTCCTTTCAAATTTTGCGTTTTCGTTTTCTATTATATCAGTGCTTACTGGTGTCACAACTCTCTACAACTCTGGGTTAAACTATGGGGGCCCTGTGTCTATCGTGTATGGTTGGTTTGTAGCTAGTGCTTTCACCATGTTAGTTGGGTTGTCAATGGCTGAAATTTGCTCATCCTACCCAACTTCTGGTGGGTTGTACTACTGGAGTGCCAAGCTTGCTGGCCCGGGATGGGCACCTTTTGCCTCCTGGATTACTGGCTGGTAATATTTCCTCTTCTTTTATTTCGTTTGCCACATGTTTCATTTGATAATATAGTATTTAACATATAATTGTTTGACCTTGTTCTTAATTGGAAGGAGAAATCATTAGACTATAGAGGCTTATGCAAGACAAGTATCTTATGGTTGTTATTTAGTTGACATGGAGTTGAACCTTTGATCTTTACTTAGATCCAGCCTACCCTTCCTGCTTCAGTTATTATGACATGCATTCCTTGACTCCACTTTTGGATTTAAACCCTTGCTTTTCATTTATGACCCTATTCAATAGGTCAACCCTGTCCTGGATTTTACTGGGAAACTTCTTTTTTGTTCTTTGTTTCCGTAGGGAGTCTCACTGACATGGGCATTGAACTCTCTCATCTAATCACATTGAAAGACGTTATGTGTAAATACTAGTTAGTTCTTAACTAATTTAGTTAGTGTTAAGTAGTTTGCCAGCTGTACATAGCTCAAGTTAGCTTTATACACATGTATATGTATCAGTGATGTACACATTATAGAGTATGCAAATACATTTCAGTTCTTCTCTGATTCTTCGTTCCTTTCTGTGTTCATTTCGATTCTCGTTTCCACAGATTCAGATCTGTGATACGCATAACTAAGTATTTACTATTTTATGTATTTACCTATTTCTTGTCTGGGTTATATCACACGAATTATATTAGGTTCCTGAGAAATATTAATCACTACGCTGAATGCCCAAACTACATTGAAATATCGAGAGGACCTGTCTTGATGCATTGAGAATATGGATACTACAACCTTTAATTTCCAAATACGGACAAGTGAAGTGAAAATTAATCGCCTGCGTCAAACAGTAAGCTCCATTACTGAAACTGAACTAGCCTACAGCACAATAGTTAGGCTTTGTTTAGAACTTAATTCAGCTTCATGTTTCTCTGTCTCTTTTATACAACATTTTCTTGTGTGGTTAGCCTACAGCGTGATGGTTATGCCACTGAGCCTAAAATTGAATTCGAATGCTTAATAAGAGACACAGGTCCAATCATAAAAGACAATGTCATTTTTGCCTTTCCGCAATTATTTCTCTAATGGACATTGAATGATTTTTATTTTCTTGCAGGTTCAATATTGTTGGTCAGGTATTCTTGAGATGTAAAAGCTTGATTTTGAACATCCTTTACTGCTCCTGGAGAGGTCAAACTTTGTGTGGGGTGTGGAGATTTTCTGTTGTAACATATCAAGCTCTAACTGTGGATCTCTTTTTAATTTTCAGTGGGCTGTGACAACAAGTGTAGATTATTCACTGGCACAACTGATTCAGGTTATCATTCTCCTTAGTACAGGAGGGAAAAATGGCGGTGGATATGAGGCATCCAAGTATGTAGTTATCGGTTTCCATGGGGCAATTTTGCTCTTGCATGCTATACTAAACAGCCTTCCTATCTCAATATTATCATTCTTTGGGCAGTTAGCTGCCATCTGGAATGTTGTAGGTGTGAAGAACAAACTTCCTGTTTTATAATTTTTGTCTTTCCTTTTAGTGTTTGGGGAAGCCTTTATTTAATTATCATGGAATGACCAATTTTTAGGTGTCTTCTTGCTTATGATTCTCATTCCATCTGTTGCAACGGAAAGAGCTAGTGCCAAGTTTGTTTTCACTCATTTCAATACTGATAATGGAGAAGGAATAAATAGCAGAGTATACATATTTCTCCTGGGACTTCTAATGAGTCAGTACACTCTGACTGGATATGATGCATCTGCCCATATGGTAAATCTTTTTTCTATTTTTCTTTCCTTTTACAGAATTGCGATCCCTTCAATAGCTGTTCTCTGAGACTATACACTTGTTGATCCCTTTGGATTGAATCCTAGAAAAAATCATGGCAATATGATGTGTAAATGAATTCTTGTAGTCAGCTTAAAGCTGAAAACTGGCTGGGCAATTTGAACTTTTTGTTTTTCCATGTTCTAACTTTTATGCTTTCATTAAAATTTCTAGGTGATTTGCACTAAACCTCCTCTTTATTTAACTCCTGCTTTTAGACAGAGGAAACCAAGAATGCTGATAGAAATGGACCCAAAGGAATCATCAGTGCCATTGGGATATCTATTATTGTTGGATGGGGCTATATACTTGGCATTACCTTTGCTGTTACTGATATCTCTCACCTTTTGGATGAAAATAACGATGCGGGTGGGTATGCCATTGCTGAAGTATTTTATCAAGCATTCAAGAGCAGGTATGGAAGTGGAGTTGGGGGCATTATTTGCCTTGGAGTAGTTGCTGTTGCGATATTTTTCTGTGGTATGAGTTCAGTTACCAGCAACTCAAGGTAAACACAGTAGTCTCCAGTTGTGATTTTTCATTTGTGAGGAATTTAATCTCTCTTACGACTTCAATGCTTCACTATTTGAACAGGATGGCTTATGCTTTCTCTAGAGATGGAGCCATGCCATTCTCATCATTATGGCATAAAGTGAATAAGCAGGATGTCCCCATATATGCAGTTTGGCTATCTGCATTTATATCATTTTGCATGGCATTAACGGTATGTAAAAATATCATTATGATGATGATGATGATCTGTTTTTCATCAGAGTTGGTCTTTTTTTTTTTCTTAATGATAATAATCTGTTTACATCCTTTATTTTTATTTTTTGATACATGGATTTGTCTTGTTACTGGTGACAAACAAAAGGATATAAGATTTTTGCTTTTTAATCTCTTCTTATTTTGCCATTGAACCTTTTGACTTAAAAGTTGATGTTCAGTAAGGGATGAAGCCAGACAGGTTTGAAATATGGACAAAATACAAACTCACAAGTGATAAATTCCCCAATTTGAAAATGAAAATTCCAAATCACTCTATCAGTCTGCATAATTTAAAAGTATAAGAAAAACCCTTGGAATGGCTTTCACATCTTTCCAAACAAATTTTCACAGGTTCTTTATTCTACTGCAACCTGTAAAAGTTTATATATCATCTGATACAAACAAATCCTAATTTATGGGATAACCATAAAATCTGTGGTCTTGATGTACCCATCTGTTCTGTAGTTCTCTACAACGTCAGCTTATTTTTTATTTTGGGTTAATACAATGTTTAATCTTTATAGTTTGCCCTTATTTTGGTTTAGTCCCTATAGTTTCAAAAGTTTTTCGCCCCTCAAGTTTTTTTTGGTCTAAAACGTTATCTATTTTACTTCTTGAGGGATCAAAACTTATGGTTTGAAATTATTAAGACAAAAACCAAAATGAAGGCAAACTATAGGAATCAAATACTGTATTAACCACTTTCTTTTCATTGCACCATCCTCTTACTAAATTCTACTTGCACTGCAGTCTCTCGGAAGCACTGTGGCATTTGATGCTATGGTGTCCATAGCAACGATTGGCCTCTATATTGCCTATGCTCTTCCAATATTCTTTAGGGTGACTTTGGCACAGAAGTCCTTCATCCCCGGGCCGTTCAACTTGGGTCGGTACGGGGTCATCGTCGGCTGGGTCGCGGTTCTTTGGGTGGCCACCATCTCTGTCCTCTTCTCATTACCTGTTTCTTACCCAATAACTATTGAGACACTCAACTACACCCCAGTTGCGGTTGGATGCTTGCTGGTTCTTGTAGTTTCTTACTGGATACTTTGGGGTAGGCATTGGTTTAAAGGCCCTATAACCAATATAAATAAGTGAAGTTTCGTAGATGTAGAAAGATTTCTTTGGTAGTAAAATTTGTTCAGTATGTCAGCAATTTTTCTTTTTCATTTTACATAGCATTCTAAACAGGCAAAATATATATTTATATGCAATGCTTAGCTGTGTTTCAAATTAATCAACCGAAGTTGCTTCTAGCTAGTAAAAAGGGTTTTGACCGCTTAAGCATGAGGTCTTAATCTTAAGTACTTGTGAATGCAGAAAATGTCTTTGAGAGAGTTACTTTTAGTTGGCTCCGACAATGCTCAACAGATATAGTTTTGTTCTGAAAACTAAAATTGTAGGAATTACAGTGTTGAATGGTAACGTAATGTCATTAGTTAGTGGTGTCTAGTGACCACAGTGCAATAGTGATACCACCACGGCTTTAAAATATAAGAGTCAAATAACTAAATTTCATAATTCGAAAAGTTAGTTAAAATTAGTTAAAGATAATAAATATAGGGCTAAGATGTAAAAATATACATGTGTTTTCATTCAAAGAGCACCAAGTAGCAAATGTTTTTTTTAGGTGCAAAAGTGACTATGTGGTTACAAATTAGATGCAAAAATACCATTTGACCATTAAGTTTGACTTTGACCGTCAAGTTTGACTTTTTTTGCTGACTAGACGATGACATGACATTTCAAAGGTGAAAAAATATACATGTAGTTTGTAAAAAAGAGCGCCTCATATCAATTTTTTTTAATTTAATAATTTTATTTTAATTAAAATAAAATTATTATTTCCCTGGATGCCGAACAAGCTTGTTCTACAAACTTTCGTTGCTTTCGACTATTATTAACAAATTGTTGTTCGCCACGGTTTGTGAACAAGTATTCAGAAACTCGACTTCCCAGAACCGATGCAACCATGGCTTTTTCTTCATCATTCTACAACACACCTCCTAAGTTGATAGCGGAGGTTTGGAAAACAGGGGTGGGGGTGGGGTGGCGGTGGAGGAGGGCGACGACGACGACAAGAGAATCGTGAGAGGGGAAGAAAATAGGAGAAAATTTAGCAATTATTAATTAGAAATTTTAATAAGGATTTTTTAAAAGAAAAAAGAAAATAAATTATGGAAATAAATTTTTTACCATTTTTACCCATTGAACAAACAATTCTCACAAACCAATAAAAACAGTTAAAGTCAATAAAATTGTCCTATAATTTAAGTAACTTCCAATATTACTTTTATTAATTGTACTAAACTTTAATATTATATTAATTATTATTCTTACCTACTACCCTAATTAATTATGGACATACATGGAAAAAATAATCAATGTGCTTTTGAAACAAGCAAGTGTCTTATAAAAAGGACCAAATACAATTATTAGTTGGTACCTTATAATAAGGATAAGGGGGAGTGCTTCCTTAAAAAGTCCCTATTTATGGAGAGAGTGAGTGGCAGACAAAAATAGTGGAGATAGATATGAGAGGCATATAATTAATTAGGCCTAAAATTGAAGGGGGGAAAAAGCATCAAAACGATGAGAAAAAAGCAAAGTGACTAATATAAAAAATTTCACCCTCACAATATTGGCTCCAATATTTTTAACTAGAGAGAGTATTTGAGAATATGAGCCTCATATTTCATAAAGTTTGAGGTTAGTCATATTATTGGTAGTTTATAGGGTAGATGTGTGAATTTAGTGTGAATTTAGCAATGAACAATTTCGCTATGAGCATTTATAAAAAAACTATATATTTTCGAGTGTAAAAGTAAATATAAACAATTTATTTGGAAGCAGATATAATAATATTGTTAGACTTAACTTATGTTTCTTTTTGCAATGTTGGTTCTTTTAGTCTTCTCTCTATATTATTTTAATATTTTCTTAGAGCAAAAATATCGCTTAGGCGACATGAAAACAATTTTATTTCAAGTAATCCACAAAAGATTATGAAATTTTACGGCATTCATTGAATCAAAATAAAATTAAGTTTTGTCAGTGAAAAAACAATAATATTCTCTTTTTTTTTTCATAAGAGCATTTATAAAACAAATATGGACATTTTAAAAACAAAGAGAATTACAAGAGAAATATGTAACCTCACAAAACCGTGCCGACCTTAACTTGATTACTCCACTTGATTCAGGCTACATTAGCCGATCCCTCACAAGTAGACAAGGAAATCAAAGGACTAAGAGAACTTTAGAAAGAGAATGATAACTTCTAGAGAGAGAAGCTCTTGTATAACACTTGTTTGAATTGCTTTTCGATAGTTACAAATGAGGGAGGTATCCTTATTTATAGGCTAATTACCTCGTCAATAAAGAGCTAAGATCGAAAACATCTTACGGTGGAGAATAGTTCTCTAGAATCGTCCCTAGAAATATTTAGATTTTTATCTTTTATTTGGTCATTCACATGTTTGTCTTGTAAATGCCTATATTTGACTTGTATTTTTTTTTTTTAAGATCCCTTTATTTGTCTTGTATATACCCTTACGTCTCTTGCGAATGATAAAAAATGTTCTTGTTAACTCCTTGGTTTTCTTTGAATCTTTTATTTTTCTTTAAAATGCTCATATTTATCTTGCAAATGCTCTTACGAAAAACATAAAGTAAGGGCGTTGTTTTCTTTTCACTAAAAAACTTAATTTCATTTTGACATTAGTGTGCAGTGAAATTTCATAATATTTTAGAGATTGACTGAAATAAAATTGTTTCCATGGGGTCTAAGTGATATCTTCCCATTAAAGAAATGTTAAAACAATAGAGAAAAGACTGATACGATAGTAAAAGTAAGGGAAGTTAATCATTGCTATGTCTACCCCAAATAAATGGTATATGTTACTTTTGCACCCGAAAATAGATAGTTTTTATGGATGTTCATAGCGAAATTATTAATTGCTAAATTTATACATAGGGCATAAACTATAAATAGTATAGCTTTCAGTAAATTTTGTATAATATATTGATATAATAGTGTTTTTATAGTTGAGTTTCGATTAAATGCGGGTTATATTCAAAATTCTTATTGAATTATATGAACCCCACTTTTTGATCAAACACATTAGATTGTATTTCAGCCATTCGAACCTCGATTTTCTAAACCTGAAGTCATAAAGCTACACATATGAGGAGTTTATTTCCTCAAGTTCTGTACCAGAAACGATCATCTCCTCTTTAGAATGTCATGGCTGTGCAACATTCATTTTTTTTTTTTTAAATCACAATACGGAGTATAAACTTTACTTATTTAATTTAATCTCAAACTCTTTATGATCCAATTGTTTTGTTTCACAAATGAATATGTTGAGTCATTAGAAACATTTATACAAACATGAGTTTAAAGAATAAATTCCTGGTTAATTATTAATCCCCATGTGGTGATTTCATTCTTTATTTGATCTCTAAAGGGCGCACTGCACCTTGAAATTATCAATTTTGTGTTAATCCTTATTAACGATCCAGGATAAAGACACCTATTTATGCACATAAAAATATATATGAGCATAAGTACATGATATATTTGAAGTTAAACAAAATAGTAATGAAATTAAATTATATTTTCATTAAAAAGATGGAGTTAAATTATTACTTTGGCACGCTAGTTTCAACATGTTTTTAATTTAGGTCATATATTTTATTTTCTCGTAATTTAGTCCAGTAGTTATAAATCTTTGTTGTATGATTGTTTATTTTCTAAAAAATAATATTTAAAAAAATTCCTTGATATTGGATGAAATCTATGAAAAATAACAAAGACGATTTTTTAAAAACAAGTGAAATGATTCTCCGTTTTGCTACACAATAAAGAAATGAATCATATAAGCTGATCTTATGTGTAATATATATATATATATGTGTGTGGGTAAAAGATTTCTTCAGTCACTGGAGATAGAATTATCCTCAGTAACCCCAAAACTACATTGTTTTGTATTAATAAAGTGTGTTTCTATAATTTTGTTTTTTTTTAATCATATACATTTTACCGAAACACTCTTCATTAATTCACCTAAAATTACTAATAAATCCTTCATTAATTCAAAACGACGTAGTTTTGGAGTCACTAAAGATAACTCTATCTTCATTGACTGGAGAAATACTTTTTCCTCTATATATATATATATATAATATGTGCTGACAAGTTAAAAAATCAAAGTAAAGAAGTGTAAAGGGATGCAACATATAAGGTGAATATTTTGCCGATAATGCCAAAAGTTGTAAAAATAAAACAAAAAAGTCAACCAAAAAAGTACATATGTCTTATATGGTGGAGACTTTTGCAAATAGTTATCTTGTGTAATAAATAAAAGAAGACAAAAGTACAAAATTGATAAGTGGATATTTTATAATTAAATAAGTATAGATTCTGAGATATATTAGATTAAATGTATTCCTATTATACTTATTTAATAATTTTTTATATATTTTTTATCATTTAATTAAATATAAGATGAAAAAATATTTTGAAATAAAATCTAATCAGATTCTATTTTATTGTGCAGGAGACATTATATTACGCAAGAGAAAAAAATCGTGTATGCAACAAGCATGAGCTGGCATATATGCAAAGATATTAGGGAAAATGCATTTAAGGGCCCCTTTTGGAGAAAAAATCCTAAAAAGAGCCCCAAAATTATGAAAATCCCAAAAAAGACTCAAGGGCCTTTTCTTGGATTTTCAGAATCTAGGTGAGTTGTTAATGGGCCTGATATAGTTGTTAACCGAGGCTAATATTGTTGTTAATGTGACTGATTCAGTTGTTAAAATATTGTTGTTAATGTGACTGATTCAATTGTTAACGGTATTGATTTTGTTGTTAATTTAGCTGATTTAGTTGTTAAATTTTAATGAATTTATACCAGAAAAGGTCCTTGAGTTTTTTTTTAGGATTTTCAAAATCTTGGGGCCCTTTTTAAGATTTTTTCTCCAAAAAAGGGCCCATATGAATTTTCCCACAATATTAATTGAAGAGGGAATCAAATAAGGAATAAAAAAGGGAAAATCAGTTTCAGGGCCCCTATTGGCCAAAAAATTCCAGAAAAAGCCCAAGAAATCTGAAAATTCGTAAAAAGGCCCAAGGATTCTGACAATTCCGGAAAAGGCCCTAATGGGGCTGATCAAGTTGTTAGCGGGATACTGATTTAGTTGTTAAATGGGCTGATGTAGTTGTTAAAAAATAAAATTTTTAACAACTAAATCAGCCCATTTAACAACTAAATCAGTACCCCGCTAACAACTTGATCAGCCCCGCTAACAACTTGATTAGCCCCATTAGGGCCTTTTCCGGAATTGTCAAAATACTTGGGCCTTTTTTCAAATTTTCAGATTTCTTGGGTCTTTTCTGGAATTTTTTGGCCAATAGGGGCCCTAAAACAAATTTTCCCAATAAAAAAAGGACGTGGACCCCACATGAATTCCAATTGCCACGGGTTGTTTAATTGATTGAGAGGATATTATTGTGATATGCTATGTTACAAATGAAAAAGGATATCAAGGGTTGGGTTTCTCTCATTATCTCTATCTCATCATCTCTAAATCATATCCATCCAATCAATCACAATACCACTTTAATCTCTCTCTCATCTTCTCAATCAATGGCTCAGATGCACTGATGAGGGAATATGGGAAAAATGATGAGGAGAAGATCCTCTTCCGGATATCAGAGATCACGCACGCGGCCCAAGGAACCCAAGATTATATCTATTGAACAAAAACATCAGCACAGGAGGGTGAGAACAAACGAAGACCACATTCGGACCACGCATACAGGACGCACGGGAAACACAGATTGCAGCGAGAGGAGCAATGTTTCAGTTATTTTCATCATCTCCACAGGAGGACGAGAGGACTGTGGAAACGACAAAGAAACTTTCTTTCCTCTCTCTTTATTCTTTAAACCTGAAGTCTTATCTTTTTGTTATGGATTTGGTTTTAGCATGTGTGACTAAATTTTCTTTGCAACCTAGAGTAACTATGAACTTATAAGTGAATTGGATTTTATTTTTATTATATAGTTAAATTTGATATTAATTTTGGTTACTTAATCTTGTTTAGTTTTATCTGTTTAATGATTGGTCATCATTGAATATGAATTTGAGAATTAGGATTTACCTTGACGAAGAGAATTTTAATTAAGCTCTAAAATTAAGTAATATAGGATTAGATTACGATTTAATTTGCGATTAGGATAGACATATACCTAATGGTCCCATATAATTGTTGAAGAGTGTATTCGATTTTTGTTGCCTCTTGAGTAACTATGTTAGACATAACAAGTTATACTCAAGAGAGGGTTGCAAGTAGATCGACAGTCACTTACAACTATTTATACCTAAGATTAACAAAATTGATATTAAGACTGATTAACTTAGTGAAAATAAGATTTATGAAGCTAATAAGGGATTAGTGACTCTAAATTGCTCATTTAATATTTCTGGTAGTTAGTTTATTTTGATTTTAGTTTTCTTTTAATTAAATTTAATTTGGTTTGTTCATCTTAAACTAAAGTGTAAAATTAGTGCTTAACTGAAATTGTATGTACTAAATCTTCGTAAAAACGATATTTTACTTACTCTTTATTGCTTGATACGACCCGTGCACTTATGTTTTAGGTTTTAAATTTTGCCCTATCAAAAGTAGATAGATAGACTTTTTGTAAAGTTCCTTTATATATCTATATCTTACATTTAGTCCACAACTCCACATATACACTATATTGGGATATGTATAAAGATGCAGATTCAAATAAGGCTATATATGTGTGTGTGTGTTTTTGTGTCTATGGCAGACGTAAATGCATACATAAATACATGCTTCCACATCACAAACACAGAAAAGAAAACCTTGATCTCTAGTTTCCAATGATATTTGAGTCTCACTTGTTTCTTTTATAAACCGACTTGCTTCAAAGGTCACCATAAACTCCAGAATCCATCCAAGTACAGTTCTGACATGAAGCTCCTGTCAGAGACGGAGAGACCTACATGCACATGAAACCAGAACACTTATAGGGATAGTGATAATGATGATGATGATGATGATGATTAGAGGCGTCAAATAAGAATATATAAGAGCAAATGAACAATCGCAAATATAGCATACTTGAGCATCACAATATCAACAGTCACATGCATCAGACTGCGGCGAACTAGAGTTGTTTCCAGAGACAGAATTCCTTAGCATCTTAGAGTTTAAAGCATCAACCTTGGACTTCAAAAGTCTATCACAACTAGGGTTATAGTTATCAGACTTCAGTTGACCAAAGTTGTAACCAAGGACTGAATTTCTTAGCATCTCACAGTTTTCTGAACATAGTCCCTTACCAAAACAATCATCTCCTTCTCCAAAAAATCTCAAGACACTTTCATGTTCTGTCAGGGTATTATTTTGATCAGTTAATTCATGTCCTCCCAAAAATGCAGAGCTAGGATTGCAACTATCTAAGGTATTGTACCCATGGATACAACTACTTTGTATCTCAGAATTTTGGGTTATATGATCTGGACCCCTGCTAAAACAGTCATATCCTTCACTATCTCCTTCAAGAATTCTTAATATGTTTTTATCTTCAGTTAGGGTTTCGCTTTGATTCATTGAAGCACATGACTCAAGTTCTCTTAATATAGCAGATGGCTTGGCACACCAATGTTTACTGCTATTAGACTTCTGTGGACAAGAACTGTTTCTGAAGATAGGATTCGTTTGTATCTCAGAGTTTTGGGAACTATCATCTTCAGTGAATCCATTTCCAAAGTCATGCTGGTTTTTATGCATTAAACGATCTGGCACAGCTCCTCTCACTACAGCTTCTAGATCTTCGGTTCCAGAAAAGCTCACTGGAAAATGGTTTTGTAAAGCGGCTGATGTGGGGTAACCTGTGAAAATTCACATGATATTCACATGAGAAATGCACAGAAAATACACAGAGAAGCTAACAATATAGTCATATTCAACTGTTTCTTGATTGGAAATATTTGTTTTTCTGCTTTAATGGTTGGATCTCAGTGTTTAACATTACTTTTATGTCTTTACTTATAAGCAGAATTCTTCAAATTCCAACTCACCTGGGTGACACTGGCTCTGTATTGATGAGGATGACTTGGTTCCATCCCTGAAGTTTGATGATTTACACTTATCCTGAAGACGCCTTACTTCAGATTTGAATTTCTGTAAAGGAATTTATAGTCAAATATGGAAGCAAAGCAACAAGAAGAAGATAGAACAAAATAATAGCAGATTGATGAAGGCACTAATTGTGGATTATATACTAATATGTGCAGAATTTAAGGAAGACTTGTGTGATAGAAAAGTACCTGGAGATGGCTAGCAATATGGCGACATGTCAGGTAAGGAACATTCATGATCTCTTTTATCAATTTTGGACGAATATCTACCAGAAAATTAAAACCAAACAGAAACTTTCGGGTTGTTTCATGAATTATCACAAATAGTACTGAACAAAGTAAAAGATGAAATGAATTTAAAAGTAATAGTACTGTTCTCCCCCAGAATCCTTATGGCCTGTACAAACTTATGATGCAGATCCGAAGTCCAAGAAATACGCGGCTTTTTCTGAGGGAACCGATCATTGTCGTTATGCTCTCTTATTTCCTCTTCCTCCATTTCTGCAGCATGATGATTGTTATTGTTGTCTAACTTCACCTGGTTTGAGTTATGTGCTCTCTTCCCTTTTTTCTTGACTCTCACGTCATTATGAGTATTGTCTTGTTCTTCACTTGATTCGTGCACCTGGCAATAATAAGTCAATCTACACTAATTATTTTGTAATTTCCCATGATTTCCTCAACCAGAACAGTCAACTTAATCTGCCTTGTCTTACATAGGTTGTCATATTCAAGGATCTGGTTCCTCTAATAAGAGATTTAATGAAACTGATTTTCAAACATATATTGACTACTGTGAATACTGTACAACTTAATTTCAGTTTCACATCTAAACAAGATACTCCTTACGATCCTAAATATAAGATCTAGATAGTGGGTTTACTTTAATCCTAAATATAAGACCACAATCTACTTCATCTACAAAATTTATAATTTTTCCCCAAAGTGACCCTATAAGATTGCATATGTTAAGGGCTTTTTATCAATAGATGGTTCCAATACACATGATTAAAAATGATATTTTGTGGGAAACTAACTCACATTTGTTATAAATAACTAATTTAACTAATTTTCTTAATCTATCCAAATTAATTAAGTAGCTCTTATAGTAAAGAGCGGAAGATAGTACATGCATATCTAATCTTAATCTGCTGAAACTACTTTGTTAAATATAATTACCTTTTGTTTAGATTTTGCAGAGTGAATCTCTTGTGCTAGGTTGCTATTATTTGATTTATAGACTTGTTGCCACAAAGATATGAGATGCTCTGATTGGATTGGTTCCTGTAGGAGATAACAATATTCTCTATCAGAAGCTTCCTTTGCTCCACCATCATCTTGTCCAGAGCATATAACTGATCATCATTGAGATATATGGTAAGTATTAAGACTATAATGTAAAGCATCTTTTTTGAGATGTTGCTTAAAAGCTTAAGCTATTGGATTCAAGTTTTTTGCCATAGTAATCTAAAGTTTAATCTTTTCTGCTTTCCCCATTCTCTTAGCATAACATATAAAAGAATAAGCTTTTGAATTGAAGTAGTCATTAAAAGAAATATTTTTTATTTTTATTTTTATTGGTGAGTGATTAATGGTCTTTGAGATTAATCAAATAAACTTTAAGAAAATTGGAGAACTTACAGATGACAGTGATATGCTTGAGAAGAAGTGTATTGAGAAAAGAAATGGTGCTCGTGTCAGGCATGTTGGCTTTAGCCATCACAAGTTTGAACCTTCCTTCTTGTTGACAAACCATGTCAATAGCTGCTGATGCTTGATTTGTAGCAGTAACTACATAATAACAAAACAAATTATAATTACTTGTTACATGTATATATCTACATTAATCTAGTTTTGGAATTTTAATGCAGAAACTACCATTGATACATCAGCTTTGGCAGAATGCATGACTCCTTAACCTTAACATTGTTGTTTCTCATTTCTTCATTTATCAGTTACAGATTTATTCAGATATGTTACTGTAGATTAGAGATGGCAGATAAAACGGACATAGCTACTTCTTCCGGTTCTTAATATAATCTATATTTCAGAAGTTGATATTAATTTTAAATATGAGACATAGTTTTCATATTTGACAATCTTTTCCTAATTGACCACCTAGTGATGCTCTCTCAATAATAATCAAAGAGAAGACGAAATGAGGAAATTAAGGAAGATTATTAGTGTAACGCCTCATTTTCAATACCAAAATCTTGGCCAAAATATTAGTAACACCTCCAAATATAGGATATTCAACGCTCAAAAACATATTTACAATATAGCCAAAGGTAGAAATCCATTTATACAGAGCCAAAATAAATCCAATAAATAAGAGTTATTTTAAAATGCGGAAGTCTTTTAGGTTCATGGCAAATAAAATAACACAACATAAACTAAAGGAGTACAGAAGAGCCTACAAAGCTCACTCCATGGGTGCATTCCCTTGATCTCTACTAAGTTATTCACCTGAAAAATGATAATATGGGGTGAGATTACACATCTCAGTAACTACTGAATATTTCCACCGCATACAAGTAAATAATGTATGATAAAAAGGCATAAACTTATTTCATAAATATAAATATATACCATACTTTCTCTTACAAAGATTATTTGTAAAAGTAGTTATCAATATAAAATATGACTTTATATATATAAATATATTATTTCAGAAGTTCTCATCATATGTCTTTACAAATCATTCATCAGTCTATCAAATCCTTGATCTGTTCAGAAATGCATTATGCAGTATGCAGCCTCCCTTATACCACCTCCATCCGTATACCGCTGACTGGAGCCATAGGCTAACACATAGTCCAATAGAAACTTATTCATTTGACTGAATTGTTCCAAACTCACCAAATCTTAAGATACACCCGGCCAAAGGTATAGAGCTTAAATCTGGACTATGGCTCCCCTCCTTTAAGATAACAACTAAGGAGGTGTCACATGTCCCACATCTCCAATGAAATCCCGGCCAGAGGAAAACATGGAAGATGGGGCCCTGAAATAAGTACCATCCACTGTGCACCGAGTGGTGGCATAAACAATTCTTATCATTCAAATCCCTCCTTACTCCACCCATCACAATACAACCGCCATGATGAATGTGTTTAATCAAAAGTAATGCATTATTATACCATTATATACATCGATATGCGTATTTATGAATAGTAAAATACTATACGTATATGTGAATAGTAAAATACTATGCGTATATGTGAATAGTAAAATACTATGCGTATATGTGAATAGTAAAATACGGTATATATACATGAATAGTAAAAATAAATAGTACATACGGTATGTATACATGAATAGTAAAAATGAATAGAAAATACAGTATGTATACGTGAATAGTAAATGTGAATAGTAAATACGGTATACGTGAATAGTAAATACGGTATTCGTGAATAGTAACGTACGCATAAATAGTACCTCTGCAGATTTGCAAATCAAAGTTCCCACACCAGATCTTAAAACCATAAATATTTTCTAAATATTCTTGCCAGAATAGTAAACAAACAAATTTATATTCATACATAATTCACAAGTATAAGGAGGAATATTCAGAGTTACCTGTTACTTGCTAATACCCGAATCACCAACCAGCTATTATAAGACTCTCAAGCAAATGTCTCTCTACTCTCTCTCTCTCTCTACCTCTCTCTATGGCTTTTAGAAGTTGTGAAGAATGAAATGAAATGGAAGGTCTATTTATAGTTGGAAAATGGGTCTTTAAGTGTAATTTTCGTCTCTGGGTCGTTTTACGTAATTTTAACAAAAATATAAAAAGAAGAACCCGTGAACCTCTCAGCCGCCTCGTGAACAAATTTTAAAAATTTTTAATAATATTTTAATATTTTAATATAATATTATTTAAATAATAAATTATTATTGAGTGGGTCCCGCGGCCAATTTTTCAAAGTCACAAGAAAGTTTGTCACTCACGGGAAAGTTTGTAGAGAATTATTTTGGCCGTGGGTCCCGCATGAATAGTAAATACGTATTTAGGAATAGTAAATACCGTATTTTTAAATAGTAAATACGTATTTGTGAATAGTGAACACTATTCATATTTCACAAATTTCAAGTATTAAATACGTATTTGCGAATAACATATATATATATATATATATATATATATTTTTAAATACGTATTTGTAAATAGTAAAAACGTATACGTGAATAGTAAATACTATTCACGGGGCCCACAAAATACTGATTTCAAATTTATTACTTTCCAAAAATAGAGCCTACTAGCCTTCCCAAGATAGGTTTATGTTCAAGATATTAGATTCAAAATTCAGGATGTTACAATTAGGGTGTTTTAGAAAATACATTTCATATTAATTAACTTAACTAACTTTTTAAATATAATCAAATTAGGTAAATATGTTTTATATTAAGGTCCAGATGGAGTATTTAGTTTAATGATCCAAATTTGAATTTATTATGACCCAAACATTTAGTCATGACATGATTTTTTTAGAAGAAAAAAAAATTAAAAGGGTAGGCACTAAATGCCTGAGATTACAAATTTGAATTAAACGCATTACCTCTCACTTACAACGAAAAAGTATAACATGTTTGGAGGGTCATTTCTTTCCTTCCCTAAAACCATGTTTTGGCTAAAGCATATGGCTTCTACCAAAATGTGGTATGGATTTGGGGGATTACACATGCTATGTCAATAAAGAGAATCTTAAAATACTTCACAGATAAGTTATAGGGAGAGACAAGAAAAAATATGGATTATCATACTCTCAGAGATAAAAGGTACTAGGCCAAGTCCATGGATCAAAAAATCATCAAAAAAGAAGGTATATATTATAGGGACTAAGTAACAGAGAGATACCTTTAAATGAGCATTGGCAAAGCAGTGAAGAAAGATGGCCAAGACACAAAGTGTCACTATGAACAACTAAAATGTCACTGCCTTGTGCAAAGCTAGGAACACAATTCAACAGTGACACTCTTCCACCTTCCATTATCAAAGTAATAAACAAGAAAGGCCTCTTTAGAATTGTGTGTCTGAAAAAGATTTTAATTTGAAGGATGTACGGTCCTCATCAAGTTTATGGTGAGAACAATGGAGCTAATATGGTATGAGTTTTCTTTGGTTGCGTTGGGCCACGTCATCAAGTTTGACGCCACATAAGGAAACCAAATAAAAAGTTCAAAATTATTCAAAATGAAACGGTTTAGAAAAGGTAAGGGAAATTTAGATGCAGTTATTTTTCAAAGGATTCAACTATGAACTTACCAAACTTCTATATATCACACTTCTTTCTTTTACTGGTTTTTGACTGTCACCATGACTTACGCTTCTCTCCAATGATAGAGTTACACATGTATCTCTTTTTACATCGGTTTCTTCTGATATAAGAGTCAAATAGTTAAATTGGATAGGTTAAGGAAGTTAATTATATTAGTTATTTATAACAAATATGTATTGATTTTCCTTAAATATCATCTTTTATCCTAACTACCTTTAAATGAAAACTCATTTAATGTATGTGGGCAATTCATAAGGATATTTTAGGAAAAGAATTATAAATTTGGAAGACAGAATAAATTAATATGTCTTATATTTAAGATCAAATTCAACATTCAACTAACTTTAATATTAAAGATAACCAGAGGCAGGGGCAGTTAAAACTAGAGAGAGTAACTTTTATTTTTCTTAAAATCGAATTATTTACTTATTCATAAAATGAAAATGTGATAAATAAATTATTGTATGTGGGGTTTACATGATAGTTCTTCTTATTAGGCTTGTTTGTTTTCATTTTTCTCTTGGACTATGAAATTTGTCTTATATTTATATTTAGGATCAGAGAATTATTAACTTTTATCATATGTTTGGATTGATAGAAAATTAGGAGGAAAAAATATTAGGAGGAAAAACTCCTAAAAATAAGGAAAAATTTACTATTTTTGAAAATTGTCTTTCCCCTACTTTCCACCACTTCTCTCTCTATCAAAACATAACCTTATGCTATAAGGGATCCGAATTGGATTCTCCCCCACACATAAATAATGAGGTTGTTTTTCTTGGGTAAGAATTTAGTGAGACCCACTTTTGTAAAGAAATATATATATATATATATATATATATATATATATATATATATATATATATATATATATATTGAAACTTGTAAAGAAATATATATGTGTGTGTGTGTGAAACTAGTGAGAGACAGAGACCGCTTACAAACCACCTTTTACTACCACACAGGCCTTGAAAATCAAAAGATGACAAGAGCATGACCTCGGATCTGGGAAGAAAAATCATTCTTTTTTTAGTATGAACTGAATTCATTAATTCAAAAGAGAAAGAAATACATCAAGAGCAAAAAAAAAACATAAATAGAAATGGCAAAGAAAGAAAAATCGTATCCTTCGTCAACCTCCACCTTCTGAATAAAAGGAGGAGGATGATCAAGAACACAAATGAAGCCTCAAGCGCCGCTATTACCGGCGGAATAGTAGTGAGCTTGCAAATGAAGCCTCCTAGCCACCTGCCATCTGAGTCTCAAATGCAGCCGCCACACCCACTTCTACCACTATCGAGTACAAACCCGTCCACTTCCATATGGACTCTCTATTTTGTGATGTACCTTCAAAAACAATATACTACTAACAGATAGATTTCACAGAAAAACAACTATCAATATATGACTCTGGAACCATGGCTCCATCTGACTCTATCCGACTCCACATTTGGCCAAGAAAAATGATACCTGGCCCACTAAAAAAAAAAATGAAAAATAACTAATAATTTAAATGATGGATTCTTCATTTTTGTTCCAGCCCGTGAACAAACCTTAAACGATGAGAAGGCTCCCTTTGTTGGTATAGTACATCTCACTTTTAGGCTGCATGATCCTTTCTGCTAACCGAAGTTCTATTTTCAATCATCCTTGCTTCTTACTTTTTATTCAGTACATTTAAATATTCCACAATTAAGCGTGTGCGTGTTCTTGTTTTTTTTTTTTTTAAACTCAAAATTTAGTTTTTCCCTGAAATGCATTCTTTATTAAAAAAATGGTTATTGGGATTAGTGATTTTCTAAAATAAATCCAAATTCTCTTATTTTGAATTAATTTGAGTCAATTAAGTCAATCGAATACATAGATTAATTTATTTTGAAAAGACCTATATTGTATACATAGATTAATTTATTAAACAGACAATTTTCTTTAAATAAAAGCCTCTCCTTCAGAAATTGTGAAAAAATTCAATTTTTTTTTTTTTTTCAAAAGCAGACTGAGATTCAGTCACACATGTTTCAATGTACCAAAATCATAATTTTTGGGGAACAGCTGCTCTTGCCAATCGCAAATATACACTAAAGTACCAAACACAAATAATTTTTATATGGATATAAATTTAGAATTATGGGGAAAAGGTTAATGAGCTCAAGAACACTACAAGATTCATAATTTATAAATAGTGTCATTTAATTATACATTTTATTAAACATATTGGAAAAGAAATAAGTCCGATTAAAATCATAAAACATTAATAATTACTGTTTTGTGTTTGTCGCGTGTCCCCCCCCCCCCCCCCCCCTCAAATTCATTGTACTTTTTACTTAAATGTGACATTGAACAATCCAAATATGTAGTTACATACCAACCCAACAGCAACTTCATTTTTGTACTCTTACATAAATTTCAATTATATATAACAAGCAAACAAAAGGAAAATATATTAAGAAAAAACCCATACATTCTTTTATTTTTCTTGCTATTTTGGATTTATAAAAAAATATGGCTAAAGTATACTTTTAGTCCTTTAATTTTTACATAAGGCATACTTTTGGTTCCTTAACTTTATAAAGTATACTTTTAGTCCTAAAATCCTAACACCGTTAATTTTGTTAATGGAAAACATTGATGCAACGAACTCAAATGATGACTAATAACATTTAATTACACAAATTTTATATATTCTTCAATTTACCCCATATTTTAAATTTAAACTTAATAAGATTTAATTACACAATTATCACTTGAGTTTGCATTTTCCGTTAGTAAAATTAACGGTGTAGAATTATATAACTAAAAGTATACTTTATAAAGTTAAGGGACAAAAAATATACTACATGTAAACTTAAAAGACTAAAAGTATATTTTAGCAAAAAAAATATAATAAAAATCAATAAAGAATTTTTAATAGTATAAATAGACCAAACGTGAAGTGTATAATATACTAGTAACTGACTAGAATCAAAGTTTAATTTGACTAGTCTAGTTTTCAGTGATGGAGTTCTAATTTTGTCTTCAAAGATAGTAATCGTAATAATAAATACTATTTTGATCATAAATATAGGATAAAGTCTGTAATATAAATTACACTACAAACTTTATATTATATTTAGGATTGAAGGTAACACATACATATTGACGTAATTCAGATGATAATGATCGACGTATTGACTAGCTAGTGATTATATCCATGAAATCAGATTAGTTATATGATGGAAACCTTAATTAGCTGTAATGAAAGTGAAAGCTAATCTCTCAGAACTACCATCATTGTTTGTTTCATGAAAGGCTCTTCATTGAGAAGAATTGTCTCCCTAACTTAACAACCGCCTCACACTAAACAACAAAGCCCCTCCAAGTTTTTTTTTTAAAAAAAAAAAAAAAACTTAATTTTGCTATAGATCATATTTGATTTGACTCAAATTTTTAAATATATATGGTATGAAGTAGTTTGTTACATTATGGAAAACTTAATGACAACATCATTTGAAAAGTTCTTTTCATGTTTGTTATCAATAACCAATCATTAATAATTAATAAATATATTAAAGTTATAAGAAGTCACGTAATTCACAAAACAGTACTGAATCGTATGAAACATTATATATTATAAGGTAGTACCATATTGACTATTTTTTGCAACTTTTTTAGCGTCGATATGGGAAATTCTGAAACTTTTTAAAAGATTTATTTAAAATGGATAATGTATTTTTTTTTATTGAAATTTTTATGTTCTAAATGGTCCCGTAAAAAAATATCGGAACTAACTTATAAAAGAGGCTGGAGGTAGTATTAAAAGCTAGATGTGCATAGTTAATTAAGCAACAAAAGATAATTAATTTGCATATACTTTGCAGTAACTTAATAATAAATATTCAAAAAGTATCCCCTGAAGTATTTTTCTAAACAGAGAATAATAATAATAATTATTATTATTAACAATTATTTTTTTTACTTTTAATTTAAATATTTATTTTCTTGTGTTTTTAATTCGTATATAACACCATCTTCTCTCTTTTTAAAATTCAATTAGGTTCACCTGAAATAGCTAGTCAAATAATATGTGAAGCAAAAGATCATATATGGAAATTAAATGATGGAAAATGAGACACAAATCTATGGTGGAAAGGTTAATTATTTGTCAAATTATTTGTATCATTAGTCAACAATAGTTATTTTTTTATTATATAAAAGTATAAGATAGGAATAAATATATATTATTAACAGTGACATTACCTCTTCTTCACTCTTTTCATCAACCAAACAAATGTACTTTTATTTGTTCTAACAACAAACATTTGGATTTCTTTTTTGGTAATTTTGATTAAATGTTGGGTGACTAGGAGAGAATGTGGATGATGGGGATGTTATTTGAGTCACCAAACAAGTTGATATAAGAAATTGATGGAGAAGCTAGGAGACGAAGAAGTTGTTGTAAATGTGATAAAGAAGCAAAGACCTATCAATATTAAGAAAAATATTATTTAATAAATAAATAATGATGTGTTCTATCTTCCTACACGACCAATGTCTTAATCAAATTCATTACTTGAGAAATGGTAATCTTACCAGCAACAGAACCCACCTCCCCTCCCCTCCCTCCCTTTATCTTCAGTTTCAAGCATTTCTTCTTCTTCAGTTGCTTCCATTTCTCTAACTCCTAATGTTTCTTCATTCCTTTGCTTTCCATTGGTGGACCCTATTCATGGATTCACATATTTATGCTTAGGTTTTTTTTTTTTTTTTCCTACTTTAAATGTGATGATACTTAGTTACTGTATTTATTCATTTTAAAATGAGCAGAGTGGTTCATCAGGGTGGCGTCTTCTCATGTCCCTTGTGCTATCCATGTTGCTGAGTAGTTTCTACTTTTCTGCTTTATGGGACTTCAAGCAGTATCATATTTGACAGTATTGTAGTTGATTTAAAATGCGACTGGGTATTTTGGACTTATTGGTTGCCACTCCTTGTTTTAGATGTTGTTATGTTCAATTCATGATTATGTTAGTATATTGTAATGCGTTTATGTTCTTAGACTTTGAGCCCTCAATCTGATCTTTTCTCAGTATAAATTGATGGTTTTCTGTACCTTTTTAACATGTTGATTTTGCCTCTCTTGGTGTACAAAAAGTTGGGCTAGTCAGTGGTTGGAGGTAAAACATAACTTAAAGCTTAAATAGTACTCCATTCATCCCTTATTATAAGATTCTAATAACCTAATTGTTTGGTTGAAAAAATGTTAGAATAGTTAACAATAATAACTATGTAATATATATATATATATAATTTTTTAAAAAGAAATACACTTATTTATAAGTGAGTAGATGAAAGTAAGAAATAATATCAGAGAGAATATATGGTACAATTAAAGACAATGAATTAGAGTATATTGATAGGTAAGAATACATTTAACATTTAACCAAACTCATAATAGATCCTATAAAGGGGATAAACAAATCCAAAAATCAAGATATTATGATTAGAGACGGAGGAAGTACTCAAAAGATATTTATAAATTATCTGTCAAGAAGTTCAGACAACAAAATATAGATATTTACTGCCCATATAAGATTTTTGTTAGAAAAAATGACCAAAAAGAGAACTTGAATTTTTTTAAAAAAAAAAATCTCAAATTAGATTTTTTTGCCTATAGTTGATAAGGTAATGACTACACTTAATAAATAATTTACAACTCATTTTATAGGAAATACTTGATTTAGGATTTTACAATTTTCATATTCTTTTTATGACATTTTTCCTTTTTTGTTGTCTGCTTTTTTTGTTTTAATTTGCTACATCATACCTTAAGATTCAAGCTTTAAAGTAAGGGATAGGATATTGTTATTATCAATTAGGGTTATTATTAACGTTACTATCAGTTTGTTTCATCGTTAGATCATAATCTTAATAGAAAAAAGAAATGATAAATGTAGATGAGATTCTGATCTAACAGTGAAACAAACTGATAGTAATATTGGTAATAACACTAATTGGTAGTTATAATTAGGGGTGGATCCAGAAAATTACTAAAGGGGGCACCATTAGTAGGAGGATTTGGGGGCTGCCCCCGGAATTTTTCTTTTTTAAAGAAAGTTCTAAATGCATTAAAAAAATTAAAGAATATAAACAAGGAAAAAATATCAAAAAAAATTATTTATGAAATCAAGTGAATACTGATGATGTAATAAGAGATGCAATTATTTTACAAACCTGTTATTTAGAAAAGTAAGGTTAAGTGCGGTTAAAAATGTAGCTACATAAATTACAATGAAGGGTAGACATTCAATAAATTCAAGTACATCTATTTTAATAACAAAAGTATATTACGATAAAAATAAGGGAAAATCCATATGGGGCCCTTTTTTACAGAAAAAATCCTAAAAAATGCCCAAAGATTCTGAAAATCCCAGAAAAGGCCCCAGGGCCTTTTTTGGTATAATTTCATTAAAACTCTAGTTGTTAACGGGACTGATATAGTTGTTAACCGGTAGGTCATTAACAACTATATCATCCCTATTAACAACTATATCAACCCCGTTAACAACTAACGTTTTAATGAAATTATACTAAAAAAGGCTCGGGGCATTTTCTGGAATTTTCAGAATCTTTGAGCCTTTTTTGGATTATTTTTTCTGTTAAAAGGGCCCTGATATAAATTTACCTTAAAAATAATTACAATGTCATCCTTCTAAACCTTATTTTTTGGAATTTCATCATGATTGTCTTATTATCAATGCTATCAAATATATCTTTTTCAATATAAGGCATTAAACAATCATTCAACCATTCATCATTCATCCGATTACGAAGTGCAACCTTAATGTATTAAAGGTGAGCAATTCTTCAAACATGTAGTAGTTTTTTTTTTAACCAAAAAAAACAAAAACAAACAAACAAACAAAGTTTCCAAATTCAAGGGGCACTCCCTCTCCCCCCACAAAAAAAGTCTACAACGTGATCCGCCTATGGTTACGATATCGTATCCCATTTCTATACATAAGACATTTTATGAAATTTGAAAGGATTTTTTTTTCACCTAAAATTTCAATAGAAATATATCGAAATTACTTTCCCCCAATTAGAAATAAATAATTAATTATTGGTATTTTTTAAAATGTCTTACTATGTATTGAAATATAATTCTTTTTTAAAAAAGTCTTGTATTCAAAGGGAAGGAAGTAAGATTTTTTTAGTTGAATTCAAATTTAAATAAGGTAATCCATATTTATGTATAAAGTTTTTTTTTTTTAATACAAGGCGATAGGGGAGGGGGGATCGAACTCAGGACCGGGAGGGGGGAAATGAATCTCAATACTACTGCACTACTAATAGTGCTGGTATTTATGTATAAAGTAAAAACACTAAAAGAGGTGCTGGAAAACATAAAAACTCTATAAAATTGCACAATCCACATGAGCAATGAAAGGTAGATAACCTTGCCTATACTAATTAGTAATTTCACACTTACATTACTGCTTTTTTTATTCATCATATACATCAATATATTAGCATCAATATCATTATATCAATAAAATTTTTTTAAAAAAAATTCAGAGAATTTACCAATACATCTTTTCTTTTCTTTTTGATCTTATAGTCGAGCTTCATGTGCATTAGTGCATACATCAATATTGAGTCAAAAGGAGTCTTTTTTTTCCCCCTTCTTTTTTCTATTGCAGATTTTATGCACATTTAATTAAGAAATAGTGATATAAAAAATAAATTGTCTCTATACTCATTGTTTCTAATGTTTATCTAATTTTACACCAAACAAACACACATGTCTTGTTGAATGTAAAAATTGAGATCTCACTCCTTCCCTTAAAATTTTTCTTATCCATACATTTCTATGGAGAATTATAAATTTCCTTATTTTGGAATTCAATTTTCGAGATTGTAGTTTGTAGAATCCAAATTTCCTTCATTTTTAAGTTCAAAAAAAAAAAAATTGTAAGTGAAGCAATGTAATTATTTCTAAAATGGCATAATGGTAGATTGATTTCAAACCCAGGGCAGTTTTGGAATTCGCCAGAAAAACTTGGCGCTCAAACCACGGGCAATTTTTTCATGCGAGATTAAATTACTAAACGACCCTGGGAGGCGATCGTCAGAATATGAGGAATATGGATACTTTAAGTATTTATTGGGGGTAATTACGGGAAAAGAAGATTCCAACCTGGAATTTTGCACCGAGCTACGAATGGTGTATTGCATTCTGTTAGAAGGTGTGTTGAAGACGGTTTGTTTTTCGTTTTCTGTGAGTTTCCGGCTCTCACCAAACACTTTCCCTCCTAACCATGCTCCCTATAAAATCTCCCTCCCCCTCCTCTCTCTCCCATATTCGTTTCTCTCTCTAAATAACACAGGACCAGCGTCACTCTCTCTTCTTGACTCGAAAGGTAATGGTTCCTTCGTTTTCTTTTTCGCCCTCACTGTCTATTCGTTCTTTTACTTCATTTCTCCGATTCGATTTTCTTGATGCATTTCGAATCCGAATGTGATACGTCTTGAATTCCGGGAATGTGATTAGCTAGGATCTTTGAAATGGTTTATGCGTTTGATTCGAACGAGTTCTTAGGCTTCGGTAACATGGAAATTAACTAGTACGCTAGAGTTGTTTCAAGATTCGATTGCTTGATTAATTTTCGTGGCTCTGAAATTTTCTTGTTTTTGTCGCTAGTTGAATCTTGTATAGCGAAAATGCATAATAAGGACGGTTGCTCTTCTCCAAATGGCGGAGCCGGAACAAGCATCGCTACTTCCGGTCAAATGCAGTCGAATGGCGCCATGTATAGTGGCATCTACTCCACTCTGTTTTCTGACCAGCTATCCCTGTCTGGGAAAGACAATGTCGATCTCTCGCTTCACTCGTACGAAGGAAACGGTCCCTTGAAGTACAGTGACTCGATGATTCAGAGTCCCCTGTACGACTCCTGTGCCGTACAGAACCATCAAGATATGGTGAACCGCCATAGCATGTGGCTAAATCGCATGGCCGAAACCTCAAAGGAGATGGAGGCTCTGCGGCAGGAGAACAGCCAACTTCGGGCTGCGAACATGGAGCTGAACAACCAATTGAGCCTCCTCATTCAGGTTTCGGTCCAGAATCAATTGGATGGGTCCTCGGGTCAAACAGAAGCGTTTGACGTTATAAATGGGTTTCGTGGCTTACGAATTGAGGACAATTTCGGGGATGGGAAAGAAAACTGTGAGAATTGGAATAAGGATCAAGAGGCTTTGAACGAGAGCCCAACAAGCGTGATTGAGAACACTGTCGAAGTGGAAAGGTTCTCGCTGCCCAAGAGTATATCTGTGAGGTCAAATGGGTACTTGAAGGTTGCTCAGGCTGTAACCGGTGGTGCCAGCAATGGAAGTCGCACCAAGGCCGCTACTCGGCCGCGCACATCTTTGACTCCAACTGAAGTCGTTGTAAGAAAATCCCATATTTGACTTACTGTTTATTTTATATTATTATTTTCTGTTTCCTGTGATTATTGCTTTATCGTTATTTACCGAATAGATTTGCTTGCTTGGTGTATGGTTGTTACCCGTTTTTCTTCAAAATGAAGGAAACCTTGCTTGCTTGTCTACGTCATTAGTCATTTGCTGGTAGCTGCAACGACCGAGTAGTTTGGTTGTTGCCTCATCTATATATTCTTTTGGGTTTGATCTTTCCTTCTTCATATGTACATGACATTTCGTTTGCTTGCTTCCTGGGTAAGCTTCAATTTTTCGGGATTGCAAAGTAACCCTTTGGTTTAATTATTTAGTTGCCCAACAAAAAAAATATTGTGGGGACCTTTTGAGATGGGGTGTGCTTGCATATACATAAGAGGACCTAAGATGCATACCTGTCTCTGGCCAAATTTGTGAATGCGTTATCTGAAAAGCATATGATATAACCGAAAATGCAGTAACAGAAGAAATCAAGTTTTCATCGAGTCCTTAAAAATCATTTGTCCAATGAAGACAACAATATATACATATAGTTCAAGACCCAAAATATAACAGGGCCAAACAAAGGGAAGGACTCAAAATATAAAGCATATATAACAACATCTAAATTCTAATAATGAAAACAAGTAAATTGGAGATACATCGAGTTTTCTTTCCATAAGGTATATGTCCTTCTTTGTTGAAAGACAATGTTTGGTAATTGTTGTTTAAATTTTGATACAGCAAAAGGTATATGTGCGTGGAGGGAAAAAGGAGGAAGAGCCTCTGGAAATGGTGGTGTATAACCAAGGCATGTTCAAGACGGAGCTCTGCAACAAATGGCAGGAGACAGGGACATGCCCCTACAAGGATCAGTGCCAATTCGCTCATGGTATTGGTGAACTCCGCCCAGTCATACGCCATCCACGCTACAAAACTGAGGTCTGCAGGATGGTCCTTGCTGGTGTTGTATGCCCATATGGCCACAGATGCCATTTCCGCCATGCACTCACTGAACAAGAGAAAGCCGTGGCACAGCCTAAGCCCAGCAGGGCAATGAACCTGCACAGATAAAATAACGCCAATTCAACTGCTGATAACCATGGTGAGAAAGTGTTATATGACTGAAAATTCAAAATGTGGTACATAATGATATTCTTGATTGTGTAATTACATATATACATGGACAAAAATTATAAGATAAGAATAATTAGTTCCATATATACTTTTAAGTAGAGGACGAAAAAATAGGCTATCTGAACCCCTTGAGCAGGATTTTTGGAGAGGATGTGGTCGTTCATTGTATCTCTGTCTGTCTGTTTATTCCTCAGAGTATGAAGTTTGTGAATTCCACGCCCTTGCAGTGTTTTGGTTATCCCAAGCCCATGCATGGCAATTGAAACTAATTGGCTGGGAAAAAAATGAAAAAGTGATGATTCGTTGTAATGGTGTTGATTGATACGTTTCAAATTGAGCAATTTATAATTGGAGTCACTTATCTTTGGATCGGCCTTTACCCAATCTTTTATAGAGTACTTGTTTCATGTTACAAACTCTGGCATTTAGTTTTATGAATAAATCCTTCTTATTTTTGTCTCTTAGCGTAATAGCCTTTATGAAGTGGTCTGCACTTTTTTTTCATTCTGAATTTATTTTTGCCGTGGTTGTTGGTTATCTGTAAGGGACCTGCAGACCCTCGATTTTGAGTTGTGAATTTAGGACCTAAAGTCGCTATGATTTTAACGAGTAATGTCAATATGGTAGAAGGAGATTAATACTATAATTTGTTTTAAGTTATAAAATAAAGCAATGTTTTAAAATGTAGTAAGAATAACGGGATGGAGAAATGTAAAAGTTATTCACATACCATACTTTATGTGATCACATGACAATTAGTAAGTACTTAAAATTTGTCCTAATTTAACTTGTAAGAAGCTTTGAATGTATTTGTTTATTTTCACTCAGAGGGTTTTTATTTTTTGTTGTTACAAGGTTTCTTGGGTACTTTTTTGTTGTTGTAGTCGCTAGCCCATTTGATCCGAAATGAAGAAGTTGTAAGCGTAAAGGAACAAAGCCTTTAACATTCACCCCAAAAAAGGACAAGCCCATTAGCCCAATACATGTAGTTAAATCTCTCGCACGAAGACCCACATAATTGACTTTATAAATAGTTTAATGGTTGCATATTTAAGAGTATCATATTCATATTGATGTTATCAAAAAAAAAAAAAGTATCATATTGAAATTTTCTTCTTCACGCTTGACCTTTATTCTCATTTTAAAAAGAAACAGTGACATTTTATACTTTGTGTTTTAGAATTTGGATTAAATCAATTTAATGGAATTATAGTTGTAAACAAAATAAAATGAGTAAACTAAAAAATACGAATGAAAAATTTTGGAGGCCATATGGGTCTGGCAAAAATCCCTATTTCCTTAGTAGGGGTCCCCTAAATAGTGCTTGGTGATTCGTTTACTTTTGTCGGAAGCAAGTAACAATGGATTCCCGTGTATACCCTGTTGTCGTTTTCTTGCCTTTTCCTTTTTCCCAAAACACGAGGGTTGTTTTAGGAACTACACCTCACCTGGAGGAAACCCTAGAACACGGCGTTCACTTCACCCCTATAATAATAGAGGCTGCCGCTCTGAGTATGTTCACGTCATTCACTTAAACAGAGAGAATGGAAAGCGAGAATGCGGGAGGGAGTTGTAGGAATGGGAGGGTCGGGAAAACGCAGTTACAGAAGAATCCCTTCTGCTCTTGGTTTTTTCCGATTCCACCCATTCCTATCATTCCCTCTTGTTCCCTCTCTTTCCTCTTCTCTCTCTCTCTCTGTTCTTTCATTTGCTCTCTCATTTCAGATCTGTTCCAAAAGAGGTAAATCACTTACTCTTCTTTCTCTGTTTGTGTTTTATACTCTTCATAGACTGTCATCTGATTAGAATCGCCATGCTTTGTTATTAACCTCAATTCTATGAAATCGGTCGAATCCTTTACTTGTACTTTCCACTGGACTCGGCTCGGTCTGCACCGGAAAACTGTTTTTCGTGCCGAGATGGAGTGGGACCGAACGGTTTTAACCATAAATCTCTGGAACGGGTCGGATCCATTCCTTATTGTAATAGCCCAAGGGAGCGTAATTACTGAACTGGGCGGCCAAAAAACCTTCGAGTTTGAAATACCTAACAGATCCTCAAGGTAGATAGGGACGAAGTTCAATGGGTTGGATGAGGAAGAAGGAGAAGTAGAGAGAGGAGGGAGAGAAAATCAAGACGACAGCAATATTTAACCACAAATGGAGTAAATTTATAGAGAAGTGACGAAAATCTACACACACACACACCAAAAAAAATCATGCCTTCTTCCATTTCCTTTAGATTTCTGCCATTTCGCTTTGATCTGAACAAGTTCGAAGGTTCCGGAATCAACGGCTTCTAAGGAGTAAGGAGGAGGATATTTTCAGGGGTAAAGAACGATCTTCAAGATTCGAATTCTAAAGGATTCAGGGGTAAAAATACAAATGTTTTTTTTTTTTTTTAACCCTCGAACACCAAATTTTTTTTAGGTATAAAAGTTATTTTGTGGTCATAAATTAGGAACAAAGAATTAAATGGCTTTACTTATAGCTCTTTTGGCATTTCGCCATTTCCCAGACACGCTAACCAATAGAATTGCTTTTCGTATGATCCCTTCAATTGAGAAATAATTGTGGTTGCTGAACTTGACAGTTAGTCGTAATTTCTACTCTTCTTCCTTTTGTGGCTTTTTCTAAAAAAGAACTTAAACTATTTTAATTTAATTTATTACAATTCTATAAATTCATACTCCTTATTTTAATTTATTACAAATAATTAAAAAATTAAACTATTTTTGAACAAACTCATAAAATTATATTATTCAAATTATTTAACAATCTGATATTATATGTATATAACCAAAAATAAAAAGTAAATGATGCTAGAAATAATTAGTTATAAATTTGTGTTATTTGAATGATAAGTGGCTCTTCTTTATTATAAATATCTGATGATAATGATATACATAGTTGATATTAATAGACTTTAGATAATATTTTATTTATTGACATGGATAAATATGAATCCAATTTATTATTAAATATACAAGTGGGGGATGGTGGGGCGAAGATTCGAGGAAATTTCGTGAATCACTAATTGATTTGTGGGGTCACCTGTCCGTGTCCATTAAAGGGACAATACCATTTGGCGAGAAAAGTATGTACTAACTCACAAAAAAAAAGTATGTAACGACGAAAAATTGTCATAACAAGTCACCAACAAATAATTTTTACACACAAATAAAACTAATTAAATTCATTAAATTTAAATAATTTTTAATTCTACCCCTAGTAATTACATCAAATTATAATATCATATTAATTATTATTCTTACCCACTACTCTTATTAATTATGAACACACATAAAAATATATTTAATATTCTTTAAAAATAAGTAAGTACCTTATAAAAAAAATCAAATACATTTATTAGTTAGTGCATAATAATAAAAACTAAAGGAAATAATAGTATTGACATTTTGACATGTTATTTTATATATATATTAAAATTTGTTAGTACATGTTATTCACTTAATATTGAATCATTCTATGATTATGTTTCTTTATTAGGAGCACATAGTGATCTCCCTTCATTAAAACTTGTTTATGGGGCCACTGCAACTCATCTATGTCATGGTTCATGCTTGCATTTCTCGTTTCCTTTTTTTTTTTTGGATAACACATTTCATTTCTTTTTCTTTATATTAAAATTTTAGGAAAGGAATTGAGTTCACCCATGATCCAAGGACAGGATGAAATTTCCTTTCCTCTTAGATCATATCGATGTTGGGCAGGGTGAGCCGTCTATTACCCTCAGGCATTTACCTAGGCATCTAGAAGTTAGGATGTCTTTCTCAGCGTCTTGACCAACTCCAAGATCAAACCTCCTACTTTTGATAAGAGTGTCTGACACTTTTACCTAGGCATCTATGATTATGTTTCTTTATTAGGAGCACATAGTGATCTCCCTTCATTAAAACTTGTTTATGGGGCCACTGCAACTCATCTATGTCACGGTTCATGCTTGCATTTCTCGTTTCTTTTTTTTTTTTTTTTTTTGATAACACATTTCATTTTTTTTATATTAAAATTTTAGGAAAAGGATTGGGTTCACCCATGATCCAAGGACAGGGCGAAATTTCCTTTCCTCTTAGATCATATCGATGTTGGGCAAGGTAAACCGTCTATTACCCTCAGGCATTTACCTAGGTATCTAGAAGTTAGGATGTCTTCCCCAGCATCTTGACCAACTCAAAGATCAAACCCCCTTCTTTTGATAAGAGTGTCTGACACTTTTACCAGTTACCCCGATTTTCTTCAAATGTCATAGCAACGTCTCAAACCAACTCTTCCTCAATTTCTTTTTCTCTCATGAGTCTTTCTCTATCATATTTGCTTCTGACTTAGGTGATATGCTCATTAAGCTCATTTACTAATTTATAAACTACTCTCCATATGTTTTATCGGACGGAACTACAAAACTCTTGTGATTTATTTAAATTTAATAACTTTCTAACTTAACTACTACTTAATAATTGTGAAGTCTGAGAAAATAACAGTTCAAACAACAATAATTTAATGATAAAATTAGGCATTTAGACAATAAATATAATGAAAAAAATTATATAATAGACACTTTTAAAGAGGCAAAAAGAAAAGAGACATTTTTAACCATTAATTCGAAATGTAAATTCCTTTTTTTTCTATTTCTGATTTCAAGCCATTTTCTTTCCATTTTTCTAGATATTTTAAAAAAAATGTGTGGATGCTGAGTCAGGGGTGACATCATTTTCTAGGAAATTTCGTGAAGTACTTACTGAGTCGTCATTATAATCACAGGACCTGGTTGAGTCGTCCCTTCTCAGATGTCAGGCTTCGTTCATTACTCCCTCTGACAATGAGGTGTATTAATTACTCATTCACATGAATCAATAAATAAAAAAGTTAAAATCAATAAAATTATTTAAAAATTTAAGTAATTTTTAGGGAAAATTTTGTTTAAACACCCAATGAATTTGTGAAACCCCCGAAGTTCATCGAATTTGCAAACAGATTGAGAGGTGACAAAGACCTTTTAGGGATATGCAAATTCGAGCCAAATTACCCTTTACCGCTTAGGGTTAAATATTTTTTTTAATTAAAAAAATACCCCCCACGGCGGGCCCCACTGCCGGCGGCCACCACCCCTGCCGGCGACCACCGTCGGCGACCGGCCACCACCTCCGGCGGGGTGGTGGCCGCCAGCGGTGGGCCCATCGTGGGGGTTTTTTTTTAAAAAAAGAAAATTATTTAACCCTAAAGGTAAAAAATGGTAATTTGGCTCGAATTTCCATATCCCTAAAAGGTCCTTGTCACCTCTTAGTCTTTTTGCAAATTCGACAGACTTCTGGGGGTTTCACAAATTCAATTGGTATTTAAATGAAATTTTCCCTAAGTTTTAATATTATCCCTACTAGTTACACTAAATTTTAATATTTTATTATTATTACTCTCACCTTCTACCGTATTAATAATGGATATACATGATAAAAAAAATTAATACTCCTTAAAAAAAAAAAGTAAGTACCTTATAAAAAAATAAATATACTTATTAATTAGTATCTTATAATAAAAATCAACACGAATATAGAATTTAGAAAAGGAAGACGTTAAACATGTAGGCCACAAATATGATGTTTTTTTCTTTATTTTTTTTGTGTGGCTATGGTCGATATTTAATATCCCCACGTCTAATAGTTAACATAAGAAGACATAAGAGTATTATTTTGCTTTTATATCTTTTCATATTTTATTCCAGGGAAAAGAACAAAAAATATCATCAAAATTAGTAGAAAATAAATAAATTTTTTGAATTTTGATAATTTTAAAAAGAGTTAATTTAGAATTTTAAAATTACATAATCATCCTTCATTTTATCTGAAATAAAAAAAGTAAAAACCCTCAACCCTTACCGGCCGCGAGCCGGAGCTCCAGTCCCAACAATAACTTACAAATGAATGAACACTGCAATCTGAAAAGGGACGCCTCGAGAAGTCCTGTCATTATAATAACAACTCAGTAAGTGCTTCTCGAAATTACTAGTACTACCTAATTGCGACTTTTGAGAATTAAGATTTTTTTTCTTTTGCCAGGGCATGTTTGGTATTCGGATTTCGAGGAAAGGGAAACACAGATTAACAAATTTTCTTGTTTAGTAAGCTTTTTGTATCAAATCTTTTTAGAAATTTATCAATCTTCCATTATATTCCTTTCAATCTTAAATATAGGATAAAATTTATAATGTAAATTACACTATAAACTTTATTATATATTTATGACTAGAGGTAGTAGGATTGAGTATGAGCAGGACTAAGCAAGGCCCCTGCCCGATATCTAGCCGTGTCCAATAAAAGCCCCAACAATTTTCGGCCTGAGGAAGAGCGAGCTTGGTAGGGTGGGCTTCCTTGCCTAAGTAGTGACACCCTGCCCTGCTCCATAAAAATCCTAGTTCACACTTCACATAATTTCAAAACTTTGGATATACCTGAAGTATAATATAATATATTTAAACATAATAATTTAAAATATTAAATAAAATAATATATATGGAATAATATTTATTTAAATATCTTTAATTTTTTGGGCAGGACAGGACCCACTGCCCCGATACCTGACCCTGCCCAGTAATTGGCCCAGCCCAAGACTCTCCAAAATTTTTCGGACCACTCTTTTTGGATAGGACTAGGCGATTTGTTACTAGGCTTGGGCGAGCGTATCGGGCATCTAGGCACCATGATCACCGCTAAGAGGTAATATGTGGGAAGATAATAAAATTGCTGGGATCTCAAGTTTCCACGTAAACAATGACATTTTTGGATATATTTACCCCTCATAGAATATATACTTTTTATAATGCAAGAAAATATGATTCAATTCAAATTTATGCGATAAATTCAAACTTATGCGATAAGTTTGAATTTGGCAGGAAAACATTTTAGATAAATTTGAACTTGATCAGAGGATCTTTTTAAAAATATATATTTAGCAAAAAAATTATTTTTCCTTTTTATTTTGAATTAATTACTTTTAAGGATAAAATAGGTATTTCACAATTCTTTACCAACTACTACTCCTTCATTTTCTTCCAAGTAAACAACTCATCTTCCACTCAAGTCATCTTCCCTCATCCTTTAAAATCTTTCTTCCCCTCCCCTTCCCTCCTCAAATCTTCCTTGTATCAAACAGGTCCTAAATTTATAATTTGGAGGAATATTAAGGGTTTTATTATTTTTAAAAAAAATTAGAAAAGAGAAATTTATAATAAAGGACTTAAGAAAAATAATACTCATCGAGTCCTAAATATAGGACGTAGTTTGTAGTGTAAATTACAGTACAAACTATATCCTATATCTAGGACCAGAGATAGTATTTACTAACAAATACTATAAAAATGATAACTATATATTTTTAACGACTTGAAATTAAAATATTAAACTAGAAAAACTAAATTACCCTTTACTTGATTTCCTATATTCTCCATAACCGAATCTGGATTTTTTTTACCTAAAATCTGGAATGATTGATGACTAATGAAAAATAGAGACTTATTTAAATAACCTTGTTTTTTTATTGAATAAATTTGAAACTAACCCTAACTTTTCATACTGCATATCATATTGAGCTGTAGTTACCAAAAAAAGGTTCTTGAATGGTGTAAGTGGTAATTATTGTTCAATGCGGCATGGCAACACACCCGTTATTTGATCGCTGATGTTTAAGAGCAACATCATAATCTATAGACCATATGCACTTGAATAGGGCTGTACATCAACCAGACCGGACTGGGCAGGTTAATAACCCCCAGTCTGGTCCGAAAGGTTGATTCGATTGGACATTCCAGCCTGAAGCCCGATCCTACCGGAAAAAAACCCAATGACTTCCAGGTTGGACAGACTGGGTCAGACTACACCGGGTTTGTGGTCTGGCCCAGGTGAAGAAAAATCAAAACCGACCAGCATAGTTCTTTTACAAAAAAAAAAAACGAGAAAATGTCCAGAAACAGAATGCGAGAATGATAACGATTGAAACCAGAATGAAAATCCAGTAGATTGAAACCAATATATTCTAGTCGAATGATTTTTTTTTTTTCCAAAACTTAAAAACAAATAGAAACCAAAGATCCAGTTGATTGAAATGAAAATCCAAAACAAAAAATTTCCAGAAACAGAATGTGAGAATGATAACGATCTGCAGGGAAAACGATTCTGAAGATGAAAACGAAGAAATAAAATAGATGAAAGAAAAGCTTTATGGAACTATTTTATGAAAAAAAAAAATTAACTGACCACGCATGGGTCACCGTCGGTGGTGGGGGTGAAGTTTTCCGGCCAGAAGGAGGAAGGGGCATGAAATTCGAGGACAATGGCAAACCAGATCTGGAGTGAAGAGGTCGCCATCGATGAAGGCCAGATCTGGAGGGAGGAGGTCGCCGTCGATGAGTGAGCATAGGCCGTCGGATCTTCTTGCGATGATGAGGTGGTGTAATATCCTGAATTTTGGACCCGGAAAATTGAGAATAAGCCTAAATTAGGCAGACTACTAAGCCCAATTCGGGAAGAATCCCTTGAATGACAAGAGATAGGAAGTCTTTGGTGGGCCCAGGTTTGAAAAGATGCGGGCCTAGGGCAAGATACCGGTAAGGTATAAAGCCAGTGTGATGAAGCGGGGCCCGGGGAATATGACAAAACACAGATTCCTAACCGCTGGAAGTGTGTATGCGCCATACAAGGACAAGAGAGAGAAAGAGATACTAAAATAGGCATGTTCCAAAAAGGTAAGAGATAGGGTGATCATTGCACATGGGCACGAGTCACCATAAGATTAAAAGAAAATAAAGCAAGGGCAAAATGGTCAATTCCTTGTCCTATGAGCATTGAATTTCGTCCAACATGAGAGAGGAAAGAAAATCAGATGATTTTATCCATACCCTGGTCCAGATACAAGACGCGGGACCCGCAGGCGATAAACAGATAGAAAAGGGGACCGATAGGGACCAGTTAGGGGATTATTTATGGACGGAATGAGACAAATGTGGGGCCGCCTTGGAAAGAGGGAAGGTACTACATGAGTATGCCCAGTCAGAGGAAAATATTTGGAAAAGACAGAGAAAAGTACAAAAAGATGCATTTTCGGACCTGGTGGCACCCGATAGGGGCAGTAGACCCCGAAATTGACCAATAAAGTGGGAAATTGGAATTAATTATTGGGGATCATTTTGGTGGGACCCCTTGGACGTGTAAGACTCTTTTGGGTCAGCAAAAATCTAGTTTTAAGACCAAAAATAAGCTTGACTAATTCATTGAATTAAGCGTGGGGCTCGCCGGGAAGTCAAATGGAATTTGAAGTCTTAATGGATAATTCCTATCAAATGGCAAAGTGGAATCTGATTTAATGGGCTGAAAACACGCCACTTATACCTCCTAGAAGCCTCTCAAATTGTCACATGGGATAAAGCCAAAGTAATGATAATTGGATGCCAACCGAACTAGGAATTTATTTAGTTACTTTGGAACCAAATGGCTACTATTGGATTAGTATTAAAAGAAGCTTATCTTGTCATTTTTACCTCCAAAAAGGCGTGCTCCAGCTGAAGAAGAGAGAGGAGACCAGCAAGCTTCCATAGCCAAGGTGAAGCTCTCAACCACCTCATCCTCCAAGCCAAAGCACCGAAAATAGATAACAACCGACAACTTGAATCTTTAGAGCTTTAACTTTGAAATTTCGTGCTGCTGGTTGGGACTTGGTTTTGGGGTCTGATTTTGGAGTTTTTGATGGTCCCAATGTGTTTGTAACGTGATTTTGTGTGGGGTTAAGCTATGGTTTAAGTTTCCGAACTCGAAAACCCCGAAAACTCAAGAAGAAGCTTGCTGCCAGTGTTCTGGGATTCTGGGCAGTGAAGCTTCAAAAATGTTTTTAAAATAGTTTAGATTTCGGTTTGAGCTGAAATTTTACAGGTGAAAATTAGACATCTGGGGCATCATCTTGATATGTAATTCGATATATTTTTGATGCACCAATTGAGAGATACAAATTTTCTAAGTTAGCTCTGTCTACAACAGGGTGAAATCTGACCCAGGTGTGAAACGTGAGAACCACGCAAAAATAAAAGTACTTTCAGGGTCTAGGAGTATTTTTCATGGAAAATAGACATTTTAGTGGTTCAAATGGCGCTGGAATCATGCAAAAATGATTTTTGTAGAATTTATTAAAAATCCCACAAGTTGGGTCAAAATCACTGGATTTCTGGAAATTTGGTGTTGGGCTCAGTTTTAGCAAGAAAAATGTTATGGCAATTTTGTAAATACTGAATAAGTGTATTTTAATGATTTATAGGTCAAAGGAACTCTTGGGAAGTCAACGGGCCCAATAAAATATTAAGGACAATATTTACCACACCAGGTAGTAACCGTTTTACTCAAATATCTCTATGTGTTTTGTTGTATGTTTGTGTTTGCCATGTGTGTTTTTCTTGTATATGTTTTGCCAAATATGCATACAGTATTATGTAATTCCTAGCACTGAGGATGTTCAGTCCGAGGCCGGCCTTGGTTGGCGGCTGTACGGGTTGAGTTATCAGTCCAGGGCTAGCCCAGAAAGGGCGGCTCTACGGGTTGTGAGTTCAGTGAGTCCGAGGCTTGCCTTGGTTGGCAGCTGTACGGGTTCTTGTATTGTGATATGTGCTTTGTTGTGGTATGATCTGGATGCATATATGATATGTACTTGGCATGTTCTTATGATTCTGATTAGCATGGTAGCTTACATATTCCTTACACAGTTGTTATTTGAGTGCTGACGGTTACTCTGGGGGCCGTTATCGAACCCCAGCCTCTTCTGTTGTCACAAGGAGATATGCCCGATGTGAAGAGCCCTCCTTGGAATGATAAGTGCTTATCGGTACAGACTGAAGAATAGGGGATGCCCTATCATGTTTGTACATATATTTGAGATGACGGTATGTTTTGTTTTGGTATTTATTCTGGATGACTGTACCCTTAACCCTTCAGGGACTTTTATTTTCTGTCTATTTTACTTTTACCAGTACAGTAGATAGTCTAAACCAGTTAAATGCTCTGTTGCGCTCACTCTGATATAAGTTAAATGGACCTAATAACTAAGGAATGGTAACTAAGTGAAGGAATCCCTTTAACCTGCCACCTGAAAGGGCAAGGCCGGTAGGGGTGTAACAGGTGGGAGTGGGACGGACGATGCAACTTGTTAAGGACGAGACTAGAGTAGGAGATGATGGTGATTGGTGAGAGTGAGGTGCCGAATCCGGAGGGGGGAGATTTGGCTCAAATGGAGAGTGAAATTGGGGATTGATTGATTGAATGTGCAAATCAGGTTAGGTTAGATTTGAAGTTATTAAATAATAATAATAATAAATTTTATATATATATATATATATATAATTATCCGGGTAGGACCGGGCTTATTGGTCCTGAACTTGAGTCCGAAACCCGGTCTTACCCGGACTGCGGGTCAGACCCGGTCTTATCCGAATATGTTAGGGTTTCCTCATCTTTTTTTGGGACTGGACCGGGCTGGGTCAAGCTATACAGGATTGGCCGGGTTTCCGGATTTGATGTACAACCCTAGACTTGAAGGAGGCACACCATTTTACCTTTTACTTTTTCAGATGAAGGAGGAAAAATTGTGGGGTTCAAGGGATGAAGTGGATTGTATTTATATTCAATTGTCTCCACTTTGTCTCTTGAACAATAAAAAAAGCTTGCTTTAGAGGTTACAAAAGTGCTTGAATTGGTTCTGAAACTCTGCCTCAAAATCTGAGTCTTCAACCTGGCCAGAAAACCATATAAAATTAGGATTTTTTCTTCTTCTATAATTTAGTAAAAGAGAATTAGAGTCTTAGATGCTTTTGTCATAGGTTAGGAGTGCCACTGTATTACAAATGAATGAGTGTATACCCTCGACAATATAAGAGCAATTATTTAAGTTTGATGATAGAAAATTTTGGCCATTGCTTAGATCATTCTAATGAGTATTTATCAATGGTTCCAACAAAACTCCGATCCAAAACAACTTGTGGCCTAACTGTTTGTATAAAGAATTCATTGAATGGTCTTCTGTTTTACATATTTTAAATGGTTAGATTGATCACTTTTCGTTATCACAAATTTTTAGAATTATATAACAATAGCGTTTGTGCATGATGGGAGCATTCTCAAAACTCCCTTGTCATAAAAAGTGTGCTTTAAGGGGGCAATCTAATTCTACATAATAATAGCTCAATAATTGTGTCTATAATATATTATTTGTTTATAATCTATAAGCTAATCAATTCCTTCACATTTCTCAAGAACCACAACCAAGCTTTATAGGCCTCTCCATTTACAATAGCATAAGCCAATGGATACAAATCATTATGTGCATTATACGTAGATGCAGCCAAGAGCGTCCCTAAATATGGGCCGCTTTGTAAGTGATAACCATCAATATATAAAATTGGTCTACATCCAAGCAAAAACCCATTTGGTTACTGCATGTTTGTCGAAGATCACAGCCTATGATTGCAAAAGTGACCAAGCGGACTTCATCTATCAACAACCATTTTGAAAGGCTATTCATAGGAAATGGGTGTTGCATTAATGGGTTTACCATATATGATTGTTGTACTGAACCATTAATGTTATCCAAAACTGTCTCTTTCACCTTCTAAGCTTGATGATAATTCAATTGTATCCCATATTCATGAAACAAGTCATTGCAGGTATCATTGGGTTCCTTGGCTCGATTGATCCTAATATTATCAACAATTATAGGTGCTACCAGATCTGACCTATTTTTATGAGACACTTGCATGTTTTTTTGTGCTAAATGATCATGTTCATTATCTAAGGTTTTCACACGTAAGAATGGAGTATTATTTGCCATTGCATAGACTGTAATCTTCCACTTACATCCATCAACGTCACACTTTGCAATATAAGGGCTGTTCTTTAAAAATTTGTATCTAAACTTGTGTGCAACTCTTTATTTGTATAGTGCTTTCATAAAAGCAGTTGCGTCATCAAAAATCTATCCACTCCCCACAATTAATTCATGCCACTTTATTGAATTTAACTCATGTATTGTTGCAGGACACTTTGAATTGCATTAGGAGTAGCAATAATATTTCACTTGTGGGAGTAGCCAATTGTGGTTGTCCTTGTGATGTGTACGCACTATATCTTAGAACTAAGAGTACACATATATTTACCTTAGTCTAGGTTACTATTGCTTCGTAGACCCCTAAAATGTCTCTCCTAGCATCTTGACCAACTCCAAAATTGAACTCTCTTCCTTTTGGTGAAAGTATCTAACTTCTTTGTCAGTTGAACCCAAAGACAAGAGATCTGTGTCATGGTTCATGCTTGCATTTCACATTTCTCATAATGTTTGTTGGATCGACCTAATTATGTTGGGCCTGATTTCTCTTCTTATTGGCTCGACCCATAAAGTGCTTGTTTTAAATAGTAATTAGAACATTCAAAAACAGTTTTTCAATTATGATTTACAATATGTGAGATAAGTGTGTGAGAAAATTTTTGTTTCCATTTACATGAATAAATGCTCTTAAGAATCCAAAATATGATCCAAAACAAACACATAACGTAGAGATAGCTTGAGACTTCAAAGTTCACATACTTGAAAGACATAGGTGTGAGACCAACCTCAAGGGGTGGGGAGTAGGTTTAACGAAACAATTTAATCTCTCTTAACGTAGTAAGTCAACGTTTGAATTTGGAGAAATGCCAAAATTCGAATACCCTACATTGCCTTCAATTAAAAAAAAAAAAACACTTGAGTCTCGGGAAAAAGAAAAAAAAGACAAAGAAGGATATATGTGAGAGAAGAGAGTCGCACAAAAAGTGAGCGAGCCCGTCCTCTCTCTCTCGAGCCCGTCTCTTCTCTCTCGCCAAACCCTAGTTCCGCCTTTCCTCTTGAGCTTCTGCCTCGCCAGCGGCAAATATGCCGCCGGCGAGCCCTCTCTTGGTCCACAATGGCGACAGAAGGGAAAATCGGCCCTCGATGAGTCCGGTGTAGGCTAGTCTTAGGTCGGAACAGGGATATAGAGCGGTGACCGTCCTTCTTCTTCAGCACCGGCTCTTCCCTGGTGTCCGTCCTCAACGCCTTCCCAACTCCGGCGGCCCTCTGTTCTCTGGTTGCTACGGTGGTTTTCCCTCATTTCTGGCGGTGGGAGCTTTTGCTTTGACGGCTCCTTCGATGGTAGTCTCTGGCTCGTCAGTGGGCTCTTGCTTGACGGTGGCTTCTTGTTCGAAAGTGGTCTCCTGCTCGCCGGTGGCTTCTGGTGCGTTAGTGATTTCTGGCGGAGGGGGTGTTGCTCTCTTCTTTTTCATTTTGTTTTTAGTGCTTTATTTTTATATTTGTCTTCTGATGTTGTGGATTTGGGTAACTTATGCTGGTGTTTGTCTTTTGATTTTGTGGATTTGGGTAATTATGGTGGTGTTATTTGTTGTGGATTGGATTTGTGCTTTTGGGGGAAGGGCTTTGTTGATGGTTGCTATTAGTTTGTGCTTTATCTATGAGAAGACCGTTGCTAGGATTGTTCGTTGGGGGTAAATCCATATCCCTTATGTTAGCCAAAATTTGTTCGGTGGGTGGTTGATATTACCAAGTTTGCTTCAATGGAGGAGCAAAAGTATTCTTCAGGACTTTACTTGTCTTTTTTCGTCTGAGGTTGGGTGTTCTCTGTCCGGTACCCCAAGTAGGGGTGATTATGCAGCTGTTATTTGTGCATCTTTTTCTTATAAGGAGGTGTGCCCGATTGGGTGGGTTTTGCAACCAACACCTTCTTTTGTGTTCTTTCTAACCTTGAATATTCAGGAAGCTGATGAAGTCCTTGAAGTTACTTTTATTCCTATATGTATTGTAGTAACTAGCTCTCCTTATAGTTGGTTTGGTGTTGTTGTATTTGTTAGTTTGCTTATTTCGGTTTGTTTGTCTTTTAAGTTGTTGTTGCAGTGTAATCGTTTATTGTAACTTTATTATTATTATCAATATATGTTCCTGTTGAGGAAAAAAGAGAGAGAGAGAGAGAAGAGAGTCGCACGCCCTTTAACCTTGATTTCCGCCAAATGTCATAGCAGCGTTTCAAGCCAACTCTTCCTCAGTTTCTAGTTCTCTCACGAGTCTTTCTCTATCATATTTGCTTCTGACTTAGGGATATGCTCATTAACCTAATTTACTAATATATAAAGGGAAAAGTACTTCTCTGTAGGAGAAGTATTTTTTTATGGCATGCATATATAAAATGGTGGAACCCATATATATATAAGAATAAATACCCTATTTGGTCCCTGAAAAAAAAACGGACTCCATTTTGGTCCCTCAAACAACGAACCCCTTTTTAGTCCCTAAAAATGATGAATTTAAAAAAAAAAAAAAAGGGCTCCATTTTGGTCCCTCAAAAATTTCCAAAAACTCCTTTTAATCTATAAAAATATCACATTTTAGTCCCTGGCAGGGACGGAGGCACACTGGTGCCTATGTGGGTAAGTGCAGACAGAAAAAATTTTAAAAATATATATTTAGTAAAGGACTTTTTTTCAATCTGTCAAATTGGGATAGTTGGTTAGGGCTTTCTCAAGTAAGCAGTAGGTCCCCTGTTCGACACTTTAATCCCTTGTGTTTCCTTTTTTTTTTCAATCCCCAAATCACCGTCCCCCCAGCCCCTCTCGATTTTCAGTCCCCAAATCACCGTCCCCCCCCCCCCCCCCGCCCCCTCTCGATTTTCAGTCCCCAAATCACCGTCTCCCCCCTGCCCCCTCTCGATTTTCAGTCCCCAAATCACCGTCTCCCCGCTGCCCTAGGGCCATCAAAAACACCACCTTCAGGAAGCAAAAGCAGGACTGGGAGATTGACCCTTCCAAGCTCATCATCAAGTTAGTTATTGCTCGTGGCACTTTCGGCACTGTCCACTGCGGTGTCTACGATGACCAAGACGTTGCCGATCAGTCCCACCTCCACTTTACGCCTTCTTCCTCTTCCTTTTTTGCCATTACTTTTTAGTCTATGTTTCTCGTGATTTCCGCCTGTTTATTTCAATGTCTGCTTTCCTTAAATATCAAACTCCTTTTTTGACCTACAGTTGCAATTTCAGTTTATTTTGAATCGGTTAGCAAAATTACCATTTCATTTTTTTCTAATGGGCGTCGGAGAATCGTTATTTTTGATTCCGCTTCATCTTACGACGGAGAGATAAATTTTAATTAGGGAACAGTTTGCTTTTACTATGATTTGGTGATGGGATGTTTTTGATTCGTTCTTATGAAATCCGTGAGTTCTACACGGACTAGGTTTGAGATCGTGGAAACAACAACTGGATGATGTTTTGCATCTGAAACATGTGAAGTTGTGAAACTAGTTGGTACTGTGATACCAGCACGAGTGGACCTTGTAGGTAATAGATATTAGCTTGCAGGCGTGTGGCAGGTTTCACTTTGGATAAAATTGAACTTTCTGGGTAATAATGAATTTCACCACGAGTATACAAGTTAAAAAGACTTATTGAATTAATGACCTAAAGTCTTTCTGAGAATTTGTTCAACTGTTGAATCTCTGTGGTAACTTGGCTCCCTCGACATAGCCAGAAATCACCAGTTGTTGGTCTTGTTGATATAATAAAACAGCATGTTCAACCTGAAACAACGATATCTAGGTGTCTATATTGACTCTCCTTTTTAATTCAAGACAGAACTCAATAATTTGGATATTGGAATAAGATATTATTTGCTTGGTTACTGTCCTAATTAAATCGGTGGTTTGCCTCACTGCATAATGGCAATAATTTTTTTATTATCATTTGAATTGTGATATTTTATATAGATGTGTGTGTATGTAATTGAATATCTAAAGGTAATACCCCATCTTGTGATTTTCGTTTATAATGAATTGAAGACAAAGCTAGCATTTTGGTTTGCTTGTCCACCTTCTAGTTATTATAATTCTTCATTCTTTGATTTCTTATAGGTTGAAACATGTTCTTTAATTTTGTCAAACTTTTTTCTTTCCAGAAAATGTCAACAAAACAATCTTAATGCATTTAAAATTTTCCTTTAAAAAAAAAATTTTCGGGGGCGCTGCCCCCGAACGCCTACACTAATTGTGCACCCATAAATTATGAATCCTGGCTCCGTCACTGGTCCCTGGGGAAGAAAAAAGGGGTCCTTGTTTTTTTTCTAGAGACTAAATAGGGTATTTACTCCATATATAATTAGCATTATATATATACGTGGGTCCCACTATTTCATACGTATGTAAGAATCTTTTTCTTTTCATGCAACATGAGAAGTTTAAACCCCATCTATAAACTACTCTCAATATTTTTTATCGGACGGAAATACAAAAATCTTGTGATTTATTTAAATGTAATAACTTTCTACCGTAACTACTACTTAATAATTGTGAAGACTAAGAAGATAACAGTTCAAACAACAATAAATTAAGGATAAAATTATGTATTTACACAATAAATGTAATGAAAAAAATTATATAAAGAAATATACCACTCTGCTCCTATTTATAATTTTATTTTGACCAAGAAAATTGAGTCCTATTTATAAATTCAGTTACATGTGATAAATGAGATTCTGACAATTTTATCTAAAATAATTATACCTATGAAGATAGAGAGAGAACAAACAGTTAAAAATATCTAATTATAAATGAGAACAAAGTTAAAAATTTATCCCCATAATCATTGTATCAACTACCTCTCCTTGATATGTGAAATTCAGTAAAAATAAACTTATAAATAGGATTATACACTTTGACAAAAAAAAAGAGAGAGAGAGAGAGACATTTTTAAACATTAATTCGAAATGTAATTTCCTTTTTCTCATTTCTGATTTCAAGCCATTTTCTTTCTCTTTTTCTAGATATTTTAAAAAATGTGTGGATGCTGAGTCAGGGGTGACATCATTTTCTAGGAAATTTCGTGAAGTACTTACTGAGTTGTCATTATAATAATAGGACTAGTTGAGGCGTCCCTTCTCAGATGTCAGGGTTCATTCATTATAAAGTTATTGTAGGGCAGGGAGACCGTTAAACATGTAGGCTTTTTTGTTTGTCAAAGTTAAACATGTAGGCCACAAATATGGATTTGAATTTTTTTTTTTTTTTGCTATGATCGATATTTAATATTCCACATCTAATGCGTAACATAAGAAGATATAAGAGTACTATTTTGCTTTTATACCTTTTCATATTTTATTACAGTGAAAAAAAAACAAAAAAATACCATCTAAATTAGGGATAGGATATTGTTACAACCTTTTTTTTTGTTACAACCAATGTTACTACCACTTTTCCACCGTTAGATCAGAATCTTAATAGGAGAAAGAAATTATATAGATAAATGAGATTCTGATCTAACGGTGGAAAAGTGGTAGTAACATTGGTTGTAACAAAAAAAAGGTTGTAACAATATCCTATCCCTCTAAATTATTAGAAAATAAATAATTTTTTTGAATTTTAATAATTTAACAGGAGTTAATTTAGAATTTTAAAATGTTGTAAAATTTTAAAATTACTTAAGCATCCTTCCTTTTATCTAAAATAAAAAAGTAAAAACACTCAACCCTTACCGGCCGCGAGCCGGAGCTCCGTTCCCAACAATAACTTATTAATGAATGGATACTGACATCTGAAAAGGGACGCCTCAACAACTCCTGTTATAATAATGACCACTCAGTAAGGGCTTCTCGAAATTACTACCTAATTGCGACTTTTGAGAATTTAGATTTTCTTTTTGGCTAGAAATTGAGGGCATGTTTGGTAAACGGATTTCGCGAAAGGGAAAATGAAGATTAACAAATTTTCTTGTTTAGTAGTAGCTTTTTGTGTTTAATCTTTCTAGCAACTCAAGTTTTTAGACCCACTAATCTTCTTTTATACTTCTTTTGATTTTAATTATAGGATAAAGTTTGTAATACAAATTGTATTATAAACTTTGTTATATATTTAGGACGTAGTATGTGGGAAGATAAGATCCCACTAAAATTGGAGGAATCTCAAGTTCCCAAGTGAACGATGACATTTTTGAACATATTTACCCATCATAAAATATTTTTTATAATGCAAGAAAATAGAATTAAATTTAAATTTATGCGATAAGTTCAAACTTGTACGATAAATTTGAACTTGGCAGGAGAATATTTTATATAAATTTGAACTTGATAAGAGGATATTCTTTAAAAAATGTATTTTAGCAAAAAAAATTATTTTTCCTTTTTATTTTGAATTAATTACTTTTAAAGATAAAATAGATATTTCATAATTCTTTACCAACTACTACCTCTTCATTTTCTTCCAATTAAATAACTCATCTCCCCCTCAAGTCATCTTCCCTCACTGCTTATAATCTTCCCTTCCATCCTTAAATCTTCCTTGTACTAAACGGGCCCTAAATTTAAAATTTGGAAGGAATATTAAGGGTTTTTTTTAAAAAAAAAATAAAAATTGTTTGGAAAACTTTTTTATATGAGTTGTTTTTGAAACAAAAAAACCAAAAAAAAAATTTTGAAAAAAACAAAGGGGAAAATTATAATAAAGACTTAAGAAAAGAATACTACTCGAGTCTTAAATATAGGACATAGTTTGTAGTGTAAATTGAATTACAAACTATACCGTATGTTTAGGACTGGAGGTAGTATTTATTCATAAGGATCATAAAAATGGTAATTATTTTGGAAGACTAGGAATTAAAACATTAAAATAGAAAAACTAAATTGCCCTTAACCAGATTTTTTATAATCTCTCTGATTGAATCTGGATGTGTTTTTTTTTTTTTTTAAGAATCTGAAGTGATTGATATATTGAAAAATACAGACTAATTTAAATAACCTCGTTATTTTTTTATTCCATAAACTTAAAACTATCCCCAGCTTTTCAAATTGCATATCAAATTAAGCTGTAGATACCAAAAAAAGTTCTTGAATGGTGTAAGTGGTCATTATTGTTCAATGCGGCATGGCAACACGCCCGTCATTCAATCGCTGACGTTTAAGAGCAACATCATAATCTATAGACCATATGGACTTGAAGGAGCCACACCATTTTACCTCTAGAGATGGAGGAGGAAAAATTGTGGGGTTCAAGGGATGAAGTGGATTGTTTTAGATTCAACTGTCTTCACTTTGTCTCTTAAACCCAAAAAAAAAAAAAAGAAAAAAGAAAGAAAGCTTGCTTTAGAGGCTACGAAAGTGCTTGAATTGGTTCTGAAACTCTGCCTCAAAATCTGTGTCTTCAGTCTGGCCAGAAAACCATATGAAATTAGTGTGTGTATATATATATATATATATTTGTAGTTTAGTAAAAGCGAATTAAAGTCTTACGATATGCTTTTGTCATAGATTTAAGAGTGCCACTGTATTATAAATGAATGAGTGTATACGCAGAACAATATAAGAGCAATTATTTATGTTTGATGATAGAAAATTTTGGCCATTGCTTAGATCATTCTAATGAGGATTTATCGATAGTTCCAACAAAACTCTAAAACAACTTGTGGTCTGACTGTTTGCATAAAGAATTCATTCTATTTTAAATGGTTAGACTGCTCACTTTTCATTATCAAAGATTTTGAGAGTTATATAACAATAGCCAATGACAGACCTTGGGATAAAAATTTTGGGGGCTACATGTATATTCAATAACCAATTAAAAAATTTTATGAACAATTTTTTTTTTTTTGGGAGGGGGGAATGGCGTTGGGATAAATATTTGCTTATGCAAAAAAACATTAAATTTTACACTATATAAATCTTTTAAAAAAATTCTAAACATTTTTTTTGGGGGGGGGGGGGGGAGGGGGGGACCAATCTCCATTGTCTATGAGAAGATCCGCCACTAATAATAGCGTTTATGCGTGATGAGAGCATCCTCAAAACTCCCTTGCCATAAAAGTGTGCTTTAAGAGGCATCTAATTCTACATAATAATAGCTCAATAATTGTGTCTATAATATATTCTGTTTATAATCTATAAACCAATCAATTCCGATCCTTCACGTTTCTCAAGAACCATGACCAATTTTCATAGGTCTCTCCATTTACGATGGCATAAGCCAACGGATACAAATCATTATCAGCATCATAAGTAGATACAGCCAAGAGCGTCCCTAAATATGGGCTGCTTAGTAGGTGATAACCATACATCCAAGCAAAAACCCATTTGGTTACTGCTTGCGGAAGATCTCAGCCTACAGTTGCAAAAGTGACCAAGTGGACTTCATCTATTAACAACCATTTTGAAAGGCTATTCATAGCAAACGGGTGTTGCATAAATGGGTTTAACTTATATGATTGTTGTATTGACCCATTAATGTTGTCCAAAACTCTCTCTTTCACCTTCTAAGCTTGATGATAATTCAATTGTACCCCATATTCATGAAACAACTCATTGCGGGTATCATTGGGTGCCTTGCTTCGATTGATCCTAATATTATCAACAATTATAGGTGTTACCAGATCTGACCTATTTATATGAGACACTTGTATGTTGTCTTGTGCTGAATGATCATGTTCATTATCTAAGGTTTTCACATGCAAGAATGCAGTATTATTTGCCATTGCATAGGCTGTGATCTTCCACTTACATCCATCAACATCACACGTTGCAATATAAGGAACTACAAAAAAAATCAAGATTTGCGACAGACAATATCTATCGTAAAATAGAGAATTTTTTGTCGCAAACTATAACAAAAACGATTTGCGACGGAAGATTAAAGTTCCATCGCAAAATTCAACATTTGCGATGGAACAGAAATTCCATTGCAAAAGTCTTCATTTGCGACAGAATTATTCTTCCATCGTATATGTTGAAATTTGCTACGGAAGTGATGGAAATCTTATACCGTCACAAAACTCAATTTTTGCAACGGAAAGTATTTTTGTCGCAAAACACAAAGTTTGCGATAGAAATATATTTATAGTAGTGAGGGTTGTTCTTTAAAAATTTGTATCTAAACTTGTGTGCAACATTTATTTGTATGGTGCTTTCATAAAAGCAACTGTATCATCAAAAATCTATTTACTTCCCACAATTAATTCATGCCATTTTATTGAATTTAACTCATGCGTTGTTGCAGGGACACTTTGAATTGCATTAGGAGTAGCAATAATATTTTCACTTGCGGGAGTAGCCAATTGTAGTTGTCCTTGTGATGTGTACGCACTGTATTTACATTTAACCCACCATTATTGTTTAAATGCACTAATATAAAAGTACGTCAAACTTATAGACACATAATATTATAAAGTAATCTCTTACCCTTGTATTGATTGGCTTATTGTTATTCTATTTTGATATTCAGTAATGTACAAATGAGCACAACTTTTATTGTATTTTATCTACTGTTTCACTCCATCATCATCAATAAGGTCTATAAGCTGAGAGAGATCAAACTTCAGACTATATTTAAGCCTCTTCTCACTTATTTCTACCCCAAAGCAAGACTATTAGTTTTGTTAATGATAGCCCATGTTCAATCATTTTGCCAATTGTTCTCTCTTCTTCTTAGTGTACCAGTACTCCTCTCGATTCATTAATGATTTGTTCACATATGTAAAAGTAACAAAAAATCTCTAATGAATGCTGACAATCCATTATTTTCTAGGCTCTATTATTGTTGAATCAATTTCCTGGTGGATAAATTTCAAAAGCAATAATATTAAATAATAAGTTTCAAAATCAAAAAGCAAGTATCAAATAAAATCTCTAATTAACCCCCTCAAAAAAGTACTTATAAGATAATTATCATAGAACAGTGGCAGTGAGTGAATAAAGCAAACTCAAGAGATATATAAGTCACTAAACCATAGATATTAAGCAATCTCCATATGCCATTTTCTTATTGTCATTCTATAAAAAATAACTACAATGATACATGTGAATTGAAATTATAGAATAGGAAAGGAACACATAATGCTTACTTCTTTTTTCTTGCAAAAACAATATATTGAGTTATTGACGGTGGAGAACAATAATAAATGTAAGAATATGTTTGTAGAAGTTTAGAAGAGAGACAAAAAAAAAATTAAGATCATCAAATATACTAGGAGACGAGTTTGTTCAAATAGAATGTTACTTGGAGGTGAGTTTGGGATATAGTATTGCAGATTTTTCAAGCAAAATCATTAGACTGTCAAAGGTGAAGTCACCTTGATCATAACTGGGAGATGAGTTTGGTGCAGTCGAGATGCTAACCTAGTAGCTGATCATTTGGCCTGTCGAAAGTGAAGTGACCTTGATCATAACTAGGAGGCGGGTTTGGTGCAATAAAGACGCTAACTTAGCAAGTGATCATTTGGCCAAGGAAGCATGCTTGTGCAAATGAAAAATAGTGAGGTTATTTGAATTAGTCTCTATTTATTATTATCTATCAATCATTTCATATTCTGATTCAGTTAGAAAGAATATAAGAAATCTGGCTAAGGGCAATTTAGTTTTTCTATTTTAATTTTTTAATTTTTGGTCCTTCAAAATAATTACCATTTTGTGGTCTTTCTTAATAAATATTATTTTTCTTAGGTCATTTACTATAATTTTCCCAAAAAAAAAATAAGTTGCTTTTTTTTTCATTTTTCATTTTTGAGGTTGTCACTTATTTATTATCGACGTCAATGTGTCTGTTTGTCTGTTTAGATAGCGGTGACAAAAGTGATTTTTTTTCTTTTAAAAGTCAGATGGTAAAAGTATGTTTTTTAAAACAACTATATTACATTTTTTTAAAAGACTTGTTTTAAAAACACTGTTTTGAAAAAAAAAAGAATATAATCAAATAAGGCCCAGGTAATTGATAGAAGTTTTATAAGATTTTTTTGGAAGTTCAAGTGAACGTTCAACCATGACTTCTATCTTAATACTTTTTCTAATTTACCCAAATTTAAGAGAATGAAAAGAACAAACCATAGTAAAGGTGATGTGCGCAGCGCCAAATTCCACTCACTCATGTTGTACCAAAAAAAGGAAAGAAATAAAGATTCCACTCACCCACTCGTGACTCCAAAACCAACAAGCACGGCCAAACAGATGAAGACCAAATAAAGTAGTAATAAACAAACAAACTAGAAAAGTGGAGGAGGTGAAAAGGCATTTGTAACCCCGTGCTAGGGTTTTGTGGAGCTTTATATAAATTGTAAACTATAGGTTTGAGTTGAGAGCTGATTTTGAGAGTCACAGAGAGTTAAAGAGGAGAAGTCATGGGTGTGGGAGCCTTGGAAAGAAAATAAATGAAAGAAACGAATATGTTATCATGAATTTTCTTTCCAATGCCTCCCATGCCCTTGATTTAATTTCTCCTTCATTACTTCCTTCTTCGTCTTCTTCAAAGGGAAGACTCACAGGTGTGGGAGGTTTGGAAATAAATAGATTAATATTTATCTGTGATCTAGGACTGATTTTTGGTCTGTTTTTTTCCAATGCCTCCCATACCCTTGATCTTCTCCTTCACATGTTCTTCATCCAGCAGATCAGCAACATCTTCTCCTTCGTCATCTTAAGGTGTGTGTATATATATATATTATAAACTCGATCTTCGTGTTGGATCGTCCTCAGTTCTGAGTCTTCTGATCGATCTGTGTTTTTGTAGCATACAACTTAACTAACTCTGTTGTTCGGAGTTTAATTTAAGGATCTGTAGTTGATATTATGTTTCGATGGGTTTTGTAATACTCGGATTGTTTGTGTTTCTAATTAACTTTCAGTTGTTGTAAACTCTATTATCTGTTGTTTTATATATATAACCCAAGAAAGTCTTCCTTGTGAATGATGAACATACACAGGTCTAGAAAGGGCTACTCAGCTTGGATGATTTTACTATGTCCTCTTTCATTATAAGACTGGTGTCTCAACAGTACACATGACCTTGGAGCTCATATATATGCTAAGTTCATATACTTGTTGTGGATGATATATGCAAAATCTTGTGTGCTATCTAATTAATAATAGTCATTACTTATCTCTAATGATGCTCATGAACATCATCCCATTATTTAGTTAGGCTTGTTTTGGACGGCAAAATAAACAAGTTTGGATTTTTTTTTTTTTTTTTTTCAGCTGAGGAACTGTGAAAGAGAGAATTTTTTAATAATTCAATAAATGGAGAGAGATCATAGTTGATATTTTGATTAAATGTTAGTTTTTTATAGCCAAACTTGGGTGACCATGCTTTGGATTTTTCCCCCGTTGTGCCACCTACCCCACTACTCTCTCTTTCGAATATGTTCCAGTGTCCATAAAATTACTACGAATTATTGCGCAGCCAGCTGCCCAATGGGATCAATTCTACAGAACTGATTCCTTCTAATTAAATTAAATGTTTTTTATGGTCATCTTTAATCCATTAAGGTTAATGACAATAAATTGGTCATTCTTTGTTATCGTTCTTATAAATTATAATATTATTTATAAGAAATAATCTTACGTTTCTTGAAAACAATAATAATACTTCCTTTTTGTCCGAAATAAGTTATTGAAAATTATTACTAATTATTAAAATGAGAATTATTATTTTCTTAAAATTATCTTTGTAAGATGTTTATGGGAACAACAAATACCAAGTTCAATAGTTTCAAATCAGTCTTTGTTGTGGTTTTTTTTTTTAAAAAAAAATGATTTTCGAATTTTTAATGTCATGCAAAAGACATAATTGCCTCTCACTTTTATTGTTCTTAAATATAATGCGCTTGCTAGCCAACCAATGCCTCTTGATACTTGATAGTGATCGACGCCAAGAGCTTCAACGCTAGTTTAAAAAATTTTATAATGGGAGAAGCACTAGCAAATTTCGACCCAAAAATAAAAAATAAAAAATCACTAGCAAATTTTCTAATATAATATTTGGTCTCTTAATTTTATCCTCATTTTTTCAGTTCTTCAAATTTCATTATTGATTCTTATAATTTAATTAAAATTTTACCAGTTTACGCTTTGTAAGACTGAAATAAACATTGGATGAATTTAATGAATCAAAGATTATATCAACTAAACAAATTATTAAAAAATTGCTCGTTGCCAAATTCGTCACCCAGAAGTACAAGGACCCATGATCATATCTTTTTCAACTGCGTAGAATATTACCCGTTGAACGCAACTGAAAATGCGTTGCACTTGTTTAAAAACATAGATTCTTGAGTGGAACGGGCTTCTCTCCTTTTCCCATATGATCCGCTGCCTTCCCTCCTCCAATTAGAGCCCTCCACCTGTACATAAAGAGAAGAGAAGCAAGCAAAAAAGGGTTGGAAAAATATTTTAGGAAGTTGAAAAAATATTTTAGGTGTTATCTAGTATTAAAAATATACTGGATGATACTGAAAAATTATTTTAACATTTTGAAAAAATATTTTAGGATACTGACTGGTACCTAAAAAATACTGGATAATACTGAAAAATTATTTTAGGATCTTGAAAGAATATTTCAGGGTATAAAATGTTACTAAAAGGTATTGGATATTACTAAAAAATTATTTTAGGATCTTGAAAAAATATTTCAAGGTAGTAGCTGGTATTGAAAAATATTCCCTAAAATATTTTTTAGTAACAGTCAATACTCTGAAATATTTTTTCAAAATACTTATATAATTTATCAGTATTTTTTCAATACCAGCCAGTATTCTGAAATATTTTTTTAAGATCTTAAAATAATTTTTTCAGTATTATCCAATACCTTTTTTAGTATAAATCAATACCTGAAATATTTTTTTAAAAACCTAAAATATTTTTTCAGCTTCCTAAAATATTTTTCCAACCCTTTTTGCTTGCTTCTCTTCTTTTTAAGTACAGGTGGAAGGCTCTAATTGGAGGAGGGAAAGCAGCGGAGGGCAGCGGATCATATGGGAAAAGGAGAGAAGCCCGTTCCTTCTTAAGTATCTTCAAACATAAATTTTATAATGGGAGAATTCTCAACATTCTTTTTAGAATAATTGGAAAAAATCAACTTCTAAAAATTTAAGTAATGAAAAATATCAAATAAATTCTTACACGTGAAAGGCACGGTACTAAAAATTACTCCCCTTAGTTTTTATTATAATTATAAGACACCAACTAGTAATTATATTTGGTCTTTTTATAAGACATTTGTTTATTTCTACAACATATTAATTATTTTTTTCATGTACACCCATAATTAATGAGGGTAGTAGATGAGAGTAATACTTAATATTAGAATTTAGTGTAATTAGTATAAGTAAGATTGAAAGTTACTTAACTTGTAAAACAATTTTATTGATTTTAACTGTTTTTTTATTGATTTGTAAAAATTGTTAATTAGTGCCCTATAATAAAAACTAGAGTATGTAAATTTATGTATATAAGGAATTGATATTTTGATTTAGTCTTTCACTCCAACTGTAATTATTTGTCTGTTCGTTTTTGGTTTTAAAGAAGCACTTTAGTATCCTCTGAGACGAAACCGTGCTCTCAAAAGTAATTTTTCTTAAGCTGTAACAAAACTTCTCTCACATACTTACCTCGTAAATCATAAAAATTATTCTTCAAAAACTAGTCCAAATGCACAAGAGTTATTTGACTTTTTTGAAAGAGATTAAATAAGTTAAACCAATAACATTTATTCCAATTGGAATATCCCATCGTCTTATTCTTAATATTGTCTGCTTTGGGACTCATCACTCCCTCACGGCTTTAAAACGCGTTTAGAAATAAAGGTATCCAGATCCTTATAAAAGATCTTTCGTTCCTTTCCCTATCCAATGTGTGATATAACACTCTACCCACCTTTTGACCGAATGTCCTCATTGGCATGTTATCCTACATCGACCTACATCTGATTTTGATACCAATTGTAATATCTCAGCGACTCGTTCTCGATATTGTCCGTTTTGGAGCCCATCACTTATGTCTCACATCGGCTGAGGAAAGGAACGAAAGATTCTTTTATAAGGGTATGGATACCTCTCCCTCTCGACTTGTTTTAAAGCAGTAAGGGGGTGATGAGCCCCAAAACAGACAATATCAAGAGTGAAATACTAAGATGTTACATTTTACGTATAAATAGATATATAATCAAATATTTTCCTATCTTCTTTATAAGAGCCTAAAATTTGAATTGCTTTAGTTTTCTTTATAAAAAGTCAACAAGAGTTATCTAAACATTTAATCATTTTTTTAATTATTGCCTTCATTAATTATATGAATTGCATTAATTACAAATTTGATAATATTTATATTTACTATATTCTTTCTCTCTTACTTGTCACCTTATAAAGGAGGTCCCATACATGTAAAGAAAATTTTATTTCAAACATATATACTCCCTCCTATCCTAATTATAAGATATATTTAACCGATTTTGTAAAGATTAAAGAGAAGAGTTAAATTAGTTAATTTTACTCATTTTCCTAATATGTCCTTATATAAATTTAAAATGACATAAATAAAAGTGAATCAACAACCCCTACTACATACTTCTATAATCTAGAATTTTCCTATACATACATTTTCTAATTGAAATAATGGTGATAAATGTATATATATAGATACACACACACAGAGATATATGTACACACACACGTGTGTGTGTGTGTGTGTTTATATACATACATACATATATGCACGCGTGCGCGCGGACAGATATATATATACACACACACACACACACACACATAGGTGTGTGTTGTGTTTTTCTATATATGTTTGTGTATAGACAGGGGCAGAACTTGAGACAAAAATTTGGGGGACCAAATGTATACTTATTAACTAATTAAAATTTTTAATATTATATAACATTTTTAAAATATTCATATTTATAATAAAATTATTTTAACAATTCTAATGTATAAGATAACATGTCTGTCTCTAGTATTGATGTCATATTAATTACAAAATGAGAAGATATTATAAAATTCCAGAAGATTTCCTATTATATAATATATCAAAATATTAAACGTTAACAATGTAATTTAGAATACAAAATTAATAAAACACTATACTAAATGAAATAATTAAAAATTACTTTCACTTAAAGTAATGCTATTTATTCTTTTAATGACTTGAAATCATTTATAATTGAATCAGTAGTGAAAGCGTCAGTTAATTTTTTTTTTTCAATATGAATTACCATATTATCTACAGTAAAATCATCTTTTATCTTGTTACGCAACCTTATCTTAATTATTTTCATTGTCGAAAATGAGCGTTTTGTGGTAGTTGTTAAAACTGGAAGAGTACATAAGAAGCGAATCAATCGATCAATCAAGAATACACCTTAGATTTTCCGGTGTTCATCAAAGCACAACATAATTCAGGTAGAGTTAATATGTTGTTCAAATCTGGATGACTAGAAGCATCAATAACAAAATGTTGAAGTTGAGGCTTCAAAATTATCTTCTTTTGCTCAGTAAAATCAGCAGGATAGTATTTTGCAATAAGAGTGCAAATATTATCAATGTTGAAAGCTTTACAAGTATCCTTAGAAATCAAATAAGAGCTAAGTGTCAAAAGCTCTAAAATTTTAAGTTGTCAACGTCAGGAGAAGGGAACGAAAAAAAAAAGAGAGAAGAAAAAATGTATTAAAAAAAAAAATTTGGCGGGGGGCCAAAATTAAATTTTACATTATATAATTTTTTTAAAAAAGCAATTGTGAACATTTTTTTTGTTGGGGGGGGGGGGGGGGGTATGTCATAATAAAGCTCCCTCATTGTGTGTAGACACACACACATATGTAGTGTGTGCTATATATATATATATTGACAAATTAGCATCAGCTGATTGATAAATAAATTAAAATCCAACAATTTAAAAATTTCACTAACTGGAAGAGAGTACACACCAACATATATACTCATAAAAAACAAAACACATTTGAGAGAATAAAATAGAGATATTTTAGAAAAAAATTTATAAAAATTAAAATTTTGTCTTATAATTAAGATAAAAACTAATTCTTAAATATTATCCTATAAATAGAACCGAAGGAAGTATTATTTTTAATTAATTTTAATCGTTTTCTAAATTATGTAGTTCGGTTATCAAAGCCTTTTAACCAAAGCGGTAAATTATAAGAAATAATTAAAAGTAGTTAGGTGTAATAATTATATAATTTTTTAATAACCCTATTTATGAATGGGCTTGAGAGCGTAATAGTGGAAAATGACGAAAGAGGACATATAAACAATTAAATCAAAAAAAATATTTATTAGTGAGATAAACAAACAGTCTTAAATATAAAATACAACAACAGGTGAATAAATAGGGCTTTTTTCCCAATTTGCCACTTTGTAAATAAATAATTACCATTTTGCCACTTTTTTCAAAATATTTTCCAATATGTGCCACATTTAGTCGACTAAACCGTGGTTTAGTCGACTAAAAATCGCGGAATTTTTTTTTTTTGAATATCCCAGTCATTTAGTCGACTAACCCACTTGGATTAGTTGACTAAACATATTTAGTCGACTAACCCACTTGGGTTAGTCGACTAAATGTCGGCAAATGGGTTTTTAAAAAACCCCCCAACGACGGCTTAATGGAAACCTAATCGACTAAATTGCTCCCCAAACCTCTCTTCCTCTGTTTTTCTGACTAAATCGCTGCTGAATCCGTTAGTGGGTTGCGAAGGAAACTTCAATCTAGTGGCATTTGCGTCGTAATCGGTATGTTTTCATCTCCATTTTGTGATTTCCACCATAGTTTTTGCATCTTTCTAAATTTCACTCTAGGGTTTTCTCGCAGCTTTTTCAGAATACGCTCGACTAAAAAAAAGCCGTAGGTTTTCTAAACCCGATCGGCGTATTTAATGCAAAATTAATCGTCATTAATTTTTGAAATTCAAATTTTAGATCTGGATTAAAATATATTAATTATATCTATATGATATATCTAAACTAATAATATTTATTTAATCCATATTAAAAGCCGATCTGAAATTCAAATTTTGAATCTAGATTAAAAAATATATTAATTAAATCTATCTGATAGATTTTATCTAATCTATTTATTTAATCCAAATTTAAAAGCCTTCTGATTTAATTTATCTTTATAAATTAAATCCGAGAAACGATATCTATCTATTTAATTAAATCTGAGATAGATATCAGATTTAATTAAATAGATAGATATCGTTTCTCGGATTTAATTTATAAAGATAAATTAAAGAGGTAGGATATTGTCACAACCTCTTTTTTTCACAACCTTTTCACTACCTTTTTCTCTCTTCTTTTCATCCAACGGACCAGATTTACCCTAATTAAATCAATTTCCTTCAGAATTTCTCTCTCTTTCTCTCGCGTTTTTCCCTCTCTCTCTCTCGCGTTCTCTACAATAGCCGCCACACAGAGCATCTAAGCCCGCCGCCGGCTCCCTCTCAGACGTCGACTCTCCACCTCAATCATCTCTCCCTGCTTCTTGGATTTGGTCAGTGTGATTCTTCTTCATCTAGCCCTAAAATTTGATGGTTTGAACTGGAAAGATCTATTTGCTGGCATTCATTATCCGATATCGTTCGAGAAATTAAACTGGAATGATTTTGTTTGGTTCTTCTATTCTCCGATATCGTTTCTCTAGCATTAATTATCTTTTTATGTTTTGTTAGCTTATTCCCATGGAAATCATTTTTAGGGCATATTTGTTATTAATGGTGATTCATGATCTGAAATTCAAAAGGGCTTTTTCTTAAAAGTTTTAAGATGACATATTTGTTATGAACTCGGTGGCATATTTGTTATGAACTCACAGTTTCCTAATTTCTTTCTAGAACTCGGTGGGAGAAAGAGGGAGAAATGTGGCGTCGGACAAGAGAATCAGAACGAAAGTGGCACAGCTGTGGAGAAGGAACTGATTTAAGTAGGTTAAATCTGGTCTGTTAGATGAAAAGTAGATCTGATGGTGAGAAAAGGGTAGTGAAAAGGTTGTGAAAAAAAGAGCTTGTGACAATATCCTACCTCTAAATCAAAACAGAAGGCTTTTAAATTTGGATTAAATAAATAGATTAGATAAAATTTGATATAGATAGATTTAATTAATATAATTTTTAATCTAGGTTCAAAATTTGAATTTCAGATCGGCTTTTAATACGGATTAAATAAATATTATTAGTTTAAATCTATCATATAGATATAATTAATATATTTTAATCCAGATCTAAAATTTGAATTTCAAAAATTAATGACGATCAATTTTGCATTAAATACGCCGATCGGGTTTAGAAAACTACCGGGTTTTTTTTAGTCGAGCGTATTCTAAAAAAGCCGTGAGAAAACCCTAGAGTGAAATTTAGAGAGACGCAAAAACTATAGTGGAAATCACAAAATGGAGATGAAAACATACTATTACAACGTAAATGCCACTAGATTGAGGTTTCCTACGCAACCCACTAACGGATTCAGCAGCAATATAGTTAGAAAAATAGAGGGAGAGAGGTTTGGGGAGCAATTTAGTCTATTAGGGTTTCATTAAGCCGCCGTTAGAGTTTTTAAAAAACCCCTCTGCCGACATTTAGTCGACTAGCCCAAGTGAGTTAGTCGACTAAATATATTTAATCGACTAACTCACTTGGGTTAGTCGACTAAATGTTTGAGATATTCAAAAAAAAAGTTTCTCGATTTTTAATCGACTAAACTACGATTTAGTCGACTAAATATAGTACATTAGAAAATATTTTGAAAAGAGTGACAAAATGACAATTATTTATTTAAAAAGGACCAACAGAGAAAAAAGCCGAATAAATAGGACATAGGGGTAACGGACAAGACACGATTACGTGATTGAGACGGTTGAGAAGATTTAAGTGGAGAGGCGTGGGTTGTCGACCACCTGTCAGAGTTGAGTCTTCGTCGGGAGTGCGCGCCAGCGCATGTGATTCCTTTTACTTTAATTTCTGCCATGTCGGACCCACCATCAATAACTTTCCAACCCCACCAGTATCAATTATGACAACGACTGGGGCACATCAATAAAATTTATTTCCCTAAATTATTATGTTGGAAAAGCTACACCATAATCCGAACAATTCACATTACGTGGTTCTTATGTTTTCTTAGGTGTTTGTCTTTTTAATTAGAGGATTAAAATATTTTTTTTTATTTTTTATATATCTTATTTATTTAAATTAAACTATATGTTGTATTCTGAATTTTTTTTTGTATCTAATATCTTAAATTAATTAATTTTCATGATACTGGTGTTACAAAGAAAATATTTCTGAATACAAGATTAAAAATTAATTAATTTAAGTTATTGGGTGTAAAAAAAATTTCAGGATGCCATATATAGTTTAATCTAAATAAATAGAATATATAAAAAATATAAAAAAATTTTAAAAAATGTTTCAACCCTCTACTTCAAGAGACAAACATCTAAAAAACATGTTAGGGAGACTGAATCCTTATCCAAAACTCAATACCCTAAACATCCGTGACTCTTTCTTATAAGAATTTACACTCGCCATCACTCAACCCATGAGAGATATGAAGATTTGGAAAAATTAAATAGAAAAGGGTTAAGTGGCAATTTCTTTCTAAAAGTTTCCTTTTAAGGTAATTGTGTCCTATAAGTGTTAAAATTGAGTCAATTTTGCTTGGAAATGTTAAAAAGGGGATAATTTTGCTTTGTTTGTTACCTTAGTTAATTTTTATTGTTAGTTGAGTAAATATACTAAACGCATAATCTACATATTATCTATGTTAGTTTTGTTAAGGTACAAATTTTCTTTGGATGTATTATCCATTTTATTTTATTTTCCAAAGTTTGACTTCGAACTTTCAGGGTAAATTTTCACTTTAAGAGAAATGATGTCAATAACTTGTGAACTATCAACTTAGTATAATTTGTCAACCAAAAGCCAAAATTAAATGAGATAACAGCAGAGGCAAAATTGCCCTCTTTTTGACAATTCCAAGGCAAAATTACATCCATCTTGACAAAATTGCCCCTTTAACCCAATATAAAACTTGATCTGGTTCTATACATAAGGTAGAGATAGAAGAATTTTTTTTTAAAATCATACAAAGAGAAAAACTTTTCATATGAATATATAATTTTACCCTTAATTTTTTTATTGTAATAACTTTTCTAATGGGGTATAAAGTATATTAAATATGAGTAAAGTTGAAAAGTTGTTGAATTTTATAGTAAAGTTGATAAAGTTTAACGATTTTCATAACCTATGTGAAAAATGTTAGAAATGTTTTATAAATAGGAGAAGAAAAGTATATAATTGGCTACTTAACAAGTTTGCATGAGCAATATTTGAATAAATAATAGGGAAAATCTTGTTTAGGCCCAAACCGAGAGAAAAAATATCAGAAAAGTTTGATGAACCTGTTAATAACAAGTGGATTAGTTACCATTAATAAGTTGTGTGTCTTTTCTGATATTATTTATCTTGGTTGATACCTAAACGTGATTTTCCTTAAATAATATGGTTGATGGTTTTGTTATTGGACTAGGATTCCCTCCGATTTCAATCTGCTACAATCCTTAACCCTAAAATTACATAGTTTTGGGTAAAAAAAAGAAAGGGAAAAATAAAAAACTTCAACATAAATAGTTTTTTAGTAGCATTTAGTATCTAACTTAATTTTCAATACACTTAGGGTGTGCATGGTAACACTCCCAGAATGACTTTTTTCTTAATTTCTGTGCATTGGAACAAAAATGGATAGAAATTGTGTTTGGTAAATCCGTTTTTTTTTAACTCTAGAGATGAACCGATTTATTTTGTGCTGGGAAGCCAAAAAAAAAAAAAGAAGCTAAAAATTTTATCTTCTCTATTCCAGGGCAAACAGTCGTAATTTATTTTTCCCTCAATCGATGCAGAAATTTACTCTCGTTCACCACCACCATTGCTGTTGCCACCCCCAACACCACCGTCGCCCCACCGCTCCCCACCACCGCTACCGCCCCACCACTACCGCCACCACCGCTACCGCCGCCACCACCACCGCCACCGCCACCGCCACCACGATCACCATCGCCTCGTCCTTGCCGCCACCGCCACCACCAACGCCATCGCTACCACAACATAATAATTTTTTGAATATAAAAATTATATAAATAATTTTTTGAATATTTAGGAAATTTAAATTTAAGTTTATTTGTAAAGTATAATAATTATATTAATTATTAAAGAAAAGGACAAAATGGTAAAAATAACTCATTATTTAAAATATAAAAATTAAACTAAATCGAGACCGTTTGAAATCAAATAGTGAAAATGAGTGATGATCACATTTTTCTCATCAAAGTGATGAGCATAAAATGTGTTCCCTTTAAGTATCTACACACAGCATCTAAAGGTTTTTTTTTCTAAGTGGCATTTAAGACTGAGTGCTTAAAAAGGTATGAAAAATTATTCTTTGATATACTAAATGCTATTAACAAAATATATTTCTAGGTGTTTGATGCTAGATATTGGCTTTACAAAAAAATATTTTAGAATGCTGAGTGTAAAAAAAATTAATTTGAGTGACAAAATATTGCAAAGCCATTGATTTTCTTAAAAAATTAAAAGCTCCCCTTGCACCTTTTTCCCCAAAACGACGTGCTTTTTGGATTAAGGATGAGAGTGACATGGCAAAGCAGAGAATCGTAATTAGAGCCGTCAAAACGGGCCGGGTCCGTCGGGCCGGCCTATTTAACCCTGGCCCGTTACGGGCCGGGCCTCAAAAAAGGAAGAGAGAGGTGAAGTCAGGCCCTGCAGGGCCGGCCCTGACGGGCCACGGGCTTTTACGGGCCAGCCCTGCGGGCTACGGGCCGGCCCGTTTGGCCCGTCATATTTTTTTTTTATTTTTTTTAAATGTTAAAAAATTGAAGTGTGGGTAACCCTAAAAATACAAAATTCCATAGTCCACAATGAATTTAGACACATTTCAGTCGCAGCTTCCTTTTTTCAATCTCAATCACCATGAACTATGTTCCCTCCAACCCTAAAAATTTTAAACTAATATATTAATATTGTTATTGACTACTCCTTTGATCCTTACACTATGAACTATGTTCATGTCCCCTCCACTCCTTGTCTCCTCCTCGATCGCAACTCTTCTAAGCTCTCGCGTCTCACCGACCATAATTTATATATATTAGTGGTATGCTTTTTATATTTTATGTAAGTTATTTGAGAACATAATTTGTTTTTTATTATGAATTTGTGAATGCTTATTTGTTGGATGATTGTGTTTTTTTGGATATAAATGTTGACAACATTTATTTTTGATAAATTAGATGATTTATGTTGTAATTTAGAGCTTTAATTGTTGTAATTTACTAATTATATTTGTGCGAGAAACACAGAGAAAAAATAGTTAAAATTTGGAATAATAATTTTCAGGCCTTGCGGGCCGGCTCTGGCCTTGGTGCTCTCGGGCTGGGCTTTGAAAAACAGGTGTTTTTCTTACTCCGGGCCCTGGCGGGCCGGCCCTGATGGGCCCTGGCCCATCACGAGCCGGGCCGGCCCTGATTGACGGCTCTAATCGGAATCCGTTGTCCTTGTTGATAGATATAATAAATACTGTTCCTAATCTTTAATATAAGGCATCAATAAGTTTATTTGATTTTTTTATAAGACACTTATTGATTCTAAATGAGTATAAATTATTTTTTTATATCTATCCATAATTAATAAGGGTAGTTAGTGAGAGTAATAATTAATATAATGTTAAAGTTTAAGACAATCAGTAAGGATAACACTGAAAATTATTTAGATCTTAGGATAATTTTCTTGATTTTAATTATTTTTATTGGTTTATAAGAAAAATTAACTGGTGTTTTGTAATAAATACGAAAGGGAGTGGGAATGGTGTGGCATAAAGAAAGAAAAGCTGGCAAGCGATAATGCGGCAAAGAAATAAGAAAGGAGAGTGGCGAGGAAGAAGTGAAAATCCAAAAATGACCCTGAATTAGGGTTTGGTGGGATGCATATAAGGGAGATGAAAGATGGGGAGGGGAAAAAATGATAAGGAAGAAATGGCTGGTGATGATGAGTAACGGGAAAGGCCATTGGTGTGGGACGCTAGGAAAGAGTATGCGTCCATCCATGTCCTTCCTTCATTCTGGACATCTTCTCTTTCCTATGCCTCCCATACCCCTGACTTTCCCCTTCGATTTCCCTCTTCTTCTTCTTCTTCACTCTTTCAGGTATATATACTTGTATTCATTCATACAAATCCTATTATCGCTGCATCTTACTTAGTTTTGACTTGTTTTATCTGCATCTTTTAATTTGTTCCTGAGTCACTGATATCTGTTAGTTTCTCGCTTCTGATATGATTTGGACTTGTCTCGGGTTTGTGAGAGAGAGAGAGAGAGATTTTGCTATGAACAAACAGAGCTTCAAATTCATACAAATCCGATTCAACTCACTCCAATAGAAAACGCGCATATCCCAACAAAATCTATCACCTTCCAAAGACTTGTTGAACTTGTCAACAAGAAAGAAGTTGCAATCCTAACAATGAAATACTGATTTATAATAAGAAAAGGTTTGAATTTTGATCTTAATTATTCAGATTTAAACAGTTTTTATGGAAAATATTTATCTTATCACCTATCAAATTGGTTTAAATCACACTGGGACCATACAATATTTTTTCATACAAAATGAAACTATGTCAATACATAAAGAAAAATAGAGAAATTATCATAACTCAACCATGCATCTGGGTCTCACAATAAAGTTATTATTTCACAAACACTCGTTTAAGTTGTGACTGAGTATGAACCTGAAGCACAAACAATTTGAAAAGAAAGCCAGATGGTTGACTTATATGAAAGCATAACTCCACCATCTAGGTGTACCTGAGATTATTGCCTCAAATGAAGAAAAATAAATCGTTTAAGGCGATAGGAACAAGTTTAAGGAGGGTGACTCGTGTAAAAAGTGGGGGAGTTATCTTGTTATTTTCCTGGTGTTTCTACAATTTCATAAACCAATGCCATCATGCTATGCAGCTTGGTGGTGAAGGACGTTCAAGACATGAGTGTATGAATGCTTCATCAGGTCACCCTAATGGATGTTTGTTTCGGCCCAAAATTAAAGAAAAGATGCCCAATAAGATAATACCCAAAATGATCCTGTTTACCTATTTTCAAGGCCCATAGACCCATTTGTTTATATAATTTGTCAGGCCCTTTTAATAATCAGGTCACCGTAATAGATCTGTGTTTTGGCCCAAAATTAAAGAAATGAGGCCCAATAATACCCAAAATGGCGTTGTTTACTTTCAATCCCCGCAGTCCCAATGCGTAATAATGCCCAAAATGGCGTTGTTTATACATTTAGCCAGGCCCATTTCGTCAGGTCACCCTATTGGATGTGTGTTTCGGCCTAAAATTAAAGAAGAGAGGCCCAACAAGATAATGCCCAAAATGGCTTTGCTTACCTATTTTCCAGGCCTATAGCCCCAATTCGTCATAATGCCCAAAGAGGCCTTGTTTAGAGATTTTGCCAGGCCCATTTCATCAGGTCACCCTAATGGATTGTATTTTGGCCCAAAATGAAAGAAGAGAGGCCCAAGAAGATAATGCCCAAAATGGCTTTGTTTATCTATTTTCAAAGCCTATAGCCCCAATTCGTAATAATGCCCAAAGTGGCCTTTTTTAGACAATTTGCCAGGCCCATTTCATGGGTGAAAAAAATAAAAGGAAATCGCTAGAAGGAGGGCTTGAACCTCCGACCTTGTGGTTAACAGCCACACGCTCTAACCAACTGAGCTATTCCAGCTTTAACGTTGATTTTGTCTGACATTATTATTTCTCTAACTAAATTCCTTTTGGTTCCCCCAATAATTGTATTGGAGAAGTATATTTTTGTTGTGCAGCTTATTAGTACTAATTACTATTAGGGGAAAAAAAAATCAATAATACAGTAAAGTTATGCTACCCCAAGTTTTTCTATGACGCAGTTAGTGCATTCAATGTTATAACATACCAAGACTTTTGTTATGAGAACTCTGGAAAATCTTGATTTAATTGCTTGGCAATTATAATGTGATTAACTTTTCAATAGTTTGTGTTATTACCCCTGATGCAAAGGCCAAAGTATGAGGTGCTTATATTATTACTATTTATTAAGGGTTGGAACAAAAACTTATGAGAGTAGTTAAAATGATAAAATTAAATTCTTTTCGACAGAGCCGATTCATAGATCCCTAGGATTCAAAATATACATGGCAGTGCTACACTGTCATCAATTTGATAAGGAACAAACCTGTGATATGGTTGGTGGTGAAAGCAGATCAACTACCACAGGCAGTGCCGCAAGCAGTGGCGGAGGACATGTCATCCCGCTTCGACGCGGCGGCTCTGGCAGTGTCGTTGGCGGAGGCACCATCTGAACAGAAGAAGATAAGAGCAGAGAGAAGTGGGAGTGTGAACAAAGCTGCGCACAATACAAAAATTATTGCTCCAACTTCATCGCCATATATAGCTAACACCACTTTCTTGTTGTGTTATTTTCTTCATATCTTTCCATTGCCTCCCCATTTATCACTAGCTAAAAGCAATACAACTCCTTCCTTTTCTTCCTCTTCTATATGATCATAATAAAATTCCCCCAAATTATGTACACTTTTTTTCTATGATAACTTTCATGGACCCTTGTATGTATAATAAATAATGCATTACCAATGAATTTATGTGAAGGCTAACAGCCATATTCTTTATTTTTGTTGGTGTGTGTATATGATATAACCGAAAGAAGAAAAATGCACTAATTCATTCACAGGTCAGGAAAATGGTCCAGTACAGTATGCATAACCTCTATACCCAGTCACGTCATTGCTAGTTCTCTCTCCTCTAACTAACTTGTGAGCTAATAAACATGGCTCTTACTATTATTTACCAAAAAGTCCCTAATAGTGAATATGTGTATAACAATACTTCCCCCCCTAACAAGAATCCTTGTCCACAAGGATGTCATGAGTAGCAGCTGCAGCAGTAGAGAAATTCGGGAACTGAGACTGAATAACAGAGAGATCTTCCCAAGTAGCGTCTTCAGAATTAGTCAGCTTCCACTGAATTAAGACTTGAGTAACAGGGAGATTATTGCGGCGAGTAATCTTGCGGCCCAAAATAGTTTCCGGTTCTAGAGCAAATTGACCTTGGTCGTCAATAGGAGGAAAGGGTTGATTAATAGGATGAGATGGGCCAATGTGCTGCTTCAGGAGTGACACATGGAAGATGGGATGTACTCGAGTCGTAGGAGGCAGCTCTAGCTCATAAGCAACAGCCCCAACCTGTTTCAAAACCTTGAAAGGCCCAAAATAACGAGCAGCTAATTTATGAAGGGCAAAATTATTCAACAAATTCTTTCGAAATGGGTGTAACTTCAAATAAACCAGGTCCCCTGGAATAAAGTGGCGTTCTGATCGGTGCTTATTAACTTGCTGGACCATCCAATGTTGGGCTTTCAATAAATGAGTTTTCAGACTGTGAATAACCACCTCGCGAAACAGACAAGTGCGGTCTACTAAGTCATTGGTTGAATCACCAGCAGTGTAAGGGAGGTGGATGGGTGGGGATACACCGTAAACAGCTTCAAATGGAGTCATGCCTATGGCTGAGTGATAGGTAGTATTATACCATAATTCAGCTAATGCTAGCTACTTAGTCCACTGCTTAGGGAAGTCACCGATTATACAACGGAGGTAGCACTCCAAACAACGGTTAAGGACCTCAGTTTGCCCATCCGTTTGAGGGTGATAAGCAGATGAATAATGCAAGTTAACCCCATATAAACGAAAAAGCTCTTTCCAAAATTTGCCACAGAAAATGGGATCCCTATCAGACACAATAGATTTAGGAAACCCATGCAATTTCACAATGTTATCCAGAAAAGTATGAGCAACATCCACAGCCGTAAAGGGGTGTTTAAGAGCCATAAAATGGGCAGCCTTAGATAGGCAATCCACCACAACCAAAATAGTAGTTTTTGAATAGGAGGATGGCAACCCACTGATGAAGTCCATAGAGAGTTCAGAGCACACATGATCAGGGATAGGAAGGGGCTGAATTAGGCCCGGTGAAGCTACCAACTCAGGTTTAAAACGTTGACACACAATGCATTCACGCACAAAATTGCGAACATCCTTTTCCATACCTTTCCAATAAAAAACAGAAGCAAGGCGTTTAAAAGTGGGATGGATACCTGAGTGTCCACCAATGCTCTCAGCATAAAAATAGTGAAGGAGATCTTGACGAAGAACTGGATCAGCCGCTACCACCAACTTTCCTTGACGTTTAAGCAGCTGATATTGCCAAAGGAATTTGGGATAAGAGTCTGGATTGCGTTCTAAATCCTTAATCAAATTCTGTAATTTTGTGTCAATCAACCAGGAGTCCCGAACGCGGTCATACAGAGGAGAAATAGGAGCAGAAATGGCAAAACAAGAACTCACTGGTCGGCGGGATAAGGCATCAGCAACTACATTATTAGTGCCCTTCCTATAGAGGATTTCATAATGCAATCCCCATAATTTGTGTAGCCATTTAAATTGATCCTGGTTGAGATCTCACTGCTCTAGTAGATGTTTCAAGGGCAAGTGGTCTGTACGAATAACAAATTTGCGACCCACTAAATAGGAACGCCATTGTTTAACAGCAAAGAGAATGGCAAGAATTTCCCTCTCATAAGTCGATAGGTGACGGTTAGTAGGAGCTAATACCTTACTAGCATAAGCTAAGGGATGGCCATTTTGAGACAAGACAGCCCCAAATCCAGTGCCGGACGCATCAGTTTCAATAACGAAAGTGTCTTGGAAATTAGGCAAGGCGAGAACCAGGGGAGACATCATAATAGTCTTGAGGTTCTGAAAAGCAGAGGCAGCTTCTGGGGTCCAGATAAATTTCTCATTCTTCCTAAGTAAATCAGTCAACGGTTTGCTAATAGAGCCAAAATGTCGAATAAAGCGACGGTAGTATCCAGTGAGACCAAGGAATCCTCATAACCCACGAAGAGAAGATGGAATAGGCCAAGTAGCAATAGCCTCTAACTTTCGAGGATCAGCCTGGACACCCTGAGCCGAGATGAGGTGGCCTAAATAGTCGATTTTAGTGGCAGCAAAGACACATTTGGAACTCTTAGCATAGAGTTGCTGCTGTTGCAAAACAGAAAGAGTCAGTTCCAGGTGGTGTAGGTGAGAAGGCCAATCTTTGCTGTAAACAAGGATATCATTAAAAAAAAAACTAAAATGAATTTGTGCAGGAAAGGTTTAAAAACATAATTCATGAGTCCTTGGAATGTAGCCGGAGCATTAGTGAGACCAAAAGGCATGACTAGGAACTCGTATAGCCCTTTGTGAGTTCTGAAGGCTGTCTTAGCAATGTCATCCTCCTTCATTTGGATTTGGTGATAACCAGCCCTTAAGTCTAGTTTAGAAAAGAAGGCAGCCCCGGTGAGTTCATCCAGCAATTCTTCAATAACAGGGATAGGGAATTTGTTCTTAACAGTAGCTTCATTTAGCTTGCGATAATCAACACAGAAGCGCCACGATCCTTCTTTCTTCTGGACCAAGACAACTGGAGCAGCAAATGCACTAGAACTCTCACGAATGATGCCATTAAGGAGCATTTATTGGATCTGATTTTCAATCTCATTTTTCTGAACAGGACCATACCTATAGGGGCGGCAACTAATAGGAGTGTTGTCTTTGAGATGAATAGAATGATCGAAGGTCCTACAAGGAGGCAACTTAGTTGGTTCATTGAAGACAGGAGTAAATTTGTCCAAGAGATGTTGCAATTCAAGTTGCTGTGCAGGTGGTATAGTGGAGTCAGCACCAAGCCATATTTGTAATTGGGAAGGAGTGTGAATGAGATGGGTTCGGCTTCCATTCACTGCGCTTAATATTCTCTTCCGTCCTCTACGGAGAAAGCGACACCGTTTGGGGTTAAAATGGGACCTGGACAAATTATGACATATGACACCGTTTCACTTCGACAGATTCCCCCCCGGCCCCTGTAACACCTCATTTTCATCACCCAAAAACTTGGTCAAAATATTGAAAATACCATCAAAAGAGTTCAACAATATCCAAATCCTTTTACAATGTTACCATTTCGAATAAAACCCGTAATACATAATCAGAATAAATTCCAGAAAATATTTCAGAGTTTAATACAAAACGGAAGTCTTAGGTTCATGGCAAATAAAATAACATATCATAATTTATTGGAGATTAAAAGAGCTTCCAGAGCTCACTCCATAGGTGCCTTCCCTTGCTCTCTACTAGAATAATCACCTGAAAAATGTTAATATGGGATGAGATTCCACGTCTCAGTAACTACTGAATATTTCTACCTTACACGAGCAAATTACATATGACAAAAATAAAAGGTAATATAATGTGAATTTAACATACTCAGATATTTTTAGATATACCGTTGTTCACATCAAATGCCTTTACAAAATACTCATCATTCTTTATTGAATAATTCAGAAATGCACTATGCAGTATGCAGCCTCCCTTATATCCCCTTCCATCCGTATACCGCTGACTGGAACCATAGGCTAACATATAGTCCAATAGAAACTCATTCATTTGACTGGATGGTTTCAAGCTCACCAAAACTTAAGATACACCCGGCCAAAGGTATAGAGCTTAAATCTGGACTATGGCTCCCCTCCTTTAAAATAACAACTAAGGAGGTGTCACATGTCCCACATCTCCAATGAAATCCCGGCCAGAGGAAAACATGGAAGATGAGGCCCTGAAAAGTACCATCCACTGTGCACCGAGTGGTGGCATAAACAATTCTTATCATTCAATTCCCTCCTTACTCCACCCATCACATTACAACCGCCATGATGAATGTATTTACTAAAAAAAAATAATGCATTATTATACCATTATATACATTGATATGCGTATTTATGAATAGTAAAATACTATGCGTATATGAGAATAGTAAAATACTATGCGTATCTGTGAATAGTAAAATACTATGCGTATCTGTGAATAGTAAAATACGGTATATACATGAATAGTAAAATGAGTAGTAAATACGGTATACGTGAATAGTAACATGAATAGTAAATACGGTATATGGGAATAGTAACATGAATAGTAAATACGGTATACGTGAATAGTAACATGAATAGTAAATACGGTATACGTGAATAGTAAAAATGAATAGTAAATACGGTATATGTGAATAGTAACGTACGTATAAATAGTACCTCTACAGATTTGCAAGTCAAAGTTCCCACACCAGATCTTAAAACCATAAATATTTTCTAAATATTCTTGCCAAAATAGTAAACAAACAAATTTATAATCATACATAATTCACATGTATAAGGAAGAATATTCAGAGTTACCTGTTACTTGCTAATACCCGAATCACCAACCAGCTATTATAACTCAAGCAAATATCTCTACTCTCTCTCTCTCTCTCTCTCTCTACCTCTCTCTATGGCTCTTAGAAGTTGTGAAGAATGAAATGAAATGGAAGGTCTATTTATAGTTGGAAAATGGGTCCTTAAGTGTAATTTTCGTCTCTGGGTCGTTCTACGTAATTTTCCCGGTGACAAATTTTCAAACCTCCCGTGACTCTTCCCGTGGCTGGTTGTGGAAATAATTTTTCGTGGGTCCCACATGAATAGTAAATAATATTATATTATAATAATATAATATTATTATTCAAATAGTAAATTACTATTACGTGGGTCCCGCGGCCATTTTTTTCAAAGTCACAAGAAAGTTTGTCACTCACGGGAAAGTTTGCAGAGAATTATTTTGGCCGTGGGTCCCGCATGAATAGTAAATACGTATTTAGGAATAGTAAATACCGTATTTTTAAATAGTAAATACGTATTTGTGAATAGTGAACACTATTCATATTTCACAAATTTCAAGTATTAAATACGTATTTGCGAATAACATATATATATATATATATATTTTTAAATACGTATTTGTAAATAGTAAAAATGTATACGTGAATAGTAAATACTATTCACGGGGCCCACAAAATACTGATTTCAAATTTATCACTTTCCAAAAATAGAGCCTACTAGTCTTCCCAAAATAGGTTTATGTTCAAGATATTATATTCAAAATTCAGGATGTTACATTTCTCCCCTCCTAAAAGAAAATTTTGTCCTCAAAATTTCGCTATAATAAGAATTCTAACCTATTTAAATAAATGAGGATAGGTTTGTCGCATGCTCTCCTCCGTTTCCCAAGTAGCATCTCCGGGAACCATTCCTTTCCACTCGACCTTTACAAGTCTAATGGTCTTGTTTCTTAATTTCTTGTCCCTTGCATCAACAATCCGCTCCGGCTCGGCTTTATACGTCATGTTATCCTTGAGTTCTACCTCTTCTACTTCTATAATGTGGGAAGGATCCGGTTGGTATTTCTTCAGTTGCGATACATGAAAGACATCATGAAGGTTCGCAAGCTGTGGAGGTAAAGCAATTCTGTAAGCTACCGGTCCAACTTTCTCCAAAATCTCATAAGGACCCATAAAACGAGGTGAAAGCTTCTTTGCTCGTATTGCTCTACCAATGCCAGTCATTGGTGTGACTCTTAAGAATACATGTTCGCCCACCATGAACTCCAACGGTCGTCTTCTCTTGTCAGCATAACTCTTCTGTCGACTCTGAGCAGTGAGAAGTTTCTGTTGAATCACCTTAATCTTTTGAGTCGTCTCGTCCACAAGTTCTGGACCTATTAAAATTCGCTCGTTCAATTCCGTCCAGCAAATAGGAGATCTACATTTTCTTCCATACAAAGCCTCATAAGGTGCCATCTCAATGCTGGAGTGATAACTATTGTTATATGCAAACTCCGCAAGATGAAGATGATCGTCCCAACTTCCTTTTAGTTCGATTGCACAAGCCCGCAACATGTCTTCCAGAGTTTGAATAGTCCTCTCAGTCTGCCCGTCAGTTTGAGGATGATAAGCGGTACTATAACTCATCCGAGTTCCCATAGCATTCTGCAATGCTTTCCAAAATCGTGAAGTGAATCGTGGATCACGATCAGATACGATGCTATTCGGTATCCCATGCAATCTGACAATCTCCTTCATGTAGATCTTTGCTAGTCTCTCCAATGAGTATTCTGCTGCAATTGCTAGAAAATGAGCTGACTTAGTTAACCTATCGACAATTACCCAAATGGCATTATGTCCGGATGTTGTTAGAGGAAGCCCCATGATGAAATCCATAGAGATGCTGTCCCATTTCCACTCTGGGATATCCAAATTCTTTAATAATCCAGGAGGTTTCCGATGTTCGATCTTAACTTTCTGACAAGTCAAACAACAAGTGACAAAGTCAGTCACATCTTTCTTCATGCCCCGCCACCACCAACTCCGCTTGAGATCATGATACATCTTGGTTGCTCCGGGATGGATAGTGTATTTACTCCGATGTGCCTCCTCTAGTATGAGCTTTTTTATTTCTCCATCATTAGGTATACACACTTTTCCTTTATACCTTAATATCCCATCTCTATCGATCCCAAATTTCGATTCTTTTCCTTCTTCAATATCTTCCCTCACGTTTAATAGATACTCATCTTCGAGCTGAGCGAATTTAATCTCTTCCCAAATTGTGCTTTCAATAGTTAATGCTTCCATGGTAGCGACCAAACCTGACATTACATCAATAGATGTACTTGGTATCTCCTCGAGCAATTTATGTTCTCTGATCATCATCTGGGCTACATGGATTGTCTTTCTACTTAAGGCGTCTGCTACAACGTTCGCCTTTCCTGGATGATACTTCAATTCGAAGTCGTAGTCCTTGATAAACTCCATCCATCTCCTCTGTCGCATGTTGAGCTCCTTTTGGTCGAACAGGTACTTCAGACTTTTGTGGTCACTATAAACCTCGAACTTTGAACCGTAGAGGTGATGCCTCCAAATCTTCAGAGCAAACACTACTGCTGCCAGTTCTAAGTCGTGAGTAGGATAATTCCCTTCATGTGGCCTTAACTGTCGAGAAGCATAAGCTACTACCCTACCATTTTGCATTAATACACACCCAAGACCTTTCTTGGAAGCATCTGTGTACAAAGTAAAGGTCTGAGCAGGATCTGGAATTATAAGTACTGGTGCCGTAGTCAACTTAGTCTTCAAATTTTGGAAAGCTGCTTCACACTTTTCGTCCCATACAAATGGTTGACCCTTCCTTGTTAACTTAGTCAAAGGCATAGCTATTTGCGAAAAGCCCTTGATAAATCTCCTATAATAGCCAGCTAGACCTAGAAAACTCCTGATCTCAGTCACGGACTTTGGTCGTTCCCATTGGAGAACTGCTTCAACTTTAGTATGGTCCACTGCAACACCTTCAGCCGATACGACATGGCCTAGGAATTTTACTTCCTTCAACCAAAATTCGCACTTAGACAGTTTCGCATAGAGCTTGTGCTCCTTCAACACTTGTAGCACGATTCTAAGGTGCTCTTTATGCTCTTCTTCATCCTTAGAGTAGATAAGGATGTCGTCAATGAAAACCACTACAAATTTATCTAGATATGGTCGGAAAATTCTATTCATGTAATCCATGAATACTGCTGGAGCATTTGTTAGCCCAAATGGCATAACAAGAAATTCATAATGGCCATATCTAGTTCTGAATGCAGTTTTTGAGACATCTTCAGCTTTGACTCTCAGTTGGTGATAACCTGATCTGAGGTCGATCTTGGAGAATATGGATGCTCCCTTCAACTGATCAAGCAGATCGTCGATCCTGGGTAAAGGATATTTATTCTTTATAGTCACTTTATTCAACTGGCGATAGTCAATGCATAGTCTCAGGCTCCCATCTTTCTTCTTCACAAAGAGTACGGGCGATCCCCAAGGAGATACACTGGGTCTGATAAAACCCTTTTCTAACAATTCCTCGATCTGCCTCTTCAATTCTGCTAGTTCCGATGGAGACATTCGGTAAGGAGCTTTAGAGATAGGTTCCGTTCCAGGTACGAGATCAATAGAAAATTCTACTTCTCTCTCTGGGGGTAAACCTGTCATTTCTTTTGGGAATACCTCCGGAAACTCGTTTACCACTTCAATGTCTTCTATCCCTTCCTCTACTTCTGCTTGAATGGAGAAAAACACCATGTACGCAAGGCAACCATGATGAACAGGCTTTTCATCTTGTACTATAGACAACAATTGTGGTCTACTATGACTCATAGAGTCATCCGCAAGAGAGATAGTCTTCCTCTTGCAGTCAAGGATGATGTCATTAGCTGACAACCAATCCATTCCTATTATTACATCGATACCCTTCGTGGGTAAACAAACAAGGTCTATATTTGAGATCCTATTATCAATCTCAATCGTACAATTTAAGCAAGCCCTAGAAGTTTTTACTGAAGCTCCCGCCGGTGTAGAAATAATCATATAATAAGGCAATTCACTCACTCTTAAATTCAATCGAGGCACACAGTCGTATGATATAAAAGAGTGTGTGGCTCCAGAATCAAATAAGGCTTCTATTTCAAGACCTTGGAGTTTGAGGATACCTTTAATCAGATTTGGTGAAGCACTTGCCTCCTGATGTGATAGTGCAAACACTTTCCCTGGCACTGCAGTTCTAGCATCCTTGGCCCCTCGAGGCTCCTCCTCACAAAATCTGGAAATGTGTCCTGGCTTTCCACAGTTGAAACACGTCACACATGGTCCTTGGTGTATTCTTCCACACTTGGCACACATCTGATTGTTGGCGGTGCTTGCAGCAGGAGCTGTGGATCCCCTATATGAACTCTGACCTCCACTGAAGTGACTCCTTTGAGGTCCTTTGAATTGACTCCTCGGTGGTCTGCTGAAATGACTTCTTTGGGGTCCAGTAAAATAACTCCTCGATGGTCCACCAAAGTGATTTCTGGATGGTTGGCTAAACCGCGTATTCACATTACTGAAGTTGTGACTCTGCTTCTTAGTAACTCCTCCCGTTGGTCTCATGAGGTGTGTAGATCTGGCCTGAAAACCCTTCATCTTCTCAGCTTCCTCTTCTCGTTTGTTCCTTGCTATCGTGCGCAGTTTGTCGCATATTTCTTCAAAATCCCTTGTTTCATCAAGGAACGGTGATAGAGCTGTTTTTAGGTCTGGCCTAGCTTTTTCAACCAATCGAGCACTCAACCATTTAGAGTTGTTCTGTGAATATCCGCAGAATTTAGACAACTCTAAAAAGCGAGTAATAAATTCGTCTTCATGTAATTCCCCTTGCCTGAATGTGAGGAATTCAGTTTCTTTCTCTATTCTGATTGAAGGGGAAAAGTAATAATTTTCGAACTTTTCCTTAAACTCTTCCCACGTCATCTCAGCATTTCCTTTTGTTTTGGTGCTTTCCCACCATTCTTCAGCTGCTTTCTGCAACAATTGTTCAGCAACCATCACCTTTTGTTGTGAGCTAATCTCGATAACTCTGAAAATCTTTTCTACACGCTTCAGCCACTCCAGTGCTGCAATCGGATCTAGCTTCCCCTCGAACATCGGTGGAGTAAACTTCCGAAATTTTTCCCAAACCTCAGTAATAGGTAAGGGATGATACTGAGAATGAGAACCGCTACTACCTCCATCTTCAGTGCGAGAATGACTTCCTCCCCTAGATTGATGGTCAGAAGGTGTGACTTCCAGAGCCTTCTCCTTTCCTTCCTTACCACCTTGGCCTCGTCCTTTTGCTAATTCATCCTCGTGTCTATTCACTTTCTCTCTCATCTCCAGGATGACGTCTCGTAATTCTGCCAAAAGGGCATTGTTATCCTGAGGATAGGGACCATCTTGATGCGGAGGGAGACCTCTTTGGGACGGAGCAGGGGTTGAATTAGTTCTTCGAGTTCTTGCCATTATCTCCTCCTATGTTTAATATTATAAGGACACTAAACCAATAAAAAAAATAGCTAAATAAATTCTAAATCTAACAAAGGGAAGTGCTCATGTTATGATATTTAATTTGCCACGAACTTTTTTTTTAATTTTTTTTTTTTAGAAATCACTTTAGAAAATAAACAAAATTGCCATGGAACCTTTGGCTCTGATACCAAAAATGTAACACCTCATTTTCATCACCCAAAAACTTGGTCAAAATATTGAAAATACCATCAAAAGAGTTCAACAATATCCAAATCCTTTTACAATGTTACCATTTCGAATAAAACCCGTAATACATAATCAGAATAAATTCCAGAAAATATTTCAGAGTTTAATACAAAACGGAAGTCTTAGGTTCATGGCAAATAAAATAACATATCATAATTTATTGGAGATTAAAAGAGCTTCCAGAGCTCACTCCATAGGTGCCTTCCCTTGCTCTCTACTAGAATAATCACCTGAAAAATGTTAATATGGGATGAGATTCCACGTCTCAGTAACTACTGAATATTTCTACCTTACACGAGCAAATTACATATGACAAAAATAAAAGGTAATATAATGTGAATTTAACATACTCAGATATTTTTAGATATACCGTTGTTCACATCAAATGCCTTTACAAAATACTCATCATTCTTTATTGAATAATTCAGAAATGCACTATGCAGTATGCAGCCTCCCTTATATCCCCTTCCATCCGTATACCGCTGACTGGAACCATAGGCTAACATATAGTCCAATAGAAACTCATTCATTTGACTGGATGGTTTCAAGCTCACCAAAACTTAAGATACACCCGGCCAAAGGTATAGAGCTTAAATCTGGACTATGGCTCCCCTCCTTTAAAATAACAACTAAGGAGGTGTCACATGTCCCACATCTCCAATGAAATCCCGGCCAGAGGAAAACATGGAAGATGAGGCCCTGAAAAGTACCATCCACTGTGCACCGAGTGGTGGCATAAACAATTCTTATCATTCAATTCCCTCCTTACTCCACCCATCACATTACAACCGCCATGATGAATGTATTTACTAAAAAAAAATAATGCATTATTATACCATTATATACATTGATATGCGTATTTATGAATAGTAAAATACTATGCGAATATGAGAATAGTAAAATACTATGCGTATCTGTGAATAGTAAAATACTATGCGTATCTGTGAATAGTAAAATACGGTATATACATGAATAGTAAAATGAGTAGTAAATACGGTATACGTGAATAGTAACATGAATAGTAAATACGGTATATGGGAATAGTAACATGAATAGTAAATACGGTATACGTGAATAGTAACATGAATAGTAAATACGGTATACGTGAATAGTAAAAATGAATAGTAAATACGGTATATGTGAATAGTAACGTACGTATAAATAGTACCTCTACAGATTTGCAAGTCAAAGTTCCCACACCAGATCTTAAAACCATAAATATTTTCTAAATATTCTTGCCAAAATAGTAAACAAACAAATTTATAATCATACATAATTCACATGTATAAGGAAGAATATTCAGAGTTACCTGTTACTTGCTAATACCCGAATCACCAACCAGCTATTATAACTCAAGCAAATATCTCTACTCTCTCTCTCTCTCTCTCTCTCTACCTCTCTCTATGGCTCTTAGAAGTTGTGAAGAATGAAATGAAATGGAAGGTCTATTTATAGTTGGAAAATGGGTCCTTAAGTGTAATTTTCGTCTCTGGGTCGTTCTACGTAATTTTCCCGGTGACAAATTTTCAAACCTCCCGTGACTCTTCCCGTGGCTGGTTGTGGAAATAATTTTTCGTGGGTCCCACATGAATAGTAAATAATATTATATTATAATAATATAATATTATTATTCAAATAGTAAATTACTATTACGTGGGTCCCGCGGCCATTTTTTTCAAAGTCACAAGAAAGTTTGTCACTCACGGGAAAGTTTGCAGAGAATTATTTTGGCCGTGGGTCCCGCATGAATAGTAAATACGTATTTAGGAATAGTAAATACCGTATTTTTAAATAGTAAATACGTATTTGTGAATAGTGAACACTATTCATATTTCACAAATTTCAAGTATTAAATACGTATTTGCGAATAACATATATATATATATATTTTTAAATACGTATTTGTAAATAGTAAAAATGTATACGTGAATAGTAAATACTATTCACGGGGCCCACAAAATACTGATTTCAAATTTATCACTTTCCAAAAATAGAGCCTACTAGTCTTCCCAAAATAGGTTTATGTTCAAGATATTATATTCAAAATTCAGGATGTTACAGCCCCCAGCAGCACAAGTAAAAAAATTTTGTACTCATCTCTCTGCGCGGTTGCCACCTTCTATCGTCTTTGTGTCAAGGAACCACCTCCAGATTTTGCAACCCAGAAACCAAAATGGTGCCTTTTCTATATCTACTTCTATTAGCTTCTTGCTTGATTCCTGTGTATGCTCAGAATCAGCCCACCGACCCAATCTTCCATGTCCTTGGTATTAACTTAAGATGGTCTTGATTTCGTGAAAGACTTGCTTGTAAATGAGGCAATTTCCTCAATGATCCCACTTCGATTGCCCAATATGGAAAAGACTGTGAAAATTCCACTTGTGGGTAATGCTGTTATGATGCTTTCAAACATCACTATATATCAAATTGATGTTCCTTCGTCGAATATCAAGCCCAGGGAAGATGGGATTTCAATTTTAGCTTCGGGCATGACTTGTATTTTAAGTATGAATTGGTATTACTCTTACAGTACATGGCTTGTGCCTGTCGAGATTAGTGACGAAGGCAGCGCTTCAGTTCAGGTATATAACTTGGAATTTCTTTTTTTCTTTTTTTTGAATGCCTCGTTTATATATTCAACTAGATTTGCGTTTTATTTTTCTGGAGCTGAAAGAGGAATTGCCAATGGGATTAATTTTGCTTGATTTACCAGTATATTGATTGAACTTGTGATACACCAAATAATTGCATCCTGAGAAAATTGCACAAACTGATGGCTGTGAGTAGTCAGAATAGACTTGTAATTTTTTCACTTCCAAGACAGCTACAACATCCCATTGAACCCTTCTTATACATCTCTCATCCTTAGCTTTGGGTAAATTAATTAATTACAATACTCAGTACTTATTAACTCTCAGTATCTGATTGACTGACTCCCAATTCTTTTCTCCTAACACACTCAACGAACACTGGAACAGAATTCTTTTTTTCATTATTTATATTTATCATTTTGAAGGAAGTTTTCTTAATGAGACTATAATTTCATCAATGTTGTTGATAAAACTATGAAATAGGATTTGGCGTTATTAGTTTCTTTTCATTCAACATGGGATGGAGGATCTATTGTTTTACTTAACTTTATGACAATCAAGTTTCTTTTATCCTATCCAAAATATTTTATGCATTGTTCTGTGCGTCCTGTTTCTTGGCTCAGGCTCTAGATGATGCCTATTCCTTGTTCCTACTGTTTGCTTTTATTTGTCCCATCTTCTGCGCAATGTAAACAAATAGGAAATTGAAAGTTCTAGTGCTGCAAAGGTTGAACACATGGACATTGGACTTACATTGGGCATGGAGAATGCTGGTCCTGAAGGACACTAGGTGTGACATAAAAGACATTTCAATTGAATTGGATGGAAGAGCATCTTGGCTTTATCAAGGGAATGACCATTTTTATGGTTACTTCTGTTATTAGAACTCTTGCTGGCAATGGATATGTTATTTTTCATTTCACATTTTTGATTGTTGGTTTCCTATGGTTTACCTATATATTTAAGTGCCTTTTTCCCCCTGCATTTATCTACAAATCAGAACAATATGTTTGTAACGTACTCACCAAAAATTTCAGAAAATATAAGAAGACTGCTACCTAGCCATATGCAAAATGATCTGATTTGTAGCTAGAAATACACATAACAAAAAGAGCTCTGTATGGCCTTCATATGTGCAGTATGCCATTATTTGTCAACATATTCTTCTGGTGCATTTTTTTGGGGTTGTCTTGTAAGTTGAGACTCATACTTTTGCTTCTCATTTGATAGAATTGTTGATGCTTTTGAAAGGCAAATTGGGTCAAGAGTAGATAATGCTATCACCAAGAAATTGAAAGATGGAATTTCAAGACTAGATTCATTTTTCTTCCAAAGCAGATTTCAGTGAATAATGATGCTTCCTTGATCAAAATGGACACCAACACAAGAGAACAATATGATGAGCTTGCTTGACCAAAAAAGACAGCAGCCTAGAAGAAGCAATGAGCTGTACAAAAGAGCTACACAAAAGAAGTTGAACTGGAGACTTCATGTAGTAGTAGTAGGAGTGAGATCACTGTCAATCATTGAACCTACATTTGTATCATTATGTAACATTGTATTTGTTAACTCTGTCTTGAGATGAGACATTATTATGTAAAAAATTCAAATTTCAATAAAAGTGACTAAATTGTTTTCTCTCACTATCATGATACTATATGGTTACCTGCATTATATGTTTGATTAAAATCCAGTGCTTCAAGCGATGTGATATCACACTCAAGTGGCGCCTACAATGAAAAAAATAAAAAGAATGACTCAAGATATACATATCCTAAATGAACCAATTTATTGATTATGTTGTCAAACATGATATGACATACCATTAACAAATTAGTATAAGTCATTTCACTCGGTTGTGAGTTGTCCAACATCATATTATTGTGATCTGTTTGAGTTGATGAGCCTGATCCTTGAAGTTGATTATGCTGCACCATTTTCAAATTTAGAAAGAAACCATAACCAACTAATATGCATATTTAAACATTACATTAATATCATAAGTATACCTGTGAAGTTCTCAAAGGTTGTGAAACTTGAGGAGGTTTTTTAGAGGATTTTGTTCTTCATCTTTTTGAACCAATTTCAACACAGCTCTTTATTCATTTACTTATCTTTTTACCATATCTCTTTTTGAAACCAACAACTCTGCCACAACTATTACCACCATGATGATTCCCCACACCATCCTCATCACCATTACTGTCATCTGATAGGTGTTTTATATGAAGCTCAGTTACTTTCTTACTAAGTTCCAACACGGACTCATGAACAAGAGAGAATGCCTCTGGACTTTCTGATGCGTCACTTGCTAATTTGACAAGCAATGGGCATAATTGTCTATATCGATTTGATCTTTGTAATTTAAGGTCAACTTCAATTTCTTTTCCTTTAATATCATACACTACACCACATCGTGCTTCTCTTATCCACCTCTTCATAATATATTTTTGGGGTAGTAGTTTGACATCACGTTCATTCAATACTCTCAATGCATGACAACATAATATGCCCACTCGTTCAAATTTTTTGTAGCTACAAGTAATTGTCTCCATTGAAGGATCAAATGTCAAACTATACTCCCTTTTCTTATCATACATGGTGATAACATAATCGAACACGATTGCACTTTCCTCTTCACTTTCATTTTTCTTTCTCTCTTTTCTCTCTTTTATACATGTAGCATCACGTAAATCATATTCATATTGGAACAAATCAAAGATAGGTCGAGTATAGATATCAGAAAGTTGACGAAGCATACATGAACTCTGCAATAACAACCTTGGCAACTTGTCAAGTGCCTCAAAATCTCTTTTCAATTCGTTAGAGCGCTTATCCTCTAGAACTTGTTCAAATTGTTGAAAGAATCGATTGATATCCAATTTAACATTGGTGCAACTTTTGACGGAGGCATTGACACTTTCACTAATTTGTGTGATTCTCATACCAAGTGTCCTTGAATTCTTCAAATAACATGCTGCCCATTTCTCTTTTATTTGGTACATGTACATCAACCATGAGTTTTCTGCTACATCTTGTTTTGATAATAATGCTTGCCAAGCTGCTTCAAACTCTGTTTCATCCCAACAATGATACATGCAATGGTTGAAATCTTTAACCATTGAATGCGGAAGGTGCTTCATTGCATTCCTTGAAATATGCCATGTGCACAAGGCATGTTTTACATGTGGCATAACTTCTTGTAATGCTCGTGCCATAGCAGCATCTTGGTCAGTAAAGATTGTTACTGGCCTTGCATTCTTGTGTGCTTGCAAAAAAGTGTTAAAGAGCCATTTGAATGTCTCAATGGTCTCATCATATAACAATGACACTCCAAAAATCACCCCTCTTTTATAATGATTGAAGCCTGAGAAAATTGCCAGAGGTCTATGATTATTATTTGTGCAATAAGTAGTATCAAGTGAAATGACTTCTCCAAAGCAAGCGTAGTCAACTAACATGCGTGCATCGGCCCAGAACACATTTGTCACTTGCTCATCTGAGTTCATCTGGTGAGAATGAAAAAAGGATGGTTATCTGCCAATTGTTGTTCAAAATAACGAAATATACATCCAGCTTCATCGTATTTCATAGCACGTTGCCTTCTTGCATTAAGATAATTTTTCACATCAACTCTTGTATATCCCAAATTGTCTCGACCTCCTCATATTGGCTTTGCAAATTGAATGCTGATTTTTGATTAATCCCAGCCTTTTCAGCATTTTCTAATTCAAAACGTTGAGCTTGTGTTAGCCCTCTATGTGATGCAAGCAAATGAACTGCTTCTGGAGGCTGAAGAGGATGATTATGATCTAGAAAAACTTCACTTACTCTGTATTTTCCATCTACTAGCTTAACTTTCATTCTAGCTTCACAACTTGTTCTTGTCTCATCTCTAGACTTCCTAATTTTCATTTCTTGTCTATTTGGTTTTCTCACCCCTTCCTTATTACAAACATATAGATAAGATGCATAGGTTGACGAATCCTTTTTACTCTTGTTGAATTTCTGCTTTCTAACACCAAATCCAATTCTTCTACCATATGCCCTCCAAAATTCCCATGATTATGTTATATTGTCAAATTCAAGATCAAGTGTAGGAGTCAAATTTATAGCCATGACATAAGCCTCCTACAAAATTAAAAAATATATGCCCAATGTAAATCAATAATGAAATAATAAATTAATTATAAACTATACATGTATTTACACACACACATATATAAAACAAAACAAAGCATACACATGCATATATTGCTAGAAACTCTCTTAAATTCAACTTTGTCACCAAACTTTCCTTTTAAACTTGCATAATGAAATAATAGACAATTGAAGATTTTAGTTATGCCCTGCTCCCAATGCAAGTCATGAAAAGGAAATTCTTTTCTATGCACAAAAGTGAACTTGATGGCTAATATAAGTGTAATCTTCAATATATCTAATAAATCATGGCTTGCTTTAAGGACTGTTGCAGCAGTAAATTAATTATTTATGTGAATCAATTTTTGCAGGAATTGGCAACATAGATATTGCCTTTATGTAAAAGCTTTATCTTCAATTTTTCCCCAGTTTGTGTTTTAGAGATAAACTAACAGAAGCCATTGTCTTGAATCCCCATTCGGCCATATATACTCTATGCTACCAGAGGTACTCTAATAATTTATCTTCTAGAATCAAGAAGCTATTAGTAAATGCGGTTTATCTTACTGCCTTCCACATCATTTCTTGGAATTTAGAAACTTAAATTAAGTTTCTTGCTTTCAGCTAGTGTCATTATCAAGTTGAACAAACCAAATGCTGCAATTCGTGATGCTGATACTGCCTTGCAGGTTTAATTCTTGGCTCTTACCATGCCATAACTTACTGCACAGAAAGCGTGGAAGTTATGCTTTAATTGCTACTGAAATTTTGATGAGGCTGATTTTGTCTACATGACTTGTATGTGTAGATTCAAACTCTCAAAGTTACATTGTTTGTTCCAGATTAATCCGAACTCAGCTAAAGGATATAAAAAAAAAGGGGAATGGCAAGGGCTCTGTTGGGATTATGGGAGGAAGCAACTAGTGATCTACATGTGGCTTAAAAAATGAAAGTATTTTTCAATCACATACATTCATGAACAGAGCACATAATATATATAAGAAAATGGATATTTTTCCACGTTTATATGCTTCTTCAGCTTTTCAGAACTAAATCCGTAGATGGTCCCCAATTAGAATTCTTACCAATCAATGCCCACAATCACTTCTCATTAGAATTCTTGTTGAAGATCTTTTTTGCATATCTGATCAGCTTTCCCGCGCTGTTAGAATGGAAGGCGCCAAAGAACAGAAAGCGCCAAACAAAAATATGTCGACCTGTGCTGCTGGAGGGAAAAATCTGTCGAAGTGAAACGGTGTCGTATGTCATAATTTGTCTAGGTCCCATTTTAACCCCAAACGGTGTCATTTTCTCCGCAGAGGACGGAAGAGAATATTAAGCGCAGTGAATGGAAGCCGAACCCGAATGAGATATAACTCATTAGCCACCAGAAACTCGTGAAGAGTAAAAACTTCCTCTGAACAGAGGTGATGGCCAGAATTCAATCCTTGCAACGCCAGAGGTTGACCATTGAATTGAAATTCAAAGAGTTGTGATGACATATCCATTGAAAAACGACCAAGGGTCTTAAGCCAATCGACACCCAGAATAGCGTCATATCCTCCTATCTTCATAACCAAAAATTCAGAACAAAAGAACAAACCTCCCATTTCCCAAGTCAAATTCGGACAAGATTTTGTAAGACACACCTGGCGGCTATCAGCGACGGACATACAGATTGGGTCCCTTTCCCGCGTTTTCAACCCTAGTCGCGTAACCACCGAAGCGTTAATGATGTTATGGGTGCTCCCTGTATCGATTAAGATGATGATCTGTTGATTCTTGATCCTGCCCAGGAGTTTTAGAGTCGAGGTATGGTGGCGACCCTCAATAGCGTTAATGCTGCCGTCGGTGATTCCCTGAGCATCACCTAACGCATCTTCATATTCTTCCTCCGCATTATCGACGACTAACAAATAGACATGAGAGTCCTTGCATTTATGAGAAGAAGAATATTTCTCCGGGCACCAGTAGCATAAGCCTTGCCGACGTCACTCATCCATTTCCCGTTTCGACAGATGGCGGGTAGGTTTCGCGACTGAACCTGACGAGGTAGCAGAGTGCGATATGGAACCGAACGAATATGCCATTGTGGGTGGTTTGGAGGGTTGGATCGTGGACTTCACTGGATCATTGTGGCTAGATGAGAATGGGCCAGCCTTGGAGCCCGTTACTGTAGAAAATTTAGAACCCATATCTAAGGAGCGACCATATGAAGTTACAGGGAAGAGTCGATAGTCTCTATGTGGCATATTCTCGTGGAGAGTCTTGATGGTCGTCTCCTGTAGCCTGGCGGAGCACGTTGCACTGGCTAAAGACGGAGGAGAGAAGTTTAAAACAAACTGGCAGATGTCCGGTCGAAGGCCACTGATGAAGAGATTGATCGCAATTGGTTCAGGGATGTCGACCTCGGAAAGCAGTTCGTCAAACTGGCGTTCATAATTAGTGACTAGGCCTTCACCTTGCTGAAGCTTCTTCAGGGCAATTAAGGGGTGTTCATCTCGAATGTCGACGAATTTGGCCTCCATATGGCGGAAGTAATCGTCCCAACAAATTTCCACAAATGTGCGATGCCGCATAAACGTTTGATGCCACCGAAGGGCATGGCCTTCCAAGTGAATGCTCAACAAGCGAATACGGTGCTTCGATGGTGTTCTGTCCACCTCAAAAAATTGCTGGCAGCGGTAAGCCCAACCACAGAAATTTGTACCGTCAAACCTGAGGAATTCTACACGACTCTGCTTTGTGGAGATAGAGTAGGCAGGGAATTGTAGGGGTTGCGGAAATGATCCAAAGGCTGGAATACGAGGGGGAACGGTGGAGCTGGAGCCGTCATCGGCATGGCCATTAGGACCGAGAGGTTGTTTACCAGCAGTCGAGGGGGGTGGTTGCACAGGTTGCACGAGTCAAAGCTCAAGCAGCTTCATAAGTTCTTCTAACCGATTAGCAGTTGTCTTGAGCTCAGAGATTTCTTGGGAGCTCTGCTCAAAATGGTTATGGAAGGTGGAATGGAAGGACTCAAGGCGATGTTCGAGTTCACCCAAACAGTCCTGGGATCTGGTGTTCGGCGGCGGCGCCATGGCCAGACAGAGGGCTTTGATACCTTTTATATAACCGAAAGAAGAAAAATGCACTAATTCATTCACAGATCAGGAAAATGGTCCAGTACAGTATGTATAACCTCTATACCCAGCCAAGTCATTACTAGTTCTCTCTCCTCTAACTAACTTGTGAGCTAATAAACATGACTCTTACTATTATTTACCATAAAGTCCCTAATAGTGAATATGTGTATAACAGTATGTATATATATATGGATAAATCATATATCCTGTCACAGTATATAACATTGTGTTCAGTGAATAAGTACGATGCCGTTTAGTCCAGTCGCACTCACAACTTTTGTCCACTCGCGAAGCTCACTCTCTAGTCTCTTCCTCGCTGCTCTGCTTAACGCATCGAAAAACAGGGGAGTTAGTGCAAGCCGGAGGTCGAAGGTGAGTCTTCGGGAAGTTATGAATCAGATGCTGGAAGCGTGGAAGCAGATACCTGATGTTTCCAATGAATGTTCTCCACCTCCTCAATCGCAAGCTTCTTCCTAAGAGAATGCAAGCGATGGGCGCTATCCACCTGTCGTGCAGAGTTCATCTGCTCCTGGTTCATGCTGGGCGAATGCGGCTGTTGATTTGTTGGTAAAGCAAGTCTCTACGTGCTGATCTGGCTCTCGAGGGGTGCTTGCGAAAGATAAAATGTAGTTAATGCATATGGATTCTCAATTGTATCAAAAAAAAAAAAGACAGATTGAAAAAGAGAGTTGAGAACTGAAACTTGCAGAGAGCAAGAGGAAGCATTTTCTTTGAATCGACGTACATGCAAGCTTGATCTGCGTTTGAATATTATTTACTGTTGCATGTGAAGAATTGATGTGGTTCGTTTCTGCAAGGAAACAAAATGAAAACCGAGGGAGTCAACTGTTGGAGGAAGAAGGAAACACTGGAAACCCAGAAACTAAGGTGAGTTCTTTGAATCTCTTTCCCTCCAAGCTGCGGAAAAACTAAAAAAAACTGAATTTCCAGCAGCAACAACACGTGCAAGAGAGAACATCCTTCATTTCCTTCTTATCTGGATATAATTAAAGGGAGGCAGAGGAAAGAAAGTGTAAAACGACGCCGTGTATGCTTCACTGGACCAAAGTTTATATCCTGTCACAGGACATATGATTTACCCATATATATATTAGGTGACGCGAGATTTGTATGAATTCCTCCTTTTCCTCAAATATCTTCCTTAGCTTCACACATTTATTGCAATTAATCTGTCTTCCTTTTTCCTTTTTTCTTCCCTTCATTACAGTATTACTGTAGTGTACATATTTTATACTTTAACCTCGTTCAATATTTCAGCTAAACAATAGTACCAAATATGCTTTTTAGAGCATCACATTTAAACCGGTTATAAAGGATAATGTTTAAAAAGTATGATAGATAGCAGATTTGTAATTATTAAGAACTTCTAAGACCGATTCATTTTAATTTTTTGCACTAGTGAAAATATTATCTTTATTATATATTCTGTACACATAAAAATGTTTTTTTCAAAAAAAAAAAAAAACTATCAACCGTGCAAGTTAAATTTGGATAATATGAGTTGAAGGGGGTGAAATTTAAAACTGCCACACGGATTTTTTTATTTTTTTTCCGCTGGCTAATAGAATATACCTGTATGTATGCATGAACGAACAATATATGGATGATAGAATGATTGCTATGAAATATTAATTAAAGTCTCGTGGGAAAAAAAAGGAATATTAAAGTCTCAAAAATATACAGAGCTTGAACCAATAATATATTCCAAAGACATGAAAACTTTTGAAATATTGTAATTTATATGTATATGAACCGTGAATATTACTCCCATTTCACGTTACTATTCTTTCTACAGGAACACATGCAAAGATTCAATCAATCATAATTTCAAGGCATTGTTAGAAATTTACAAATCGAGCTAATACATGAACTTGAGCATGTTTGACTGAATTGAAGTAATTAACGGGAAATTAAACACACAAAATGAAATCTTTCAATACAATATTATATTATCTTCTCTTTTAATTTATTTATATTTCTTTTCTTTGACAGGTCCTCTTGGAATCTTGTTGAGAACTTTAGTATCGAGTGTGCTCATCAATCTTCTCAAGTCTTGATTGCCTTTGCTTGCCAGATAATCCACCTCATATTCATATCTCTCGTACATCACAGGTAAGCTCACCATGGCCAGAAACACTTAAATATTACACAAAAACAATACTAATCATTAATTAATTAATAGGGCTGAATAATAAAATTTCTTAATTATTAATTATGATGCATATATATATATATATAGATCATCAGTTTCAGATCTCACCGAAGTATGTCAGATTCAAAGTGGTGAAATAGCTGCCAATGGCTGACAAGATCCACAGACCAGCGATCGTCTGAACAATAATAAACACTCAAAATTAATTAATAAGGATATTTGAGGATTAATCAAAGTATATAATCAAATTAATATATAAACAATATTTGAATTTTAATTTAATTATGAGTATGTAGTACCGCAAAGAAGAGGGAGAGATCTTTGCCAACGGAGATCTCATAGAATTTCCTCAAGAACCAGTTGAGCCTTGCACAGAAGTGTCTGACTGTGGATTCTGAGATTTGAAGATCATGAACACTGGGGGGTTCCCTGCCAATTAAGAAGAACGATCATCAAATATTAATTTTCTTTATGCTATCTGCTAATAGATTCGAGTATTGTCGGGTTTTAAGGTTAAATCTATGACTATATTTAAAGGGTTAATATACAATTTTACTAATAAAGTATTTTTCGAGGAGCGTCTAGCATAAATAAATTTTGGAATATGCAAAAATACAAATAAACAATTTAAAATGGTGTAAATTCACTAAAATAATTAAATTTAACAAAATGCCGTTAGAGTTTTTTTTCTTTTATAATTTAACGAACGTTTAGTCAACTTTAACGGTTTTGGTGAATTTATACTCTTTTAAATTGTTTATTGATATTTTTGCCAATTCCAAAACTTATTTGTGCCAGACACCTCCCAGAAAGAATTTTGTTGGTAAAATTACACATCAACCCTTATTTAAAAGGTTATAGAGTAATTCATTCATTCAAACCAATGCCATTGATAAAGAATAAAGAAGGAAATGACTATTTGATTAGGGATAAATAGTTAAGTAATATTTAAGTATTGTCGGTTTAAATGACCATATATATGAATTTGTTTGCGTACCAAGTGATGAGTCCGGCTGCGTTGTACCAGAGGAAGAGGACGAGCATGGAGGCGACAAGTAGGTGACAGAGAAGGGTAACAAGAGGATATTCCAAGCCTTCAAAGAGGAACCAAATGAAGGTGAATGCTCCAACTAGTGCACCTGTCTTCTTTTTATCCTTCCATAGCATTATATCTGCCACTGCATATTCATATTCATTCTTCTTGTTATTAATTATTCTGCTTCTTTGGTGCCAAAATAGAATATTCAAGTATAAATACCATGTAATCATACAAAATAAGGTTAGTAAAGTATAAATATGACAGGTTTCTATTTTTTTAAAACTCAAAATAGTGTTGTTTCAGGCGCGATTAAGGAAAAAAATATGTGTGTACGCAATCCAATCTAAATGACATGTCCAAAACTTTTAACCAGACTAATCACAGGCAGCTTACTAGTTCAATAGTCTAATTAACCAGCATATTCAAATATTAACCAGCATATTCAAATTGAGTTTTCAGGCCATGCCATGAATAAAAGGTGTGGATGCGATGAAAGCATGCTTCCTACGCTACAATGATTCAATTTTTCCTACTCACAGGGTACTTTTCTTTTCAAATTAATAAACCTGCAAATTAAAAAATAATATATATATATATATATATAGCTAGAAAGTGTCTTACTCTTTCCGCCACCAACGACGGCGTGCAGCGATCTGCCATAACCAAAAAGCTTGGGCTGTTTTGAAGATTCATAAGAAGAACGGTTTCGCATGGTGTTGTGACTATTTTGAGATATATCCAAACTTGTATTTGACTATATAATTTTCCTCTCTTAACGACGACGATGATAATGCTGAATGATTCATTTCGAATGATCCATGAACGCTATATATATGTTAATTTTGTAGGGTTGTTCTAAACTTGGAAACAAAGATTTTAATGAAAATTCAATACATAGAGATAGATTCATGGAGGAAAGGTATGCCTTTTGCATGCACTTCAAGCTTTTTAGAAATTCCCTCCTTCTCACGTACCTAACCTATCCCCTGCTTCTTCTTACATTATATTCTAGTATTTAAAAACTATTGGTAATTAAGAATAATTAAATGCTTATGGTTTAATTAAATTATTCAGCTAATAATTAAATTACGTATGACTCCTATACATGAACTTTGACTCTGCATGCATAACCTTTTTTTTTTTTAAAATCTCAAAATTGACATGCACTCACTCAGATTGAATTGGAAAATGGAAAGATTTGTGCAAGTTATACCTTTCGTCACCACTTTACGGAAAATCATTAGGCATGAATACGTTAGATACTTGTGACTTGATTGGTGAAATAGTATCTCTCTTCAAATTTTTTTTTTTTTTACCGCTGCACATAGAAAATATTTTAATTTATTGCGAATGAACAAGATATTGAAGAATTGTCTATACATGAATTCATAATTATTGATACAGGCCTTTTTCACATAAAAAGGGAATATTGGGTCTTCCAAATCTTTCCCACAAGAGGTTTGGACCCATCTTTTTTTGATCCTTCGATAAAAAAAAATTCATTCTCTTCATAAAAAATAGGAGGTATGAACTATGATTTATCAAACTATTAGAAAGACTTAGATATTTCTTTTTTAGTTTCTATCCACATAATTTTTGTGAATCCCAAGTTTCTGTCTCTTTTATCCCCTGCCTATCTATTCTATTTTCTTTAGTTATTCACTAGAACAATTCTGATATGGAAGTCAATCCGAGGCAAGCGTTCGGGTTTATTATGACATAGCAATGAGGCGCTCGACAGACCCTTTTTAATTTTTTTTTTAAAAAAATTCACGTACATGGCTGACTTATTATTGATTTTAAATTTTTAAATTTCTTATAGATGCGCAAATATCTTTTTATTAGAGGCACTATCGAATAATAAATGCTAATATCTCTCTAAGCAGGTATTCCAATCTGTCTTTTTTTTTTTTTTGATATATTGCAGGTATTCCAATCTTAGTTCTCCACCTTGTGATGAACTAACTCATATTCTGCTTGACTTAGCCCCATTGCTTTTTCACATGATTTAATATCAAATAAAAAATATTAATACATGAGGATTTTCAATGATATTAAACAGAGAACCTCTCCAAATATGAAGAGGGGCAAAGAGAGTGAGGAGATGTCCAACTTAGTTAAGATCAAAATAGGTTTTCCAAAATTTTGGAGTCAATTTCTTATCAGGGCCAAGTTTGAGGTAAGGTTAAAAAAAAAAAAAATCTGTTACGGATCTGAACCGGGCCTATACTCAATGTAAGGCCCAAGATGAGATATATTGCATATCTATCGGAATCTATCTATAGCAGGTAAATATCCTAAAATAAAGGGGTATCTTTATATAAGATATAGCGGCCTGGATACTCGCATCGGAGATCACGCAAGGTCCGACATATCCTACCTAAGGTAAACTTTATAAATACAGAGGTCAAACCCTAAGGTACACACAATACAGGTTATACGTTTTAACCCTATATTATTTACATACAGTCACACAGAGTACAAACCCCACCCCCTTGACTAAACGCCTGTGTGTATTTCGAACTACGTGGACTTTGATCCCTTTACAAGGTACGTAGGCCATAAGCTTGGCTCCTAATCAAGTCCAATAAATCCTGTTCTTGAAACAAAACATTGGCGTCGTCTGTGGGGACCATAAATTTCGATTCCTACGACCAAAGATGGTCAACACCAGAAGCAACAGTCAGATGCCTTTCCACAGGCAGTTCTTGAAAATCCACAACAACAAAATCAAGAACCGTAGCAGCCTGTGAAAGATTTAGAGAAACAATTGTTGTTTGAGCAACGACTTTGGTTTTGAGCTGCTTCACATGGTTTTCTTATAATTCTCCTTGTATCCACATAACAAGAAGATAGTTGGAGCCAGGTTCTCTCTTTGGGAATTCTTTTAAGAAGGGGTGTGTATCAGGAAGTACATAAACCATATGTTTAGTCCTTAAACGAGCAACACTTTTCAACTCTGGCATAAATTTAGATGTTCTATTTAGATCATAAGCTTCCACATGACGAGAAGATAGTTGGAAGGATCACCAGGAAGAACTCAGAGGAGTCTTTGATGGCCTTAATAAAAAAACTAGCAGACCTAGAGGATATTGTTCAACAACTTCAGATCCTCCTATCGTCGTGCCAGTAGCCGTCGGCACAGTAGCCTATAGGCCTACCACGCAACAACAGCCACTGGACAGAGGATGAGATCTAGGAATTGATAAGTTACGGGTTCAATACCCATTTGAGAATCCCAAAAGAGCAAATTGAGATAGCCGAGGCTGATTTAATTCTAAAGGAGTTATTTTTACGCTGAGGTTGATGATACGCCGAGATAAGGAGGTGCCGAAACGCTGAGGTACGCTGAGATTGTTACAGACCTCGAAGTCGAGCGAACTCTTTGATATTACCTCGGATCCTTGAGACCTTACCTCGGATCTTTGAGCAAATGACATCGGTAACCGTGGTCAATATGACACAACCCGACAATGCGCGGTAGATAAGCAAGAGGGTAAGATTCACAGCAATCTAGCTTGGATAACTCGGATACAAAAGATCCCGACCTCAAAGTCAGGCAAATCGCCTCGACATTACCCCGGATCTTTGAGACATTACCTCGGATTTTTGGGATAGACGACTTCGATAGCCGGGATCAACATCCAGATTCAAATGTAGGCGAATCATCTCGGCACTACTTAGGATCTTTGAGACAAGACCTCGGATCTTCGAAGTAAGCCGCCTTGATAGCTAGGATTAACGTAATTCAGCTCGACACTTCGATGGTTAGGATCAACGTATTTTAGCTTGGCAATGTAAGGCACACGACAGCAAAGCTCGGCTAGTAAAACTGATTGGGGGAAAAATACATCCCGGCAGCTCAGAAGCCTGAACTACCGGGCTGGAGGGCATCTGTTACAGATTTGAACAGGGCCCATACTCAATGTAAGGCCCAAGAGGAGATATATTGCATATCTATCGGAATCTATCTATAGCAGGTAAATATCCTAAAATAAAGGGGTATCTTTGTATAAGATATAGCGGCTTGGATACTCGCATCGGAGATCATGCAAGGTCTGACATATCCTACCTAAGGTACACACAATACAGGTTATACATTCTAACTCTAGATTATTTACATACAGTCACACTGAGCACACACCCCACCCCCTTGGCTAAATGCCTGTGTGTGTCTTGAACTATGTGGACTTTGATCCCTTTATATCATTCGGACGCTTGTCTGTGTGATCTCTAACCTCTTCAATAATAATTGTACTTGTCAAGGCAGCACTTCGAGCATGTGTCAGCTGAAGATTGTCTTGTGCTATATGATCATGGTCTTTGGTGTATCTTGTCACACGTAAGAAATCATTGCTCTTCCCAATTGCCCTTGCAGTTATCCTCCATGGACAATCTTCAACCTTGCATTTAACATACACACAGTCCCTTGCATTTTTCACATATGTGTACTCAAATTTGTGGGCAATACTGAACTTGTGCAGCACCTTCTTGAACTCATCAGAATTTGCAAATGTTTGATTCACTCCTATGACCAAGTCCTTCCACTTCTTAGAGTTCATCTCTGGCATCGGTGTTGGTGTGCTTTGACTTGCACACGGAAGGCTCAAAAGAGGTATTCCACTACCCTCATTGTTTGCATAATCATCACTCGCTCCGTATGACATTGGCTCCTCAATGTTAGTCATTTGCGTAAGATTCACAAATTGATGAACCCTACATAAATAATGACAACTTTTATCAAGATATTATCAACAACCCTATATGAGATTATTGCTGTTCTAACTAAACTTACTAGGACATACCTTTCTTGATCATCCATCTCCCTTGCTGCAATATGAGTACCTTTACATCCTACATACACATGTGCACTTCTTTCATTATAAGTAAATATATTTTCCATTTCATCATCATCAACCATGTCTATTAAAATATTCTCATCAAAGCTTACAGTGTATTTAATGTCACCATCTATACCAAACCATTCTCCTATCATTACCCTCAATTCTTCTAGTTTCATCCCCTCCTTCAACGCTTTTACCCTCACATTCCCACCATTATATTTAACTTCACCTTCACCATTGGCAACGAACTCCCCCCCCCCCCCAACATGGAAAAAACAAATTAGTGACTTTGAAGAAGGTGTTGCCATCATCTTGCATTCTAACCTTTCTAACCTGCAACAAAAAATGCAGGAAAAGCAATTAATGTAGAACACGATTTATGCAGAAACCAATTAATGCAGAAAACAATGATTAATGCAGAGAGCAATTGATGCAGAACACGATTAATGCAGAACAATTGAATGCCTAAAGCAATTAGGCAGAACAGATTAATGCAGAACAATTATAATTAATGCAGAAAGCAATTGAATGCAGAAAGGAATTAATGCAGAACGATTAATGCAGATTAATTGAATGCAAAAAGCAATTAGGCAGTAGGCAGAACACGATTAATGCAGAACAATTATAATTAATGCAGAAAGGAATTAATGGAGAACGAAAGCAATTAATGCAGAACGATTAATGTAGAACAATTTCTTCACATATTGAATGCAAAAAGCAATTAATGCAGAACACGATTAATGCAGGAAACAGTGAATGACCAATGCAGAAACACAGAGAAATGGTTGCAGAAGGAGTAATAATTACAATGAATGCAGAAACCTTTCATACAGCAACTGAGCAAGCAAACAAAAGGAGTTTATATGGCCAGAAAATTGAAAGGGAAGTTAAATAATTTGATGAAGATATTGGAGCGATCATGAAACCCTGTTTGTACCTCTTGATTTTGCTCGATCTCCAGATGACGGCGGCGGCTCTGACGGCGGCTGCGTGCACGACGGCCGGTGCGTTGTCTTAGGAGGTGACGATGGAGTTAAGAGCAAACACATTCGACAGGAAGTTAGGGCAAATGAAAACTATCCTTACATATTTGATTTAAGGGCATTGTGGTCTTTTTATCTAAATTTGCATAACCCTGAAAGGTCCATGTCATCTCTTAGTCTTTTTACAAATTAGGAGAACTTCTCGGGGTTTTGTAAATTCATTTGGTATTTTAGTGGAATTTTCCCAAGTTGAAATTCTTGAATAATACTGATCTTGATTTTGTTGATAATTACATCATTACATACAGTATCATTTAGTACAATTTTTTGACCCCAGTATCACTTATTAATACATTCATTCTTCCAAGTTCCAATTGAGTATGAATATATATCGTTGTAATTCATGATCCCCATTACACTGTGTAATTATCCAATAATTTTATTTTGAAGTGACTTCTTTTATACGTATAAGTATCAACCTCAATCATATCGAAGGGAAAACAATATAATCATGCATTGAATTGATCCATTATGTGAGGATCAGCTTTGGTCATTTGATACTCCCATCCGCTGCGTCTAAACGGCATCATGTTGGCTCAAAAAATTGAAGCTGCACCCCTTTTAAAAAAATAATAAAAAAATTAAAGGTACTAAATGGTACCCAAAAAAAAAAAAAACTTCATAATCATGAAAAATTATTTTAACATCTTGAAAAAAAATTCTAAAGTATATTTTTAATATTAATCAATACCCTTAAATATTTTTTTCCCAAAAAAGGTGCAACTTCAGTTTTTTTGAGCCAAAACTATGCTGTTTAGACACAGCAGATGGCAGTACCAAACGACCAAAGCGGGATCCATTATGTAAATGGCCTAATACATGTAGGGAAATACACTTTTCATGTTGTAGGAGAAGTATATCCTCATATTATAGATACAAAAAGATGTGAGTCCCATCATTTCTATGCTCGAGTTTTTTTCTTTTTAAATATAGAAAAGATGTGGATCCTACCATTTCATGTGTGTGTAAAAATTTTCTCATGCAACATAAGAAGTGTAAACCCCTATATCTAATAGTTTATCTCAGATAGCAAATTGATTGATTCCTTTGCTTATGTCATGAGGACACGTAAGTCCCTGTGAATAGTCGAATTCTTCCAAAAACTGTTGCCTCTTTTTTTTTCGTCCTTTTTTGCCAAATTCAAAATCTTATTGCGAACGGCTAGCTATTTCAGTTGCAAATATTGACCAAGCAATTGTAAATTTAGAAGTCTAAAATGCAGGTAATACATTTATGTTTTAAATATAACTCAATTTGCAATTGAGATTCCTGTTTGTAATCGTTTAAATTCATATTTATAATTCATTTTTTTTAAAAAAAGGGTTAAATATCAAATTTGCCATGGAAGTTTCCCAAATGGAGCGTCCAGCACCTGGAAGTTTTTCTGGTACCAAATTTACCCCAGAAGTATTGAAAAGGTATCAAATTTACCCAAAAGTGACGGAAGTCCACGTAGATGCCATGTCATCACACGTGGCATGCCACCTCATCAATTAAAATTATCATTTTTGCCCTGAAAGTTTTCATTAAGGAGCAATTTTGCTCCGGAAGTTTTCATTGAGGAGCAATTTTGCCCCGGAAGTTTACAAAAGTAGCAATTTTGCCCTTCTTTTAAATTTGACTATTAAATCAGTCAAAGACCACATATGTCATGCCTTGAAAAGGTGGAACTTGGAGTCAGAGAAGGAGATCCTTAAGATATTGAGCTCAAGGCAGTCAGAATTTGTGAAGCCGAACTGGTCACAGGGACTAGAGCCGGGAAATCAGACCGGACCCGTTTAAGCCTTGGCCCTGCAGGGCTCGGCCTTGAAAAATAAGCCTGAAATTTGAAGTTGGACCTGCAGAATCGACCCTGGAGGGCCTCGGGCTTAATTAGGCTGGCCCTGCAATTTGTATAGGCTGATCATTTGCTTAAATCATAAGTGATGCTTCCTATGACCAGTTCGGCTTCACAAATTCTGACTACCTTGAGCTCAACATCTCAAGGATTTCCTTCTCTTACTCCAAGTTCGACTTTTTACATGTGTGGTCTTTGACTGATTTAATAGTCAAATTTAATATTTGGAAGAAAGAAGGGCAAAATTGCTACTTTTGTAAACTTCCGGGGCAAAATTGCTCCTCAATGAAAACTTCCAGGGCAAAATTGCTCCTCAATGAAAGCTTCCGGGGCAAAATTGCTCCTGAATGAAAATTTCCAGGGCAAAAATGATACTTAACTTTTATTGGTTAATGAGGTGGCATGCCACATGTGATGAGGTGGCATGCCACGTGGACAGTTAGTCAAACTTAACGGTCAAAATTAACGGATGGGCAAATTTGCTACCTTTTTCATACTTCCGGGGCAAATTTGCTACCTTTTTCATACTTCCGAGGCAAATTTGGTACCCAAAAAACTTCCGGGTACTGGGCGCTCCATTTAGGAAACTTCCGTAGCAAAAATGACCTTTAACCCTTTAAAAAAAAAAAACAGAAATCTGACTGCAATTAACTCGTTGTTTTGAGTCTTGAATGTGATTTTTCCTGAACTTTAGGTGACTTTGATTATTTTGGGCAAAACAGTGAAGGTCATCATGATAGGAGGGCCTCATGAATTTGACCAAAGGTCAAACGAAACGAAACCCAATGAGTCTTAATTAATTACACACTTCGCATCGCCGAAAGTGTCTAATTAGGAGTAATTAAGCGTGACATGCTACAGAAACCTTCCGTTAAACTTTTCCTCCACTTCTATATTCAAGATTAATTGTGACTTCACTTGATACTTGATACTTTTTAAATGCAAAAAAAGATTGCCACTCATATTTCATATACAAAATATTTTGATAATCTATGTTCCATTGGTGGACTGGACTCTGTTCGAGGTTCATCAGTTTCCAATAGAAATTAATATTGTTTTTGATTATACAATATACTGCCTATGGTGATTTTGTAAGAGCTAAAAATTTGAATTGTTTTAGTCCTTTTAAAAAGAGCCCACAAGATCTGTCTTAATAGTTCATGAGTTTTTTTCATTTGTGCCCTTTATTAATTATATAAATTGCATTAATTAAAGGATTGATGATACTTATATTACTTTATTTCTTTCTTTTACTTGTCCCCTATAAATAAAGGCATACTTGAAACAAAGTTTATTTTAAGACATACTTATTATTTTTAATTAATTTTAAACTCTTTCTTAAACTGCATAATTTGATTACCAAATTCTTATAAATAAAACTGGAGGGAGCATTAGTGAATAATGATGGAGGCAATAGCTAGCAAGGCGTCCCAACTCTAATAAAAGCAGCTCAAATAGGCAATTAAGGGAACAAAGTGCTCCGCAAAACCATGTCATGATATGAGTCATCCACAAGGCAATTAAGGGAACAGGGATGGCAATTTTATTTGTTCATCTTTTTGTCTATCTAGAGATTTCTTAGTAAAGAGACTATCTATTCACCAGCATGCCTGCTCTGCTACAGCAACATCCACAAAGTGATTTCAATTTTTCTCTATAAATAGTGAAGAAACCCACCTTACCTTTCATCGCCAACACATTTCCACTCATTTATCCATCTGAGCCTCACATTCATTCAACTCTGAAACTAAAGTCTTGTTCTTTATTAATTCTCAGAAAATGAAGATATCATATGTGAAGTTGATATGGGTGATGCTTGCTCTGTTTTGTGCAGAAACAGAGGTTTCAATGGCAGTGACCTGCAATGCCCTTCAGCTCAGTGCATGTGCGAGTGCTATCACTTCATCAACACCTCCAACATCTCTGTGCTGCACAAAACTCAAAGAACAAAGGCCTTGCCTTTGTGGTTACATGAAGAACCCTAATCTCCAGAAGCTTGTTAATTCTCCTAACGCTAGAAAGGTTGCTGATGCTTGTGCTTCACCATTTCCCACTTGTTGAAACCTTTCTTCTTCAAAAGAAATGGGGTCAAATCCACACATGAATTTTAATGGCTTTACAGTTTCTGGGTTCTTTTTTTCCTTTCGATTAAGGTCTAGCCGGTTGTATTGTGTTTTTGTCCGTCTTAAAATGTTTGTTCAATGTAGCTATTAGATGTTCTGAGGTGTTATAAGTATGGTGTAGCACCTTAAAATGTTTGTTCAAGTGTTAAGTTCTACAACTGTCTATTTCATAGTGATAGTTTGCTGCTTATGTTAATTTTGAGAGAAAGGAGAACTTGATTTCATTGCAGTTCATTCATTTCATCCAATTTGGATTGGTTTCTACACACTCATTTCTTCAAACAGACATTCATTTCATCCAATTTGGATTGGTTTCTACACATTCATTTCTTCAAACAGAACGAGTAAGAGAAGCAGAACATTTCTTTGAACACACATAGAACCTAATTGAGAAATTAATCTTGGTCCTAAAATGTTAGACTTATTTTCTATATATGTTAATATTTTTGTAATTTATCTCTTTTGCTCCCTCAACAATAATCAAGTAAAAAATGGATGAAAGGAATTAAAGAAGATGATTAAAATGTTTTAGAACAAACTCATGAGATTTACTAATTTATTTAATCTACTCAAACTAAGTCAATAGATATTACATTAATAACGGGAGAGAGTATTCCTTATGGTCGCAACTATTCACCAAATTGTAGAAGCAAATGATTTCATCTGCTTCTAGAAGAAATCGAAGAATTTGTGGAGAATACTGTGAAATCCATTTGTCTTTTTTCCTTTGAGAGAGGGTCAAAATTTCATCATGGTTTGAATCTTATTGAGACCCACTAGAGATCAGAAATTGTAGGGGGGAAAAAGCAACCTTACAACTTAATATTAATATTACATTTAATTTTAAGAAGCAATTTAAATTTGAATATATAAATTTTTATTTTAAAATTAAATATCTCTTGACTAAAAAATCCCTTTGACATGACAAAATTGGTCAAATAACTCTAAATTGAACATAAAATAGATGAAATTTAGTAAGAACAGATCAATTATAAAGCAATTGTTGAACTGCTGGTAAGACCATTTCATTGACATTATGGTGTTTGGGCCATTTTGGTGTCTTAGTTTCAAGCAACAATGCAACACATAATTATACAAAACACTGTTCATAAAGGGTTACATGAAATAATTATACAAAACATTGTTCATAAAGGGCTACATGAAATATATATATATATATATTTAAAAAAAAAAAAAAACTTGCTGGCATAAAACAGCAACCACAAAGAAAATGGAGAATCAGCTGGGAAACAAATTCAAGGTTTTGATATTTCCCCTCCTCCACAAACACACTGTAGATTACTTTACTCATGAAATTAAAATATTGTTGATATAGCAGAAAGTAATTTAGAATGGTTTTTGTTGAGGCAGGCTTTTCCTATCAAGATGATGTTACTAATGAGAGTTGATTCAAGATTTCCCAAGTATGAACATCACCTCATCTTAAAATCAGCCATAACATAATTATGAAAATCATTTTACACCCAACATTTTATCCTACTAACAACAATTTTATTAGTACCAAAACTAGTCTAAAACAAGTTTTACATATAATTCAACAACATATCTGGGGCAATTAAAGCAGATCTAACATGCTTTTTCTGTCAAAATTCCCCCATAAATTAAAGCTAGACCCTACTGTTGATCAGGAAATAAGGATTAAAAACACCCTCTTCTCTTAACTTAATCATAAATATAGTTCCAAAAGACCCAGTAACAATTGATGGACCATATGTATAATCCAGCACTTGTAAAGCTTCTCAAACTCTGCACATACACCATAAACACATCCCCAAGGAGCCTTTATAGATATACTTGTCCAAAGCTTCACTGCTTTTATAATCAAAGCAGGGAAAGAGTTTACCATTTTCTTTTTACGCTTTCTTTCTTCCTATTAAATTTAGTGAGAAACTCTGCGTTTCATTTGAATCAAGGATTTGAAAAGGGGCCAAGCTAGGACTGCTACTTAACGGCCAAAGTAAGATCCAAGTTCACAGCATCACCGGCAGAAAAACAGAAAATCTGGGTGATTGACCTGAAGCTCTCTTAACCGATCATGAGCAGCCTGCAAGAGAGCACTAGCTAGTTGGCAATCATATCCACCGTTTGGAGTCCACATAGATGCTCTGAACTTGTATGAAGCAAGACCAGAAACAGGTAAAGACATTTTGGGGATGCCATCCATCTCACTAGGACATGTCACTATTGGGGCCTGGCCTCCTTGTGAACCTGAAAAATGTGTGTTCTCTCATAAATGCAACTGATTGCAGGGGGGAAAAAAAACAATTTGTTTGTCATGGATATTACTAAAGCCGTTCATTCATTAACCTCTAGCGATCTACAGCAATCTCATGGTCCTTAATTATTTTTCTAAGATTTCATTACAGAGCACAAATTCAGTGCAACAGAAATGAAGAATCACATCCTACCTCCCATAGGTGTATGAAGAGAATGAAACGTCAAAAAGCAAGCATCAAGATCCTTCAGTGTTGGTCCAGTCGGTATTCTGTAAATAGGATACCTACAAGTAAAGAAAATTGAGTTGCTCGCACATCTATAAGTTCGTCAAAAAAGCAAAGTGGTAAGAAATAGTACCATGCTACAGAAATCCAACTGGAAGGTCGTATATCACAACTTCTAAGACTGGACAGCTCAGGGAAACGAAGAGCAAGATCCAATATCTGTCCCAAGCCACAAACAGATTATATAGTCAAAAGACTGAATGAAAGGGAGCTAATGATAATGAATGACAACTTGATTTTAGAGTAACTGACTGAGTAGAAAGCCAAGATCAAGAGTTAACAGACCTTGTCAGCCAAAGGTTCACGGCTATAAGGAGGGTCCCGCTCAAGGTACTCAAAAATTAAGTAGCCTTGGTAATTGACTGCCTCACCTTCATCACTGGAAAAGCCATCCTGAGGGGTATTATGGTGGTCTCTCAAGGATAATCTATCCATCTGATGAGATAACTCCTCTGAAGGATGAAGATTTCTTTGGTCCCTCAAATATTTCAATCCTCTTTCAGGTTCACCATCACTGCTACCATCACTACTTGAGTCCCGGAAATCAGTGTCACTATCCTCACCCAGTCGCCTGTCAAAAAGTGAAACACACACATTATTTTTCTATACAATAAAAGTGAAAAACTTTTAGCTGTGGTGACAATTCAATAGCATTGAAAAATTAGAGCCAGTGAACCAAATTAATAGCAAGAACGTAGGAGAGAGAGACAGAGAGACAGAGTCAGAAAGTGAGCTTTCAAATTTTGAAGAATGATAAACAAATGACACCCAAGCATTCAATAACGCACTCTAACATTACATACAAACTTTACAAAGAAAAATAAAAAGTAAACATATCATTTGAACGGGGTATACAGTTACCTTGACTTTGGAGATGGTTTCACAGAATCCACATAAATTTGAATTCCAGAAAGATAGGGAACATAATACTGAACAACGCTATCATTATCATTAAGTACAAGGGGCACTCCTGCACCATATGCACTCCACTCCCTGAAAGATTCCCACAAATCACCAAGAACAAAATAAGGTAGAAACTCTCCATCACATGCCTTGAAACTTTTCATGGTCGTCTGCAATATCCAGATAACAGTACAAATAGATATTAACAAACACAGTGGATAAAAAGCACATGGTGCCAGACACCCATCCACAAGTGATGCAGAAACTAACAAATTACAAGAAAATTGATCCCTACTAAAATATTTCACTAAAGTTTGCTCCTCATTCCTTCAGTTCATTCAAAACTACATAAAGCTTTGATTCTTTTTTTCTTTTTCTTTTTAAATTTCACATAGATTTGGTATGTTACAAATGCCTAATCAGAGTATGAGAAATCAATGAAAAACAATTTTATCACTCGCCTATGCTAACTTCCTTCTAGTGACCAACCAACGAAAGAACAAGAGAAAAATAAATAAATAAAACCCACCCAACTTAAGAAATCAAACTGAGTACTAGTAAGAATTGTAACCTTAGAGGGGTACTGAGCAAACACAGACGGTGCGATCGCCCGCAGGAACCGCTGTAAATTACTCAATGGTTTCACCACAGGTACACAAACTGACTTTTTGGCTTCATCAGATTCTAAACGACTCGCCGTCAAATCGCTGTGAGCTCTACGTAGTCTATCATTCTCCAGAGCAGACCGACGTGCCTTCACCGGATTATAAAACCGATCTTCTCCGCGGGAGAGACCAAATTGTAATCCGGCACCCAACATTTGTGCACCCAGTAAAAAAAAAAAAAAGTAGCACAATAATGCAACTCTGTGAAGGACCCAGAAAAAAGAAAAACAAAAAAGTTCTCTTTTCTGGTATCCGACGATGCCAAAGTATATGCACAGTCAATGATATTACGACAATCTTCTTCGAGATTGACAAGTTCGCATAAATGGCTATTAATCGGAGGAATAACGCAAATGAAGGAGAAAATGAGGGGCTTTTGACGAAGGGTTTGCAGGTTCTGTGAATCCGCAAGCAGATGAAAACGTGATGGGAAATTGAATTAAATAATACCCCAACGTGGGTGGAAGCAGAAAATGGATCTGGTTGGAGAGTGCAGGGAGGGCTGGTGGGTTCGACGAAGGGCAAGAGAGTAAATATCTCAGAAAGCGGAAGGGATCGATGCAAATGGCACAGAAGATGAGGCAATTGAGAGAATAGGAAGAAGAATGTGATGGGGAAAAAGCAGGCTCTGACTAAATGTATGGGCAACGAAGAAGAAATTAGAAAACGATTCCTCTAAAAAAGAGAGAAAGAATTTAAAATTTGCCAGATCGCTTGGTAATTAGCAGTTCATTAATTTTTGTTTTTGTCGAAGAGTTCATTATTAGACAGTTCAATTTGGAATTAGGATAAAGTTTTCAAAGCAACGGTAGCTGCACAATTTTATTTGGAAAAAAATACACTTAAATACCATTTAAGGTGACACATGAAAATGACAGATAAGTTATTGAAGAGGAATATGCATTTCTTTTTACCAAAATGCCCCCTCTTTCTTCATTTCTTCATACCTTATGTTCACTCTCATCTCTCTCCTCTTTCTCTCCCTCCTAATTGCCTCCTCTGCCATGACCAAGTCGACCTCTTTTGCGACTTCACCAAACTCCCTCCATATCTCCCCTCTCTCTCTGCATGCACTCGAGGCCTTCTTCCTTTGCATCTACCTCCAGGCTCTCTCTTTCTCATCTCGAATCACCAAATATTGCTCTTACCATTGGGGTTAAATGTGGCAAACGTCGAACCCAAACAAGGAGAAGCAGTCTTAGACAATGAGATCAACGTTGGGAACAAAGGCCTTAAGATCGGCCATGGCCTTGGAGATCAAGAGCGAAACCCATATGATTGGTCGTGGCCTAGATGACGCGATCGACATTTGGGAGATCGAGAGCAGTGTTGTAAAAAGCCATTTAGAAACGTAGAAACGTCTGTTTCTACATTTTTTGGCCAAAAATCGTGTCGAAACGGATGTAGGAACGGATTTTGAGTTGACATTGTTGAAACGCCGTGTCATCTGAGTAAAATTGGTTGACACAGCGTGTCAACTCTTAGCACTCTGTATCTCCAGATCTGCTTCTCATGTTTGCCCTTGGTTCAGTCCGGTGGTGGGTGTTGGTGAAGGGTATCTCGTAGTTGCAGTTCTCGCCCCTCTCCCCTCTGTTTCAGGTCGCCGGCTACGATGGTGGTAAGGGTAGAGGCTGTCGGCGACTTAGAGGAATGTGGAGGAAGGAAGGATCGAAGGTCGAAGCTCACCCCTCTCTAGCTCGCCTCTCACCTCGCGGCGTTCTGTGATCTTCGGGTCGGTCTCAGGTCCCCTCTTGAATGAAGATGACGACCTAATTAATCCCTTGGTTAAAACGTGCATTTTCACCAAGGGACTAAAATGCAAGAATTCAAAGTTTTGAGGAGGGATTAAATTGAAATAGTTTGAAATATTTTTGGGGCATAACTACACTTTCTAAGAAAATGCATTAAGAATTCCAATTTAATTATGAAAAATAACATAAAAATATGGTTCAATAAGTGGAGGAGGGGATGAAGAAGATGATATTGACTTTGACACCAATGACTTAAATTAGAGATGTTGATCTCTTTTATAATTTTATTGCTTTGGTGTTTTGATTTTAATATGTATTATGATGACTGAGTTTGAACTTAATTATTTCTTTGAGTGTTTGAACTTAAATTTGTGATGACTTTAATGTATTAGTGAGTTTTGGTTTTATATATGTTGGATTTTATTTTTTGGTAGTACGTAGTAAACTCTTACGTTTCGTTTACGTTTTCTGATTTTACGTTTTTGCTCACCCTTACCGTTTCTACTTTCTACATAGACTCTACATTTTAACAACATTGATTGAAAGCAAAACCCATCTGGTCGTCTCGTCGCCTAGATGACGTGATCGACGTTTCAGAGAGAAGCTTTGCCTTGAGATTGAAGGCCACGTTGGAGATGCACAACGTTTTGCAGAGGATTTTGCTTGTTATAACCTTGATCGGAAATTGCATGTTGATTGGTGACGGCGTCCTCACATTTGCTCTTTCTGGTGATTTTTGTTGTTGACATATTTATGATTAAATTAGTTTGTCGCAGGAATTTGTAAATCCTTTCGTCATTGAGTTTTTTATAATTGCTTGCAGTTCTTTGAGGTCAAGAGTGGATCTAAAAATTTATAGGAGGGGGGCACTATTAGCAGGAGGGGCTACCCCCGAAAATTTTTTTTCACTTGTCATCAAAAGCACAAAAAATAATACAGGATTCAAAAGATTTTCACTTAATATCAGTTGCAAGTTTGATCATCATTAATAAAAGGGTCAAGGTGCAGATTTGCCAACTAACTATTATCCGAGAAGCGCCTAGGCCAAATAACTATTGAGGGGATCAAAATTGCCAATCAACAATTCAAAAGTGAAAAAAAAAACACTTTGGAGCAGATTCGCCAACGAACTATTACTCCGTCACTGTCTTGGTGTCTCCGTCTTCCATTGACTATCATAGTGTTAGCGATGTCGGCATTTCCAAAACTTCTATTGTTGCTGGGTGTTCCACTCACCCTCTTGAACTCATCCAGTAGTCCACAACGTTCGACTGGCATGCACCTTGCACCCTGGTTCCATCCCTCCGATGCCACAAGCAGCAACCATTGCTGCCGCAATGCCTGCTCCCATGGGTGTCATCTCTGTTGGTGTTTACCTTTTCCAACAAGAAGGCTTAACCGCTCTTTTCTCCAGCGTTTCTGCCATCGTCCTACGCCAGTACCTCATATTTTAACTTAATTGTGATAGTTATTTGGTGTTTTTTTCTCACTTTTTAATTGTTGATTGGCATTTTTGATCCCCTCAATAGTTATTTAGTCCAGACGCTCCTCAGGTAATAGTTGATTGGCAAATTTACACCTTCACCCTTAATAAAAAAGAGAGCAAGTATTAGTCATAAAATGCCCATGGCGGAAAATTAACAACCTACATATGCTCCAAGCAATTTTTTGTGTTGGGAATATCCACCTAAAATACAGAGGAAATGTAATAAAATGTTAGTAAAGTATCTCAAAAAAGGAAGCAGATCTTTCCCAGTTGAGGTCATAATGCTAAAATATGTCCACAAGGTGAGCCGATTGAATAAAATATGTCCGCAAGGTAAGCCGTGCCCCCTTTCTTTAAATAAAATATGTCCGAATCACCTTTAAATAAAATCTTTGATTTTAATTTTGAAAACAAAAAACAAAAATCAAGGGGGGCCACGTGCCCCCCTTATCACATAGGTGGATCCGCCTATGTTTACGGTTTGGGTCTTGAGCTTTCTATGTCCAGTAAGAATAAGAGGGTTTTGAAATCTGTTCCATGAACAACCTTGATATGTTAAATACCTCCCTACTCTGCCAAAATAAACAATTTTATAGAAATACTTCCCTACTTTTCAATCTTTCTTTCTATTTCCGTTGTTTTTGCCTTTATTTTTTTCATTTTGACTACAGTAGAGGGAAATGTTAAAGATTGAGGCTAGGTTTGCTTCATTGTAATTTATTGTCTATTGTGTTGGCTAGAATGTTAATATGTGTAAAAGGATTAATAAAGAATATTAGATTGTGAGCAACTGAGTAATGAGATTAACAAAATGAATGGTGATGTTAACAAAATTTATAATGGTTTTAACAAAATCAGTGAGTACTAACAAAATGTATAAAAAGATTGACCTAAGTTTTAGGTTGTAACCAATTAAGTAATGAGATTAATCAAAAAAATAATGGTTCTAACAATGTAAGTAAAAGAATTGAGTAACAAAGCTTCTTGGTCTTTTCTCTCAAACATGAAGAACTTAGATTTCCACAACATTCCCTCTCTGTCCTTTGCATGCAATAATGGACTTTTCTAGATTTTGAAAATTGAAATAGTATTGATATGTCTTTTTTTTTTAATTTAATTTTGTATAATTTTAATAATTAGATTTTAATTCAATGTTTAGTTTTTAACAATAAAATATCCTTAAAATATCAAAAAGACAAGTCAGCCTTCGTGTTTTAGGGCGGCCCGTGAAGGGTCAGGACCTAACAAGGTCGACCCTTCAAGGCTCGGAGTAACAAAAACATCTGTTTTTCAAAGCCCGGCCCAAGAACACCAAGGCCGGCTCTTCAGTACCCAAAAGTTACTACTTCAAATTTCAACTATTTTTCCTCCATTTTTTTTTATCAAAGAAATATGATTAGTAAATTACAACATAAATCATCTAACAAATAAACACAGTCACTAAATCATAATCAAAAGTAAACTATGTTCACAAATAGCTCATAAAACATGAGAAGCATACTACTAACTACTAAGCGACATTAGTATAATGATTATTATTATCGTTATCTTCGCCACTATTATCAATTTCAACGACATTTGATTGTTATTCATTTTGAGTAATAGGCTCTGATTCATAAGTAAGAATATTATGAATTTCTTCTCTCGTTTTATGACACATCTATAATCTTTATCTATAACAAATAATAAATCAAATCATAAAATTAGAGTATAGTTATTATTTATTTGTACTTAAATAGATAAATAACTCTATAACAAATTAAAAATACATATAAATTATTGAAAGCCCAACTTCAACAAGTGTTCAACTTTTTTTTTAAAAAAAAATGAAAGGCCCGATGGGCCGGCTCGTAGCCCTCTAGGGCTAAACTTCATTTCACACCTTCAATTTTTAAGCCTAGCTCTTAAAGGGTCAGGGTTTAAACGGACTAGCTCAATGGGTCCGACCCGTTTTCCCGACTTTACTTACCAGCAACTGGCTACCGGTTGATGATTGGCAAAACCAAAGTAGTAAATAAAAAAAACAAGAGCAGTATATGGCAAAACCATAGTAAGTAGAGAAATCGGAATAGTTATCAGAAAATAGTCGGTAATAACGAGCCTATTTACCATGTTTCCGTGGATTGATTAGGGAATATTGAAATTCAGGATCCTATGTTTTCTTTTTATATTTTAAGGGGTACTTTAGTGTCATTTTCCTTCGAAAGTTTGCAAAATAATGAATGGATATTTATAAAATTGTATATGTAAATTTTATTATTAGAATCAACATTGAGTAAAAATAACATGGGTAGCAGTTTGCAGATTTACAATTTTTATGTGCTACAAAATTCAATAAAAAAATAAAGTGACAAAAATAACAGTAATAGTAATATAGGATTTTTTTTTTTTTTTGGGAGGTCGAGTAATAGTTATATAGGATTGGTATGGACTTTTGAGTAATCGAAAATGAAGATTTCAATGATAACCTACTTTAGACTTTAGAGTTTCTCTAACTTTTGCATTTTCATGAATTGACGGCCGGTTCTGAGCGGAAAAAAAAAAAAAAAAAAAATTGACGGCCGGTGGTCGAAATCCTGGTACCTAAAATTGTCACATTGTTTTACTAAGATCTGATGATTGAATTTCATGAAATATATATATATATATATATATATATATATTCATTAATATTATTTTCGGTTCTAATTATAGGAACATTTTTGTAATATAATTTTTACTACAAAAGTATTCTTATAATTAGGATCAGAGGGAATAATAATTATTTATAAGGGACAAATCAATCCACTTAAATTTAATAATGATCATCCACTTAAGGTAATGTCTTTTGAAATAAGCTTCTCTCTTAAATGGGAGACCTAAGTGACCTTTTCTCTTCTTTTAAATCACTTGACAAGATCAATATCTCTTTTTTAACCTTGCACGATCAGTATCCTTTTACTCTTTTAACTTATAAACTAAAACCCTTTTATATGGAGTTTTAGGGCCTTCTAATAACTAGGTGATTAACACTAATCATCTTAACTAATTGCTCCTTCTAACAATTATTTTGATCAAATACTTAAAATAATGTAATTAGCTGGGATCGTATGATGTAATGCTACTTTAATATTTATGTCAGATTTTAGGTAGTTTAGGCTCGACATTATATAGTTGTATCTTATCATTCACACAATGTATTTTTATCATTTTATTAAGTCCATTAAGTTTCAACCTAAAAAGAAAAAGAACATTTTGTATTGTTATAAAGACGTTATATAAACTCAGGGAAATGCTTGGTGTGCCATATTGAATCTTACTCCTCTTTCAGTCTTTAATATAAGACATGTTTATCTAATTTAATTAGATTGAGGAAGTTGATTAAGTTAATTAATATGTCATGTATTTTCTAAAACACTATAATTATCTTCCTTAATTCCATCATTCCTTTTTTTGTTTCTTTAATTATTGTTGAAGGAGCATCAATAAAAATAAATTATGAAAAAATTAACAAATATATAAGCCATGTCTTATATCTAAGACAAAAATCAACTCAAATGTTGTTTTATAATTATGACCGGAGGCGTTACAAAGTACCGACTTATTATATTTTAATTAAAAAAAGTAAATCTTATAAGTATTAAATTGGTTATTAAATCAACATAAAGAATTGCTTGTCATTACAAACATAAAAAATGATTTAGTTTAATTATCGAAATATGATCAAATTAGACGGAACTATTTTAATTTTTGAAATACAACATACCATAATTATTAATTATTTAGCATAGATAATTTGGAATATCCAATAAGTTGAAAAAAGAAAGTATTTGTACATGACAAAAAATTTATGTGAAATGAGTTTATAAGTTTATTAGAGTTTCTAGCGTCACACATCTCCATTATAAAATAATAAAGTTTAAAACTCTAATTTGGACAAAAAGTGAAAAATAAATATAAATTCGACACTAAGGTTAGTCAATGTTTGCTTGTTCCATTTGTTTCGGTTGATTTGGTTTCGTTTAGCGTTTGATTAGTTCTTCGTATATCCATTAGTTCGACTTAAACCATAATAAATTCACCCGTTTCCTAGTCAAATTGTTTGATTTTTTTAATCAACGAAAAAATTAACAAATACTTAAAATTAATATTTAATATCTTTCACTTGAATTATTTTTGTTTGACCCGGCATGTGTTCATTGTGCAGCCCAAACCAAGTCAACAAAGATGTCTCGTAATCACGTATAAACAATTCTTGGTGCCATATCCCCGTAGATTAGTGATTTTCTTTTTGGTCAACGGTAGATTGTGATAAGTATTAAATACATATCTAACCTAAATTGACTAAATTAAATTTTAATATTTTAGATAATATATTTATTAGTTTTCTTTTACCTTTTTTTTTTTTGGTTTTACATAATTTAACTAGCGATGTGAGATATGTGTGTTCACTACACTTACGCAAGTATACATCTCTGGAATTCGAGCAAAAAAAAAAAAAAATACATCTCTGGAAAAATGTCAGAAAATAAGACAAATACATTATTGTTACGGACCTACATTAGGCCCAATGCCTGGATGGCCCAATAGAAAATATATCGCATATCAGGATTTGCCTATAATAAAGAGGGATTCTATCTTATCTACAATCCATATATATCTAAACATATACCTGGTAGTTAGGATATCGGGGTCTCGAATCACCAGGCCCAAACGACTCAACCTAAGGTAAACTCTATAAATACAAAGGTCAAACCTTAAGGTACACAGGTTCTAACTCTGAACTATTTACATATAGTCACACAGAGCACACACCCCACCCCTTTGGCTAAACGTCTGTGTGTGTCTCGAACTACGTGGACTTTGATCCCTCTATAGGGTACGTTGGCCCTAGGCATTGCTTCTAGGTCAAGTCCGATAAATCTTGTTTTTGAACAGAACATTGGCGCCGTCCGTGGGGAACCGTAAATTTCGATTCCTGTGACCAAAGATGGTCAATACCAGAAACAGTAGTTAGATGTCTTTGCACGGGCAGTTCCTGAAAATCCGCAGTAGCAAAATAAAAAACCGTAGCACCTGTGAAGGGATTCAGAGAAACAATGGTTGTTTGAGCAACAGCTTTGGTTTTGAGCTGCTTCACATGGGTTTTCTTTTAACTCTCCATGTGTCCACATGATGAGAAGATAGTAGGCAGGATAGTCATCCTCACTCCTTAGGAACCCAGACTTTTCAATTCTGGCATAAATTTAGATGCCCTATTTGGATCATAAGCTTCCACATGACGAGAAGATAGTATGAAGGATCATCATCCTCTCTCCTCGAGAACCCAGGATCGTTATCCTCTCTCCGTGGGAACCCAGACTTTTCAATTCTGGCATAAATTTAGATGCTCTATTTGGATCATAAGCAACCACAACATTTGAATTCTCCATGCCATTTAGTTCAAAGGAGTTATTTTCACAACTCGGGGATACAAGGAGGTCAATAATAGGATCACACTACTTTATGTTTGCCTTTGCTATATCTGCTTTATGTTTGTCTTTTCTATATTATTCACATTAGGAAGAGTTAGCGGATTACTAAAACCCTCCAAACATATAGCAATAGCGTCTGATCACATTGAACTATTATTTCTCCTATCAAAATTGTTTTGAGGCAAGGCAAACGAGCAAATGAATGATAGCCGAGGCTGAGAAGATTTGGGAGAGATGTTTTCCAGTTAAAATCCGGGATCCGTATAAATATTTGTGAGACGCAAAAAGAAGGCGAAACCCGATTACACTGCATTCCAGTTAAAATCCGGGATCCATATAAAGATTTGCGGGACGCAAAAAGAAGGCGGAACCTGGTTACATTGATTATAGTTAAAATCTAGGCTCCGGGGAAGGTTTTTGCGAGAAGCGAAAAGAAGCCGGATCCCGGTTACACCGAATCTGGTTAAAATCCCGGCTCCGTGTTAAGCTTTGTGGTAACTTATTTCCCTCTCACTTTTTGGTTGCCAAGAAATAATAATTTATATATTGGGTTAAGGTGCAAAAATGCACATATGCTTTATTCTCAGAAGCACCCAACACCACATGCTTTTTTTTTTTTTTGTGCAAAAATGCATACGAGCTTTTTGAAATGTAGCAAAAATACCATCTCTATTAACCCCTCAAACGTCTGTTACTTTTTTTTGTTTGTGGGCCCCACCATTTCCACATGTCCTCTTTTTCTCTCACATACGCCTAACTTCTTTTCTCCTTTTTGTCCTTCTTCTTCTTCTTCTTCTTCTTCTTTCAAACATTTTTCTCTCTCTTCCTCGCTCTTCTTGAAACCTCTTTGTTTCCACCACTACTGTGAATTTCGTTTTTTTCATTCTTTGGTTTTTTCTTTTCTTGTTCTTCAACATGCCGCTTCCATGGAAGAACAACAAGATCACTCGCATCTCTCAAATCATTGCCAATCTTCAAACTCCTAAACATGGCGGCTCTCTTTTTGTCGAAACCGGTTTCCCTACTTCCATCAATGACCTTATCGTCAAGAATCGAAACCATTTTCAGAAGTGAAACTCTAAGAAACACCTCCAACTACAAATCTCTGATTCTCAACCTCTGCTTCTAGCTCCTCCGGCATCTAGAAGCAGAGGTCGAAACTATTTTGACTGCATTTGCTTTATTATTTTTTGAATTTGTTTGAAAACGTGTGGCTTCTTGTTTGAATTTGAAGCCATGTTGGAGTACAAAGAAGAAATCCAGATCTCTAATCTCAAAAGTTACATGTTCATTTTGGTTTCAAGCAAAGAAAATGCAGAATTATACCATTTCAAAGCAAAAATGTGTTTTGATGGCATAATCTGAACAACTATGGAGACATTAGGCTAAAATCAACCATGGTTGAATAGCAATGAGTGAGATAGCGATGGTGAAGGGGAGATGAATATGAAGATTGTGGAGTAATATTGCATCAATTTAAGATTACTTGAGTTTTCTTGACCCTAGATTATTAGTCAAGTAGAAATCATGTTTAATTATTGTAAATATGCACTATATAAAAATTACGTAATGGCTAGGCATAAGAGGCGATCACTATATAAAAATTACAGGAAGTGGTGGAAGCGAACAGGTTTTAGAAAGAGAGAGGAAGAGAGAGAAAAAGTTTGAAAGAAGAAGGAGAAGGACGAATAGGAGAAAAGCAGTCAAGTGCGTGTGGGAGAAAAAGATGAGATTGTGGGGCCCACAAAAAAAAAGTAACGGATGTTTGAAGGGGTTAACGGAGATGGTATTTTTGCTCCATTTTAGAAAGTTTGTGTGCATTTTTACACCCAAAAAAGGCATGTGGTGTTGGGCGCTCCTGAGGGTAAAACACATGTGCATTTTTGCACCTTAACCCTTATATATTTTTCATTGCTATAACATATGTAACTTGTTCGTCCGAATACCTATTGAGTTTGAAACCTTGATAAAGTGACTTTATCTGAGTTAAAATCTGAGTTCCGCGTGGAGTCCGTTCCTACGAAAGCGGAACCCGTTTAAATTGATCATGGTTAGATCTGAATTCGACATTTAAAAAAAAAAGTTACGACACCCGTAATGGAATCTCGGGTTACGACACCCAACTCGGATAAACAAATTCTGGGTTACAACACCCATCACGGATAAACAAATCAAGGGTTATGACACCTATAATGGAAAAAAGGGTTACGACACCCATAATGGAATCTCAGGTTAGGACACCCATCTTGGATAAACAAATTTTGGGTTACAACACCCATCACGGATAAACAAATCAAGGGTTACGACACCCATAATGGAAAAAAGGGTTACGACACCCATAACAGAATCTCGGGTTACGACACCCCTCTCGGATAAACAAATTCCGAGTTACGACACCCATCATGGATAAACAAATTCAGGAAAAATTTTGCGGAGGAGTCCACCTCCAAAAGAAAAAGAAGAAGGACCCCAGTTACACTCAATACAGTTAAAATCCGAGTCCCGTGAAAAGAACGGTTAAATCCATGTTTCCATGATCAGTTTGGAACCCGGTAACACCGAAAAAACAATTAAATCTGCGCTCCTTAATTGGACCCCGGATAAACTAAAAATTATATAGTTGACTCCGCGCTCCTTAATTGGACCTCGGATAAACTGAAAATTATCCAGTTGAATCCGCGGTCCTTAATTGGACCCCTGATTGACTGAAGATTATCACTGAATCTGGTTAAAATCCGGGCTCCGTGTAAAGTTTCGTGGGAAGTGAAAAGAAGGCAGACCCCGATTACACTGGACAAAGGAGCGTACATACTCGAAACCTTGGGAAGGAAGCCAATCAAAAGAACATAGAACGCCGACAAACTCAGAATCTACTATAGTTAGATCTCGGCCCTGCATTCACAATAGGCCAGACACACCATGTTTGAGCTCGTTTTTTGGAACGGATTATTACTTTGATAAAGAATTCCCCAGTGGAAATTCAAAATGCGCATTATCGATAGCTTAAGTATTACACCAAGGTCCCTAAACCCGGTTTGAAATAAAACCCATCTAGATGGCTGACACCAGGCTAATAAGCCCAGGTTACGAGTTACGTGAAGTTGCTATTATAGGCCTTCGCGAATTTGATGCATCAATACTTGGTCCTCAATAAGAAGATGAATTGTCATTCGGACCCTGATCAGGTCAAAATGTTTAAGCATTGTGTTTCAAATACCACGACTGGACATGTGACAATTTGCCCTTATCCTGGTTATGATCCTGGACAACGGAACTAGAACTCGGTAGTGTGGTTAAAATGAAAACCCTACCCAGATACCCAGTCTATAGAGCTGGAAGAAAACAAGTAGATTCTCATAACACATTATGTGGCCTTGGCCCAGTCATTCAAAAGAACTTTGAACATATTTTCGAGTTCATATAATCAACTTATTGTTGAAATGAAGATTAATCTTGGACATGAGATCCAGGTTAAATAGTCAATGCACTCCAGAAGCCTAGAGCCCTTGACTACCAGGCTGGGGGCAACAAGACAAGTGTGGCACTGTAAAGTTGTCAGCGACATAAGCAAATGCAACAACAAACAAACTCGGAAGCCCGATTCGTTCCTTTTCAGGATAATTCAGATTAGGGGAATGTGGTGTTGCAGCAAACAAACCTGGAAACCCAGATGATTGAAAAAGAAGAGATCTCGGCGATCGTGAAAAGAAACAGACAAAGTTTCAAACTTCAATTAACTCGGACTACATGTCTGGGGGCAATTCAATCAGAATACAAGTAAATCCGGGGTTCGTTGAAACTCAGATAGAAACTTCATCAAAATCCAATAAGTTGTAGCAACTCGGATACGATTTCCGGGTTCAATAACAGATCCACCCCGGCAGCCTAGAGCCCTTGACTGCCAGGCTGGGGGGCAACTACTATACAGTTGTCAATAGTGTGAGAAGAACTAACAGAAGCCCTCACGGGGTTATTTGAATTTTCAAATGCCGACCGGTTGCTTGAACGTTGCTAGTGAAAAAGCATGTTCACCATCAACCGAGATCGAGGCAAGCGAAAAAAAAAAAGAATGAGGGAAAGACAAATAGATTCTGCCTTGGGAAAAACCTATCACCTAAACAAGCAAATTGGTAGCAAAATACAAATGGATCCGAATTCGTCAAGACTCAGATAAAAGCAAATCAAGATGGAACAATTCGAATACGAAATCCGAGTTAAACAATAAACGCACCCCGGCAGGGTCAAACAATAAATGCGCCTTGACAGCCTAGAGACTTCTAAGCCCAAAAAGTAGGGCTGACATATACGACGTGATGGCTGCATTAAATGTGCACAGAAATTGCAAGCAACTAGGTGTGGTGGTTGAAACCCTTCGCCAATCCAGGAAAGCCAGGTGTCAGTTGGCAATGATGGTGAATGCATAAGGGTCTCGACCTCGAAGTTGAGCAAACTCCTTGATATTACCTTGGATCCTTGAGACATTACCTCGGATCTTTGAGCAAATGACATCAATAATCGGGGTTAACATGACATAATCTGACAATACGCAGTAGATAGGCAAGAGGGTAAGATTTACAGCAATCTAACCCGGATAACTTGAAGAAGGATCCCAACCTCGAAGTCAGGCAAATCACCTCGGCATTATCTCAAATCCTGGAGACATTACCTCAAATCTTCCAAGTAGGCCGCTTTGATAGCTAGGATCAACGTAATTCAACTCGGCAATGTAAGGCCCATGACAGCAAAGCTTGGCTAGTAAATGTAACCCAGTAAAACCGATTGGGGGCAAAATACATCCCGGTAGCTCAAAAGCTTGAACTACTGGGCTGGGGGGCAACTGTTACGGACCTACATTTGGCCCAACGTCTGGATGGCCCAATAGGAAATATATCACATATTAGGATTTGCCTATAATAAAGGGGGATCCTATCTGATCTACAATCCAGGTATATCTAAACGTATATCTGGTAGTTAGGATATCAGGGCTCAAATCACCGGGCCCAAGGGACTCAACTTAAGGTAAACTCTATAAATACAGAGGTCAAACCTTAAGGTACACAGGTTCTAACTCTGAATTATTTACATACAGTTACACAGAGCACTCACCCCACCCCTTTGTCTAAACGTCTGTGTGTGTCTCGAACTACATGAACTTTGATCCTTCTACAGGGTACGTAGGCCCTAGGCATTGCTTCTAGGTCAAGTCCAATAAATCATGTTCTTGAACAGAACAATTATAATTATAACTATAATTTTTTTTATGGCTATAAAAATTACAAAATGTTGAAAGCCTTGCATGAAAATTCTTGAAGTATAAAAATTAAATTATTGGCTTATTGCATGAATTCTAAATTAAAGATAACAATACCTTACATTTAAATTAGAAATAACAATAGTTCTTGTAAGACAAATCAAAATTAAGTGACCCTTCATTGTGTTTGGGGAAAAAAATTGAGCCTTATATTTTTTTTGTTTTGGCCTGAGAAATTGACAATTATTTAGCAGAAGGAGAATCTGGAACATAAAAATCTTTATAGAATCACTGATTAATGGTGAATCCACCCAGTTCTCTGGACCACAATACTTAATTGGTCACTTCACTCAATCAATAATAAATAATTATCATTAAATTGTGGGCACCCAACTATTTATCCAATTTTATTCCTTTTTTAAATTTAATAATGTATCACGAAATCAAGAAAATGTAAGAGATTGAGATGAAGAGAAAGAGAAAATTAGAGTGAAAGAAGAAACAATATCTTATTCATTTGGATGTCACCAATTAGTTGATACAAAACCACTGTTTATAGGCTACAAGTCGTTAAATTCTATCTAAGATCCAAGATTTATAATAAAGATTAGATCTACATAATTGTATAATATGTAATATTTAGAGTTTTTGTGTGTTAATCATGAAAAACTCCCAAGAAACCATTTATGTGAGAGGTTACACAAATTTAATTATAGAACTCCAAAAGAATCATCTTCAAAAGGTTACCGACATCACACTAAATATTGGAATATTTATAATTTAACCAACAAAATTGTCAATTAGTGATTGGAATAATCTTCAAAAGGTTACCGACATCCCACTAAATATTGGAATATTTATAATTTAACCAAGAAAATTGTCAATTAGTGAATATACTAAAGAGCGCCCACAGAAAAAGCAGAGAACCTCCATACTTTTTTTTTGTTGACCAGAAGAGAACCTTCATGCTTGGCAGAATCATGATAGCACATTACGATTCAATCCTACAACAAATTAAATTTTATTACGAATCAAATTCATTGAAGAAGTTAGCCTCCGTTGATAATTTAAAAAAAAGGTCTTTTAGTTGTTTTGAAATGAATGAAGGATCGATCTAGGATTTTTTTTAATTATATAAAAATTAAATTAATATAGTAGCAAAAAAATTAAATATTAATTTATTCAGTGATTAATAATTTTTTAAAAATGATATATTTTTGTATAAGTTGTGAATGTGGGTGTGTAATAATAAATTTATTAAAGTAGAATATAGTACATTTACATTATATTTGATTCTAAATTTGATATCAATATTTTAAGTGGACTAAATTAATATGAAACTAAAGCTTTTCAAAAAGAAATATAAATTACAGAACTTTTTTTTGACGTGATCAAAAAAAAAGAAAAAAACCACACTTGAGGGCAAATCAATCACAATATTTTATTAAATTGACGGGCGAGAAAAAGTGTAAGAAAATGGAAGGGTGAGTGGCGATGCCTGATGCTTATTTATGTATTTATTCATTCATTCATTTCATTTCATTTTATTTTGTTTTAGGTTTAGGGGAGTGGAATTGATTTTTTTCCCCCCTTTTTTGTTGCCCATCCAATATAATATGCACTAATCTGAATCCAACCCCGCACCTGAAATTGAATTATGATTTGACATATTCAAATCATAAAAGAATTGGTTGATACTTAGCATCAATCTGGAATTTATTCTTCATCCATAACCCATCATGTCCACGATGCTATTCCCTCACCTATCTATTATTGGCAGAATTCAGCAAACAAAGATAAGTGTGTGTGTGTGTGTGTGTGTGACTTTTTCTAAAAAATAAAAATACGTTATTTCTGAAAGCGCCAAAAATATGGTTCTATTGCCAAATAATCATAAGTAAAAGATTATTTAAGTTTAAAAACTATGGTTCTATTGTTGATCTAACGAATAAATCTGAGGGACAGCATCTTAAACTACTTTCTCAGGTAAATTTGAAGTAAAGGACAATTAAGATAATACTCAAGCACCAAAAAAAACATGCTACTACCTCCCATCCTTACCTCCCATCCTTAATGTAAGATCCAGTTTAACAGACAAACCAAATTATAGACACAAAAGGAAAACAAGCAGTCACAAACTACATACATATCATCAACCATGTTGGCTAGAGGGGGCACACACACATGTTGGCTTGCCCACTAGCCAGGAAAAACACATTAGCCTTACCAAAACAAAGAGGCTCCTGCTAGCTCTAGAAAGGTGTTTCAAAAATGCAAGCCAACTTTAACTATCTATACAATGGTGACTTGACTATGGGCTAGTTTGTTTAAGATTTATAAAAAAAGTAATTACAGTTAAGCTAAATATGAGAAAGCTGTTGGGAGTATGAGAATTGTTGGGAAAATTTAAGCTAAACACATTAGGGATGTGTTGGAAGAATATTTTTTCCAACAAAACCTTCATGATGATCTTGATTTCTCCCAATAACTCAAATGTTAACTAAAATCACTTTCTTCCTTAATTTTAAAAATAGTGGCCCTTAAACTCTTTGGATAGGAGGAACATACTTGCAGTACCACCATATGGGTGCAGTAAACCAAGTGTACGGCCATTTCTCTATATTGCCACGGAAGCTAAAAGGCTCACCATCATCGTTTCCAAGCTTGAAATTGCCCCAGTCTCTACCAACATTCTTGACCAAGCCCAGACGAGTTGATATATCTTTCAAATGGTCTGAATCCCACTCATTCCACCAAGGAGTGGCCTGATCGTTGGTAAAATAAATGCTGTTGCTGATTCCAACTCCAAGTTCCTCTGTGGAGAATGATGATGAACAACATTTTCCTAAGTATAGCATTCGATCCTTCAGATCCTCCATCTTTTTCCAAGACAATTGACAAAGATCCAATGAATATACTTCAAATTTTTGTGTCTCAAGCACTCGATCTTGTTTCGGGTGAAAATATCTACAAACAAGGAAAACCTCCCCACAAGATTCCACAAGATATCTTAAAATGTGATTCTCATCATGCCTCTCTAATATTTGCACTTCATTCAACTGCAGCAAATCTGGCATTTTTATCTCATGAAAATGTATTTCTGGTTCAAACAATGATCCCAAATGAACATCACCTTTACTAGTGCTAGAGCAGATACCTTTAGCATCAAGTTGCCATATATTAGAACTTTTATCTAAGAGATAAAAACTTCCTTTACAAAATACAGCATCTTCAAATGGTTCACCCATCAATTTGTGTTTAAGCCATGATTGTACACCAGGCATATAAAAAGCCAGCTCCTTGTGCTGACTATGCAGAAGCATACACACAAAGTCATTCTCAAGGGGACGCCCAGAGAGCACTATCTTATGGTAAAGGTTCCATATTGGGGGTAGAGTAACTTGGCTTCTTGTAAAAGGATTCAACAACTTAATTTCAAGAATGAAATTGTTCATATCTTTTACCATAATTAGCCACTCCTGAAATGATCCCCAACAACACTTTCCATATGCTTCTGACAGCTTCAACTCCCAAACCCGATTATCAAGTATGCTGATACAAGTTCTACTTTCTTTAGATTGCTCACCTGACACCAGAAGCCAAGGAAGTCCATGGCTTTGCCAACAAGGAAGGTCTTTAACAAGAACATCATTCCAGCTTCTGCAAACTTTACTGAGGGATACGCGATCAATAGAAGGCAGTTTGTCCGCAATCATCTCAATGATACCTTGAGGGAGACTTGACCAGTCCACATCAAATTTCACCTTCAGAATTCTCTTTTTGTATCTTGTTTTCCTCTTTTTTGCCATACTTTTTCTCTTGATGAATTGCAACAGAAATGGAGGCATCCTGCTCGATTTTTTAAGAGTGAATGAGACATGAAAAATGAATATATTAAGGTCAGATCAGATTCCCATCAACTAACAAGCCAAAAGATTTATAACCGTTCTACCACATGATCAAAGAAGCCCAAAAAAATTCTTTTTTTTTTTTTTTAAAAAAAATTTGGAGCCCAAAAGCATTCATAGTATCATAATATATTGAGGATTTTCATCGCCTAGCAACTGTCCAAGTGGCATGCATAGAGTAATAGCATCTAAGTAACCTAAGTAATAAAGAAGGTAAAATGTTCACCCAAAAAATGGGTACAATAGCCTGCAAGCTACAGAGTACATTTTAGTTTGGGGAGAATGATTCATTAGATTGATGACACAACATAACACTGCAAATACCAATAGATAACTGAATTCAAATTGTGCCAACAAGAGAAACTTGCATATAGCTTATATTGAAGTCAAGGATAAACCATCTTGGTCTTTTAAACAGAAGCACATACAATTAGATGTCAAATGAGTATAGGGCAAAGTTGGATTCATCACCATGTCATAGAAAGGAACTCCTCAAGTCCATTCAATCCAGCAAGTAGCTAAGGTTTAAGAGGGCCATGCTCTAATATTATAAGACCACCGGTCATTATCATAACCCTTCTTGGGTAAGTTCTAAGTCTCTTCTTAAAGAACAAGATTGATAATAGTTTTTATATACAAACCAGCTAGACTCTGCGAAGTCACAACATATTTGGCAGAATTTAATCTAGATCAGACTGCTTCAAGACAGAACTGGCCTTTGAAACCCAATTGAGACTCGGAACAGATTCGAAATAGTTAATAACTAGGGGCAACCCGGTGCATTAAGCTCCCACTATATATGGCCCTCTTTGGATCTATTGTAAGCAGCTTTACCCTACATTTTTTATTACAAGAGGCTGTGTTTTCAAGACTCAAACCCATGACCAGAGTGTTGAAAAACAAGAAAGCAACAATTACATGATAATGGAAAGAACTAAGTTATAATTGCTCAAAATGAAAGCGCATAGTATCCATAAAACAATACGTGTTCTTGTAACACTGAACCCACTCACTTGTGCTCCACATTGTCAAGGAACTGTTCTTACAAATACCCAACCCCACTCACCCAAACCGATCTTCAGAGGAGAAGAATTAGCTCTGACACTAGGAAAACTGATGATTATCACATACCTTTTGCATACAAAACCTCGTAGCGATGTACGCCGTTGCCGGAAGCAAAAGGGGGTGATCGGAGCGAAGCTACACGTGCCGAAACGTGAAGTGCCGCTTTTTCACCGTGATGGCGTTCGCGGGAGCGAGTGGTGCGTGGGAAGTGATGATGGATAACCAACGTTTGTGGGCTCAAATGCAGCTTAGATCCAATTCAAAGACTAGGCCCGATTCAAATGTTTGGTACTAGGAAAATTTAAAGTGGGAAAGGAATTATTATAAAAAAAAGTGGGAAAGGAATTCAAGAGAAAGAAAGAAAGGGAAGGAAATATTTTGTAGGATGAGGGAAAATAGCTTGAAGGGAGATAAATTGTTTGATAGAAAGATAGAGGGGTGCAAGTTGGAAAATAATTAGGAAATATCTTTTTACTCTTAAAAGTAATTAATTAAAATGAAAAAGAAAAATGTATCTGTTTTTATAAAGAAGATGAATGCTCTGGCTTTGAACCACACATATCTAGATTAGAATCTGTTTGGTTTGAAGGAAGGAGATAAGAGAGATAAATTTTTTCTTTCATCTTTACTAAATAACCCATGAAAACTTTTCAAGATTCCAAAAATTTACTCTCAACAAAAAGAATATTATTTTCATTAATGGCAATTTGGTCAATATCATCATTTCCACCCCCTCCCCTTAAACCAAGGAAGCCCTTAGAGAAATATTAGGGATGCATATTCATTTAAATCATTTTAGATATTTTCTATTTTGTTTAAGGGTTTAATGTTTCTACTTTTGCTATTTTCTATTTTATTTAAGAGTTTAATGTTTCGGCTTTTACTGTAAAAGTTTAGTTTCCGCCATACTTACATAAAAATGAGTGGGTCTCATTAATATTTTTTCTCTCTTCTCTTTATAATAGGGCCCACTTACTTTAATGTGAGTATGACAGAAAAAAATTATAAAGTAAAAACAGAAACATTAAACCTTGCATTTAAATCGTTAAAGCTCAAATCTTTTGAGCTTTGTTTACCGAATTAAATCCAACTTTAAATTTCTTTTTTTTAGTAGCTCTTATTTCATTAGGAACTTGGTTCAAAGAGCTTTATAATAAAAAGTTATTCACTGAATTAGGATTTAAATTAACAAACTTATATTTAAATTTTAACATAATAAGGAAAAAAACAAGAAAATTAAATTCGAGTTTGATACGAGTTTGCTTGCTTCAATTTCAAATTTATGGATCAAATTCTAATTTAATGGCGAAGCATTTATTTCATGACCAAAAAAAAAAATCTCATGTTTTTCAGTGATAAAATAGGGGAAATAAGATATTACTTTTGTTGCTCTTCATGATTTTCGTCATCCACAGAAAATAGAGTTAACTCCTCTACTACATATTGATGAAGACAAAAGTGAATAATACATTACGCCTCTCTCTTCTTGAACGCTTACATATCACTGAAGAACAAGAATGAACAGTAAAACTTGGCGCTGGTTCAGTGAAGCAGAAATCAGTGTGGTGGCTACCTTTTCTCTTGAAATCGATGAACCAATGGTTCCAACCAGCTGCATTCTTTATATCCCTCCTCTTTCTATTATCTTCGGTGATGAAATTCACCAAAGAAAAAAACAGCTTCCTTTGGTTCAACTCCGATCACCCTCTCCGATGTGATATTTGACAACATACACAATGAAGGAGCAAATTTGTCTGAAACTTTCACTATTCACTGAGGGAACTCGATATCCCACCAATTTTGGTGGGATCACATCCTTCCAACTTTAAAAGAAAATTGGTGGGCCTAGGACATTGAATTAGTGGAAGTACGAGTCGCCTAACAATGAAACTTGCCTATCTTCTTTTACCCAAAAAAAAAAAAAACTTGCCTATCTTCCCTTCCATTCCCACCTCTTATACATACCAAACGGGCTCTAAGATTTGAGAAAGTAGCATAGGAATTTTATAAAAGAAAAAAAAAATAGCCAAGGAAGTTGAAATTAGAGTCCAGAAAACAAATTGAGCTCGTTAGGCCGTCCCGTTTAACTCAAGCCGAGCTTTTTTTTTTTTTATAAGAAAAAGTTTTGGAGGGTTCGGCATCAGTCTCCCACCAAGGTCAGGGCACGGCCCCGGGCTCTATGAGCACTTATTGGGGACTTACGAGATCGCCTACCAAAGGAGTCCCAGCGACGGCAGAGGGGATCGAACCCACGACCCAATGTCCTAGTCCTGGATCCCTTACCATCTATGCCAACTCACAGTGGTCTCAAGCCGAGCTTTTGATTTAGAGCTTTTAGAAAAAATTGGGTTTAGAAGGGTTAGTCTTGTAGGGCTAAGGGTTTAAAGAGGTCGGCTCATTTAAGCCCACCAAATTTTTTATTCTTATTAAATTACTACAAGAATAGTTTTGCTTTGAGGCTAATGATTTTTTAAAATTGGAAGTATTTTTGAAATCATATAGTGTTGCTATTTAGAGTTTATGAAAGGAAAAATTGATTAATTCTTATTAAAATCCTAAGAGAAGCTTGTTGATAACATTATATTTAATTAAAAATCTTCTAATGGATTTTCTTTAAAAAATTACTCAATTTTTAAGAATCTTTCATTCGTTTCTTACTAATTCTACAAAGAAAATTTTCCTTATGAAATATTGATAGAGTCAATTTTTTATTGATGTAAGATAAACAGAAAAAACAATTTTTTTAATTGCATTTGAGGAAGTTTGAATATAATGCAAACTATATCAAAAAGAAAAATTAATCACACATTAAAAAATGAGAAGGTAGAGTCTCTATCTCATGAAAAAATATGTTCTAAGGCAAGTGATGACTTATTCTATTTAAATGAAAGATAAAAAATTTAATATTTTAATAATATTTATGTAACAAGTTAACAAATTCAGTCTTTCAATTTAATTTCCCTAAGAAAATACAAAAAAAACATTTTTTATTAAACGGTCTTAAAGCCCACAGGCCAGTCTGATCCTATAAGTAACAAAGGTCAAGCTTTAAAATATGACCCCTTTATATGAGTTTGGCCTAAACGAGCTGGGATGACTCGTTTTCCCACCTCTAATTGAAATATAGTTTTCTAATTTTAAATCTACTACATCTTAAATGTAACTTATGTGGTTGCTAAAATATATTTTAACGTGTGCTGGACATAGTATTTATAATACCCCAAAATTCGTATTTTTCTTAAATATGATATATTGGTGAATTTTGAATTGGTATTTGGTTTGGTGTGAATAGTATTTACTATTCATATATACGTATTTACTATTCATAAATACGTATTTACTATTTATAAATACGTATTTAATTAGGTATATACTATTCATGTGGGACCCACGGCCAAATAATTTCCCTCTGTCGACAGAAAACCCGTGAGTGTGAAAATAATTTGACGCGGGACCCACTCAATAATATAATATTATTGTAATATAATATCTTATATTTTGGGAAATAATAGAAATAGAATTATTTCCAATAATCCGTGAACTAGGTTTCTTAGGTAAGGACATATTATAAACAAGTGAATTTTTATCTCAGAGTGGGTTATTTCCGAAGTCATTTCCGAAATCGGCGGAATGATTATTGAGATAGGTCGAAACCGATATTTTGAATCAGGACAGATAGTAGAACCTTTAGAAAATAAATCATAACTCAAAATCCTTGAATTAAGTAGTAAACAACTGCACATATTATGAATCAGTGAATTTTTGTCTCGAAGATGGTGTCACCCGAAGTAATTTCTGTTACCGGCAGTGTCCAACTTAAAATCTTTGACAGATTACGAAATACCCTGAATGAGGTCAAAAATTCAGTTGACCCAGATATTTTTAAAGAGGAAGAATAGAGCTTCAGGGCTGTGCTTCCGAATTTTTGAGAATTTGCAAAAGATCACGCGGTCAGAACACCGAACAGAAATTTTATCAGTAAAAAATACTATTTGCATTATTAAAAAAAAAAAAAAAGAGGAACACCCGTGAACCTTTTTAATATTTTTTTAATATTTTTGGAAATTACGAAAAATGACCCAAAAACAAGAAATTACTCTTAAGGACCCATTTTCCAACACTATAAATAGAGGCCTCACTTCTTCATTTTCTTCACACCAAACTCAGATCACAACGGTCGAGTTTAATAGAAGAGAGAGAATTCTTAGAGTTTAGAGGGAGAATTTAGAGTAAAGTTCTCGGAGCTGAAGAGAAGGAGTAAGAACTTCAAGGGTAAGTTCTTTGGTCTCTAGTCTTAAGATTTGGTAGTTTCTTTTGGTAATTATAGTAGAAATGCCAGATAGAGTTTTTTTTTCTGAGTATGCTCTGTGGCTGCAGCTTAGTCTGATCTGTCACATCAGAAAAGAATTATTCTTGGGCAGTAATGTTATTTACCAATACAGTAAATACTATTTACCAAACAGTAAAAATTATTTACCGTCACGGTAAAAATATTTTTACTGGTACTATTCACATGAATAGTGAATACTATTCACATGAACAGTAAATCTTCAACGTAGAATTCCACAAGTATTGCAAAGTTGATGGCCAATGATAAATGTGATATTGTTCCTATAGGGTATCTGTGAACTTGTACCGCTGTTTTCCGTTAGAAGTACCGTTATAGTCAAACGTACCAAAACATCATCAACGAAGGTACGGACGCGTATTGTAACCTTAACTCTGATGCTTATGGTATGCTTATATGTGATAGATAGTCTGAAATTCTGTATTTTGAAAATTGATCATACACATACAACTTAATACGGGTTATAGTCTTGATAATGCCGTTATGTTTTCCTAGCGCTGAGGACACGGGTGTACACCGTGGCACTGGTGAATAGTGCAGACTATAATAACATGCATATTGCAGTGGCTGTGTTATGTTATTATTTGATTATGAATGTATTGTATGTGATTATTACTGTTTTTACCATGGATATCTGTCATTCATATTTGATACATAAGCATGAGGTTAACCGTTACCTGAGGTTCAATGGTAATTTGAACCTCAGCTCTTGCTTTAGCCCCAGGATCCTCAGGAGGACAATCCAAGGAGAAGGGTAAGCAGGTGGCGTGAAAAGGCAGAAAAGGAGTTTTCTTTTAAAATCTTTAATTCTGTTTTTCTGAATATTCGACTCTTGGATGACTGTAACAGAAGACTGATGCACCTTAAATGAATGTTTTATCAGTTACTCGTTTCACGACTATTCCGATGCTCTACTCTGATTAAATCTTTTCAAATTCTGATCGAACTATTTCGAAAACACTTTAGAAAATTGGGATGTTACATTTTTGGTATCAGAGCAGACGGTTCTGAAGTTAACTAAGTTACTCCAAAAAGTCTGGCTAGGCCGGTGTATTTGAGTAACGGAGTTAGGTTCGGAGTTTTTTTTTTTTTAAAAAAAATATTTTCCGGCTAGAACCTGGCTCAGTTATAAGAAACCATTGGTGCCGAAGGCAAGGCTAGTCTATATGGTTCGGTCAAGCAGTCGCCATAGAGTTGGTGAGACCCCCATGATAGACACTTACCTGGCCAATCGGTTGATTAATTGAGTTAGGCTCTAAGCCGTAGTTTTGGAACATATTTCGAAAAGAGTACTGATATAACTTTGGTGTACGTGTTTCAGGAAATGGCTAGATCCCCACTTAGTTATCAAAGAGCCCCTTTTGTTTACCGTTACGGACGTGTGAGACGTGTTGCTCGAAAAACTGTAAATCCTCAGATGGTGGCCCGAAGATTGAACCCTGACCCGGTTTATTCCTCGCCCGCATCTGCACCTCAAATTGTGCCAATACGTTCTGTTCCTGCTAATGATTTGGGGTTGCCATACAATCCACATTACCCTGTTGAACACTTACATGACCCAGAGCCCGAATACCATCCAAGCCCAGAAAACTCTGATGGTTCTAATTCTGTTCCAGCCATACTTACACCAGGTTCCCCAGCAGATTCACATCATTCCTCTGTTGGGGACAATTTTGACTACATCAATGTAGCTGACTTAGAAGAAGAGCACGCAGATAATGTAGCTATTTTAGAAAACGCTGACGATGAAAACCTACGGTATGTGCTGAATGGCAACCGCGACTTGACGGAGATTTTGTATGATGACTTTGTTCGAGCAGGCTGGAATGTGGCAACCGCTCAAGAGCAGTACTTACGCTTCTTGACCCGTGTTAGGGAGCTTTACGATATGTTCATGCCCTTCAACAGCCCCTATCCTCCCGAAGACTGGATCCGATCCACTCTTCATCATTTTCCTCGAACCAATTTCTGGATTCACAAAACGAATGAACTTCTCGATGCAGGACCTATTGAGAAGGTCTACATCCATCTACTGCTGATCCAAAGCTGGGTACATCGTAGCATGTGAACCAGGAGGGAGACAAAAACCAGAATCAGTCCAAGGAAGCAATGGAAGTGCTAGTGACGCATAGTAATAGTAGTAGTAGATATAGACGCTGTTGTAGTACACCTTTAAAAGACCCTAAGGAGATAAATTGTAAAATAAAGCAATTACTGTGAATGATGGTTGATTATAAAAATATATAATTATGTTTGAATATGTGCTAAGCCTATTTGTATGCTAATTATTATTTCTCTAACGTTCATATGGTTTCATAAATAAAAGATTTAAGTATGGCAAACTCGAGAGGATCCGGAGTCCCTAGAGGACGAGGCAGAGGCCGAGGTAGAGGTCGAGGCAGAGGTAGACAAACGCAAGTAATACCCCTGCAAGGTCCGGAACAACCACAGCAACCAGAGCGGGATGAGATGCAGGAGATGAGAAGAATGTTACAAGAGCAAAGGGCACTCATTGATGCGCTTCTTGCAGAACGGCTTGAGAGACAAGCCGAAGGGGGACAAGTAGAGGAAGAACAAATTAATGAGGAGAATGAAAACAACAACGAACACGACGAAGAACGTGACAATGAAGTTGAGGGAACCAATCGATTCCAAATACCTCCCCAACAAGAGAGAGCGATGGCTGAGCTACAGCAACCGAATAGAGTGGTCGAGAATACCCAATATTGGGTAACACAATTCTGTAAAATGAAACCCCCAGCTTTCCGAGGCAAGCTTGATTCAGCAGAAGACTGGTTGATGCAGCTGGATAAGATATTCGAAGTCATAGAATGTCCGGAAGATAGAAAAGCTCAACTGGCAATTTATAAGCTGCAAGGAGATGCAGATCGTTGGTGGAAGAGCATTGCGGCAACACTGCGAGCACGTCACTGTCCCATTACGTGGGAGAAATTCCTAGAAAAATTCAACGAGCAATATTTTCCACCCTCTGTTCAGATGATTAAGGAATCTGAATTTCTGCACATTCGACAAGGGCAAGATGAATCTTTTGATGACTACTATGCACGTTTCACCAATTTGTCTCGATATTCAACCCTCTTTAGGCAATGTGAAGATGAAGGCAGTATGGCAAACATACTGATTTATGGCTTGAAGTATGAAATAAGGGAGAAGCTTGTGTCGCAGCAATTCTCACAATTGATTCAAGCGGTGGAAGCTTGTCGATTGATCGAAAGAAATTTGAAGGAGCTCAGGAAGACTAGAGTCTTTCATAGTAGTGGCCCCAGTCGTGGCGGTTTTACCCGTGGAAACTCATCGCAGAAACGGAAGACCAATTGGAGTAATTTCCGTGAAGGAAACAAGAGGCCATTCCAACCTGGGCAGCAGAACTTCCCAAGGGTACAGACATCCAGAGCATGTCCAAAATGCGGAAGGTATCATCAAGGAACTAACTGCGAAGGAAAGATTGTGTGCTACAAGTGCCAGCAGCCGGGGCACCTTAGCACAAACTGTCCACAAAAAGCACTGGAGGCGAGGCCGCAAAACCCAGGTCGAGTTTTTGCTTTAACGAATGAAGAAGCCAGAAAATCTCCGGAAATGATCAAAGGTACTATTTCTCTTAATGGGAATTTACTCCAAGCATTGTATGATTCTGGTGCTAGCCACTCGTTTATTTCATATGATTGTGCGAAGCGGCTAGGAATGCATGCTTATAGACTACCATATGATCTACTAGTAGCCACACCACTTGGTGCGAAATCCTTAGCTTCTGATGCATGCCTTAATTGTATTGCGAGCGTAAATGGACGAGATTCAAACATAGATCTTATCCGACTACCGCTTAGTGGCATCGACGTTATTCTCGGTCTTGATTGGCTGACGGCTAACAATGCGATAATTGATTGCGGAAGTAAACAGATATCCTTTGCACCCCCGCACAACCGAAGCAAGGTTGATGGGAGTCTGAGTTATATCTCAGTTTCGGAAGCAGAAAAATGCATAATGCATGGTTGCCAAGCATACATGGTATTTTTCTCTGTAAAGGCGGAAGCTGAACTCTCACTCAAAGACATTCCGGTTGTCAATGAGTTCCCTGATGTGTTTCCAGAGGATCTCACTGAGTTACCTCCTGAAAGAGAAGTTGAGTTCGCTATTGAATTGATGCCTGGAACGGGATCAATATCAAAAGCACCATACCGAATGGCGCCGAACGAGATGCAGGAGTTGAAGAAGCAACTTGAAGAACTGCTGGAGAAAGGGTTTATTCGACCTAGCGTGTCACCTTGGGGAGCCCCCGTATTGTTTGTTAAAAAGAAAGACGGAAGCCTACGACTTTGTATCGACTACCGTGAGTTGAACAAAGTAACTATCAAGAATAAATACCCACTTCCCCGAATCGATGATCTACTCGACCAACTATCTGGTTCCTGTGTATTTTCAAAGATCGATTTGCGCTCAGGATACCACCAGCTTCGAGTAAAAGCCAGTGATATTCCAAAAACAGCTTTTAGAACCAGATATGGGCATTACGAATTTCTTGTGATGCCTTTCGGATTGACTAATGCACCTGCCGTATTCATGGATTACATGAATCGGATTTTTCGCCAGCACCTAGACAAGTTTGTAGTAGTATTCATCGATGATATACTGATCTATTCAAAAAGCAGAGAGGAGCACGAGGAACATCTGCGAATCGTATTAGGTATACTACGTGACAAGCGACTTTTTGCTAAGTTTAGCAAATGTGAATTTTGGCTGCCAGAAGTGAGATTTCTGGGCCATGTCATAACTCGCGACGGAGTTGCCGTTGATCCTAGCAAGGTAGAAGCGGTTCTGGACTGGAAGAGACCAGAAACAGTGACAGAGATACGTAGCTTCCTGGGTCTAGCGGGATACTACCGCAGATTCATTCAGAATTTGTCGCGTCTTGCCTTACCATTGACAAAGCTCACAAGGAAAAACCAACCTTTTGTGTGGGACGAGGACTGTGAGTCGAGTTTTCAAATACTGAGGGAGAGATTGACTACAGCACCAGTATTGATCATCCCAGATCCAGATGAGACTTATACAGTATATAGTGATGCCAGTGGACAAGGATTGGGATGCGTCCTGATGCAACAGGGCAGGGTAGTAGCTTATGCCTCTCGTCTGTTAAAGCCTCACGAGTTGAACTATCCTACGCATGATTTAGAACTTGCAGCTATCGTGTTTGCTTTAAAAATATGGAGGCATTATCTCTATGGTGCAACCGTAGAGTTATACTGCGACCACAAGAGTCTGAAATACCTTTTTGATCAAAAGGAACTCAACATGAGACAACGTCGCTGGATGGATTTGCTAAAAGATTACGACTTGGAGATCAAGTATCATCCGGGTAAAGCAAACGTTGTAGCTGATGCACTCAGTAGAAAAACGGTACTCACTGCGTACATGATGATACAAGAGCGGAAACTACTTGAGGAGTTCAGAGACCTAAACCTGACCAATCAGGTTTGCATGAACCACTGCACATCCGATGACATCTATCTTGAAAGTCTCCTTGTTAGTCAAGGGGAATATGATCTGAGAGATGCGGTTGAGGAAGCTCAAAAGCACGATGAGTGGGCTATAGCAGCACGGGAGATGATCTCACGAGGAGAGACCCAAGACCGTGACCTATCGCCAAGTGGCTTGGTCAGATACAAGAAGCGGATCTACATTCCGAAGGATGGTGAATTACGACAGAAGATACTAGACGAGGCTCATAAGAGCAGATATACTCTACATCCGGGAATGGTCAAAATGTACCGGAACTTGAAATCCGAGTTTTGGTGGCCCAGATTGAAGAAAGATGTAACTGAATACGTGGGAAAATGTTTGACCTGTCAAAGAGTTAAAACTGAACACCAACGACCCCCTGGTCTTCTTCAAGGTTTGGAAATTCCAGAATGGAAATGGGAGAACATTACCATGGATCTAGTGGTAGGGTTACCTAAGATCAGACAACACGACGCGATTTGGGTAATTGTTGACCGATTGACTAAGTCAGCACACTTTCTCCCCATTAGTATTAATTACTCACCAGAACGTTTGGCGGAGATTTATATCAAAGAGATCGTAAGACTTCATGGTGTACCTAAGAGTATTGTCTCTGATCGGGACCCGCGATTTACGTCCCGATTCTGGGAGGCTTTGCATGCAGAGATGGGAACTAAGCTAAGACCTAGTACGGCTTATCACCCACAGACCGATGGTCAATCTGAAAGGACAATACAGACGCTAGAAGATATGCTTAGAGCGTGTGTATTGGATTTCAAAGGCCATTGGGATAAACACTTACCGCTGGCCGAATTCGCTTACAACAATAGTTACCATTCGAGCATACAGATGGCTCCGTTTGAGGCATTGTACGGGCGGAAGTGTCGATCACCTATATGCTGGACAGAATTGTCGGAGCGAGAATTCATCGGGACAGATTTAGTTGATAAGACCTCCAAGCAAATTGCATTGATCAAACAGAGACTCCTAACAGCACAAAGCAGACAGAAGAGTTACGCTGATAAGAGGAGAAGACCACTAGAATTCGAGGTTGGAGACCATGTGTTTCTCAAGGTATCCCCGGTAACTGGTGTTGGAAGAACGCTTAAAAGGCGAAAGCTAAGTCCTCGTTACATTGGGCCATTCGAAATCTTGGCAAAACGTGGACCGGTCGCATATCAATTAGCTTTGCCCCCGAATCTGAGTAAACTCCACGACGTCTTCCATGTTTCTCAATTGAAGAAGTATCAACCTGACCACGATCATATTATCCAATATGAAGATGTCGAAGTGCGACATGATAACACTTTTGAGGTCGAGCCAGAGCAAATTGTTGATTACCAGGAGAAGCGGCTTCGACAAAGAAGTATTCCGTTCGTGAAAGTAGTATGGAGAGGCTTATCTCCTGCTGAGGCAACTTGGGAAACAGAAGAAGATATGAAAAAAAAATATCCGGAGTTTATGGCTCAAAGTTTAGTTAGTGTAGAGTAAAATTTCGGGGACGAAATTTTATTTAACGGGGGGAGAAATATAATACCCCAAAATTCGTATTTTTCTTAAATATGATATATTGGTGAATTTTGAATTGGTATTTGGTTTGGTGTGAATAGTATTTACTATTCATATATACGTATTTACTATTCATAAATACGTATTTACTATTTATAAATACGTATTTAATTAGGTATATACTATTCATGTGGGACCCACGGCCAAATAATTTCCCTCTGTCGACAGAAAACCCGTGAGTGTGAAAATAATTTGACGCGGGACCCACTCAATAATATAATATTATTGTAATATAATATCTTATATTTTGGGAAATAATAGAAATAGAATTATTTCCAATAATCCGTGAACTAGGTTTCTTAGGTAAGGACATATTATAAACAAGTGAATTTTTATCTCAGAGTGGGTTATTTCCGAAGTCATTTCCGAAATCGGCGGAATGATTATTGAGATAGGTCGAAACCGATATTTTGAATCAGGACAGATAGTAGAACCTTTAGAAAATAAATCATAACTCAAAATCCTTGAATTAAGTAGTAAACAACTGCACATATTATGAATCAGTGAATTTTTGTCTCGAAGATGGTGTCACCCGAAGTAATTTCTGTTACCGGCAGTGTCCAACTTAAAATCTTTGACAGATTACGAAATACCCTGAATGAGGTCAAAAATTCAGTTGACCCAGATATTTTTAAAGAGGAAGAATAGAGCTTCAGGGCTGTGCTTCCGAATTTTTGAGAATTTGCAAAAGATCACGCGGTCAGAACACCGAACAGAAATTTTATCAGTAAAAAATACTATTTGCATTATTAAAAAAAAAAAAAAAGAGGAACACCCGTGAACCTTTTTAATATTTTTTTAATATTTTTGGAAATTACGAAAAATGACCCAAAAACAAGAAATTACTCTTAAGGACCCATTTTCCAACACTATAAATAGAGGCCTCACTTCTTCATTTTCTTCACACCAAACTCAGATCACAACGGTCGAGTTTAATAGAAGAGAGAGAATTCTTAGAGTTTAGAGGGAGAATTTAGAGTAAAGTTCTCGGAGCTGAAGAGAAGGAGTAAGAACTTCAAGGGTAAGTTCTTTGGTCTCTAGTCTTAAGATTTGGTAGTTTCTTTTGGTAATTATAGTAGAAATGCCAGATAGAGTTTTTTTTTCTGAGTATGCTCTGTGGCTGCAGCTTAGTCTGATCTGTCACATCAGAAAAGAATTATTCTTGGGCAGTAATGTTATTTACCAATACAGTAAATACTATTTACCAAACAGTAAAAATTATTTACCGTCACGGTAAAAATATTTTTACTGGTACTATTCACATGAATAGTGAATACTATTCACATGAACAGTAAATCTTCAACGTAGAATTCCACAAGTATTGCAAAGTTGATGGCCAATGATAAATGTGATATTGTTCCTATAGGGTATCTGTGAACTTGTACCGCTGTTTTCCGTTAGAAGTACCGTTATAGTCAAACGTACCAAAACATCATCAACGAAGGTACGGACGCGTATTGTAACCTTAACTCTGATGCTTATGGTATGCTTATATGTGATAGATAGTCTGAAATTCTGTATTTTGAAAATTGATCATACACATACAACTTAATACGGGTTATAGTCTTGATAATGCCGTTATGTTTTCCTAGCGCTGAGGACACGGGTGTACACCGTGGCACTGGTGAATAGTGCAGACTATAATAACATGCATATTGCAGTGGCTGTGTTATGTTATTATTTGATTATGAATGTATTGTATGTGATTATTACTGTTTTTACCATGGATATCTGTCATTCATATTTGATACATAAGCATGAGGTTAACCGTTACCTGAGGTTCAATGGTAATTTGAACCTCAGCTCTTGCTTTAGCCCCAGGATCCTCAGGAGGACAATCCAAGGAGAAGGGTAAGCAGGTGGCGTGAAAAGGCAGAAAAGGAGTTTTCTTTTAAAATCTTTAATTCTGTTTTTCTGAATATTCGACTCTTGGATGACTGTAACAGAAGACTGATGCACCTTAAATGAATGTTTTATCAGTTACTCGTTTCACGACTATTCCGATGCTCTACTCTGATTAAATCTTTTCAAATTCTGATCGAACTATTTCGAAAACACTTTAGAAAATTGGGATGTTACAGTATTTTTTTCCCCATACAATCTAGATATAGTATTCTACACTAAGTGTAATACGAATTCATAGTTGCCTAAGGAAATAAAAAACTTTAGAACAACCAATTTTTTTTTTCTTAAATCAATAGTCAAAAGACAAATGCACAATACATATATTATCTGTAAAAATTATTTTAATGAATCTATAATCTACAATAAAGATAATAGTTTAACAACTATTCTTTAAAAAATATTTAAGAAAAAATTCAGATCTCAACTATCCAAAACTCAAAAATGAACAGCCTAAATTTGATGAGCTTCCCTTACTAAACTAGGGAAACCGGTTCTATTAAGAAATGGTCTACAATCTATTCGTACATTCTAGTTTGACCAAGGTCCCAGGATATTAATTAACAAGGTAGACTTTCATGGAATTGGTTCCAATGCTAATTAACAAGGTAGACTTTTGGTTTCAATGGTAAGCATTATGCTTAGCTCTCCTAATTAATCAGATTTAGGTCGTCAAAATCTGATTTTGGATGGTTTAGATTTGAGTTTTTTTAAAATGATTTTTTTAAAAAGAATAATAATTAAGAGATTATCTTTATTTTAGATTCTATACTTATGAAAATGATTTTTATTAAAAAAAAATAGACTTTTACCTAGATCTGGACCATCCAAATCATATATAATGATCCAAATCTGATAAGTTGGAAGAGCTAGGCAACGAACTTAGCATGGAAACCAAATGAGACTTGCATATATTTAATAAGAAAAATAAGTACTTGTTTGATTTTTTAAAAATTTTTTATATTCTTATAATAATTTTATAAAATTATTTTCTAAAATAAGTTTCGGACTTTGGGGAAGAAGAAAAAAAATCGGTTGGAATGATCCATAGAAAAGAGATATAAATATGCTATAGGTTTTTAAAAAAAAAAAAAAAATGGGGGAGGATGTTAACTCGGGCATGCGGTATTAAGCTGACAAAATGCCTGAAAAATAGAACTTGTGTATGTATGCTTAATTAAACACACCATCCACCCAAAATTGACTTGTGACTTCAACTTGTCAAATTGACTAGTACATTTCCAAAAGCAGATACTCTCCCTAATACTTCTCTACCCATCCCTCCGCATCTTCAGATCTGGCCATCAAAATTTTGATCTAAGGGTCTAGATCATATTTTGCAGTAGTTTAAAAAATATAATCTGGACCCTTGAATCAAAATTTTGTCAGCCAAAATCTAAAGATGGGGAAGGATGGGTAAAAAAATTGATGGGTAGAGAAACCAGACTTATATGTTTTCCCACATTTTGTGTGGCTCCAAGAACTTGCGTGCCTTCTACAAAGAGCCCAAAAATCCCCACTTCCATTAGTCGTCCTTCTCTGATGTTTGCTCACCCTGTTCCAAAGACAATTTGTAGAGAAACCCAATTCTAAAATTTTTCCAGCTGGGGTATATTGCAACACTTTTTCGTCATGGTCTTTCACCACAGTTTTTCGAAGGAAGGGTTGAAGAATATTTTGTCTTTAGATTTAATGAAAAAGCAGGAAAATCCTTTAACAAGAAACAATTGAAATAGTTTAAAGAAAGAATAGATGAAAAGGGACAAGTTACTCTCAAAAGAGATTGGTCTAACATATGAGACTGTGCAAGGAATTTGGTGATCTCAAAAGATGAGTGGTGGCAGAGGAAAATAAAATACCTTATTGTTTATTAATTTTTTAATAATAATTTAACTTTTTCCAAATTTGAATTTAATTTTTTTTTCTAATTATCGCAATATATACAATTAACATTTGTGTATATATTTAATAAGATTCATGCCCTTTCAGTTATTTTTCATCTTAGTTGACTTTTGAAATAATAATTCAAACATCTTTTAGTTTAAAAAAAAATTACTCCTATCACTAACAATCCAAACACAAATCACATTTATAATTTAAGTTTGATCATATTTTACTTCTAAAAAAGTCATATTAAACATTCTCCTCGGCAAAGAAGAGAAGCTACTCCCGAATGGATGACGTCAATGTCAACAATTACAACTAAATGAAGAAGAATGAATTCTTCGAGCAAAAAAAAAAAGAAGAATGAATTGAGAAGAGCGGCGGTGACATGATTGCTTCGGATAGAATTATAGAGTTACCCGATTGGAATTAAAACACGTACTCTCGGTTTCTTTACCTAATAATTTTAGAAAAAAATCTAAAAAATACTATTTAAATTTTAAATAATTTATTTCACAACAAAACGAGTTGTCAATTGCTTTACTTTCTTATTAATCTTATTACTATTGTTATCAACATTATTTTAAAATTCAAGTAATATTTTTCTATCATTTTTTTTTTCAGTTTTACAGTTCTATAAAAAATAAGTAAAATTTATTCTTATTTTTTTTTTAAGAACACATTGCTTTTTTTTTTTTGCGGAATACTTAGTTAAAAAGTATAAGCTAATTATTGAATAATTTTTTATTTGAAAAAAAAATGTTTTGGGATCAGGAATCAAAACAAGACCTAATTTAAATTACAACATTTCATAATAATTTGCTGTGAATTTCATATTAGAAAAGGAGGAGCATAATAAATTAATAATAGAGAGGGAGGTTTGTGGAGTGTTTGAAGTGCAGGGTGATTTGATAGTCTTGCCGTGTCCATTCTGACAATTTAACGTAGTGAGAGGAGAAATACCTCGTGAAAGGGAAATTTTATGGCATTGTTATAAAACCATAAATGTTACTACCTTGATCGTAATTATGGGAATATATTTAGATGTTGGTCTTGATCTTAATTAAAAGTTCAAGTTTTAACTTTTATGAATTTCTTCCTAAAATATTCTCATTAATACTTTCTCAATAATAATTTAATAATATATATATATATATATATATATATATATATATATATATATATTATAAAGTAAGCAATGTTTCAACTCATTAATACAACATATATCTTAATACTATTGTTTTTTGTTTTTTTTAATAAAATAATTTTGAGCAATTTTTGTTATCTTATCCCTACTAATACTTCCTCAACAATAATTAATTTGGATGTCTTGGTTTTTTATTTTCAAAACAGTTTTTTCTTTTTTAAAAAAATATGTTTGAAAAATATCTCAAAACGAAGGACAGGAGAGAACGAAAATTGTGTTAGTCCTATTCGTTTAAAATGGTGGGTTGGGAGCTGTGGTGGATAGGCGAGATAGGTGAAAAAATGAGAAGAACCATAAGTAAATATTTTGCTCATGTTATTTTAAGTTTTAAATAAGGGTATTTTAGGAAAATGAATATAATTAACTAATTTAACTACAATCATTAATTACTCTAAAATCTGGTAAATAGCTCCTATAATTAGGACCAGAGGAAGTATATAATAATAAATGTTAGATTTTAAAGGGATAATATAAACATAAACTGGGTAACTGAGATGAATATGTGGTCATACAAAAAAGGGGTAAGATTTGTGATGATCAAATACAAAAATGAGTTGGAGTGGTATCTATTGAAAATAAAATGATAAAAATTTATTTGAGTTGGTTTGAAGATATTCAAAGAAGGTTATTACATACACCGGTAAGAAAGGACGATTAAGTATGTTGGAGTCCTTGGAAAAAAGAAAAAGAAGACCGAAACGAACAATCAATAAAGCTGTAGAGCGAATTCTTTTGATTAAAAATATATTTAAGGTATGATTTTTAATCGAACACAATGATGATAGCGATAGACGATTCATGCAACTGCCTCTGGGCCCGTTTGGGATAGCGGCGGTAGAAGTAGCTTTTTTTCTGATGTGTTTTTCTTGCTGGACTTTTTGTTTGGTGGACTTTTTCTGATATGATTTATGTTTGGGATAGCGTTGACAGAAGTGATTTTTTTCTTAATGGGCACTTATTTGGCATAGCTTTTGAAAAGATAGATGAGATGGAAAATGACTAAAAAGGGCATGAATCATATATATGTATGTTGTATAAAATATGATAATTTGAGATAAAAAATTAAAAATAAATATAGATTTGCTAAATAAAATAGTAAGATTACCATTAAAAAGATTACAACACAATGAAGTGCTTAAATAAACATATCCCCTACAAGTTGGTATCTAATTTGATCACAAAGATGATTCATTTGTGTTGAAAAGGGCATGAATTATATATATATATATATGGACCTTATCATGAGAAAGAGTTCAAGATAATTATTGAAAATTATTTTTGGACCTTGAAAATTTAGGGAAAAAAATTATGGAATATTATTGTGGCGATCTAGAAATATTATGTAAGAATTAATTGCTAAAATTGGCTTAAATAAATTTTACAACTATTTTCTGGAATTTATATGGTATTAATGATTAATTTCTATAAATTATTTGATGAAATTAGTAAAATAAGTAATAGCTAAAGTTGTAAATAAAGATTAGTTGAAGGGTGGAATAGTCATTGGGTATAATAAAATTGATGTGGCTTTTGATGATGGGATAATTAATAAGCAACAAAATGTGGCTTCATAAAAAAAATCACATCAAATCTTGAAGCACATCAAGTTTATAGCCATACCAAATACTCATTTATCTTGCTTCTCCTTTCGTTGTGCGTTTGATATGTTTATTTCAGCATCCACAGCCATCCCAAACAGCCTCTCTATCGATAAGATTTATTGTTACTGCTGCTGTTATTATTGTACGTAGTAAGAGGGAAATGTAGAGTTGAACTTCATGATTTCGTCTTCATTGACTAGTCTTATATATGACTCTTTGTGACTTTGTTTCTTCATCATTTAGCCCACCCCAACATTTGAGGTGATGATGCATGTAACTATCAGAGTCTGCAATATCGTCCGGCTTATTTGAAACTAAATCGTATACAGTAAGCTTATCACCATCCAACCAAAATAGACTTGTGTCGTTACGTTTGGTCAATACAATGATATCACATTATTTCGGTTCCATGTTGGTTTTTCTTTACTTGTGACATGGGGTTGAAATTTTCTCTTTGTAAAATCATGGGTGTGGACATATGAGTTTTACAAAGTATTTTGAAGTTTTTTTTTTAATTATTATTCATCCTTTCATTTTACATATTCTCAATTTAGTACTTGATTTTTTTTTTTAAAAAAAGATAAAATTTAATGCTAAATATGAAATTTTCTTAAAAAGATGAATGCTGAAAAAGAGATTAAACATGAGTAGTAATACAAAAAGTTAACAGTGGCTTCGATATCTTAAAAATTATTTTTCATTATGCAAATCATTATTTTCCATCATCTTGTTTAACCGTTATAAGAATTACGAAGTTTTCACCACATTTTAAAAGTTAAAAGAATCATAATAAACTTTAAAAATATTAAGTAATAGTATCGTTTGTTTAAGTTTTTATTGTTATTTTTCCTTGCATTAAAAAAAAAAAAAATCTCAAACAAACAACGATTGAATTTAAAACTATATGTTTATATTCTTAATATAAGACCTATAGAGTTAATATTAGTTTCAAACACAAGACCTACATCTCATATTAATTATTTTTTTTTAAATTTATCCAAATTCATTTTTTATAAATGTGACAGTAAAGGCAAAGTCAACATTGCATGTGAGACAACAAGGACTTGAGGAAACTGGAAAGTCGTTAAAATTCGATTAGAAGTTAGTTATGGCTGGGTATAAAAATAATTGGGAAAATCCCCCAAGAGTCCAAGTAAGTAAGATATTATTAAAAATGGCCTAAAGAAAAGTCACAAATAAAAAAGGCTTAAGTTATTAACGAATACTGATTTATTTGTTAATATATACTGATTTAGTTGTTAATATTATACCTACAATTTTTTTAGGGGATTTTCCTCAGATAATTTGTTGTCAAAATTTATTCCCAACTTTCTCTCAGGAAGTACAGAAACAACCTCTGACCCCACCATATTTTTTGTTTGATCAACTGACCCCACCATATAAGGGAACCAAATAATCAATCCCCTGCTACTTTATTCACGTAATTTATTAGTATTCAATTGTCGGCCTCATCAATCTTCTTTGACCAAAAAAAAATTGTCGGCCCCATTGACCACATTCGCAATGGATGGCACTATGGCAGCTCCTTACTTTATCCACGTGTAAAATGGTATTCTCCCATAATTATATTTATTCAATCTAAATAGGTTTATAGATTTTCAATGATAAAATGGTAAACATTTTTTAGTTGTAAATTTTGCTGCGTTATTTTTGAATGGTAGTGATAAATTTGAGGTTGTTCTTCATAATTAATTTTTGATTTTTTTTTTGTAATTTTTTGTCTTTATATATTTCTGCCTCCATCGTATTCATCTACGAAATCATTTTTAAATACCAAAAAAAAAAAAAAATCATCCACTTGTGAAGAAAAAAACGCGGAGACCTCATTTTTTGGGCGGTTTGAATTTTGTCCATGGAAAGCTGAAAAGCAATTGAAGGAGGAAAAAGTTTTTAATTTGTTCAAAAAAATGAGAAGGAGAAAAAAGTTTTTTTTTTTTTTTTGGTTGTTGCCCATCCAGTATCCAGAGCTTCGCCCTGACTAATCCGAATCTGACCTGAGTCTCATACCTGACTATGGTGTGTGAGAGAAAAAAGTTTTTAATTGGCGGGATTTTGCCAACGTGTGGAATGATCCCGGAATATATTTCCACTGTTCGATGGCCAAACTGCTTCTTGTTACTATTTTTTTTACTACAGACAAAAAATAAAAATCATTGATATGTCAACACTAAATAATACTCTTTTAGATCTTAATGTAAGATATATTTGAAAAGTTAATTTTGATTATAAATATAATACATAGGTTTCATATTTATCAATTTTTTTTTAATTTAACCCTATTGATGTTCCCTAACTCAACAATAATCAGGAGAAGAGGGGATTAAGGAAAGTGACTGAAGTGTTTTAGAAAATGCATATCATATTAACTAACTCAACCAACTAATTTAAATAAATATGTCTTATATTTAGGATTAGATGAGTATATCACCGACATAGATTAAGGATGTGCATGGTAACACTCCCAGAATGACTTTTTCCTTAAATTCTGTGCCCCGGAATAAAAATGGATGGGAATTGTGTTTGGTAAATCCGGTTTTTTTTTTTTTGCTCCCGGGATGAACCAGTTTATTTTTTGTGCTGGGGAATAAAAAAAAGAAGCTAAAAATTTTGGTTTTTATATTCCAGAGCAAAAAATCAGAATTTATTTTTCCCTCAATCAAAGCAGAAATTTACCCTCATTCACCACCACCACTGCCCTACCACCACCACCGTTGCCACCCCCAACGCCACCGCCGCCCCACCGCCACCTCCGCCACCACCCCACCAACGCCACCACCACCATTGCCATCGCCACTGCCACCGGCCCACCACCACCGCCACCGCCACCGCCACACCACCACCACCACCACGACCACTGCCACCACCTCACCCCCACTGCCGCCGTCGCCACCACCACACCGCCGCCGCCACCACCTCACCACCACCGCCACCACCACCACTGTCCTCACGCCCACCGTCATCACACCACCACCACCACCACCATGACCACTGCCACCACCTCACCCCCACTGCCGCTGCCGCCGCCGCCGCCACCACCGACATCGCCGCCGTCACATAAATAATTTTTTGAATATAAAAATTACATAAATAATTTTTTTAGGAAATTTAAATTTAAGTTTATTTGTAAAGTATAATAATTATATTAATTATTAAAGGAAAGGACAAAATGGTAAAAATAACTCATTAATCCTTCATCTTCCTCCCATACTATTTTTTTCACTCCCAAACAAGGGGAGGAAAAATGTGTTACCAAACGTAATTCTGATACTCGGAGTAAAAATAAAATGGGTTAACAAACGTAATTTTGATTCTCAGAACTCTTCTAAAGCACAGAATCAGAAAAACTGTTTCATCTCAGAAACAGTGCTGGGCAACAGAATAGTTGTCATGCACACCCTAAGTTAAATTATATGTATAGCTCCCTAACTTTTAGTATCCGTAATGTATGTGACTCTGCATTTTCCAACTTCCAGCGGATGAAGGTTTCAGGAAATTAGAGATGATAGGAAGTATGATTTAGTTTTTGTTTCTTCAAGGGTCAAGGTCCATTGTTTTTCAAAAGTTGTCTTTGTATTTTTTTAGTATCCATCAGTATCTTAAAATATTTTTTCAAAATCAGTTGTTATTCTGAAATATTTTTTTAATACCCTAAAATAAATTTAATTTTTATGATTTACGAGATAAAAATAACGTATTGAGAGGAGAAATACCTCATGAAAGGGAAATTTTATGGCATTGTTATGAAACCATCAATGTTATATAATAATAAATGTTAGATTTTAATTCTACAATGTAAACATAAATTGGGTGATTGAGACGGATATATGGTCATACAAAAAAAGGGATAAGATTTAAAATGATCAGATATAAAAATGAGTTAGAGCAGTATTTATTAAGAATAAAATGATGAAAAATTATTTGAGTTGGTTTAGATATATTTAAAGAAGACTATTAGATGTACTGGAAAGGAGGGACAATTAAGTATAATGGAGTCCTCAAAAAAAGGAAGACCGAAACGAACAATTAATGAGGTTATGGAGCGAAATCTTCTGATTAATAATTTATTTAAAGATATAATTTTTGATAGAACACAATAGCGATAGACGATTTATCTAACTGGTCTTTCTAATGAAATAAGATTTTATTGTTTATGCTGCGTTATTATTGTACGTGTTAAGAGGGAAATGTAGCGTTGAGCTTCGTGATTTCGTTTTCGTTGACTAGTCTTACATATGACTCTTTGTATATGTTTTCTTCTTCACTCAGCCCACCCCAACAATTGAGTGATGATGCGTGTAAGTAACTATCAAAGTCTGCAATATCGTCTGGCTTATTTGAAGCTAAATCGTGTACAGTAAGCTCATCACCATCCCACCAAAATAGACTTGTGTGGTTACGTTTGGTCAATACAATGATCACATTATTTCGGTTCCATGTGGTTTTTCTTTACTTGTGACATGGGGTTGAAATTTTCTCTTCGTAAAATCATAGGAGTGGACATGTCAGTTCTGCAAAGTGTTTTGAATTATTATTTTTTTATTATTCATCCTTTCATTTTCCAAATTCTCAATTTAGTACTTGGAATTTTAAAAAAATAATAATAATAAAATTTAATGCTAAATACTGAAAAAATTTAAAAAATATGAATGGTGAAAAAGAAATTAAACATGAGTAGTAATACAAAAAGTTAACGATGGCTTCGATATCTTAAAAATCATTTTTCATTATGCAGGTTATTTTCCATCATCTTGTTTAACCGTTATAAGAATTAAGAAGTTTTCACTACATTTTAAAAGTTAAAAGATCAATGTATATAAAAAAAAGAGTTTAAAAGAATCATAATAACTTTAAAAATATTAAGTATTAGTTAATAAAACCTCTCAAAAAATGACGACCAAATTTAAAATTATCCTTCTCATATCCTTAATAAAAGGCTTATAGGGTTAATCTTAGTTTTAAATGTAAAACCTGCTCCTTATATTTATTAATATTTCCTTAATCTATCTCGATTAATGCTTTCTTGCTTCCCAAAAAATAATCAGGTAAAACTGAGATGGAAGGAATTAAAAAGAAGAAGAAGATGATTAGAGTATATATTAGAAGAAATATGTCATATAAATTAATTTAATTAACTATTTTAATCTAATTAATATATATATATATATATATATATATATATATATGATTCTTACGTTAAATACTGAGTCATGCTTTTTTTTTTTGGGTGAATGTGACGGTAAAGGCAAATTCAACGTTATTGCATGTCGGACAACAAGGACTTGAGGAAATTAAGTCGTCAAAATTCCGATGAGAAGTTAGTTATGATTGGGTTTGAAAATAATTTGTTGTCAAAATTTATTTCCAACTTTCTCGCCAGGAAGTACAGAAACAACCTCTGACTATATAATCTTTGATTATGGTCGTGGAAATGTAGATTTTATTTGAAAACGGAAAGAGAATAAAAAATCGTAAAACATAAAATCGTAAAAATTTAAATGCGTTTGAAAAATTAGTAAAATCATTTTAATAAAAAAAATCATAAAAATATAAAATCATAGTGATAAATTGATATTTTAAGAACCAACCCTCCGAAACCAAATAATCAATCTCCGGCTACTTCATTCACGTAATTTATAGTATTCAATTGTCGTCGACATTGACCACATTCGCAATAGATGGCAGCTTCTGACTCTATCCGCGTGTAAAATGGTATTCTCCCATAAATATATCTATTTTTTTTGGTCAAACCATAAATATATCTATTCAATGTAAACAAGTTTATAGATTTTAAATGATACTCCCTCCGGTCCTAATTATAAGAGCTAGTTGACTTTTTTGGAGAGATTAAGGAAGCTAACTAAATTACTTTAAAATATTTTTATTTTTATTTTTTTCTTCAAACTTATTAATTTGACTAATAAACTAATATATAATCTAAGAATATTTAACATATGAAATGATTAAGTAACTTATTTAGCTTCCTTAATCTTTCCAAAGAAAGTCAACTAGCTCTTATAATTAGGACCGGAGGTAGTAGAATGTTAAACATTTTTTAGCTGTAAATCTTGCCGCGTTATTTTTTAATGGTAGTGATAAATTTGAGGTTGTTCTTCCAATGCAATTTGTGAATTTTATTTTTTGGGAGTAATTTTTTTTCTTTATGTATTTCTGCCTCCATTGTATTCATCTAAGAACACATTTTTAAATAGCCTTTGACGCTGGGAAGTCATTTTTTTGGGCGGTTTGAATAATTTTTAATTTGTTAAAATAATTTTTAATTTGTTAAAAAAAATAAAGTTCACAGGGAAAAAAGGAATATTTGGACTGAAAATTTGTCTGAGAGGTTTTAAAATTGTAACAATGTCGCCCTGACTACTATAAAGATTAAATTTGATTGTTAATTAATCAAATATGCTAAAATAGTAATGTGAATGACATTAAAAAAGAAGCCGGATGCTGAGCTTATGTTCCCTAGAGAGAAATTTAAAAAAAAAAGATTCAATTATTGGATTCAAGACATAATAAGTAGGACAACTTGAAAATTGGAGCTTGATACCCAAGAGGGGGGGTGAATTGGGTATCTTTAAAAATTTAAAGATCTAACTCTGTTTTGCACAACTAAGAACAAGGTATAACAGAGATGGAGAGAAGAGAAGCTTTGCACAATACGATTTATACTGGTTCGGTCCTTTCCCTGACCTACATCCAGTCCCCAAGCCTCACTTGGGATTTTCAATCCACTAACTTCACAAAATTGATTACTGTAACACCACAATTTTAATACCCAAAAACTCGGTCAAAATATTGAAAATACCTTCAAAAGAGTTCAACAATATCCAAATCCTTTTACAATGTTACCATTTCGAATAAAACCCATAATATTTAATCAGAATAAATTCCAGAAAATATTTCAGAGATTAATACAAAACGGAAATCTTAGGTTCATGGCAAATAAAATAACATAACATAAACTATAGGAGTACAAAAGAGCTTCCAGAGCTCACTCCATAGGTGCCTTCCCTTGCTCTCTACTAGAATAATCACCTGAAAAATGTTAATATGGGATGAGATTCCACGTCTCAGTAACTACTGAATATTTCTACCGTACACGAGCAAATAATATATGACAAAAAGATATGGGCTGATTTCAAATATATATGTAGATTCCATAATTTCTCATACAAAATAATTTATACTAATAGTCATCAATATAGAAGGTAATAAAACATATATATCTCAAAAGTTCTCTTCTCATGTCTTTACAGATTATTCATCATTATATCAAATTCTTGAACTGTTCAGAAATGCATTATGCAGTATGCACCCTCCCTTATATCACCTTCCAACCATATACCGCTGACTGGAGCCATAGGCTAACACATAGTCCAATAGAAACTCATTCATTTGACTGAATTGTTCCAAGCTCACCAAAACTTAAGATACACCCGGCCAAAGGTATAGAGCTTAAATCTGGACTATGGCTCCCCTCCTTTAAAATAACAACTAAGGAGGTGTCACATGTCCCACATCTCCAATGAAATCCCGGCCAGAGGAAAACATGGAAGATGGGGCCCTGAAAAGTACCATCCACTGTGCACCGAGTGGTGGCATAAACAATTCTTATCATTCAATTCCCTCCTTACTCCACCCATCACATTACAACCGCCATGATGAATGTATTTACTCAAAAATAATGCATTATTATACCATTATATACATTGATATGCGTATTTATGAATAGTAAAATACTATGCGTATCTGTGAATAGTAAAATACGGTATATACATGAATAGTAAAATGAATAGTACATACGGTATGTATACGTGAATAGTAAAAATGAATAGTAAATACGGTATACGTGAATAGTAAAATGAATAGTAAATACGGTATACGTGAATAGTAAAATGAATAGTAAATACGGTATACGTGAATAGTAATTGTGAATAGTAAATACGGTATACGTGAATAGTAACGTACGTATAAATAGTATCTCTGCAGATTTGCAAATCAAAGTTCCCACACCAGATCTTAAAACCATAAATATTTTCTAAATATTCTTGCCAAAATAGTAAACAAACAAATTTATAATCATACATAATTCACCAGTATAAGGAAGAATATTCAGAGTTACCTGTTACTTGCTAATACCCGAATCTCCAACCAGCTATTATAACTCTTAAGCAAATATCTATACTCTCTCTCTCTCTCTACCTCTCTCTATGGCTCTTAGAAGTTGTGAAGAATGAAATGAAATGGAAGGTCTATTTATAGTTGGAAAATGGGTCTTTAAGTGTAATTTTCGTCTCTGGGTCATTTTACGTAATTTTTCCAAAAATTAAAAAGAAACCCTCCCGTGACTACTCTCAGCCGCCCTCGTGAAAGTTTTAAAAATTTTTAATAATATAATATTATAAATTAAATAGTAAAATATTATTACGTGGGTCCCGCGTGAATTTTTTTCAAAACTCACGAGAAAGGTTGTCGCTCACGGGAAGTTTGCAGAGAATTATTTTGGCCGTGGGTCCCGCATGAATAGTAAATACGTATTTAGGAATAGTAAATACCGTATTTTTAAATAGTAAATACGTATTTGTGAATAGTGAACACTATTCATATTTCACAAATTTCAAGTATTAAATACGTATTTGCGAATAACATATATATATATATTTTTTTTAAATACGTATTTGTAAATAGTAAAAACGTATACGTGAATAGTAAATACTATTCACGGGGCCCACAAAATACGGATTTCAAATTTATCACTTTCCAAAAATAGAGCCTACTAGTCTTCCCAAAATAGGTTTATGTTCAAGATATTAGATTCAAAATTCAGGATGTTACATTTCTCCCCTCCTAAAAGAAAATTTTGTCCTCAAAATTTCGCTATAATAAGAATTCTAACCTATATAAATAAATGAGGATAGGTTTGACGCATGCTCTCCTCCGTTTCCCAAGTAGCATCTCCGGGAGCCATTCCTTTCCACTCGACCTTTACAAGTCTAATGGTCTTGTTTCTTAATTTCTTGTCCCTTGCATCAACAATCCGCTCCGGCTCAGCTTTATACGTCATGTTATCCTTGAGTTCTACCTCTTCTACTTCTATAATGTGGGAAGGATCCGGTTGGTATTTCTTCAGTTGCGATACATGAAAGACATCATGAAGGTTCGCAAGCTGTGGAGGTAATGCAATTCTGTAAGCTACCGGTCCAACTTTCTCCAAAATCTCATAAGGACCCATAAAACGAGGTGAAAGCTTCTTTGCTCGTATTGCTCTACCAATGCCAGTCATTGGTGTGACTCTTAAGAACACATGTTCGCCCACCATGAACTCCAACGGTCGTCTTCTCTTGTCAGCATAACTCTTCTGTCGACTCTGAGCAGTGAGAAGTTTCTGTTGAATCACCTTAATCTTTTGAGTCGTCTCGTCCACAAGTTCTGGACCTATTAAAATTCGCTCATTCAATTCTGTCCAGCAAATAGGAGATCTACATTTTCTTCCATACAAAGCCTCATAAGGTGCCATCTCAATGCTGGAGTGATAACTATTGTTATATGCAAACTCCGCAAGATGAAGATGATCGTCCCAACTTCCTTTTAGTTCGATTGCACAAGCCCGCAACATGTCTTCCAGAGTTTGAATAGTCCTCTCAGTCTGCCCGTCAGTTTGAGGATGATAAGCGGTACTATAACTCATCCGAGTTCCCATAGCATTCTGCAATGCTTTCCAAAATCGTGAAGTGAATCGTGGATCACGATCAGATACGATGCTATTCGGTATCCCATGCAATCTGACAATCTCCTTCATGTAGATCTTTGCTAGTCTCTCCAATGAGTATTCTGCTGCAATTGCTAGAAAATGAGCTGACTTAGTTAACCTATCGACAATTACCCAAATGGCATTATGTCCGGATGTCGTTAGAGGAAGCCCCATGATGAAATCCATAGAGATGCTGTCCCATTTCCACTCTGGGATATCCAAATTCTTTAATAATCCAGGAGGTTTCCGATGTTCGATCTTGACTTTCTGACAAGTCAAACAACAAGTGACAAAGTCAGTCACATCTTTCTTCATGCCCCGCCACCACCAATTCCGCTTGAGATCATGATACATCTTGGTTGCTCCGGGATGGATAGTGTATTTACTCCGATGTGCCTCTTCTAGTATGAGCTTTTTTATTTCTCCATCATTAGGTATGCACACTTTTCCTTTATACCTTAATATCCCATCTCTATCGATCCCAAATTTCGATTCTTTTCCTTCTTCAATATCTTCCCTCACGTTTAATAGATACTCATCTTCGAGCTGAGCGAATTTAATCTCTTTCCAAATTGTGCTTTCAATAGTTAATGCTTTCATGGTAGCGACCAAACCTGACATTACATCAATAGATGTACTTGGTATCTCCTCGAGCAATTTATGTTCTCTGATCATCATCTGGGCTACATGGATTGTCTTTCTACTTAAGGCATCTGCTACAACGTTCGCCTTTCCTGGATGATACTTCAATTCGAAGTCGTAGTCCTTGATAAACTCCATCCATCTCCTCTGTCGCATGTTGAGCTCCTTTTGGTCGAACAGGTACTTTAGACTTTTGTGGTCACTATAAACCTCGAACTTTGAACCGTAGAGGTGGTGCCTCCAAATCTTCAGAGCAAACACTACTGCTGCCAGTTCTAAGTCGTGAGTAGGATAATTCCCTTCATGTGGCCTTAACTGTCGAGAAGCATAAGCTACTACCCTACCATTTTGCATTAATACACACCCAAGACCTTTCTTGGAAGCATCTGTGTACAAAGTAAAGGTCTGAGCAGGATCTGGAATTATAAGTACTGGTGCCGTAGTCAACTTAGTCTTCAAATTTTGGAAAGCTGCTTCACACTTTTCGTCCCATACAAATGGTTGACCCTTCCTTGTTAACTTTGTCAAGGGCATAGCTATTTGCGAAAAGCCCTTGATAAATCTCCTATAATAGCCAGCTAGACCTAGAAAACTCCTGATCTCAGTCACGGACTTTGGTCGTTTCCATTGGAGAACTGCTTCAACTTTAGTATGGTCCACTGCAACACCTTCAGCCGATACGACATGGCCTAGGAATTTTACTTCCTTCAACCAAAATTCGCACTTAGACAGTTTCGCATAGAGCTTGTGCTCCTTCAACACTTGTAGCACGATTCTAAGGTGCTCTTTATGCTCTTCTTCATCCTTAGAGTAGATAAGGATGTCGTCAATGAAAACCACTACAAATTTATCTAGATATGGTCGGAAAATTCTATTCATGTAATCCATGAATACTGCTGGAGCATTTGTTAGCCCAAATGGCATAACAAGAAATTCATAATGGCCATATCTAGTTCTGAATGCAGTTTTTGAGACATCTTCAGCTTTGACTCTCAGTTGGTGATAACCTGATCTGAGGTCGATCTTGGAGAATATGGATGCTCCCTTCAACTGATCAAGTAGATCGTCGATCCTGGGTAAAGGATATTTATTCTTTATAGTCACTTTATTCAACAGGCGATAGTCAATGCATAGTCTCAGGCTCCCATCTTTCTTCTTCACAAAGAGTACGGGCGATCCCCAAGGAGATACACTGGGTCTGATAAAACCCTTTTCTAACAATTCCTCGATCTGCCTCTTCAATTCTGCTAGTTCCGATGGAGACATTCGGTAAGGAGCTTTAGATATAGGTTCTGTTCCAAGTACGAGATCAATAGAAAATTCTACTTCTCTCTCTGGGGGTAAACCTGTCATTTCTTTCGGGAATACCTCCGGAAACTCGTTTACCACTTCGATATCTTCTATCCCTTCCTCTACTTCTGCTTGAATGGAGAAAAACACCATGTACGCAAGACAACCATGATGAACAGGCTTTTCATCTTGTACTATAGACAATAATTGTGGTCTACTATGACTCATAGAGTCATCCGCAAGAGAGATAGTCTTCCTCTTGCAGTCAAGGATGATGTCATTAGCTGACAACCAATCCATTCCTATTATTACATCGATACCCTTCGTGGGTAAACAAACAAGGTCTATATTTGAGATCCTATTATCAATCTCAATCGTACAATTTAAGCAAGCCCTAGAAGTTTTTACTGAAGCTCCCGCCGGTGTAGAAATAATCATATAATAAGGCAATTCACTCACTCTTAAATTCAATCGAGGCACACAGTCGTATGATATAAAAGAGTGTGTGGCACCAGAATCAAATAAGGCTTCTACTTCAAGACCTTGGAGTTTGAGGATACCTTTAATCAGATTTGGTGAAGCACTTGCCTCCTGATGTGATAGTGCAAACACTTTCCCTGGCACTGCAGTTCTAGCATCCTTGGCCCCTCGAGGCTCCTCCTCACAAAATCTGGAAATGTGTCCTGGCTTTCCACAGTTGAAACACGTCACACATGGTCCTTGGTGTATTCTTCCACACTTGGCACACATCTGATTGTTGGCGGTGCTTGCAGCAGGAGCTGTGGATCCCCTATATGAACTCTGACCTCCGCTGAAGTGACTCCTTTGAGGTCCTTTGAATTGACTTCTCGGTGGTCTGCTGAAATGACTTCTTTGGGGTCCAGTAAAATAACTCCTCGATGGTCCACCAAAGTGATTTCTGGATGGTTGGCTAAACCGCGTATTCACATTACTGAAGTTGTGACTCTGCTTCTTAGTAACTCCTCCCGTTGGTCTCATGAGGTGTGTAGATCTGGCCTGAAAACCCTTCATCTTCTCAGCTTCCTCTTCTCGTTTGTTCCTTGCTATCGTGCGCAGTTTGTCGCATATTTCTTCAAAATCCCTTGTTTCATCAAGGAACGGTGATAGAGCTGTTTTTAGGTCTGGCCTAGCTTTTTCAACCAATCGAGCACTCAACCATTTAGAGTTGTTCTGTGAATATCCGCAGAATTTAGACAACTCTAAAAAGCGAGTAATAAATTCGTCTTCATGTAATTCCCCTTGCCTGAATGTGAGGAATTCAGTTTCTTTCTCTATTCTGATTGAAGGGGAAAAGTAATAATTTTCGAACTTTTCCTTAAACTCTTCCCACGTCATCTCAGCATTTCCTTTTGTTTTGGTGCTTTCCCACCATTCTTCAGCTGCTTTCTGCAACAATTGTTCAGCAACCATCACCTTTTGTTGTGAGCTAATCTCGATAACTCTGAAAATCTTTTCTACACGCTTCAGCCACTCCAGTGCTGCAATCGGATCTAGCTTCCCCTCGAACATCGGTGGAGTAAACTTCCGAAATTTTTCCCAAACCTCAGTAATAGGTAAGGGATGATACTGAGAATGAGAACCGCTACTACCTCCATCTTCAGTACGAGAATAACTTCCTCCCCTAGATTGATGGTCAGAAGGTGTGACTTCCAGAGCCTTCTCCTTTCCTTCCTTACCACCTTGGCCTCTTCCTTTTGCTAATTCATCCTCGTGTCTATTCACTTTCTCCCTCATCTCCAAGATGACGTCTCGTAATTCTGCCAAAAGGGCATTGTTATCCTGAGGATGGGGACCATCTTGATGCGGAGGGAGACCTCTTTGGGATGGAGCAGGGGTTGAATTAGTTCTTCGAGTTCTTGCCATTATCTCCTCCTATGATTAATACTATAAGGACACTAAACAAATAAAAATAGCTAAATAAATTCTAAATCTAACAAAGGGAAGTGCTCATGTTATGATATTTAATTTGCCACGAACTTTTAAAAATTTTTTTTTTAAGAAATCACTTTAGAAAATAAACAAAATTGCCATGGAACCTTTAGCTCTGATACCAAAAATGTAACACCACAATTTTAATACCCAAAAACTCGGTCAAAATATTGAAAATACCTTCAAAAGAGTTCAACAATATCCAAATCCTTTTACAATGTTACCATTTCGAATAAAACCCATAATATTTAATCAGAATAAATTCCAGAAAATATTTCAGAGATTAATACAAAACGGAAATCTTAGGTTCATGGCAAATAAAATAACATAACATAAACTATAGGAGTACAAAAGAGCTTCCAGAGCTCACTCCATAGGTGCCTTCCCTTGCTCTCTACTAGAATAATCACCTGAAAAATGTTAATATGGGATGAGATTCCACGTCTCAGTAACTACTGAATATTTCTACCGTACACGAGCAAATAATATATGACAAAAAGATATGGGCTGATTTCAAATATATATGTAGATTCCATAATTTCTCATACAAAATAATTTATACTAATAGTCATCAATATAGAAGGTAATAAAACATATATATCTCAAAAGTTCTCTTCTCATGTCTTTACAGATTATTCATCATTATATCAAATTCTTGAACTGTTCAGAAATGCATTATGCAGTATGCACCCTCCCTTATATCACCTTCCAACCATATACCGCTGACTGGAGCCATAGGCTAACACATAGTCCAATAGAAACTCATTCATTTGACTGAATTGTTCCAAGCTCACCAAAACTTAAGATACACCCGGCCAAAGGTATAGAGCTTAAATCTGGACTATGGCTCCCCTCCTTTAAAATAACAACTAAGGAGGTGTCACATGTCCCACATCTCCAATGAAATCCCGGCCAGAGGAAAACATGGAAGATGGGGCCCTGAAAAGTACCATCCACTGTGCACCGAGTGGTGGCATAAACAATTCTTATCATTCAATTCCCTCCTTACTCCACCCATCACATTACAACCGCCATGATGAATGTATTTACTCAAAAATAATGCATTATTATACCATTATATACATTGATATGCGTATTTATGAATAGTAAAATACTATGCGTATCTGTGAATAGTAAAATACGGTATATACATGAATAGTAAAATGAATAGTACATACGGTATGTATACGTGAATAGTAAAAATGAATAGTAAATACGGTATACGTGAATAGTAAAATGAATAGTAAATACGGTATACGTGAATAGTAAAATGAATAGTAAATACGGTATACGTGAATAGTAATTGTGAATAGTAAATACGGTATACGTGAATAGTAACGTACGTATAAATAGTATCTCTGCAGATTTGCAAATCAAAGTTCCCACACCAGATCTTAAAACCATAAATATTTTCTAAATATTCTTGCCAAAATAGTAAACAAACAAATTTATAATCATACATAATTCACCAGTATAAGGAAGAATATTCAGAGTTACCTGTTACTTGCTAATACCCGAATCTCCAACCAGCTATTATAACTCTTAAGCAAATATCTATACTCTCTCTCTCTCTCTACCTCTCTCTATGGCTCTTAGAAGTTGTGAAGAATGAAATGAAATGGAAGGTCTATTTATAGTTGGAAAATGGGTCTTTAAGTGTAATTTTCGTCTCTGGGTCATTTTACGTAATTTTTCCAAAAATTAAAAAGAAACCCTCCCGTGACTACTCTCAGCCGCCCTCGTGAAAGTTTTAAAAATTTTTAATAATATAATATTATAAATTAAATAGTAAAATATTATTACGTGGGTCCCGCGTGAATTTTTTTCAAAACTCACGAGAAAGGTTGTCGCTCACGGGAAGTTTGCAGAGAATTATTTTGGCCGTGGGTCCCGCATGAATAGTAAATACGTATTTAGGAATAGTAAATACCGTATTTTTAAATAGTAAATACGTATTTGTGAATAGTGAACACTATTCATATTTCACAAATTTCAAGTATTAAATACGTATTTGCGAATAACATATATATATATATATATTTTTTTAAATACGTATTTGTAAATAGTAAAAACGTATACGTGAATAGTAAATACTATTCACGGGGCCCACAAAATACGGATTTCAAATTTATCACTTTCCAAAAATAGAGCCTACTAGTCTTCCCAAAATAGGTTTATGTTCAAGATATTAGATTCAAAATTCAGGATGTTACAATTACAATCTCTATACTCAGAGTAGTTCTCTCTCTAGAACTCACTCCCCCTTACAAGATGTAATCAATACACCCAACCACCAAGTCCCCTGACTTGTGGTTATCACAATTAATGAATGATTTACAGAAATGACTCTCTTACAGAGTAGATAAAATAATCACTGAAGCTCAAGTATCAAAATGATACAATACAGATGAAAGCTGAACACTATAAATGAACTCAATAATTTTTGGCTCTCAGTTAGTGTATCTCCTTGAGAAGGTGTTAATGCACTCTATTTATAGGTAAAGGGCATTAATTGACCGTTGCAACTTGGATTGAACCGTTGGGGAACTTCTGCTGAGAGTTGGTTCAACCTTGGACATCCTCTCTCTTGTTTATGCATTATCCAGCTGTCACTTGGTTCTTAGTTGACTTTCTGGCAATAAATCCGTTGGAGAGGTTGTTGCTTGTTGTAGTAATATTCCTTTTAATCTTTTGCAGTCGTGTACAAGTGGATTATCCAAAGGAAGCAAGTTTCTGGGCTGAGCATTTATTGTTCTGACATACTTTATGCTTTTGCTCTAATCCCTCAATAATCCTTCTTTAATCTGTCTGAAACTTACTAAAAAGATGATTAAACATGTCTAGGATCATTATATATCAATCATGTAATACATTGAGATCAAACAAGAAGGTATAACAAATTTGCCAAATTTGAATTTTCAGTAACGACTAGAAACCTGGAGGTTTGTTTCACAAACCTCGAGGTTTGCTTGTTTAACTCAAGCAATCTCAATTTCAGAAACACATAACCCCGAGGTTTCTTAGGGAACCTCGAGGTTTCCTTTGTAATGAAACCATGTTGGAAAAATTTGATGAAGACAAAACTGGAGGTTTCATAAGAAACCTGGAGGTTTGATACTTGGTGAAAAAATATTTCTTCTCTGGAACCTACAAACCTCGAGGTTTTCAATAATACTCGAGGTTTGGCTAAAATGTTGAAAAGCCAAAACTTTGTTCCAGGGACAGAACCTCGAGGTTTAGAAATGAACCTCGAGGTTTTCATTCTTGTGAAAACCTGTTTGCTCTCTGTATGTCAGAATACTCGAGGTTTAGCATGATACTCGAGGTTTTAGGTATTTTCATGAAGTTTCAAGTTTAAGACAAAAAAACCAAACCTCGAGGTTTCAAATTGAACCTCGAGGTTTTCATACTTCAATGAAAAACCCAATGCTCTCTGTATGAAGAAAACTGGAGGTTTCTTATAATACTCGAGGTTTCACAATGTTTTTCAAAACTTTCAGTTAGGCGCCAAATCACAAATCTGGAGGTTTTGCCATAAACCTCGAGGTTTCATGTGTTGGTGTAAAACTGAGTTTTCCTGAGAGATGCAGAACCTCGAGGTTACCCTACAAACCTCGAGGTTTCACATTGATTTGTGAAACCAAGCTTTTGAAACATGAAACACTCAAACCTTGAGGCTTTCTTGCAAGGTCAAACCTCGAGGTTTCAGTGCAAACCTCGAGGTTCGCTCTTACTCAGAATTTTCAAACCTTAAGAGCAAATCCTCAATCATTGTTTATAGTTAGTTAACAATCATCAAAACCATAAGAGAACTAACATTCTCCCCCTTTTTGATGATGACAACACTTATAAACAAATCTTTTTGCAACATTTACAAGAATTCAGAATAAATAGCTTTGAAAAGTTATCAGAGAGATTAAAAAACTGTAGTATTTAAAGTTCTAAAATATCAAAACACTATCAGAGATAAGCAGAAGCAAGAACATCAGCATTTGTATTCCATTTCGATAGAACAAGTCAAAGTACAAAGGAATACAAGGACAAAAAGATGTACACAAAACAAAAAGCATACAGCAGATACATATGCTAACATTATCAGAACAAATACATATGCTGTTGCAAAAACATCAGAACACCTAACACCTAAACTCTATAACTCTAATTCTACTCCTAACTTGTCTCTCCCCCTTTGTCATCTTCAAAAACTGGGTCAAGGACAAAGACAGGAGGAATGTAGGGCACAATGGCCAGAGGGTTTGGATCAAAGGTGGGATCATGAGGCTCTGCAACTAGAGTGGAAGTTGAAGGCATAGGAGGAGTGGAAAATGGAGAAGGTGAAGGGAGAATCTCAGTGGATGGAGTAACAGGAGATGGAAATGGATCAGGTAGGATTTCCGTGGTAGGAGTGAGAGGGGAAGACAGTACCACAGTGGCTGGAGTGGAAGTGGAGGCTGGGGATGATGTGTTGTGAGGTGGACTAGGGAAGGAGAAGGATGGTGATGAAGGTGAATGAGTAGGTGATTCAGTGGCTGGGTGATGTGAAGGAGACTCGATAACAGGGCTTGATGAACTGGGGCCAGTGGGATGATCAGGAACTGGACCAGAAGAAGATCCAGGGGTGGATGTGGAACCAAGGTTCAAGTGCTCTATGATCCGGTCCACTTTACCAGTGAGATCCACCTGAGATATAAGATATGTGGCCATCTTGAGCTCAATTTCCTCTACTTTCTCCTTGATCTCTGTGGATTGCCCCTCTATGTCTTGAAGGTGTTCCTTAATGGCATCCTGAATCTCAATGAGACCCTCATGACCTCAAGCCATCTCGGCTTTGATTTTTTCCAACTTAAACTCCATCCTCATAGATAAGGAAAGGATGGAAGCGCCCACCATACTCTTGATTTGGGATACAAGACCATCTGGCAAAGGTGCCTGTGGAGGTGGAGGAGCTGACTGAGCCTCTTGAGCCTGTGACCGAGGATGTGATCGAGAGGGAGCCTGAGACTGAACTGAACCCTCTTCACCAAACTTAATCTTCATCAAATTCATCTGGTTTTTGCCAAAGAAGGGAGGATACTCAAGGGTATCAGTTGATCTCACATACCATATTTTGTGATAGAATAGAATCACTGAGACCAATGATGGATACGGTATATGAGAAAGTTGACGCTTGGCAAATTTAAACTCTGTCATCCCCTGAAGAAGCCAATGACCGATATTAAATGGAACATTCTTAACAAAAGCGGTGAATGGCCTGTAGTCTAGCTGGGTAAAGTGTGTGTAGTTGCCTGCTTTAGGAATGAAGTTCCTAGAGTAGACATACCACAACACTCTATTTACAGGAGGCATAGAGCTGGGTTTGAAGGTGAGCTTAAGTTGTTGATCAGGAGGAAATGGCTCACCGGGCCTCAATGTTTCAAATACCTCTTGGTTAGTGTAAGCAAAATCAGGGATAGGCGGGGAATTTTCTATTTTCAAAATCTTGTTCAAAATAGAGGCAGACAGCGTGAATTTTACACCCCTCACAACAGTTGTGACCCTTTCTTCAATCAACTCACCATCTTCATCAATCAAATTATCATACTCCATCTTGTAATAAAACATCTGGACTAAACTTGGAGTATAAGGAGAGGATATTGAGACAAAAGATTCATATGGTTTGATCCATGGTGATAAATCAAAATGGCATTCCCTATGAAATTCTTCTAACTTAATTACTACCATAGGACAAAATACTCTCTGAACTTATCACTATCAGGCTTGAGGAGAGAAGAAGCAGCAGTAACAAAACCTTCCGGTGGTGAGATGACCCGACAAATGTCAGTGATAGCATTTTCCATTATTGGAGAGGCTTTATCCTTTCTCCCTTGACTTGTAGCATGAGAGGACGATTGACCCTTTGAGGTTTGGGAAGTGGCAGCTGTGGCTCTCTTTGTTCTGGCCTTTGTTGGTGCTTTCTTCGCCTTTTCTGAGACCTTTCCTTTTCCTTTGCCTGTCGGTTCAGGCTCTTTCCTCTTCTTTGATTGTTCTTTACTCGGTTCCTTGAAGGATACCCCCTTTTGCTTGCCCTTTGAAGGGGGTGAAGGTGGAGGATCATTCATGACTCCTCTGATACGTTTATCAACCCTGTGATGAAGACGAGTGGATCGAGTCTTCTTCCTTACTGGTCTGTTTGAGGGAGACTCAGGCACAGAGGAACTAGGTTGGTGAGGAGGAGGAGACCACGACTCAGTTTCTTCGATGGATTTTGTGGTTGATTTAGAAGGAGAAGGGGATTTCGACGCCATTTATGGCCTTAGAGTAGAAGAAACAGACCGAGAATGAGAGATTGGCAGAGAGAGAGAGACGAGAGGAAGAGGGTTTACTCGAGGTTAGGGTTGGGTTCTGATGAAAAATGCATAGCACATATATATATAGACGCGACAAATCTCGAGGTTTACAAACCAAACCTCGAGGTTTGATGAATAAAGTGCACTAACCTAGAGTTCAAAAGTGTTCAGTGAACTTTTGAAAATCTTACCCCAAACCTCGAGGTTTTCAGCAAAACCTCGAGGTTTTGCTGTCTGTCATTTTTGAGATGCTTTCTGTCTCATCCAAACCTCGAGGTTTCTCTGAATACTCGGGGTTTCTCCTTTCTGAAACTCACAGTTTTGATCATACACCTCCAAACCTTGAGGTTTTCTCAATAACCTCGAGGTTTTGCTTCTTTTTTACAGCAAAACCATATCCTGCACAAAGACTATCTAGATACTCCGATGCTTAAGTTAGTGACTTATAATCATCAAAACCGCAATTTAATACTAAAATGAATAGGAATTACTTACAGCTCATTGGGATTTACCATTCCCAATTCTCTTCTTATGAAATTGAATTGTTCCTTGGCAAGGGGTTTTGTGAAAATGTCAGCAAGTTGAAGATGAGTTGGAATAAACATAACTTTGACATCTTTTTTCTGGACATGATCCCTTATGAAATGATGCCTCACATCAATATGCTTCGTTCTTGTATGTTGCACCGGATTTTTCGCCAAGCTTATTGTGCTTGTGTTGTCACACAATATTGGAATTTCCTTTAAGTGTACTCCCAAATCAGCAAGTTGTTGCTTCAACCATAGCACTTGAGCACATCAACTTGATACAGCTACATATTCAGCTTTGGTTGATGACACGGCCACAGTTGTTTGCTTCTTGCTGAACCATGATACAAGTGAGTTGCCAAAGAACTCACATTGGCCACTTGTGCTTTTTCTATCCGTCTTGTAGCCAGCATGGTCCGAATCAGAATAAGCTACCAAATGCTCTGGTTGATCTTTGGGAAACCACAATCCAAGAGTCTTTGTGTCTGAGAGGTATCTGAATATCCTCTTCACGTGCTCAGCATGAGACTCTTTAGGGGCGGATTGAAATCTAGCACACATCCCCACACTGAATTGGATGTCCGGGCGGCTTGCGGTGAAATAGAGCAATGATCCAATCATTCCTCTATACTTGGTGATGTTGAAATCCTTGCCCTCTTCATCAGCATCCAAGGAAGTGGTTGTGCTCATTGGTGTGTCAGCCCCATTACACTTATCCATCCCAAACTTCTTCAGCAAATCATTCAAATACTTGGTTTGAGATATGAATATCCCATCTTTTCGTTGCTTGATTTGCAGCCCAAGGAAGTAGTTGAGCTCTCCCATCATTGACATCTCAAATTCACCCTGCATAGTTTTGGAAAATTCCTTACACAAGGAGTCATTAGTAGCACCGAATATAATATCATCAACATAAATCTGAACAATTAAAATCTTATTCAATTTATTTTTCTTTATAAACAATGTTGTATCAGCCTTTCCTCTAATAAATCCTTGATTGAGTAAAAATTGACTCAACCTTTCATACCAAGCTCTAGGAGCTTGCTTAAGACCATACAATGCTTTCTTTAGCTTAAAAACATGATTCGGAAATTGATCACTTTCAAAATCTGGAGGTTGTTCAACATACACCTCCTCTTGAATGAAATCATTTAAGAATGCACTTTTTACATTCATTTGGAAAAGTTTAAAACCTTTAGTGCATGCAAAGGCTAGTAGGACTCTTATGGCCTCCAATCTTGCTACTGGGGCATAAATTTCCTTATAGTCTATGCCTTCCTCTTGGTTTTAAAAAGTTTCCAATGCGTATTAATTAAGTTTTTTTTTTTTAAAAAAAAACTTTATTTTGGTCAAAAAGCCATCAAACTTATGACGACGAACTATCACAATCCCCATTTAGCTCACGAAGATGTGATCCCCCAGACTATTCACACAGGTCAAACCTCCCGCCACCACAACCACGCCCTCCCTCTCGACGTTCTTCTTTATCATTCGCTCCTCATCTCTCTTCCTCTTTTTATTCTTATTTGCCCTCTTTCTTGTTTCTCAAAACCCCCAAAATCCCAAATGAACTCAGCCACCCCCTTCTTCATCCTCGTCTTGTGGGTTCTCATCAGAACCACAACCTGTTATGTGAATCCCAACTTCCAAGCTTGCGAGCCCAAAACCTGTGGAAACGGCCCGAACATAACCTACCCCTTCTATATCCAAGATAAGCAAGACTACTTCTGCGGATTCCCTTTTTTCAGTCTTGTCTGTGCTTCTAATGGCTTCCCCATGCTCAATCTCTCCAATACTTTCTACATCGTCGATGAAATTTTCTACGACAATCAATCTCTTCGAGTTTTCAACCCTAACTTTCCGATATCCAATTCCCCCAATTGTCTCTCTCCCTCCAACAACCTCACTCTCGATGACCGGTATACTGTAGCTCCAAACCAGAAGGAGGTGCGACTGTTCTTCGATTGTGAATTACCGTCGTTGCCGGAGGAGATTAAAGAGAACGTATGGGGGTGTTATGAAGGGAACCGAACGAAGTCGGTGTTGGGTATGGCGGTGGACGATGAAGCGAAGAAGTTGAAGTATGCGAATGATAATTGCCGTGGTGGGCCGATGACGACGGTGGTGGAGAATTTGGAAGGAGGGATCAGAGAGGCTTTGGGAAGAGGCTTCCTGTTGAAGTCTCCGAATTGGACGGCGAGTTATTGCGATAAATGCCAGAGCAGTGGAGGAAGGTGTGGCTTCGTCGTTACTGATGGATTTGGCTTTAGGTGCTTTTGCCCCGACCGCAACCATCGTGAGATATGTCGTTCTGGTTTGTCTCTTTCTTTCTGTGTGTCTTCCTTCACTGCCATTTCGGGTTTGGCAATGGTCGATTTCTTGTATCATCCTTTTCCTATCCTAGCCGTTGGATTTGACATCCCAACGGTTCATAATGATTTATAAAAGTATTAATAAAATATTAAATTATTAAAAAATTATTTTAAAATATTTACAAATAATATTTTTATAAATTATTAGATTTAAACAGCTGAGATTTCAATCCAACTACTGATATGAAGAAAAAGATAAAAAGAGGATAGTAAAGAAAGTGGATCATAGCCAAACCCCCCATTTCATTTCGTGTCTTCAATGTTCAATGCTACATTATTTAATGATTCTTTTAAAATAATAAATTATTCTTGGTAAATATACGCATAAGATCCATGTATTTTTAAAATAAAATACGATGACCTTCCTCTATGTTTCTCGAAATTATGAAGAACTACTCCCTGTTTTTAAAACCTACATTTTTAATATATTTTTTAACTTCGTTAAGAATATTTTGTTAATGATTCTGAAATATTTAATTTTATTGATTAAAATATTTAAAACCGTGTTGCGTAGGTGGTGCTTTACCCTCCGATGTTTTACTATTTTTATAGTTTTTGTATTTATTGTTTGGTTTGTTATTTGCTTTTCTTGTTGTACATTGAACTTTCTGTTGGATGCTAGTGGATGTTTCTTGTTAGCAAAAAAAAAAAAAAAAAAAAAGCTTTGAAAATATGAGGGATGTCTCTATAGAGAAAAATAGCGGGGGTGCTAGTATATTTTATTCATATTTTTATGTGATAATTGATTTACAACAAAATATGTAAAGTTAGAGAATCCCAAAAAAAAAAAGAAAAAAAGAATCTAGATGATGTTTAAAAAAGCAACTTGCAAAAAATTGCAGATTTTATGATGGCAGTTTGAAGGTTGTAGGCATATGAATAATATATAGGGAGACTGATGTTTTTGATTTATGAACAGTCCATTTAACTTCAGGTGCAGGCAAAGGGGCTTTGAAACTGGGACTGGGATTGGGTAATGAACCTTCTCTTCCTAACTTGTAATTTCCTTTCCATTACTTTGAGGTCAAGTTTGGTATGAAGAAAATGAAAGAGTCAAACTGGTCAAATCACACGAATACAAGTTTGATTGGAGGTAGGTGTATTGATACAATACAGGTTTAGGGATTGGAGTCCCATGGATGATAACAATGGGGATGATTGTGTGGTGTTGGAGGAGAAGAAAATATGGAGATTCAGATTCAATAAACAGATATGGTGGTCATTCCAGCATGGAGGGTAGCAATGTGTACTTTGGAATCCCTGTTTTCTCCTACGCTGAGCTTGAAGCAGCCACCAACAATTTTGACCCTTCCACCGAACTTGGAGATGGAGGCTTTGGCGCTGTTTATTACGGTAACCCTCCTTCTCATTCATTCTTCTTTTATGGTGGGCATAGAAAGCTGGTATTGTGTGGGATTAACTAATTAATTTTTATGTTTTTTGACTTAGGCAAACTAGAAGACGGACGAGAAGTTGCAGTCAAACGCTTATATGAGCAAAACTACAAACAAGTAGAACACTTCATGAATGAAGTGAGGATCCTAACTCGCTTACACCACAAAAACCTTGTCTCCCTCTATGGCTGCACCTCCCGCCACAGCCGTGAACTCATCCTCGTCTATGAATTCATCCCAAATGGCACTGTCGCTCATCACCTCCACCTTCATAGAGATCCCAAAAGGCCCACCGTCCTACCATGGTCCACCCGCATGAAGATCGCTGTCCAAACGGCTAGAGCATTGGTCTACCTCCATGCTTCTGACATCATCCACCGTGACATCAAAACCAACAACATCCTCCTCGACGAAGTATTCAACGTTAAGGTTGCCGATTTTGGACTTTCAAGGTCTTTCCCCACTGATGTCACCCATGTTTCCACTGCTCCTCAGGGGACACCCGGTTATCTTGACCCCGATTATCACCATTGCTACCAGCTCACTAGCAAAAGTGATGTCTATAGTTTTGGAGTTGTGCTTATCGAGCTCATAACATCCATGGCAGCCGTTGACATGAGCCGGGACTCGGACTCTATTAACTTGTCCAGCTTAGCGGTGAGGAAGATTCAGAGGAGCGAGCTGAGCGAGCTGGTGGATCCTTCTCTTGGGTTTGAGAGGGATGGGGAAGTGAAGAGGATGGTGATTTTAGTGTCTCAGTTGGCGTTTCAGTGTTTACAGACTAATAAGGAGTTGAGACCTTCCATGGAGGAAGTTTTGGAGACGTTGGAGAGGATTCAAAGTGGCAGTGACGGGAGTGATCGGATGAAGGAGCCCCCACGGTTGCCGCCGGAATCACCCTGTTGGGATGAGGTTGGGTTGTTGAAGAACACAAATCCACCACCTCGTTCTCCTAACAGCGTTGCTGATAAATGGGGAAGCCAATCCACAACTCCCAACGTTAGTACTTGAGCAAGTGTTCATATCAGGCATAATACTTTCTTGGTTAAGGTGCGGATTAGTCAATGAAGTGTTACGTTAGGAGCATCTAGCACAAAAATGTTTTAAAAGTATCAAAAATACCAATGAATAATTGAAAGAAAGTAAAAATACCAATAAAGAATTTAAAACTTCAGTAAATAAACTAAAATGGGGATTGTACTACTTTTATCAGATTTTATTTTTTCATTAGTATTTTTGTTTCCTTTCAATTGTTTATTGATATTTTTGATACCATCAAAACATTTTTGTGCTAGATGCTCCTTGCGTAACACTCTGTTAGCCAATCTGCACCTTAACTCTACTTTCTTTTCTTGATAACCTTTTGAGCCCTTAGTGTGACTAGGGTTCTATTATCAAGTATGTAAATTGTTACATACTAACATCACACGATCTTTGGCGGAAAAAAAAAAAGAAATATATATATATATATATATATATATATATATATATATATATATATATATATATATTTTAAGGCATCAACATCCTTGGTTCGTTGTAGTGTTAGTAGTTGAGTGAGATATGATCTATGTGCGGTGATTTTATTTGGCGAATTGCAATATTATGTAAAGGGCCTTTTTATCATTTTTGGGATGTCACTAACTGATGAATTTGAGGTGCAAAAATTCATTGAAATTTTATCATGTGAGTTTGTGTATTTTATTCTTTCTCTAGTGCTTTAGCAATCGCAATTCAACAAGATTAATAATAATAATAAAAAAAAGAATAACTCTCTTTGCCCCATAAAAAAGAAGAGAAGATTAAGAAAAATTAATCTCTTTATCCTTCAATTTTTGTTTCTCTTTCTCGTTTTCATGCCCAAGATAGTGAAAACGTAGTTTTTACGTAAAAACGGAAGGAGAATGAAAAATCGTAAAATTAAACGTGAAATCGTAAAACGTAACGGAGTTTTTACCTATGTATATAAAAAAAAATTTGAGAAAAATAAGGTACCTGTCATCATATACATATATATTGATCAATGCAATATCAATCAAAATGTCCAACATTGTCATTGATTAAACCATATTTTTTATATGATTTTACATGATTAAATTGAGATTTTTAATGCATTTTCTGGGACATTATTGTATGATTAAGTACTAAGTTGAGTTAGGAACATTTGTATTGAATTAAGTGTAATTAGGGGTAAAATGATCTTTATTTATTAATTACAGAAAAGGACCCAGATGTTTTTGAAATTTCAGTTCTGCCCCAAAATAGTTTGAAAATTCTCACTTTAGTCCCTCTCCAGAACTTTTAAAACTTTCACTTAAGTCCCTTAGTAAACTCGGCACTTTTTACAAAAACGCTACGTTTTTACGTTTTATCGTTGCGTTTTTTACTTTTTTACTCTGAAACCGTTTTTTCCACAACGAAATGCGTTTAACCCAAAATAAAACGTAAAAACGGCGTTTTTACGTTTTAAAACGGCGTTTTTACTACCATGCTCATGCCTATTACTCGGTGTAACTTAAAACTCTTACCTCATTTATAATTCAATCCCTTATTTTTCTTTTCATTTTTTATATTAGTATCCTTCCATGTACAACTCATCCTAAGTCATCCTATGTGGCAAGAGTGAGTAATAAAATTGATTCAATGTCAGCTCCAAAAGAGAAAGTTAGAGAGACAAATATGAGCCCAAAAACAATTTGAGGAGAAAATTATGCTAACTTGACATTTCATCAATAAAAAATTATTGCACACAAATTATTTGGCACTAAAATTTTGCATAGGAAAAATATAGTCGGCTATTTCCAAACATAAACTCACATTAGTGATGTTAGATATCAGTCCTTCTTGTGTCATTTACGGTAATCAGGCCTCTCACAACCTCCTCGATTTGAAATTGAAAGCATATTTAAGTCATATTTGAAAAAGTAAACAACTTCTCTAAAAATATTCAATGGGATTTAGGCAATTTGAAAATTACTATACAAGGTTCAAACTTAAAAACATATTCTAAATATAAGATAAAGTTGAATTTATTTTAATAGACATAAGAAAAAAAATTAAATTTCTTTAAAAATATTAATATTTGTCATTTTTTCTCTAAATTATATACTCCCTCCGGTCGTAATTATAAGACATAGTTGACTTTTTTTTTGAAGAGATTAAGGAAGCTAAATAAGTTACTTAATCATTTCATATGCTGTTAATCCTTAGATGATATATTAGTTTATTAGTTAAACTAAATAATTTGAAGAAAAAATAAAAATAAAAATAAAAATACTCTAAAGTAATTTTATTAGTTTCCTTAATCTCTCTAAAAAAAAGTTAATTATGTCTTATAATTACGACCGGAGGGAGTACTTATATATATAATTTAATATATAACATATGATCTGATTAAGTAACTTATTTAGTTTTCTTAGCCTCTAAAAAAATCAACTCTAATATATTATCTCCCGTTCTAATTATAAGACTAAGTTGACTTTCTTTGGAGATATTAATGAGGCTAAATAAGTTACTTAATCATTTCATATGTTGTGTATCCTTAGATTATATATTAGTTTATTAGTTAAACTAATTAGTTTGAAGAAAAAAATAAAAATAAAATACTCTAAAGTAATTTAATTATCTTCCTTAATCTCTCCAAAAAAAGCCAACTAGGTCGTATAATTAGGACGAAAGAATAAGAGGTTATGTTTCTCTCCTTATCTATTTTTTTTTATTATCTCTCATAATCTTTAAATTTTGTGCATCCAATCAATCTCAAAAATTATATTATCAAGCCATACTCCTTAGATTTTTTTTTTTTCAATCAATGAGATTAAACTCGAAAGAAAATGGATGATGAGAGGATGGAGATTTAAGCAAGTTAAAAATGACTAAAAAGGATCAAGCTTGGAGGAAGATAGTCTGGAAAGCGTGTAGTTGCTGATGGTGGCATTAAAACTTATATAAAACTGCCTAGATCAGAAAGAATAAATGGGATTTCAACATGATAAAAATTACCACCGCCTCCGGACCTAAGAACATTTTTGTATTTGTAGTGCAATACTGGAGGGAGTATAAAGGTTCAAGCTTGTTAGGAAAACTAGAGGTGCCTTAAGCGTGGTCTTCTTCTATCGCCCCTCATTCTTCAAGCAGGTAGCTAAGAGGATGGAGAAATTGCAAGGATGATCTAACATCCTCTGGGATGGAGATGGATATGGACACAGATGAGGATGGACAAGTAGTAGATGAGTATGTGTCGTCTGATTGCTTGCTTCTGTGTCCATTTCATCCCAGAGATTGTCATGGTCTACCTCCAACTCCTCCACGTTCTCCGCCGCTGCTACATGGTGCTCCCCCTCAACAATGTTGTTGATGGGATTGACTTCGTTTTCTTCCGCCAGATCAATCGAAGAAGAAGAAGAATAGTGAAAGTTTACGTCCCTCACACTTAGGGGAAATAAGAAGATTAAGGAACCGTGGATATTGGGAAAACTATTACTACTGTTCATTAAGGAAAAAAATTCGTGGTAAAAATAAGATACACTTAGGTGAAAAGCCCGTGCTCAAATAGATTTAAATTATTGTTTTTACTGATTTAATTTTTACTTTTTCTCCTACTTTCACAACCATTGTTCATCTTTTCAAACCCTTTGGAATTTGCTGAATCCTATTTGTCAGCAGTTTCTGCTGTTGTCATTTTCACATTATTAAGCTGGGGCACACAAGGTGTTTGAAATTATGCCTGAGGTGCAAGACTCTGAAACATCACAATCTTCAATTTTACGACTCTTGCCATAGTCATATGCGTGCACCTTCCCACGCGTTTTCCTCTTTGACCCATTCCAAACCAACAGAAATTTCTGTGTGAACCCTCTCGCAACTAGAATTTTCATCACCTAAACCCTAATTAGAGGAGAGTCATACTATCAAGCAATGCGATGAACTAGAGGATTTGGTTTTATTGCTGCTTCATATAATTTGATAGGTTGGATTTTCATTTTTAGCACAATTTGCAGTAGTTTACTTTCACCTTCTATATCAGACGCACTGAGTCTTGTACTTCCACTTCCAAGGGCAATATCTTTGTCATCCATTGGCCGGTTAGATGGAGCCATAAAGGAAAGAAAAGAAACTGTTACATCTTGACTTAGATTGTTTTTAATAGCTGCTTTGAAAACTTGAGATTTTTGAAGGGTCCCGTATTCAATGGGCCAACCTGGGAAGTTTATCTTGTCTTCTTTGTCGGAAATAATGATCAACATAACTTCCAACAAAGCCCTCTTGCCTACCCCACCTGGAATTTTCTTCAGGCCTTTTTCTCATTTACCAAGTCAACCTGCCCCATCAAACAGTTCAAGTAGGAACTGTAAACTATGTACTGTGGAGAAGGTGGAAACATAATATGAACTTAGTTATTAAATGAGGCTCTTCTTGGAGGCCTTTATTTTTTTGCTCTAAATAGTTGATAATTATCAATCATGGCTATGGTTTTTGGGTTTCGTTTCCTCTTGATTTCTCACCTTTTACTTCTTTCAGTCAGGTATGGAAATGCGAGGCATGTCAAGTGTCCAAGATCTTTTAATTGCAGAGAACTTGGGAGCCTCCAGTTCCCTTTCACCAAGCCAGAATTGCCGGACTGTGGCTTAATGGTGGTTCATAACTGTGATGATTCAAATCCAAACTCAAATAGAACGATTGAACTAGAGAAGAATGGAAGACCATTCTTGGAGCTTAACGGTGTCTATCCTCAGCAAAATATGATCACGGTTTTTGACCAAGATCTGCACTATCGGTTGCAATCCACTGGTTCTTGTGATGCCTTCAAGAACCATATCTCAATTCCTGCAAACTCTCCTTTGATTTCTTTTGATATAAAATACAACATAACCGTGTTTAAATGTCACCACAATCTCACAGTCAGCACGCCCGCTGGTTTTATTAAACATCCTTGTGCAAACTTCGATATCTACCATTACAGCCTCCTCCGTGATCTTCAACCTGACCAAAAAAGTAATTTCTCATCATGTTCAACTCTTGTGCTTCCAAAAAAGGACCTTGCTGATAGCACAGACCTTCAGTCGTTCTTATCTGCTCAAATGACTCTGGATGTACGATTATCTGAGGCTTGTGATAAGTGTCACAACAGCAGAGGCCAGTGTCAACCTGACAGAAACAAGAACTTCTTCTGCATCGAAGGTACACTCCAAAAGCAATCTTAGCGTATATTCTTTCCAAGTGATGGGTTCTATATGTTTTTCAAGTCTCTAATGTGACCTAATAATTTTGCGGATAAGTGGGATTGTTATGGATGATTTAATATTGTCCTTGACATGATTGTGTACCAATTTGCATCTCTAATTTACTACTATGTACTTCTTGCTTCGAATTTTAAATGATTTTTTTTTTTTTTTTGTAATCTATGGCAAAAGCTAATGTTTCTTGCTAATTTCATAATATATTTCATATTCCATAGTGTGACAAAAGCTGATGCTTCTTTGTAAACTTTTCTGCTCTTCACTAATTATTTAGACTCCTTTCCTTACCAGCCTCGCCTAACTCCCAATCACATCTTAAAATTTTTGGCTCTCAACTATGTTGTCCTATAATTTGTGGTTGTTTTAGTTTTTGCTTCTAAATATGTCTTCTTTTGATTGCAGCTGCACGTGATAGGAGTAAAATTTGGAAGCTGGCAGTGGGACTTGGGCTAGGTAATACACAATGTTGTTTTATATCAATTTTGTTAGTTGTTTTCTGATTAGTATATGTTGTTCTGTTGGTTGTAATAACTGTTTTTTCTCTCTCCCGTTTTCCCCAAAAGTCGTTGAATTAGAAATATAAGAGAGTTAGTCTATCATTCCCCGGTTAATGACATGCACACTCTCAACTAAACAACTTCAAATAACTCAGCTGACAAAGTCCCAAGATTTTCTTCATTGATTTTTTTCATTGTTTACTCCCAATTTAAAAATTATCATACTAAAAGTCGGAACTCCACACTTGTAGGTTTATTTATTGGCCTTCTAGGCATTTTGATAATTTGCTGGATACTGGCGCGGCATTACAAACGAAAAGATTCATCTTCAAACGTCCATTTACAATTAACAAGCAATAATACAATCGATCCCTACTCCAATACAGATCCAGAAAGGGGCAGAACCTACTTGGGGGTACCCCTCTTCTCTTACAAGGAGCTTGAGAAAGCAACCAATAACTTTGATCATTCAAGAGAATTGGGAAATGGAGGCTTTGGGTCTGTTTACTATGGTAATTCACTTGCGATTTTCTTTCCTCCTAAACATATAGATTATTATCTTGTCTTTTTTAGGGAAGGAAAGGTTCTTCTGAGTTGTTGGCTATATTATCTTAGAGGAGAAATGATGAGATATCACGTATGAGGAAAGAGAAATTTTAGAGTTTTCAGGATCTTCTCTATGGTGACTTACTTTTTAAAAGAGCAGCTTGTATGAAAAATAGCAATTTTTGTAGTGACTTGTGCAAAGCTATTTTGTGTTCTATATAATTCCTCTAATTAAGGGCATAGGTTTTGGTCCAAGAAAAATTAAAGGCATTGGAATATATAAATATACATGTGGTATACTTTATTTGTAATAGTTGAGGGACTAGTAGAGGTATAGTTCCACTTAGTACATCAAGTTGGGTCTTTCTTATGCCCACTAAATCAGTATGCCTGTTCGGCTCCTAAGGCCAAGATGAAATGGAATAAATGAGATGTACACGATTAGGTCCTTCTAGAAGCATCTGACATCTTGTTCATAACTTGTGCTTTGATTTTAAATAACCAGGAAAACTCCAAGATGGACGTGAAGTCGCAGTCAAGCGCCTATATGACCACAACTACCGGAGAGTAGAACAGTTCATGAATGAAATTGAGACACTAACTCGCTTGCGCCATCAAAACCTTGTGTCTCTTTATGGTTGCACATCATGTCTTAGCCGTGAACTCCTCCTTGTGTATGAATACATTCCAAACAAGACAGTTTCTTGTCATCTCCATGGTGAATTAGCTAATTCTGGTTTACTACCATGGCCTGTAAGAATCAAAATTGCCATAGAAACTGCAACCGTGTTGGCTTTCCTCCATGCTTCTGATACCGTTCACCGGGATGTCAAAACCAACAACATCCTTCTTGATAACAATTTCTCAGTTAAGGTTGCGGATTTTGGGCTTTCAAGGTTGTTTCCTGATGATGTTACTCATGTTTCCACTGCCCCACAAGGGACACCAGGTTATGTGGACCCGGACTATCACCATTGTTACCAGCTTACGAGCAAAAGTGATGTGTATAGCTTTGGGGTTGTGCTTATCGAGTTGATATCATCTATGCCGGCAGTTGATATGAGCAGGCCTAGAGATGAGATTAATCTAGCAAATCTAGCTATAAATAAGATTCAGAAAAGTGCAATTGGTGAGTTGGTGGATCCTTTTCTTGGGTTTGAGTCAGACAAAGATGTGAGGAGGATGATAGTTTCAGTGGCAGAGTTGGCTTTTCAATGTTTACAGAGGGACAGGGAATTGAGACCTTCCATGGAAGAGGTTTTGGAGATTCTGAAGAGAATTGAGTGTGGGAATGATGAGTTTGATCATCTTGAAGAAGTGGACAGTCATCGTGCTGTCAGTATACCACATAGCGGTCCTATTCGTCCACTGTCACCACCTTCGCCGGACTGTGTCAAGACTGGATTGCTGAAAAGTTCAAAGTCACTTTCTTCTCCTAAAGCTGTTACTGATAAATGGCATAGTGAGTCAACTACAACTCATGGGAGTGTCTAATAATCAAGTTCTATTAACTATCGACTATTCGACTTGTACTCCATATCACAGAGATGACAGGTTGAAGATGCGTAAATATTACAAGAGATAAGTAGATTCAGTTAATTGACAAAAAAAATTAAATATGATATATGTATGTATATGTATAGGCAACACCGTTTTTAATATTTTTACTTTATTTTAATGTGAACATTGATTGTTTTCCTTCCATTAAATATCCTAGACTATATAAAGCAGCCTAAAAAATTTGGTCGGGGAATGAGATGGGTTCATGTTGGGCAAAAGAGGAATAACAAAATAGCCAAGATGGGGAGGTGAGCAAGCAAGCGTGCGTGCGTGCGTCTAAAATTTTACACGTTGGAGGAAAATTCGGAGAATTTTTGACAATATGTAAAGTCATTTAGATAACATAAGAAACTATTTTTACAACGAGATTCAGAGGGATATTTTAATAACTGATGAAGTTTGACAACATGAAAAGCTATTTTGATAATAAGATTTTTTTGTGAGGAGAATTTAGCAATTAATCACAAAGAGGGGAATTTGGTATAAGAATATGTTGTGATTAATTTTGTATCTTAGGACCTGATTTTCCCATATATATATATGGCTTGCGGGCTCATTGTAGAGTTTGGAAAATTGAATTTGGTTGGAATTTATTTTGTTATAACGTGATCTGTGTTTAAATGTTTTTTTTAATTTTATAAAACTGATTTTAAGAAAATGGAAAATAATTGGATAATTTTGATGAAAAACACTTCTGGACGTGTAATTATTAAAAAAGGGGTTAAGTACAAAAATACATATGTGTTTTGGTTAAAGGAGCGCCCAACGATAAGTACTTTTTTGAGGTACAAAAGTAATTACGTGGTTACAAATCAGGTGCAAAAATACTGGTTGGCATTAAATTTGACTTTGACTGTTAAGTTTGACTTCTTTTTACTGATTGGACGATAACGTGGCTTTCAAAGATGTAAAAATACGCATTGTTTTGGATAAAAGAGCGCCTACTACCAAGTGATTTTTTTATTATAATATTTATAATTAATATAAATATTTATTATGATATTTTTTATTATAATAATAAATAATAATGATTATTATTAGAATATAATTATATAATTATTTCTTTTTCATTTTTGAAATATTGAAAATAGAATTTAAAGGCCAGTAGCATCAGCTCTGTACATAATACAGTCTTGATGAATTGTGTGTATATATACTTGCATGGATTCAAAAAGGGAACTGATGCATAAGTATACCTCCTTTAACCTTCTCAAGTGCTGCATACAGAGCCCTTTTGTGTTTCTTCTGGAACCACTGTATAATTCCATGGAGCAGGAAGTCATCAGAACAGTGCACCATACAATTTTTTAAGGAAATCACATGTACATATCCATGCACCATGTTTTTGGATACATCAGGGTATGTAGTGGCAGAAAAGACAAACAATTAACACACACACATCCAAGAACATGAATAAGATGTTCAATGGCGATGGAAACAGTAAGCAAGACGAAGCAGACAACCGCAATGGCCTACGTGGGTGTTTCCTCCTAGGTTCGCTCTGTCACTTGAGCAGCCATGTTGGTTCTGCCGATAGATCTCTAATCTCTGATGCCACAAAAAGGAGAAATATGGAGACCGCGTTGGATGATCATGGGAACGGCCAGCTAGGCTGCTGAGTTTGATGGGTTATTTACAGTGGAAGAGGTACTTCCTCCGATCTTAATTATAGAAACACCTTTACTTTTATAGTATAAATTACACTATAAAAATGTTTCTATTATTAGAAGTGGAAGTATTATTAAATATGGGAAGAAGCTAAGGGGAGGACAGGAGAACGCGTACCTGTGTCTACTTGTCTTGTTCTGCTCAGAGAAAGAGAATATTATTAAGTATTGTTAATAATAAAAAATAATAATAAAGAATTTTCATTGAATTAATATTCAAAATTTTACTTTATTAATATTAATAAGTTAATAAGAAATCAAAATAATTAAAAAAAAAAAACACTTGGTATTGGACGTCCTTTTGGTCAAACCACATGTATATTTTTGTATCTTTAAAAGCCACATCACCATCCAGTTAATAAATAGTTAAACTTAACGGTCAAATAGTATTTTTACATCTAAAAAAAGTACTTGTCATTGGGCTCTTCTCTGACCAAAGCACATGTATATTTTTACACTTTAACCCTAAAAAAATGAGTTTATAATATAAGATTACATGATTAATTAAACTGCATAAATTAATTTATATAAATATAAATCAAACAAGAACAGAAAGCAAATCAAGTGAGGGCAACAGCCGTAGCTAAAATATTTATTGCATATTGATGCTGCCCAGCGTGATTTTTTGAAACACATAAACAAGTCTTTAAACTTTAATATAGAGTTGGTCTAACCGAGTATAAGCTTTGCTAAATCCTTTCACGTCTTCAATTTAAGTTTTAGAGGAGACAATTGTGTTAGGAGGGACAATCCTAACTCCCGAACCGGATATCAGATGATAATATCAGACTCAACCGTTTGCCAAATCTCAATTAGGCTGTCTTGTTTTCTTTCTTTTTTTTTTTTGTTTTTTTTTGATAAGAAAAAGTTTAGGTGAAGGTAGACACCGGTACCCTACCAAGGTCAAGTCATGTCTTTAGGCTCAAAAGACACTGAGAGAGGTACTTACAAATCGTCCACTAATAAGGCTCTCACATCGACCAACGGGTATCAAACCTCCTCCTTTTTATAGTAAAGGCCTGCCTTAGCCAACTATGTCAATTCTTGATTAGGCTGTCTTGTTTGGTTACGAGAGTTTTGTGACGTAATTCGGACTTCAAATTCGGTTTTGGGCCTTTTTAACTTGAATTCAATATTGAAGAACTGGGTTTTGGTTGAGGGCTTTGAGTGTGCGTATTTTTATACGTTAGAGCTATTTTTATTTGAGAAGGATGGCTATTTATAATTTTACATATAGAGGAGAGATTAAGATTCAACCTAATATATTCTAACATGAAATGTGTAGGTAGATGGATTTTGTTGATTTTCAGGGGCTGTGTTGTATGAGGAATTTGGAGGGGAGGGGAGGAATTTTATTTTATTTTTTCAATTGGATTTAAGAAAATTGAAGAAGTTTAGGTAAAAGTTTCTAATTAATTTTTGTTACTATTTTATCTTACATCTTCTCTTTATTAAAATTTTATAACCACATTTTTCTAATTTGTTTAGATCTAACTCAAAAAAATTCCTTACCCAAGTCCCACACCAAACAGCCCCTTAGAATCCAAGCAAAAGGCTTATTTTGCATGTGTTTTATTCTGAGCAATAAATTCTTTTTTCAACTGTAGACAATTTGCTTCTCAAATTTTTGGACTCTTTTAAATTTGAACTATTGAGATTACAAATACCATGTTTGAACATGACAATAGATTTTTAGCATCCTTTAATCTCTTTAGTGCTCTTTCTTTCCTTTTTTTCGCCAATTTCTAGTGTTATTTCTGATCTTTAATATAAAAGTTAGATAATTAATTTGTTAATACTAAAAGAATTAATTAAATTAGTTATTTATAACAAACATGAATTGATTTCTACCATTTTTAATCATATGTGTTCAAAGTACCCATTGACAGAAATGCTCTTAATGTATACAATCAATAATCGATAAGGATATGTTTGGAGTAAAAATTATAAATCTTAGAGATAAACGAATGGAAGTGTTATAATTATACTCTCTCCGGTCCTAATTATAAGGCATAGTTGACTTTGTTTGAAGAGATTAAGGAAGCTAAATAAGTTACTTAATCATTTTGTATGTTGTATATCTTTATATTATATATTAGTATGTGAGTCAAACTAATTACTTTGAAGAAAAAAATAAAAAGAAAAATACTCTAAGTTAATTTAATTAGCTTCCTTAATTTCTCAAAAAAAGTCAACTATGCCTTATAATTAGGACCGGAGGGAGTAATAAAAATAAACCGTTGTCTAGTTGTTATACTGGGAATCGCCAATTTCTTGGTCTGTATTTCTCTGATTAGTTTCTCATCATTCGACAAATTCCAGACACGTGTCCTCCTACTATACACTTCATATGTCCGTACCTAATGTGGTCCTTTCTGGCTGATTTTTTGGATTTAGATAAGGACTTGCATGCACAACAATCATCTTTTCTTTACTTTCATATTCAATACCAGACGCACTGAGTCTATTATTTCCACTTGTCGGACAATCCTTGGGTCGGTTTGACTAAGTCATAAAGGAAGAACAAAAAGTTTCATTAAATTTGACTGCCGGAACGTTAAGCCTCGAAGACAGTATGAAAACATTTTTATGGGTCCAAGATTCACTAGGACAAGTTGAGATGCAAAATCTGTCTTGGCTTCTTTTCTAGAATAATGAGTACCATATATATAACATGCAACAAGACTCTATTGACTCCCCCTATATAGCTATATGAATCAACTATTATTTTTTGCCTTTCAGGTCTCTTTCACCAAGTCTTGCCTGGTCCTTTTCCAAGTCAACTTGCGTATCAAACAGTTCGGCTAGGAACTGGAGGGTGCTATATCTTGTCGGAGAAGGTTGAAACAAACATGACTACTCCAAACTAAACTATCATTAATTAGATGATGAGTCTTTTGAAGTTCTTCAGTGTTCTGCTCACAAAGTGGAAGATCATGGCTCTGGTTCCTGAGTTTCGTTTCCTCTTGATTTCTCAACTTCTACTTGTTTCAGCTAGCTATGGACACGCCAGCCATGACAAGTGTCCAAGATCTTTTAAGTGTGGAAAAATTGGAAGCATCCAGTTCCCTCTCACCAAAGCAGAAATGCCAGACTGTGGCTTCATGATGGTTCATAACTGTGATGATCCAAATCGAGATTCAACCAAAACGATTGAGCTTGACAAGAGTGTGAAAAAAATCTTGAACCTTACCGGCGTTTTTCCACAGCTACATATGATTGAGGTTTTCAACCCTGATTTACACACTCGCTTACAATCCAATGGTTCTTGTGAGGCCTTCAATAAGAGTTTTAGTATTCCTGCTAAATCTCCTGTGATTTCTTTTTATATCAAATACAATATAACACTCTTTAAATGCCCCCACCATTTCAATGTCAGCCACCCAACTGGTTTTATTAAACATAACTGTGATGGTTTTGATATCTATCATTACAGTGGAGACGCTAATCGTCCTAATTCTGTCCAGCAAAGCTGTTTCTCAGCATGTTCATCTCTTGTTCTTCCCAAGAAAGACCTGCCTGATACCACAGACCTTCAATCCTTCTTATCTGCTCATATGATGCTTGAGGTACGACTATCAGACGACTGTGATAAGTGTTACAACCACCAAGGAGGCCAGTGTAAACTTGACCACAACAAGTTTTACTGCGACAAAGGTATGTATATCCAAGAATAAACCTTGTACACTTTCTTTCCCCATTGAAGGATTCTTGAAGCTTTTTGACACATCATGTGACTTCACTAATTTTGTCCTTCACATGCTGTATCAATTTCCTAACTCTGACCTTTATTCTTCCTAATTTCATTATATCTTATATCTTTGATATTCTAATTCCTTGAGCTCCTCCTGTTCCCTTCCCCACCTAACTTCCAATAAACACATCTTAAAGCTTCGGCTCTACGCTAATTTGTTCTTGTACTTTGTGATTGTTTGTGTTTATAACTTCAACTTGTTCCTTTTTTGATTGCATGCAGCTCCACCTGATCCAAGTAAGTTTTGGAAGCTGGCGCTGGGACTTGGGATAGGTAATATACATAATCTTCTTATATTCATTCTCTAATATTATACTTGGTCCTCTTTCGGATTTTGTCTTTAAGAATTCTTTCTTTTTCCCATCTGTCAATATTTCAGAAAATTTCATTTGTTCTCTTTCCCCATTTCTGTCTATCACTCCCATTCCATTTCTCTTTCAGCAATCCTGAGAAGAGTTCCTATCATTTAAATATTTCCAACTTGATGACCTTTTTGTTAGTTATTTTCTGGTTCTCATATATTGTTCTGCTGCTGTATTAGAGTTTCTCATGTAAGAAGTTAGATCATCAACTTAACAACTAAACAGCTGTTGAAGTTTCAAGATTACCTTAAACAAACTTTGCAGGTCTATTTGCTGTAGTTTTGTGCATTTTGATAATTTGGCAGCGCCTTCAAAAGTATTACAAAAAGCATCCATCTTCAGAAGTTCAATTACAATTAGCAAGCAATTATGCAATTGATCCGTGCCGCAAAGCAGACCCAGAAAGTGGCAGAATCTACTTGAGGGTACCCCTCTTCTCCTACGAGGAGCTTAAGAAAGCAACAAATAACTTTGATCGTTCAAATGAATTGGGAAATGGAGGCTTTGGCTCTGTTTACTATGGTGAAATTCACTCACCATGCTCTTTCTTTTTAGAAACATGTCTTCCATAATGTTCATAACTTGTGCTTCGATCTTAAATAACCAGGAAAGCTCCAAGATGGACGTGAAGTTGCAGTTAAGTTCTTATATGACCACAACTATAGGCGATTCGAACAATTCATGAACGAAATTGAGATGCTAACTCGGTTGCACCATCGAAACCTTGTGTCCCTATATGGCTGCACTTCATGCCGTAGCCATGAACTCCTCCTTGTGTATGAATTTGTTCCAAACAAAACAGTCTCATACCATCTCCATGACAAACCAGCAAACCAAGGTTTATTATTACCATGGTCTGCAAGAATCAAAATTGCCATAGAAACTGCAACTGCATTAGCTTTCCTCCATGCTTCTGGTACCATTCATAGAGATGTCAAAACAAACAACATCCTGCTTGACAACAACTTCTCAGTTAAGGTTGCTGATTTCGGGCTTTCGAGGTTGTTCCCTGATGATGTCACCCATGTTTCCACTGCACCACAAGGGACCCCTGGTTATGTTGATCCAGATTATTACCAGTGTTACCAGCTTACTAGCAAAAATGATGTGTATAGCTTCGGGGTTGTGCTTATTGAGCTGATATCTTCTATGCAAGCAGTCGATATGTGCAGGCCTAGAGATGAGATTAATCTAGCAAATTTCGCTGTGAATAAGATTCAGAAAAGTGCATTTGAGGAGTTGGTTGATCCTTCTCTTGGTTTTGAGACAGATAGCGAGGTTAGGAGGATGATAATTTCAGTGGCAGAGCTGGCTTTCCAGTGTTTACTGAAGGAAAAGGATTTGAGACCTTCCATGGATGAGGTTTTGGAGATTTTGAGGAGAATAGAGGGTGGGAATGAGGAGTTTAATGATGTTGTTGAAGAAGTTGATGTTGATGTTAATGGTGCTATTGGTATATCACATAGTGGTCCTTTACATTCTTCATCCTCACCACCTTCACCAGATTGTAATGAGATTGGATTGCTGAAAATTATCAAGTCACTGCCTTCACCTCTAGTGTGACTGATAAATGGCATAGTGAGTCAACTACAACTTTTAGGAGTTCTTAATATAATGACTTGCTATCATGCATGATTCATTAAATACTATAATCCACATGGATAAGATATCTCACTTGTTGCATCTTGTTGTTCAATTAGGGGGATAGTTAGGCCCTCCATTTTGATCTATAGCCCCAAGAGAATCAATATACAATAATTTAAAATTTTCTTGAAACTCAAGATCTTAACAAACTTATTGCAAGCCAAATTGTGAATTCTTTCTTGTTAGCTTAGTTATTAGAAACTCAAACTCTTGAGGCTCTATTTTAAATTCGGGATAGGAACATTGTAAGCAAAGATTGAATATTTAAGGACAAAATAAGATCAGATATAATAGTTTTTTCAGAATGAGATGATACAATTTTATTACATAATAGAAAAGAAAATTACTGATTGAGTCCAAAACAGTGAATGCTAGAAATAATTAAACTAACACAAAACTTAATCTTCAAATCAAAATCATTAACCCTTATTTAAATTTACTCCTAATTAATGCTTATATATGATGCCTTTCTTGACTCTTTGAGCAAGTTTATTGGAACTTTACACCACTTGGCCCTTTTAACAGAAAGCCTTTATCAAATCCTCTTTTTTGAAACATGTGATCATGCTTCTTGGATTGGGCCTATTTTGTTCATTGCCCTAACTCTACAAAAATTTTGCGATCAACAACCTAAGGGAATTTACCCCCAAAAAAAAAAAAAAAAACTCTAAGGGACCTTTTACCAAAAGAAAACTCTAAGGAACCCTAACTTCAAATATCTCATTGCTTTTTGTTATTTAACCAAAAGTTTACATTTGAACCAATGGGGATTGACACAGTTGGTTAAGGTGTCGACCTTCACCTCAAAAAGGATGAGGTTTGATACCCGTTGACCGATGTGAAGGCCTTATTAATAGGTGATCTGTAAGTACCTCTATAAGCGCTCTTTGAGCCTAGAGGCACATCCTAGCCCTAGTGGGGTACCGGTGTTTACCCCCATCTAAACTTTTTTTATAGGGAAAAAAAAAAAGTTTACATTTGATGTAATCAGACAAAGATAGATGGAGGTCTTATATATATATGTTTGTTTAATATTAACGAATTTCCAGAAAATATTTCAATACTGCAAATTTCTAGAAAGATTTCAATATTAACCAATTAAAGATGTTTTGCAAAGGCATTCCTTCTTTCTGGCTCTAGATCATAGATAAACTGACAATATTTATGGCTTATTTAGATCCTGAAAAATGAATTTCACGTTTAATATGTTACCCCTCTGATTTTATTTTATTTTATTATTATTTTTTTGCATCTAACTTTTTAATGCAACCAATTCCTTGTTAAAATTTAATGTAAGAAAATGGGGGAAAAATATATATATTGCAAGATGCACGAGGAGGATATTTATTTATCAACTCACTTAATTAATTTTGATATTTATCCTACCTGTACCTTCTACTCATATGTATTTATACTTCGAGAAAGGTATTTTAACCATACAAATTTTTTTTTTTTGGATATATATAGTAGGGGAGGGAGTAGGGTTCGAACCCTGGATATAAGGGAGGGGAGCCAAACTCTCATGCTACTATGCTACTAAGGCGCTGGCTTAACCATACAACTTTTGTTTGATGCAATTAAAGCCGCAATTCAAAATTGAATACTCAACAATTCAGAAAGTTAACTGAAAAAAATGTTTTGTACACTGTTTATAATTTGCATGGATCGATATAAGTGGGTGGGGTTTCAAATACTACTTCAAACAAATATTTTTTTTTCTTAAAAAAAATTAAGAGTATAATTTTCCCATTTGAATAAGGAATTGGTCCAATATCTAGATTGGACATGATGAAGAACTCCAAGATCTTAGAATTGGTACAATTATGGTCACACTGGTCAAATCAGTTTTCCTCCTGCTAGTAAAAGGGTTGGATCACAATCATAAAGTTGTGGATTCATATCCTACCGATGTGATGTGGAGACTTTATTAGTGGATTATCTGTAAATATTTCTGTAAATATTTTATGAACTTGGAGGCATCCCTCGCAAGTCCTAGAACCAAACCCACCTAAACGTTTTTGTACAAAAAGAAAGTACTCCCTTCTATGCATTTTATAAAATTTTATAGGCTAAAGTCTTTTAAGTTTTGTATTAGTCATGCTTTTGGTCTATTAACTTTATAAAGTATACTTTAGATTCTATATTTCTAATATCGTTAATGTTGCAAATGAAAAATGTTGATACAACAAATTCAAGTGATACTGTACACCTGAAAAAACATATTTAAGTTTTAATTCCTTAAATATAATATATTTAGATTATTAAACTAAAATAAACCAATAAATTGCTATAAATGAAATCGAGGTTTGGATATTTAGATTAATAGATAAATATATTTAGATTTTTAAAATAATTTTTTTAAATATGATTGAGGTTTTAATATTGAATGCTTCATTAGATTTTTAGATTTTTTCCCCTAATTTACACATATTTTAAATTTAAGATTAATTTTATTTAATTACACTGTCAGCAGTTGAGTTTGCTGCGTTAACGTTTTTTGTTAGCGATAGTGTTAAAATTATAAGACTAAAAGTATATTTTATAAAGTTAATAGATCAAAAGTATATCTTATGTAAACTTAAAGAGTTAGAAGTATACTTTAGCCTATTTAAAAAAGGTATAGGATATTATCACTATCATTTTTTTTACCATTAGATCATAATCTCAATAAGAGAGAGAAATGATAAAGGTAGGAAAGAGAAACTGATCTAATGGTGAAAAAAATGATAGTAACCAAAATTGGTAATGATAGTATCATAACCCTTTTTAAAAAATTATGCGGTATAAAAAATGCCATTAAGTTAAAAGTAATAAATATATTTATAAGAAATGTATTTTTTTCCATCTAAATATGCTCTTTTTTTTTTTTTTTATAAGAGGGTAAATGTGAGGAAGGAATATATAGTAAGAGAAAAATATGAAAAATAATATATAAGATTAATTAGGAGTATATTGATGAAAAAATCCTTTAATGTATTCAAACAATCTCATTGTTTATCTTATAAAAAGAATGGGGAGTGCATTTGATGCCATTTACCTTAGGCATAGCAGCATAAAAAATCTCAGATAAGTATACTTCTCTGACCCTTTTTATAGGGCAGGAAGACACCATAAAATTTGATATTTATAAGGCATAAGTAATTTTTGATATAGATGTATAAATTTATCTTTATTAAATAATTGACACTTATTCCTTTTTGTTCTTGTTGGTATTATCATCTGGTATTCAGTTTTGGATTCATGGCTGCCTCTTCTAAAGTAAGTGTCTCCTCTAGAAATTGGTACTCATTCCTTGACACAACATCTTCCCCTGCTCTTTCTCATGTATTTGTTATTTAATTTCCAATTTCAGTTTCAACTACAGAGTTTTCTGAACTTTCCAATATCTTCTCCTTCGGTCCTTCCTAGACGGTTTAACAAGCTGCAGATATTAATACTTTGAACATTAACTTTAGAAAAATTTTGAATGTTCAAAGAGTCAAATCAGAACATGGCTTTTGGGTGAATATGCGGTAGTTAAATAGAATCTATTGTGTTCTAACTAGTAGCTATATGCACAACATAGCGTTTGTTTAATGGGTAAGACCCCACTAAATCCTTTTGGGTCTTGTGTTTGAGTTTTAGAGGAGACACTTACGTTAAAAGGAACAATTACGAATTCCGAACCGGATACCAGATAATAATATTTAAAAGCAAAATAGCAGCTATATAGCTTTTGGCTTAGTGATCAAGGACTAATTGATGCAATAACTAGTGATTATGATAATCACAAGCTGGATTTTCTTCAAAAAGATGCTCATTTGGTTCCGAATGTATAATATTGGGGAGTTGATTTTGGTTTTAAATATAAAATTTATTTAACATGTTTATTTAATTTTGCCCAAATTAATCTTACGATGTTCTCTCAACAATAGTACGTCCGGTCCTAATTATAAGAGCTAGTTGATTTTTTTTGGAAAGATTAAGGAAGCTAAATAAATTACTTAATCATTTCATATAGGGTTAAGGTGCAAAAATACACATGTGTTTTTCTCCAAGGAACTCCCAGTAGCAAATGTTTTTTTTTAGTGTAAAAGTACACACGTGGTTACAAATTAGGTGCAAAAACACCGTTTGACCATTAAGTTTGACTTTGACTGTTAAGTTTGACTTTGACCGATGACATGACATTTCAAAGGTGTAAAAATACACATGTGATTTGTGAAGAAAAGCGCCCAACAACAATTTTTTTAATTTAATAATTTTATTTTAATTACTACCGGGTGCTAAAAAGATATTTAGAATATTGACCTGTACTGAAAAAATACTCCATAATCTTAAAAAATTATTTTTAGATCTGGAAAAAATATTTTAGGGTATTAAATGATACTAAAAAGTATCTGAAACATTTTTTCAAGATCCTAAAATAATTTTTCAAGATTATGAAGTATTTTTTCTGTACTAGTCAGTATCTGGAAAAAAAAAATATTTCAGGGTATTGACTAGTACTAAAAAGTACTTTCAGGATACTGATTAGTACAGAAAAAATATTTCATAATTTTCAAAAATTATTTTAGGATCTTGAAAAAATATTTCAAATATTGACCGGTACTAAAAGGATACTGACTGATACTGAAAAAAATATTTCAGGGTACTGACTGGTACTAAAAAGTACTTTCAGGATATTGACTGGTACAGAAAAAATACTTCATAATCTTGAAAAATTATTTTAGGATTTTGAAAAAATATTTCAAGTATTGACTGGTACTAAAAGGATACTGGCTGATACTGAAAAAATACTTCATAATCTTGAAAAATTATTTTAGGATCTTGAAATAAAATTATTAAATTAAAAAAATTTGTTGTTGGGCGCTCTTCTTGACAAATCACATGTGTATTTTTGTACCTTTGAAATGTCACGTCATCGGTCAAAGTCAAACTTAACGGTCAAACAGTATTTTTGCACCTAATTTATAACCACATGTGCACTTTTGCACCTAAAAAAAGCATTTGCTACTAGGCGCTCCTCAGAGAAAAGCACATGTGTATTTTTGCATCTTAACCCTTTCATATATTGTATATCTTTAGAGTATATATTAGTTTATTAGTTAAACTAATTAGTTTGAAGAAAAAAATAAAAATAAAAATACTCTAAAGTAATTTAATTAGCTTCTTTAAGTCAACTAGCTCTTATAATTAGGACCAAAGGGAGTAATAAAGTAGAAAAGGGAGGGAAGGAATTAAAAAGAATGATTAAGGTGTTTTAGAAAAAAAACATATGATACTAATTACTAACTTAAGTCTATAATATAGAACTTATTTGATGAGTTGATCTTGATCCTAAATATATGACTTATTTTTCATATTTGTCAATTTTTTTCTCTTAATTTACTCTTATTGATATTCTTTCAACAATAATAAAAAAGAAAACTGAATATCAACTAATTTAACTAATATCCTTAATCAATTCTAATTATTTCATTGGGTATTATATTAAGCACAAAAGGAGGAGTACATACTTCGAAGAAGGCGTGTGTTGGAGGGAAAAGGGAATGGTTGGTATATGGTCAACTTAACGTCTTAACAAGGCACTAGGCAGTACGATGATCTGATTAAAAACTAAGGCGCATAATGAATTGATGCAATATATACATGTGGTTATAAACCTAAACGATGAATTGAATTGGACATCATCAACCACCACAAGAAGAAGTGCCGTTTCTTTGATGCAAACGAGATTCCCATGGTCTTCAATTCTCTAAAGCATTCATGCCTCACATGGCTCCTTCTATCTAACTCTTCACCACTCGTTTTCCAAGTCAACTCTGATCTCTCTTGCACATATATGAATCACTTCAAGTACGTGATATATCGCCAACTCACCGAAACCTCGAATCCCCACAAAACACTTGTTTTTCGTTACACAATACTCTTCTTCTTCTTCTTCTTCTGGCATGGCTTCTTCAGCAGCTTCTGTGTTCCCACTCCTCTTCTTTCTTCACCTGCTACTTGCTTTCTCATCTGGGTATGGTCTTAGAATCCATGAAAACTGTCCCAGCTCGTTTCAGTGCGGAGAACTTGGGACATTTCACTTTCCTTTCACCAAGCCAGAGCTTCAAGACTGTGGATTTATCACAGTTCATGCCTGTGATGATCATCCAAGTTCAAACAAAAGTATTGAATTTCACAAGAATAATGGTACAAAGCTACGGCTTCTAAAAGGCGTAGACAACAAGAACACCATCACAGTCTTGGATGAAGATCTAGACAAGCTTCTGAAATCCAAAAGTTATTGTCAACTTTTCGACACAAACCTAAGTAGTAGTCTTCCTCCAAACTCAGCTTTGGTCTCTTTTCAGATCCTAAATAACAACACTTGGATCAAATGTGGTCACTGCCACAATGTGAGTCCTCCCACTGGTTTTTTCAAACACGTGTGTAGTGACTATGATGTCTATTGGGAAAACTCATCCAGGCTTAAAGGTAACAATAATAATATTAAGAAGCCAAATGGTTCATTCCCTAATTGTTCAGTTCTTGAGCTTCCAAGTACAGACATGTCTCATAGTGCTCATGATCTTCTGTCCTTCTTAACAAGTCGAATTGTTATTCAAGTACGATTGTCTCATGAATGTAACAACTGTTACTATCACTTGGGAGGACAGTGTCTTCTTGACGCCAACAATGAGTTTTACTGCAAATCTGGTACACTCTAGCCACATCCCTTTTATAAAAGCTTTGTGCTTATACACACATGCATATTTGTTGTTTATCTAACTTCAACTGATGAATTGTTTGAACTTGGTCAGCAGAGGACACAAGTAAGGGCTACATGCTGGGATTTGGGCTTGGAACAGGAGGTGATGTACATAGCTTCTTTTATTTTTGTTTTATTTCACCATATATTTTGACGATTTAGTTTATCATACTTTACTCATATGTCAAATTCTGAAATTAGAGAGAACAGAACAAAGAGGATGGATAGAAACAGAGAAAGTTAGACCCTAGTACTCTTCTATAATTGATGCTGATTTTGAATTAATTTTACAAAAGGATGATTTCCTTTTTTCATAAAAAAATTGAATGTACTATTTGGGACCTTGTACTCCAATCAACACAAAGCACCTCTTTTAAGGCTTTCTTAAATGTGAGGTTATGAGTTCAAACCCTTTGTGTGGAAAATATAATGAGTCCATGAGTTATGACTGAAAAAATTGTTTATCACAAACAATTAGCATCTTCAAAACCTTTCATGTATATGTTTATAAAATTTTTATCTTTTACACTCCAGCCTTGTGAAGATATGGAAAGTAACAGAGTTATCTCAGTCTATTTTTTGTTGTTTTTTCTTTTCCAATTCTATTACATTGGATTATATGTAATTGAAAGGTGGTCATGACTGATGTGGGATTTTCCTCATGTGCAGGATTATTTATTGTACTTATAGTCATTCTGATAGCTTGTCAGCTACGCCAAAGACATTACAAACAAAAAATTGCATCTTCAAACGTCAAAATTCAACCAACAAACAATAATAAAAGGAATCCATTCTCAAATGCAAACACAGAAAGTTTCAGAACCTACTTGGGGCTGCCCCACTTCTCTTACGAGGAACTTGAGAAAGCCACAGATAATTTTAACCGTTCAAGAGAACTTGGAACTGGTGGCTTTGGCACTGTTTATTATGGTAATATAATTATTCCCTCAGACTTCCTTCTTAATTATCATTGTTCTGTTTCAGGTAAAAAGGGCTCTTCAAAGTGATGTTTTCCCTAAGACAAAGAAATTGAGTAAGAAGAGATATCTAAAACCTTAACATGGTGTTTCTTTTGACAGTTTCTATTTGAATTGGCCCAGCAACTTCATCCCTAGTTATGACTTAAAAAAAAAATTAAATAGGAAAAATTAATTCTTTTGTCGTCAAAGTTTGATGTAACTTGATCCCTATACAGTTAACATTTTGAAATATTAATCCCTATATTTTAGAAATTAAAATTATATATTTTATAAAGTTTAGGTAATAAAGTCTTAAATGATTAAAATTAAGCTATAGTAAGTTGGAGTAAATTAAATTTCAGGGACCATGTATTAGCTGAGTTAAAACTACAAGGATTGATCTACACTGACTCAAAGTTTGAAGACTAAGTTACGACAAAGTCAAAATCATAGAGATGAAAAGATTAATTTTTCTAAATATCTTGCATCTTACTCATAATTAACTTGTGTTTTAACTTTTATCTTCTATGACTAGGAATTCTGCAAGATGGAAGAGAAGTTGCAGTGAAGCATCTTTACGAGCACAATTATCGACGAGTAGAGCAATTCAGAAATGAGGTCAAGATCCTCACTCGCTTGCGCCATAGAAACCTTGTATCTCTCTATGGTTGTACTTCATGTCACAGTCGAGAACTTGTCCTTGTCTACGAATACATTCCAAACGGCACTGTTTACTGTCATCTTCATGGTGAGCTAGCAAAACGTGGTCTACTTCCATGGCCTATAAGAATCAAAATAGCCATAGAAACTGCCACTGCTTTGTCTTACCTCCATGCTTCAGACATTATCCACCGTGACGTCAAAACCAACAACATCCTCTTAGAGAACAACTTTTGTGTTAAGGTTGCAGATTTTGGGCTTTCAAGGTTGTTTCCCGGTGATGTTACCCATGTTTCCACTGCTCCACAAGGAACACCAGGCTATGTGGACCCAGAATATCACCAATGTTACCAGCTTACTAGCAAAAGCGATGTGTATAGTTTTGGTGTTGTGCTTATTGAACTTATATCATCTTTGCTTCCTGTTGATATTACAAGGAATAAAGATGAGATAAACTTGGCGGATCTAGCGTTGAAGAAGATTCAAGAGAGTGCTTTTGGGGAGCTGGTGGATCCGTGTCTGGGGTTTGAGACGGATCGTGAGGTCAGGAGGATGATAATTTCGGTGGCAGAGTTGGCTTTTCAGTGTTTACAGAGGGACAAGGACTTGAGACCATCCATGGATGAGGTTTTGAAGTTTCTGAAGAGAATTGAAAGTGGGAATGAGGAGATTGAGGAAGTGGATGTTCATGATGCTATTGGGATTCCACAAAATGAGGCTACTCATTCTCCATCACCATCTTTATCAGATTGTGATGAACTTGGATTGTCGAGACATACAAAATCTTTGCCTTCCTCTAAACTTGTGACTCACAATAATGAGTCAGCTATAGTTCATGTGAGTGCCTAATTAATAATCACTTATAGTTAAACTTACGAGATAGCAATAATAAAGGTTGAGAAGCAAATATGTATACATACTCGTTAATAAAATTTATTTCAAATGTATTATATGTTTCATTTATTAGAGATGAATGTATTTTCAATTCTTACAAAAGACATAATAAAATAAGAAAGGTTAGTTTAGTTGGTAGCGAGTTGGCTCATACCACAAAGTTGAGTCAAATGAAATCTCGTTGCTGATGTGAGGATTTTGTTTAAAGGCATGTCTTATCCCTGATAAGTCTCATGACACAACTCACATAAACTTTTCAGTTTTCATTATTTGGAAGAGAAAAAAAGGATTGTTCAAGGCTAAAATAGAATATGAATTAGCATAACGGGCTAGGCTTTAGAAAGCAATTAACAGTTTATAGATGGGCTAACTCAGTTATTCTTAAACCGGGTCACACTTGGGCCTTTTTTAAGTCCACGGATGAGAGGAAATTTCCTGTTGGAATGGTGACCATACAGAAGTTTCACTCTCTTTGCGGGGTCTTTGGAATGTTGAGCAAGTCACGAACGTACAAAACAAAATCAAAGACCTTGAACATTGACCTAATTAACAAACGCGTGTAAGAAGCTTTTAAGGCGTGGGAAATGGTTCATATATTTAAACAAGATAGATGCATGATGGTACGTGTGGCATAGCCAAACAACCCTTAGTTTTTATTTTCTCGCAGGCACTTTTCGATCGTCAAAGTCTTGGGGAGTCATATTCCAAGTCAACTGCGTATGAAGCAGTTTGAGTAGGTAATATATTGGAAACACACAGTTCAATTAATCATCATTTACAAACTCAGGAATTCATATAGTTCCGTTTTCTCTTGGCCTGGGATTAATGGCTTCAATTTATTATGTGTTTCGTTTCCTCTTGTTTTTTCACTTTGTAATTGCTCTTCTCTCAGCTGGGTATGGAAATGGGAAGCTCTATGACAAGTGTCCTAAATCTTTTGATTGTGGAAATCTTGGGAGGCTCCGCTTCCCTTTCACCAAGCCGGAATTGCCACATTGTGGCTTCTTCGCTGTACGTGGGTGTGGCGATGATCCATCTTCAAATAAAACGATTCAACTGGACAAAAATGGAAAACCATTGCTGCTTAAAAGGGTGCAGCAGCAGCATAATAAGAGCATCACAGTTTTTGTTGAAGACCATGATGAGCATTTGAAATCTACAACCTGTGAAGTTTATAATCATAATATAGCTCATCGTAGTACTCCGAATCATCCTCCTTTGCTTCCTTTTAACATCAAACCCAATTTAATCCTCTTCACATGCACCAACGAGCCCCACCTGATGACCCCCGATTCCTGTCCTGACTATCATGACTATTATTGTGACCAGTCACAGAGTCATACTCATCCTCCTAACATGGCACAAAGCTCTCTCTCACGTTGTTCGACTCTTCGGCTTCCTTGTAGAGACATGAACTATACTGAAGATCTTGGGTTCTCGTGTGTTAAAATAGATATTGAAGTAGAGTCATCAGTTGACTGTTACAATTGCAACCACAAGGGAGGCCTATGTCTAGTTGACGACCACAATAACTTCTCCTGCGGCATAGGTATATTTATATATGCACACTCTCTTTTTCTTTTTCCATTTTCATCCAGTATCTCAGGCCAGCCCATGTGGCAAGGAGAACTCAATGGGCCGAGACTAATTTGGATTTAGGCATGGAAAAGCCCAGAATAGGGCGACCATCTCAAACTAGCAGCTCCATTCACAACCTAGGAATTGAACCGGGATGTTTTTAACGAACCTAGCGTATCATTCTGCTAGACCAATTGGACTCTGTTTTATATGCACACTCTACTATGCCTTTTATATGTGCTTTCCATGTGTGTGTGTAATGTGAATTGTTTGTCTTTTCTCATTCATTTATGTGACCTGCTACTCGTGTGTGTAAAAATTCAAGTAATTTTCCTCATAGGGCCATGGTGAACACTTTATATCCTAACTTAGGTAATTAGAACTGTGGACATTGTAACTTTCTTCTCTAAAGCCTTGACAAATTTGTTGCCAGCACTTTGTCTAATAAAATTATACTGATCGAGTGCCTTTTAACACATGATTTATTCTCTTATATCTATCTGCAGAGAAAGACAACAGGTTGCTGAAGTTGGGGTTTGGACTTGGGCTAGGAGGTAATGTTATAACAATGATCTTTTAAAAGCTCTTTAAAGGATGCCTTGAAGTTACAACTTACAGAGCATTTCATCAGAAACAATAGATTATAATTTAAAAGTGTTCACAGATTAAGTGGGGATCTCGTATTGTGCAGGTTTAATGATTGTAGTTATAGGCTGTCTAATCATAATTTGGAGGCAGCGAAAGCAACATAACAAACTCAAATATGCATCTTCAAGTGTCCAGTTGCAATCAACAAACAATGGAGGAATTGTTCGTAGCTCTAACACTGATCTTGAAAGTGGCATGGCTTACTTTGGGATCCCCGTCTTCTCTTACGAGGAGCTTGAAAAGGCAACAAATAATTTTGATCATTCAAGAGAAATTGGAAGTGGAGGCTTTGGCACTGTTTATTATGGTAATTATAATCCTCTCACACACTGCATATGCTTTTAATTTAATCAAACACAGAAAAAATTGAGGGTTTTTTTTAGTAGCTAGGGGTTACAGAAGAGGAAAAAGATATCTTAAACCACCTATGTAGTCTTCTCTTTGGGTTTCCAAGACTAGGGACTTGCATGGAAAAACATACTACTATATCTTTTTTACAATGTTTTTGCAATAGTACATATGGAATGTACAAATATTATGTACTTAGGCTCACAATTCATCTAGCTTTATTAAAAATGATTGAGAAAATTAATATATTGAAGTTCCTATAGTTTCTCTTCGAGCAAAAAAAAAGTTCCTATAGTTTCTCCTGATTTTTAATCCCAGTCCCTGGAGTTTTTTCCCCGTGTTTTATGAGGTTCTTATAGCTTTACTTTGATTTTGTAATCAGGTCCATGCATATAGTTTTCTGATTAGGTTCATATAGTTTCATTTGATCATTAGTCAGATCCCTAGAGTCCCGTAGTCTTGAAACTATAAAGATATAATGAAAAGGAAAAAATAATAGAGAAGTGATTAAAAATCAAGTGAATTGCTGTTTAATTTTTCGAAAATAATCTGGCTGTTGTTTCTTACTAGTATTATTTTAAATGTTCCAATTAACTTGTGTTTCCTCATTCATATTTATTTATGAATGAATAATATCAAGAGAATTAAACAATATATCTAACTTACACTTTGATATTCAATAACCACCAGGAGAACTCGGAGATGGACGAGAAGTTGCAGTGAAGAGGCTATATGATCATAATTACAGAGGAATAGAACAGTTCATGAATGAAGTAAATATACAGACCCGCTTGCGCCATAGAAACCTTGTCTCTCTCTATGGCTGCACTTCCCGCCATTGCAGAGAACTTCTCCTTGTCTACGAATACATCCCAAATGGAACCCTTTCATGTCACCTCGACGTCGAGCTAGCCCATCCTTGCTTACTTCCATGGCCTATCAGAATGAAAATAGCCATAGAAACTGCATCAGCTTTAGCTTATCTTCATGCTTCCGACACCATTCACAGAGACGTCAAAACCAACAACATCCTCCTAGACATCAACTTCTGTGTTAAGGTTGCAGATTTCGGGCTTTCGAGGTTGTTTCCCAATGATGTCACCCATGTTTCTACTGCTCCCCAAGGAACACCAGGTTATGTTGACCCAGAATATTACCAGTGTTACCAGCTTACTAGCAAAAGCGATGTGTATAGTTTTGGGGTTGTGCTTATTGAGCTGATATCATCTTTGCCTCCAGTTGATTTCAGAAGGAATAAAGATGAGATAAACTTGGCGAATCTGGCTATAAATAAGATTCAGAAAAGTGCTTTAGGGGAGCTAGTTGATCCTTTTCTAGGGTTTGAGACAGATAGTGAGGTTAGGAGGATGATAGTTTCAGTTGCAGAGTTGGCTTTTCAGTGTTTACAAAGGGACAAGGATTTGAGACCTTCCATGGATGAGGTTTTGGAGATTCTAAAAAGAATTGAGAGCGGAAAGGAGGAACAAAATGGCGTAGAGGAAGTGGATATTAATGGGGTGAATGTGATTTCATACAGTGGCCCAATATCGCCTCCTTCACCAGATCCCGATGAAGCTATATCGTTGAAAGTTACAGAGTCACTGACTCCTGCGCCAGCCACCAAAACTCGTCACACATGAATGAAAGAGAGAGTCAACTACTTCTAATGCTAGTGCTTAATTAGTTAATGACCATACACCAAATCATACTGATGGGCAGATGTAAATTAAACATGCATTTTAAAGTAGATCTTGTTTGTAAGACTAGTTTGAGTCTTGTGTGTATTATATACATAAGAGCGTGAGAAATGAGTTGTATGATGAATAATGCAATCTGTTAAAGTTTTATATTATACATAGACTAGTATAACTAATTCCAAACTTCCAATTGAGTGCGTGGAAATACATGAATCTAAAGCTCTTCTCAAGAGATTTTTTCACACCATAAAGAGAACAAATGCTTAAGCACAGGCTTCGAATTTAAGTCTATATGAATGTAAAAAATATATTTAAGAAAACCACATCAATTATATGAATGTAAAAAATATATTTAAGAAAACCACATCAATTGAGCTTAATAATGTTCAAATATTAATGACTTGTACAGATTGCCATATCAAATAGAGAGAATAAACATAGAGCAAGCCACTTGCATCAATTAATTGATGTTACTTGAAGTTAATAAAAAACTTTTATTTTTTACCGACACAAATAATTAATTAAAAGTCATGTTTATTAATCTACTTCTATTTGTTAGAAAATCAAAATACTCTATATATATAATACTCGTACTCTAGACCCTATTTTAGGAAATATCAGCATTTTATACAGCTTGAACCAACAGTTATTATATAAGTTAATTATAAAACTTTTAAGCACCATACCTATCAAGCTACTTATATTTTTGTACTGCAAGACAGATTTTGAGAAGGAAAATATGATCTAATGATCACAACCAAAATTATTAACATATTTTAACATATTATTTTAGACGTTCTTATTTATGTTTAAACTTGTATGAATATTTGTTTTCGGTGTCATTGTATGAAAATATTTTAGTAAATTAAGTTTTGGTTTAAAGAATCCATTTTTAATTTTCTTCAGATAAATAATTTTGGATTCAAAGATTTGAAAGTGAAGGAAGGTGGGGTTTGAATAGAAGATGAAAAAATAGTTAAACCCTTGTGCTATAACAATGAGGAAGAAGCCACTGAACCAGACATGAGTATATCACAAGGCTTCTCCAACTCATAATGTTTCTCTCAAGCGTCTTTGACCAAGTCTTCCATTTTCCCCCATTCATTTTTCAATTCAAGTTTCGTATCAAACGGTTCAAGACAAGGAGACATATTGGAGAAAAGCGTGCCCATATAATAATTAAAATACAAACTTGCATTAGATAAGCAGTTTATTGGGGATTTGAGATGATTGTGTTTAGAAATTCATCATTATTAAATTTTAAAATAAAAACGGAATCTCTCTCTCTCTATAAAGATGTATGGTGTTTTGTTCTAGTATTGTTAAAGCCCCTCTTTTTTAGATTCACCCCTTCAACTCATTCTTTTCATTTCTATTGCATTAATCTTTTTTTTTTTTTTGGAATAAAATATTGCATAAATCTTGAAGAAACTTATTAAAACAAGATACAACTAGGCATGGACATTTATTTTATGAAAAGGAATTTGGACATGTTTTATCTGGGCCTGAACACTCTATCATTGAATTGTATCATAACTGAGCCTTTTTTTTTTTTTGATATAAAAAAGTTTAGGCGGTTGTAAAACCTACTATGGTTAGGGTACACTTCCAGGCTTAAAGAATGCTTATAAAATACTTACAAATCGCTTACCAACAAGACCCTTACATCGATCAGTAGGGTATCAAATCTCCTCCCTTTCAAAATAAAGGCTGATGCCTTAGCCAACTGTGCCATTCCTCATTCACACAGGTAAGCCATGTTAGTGCACAAGTTAAAAGGTCAAGAAACCCAAATGAGATTAAACCCAGACCTCCCAGGAATTTTCACTCTCTAGGCCATCCTTTAGACGGTTTAAGCAATTCGCAAAACTAAAGTTGAGACCTTGAACATTGACTTTGAAAATACGTGTGACTCATCCTGAGACGTTTTTGATGGAGCAATGACTCAAATCAAATAGTCCTTATTACCTAAGTAAGTTCAGACCAAGTGTCACAGGCTCACAGCACAGGACTACCTTCCTTCGTTTCCTCTCAACCCTATTTCGTCAAAGTCTTCCACAGTCATATTCAAAGTCATGGCCTTTGAAACACTTCAAATATGTGACATATATTGAGAAGAAAAGAATCAGGCTCTCATACCAGTCTATAGTTTCTTCCTGGAGGATGTCTTCAGTATATGCGTCTCGTTTCCTCTTGTTTTTTCACTTTGTCCTTGTTCTTCTCTCAGTTGGGTATGGAAATGTGGAGCATCATGACAAGTGTCCCACATCGTTTGATTGTGACCAATTTGGGAGCCTGCACTTCCCTTTCACCAAGCCAGAACTTCAACACTGTGGCTTTATCACAGTAAATGGTTGTGATGACCCATCTTCAAATAAAACCATTCAACTGGAGGAGAATGGAAGAACATTGCCTCTTAAAAAATTGGTTCAGCAGGAGAATCTCATCACAGTTCTCGACCAAGTTCTGCGTCCAACCTGTGAAGTTTTCGACAGAAACATGTATTTCCCTCTCTATTCTCCTTTGGCTTCCTTTCATGTCAAACACAACGTAACCACCCTGTTCCGATGCAACCACGACGTTACCCCCAGCCCCCCTGCTGGTTTCATCAATCTTTTCTGTCCTGAATTCAATATCTTTTGTCCCGGCTTAGACTTGCCTCCTCCTTCTCCTCCTATTCTTGATCAGCCACAAACCTCTTTAACTGGTTGCTCCAGTCTTCAGCTTCCCTGTAAGAACCTGACATATACCCCAAATTTTTCACTATTCTCATGCGGTGAAATAGATATTGAAGTGCAATTATTTGATGGTTGTAATGAGTGTTACCACCTCAAGGGAGGCCAATGTCTAGTTGACAACCACAATAACTTCTACTGTGACATAGGTACACTTCAGCAACATCAATTTTATATATATACTTTCGATATTATAAATTCTTTATGCATATTTCTTAGTATATACCATTAGATTTTACTTCTTTCTTCTAAATTAAAGTGCCCTTCCCCTGTTATCATTACCATAATCTCGGATCTATGGTCACACTAGAATTTTATATCTTAGCTAGATGATTATAATTTTGGACATTTTAGCTATCTGCAGTTCTGCACTTCTTTCATTCAGTCTATACAAATTTGACGCTGAGACACTGGTAATGATTTCTTCTCCCAACCTTACCTGCAGAGACTGGGAGTGAGCCATTCAACTTGAAGTATAAACTTGGCCTTGCAGGTAATGTTCATAATTCCTGCTTATAATAAATTACTGCTATGTCAAATTCAAAATGCCTTCCTTCTGTAGTGTTATTAGTCCACATTCTCATCATTTCAACATTGTAGCAGAGAATCTCACCTAGGTTACTATGAAGAGCGGGGGAAATCACCTCACATCTTTGAGAAAGTTAATTTGTGATGTAAAATGTGTACTTTTCTCGAACAATTGAATTCATTCAAACAACTGTAAATTTACATGTGTGTGTTTTGGAAAAAAATATTTCAATATCTTTTCAGTCAAAGATGTACTAATCCCTATTTTCATACTTTTAGGAAATGATCCACGAAGAATTAATATTTTTGACACTTTTCAGAATCAAATTTCTATCTTCTTCACTCCAGTGCTCTTGGAACATGCCCATTTTCAACTACAATTATAAAAAAATCCTCATGATATGATAAAGTTAAAAGATTATCTTCAACTTCCAGTCCCCTCTCTCTCTCTATGCTTTTTTCCCTGTCTTCCATTACCTTACTATGCCTTATAATTTGAAAGTGAAAACATCTAAAGTGGATTCTCCTCTTTTGCAGGTTTATTTATTGGAGCAATAGGATTTGCAATAATAACTTTGTGTCTACTTGAACAGCATTACAAACAACATTCTTCAAGAGTCCAATTGCAAGCAACAAACAATAATGCAATTGATCCCAACTCTGACACTGATCTACAAAGAGGCAGGTATTTAGGGACCCGCCTCTTCTCTTATGAGGAGCTTGGAAAAGCAACAAATAATTTTGAACGTTCAAGAGAACTTAGGAATGGAGGCCTTAGCTCTGTCTACTACGGTAACGCCATCAAACACTGCACTTTCTTTAAAGAACACAGATTATTAACTTCTAATTGAAAAAAAGAGTTCTTGGGAGTCATGTTGTGCTTGGGGAAGACACAGGGGAATCAAGGGAGAAGAGTTAAACAAGATAAAGAAGATACCAAAACCATCTATGGAGCCTTCTATATGGAACCTGTTAGAGTAAGGACTTGCATAAAAAAAGCATAATTTTTACAGTGCTTTATTAAGAAAGTACAACACTACTACATGTCATATACAGCTTCTCTTTCGTAACGGTATGAAATGTATAAATATGAAGCTTAGCCACAGTTTTGATCCTCCTAGTTTTATAAAAATAATTAGGTTATTTTACTTCGAAAGTGTTTGATGAGTTAATGATATCAAGTAAACAGATGATGTCTGACTCATGCTTTGATCTTCAATAACCAGGAAAACTCCAAGATGGACAAGAAGTTGCAATCAAACGTCTAAATAACAAGAACTATAGACGACTTGAACAGTTTCTAAATGAAGTTGAGATCTTGGCTCGCGTGCGCCATCAAAACCTTGTCTCTCTCTATGGCTGCACCTCCCACCACAGTCGTGAACTTCTCCTTGTTTATGAATATGTTCCAAATAGCACAGTTTCAAGTCATCTTCATGGTGAGCTAGCCAACCTTTGTTTACTACCATGGCATGTAAGAATGAAAGTAGCCATAGAAACTGCAACTGCATTGGCATATCTTCATGCTTCTAATATCATCCACTGTGACATCAAAACCGACAATATTCTCCTAGACAACAATCTCTGTGTTAAGGTTGCAGGTTTTGGACTTTCAAGGTTGTCCCTCATCCATGTCACTCATGTTTCCACTACTCCACAAGGGACCCCTGGCTATATTGACCCAGAATCTAACCAAGGCCGAGAACGAACTTGCAAAAGTGATGTCTATAGCTTTGGGGTTGTACTCATTGAGTTGATATCATCTAAGCCAGCAGTTGATATGAACAGGCCTAAAGAGGAGAAAATTCTGGCAAATCTAGCAATAAAGAAGATTCAGAAAAGCGCAATAAAAGAGCTAGTTGATCCTTCTCTTGGTTTTGAGTCAAGTTATGAGGTTAGGAGGAAAATAGCTTGTGCGGCAGAGTTGGCTTTTCAGTGTTTACAAGGAGACAAGGAATTGAGACCTTCCATGTATGAGGTTCTGGAGATACTAACAAGAATTGAGAGTGGGAAGGAGGAACTCAATTGTCCAGAAGAAGTGAATAATCATGGGGTAACGGGGACTTTGCATAGTGGAACGAAACATTCACCACCTCCTCCTTCACCAGACAACGATGAGGCTATATTGTTGAAAAATATTTAATCAATGCCTTCAACAAAAGACGTCACTGATAAATGGCATAGTAGGTTAACTGCTTCTAAAGTCAGTAAAGAAAGATAAGCAATAAAAGTTGATTAAGATCTGCAGTGATTTACCTTTTTATAACTGTGGGCTTATTTTTCTATCATGACAATAGATGAACATAAAGATTTCAACATGAGAACTTCTATTTAATTTTTTCTATTTTTAGATCATAATTAACTCTTGTTGATGGATTGGTTTTATATTCAAGAAATTGCACGGAAAACCGAAGATCTGAGACTTTTTTGTTTTTCAGTCAAGTGTGTGGAAAAAGCCGTAAAGTCTCCTTCAAAGAAAGAAAGAGAGCAAATCCATCAATTGCGTCCTGATGAAAAAGGAAAGAGACACAGAAAAACATTCCCAAAACAAGCTCTGTTTCTGAAAAATGAGGGTTCTTCATAATCATTCTGTGTCTTCGACAAAGTTTGCAGATCAAACAAATGCAATCCAACTTAAGACATAAACCTAGATATCCCTGAGCAGCTGTGGATCCTCAATCCCTCGCCATGCCATCAATTGATAACTCTACTTCTATTTACGGCAAGACAGTTTTTTATAGGGAAAAATCATATCTAAGAATCAAAATTATTATTAAAGCTTTAGAGAATTTATTATCACCATTAAAATATGCTACACTTATTTTTAAAATTTTATTAACTAATTAAATATTAAAAAATACACTTCGATCTGATGGATTTTACATGGGGCAACGGATTACGGGAATGAGCCAAATGTCTTCATCTATATCTATGGAAATTGTTATGATCTGGTTTTATATAACTCAGCAAATCCAATAAAAATATGTCTTGGTTTATTAAATTTTGCCCGCTAATCATATAAAAAGAAGTGAAACATTCCGCGTGAGTGGGTCTGGTTTTTTATAAGCAATAACAAGAACAAGTTCATGAGACGGCCTGCATTGTTTTTTATTTTTTTAAATAGCTGTTGATTAGTTGTCTTTTTTCTTTTTCTTTTTTTTATGACAGTTAGTGAAATATTTTATTCAATTATTCCATTTTGACTTCACAATGAAAGCTCATCAATGATCGATTGGCTTTATATTCAAGGAGTAATATGGAAAACGAAGAGCTGTGAGACTATTTTCGTTTTTCCCTTTGACATTCAGAAAAGGCCATAAAGTCCTTTTCTGATATCTTTTGGCCATACCATTGATGATTGAATCTCTATCCTCTGTTTGAAATTATAAAGAGAGAATGAGAAGACAATTCATCAATTGTGTCATGGGATGAAAAGGGAAAAGAACATAGGAAACCATTTCCAAAACAGATCACGCTCTGCCTCCCAAACTTGAAATCATAATTCCCTTTGTTCCCTTCAAAATCATCACTCAATTCAAATTCAAAGTCACTGAAACTCAAACAAGTACGTTTAAAAGAGCCTTTAAACGTTGAAAAGGCATACACAGACTCACACTCAGAGAATTCCACTCAGAGATAGAGAGAGAGAGACTCACCAGAAAATGGCGACGCTTCAGAAATTCAAGCTTTTCGCAACGCAGTGTGGCAAGGCTCGGAGCCCGACACGAAGCCCAAGGACAAGCCCGATGGTTCAATTCTGCCGGCGGAAAACCACTCTGCGAATGCTATTAAACCGAAATACGGGCAGCCAGTCACCACCAAGGAGGCGAAATTCGCCGATTCAGAAGAATAATCTGATTGGTGCATTGGAGGAGAAGAAGAAGGAGAAACGCAAGGAACTGATGCGAAGGAACTCTTTGAAGGAACTCTTCGTGTCTTCCCCGCCAAAAGAAGAAGCCATGGAGGAGATTCCGAGGAGAGAGTCAGACTCGGTGGGGACGGTGGTTGGACTTGGCGGTCCGGTTATATGGAGCAATGGACCCGGGTCACCCAAGCCGGTTTGGAGGAGCTTTCGCCTCCGAACATTGCTGAAGAGAGGTTGGCGCCCTGGGCTCGACACTGTTTTCGAGTGAAAAAAAAAAATTTACGGTGCTGTGAAACTTAAGGGGATAATGTTTACGAACGACGATACAGTTAAACTTAAAATTAATTTCAGTATTTTCAAATCACAAGTATAAAAGCCTGTTCTCAGGGTCACCAGGGGGAAAAAAGGTATCTGCTTGTTCACGCTCCGTCAATTGTAAACCTTTTTTCTTAAACAAAAAGGTGACATGGATGTGATATATTTCATATTTCATTGCTTAATTAAGAAAAGACCAAATCTGTACTTGGTTTCTCTATTTTTATTTAGAAATTGATTGATTTCTTTTCTGAACATCGTACAGTTAACAACTTGTTCTCTCAACAATAACCCTATCCATCGTGTTTGGATGAAGTCACATATTTAAAGCTTAAGAAAAACTAAAAGTAAATCTTACATACTAAGCAAAATACCAGCTGCCATTGTAAAAGTTTGTTCTAATTCAAGCAATTCCATGACACCAACTAGAGTTTTAGCCTATTGTCAATCTTGGTAATGGTAAGAAGAATAAGAATCCTCTCTTGGTTAATTTGCAAAAATGATATACTAGATTGTATTACCTCTGATTTTAAATAGAAGATATAATTTATATGGGAAAAGTATTTCTCCAGTTACCAGAGATAGACTTATTTACAATGATCCCAAAACTACGTCGTTTTGGATTAATGAAGAAAGTTCTTTATTAATCCAAAACAACATAGTTTTGGGATCACTAGAGATAACTCTATCTTCAGTGACTGAAAAAATCCTTTACTCAATTTATATTTACACAACAAACTACGTATTTAAAACTGGAGGAGTATTACATATTGAACAAGCTATCCTCTAAATTTAAAGATTCCTCAAGTTCTTCAAGTTGAATTTATGAGATGAATTTTCTTCTTTTTTCTGTGACGTTCTAAATGAGCTAAGGATTTTTTTTTTACCAGATGAATGAGTTAAGTGGGCACAAAGCAAAACCAGATTTAAGCGGAAGAAAAAAATCCAGCTCCATCTATTTTTCATTTCAGAATGGCCTTCAACCTTATTCAACCCCTGTTTTGGGGCCAACACACTACAAATTCGTGTTGAATCAATCATCTGCATCCCATACAAGAATTTTCAGGGGTGAGCCCAAACTAATTACAAATAAAATAAATAAATAAATAAAAGCCAAAAAGGCAACTACAGAAAATAACATAACTCCCTTTTCAGTGTCTAGATAGCTGCTCTTTATTTAAAGCTGTCTTCTTAGACTCAGATGGTGGTTGCCTCCACTCTGAGTTGTTTTCAAATTTTATGTCACTGTCTTTTGGCTGGGGGTTGCTAAGATCATCATCTGGTTTACCTTGTGAGGACCCCTTGTCCTGTGGCACAACACGTTGCAGAAACCTGTGTATCATTTCAAAACTGGTGAATGTAATTACAGCTGATGGAGTTGTTCTTAGTAAATTTGTCGCACAGCCTCGATAAAAGCCGGGAAGGCCTTCGGTTTGGAACACCTTCCTAGAACAGTCAACAAGACCGGCATACCGGACCCCGGCAGGTTTGGCCTGGCCTTGCTGCTGCAGCCTCGCACGTATCACCTGGGAAAGCGACATTAAACAAAGACATTAATATTTCTATGAGATCAAACTTGGAAAAAACATGGGCCGACACCTATCACTCCTGGCTCAATTTCATCAAATTATTGCCCAGTCTGAATTACTTCAAGGAGAATAGTTGGATTTTCTACTTGTACCGCTTGAAGTTTCTGATATGGAGTGAGGTTCTGAAACCAATCTCTGAGAGTTCCTGTGAATCTGGATACAAATTCCTGTAATGCTTGTCTGAGAGGAATTTGATTTGCTGTGACTTGTAGATCTATCCAGGCACTAAACTCTTGAAGTTTAAATCTCCATTTGTCAAAAGGAATACCATCAAATGTAAACCATGGACCATTAACAGGCTTATAGTCATGGTTCCTTCGATGTGCTGAATCTTCTGGATGTTCAACAAACGGTTCTTCCATTTCTTCTTCACCTTGTCCTGGTTGGACCATTGCTATTCTAGAAATGTCAGCTGGTTCAACTTCAGAGCTTAAATCAGAGATATCTGATTCTGATTCCTGTGAGCTAGAAGAGTATTGTGAATGAGCAGGTTGGTTAGGACTTTGCATTATCCCTATTGAGGGATGAAGTGGATTGTTGACTGGTGGATTGGGTGTGTAAACTTGAGGAGTAGAGGTAATAGAAGTGACTGATGAATATGTAGGTGGTTGGGTATGTTGAGGATGGAATGTATCTTGAGGTATGCTGGAGGATGGTTCAGAGATTTTGATACCTGGGTGAGGACTTGGGTCACGAGGTTGAGACGGTGTATAGAAAGGAGGTTTTGGTCTTGGATGCTGTTGTGGAGGTGGCTTTGGCGGAGATACTTGAGCAAACAATGGATAATTGAATTTAAATTGGCTGGTAGAATATGGATCTGAGGGTGAAAACAAGGAAGGGGGTGAAAAGAGAGAAGGGTAAGGCTCATATATAGACTGGGATTGTTTTCTGGCTATATCAAGTTCAATCCTCTTCAAATCCTGCTGAATGGCTTGGAGTTCAATTTCTTTTTGTCGAAATTGAGGACCCATATATCCATTCTCGATAAATTTTCTTAGCTCTGCATCCAACTTAATAGCTTGCTGCTTTTGATAGAGATATAAGTTCTTAACCTCTTCAGATAAGTGATCTATCTGATAGGCTAGACCTTCTGTCTTTGTTGTCAGGGAGTCAAGCTTTGAATCAATCTTCTTTAAAGTATTGTTTTGGCAAACAGCATTCTGAGTATGCCAATTCAAGACTTCTTCAGACTGCGTCATTCTAAAATGGCCTTGAGCATCAACTGTCTCTGGTATAACATAAGGTCTGGAGGAGAACTTATTGGCTTGATCTGTCTTTCTTTCAAGAGGAGGAAACTTCTGCTCAAAGGGATTGAGCATAGCAATACAGGAGATGGGTTGAGGTGTTGGTAGTGGAACTGTCACCAACGGTTTTGGCGGTTTGACAGCATCTGGGAAGTATTTCTGGACAAGGTCTGTATGACCTGTTTCTATCATCAACTCTGCAAGAGTCATGTCTTTTGAGGATTTAGCTGGAGGAGGAGGTGGCTGCCATCGACGTGTAGAGCGTCTGGTAGATACTGCTTGTGCTGAACCACAATCATCATCATCTTCTGGTTTCTTAGATTGGTGAGATCTACAGGAAGACTGGAAAGTAGTCTTCTTCTTTTGTGCTTTCTTGAGAGCATACTTGCAAGGATATAAGCATCCTTCATCATCTGAGTCTTCTTCCCACCATTCAGGTGTGTCGCACTCACAGTTTGAGTCACACATCCCTGATCCTGGTACGTCCCACAAAAAATGACCATTAACATGGGAGACATAGCAGGGCTTTGCATCCTGATTAACCCAAGCAATTGGAGGGTCTCGTCTGGATGGAGTATAGGCGGGTGTCAAAGTTAAAATCCTTCCTGGTGGATTAATTGGTCCGGAGGAGGTTGGTCTGGTGAATACTGTCTTCACAACACCATTTCCAAGATCTTCAATAGTAGGTGGAGTGGTGGTATGGACATCTGGCTGCTTCTCGTGGAAAAGTCTTTCATAGTTAGTCATCCAGTGCATAGGCATGATCTGAGCGAGTTCTTCTCTGGGAATTTGTCTGGGAATCTGAATGATAGAGGTGTCATCTGCTCTGTTTGAGATGGCAACAAGAGCATCAGTAGTACAGTTGGGAAGCTCAAGATCATAAGCGTGATTCTGGAGACGATAAACAATCTGGTGATGGAGGGTTGCCATGATGGCTTGAGAATCTTGCTCAGCTCCAGTAATCTGGACCTGGACTTGTAATCTCCGAGGAAGAGTTCTGTCTTGAAGACTAACGTTGTAGTCTGGCTGAATGGTTAAGACAACACTGCCGTTGCTAAGAGTAGTAAGAAGTGCTCCTATAAGAGCATCAGAATACTTCTTATAAGAGGAATCAAGGAGAGCTATCTTAGCAGTAACAGGTAAACCTTTTCTGCCATGAAGGGTGAGAACTAGACGAACAGCACCAAAGTGTAAATGGGTGTATCCTTCAGATCTCCATTTATTAATGAGATCCGGAAAAATCTCAATTGTTGAGTAGAGTTCCTGGGTAGTTGTTGGAAGAGTGCACTGTTCAAGCTTGGTGGATTGAACAATTTCTTTGACATCAGATCTGTTGGTCCTGATCAGAGATCTGAACGAACTGGTGAAAGAATTCTGCCGGTGATAGTAACTGTATGGACTGAGAAGAGGTAAATTGGTACTTCTGAGGGGCTGATCTGGATGATGGGTCACCTCAATGAGGTTTTCTATCTTGTTGGCAAGGGTTCTTTTTATGGACGGAGGTAGATCTTTAGGAATGAAAGGAGAGATAAGATTAGAAGTAGAAGTAGTAGATGTACTGTGTGTGTCACTCATGATGTAAAAGTTTGTTCCTTACTCACTATATCTCAAAATATGTTGGCTTTCTCTGCTGGATTCGTTAGGCTCTGATACCACACTGGGGAGGGTGGATGTATCAGGATCCTAATGAATGTGTTGTGTCTTCAAACTTCAGACACAGACACCAACAAAGTCATTGGGACCTTGATCTATCCTATCTTTTCTTCTTGGAATTGGAATTCCAGAGAATATGATAAACGAGAAATTGATACACTGAGTATCTACTAGGAGCTGCACACTTTCGATGAGGAGATGACCAAACTCAGTGGACAGTCCGAGCCTCCTGGGTCTTACCTCTTGCCCATGCTCAAGGACACTTTAGAGACTGGTCATCACCCCAACCAAAACATACAATACTAGCAGACTCAGTACCCCGATTTCCCGTACTCTCTATCAACATGGATCGTATTCTTGATTCTGTTCTGATGCACAGGTTCCTCATAACGAGGCAAGTGCAGAGCATACTTGGAATCTAAGGAGCAGAGAAGACTAACATACTTTGAAATAAAGCTTTCAGGAACAAAGGAAGTATGAGAAAACACTCTGGAGTAGTTTTATTTCTTCCAAACTTAACTTAACTTAACTTAACTTAACTTGATTACAACTGAGAAATGCCTCTCCTTATATAGAGAAGCCAAGGCTAATACAAACAAAGCAAAGAAAAATAAAATATTCCCATGATTTTCTCACGGGATTAAAAAATACAAACTCACAAATCATGCCCGACATGCTTTTAATATCTTATTAGTCACGAAAAGCATGGCTAATAAAATATTAGAGTCACGGATCATGCTTGGCATGCTTTATATTATTTTATTACAGACAGACACAGGGACTGACTACCGGGAACTGACCAAAACAAGCTGCCGACACATATAGATAGAGGACTGGAAACCGGATGAAATAGTACTGCCGACACTTAATCCTTGAAGATAGGCTCGTGACTTGGAGAGAGATTATTGTTGTCACTGTCATCATCATAAAGCGTCTGGACATATGCAAGTGGGTTGAGAAAATCAATAAACGAATCTGGACCTGCTGGAACATCACTTGTCTTTTGAGAACAGTATGTCGGAATCTGTGATGATCCTGGTTGGGAGAGTGAGAGCTGGGACAAAGACTCATCTTCATATGGATCTTGAGAATCCAGGAGAATTTTCCCCTGAGAATCCAAAGGAAGAGTAGTCTCTTGCGATGGTAACACCTGATAGGTTGACACATAGTGTGGTTCTGGCTGGTATAGCTTATCATATGCATCAACTTCTTCAGTGTCTGGAACAGGGCCAAGGATTGTGCAGTCTTTTGATACACTCTGGTTGTATTTGGCAAGGATAAGACTGAGCTCCTGAGATTGCAATGGATCGGGTTGAACCCAATCAAGGGATTCTGACCAAAGTATCGCATTTGTTTTTAACTCAACACCATCAGGTTTCTGTGCATGATAAGTCCTGCTAAGAAAAAACACACAAGAAAATCTTTTTTGTTTTGATTTTTTAACATCCCAAAGATTATTTTTATTTATAACATTAAACAGAGTACCTCTCCAGAAGGGAAGAGGGGCAAACAAAGTAAGAAGCTTAATGAGAGAAGAATTCTCATTGCTCTTATCACAGATATAATGATAGACAGGAAGAGGAGCAAGTGCAAAAGAAGTGGTATAAAGAATGGTCATTGACCAGATATACCAGAGGAGTTCATCAGGTATAAGACCTTGGATGAACGGGATGGTAGTGTATGGACAAATAGAACTGAAATGTTGGACTTTTGGGACAAGGTTGGTTTTTTCGAAAAGATGATGGAGCCAAAAGTAAACATACTCTTTAGCGTAATTCTGAAAATCTGTGAAGGAGTGAAGGTCTGAGTTTGGTGGAAGGATGGCTGCTTTGGTGATGTAAGGCATGATGGAAGGAGAAGGATATTCTGAAAGGGTAAGAATGTAGAGAGTCTGAGGTAGAGGAGGAGAGATTTTCTCTGGTCTTGAAAGAAAATCTGCAAGGATATTCTGTGGTCCTTTGAGGTGTTTAACAGAGAATTTATAGCGCGAGAACCAATCTTTCCATCGGAGTAGCTGGGCATCTGGCAGTATCTTTTTCTTTGGATCAAGCATCTTTGGAAAAGATGTGTTGTCCATTTCTATTATAAAATGATATGGACTCAAATGAAAGTTAAATTTCTCGATGCCTCTTTTGACTGCTAGGATCTCTTTGTATGTAGCATGGTAATGCTTTTCCGATTCCTTGAATTGACCACTAGCATGTCTACAATAGTAACGTACTCCATTAATTTCTTCAATAAGTATTGCACCCCAATAGTTATCACTTGCATCAGTTTGCAAAATCCTTTGTCCTTGATCTGGGATCTTTAATGGAGGTGGATTCTGAGTAATCCTTTTCAGAGCAACCACTGCATCTGTTTGTTCTTGGGACCATGGTGGAGGATTTTTCTTCAGCATTTTGTACAAATGACTGGTATGATGAGATAACTGGGGGATAAAATCTCTTAAAAAATTAACAATTCCAAGGAACTGTTGTACTTGCTTGTGAGAGAGATTATCATCAGGAAATTTTAGTAATTCCTGTGCAATGTGAGGTCCTGGGCTGTATTCTCCATTTTCAAAATGCATTCCAAGAAAATCAATTTCTGAGACTCCAATATCACTTTTCTTGGAGGAAAGCATTATGCCATATTGGGCAATAATCTGATGAAATTGAGCCAGGAGTGATAGGTGTTCTGCCTCTGTTGCTGAGAATAACAGGATATCATCAATATAAATTAGAGCATTATTGATGATAGGCTCAAAGATCTTGATCATAGCCTTCTGGAACAGTGAAGGTGCTACCTTAAGACCAAAAGGTAGGACAGTCCATTGATATTGAGCATTGGGTATGCAGAACGCCGTTTTGGGCCGGTCTTGTCTTTGTATTCCAAGCTGCCAAAAACCTGCTTTGAGATCAAACTTGGAAAAAACATGGGCCGATCCTGTCAATTGAGCAAATAAGGCCGTTGGCTTTGGAAGAGGAAACTTATCATCTTGAAGGAAATGATTAAGAGGCTTATAATCGATGACAAGCCTTTTCTTTCCTCTTTTAATTTCTGATCTTTTTTCAACATAAAATGCCTGGCAAGCCCAATCAGACTTTGTGGGCTCAATGAGTCCTTGTTTCAGCAGTGCAGCACATTCCTCTCGAGCTAGCTTCAAATCTTCTGGATTCATCCCTGGATGTGAAGCCTTAGTCGGATTAATGTCTTCATTCCTTTTAAAAGGAAGGCTGATAAAGAAATCTTCATTTTTCCATAGTGGAGAAGGATGTGGAAATTGATCATGACTGTCAGCACAGTATTGAATCAATTTATCCTTAATATCTGAATATTGTGGAGGAGCATTCTGTAATTCATACAGAGAAGTTATCTCTGTCCAAGGACTGAAATTAGATTTCCATCTGATTCCTTTAGGAAGTATCATCATATTCTTGGTATGATAAAAGGCATTGAAACCAAGAAGAATGTCCTTTCCTGGAAGTTCACTTCCTAATACTTTGATCTTCAAGGTACATCCTGGGAAGATTTTGATGTTGATCTTTCTCCTTGTAATCAGATCAATTTTGAATATTTTTCCGTCAGCGGTGTAGAAGTACTGATTGTGAGGAACCCATTCTTCAGGCGGGAGAATATGAGGTTTCATCACAGTATGAGATGAGCCTGTATCAATGAAAGCTATCGCTGTAATGGGTTTTGAATATTTCTCTGGAAGAATCTGAACCTGAATATTCGGTAATGGAGTCTTTGGAGAATTCTGGGAATGAAAATGTTGAGTTCCAAGACATCCAATCATTGGGTTTGCAGGCTGAACTAGATTGAGTAGACCTGGAGAATAATCTTCTTCTTCTGATTGACAAGAGTCATCAGAGTCAGAGAAGGATGAGTCTGTTGATTCGTCAGAAGGCGGAATGACATATTGAGTGTCATTATCCTGTTCATCTTGCTCTTCAAGATAATCTTCTATATGTGCCGTGTTGTCAGATATCATGAAGATCTTATGAAACTTCTGGATCATCTTGATGTCACCTTTGGTCTTTTTAGGACAATTCTTAGCAAAATGTCCTGGTTTTCTGCAAATGAAGCATTTTGATCCTTTAGAGAAGGGTTTCCTAGATTTAAAGAATCTAGGCTTCCTTTTAATCTTTGATCGTCGAGGCTCCTTATAAGGCTTTTTACCATCTTGAGCAAAATGGCGAAAATGGGATTTCTTCTTTGAGGGACAGAAACAATCTTTCTGATCTTTGCATTTGATTTTCAGGTAAGGCTTCTTGCAAGCCGGTTTGAACTTGTGAGCTTGCTTCTGCATATCTTTGAAAAACTTATGCTGTTCGCAAAGCTTGTCTAAGGCATTGAGGGCCAGCTGGTATAATTCTCCAATAGAGATATCAGTCATTTCTCTGTGGAGAGCATAAATGCTTCTGTTGAGTTCTGCTTGAAGTTCATCTGGTAGCGAAGCAATGAATGTATGTCGAAGATTCACATCATTACCACCATTTAGTAAGTGGTACTTTTGAAGCACTCTTTGATAATGAGTTTGCAGATCCTTTCTTTTCAGCGAGCAACACTTCATCTCAAAGAATTCTTGTTTTTCTCTTTTGCGGATGATGTTGAAATCTCCAAGAAATTCTTTCTGAATTACTTCAAGGAGAATAGTTGGATTTTCTACTTGTACCGCTTGAAGTTTCTGATATGGAGTGAGGTTCTGAAACCAATCTCTGAGAGTTCCTGTGAATCTGGATACAAATTCCTGTAATGCTTGTCTGAGAGGAATTTGATTTGCTGTGACTTGTAGATCTATCCAGGCACTAAACTCTTGAAGTTTAAATCTCCATTTGTCAAAAGGAATACCATCAAATGTAAACCATGGACCATTAACAGGCTTATAGTCATGGTTCCTTCGATGTGCTGAATCTTCTGGATGTTCAACAAACGGTTCTTCCATTTCTTCTTCACCTTGTCCTGGTTGGACCATTGCTATTCTAGAAATGTCAGCTAGTTCAACTTCAGAGCTTAAATCAGAGATATCTGATTCTGATTCCTGTGAGCTAGAAGAGTATTGTGAATGAGCAGGTTGGTTAGGACTTTGCATTATCCCTATTGAGGGATGAAGTGGATTGTTGGCTGGTGGATTGGGTGTGTAAACTTGAGGAGTAGAGGTAATAGAAGTGACTGATGAATATGTAGGTGGTTGGGTATGTTGAGGATAGAATGTTTCTTGAGGTATACTGGAGGATGGTTCAGAGATTTTGATACCTGGGTGAGGACTTGGGTCACGAGGTTGAGACGGTGTATAGAAAGGAGGTTTTGGTCTTGGATGCTGTTGTGGAGGTGGCTTTGGCGGAGATAATTGAGCAAACAACGGATAATTGAATTTAAATTGGCTGGTAGAATATGGATCTGAGGGTGAAAACAAGGAAGGGGGTGAAAAGAGAGAAGGGTAAGGCTCATATATAGACTGGGATTGTTTCCTGGCTATATCAAGTTCAATCCTCTTCAAATCCTGCTGAATGGCTTGGAGTTCAATTTCTTTTTGTCGAAATTGAGGACCCATATATCCATTCTCGATAAATTTTCTTAGCTCTGCATCCAACTTAATAGCTTGCTGCTTTTGATAGAGATATAAGTTCTTAACCTCTTCAGATAATTGATCTATCTGATAGGCTAGACCTTCTGTCTTTGTTGTCAGGGAGTCAAGCTTTGAATCAATCTTCTTTAAAGTATTGTTTTGGCAAACAGCATTCTGAGTATGCCAATTCAAGACTTCTTCAGACTGCGTCATTCTAAAATGGCCTTGAGCATCAACTGTCTCTGGTATAACATAAGGTCTGGAGGAGAACTTATTGGCTTGATCTGTCTTTCTTTCAAGAGGAGGAAAATTCTGCTCAAAGGGATTGAGCATAGCAATACAGGAGATGGGTTGAGGTGTTGGTAGTGGAACTGCCACCAACGGTTTTGACGGTTTGACAGCATCTGGGAAATATTTCTGGACAAGGTCTATATGACCTGTTTCTATCATCAATTCTGCAAGAGTCATGTCTTTTGAGGATTTAGCTGGAGGAGGAGGTGGCTGCCATCGACGTGTAGAGCGTCTGGTAGACACTGCTTGTGCTGAACCACAATCATCATCATCTTCTGGTTTCTTAGATTGGTGAGATCTACAGGAAGACTGGAAAGTAGTCTTCTTCTTTTGTGCTTTCTTGAGAGCATACTTGCAAGGATATAAGCATCCTTCATCATCTGAGTCTTCTTCCCACCATTCAGGTGTGTCGCACTCACAGTTTGAGTCACACATCCCTGATCCTGGTACGTCCCACAAAAAATGACCATTAACATGGGAGACATAGCAGGGCTTTGCATCCTGATTAACCCAAGCAATTGGAGGGTCTCGTCTGGATGGAGTATAGGCGGGTGTCAAAGTTAAAATCCTTCCTGGTGGATTAATTGGTCCGGAGGAGGTTGGTCTGGTGAATACTGTCTTCACAACACCATTTCCAAGATCTTCAATAGTAGGTGGAGTGGTGGTATGGACATCTGGCTGCTTCTCGTGGAAAAGTCTTTCATAGTTAGTCATCCAGTGCATAGGCATGATCTGAGCGAGTTCTTCTCTGGGAATTTGTCTGGGAATCTGAATGATAGAGGTGTCATCTGCTCTGTTTGAGATGGCAACAAGAGCATCAGTAGTACAGTTGGGAAGCTCAAGATCATAAGCGTGATTCTGGAGACGATAAACAATCTGGTGATGGAGGGTTGCCATGATGGCTTGAGAATCTTGCTCAGCTCCAGTAATCTGGACCTGGACTTGTAATCTCCGAGGAAGAGTTCTGTCTTGAAGACTAACGTTGTAGTCTGGCTGAATGGTTAAGACAACACTGCCGTTGCTAAGAGTAGTAAGAAGTGCTCCTATAAGAGCATCAGAATACTTCTTATAAGAGGAATCAAGGAGAGCTATCTTAGCAGTAACAGGTAAACCTTTTCTGCCATGAAGGGTGAGAACTAGACGAACAGCACCAAAGTGTAAATGGGTGTATCCTTCAGATCTCCATTTATTAATGAGATCCGGAAAAATCTCAATTGTTGAGTAGAGTTCCTGGGTAGTTGCTGGAAGAGTGCACTGTTCAAGCTTGGTGGATTGAACAATTTCTTTGACATCAGATCTGTTGGTCCTGATCAGAGATCTGAACGAACTGGTGAAAGAATTCTGCCGGTGATAGTAACTGTATGGACTGAGAAGAGGTAAATTGGTACTTCTGAGGGGCTGATCTGGATGATGGGTCACCTCAATGAGGTTTTCTATCTTGTTGGCAAGGGTTCTTTTTATGGACGGAGGTAGATCTTTAGGAATGAAAGGAGAGATAAGATTAGAAGTAGAAGTAGTAGATGTACTGTGTGTGTCACTCATGATGTAAAAGTTTGTTCCTTACTCACTATATCTCAAAATATGTTGGCTTTCTCTGCTGGATTCGTTAGGCTCTGATACCACACTGGGGAGGGTGGATGTATCAGGATCCTAATGACTGTGTTGTGTCTTCAAACTTCAGACACGGACACCAACAAAGTCATTGGGACCTTGATCTATCCTATCTTTTCTTCTTGGAATTGGAATTCCAGAGAATATGATAAACGAGAAATTGATACACTGAGTATCTACTAGGAGCTGCACACTTTCGATGAGGAGATGACCAAACTCAGTGGACAGTCCGAGCCTCCTGGGTCTTACCTCTTGCCCACGCTCAAGGACACTTTAGAGACTGGTCATCACCCCAACCAAAACATACAATACTAGCAGACTCAGTACCCCGATTTCTCGTACTCTCTATCAACATGGATCGTATTCTTGATTCTGTTCTGATGCACAGGTTCCTCATAACGAGGCAAGTGCAGAGCATACTTGGAATCTAAGGAGCAGAGAAGACTAACATACTTTGAAACAAAGCTTTCAGGAACAAAGGAAGAAACTTAGAAGGAAGACATATGAGAAAACACTCTGGAGTAGTTTTATTTCTTCCAAGCTTAACTTAACTTAACTTAACTTGAAGACACAACACAGTCATTAGGATCCTGATACATCCACCCTCCCCAGTGTGGTATCAGAGCCTAACGAATCCAGCAGAGAAAGCCAACATATTTTGAGATATAGTGAGTAAGGAACAAACTTTTACATCATGAGTGACACACACAGTACATCTACTACTTCTACTTCTAATCTTATCTCTCCTTTCATTCCTAAAGATCTACCTCCGTCCATAAAAAGAACCCTTGCCAACAAGATAGAAAACCTCATTGAGGTGACCCATCATCCAGATCAGCCCCTCAGAAGTACCAATTTACCTCTTCTCAGTCCATACAGTTACTATCACCGGCAAAATTCTTTCACCAGTTCGTTCAGATCTCTGATCAGGACCAACAGATCTGATGTCAAAGAAATTGTTCAATCCACCAAGCTTGAACAGTGCACTCTTCCAGCAACTACCCAGGAACTCTACTCAACAATTGAGATTTTTCCGGATCTCATTAATAAATGGAGATCTGAAGGATACACCCATTTACACTTTGGTGCTGTTCGTCTAGTTCTCACCCTTCATGGCAGAAAAGGTTTACCTGTTACTGCTAAGATAGCTCTCCTTGATTCCTCTTATAAGAAGTATTCTGATGCTCTTATAGGAGCACTTCTTACTACTCTTAGCAACGGCAGTGTTGTCTTAACCATTCAGCCAGACTACAACGTTAGTCTTCAAGACAGAACTCTTCCTCGGAGATTACAAGTCCAGGTCCAGATTACTGGAGCTGAGCAAGATTCTCAAGCCATCATGGCAACCCTCCATCACCAGATTGTTTATCGTCTCCAGAATCACGCTTATGATCTTGAGCTTCCCAACTGTACTACTGATGCTCTTGTTGCCATCTCAAACAGAGCAGATGACACCTCTATCATTCAGATTCCCAGACAAATTCCCAGAGAAGAACTCGCTCAGATCATGCCTATGCACTGGATGACTAACTATGAAAGACTTTTCCACGAGAAGCAGCCAGATGTCCATACCACCACTCCACCTACTATTGAAGATCTTGGAAATGGTGTTGTAAAGACAGTATTCACCAGACCAACCTCCTCCGGACCAATTAATCCACCAGGAAGGATTTTAACTTTGACACCCGCCTATACTCCATCCAGACGAGACCCTCCAATTGCTTGGGTTAATCAGGATGCAAAGCCCTGCTATGTCTCCCATGTTAATGGTCATTTTTTGTGGGACGTACCAGGATCAGGGATGTGTGACTCAAACTGTGAGTGCGACACACCTGAATGGTGGGAAGAAGACTCAGATGATGAAGGATGCTTATATCCTTGCAAGTATGCTCTCAAGAAAGCACAAAAGAAGAAGACTACTTTCCAGTCTTCCTGTAGATCTCACCAATCTAAGAAACCAGAAGATGATGATGATTGTGGTTCAGCACAAGCAGTATCTACCAGACGCTCTACACGTCGATGGCAGCCACCTCCTCCTCCAGCTAAATCCTCAAAAGACATGACTCTTGCAGAGTTGATGATAGAAACAGGTCATACAGACCTTGTCCAGAAATACTTCCCAGATGCTGTCAAACCGCCAAAACCGTTGGTGACAGTTCCACTACCAACACCTCAACCCATCTCCTGTATTGCTATGCTCAATCCCTTTGAGCAGAATTTTCCTCCTCTTGAAAGAAAGACAGATCAAGCCAATAAGTTTTCCTCCAGACCTTATGTTATACCAGAGACAGTTGATGCTCAAGGCCATTTTAGAATGACGCAGTCTGAAGAAGTCTTGAATTGGCATACTCAGAATGCTGTTTGCCAAAACAATACTTTAAAGAAGATTGATTCAAAGCTTGACTCCCTGACAACAAAGACAGAAGGTCTAGCCTATCAGATAGATCACTTATCTGAAGAGGTTAAGAACTTATATCTCTATCAAAAGCAGCAAGCTATTAAGTTGGATGCAGAGCTAAGAAAATTTATCGAGAATGGATATATGGGTCCTCAATTTCGACAAAAAGAAATTGAACTCCAAGCCATTCAGCAGGATTTGAAGAGGATTGAACTTGATATAGCCAGAAAACAATCCCAGTCTATATATGAGCCTTACCCTTCTCTCTTTTCACCCCCTTCCTTGTTTTCACCCTCAGATCCATATTCTACCAGCCAATTTAAATTCAATTATCCATTGTTTGCTCAAGTATCTCCGCCAAAGCCACCTCCACAACAGCATCCAAGACCAAAACCTCCTTTCTATACACCGTCTCAACCTCGTGACCCAAGTCCTCACCCAGGTATCAAAATCTCTGAACCATCCTCCAGTATACCTCAAGATACATTCTATCCTCAACATACCCAGCCACCTACATATTCATCAGTCACTTCTATTACCTCTACTCCTCAAGTTTACACACCCAATCCACCAGCCAACAATCCACTTCATCCCTCAATAGGGATAATGCAAAGTCCTAACCAACCTGCTCATTCGCAATACTCTTCTAGCTCACAGGAATCAGAATCAGATATCTCTGATTTAAGCTCTGAAGTTGAACTAGCTGACATTTCTAGAATAGCAATGGTCCAACCAGGACAAGGTGAAGAAGAAATGGAAGAACCGTTTGTTGAACATCCAGAAGATTCAGCACATCGAAGGAACCATGACTATAAGCCTGTTAATGGTCCATGGTTTACATTTGATGGTATTCCTTTTGACAAATGGAGATTTAAACTTCAAGAGTTTAGTGCCTGGATAGATCTACAAGTCACAGCAAATCAAATTCCTCTCAGACAAGCATTACAGGAATTTGTATCCAGATTCACAGGAACTCTCAGAGATTGGTTTCAGAACCTCACTCCATATCAGAAACTTCAAGCGGTACAAGTAGAAAATCCAACTATTCTCCTTGAAGTAATTCAGAAAGAATTTCTTGGAGATTTCAACATCATCCGCAAAAGAGAAAAACAAGAATTCTTTGAGATGAAGTGTTGCTCGCTGAAAAGAAAGGATCTGCAAACTCATTATCAAAGAGTGCTTCAAAAGTACCACTTACTAAATGGTGGTAATGATGTGAATCTTCGACATACATTCATTGCTTCGCTACCAGATGAACTTCAAGCAGAACTCAACAGAAGCATTTATGCTCTCCACAGAGAAATGACTGATATCTCTATTGGAGAATTATACCAGCTGGCCCTCAATGCCTTAGACAAGCTTTGCGAACAGCATAAGTTTTTCAAAGATATGCAGAAGCAAGCTCACAAGTTCAAACCGGCTTGCAAGAAGCCTTACCTGAAAATCAAATGCAAAGATCAGAAGGATTGTTTCTGTCCCTCAAAGAAGAAATCCCATTTTCGCCATTTTGCTCAAGATGGTAAAAAGCCTTATAAGGAGCCTCGACGATCAAAGATTAAAAGGAAGCCTAGATTCTTTAAATCTAGGAAACCCTTCTCTAAAGGATCAAAATGCTTCATTTGCAGAAAACCAGGACATTTTGCTAAGAATTGTCCTAAAAAGACCAAAGGTGACATCAAGATGATCCAGAAGTTTCATAAGATCTTCATGATATCTGACAACACGGCACATATAGAAGATTATCTTGAAGAGCAAGATGAACAGGATAATGACACTCAATATGTCATTCCGCCTTCTGACGAATCAACAGACTCATCCTTCTCTGACTCTGATGACTCTTGTCAATCAGAAGAAGAAGATTATTCTCCAGGTCTACTCAATCTAGTTCAGCCTGCAAACCCAATGATTGGATGTCTTGGAACTCAACATTTTCATTCCCAGAATTCTCCAAAGACTCCATTACCGAATATTCAGGTTCAGATTCTTCCAGAGAAATATTCAAAACCCATTACAGCGATAGCTTTCATTGATACAGGCTCATCTCATACTGTGATGAAACCTCATATTCTCCCGCCTGAAGAATGGGTTCCTCACAATCAGTACTTCTACACCGCTGACGGAAAAATATTCAAAATTGATCTGATTACAAGGAGAAAGATCAACATCAAAATCTTCCCAGGATGTACCTTGAAGATCAAAGTATTAGGAAGTGAACTTCCAGGAAAGGACATTCTTCTTGGTTTCAATGCCTTTTATCATACCAAGAATCTGATGATACTTCCTAAAGGAATCAGATGGAAATCTAATTTCAGTCCTTGGACAGAGATAACTTCTCTGTATGAATTACAGAATGCTCCTCCACAATATTCAGATATTAAGGATAAATTGATTCAATACTGTGCTGACAGTCATGATCAATTTCCACATCCTTCTCCACTATGGAAAAATGAAGATTTCTTTATCAGCCTTCCTTTTAAAAGGAATGAAGACATTAATCCGACTAAGGCTTCACATCCAGGAATGAATCCAGAAGATTTGAAGCTAGCTCGAGAGGAATGTGCTGCACTGCTGAAACAAGGACTCATTGAGCCCACAAAGTCTGATTGGGCTTGCCAAGCATTTTATGTTGAAAAAAGATCAGAAATTAAAAGAGGAAAGAAAAGGCTTGTCATCGATTATAAGCCTCTTAATCATTTCCTTCAAGATGATAAGTTTCCTCTTCCAAAGCCAACGGCCTTATTTGCTCAATTGACAGGATCGGCCCATGTTTTTTCCAAGTTTGATCTCAAAGCAGGTTTTTGGCAGCTTGGAATACAAAGACAAGACCGGCCCAAAACGGCGTTCTGCATACCCAATGCTCAATATCAATGGACTGTCCTACCTTTTGGTCTTAAGGTAGCACCTTCACTGTTCCAGAAGGCTATGATCAAGATCTTTGAGCCTATCATCAATAATGCTCTAATTTATATTGATGATATCCTGTTATTCTCAGCAACAGAGGCAGAACACCTATCACTCCTGGCTCAATTTCATCAAATTATTGCCCAGCATGGCATAATGCTTTCCTCCAAGAAAAGTGATATTGGAGTCTCAGAAATTGATTTTCTTGGAATGCATTTTGAAAATGGAAAATACAGCCCAGGACCTCACATTGCACAGGAATTACTGAAATTTCCTGATGATAATCTCTTTCACAAGCAAGTACAACAGTTCCTTGGAATTGTTAATTTTTTAAGAGATTTTATCCCCCAGTTATCTCATCATACCAGTCATTTGTACAAAATGCTGAAGAAAAATCCTCCACCATGGTCCCAAGAACAAACAGATGCAGTGGTTGCTCTGAAAAGGATTACTCAGAATCCACCTCCATTAAAGATCCCAGATCAAGGACAAAGGATTTTGCAAACTGATGCAAGTGATAACTATTGGGGTGCGATACTTATTGAAGAAATTAATGGAGTACGTTACTATTGTGGACATGCTAGTGGTCAATTCAAGGAATCGGAAAAGCATTACCATGCTACATACAAAGAGATCCTAGCAGTCAAAAGAGGCATCGAGAAATTTAACTTTCAGTTGAGTCCATATCATTTTATAATAGAAATGGACAACACATCTTTTCCAAAGATGCTTGATCCAAAGAAAAAGATACTGCCAGATGCCCAGCTACTCCGATGGAAAGATTGGTTCTCGCGCTATAAATTCTCTGTTAAACACCTCAAAGGACCACAGAATATCCTTGCAGATTTTCTTTCAAGACCAGAGAAAATCTCTCCTCCTCTACCTCAGACTCTCTACATTCTTACCCTTTCAGAATATCCTTCTCCTTCCATCATGCCTTACATCACCAAAGCAGCCATCCTTCCACCAAACTCAGACCTTCACTCCTTCACAGATTTTCAGAATTACGCTAAAGAGTATGTTTACTTTTGGCTCCATCATCTTTTCGAAAAAACCAACCTTGTCCCAAAAGTCCAACATTTCAGTTCTATTTGTCCATACACTACCATCCCGTTCATCCAAGGTCTTATACCTGATGAACTCCTCTGGTATATCTGGTCAATGACCATTCTTTATACCACTTCTTTTGCACTTGCTCCTCTTCCTGTCTATCATTATATCTGTGATAAGAGCAATGAGAATTCTTCTCTCATTAAGCTTCTTACTTTGTTTGCCCCTCTTCCCTTCTGGAGAGGTACTCTGTTTAATGTTATAAATAAAAATAATCTTTGGGATGTTAAAAAATCAAAACAAAAAAGATTTTCTTGTGTGTTTTTTCTTAGCAGGACTTATCATGCACAGAAACCTGATGGTGTTGAGTTAAAAACAAATGCGATACTTTGGTCAGAATCCCTTGATTGGGTTCAACCCGATCCATTGCAATCTCAGGAGCTCAGTCTTATCCTTGCCAAATACAACCAGAGTGTATCAAAAGACTGCACAATCCTTGGCCCTGTTCCAGACACTGAAGAAGTTGATGCATATGATAAGCTATACCAGCCAGAACCACACTATGTGTCAACCTATCAGGTGTTACCATCTCAAGAGACTACTCTTCCTTTGGATTCTCAAGGGAAAATTCTCCTGGATTCTCAAGATCCATATGAAGATGAGTCTTTGTCCCAGCTCTCACTCTCCCAACCAGGATCATCACAGATTCCGACATACTGTTCTCAAAAGACAAGTGATGTTCCAGCAGGTCCAGATTCGTTTATTGATTTTCTCAACCCACTTGCATATGTCCAGACGCTTTATGATGATGACAGTGACAACAATAATCTCTCTCCAAGTCACGAGCCTATCTTCAAGGATTAAGTGTCGGCAGTACTATTTCATCCGGTTTCCAGTCCTCTATCTATATGTGTCGGCAGCTTGTTTTGGTCAGTTCCCGGTAGTCAGTCCCTGTGTCTGTCTGTAATAAAATAATATAAAGCATGCCAAGCATGATCCGTGACTCTAATATTTTATTAGCCATGCTTTTCGTGACTAATAAGATATTAAAAGCATGTCGGGCATGATTTGTGAGTTTGTATTTTTTAATCCCGTGAGAAAATCATGGGAATATTTTATTTTTCTTTGCTTTGTTTGTATTAGCCTTGGCTTCTCTATATAAGGAGAGGCATTTCTCAGTTGTAATCAAGTTAAGTTAAGTAAAGTTAAGTTAAGTTAAGCTTGGAAGAAATAAAAACTACTCCAGAGTGTTTTCTCATATGTCTTCCTTCTAAGTTTCTTCCTTTGTTCCTGAAAGCTTTATTTCAAAGTATGTTAGTCTTCTCTGCTCCTTAGATTCCAAGTATGCTCTGCACTTGCCTCGTTATGAGGAACCTGTGCATCAGAACAGAATCAAGAATACGATCCATGTTGATAGAGAGTACGGGAAATCGGGGTACTGAGTCTGCTAGTATTGTATGTTTTGGTTGGGGTGATGACCAGTCTCTAAAGTGTCCTTGAGCGTGGGCAAGAGGTAAGACCCAGGAGGCTCGGACTGTCCACTGAGTTTGGTCATCTCCTCATCGAAAGTGTGCAGCTCCTAGTAGATACTCAGTGTATCAATTTCTCGTTTATCATATTCTCTGGAATTCCAATTCCAAGAAGAAAAGATAGGATAGATCAAGGTCCCAATGACTTTGTTGGTGTCCGTGTCTGAAGTTTGAAGACACAACACAGTCATTAGGATCCTGATACATCCACCCTCCCCAGTGATCCAACAATTATATTGCATATTAATTTAGCCAGGCTTAGTATACCTCATGTGGGTAAGTCATTACAGAGGCAATAACTTTTGAAATTGAGGATGCAATGGCAACCTTTCCTGGACCAAGTTCGTCAACAGTTGTATCATCTGAGGTGTTCAGAATTTCTACCTAATCAGCAATGCTTCGAAAAAAGATAGATATTTATTTGCTCCAAGTACAGATAAATATGTTAACAAAATTTATGTTTTCAAAATTACCCTTTTTCGCCAAGTATGACTTGATCTTTTCGTATGCAGGGAATTGAATTGCAACATGACTCACACCAGCCAAGGAAGGCACTATGCCACTGTTTCACAACAAAATATCACTGTCATCATCATCTAGCGTTTCTTTTACTTTATTTTTTCTTGAATTGTTTTTATTTTTATTTTAGAGTAAACTGACAACTTCATCCTTGAAGAATTTCTTATTTAAATTTCTTGTCCTCCAAAAGCAAAACATCCCAATAGGAATCGTTCTCAAGCTCAACCTAAACCCCCACCTCAGATCAAAAGCACATGGCTATTAGACATAAAAAGGGGTTGACATTAAATGAATCAACAAATAGTATGGGCACTGGAGGTCAAAAAGAGTAGTTGGAAGAATAGACAAGGGGGACAGTTATTGTGGAGGAAGTGGAGCATTTAAAGGGATCGCATGGAGGGAAGAACGTTTCAGCGAAGGGCCTAGAAGGGAGAGGGTGTAACTGATCACTCAAAAGTCACTAGCGGCCTTGTGTTTCTCTTTGTTATTGTGTTGTACGAGAGTATTTTTGTGTGCGCCATGCTTGTTGCTTTTGTGACAATACGTTTTTTCTCTGTAGCAATAATACTGAGAGTTATGATCCGTAAGTTTCGGAAAGTCTTGTTTTCAATAGTCCTGTCCAGAGTGTGGGTTTTAATTTCAATATCAGTGCAGGGTTTGTTTTGATATCCTACCAAGTCAGGACAAGGTTACTAACAGTCGTCAAAAACAGTTTTCCCCAATCAAAATGGCCTATCTAATGGGCAAAGGTCACATTCATTTAACAAACTTGCTGATGTGGCATTAACAGAAGCTTATATGGTCATCAACACTTGCGGAGCAGGCATTTCCCAAAAGTGGCATAACACTGATAGCCACTTAGCTTTGCAAAATTTGCCTAACGATGTCTTTTTATGGAAATGCCATTAGGCAAGTTCAGTTCATAAGTTTGCATCCTCATAAGCTCCCATTTATGCCACACCAGCAAGCATTTTAAGTTTGCTTAAGTGAAGGATCATTTTGAATGAGAAAAAACTTTTTGGGAGACCAACTTGTGAGGCTTTACAATTGGAGGACCAGGTTGAGAGGAAAGTGATATTTTAGAAACTTCTTCACCAATGTACTCTTCATTGTATGATGAGCAGGGCTGTCTGTATGCATCCATAAACTTGCATTGATATGCAGGAGACAGATCACAAAGATAGTGTATATGCAACGAAAATCATCTGCAATCATCCACAATTTATGCTAGATTGTTAATTCTTTACACGTTTATCAAATTTTACTTTAGCCCATAACACTTGATTTACTGTCTTTTTCCCCGATCATCAGATGTACCAGACGAGGCTACTTCGCTGTCAAAGGCTCCAGAAGATCCATAGACATTTACTTTATTAGATAGTACAGCATATCAGATTTTTGTCAGCATGTGGTTAATAAAAATAATATTAATTTGTTTAGCTGATCAAAATAAGATTCATTACATTTTTTTTAAAGGAAAAAATGTAACATAGACAACCATTACTTCAATTAACAGACAGTCGCTCTCCCCCCAATAAATGATTTTTTTTTTCCATCATGTTAATTTCTTTTTGCCATTTTAATGCAGCTTATAGGAAAAAAGGGTATTAGTTATTCCCTGGCATAACCATAATGAAGTTATACATTAATAGTTTAATACACCCCCAACACAGGCATAAAAAAGGACAGCCGCAAAAGCTCTACCCCTTTATATTTCACTTTCCCAGAAGGCCAAATAATAAATATTACAACTAAAAGAACTTACCTATATAGTCCTCGTATACCTTCCTCATGCATTATCCTCGTCAAAGCAGAACGAAAGCTTTTGTACGGAACAACATCAGACCTCATTCCTTGTGTCTAATGTGTATTGGGGGAAAAAAGAAATCAATCAATGCTCAAAATAAAAATAAAAATAAAGCAAACCATCAATTACATGGAATAGTTAGGAATCTTCAGAATGATATTAGGTAAAAGAGAGTAAGAAAGCTGAGCAGTTGATTCTGTTTCCAAAGTTCATTCTGAAGTAATGGATTTTTTAAAAAGCAAAATGAAGAAAAGGGAAAAGAGAGGGAATGGCCATAAGCAACCTTGAACTACACTACTTTAGAGCATAAGCAGATTTTCAAGCCTAATCACTTAGTTGGGAAAGCAAATATTACAGGTGCAGCCAAGGAGCTTAAAATTACATTCAAAGAAACAAGATATAAGATGCATGTGCATGAAAGATTGAGAAGCAGTGATTGTAAACTCAAAAATCATAGGCTTCTTTTTTATATTTTAACTGAAATTACAGGCATGATAAGCATGCACTTACTTGAAGTCTGGTCTTAACAACCCACAATGGATTTGTTGAAAAAGCTGTTGCTGCCCCAGCACCAGCCGCAGCTACCATATGTTCAACAGTTGATAATTGGTTGCAACCATCTGCCACGGTATGACCAATAAAGAATGTTATAAAAAAAAAATAATAATAATAAATAAATCCAAACCAGGAAAAGAAACCACAATTGAAATAAATCACAAAATCTAGTAGTAAGTATTTAAGAAATCCAAATGAAGACACAGTGCCTGTGTTTAGTGCTCAGCATTTGCATAATTTTCACCTTGTGAAAGGAAAAGGCCTTTCAGTTGACCATAAACTGTGAAGTACACCTACAAATGAAAACAATAAAATTTTTACGCTACAAGAAATATGAAAAGCAAGTATAATAAACACATAACTGGGTGCTATAAAGAAGACCATTCTTATTCTAATAGAATAAATATCCATCTATCAACCATATACTTTTGAAAAAGAACCATCATGATATAGGTAGCATTGGTTGATTTTAAAGCGACACATTTCTCTTAGAGTGTAGTGCGAAAATATTAGCAAGTAGGAAGAGATTGATTGTTAACATTGAAATCTGCAAAAGGGGGGACGATAAAAAACTCACAACTACACTTTCAGTCCTAAGCCCCAGATTTTGCATTTTTTGGTCATGATAATTATTTATAGAAAGAACAAAGACGAAGTAGAGAGCAACAAGAAGAGAAACACACCGCCCAGTTTGGAAGTAATGCTATTATTGTTGGGGAAAGGCCACGGTACATTCCCCTGAAACCTTCAGTCCTGACAATATTCTGCAAACTTGTGAAGATGACACTACCTAAGAAATAGCCAACCACAGCTTGAGGAACATCCGTTGACAAATAATTTATTCATGCATGTTGGAACAGTACATCTAACTAATATATACGACAATTCTCATAGAACAAAAATGACTCAGTACAACTGTAGAACGTACAACCTCCAGCTTCAAGTTGGTGACTCAGTCTTAAACTCACAATTTTTAAAGACAAGAAACACCATTTTATCACATATATCAAAGTCCCAGATTTTCAAACTTATCTCAACCAAGATTACTTCTCTATCTTGTTAATGTTTAACAAGTTAAAGCAGAACTATTGTCTTCGAGCAATTGAGAATTAAGTAAAGTGAACTAACTGAAAGAAAAATAATTCTAGCATGCCTTTCTGCCCAGGAGGAAGGCCATGAACCTGTAGTCTCGTCTTGATTACATCCAGTGGACAAACAAATGTAGCCGCAATAGCCCCTGCAATGCAATCAAGTCAATCCTCTAGTAATAAATTTAACACCAACGCTGTAACGAGAAGCGAAACAAAACTGTAACTCAAAACATACAATTCACTATTTTAAAAGAGAAATATAACAGAATTAAAGTGAGATAACAGAAAATAACCTTCAGCGATTGGAATGAAAACAGAAGAAAACAACACAAACGAAATAAAACTGAGCTCAAAATTGAACAAGGATCAGAGGCAGAGTAACTAACCAGCAGCAGCTCCAGCACCCGCGTTGCAGATGACATCTCTAGTGCTTTGATTACCACCATGAGATTTACCATTACTACTCATTATAAAGAAAACAAGCTAATGCAAAAATTTTCTAATCAATGAACCGAAGTAAATCCCTTGATACTGTCTCAAAGCGAAATCGAATTCTCATGGAAGATCTTCAGAATGGCTACTTTTATATCAATCTCGCAATTATTGGGGTGTAGAATATCCCAGAAGACGGGCTATTGAATTTGCTGTTAACTTCTCCGAAGGGTTTGTTGAAGCGGTGAATTCGTCTAAGAACGATGTGGGCGAGAACAAAACGACTTAGAATGGGAAAAAGCCTAAGAAATTCATGGGAATTTGACTGAATGTTCGCGTTCTTCTTGTCTCTATTCTGCTGGGATTTATTTATTTATTTATTTCCCAGAGCACCTGATGCTAAAGGGTGCGGACTTGAGAGTCGGTTCAAGCTTTCTCAATGTTAAAGCAGACATTTCCGCAAAATTCGTGGACCCTCCTTGGCGAAGCAGCTAGCAGCTCATTACATTCTTGGTAATTTGAGAATAATCGTTGGCTTTCCATTTTTGGGTTTAGAGAAACGACGCGAGGTGGTTAATGTTGCCGGCAAGTTTTGAAATCTGCAAAGTAGACCAGATGTCGCTAAGTCCACGCTTCTCCACTCCCACGGATATGATCATGACATAATAATTAAATTGAAATATCCTCCTAAGTCCTAACCCTTATTTACAGGTATCTTTGAAAATATGTATTTTAATCTAAACTAGTAATAATACAGCTGAAAAATTTAAAAAAAATTTAAATTTTCTACTTTAATTTATCTTCCTGAAATTAATTTTTTTTTATTTTATCATTTTCTATTCACTAATTTTATCGGTTTTAATTTTTAAGTAATTTTTTATTTTGAAAACATTAGAAATTTATTCATTTTAGTAAAAGAAAAAAGAGCAAAAAAAGAGGTACGCAAATATGATTTAGTATATATGTTTCGAAGAGTTGAGCATAAGAGACCAAGGGTAACTCATAAAATATGATTTAGTATATATGTTTCGAAGGCAAAAAAAGAAAAAGAAAGAAAGAAAAAGAATTAGTGTAAATGTTTTTCTATTAAGAGAATTTATTCATTTTTAAAGCATTTACTAGCTAGATTCCGTTCAATTGGTGTATCCAAAAGGTACGCAAATACTCCCTCCGGTCCTAATTATAAGATATAGTTGACTTTTTTGGAGAAATTAAGGAAGCTAATTAAATTTTTTAGAGTATTTTTCTTTATATTTTTTTCTTCAAAGTAATTAATTTGACTAATAAATTAATATATAATCTAAAGATATACAACATATAAAATGATTAAGTAACTTATTTAGCTTCCTTAATCTCTCCAAATAAAGTCAACTATGTCTTATAATTAGGACTAGAGGTAGTAATAAAAGAGGTTGGTGGAGAGAGCTGTTCTCTCTCTTGTGGCTGTGGAATCTCTTCTACTGCTTGGTTCATATTTGATTTGTGGGGATTACTCGCTTCTGTTGTTTGTCTTTGGATTATTGCAGGGTTTGTTGGTTAGATTATGTTCTGTTCTGGGAACAGAACTAATTGGACTTGACTAGGTGTCAAGCCTAGAGCCTACATACCCTTTGAAGGGATCAAAGTCCACGTAGTTCGAGTTAAACTTGTAGGCGTGAGGCCAGGGGGTGATGTATGTGCTCTGTGTGACTGAATGTAAAGAGAGCATAAGTTAGAACGTGTGCACCTGGTTGGTCGACCTCTATATTTCTAGAGGCGTCCGAGGCAGATATTCCGGTCCTGCGAGATCCCCGGAGTGAGTAATATCCGGGTTCAAGATATCCGGGGCCGAGATATTAGGGACGCATATCTCGGGGTGCCGGTTTGGATAGATCCCGTGCTGTTAAGATATCGGATCTTCCTTCCTAATTTGTCTATCATACTTCCAGGTTCAGTTTGGTCCGTAACGTTGATTTGGGCCGTTGGGCCGGTCCGTAACAGTTGCCCCCCAACTCGGTCGTCCAGGCCTTTGGAGGGCCGAGGTGTTTATTGTCCCCGGCCTCTGTTAAGGTCCGGGGCTTCTACTTTAGCTGGACTGGCTTGTGGCTGCCATGGCCCATAAGGTAGCTTTGAATCCGAGGCCTGGCTTCTTAAGATTTTGAAGGATCCAATCCCCGTAATCGTGCCAAGAGCGTCGTTCTTTACTTTCACTCCGGCTAACCGGGGTGGTTATTGTCCCTTGACATTCGGCCTGCCTCTCGGGATTCCTTCCGCATGCGCCATCATTGTGGTTTTACACCTGGCATTCCCTGATTGGGGAAGGCCTGCAACCGTCGCGCCTATCCACGTCCCAATATTTGTGCGCACTTAATGCGCTCGCGTCGTGTTGTGCCAATCGCGTAGTGTCCAAGTCAAAAGACCTATCTGCCCCTGACGCTCCACTATCTTGCCTTAACTGTTTAAGTAAGTTTTCTCGTTCTTCGTTTCACATTTTCCCGCTACTCAGTTCCTCTCAAGTTTTTCTCTAAGTTCATAGGATCGTGTTTTCAGATGTTCTTCAGTTTCAAGCTCCCGAAGTCCCCTCATTTTACTCAGACAGGTATTCCGTCTACTTTCTCTAATATTTCTACGGTATTACTCTATCTTTTACCGTTTACCTTTCCTCTAATCTGTCGCCTGCGTTTCTGTTCTTATCCTTTCTGGGTCATCTGGCGAATTTCCTGAGTTTTTTCTGTGTTGTCTTACCTTGATTATTTCTCTAGATTTGCCTTTCTTTCGACATAAGGCCTTTAGTTCTTAGGCTCTTAGTTCTTCCCGTATGGCTAGAGATAGGAATTTTCCTAGGCCCAAAGCAGTACTGTCACCTAAAGAAGAAGCGTTCCTTCGCACACGCTTTCCGCGAGCTTCCTATTGGGTTCTTGGGAGTGAACTTCCTGAAACAGAGAGGTTAGCCCCTCTACGCCGAGGTGGTGTTGGTCGTCCGAGACGCATCGGGCCACGTCCTGCAGCTGCAAGGGCTCTAGTCCCTCCTCCTGTTCTCCCTACGGCTCGCACTATTCCCTTCGCGCTGCCTGTTAGGGCAGGGGTCAGCTCCCCATCCAGACCCGTGTATCCTACTTTGCTGGCCCAACCTCTTAACTTCTACGAGGGTCCTCGTCCTGCAGCCTCGGATCCTTTACCTGAAGGGTATCTCGGCCTTTGCTGGGACTACCTTGCTGAGAGCTCCCATCTCATAGCACGTGGTGAGGACGCAAGGGCTTCTTCAATACTGGGTTCCTGTCGGCATTAGCCTTCGACGGGCCTTTCCTCTCGCGCCTCCCTTCGTCCGAGTCCATTGTCATTTTCACCTGCAACCGTTGTTATGCCAGGTATTTCCTCTTTTTACTAATACTGGTTTTATTTATTTTGCGTATAGGTTAATGGCTCCCAACCTTCCAAATAAAAGCCTGAGGCCGAGGGTTTGGACTCTTCTAGTCTACCTGAAGTGTTGTGTCAGCAGTATGACTGGGTGTCTCATGAAGTGTTGAAGACTCGATCCTTGATGTCAGATACCGACATCGCTCGTCTGCAGATTCCGGCCATGGATGGGTGCGTCGTTGTCCGGCCAGAGTCCGACGAACCTATTTGTTCTACGAGGGGTGTAGGCCGTCCGAATTTCTTTCTTCTATCGGGACTGCCTGACTCGGGTTAGAGTGAGCTTGCCCTTTTCACGCTTCCAAATGGAGGCTCTTTTACACTTGAGACTCGCCACTTCCCAGCTTCATCTAAACGGGTGGGCATGTTTTGTTGCATTCGAGCAACTATGTCGCTCTTTCCCTGTCCCGGTTCCATGCTCACCTAACCTTTTCTTCTATTATTTCAGCCCCTTCACTCCCGGCTCGCCCAAGGAGAGCGACAAACTAAAGGGGTTGGTATCCCTTCGCCACAACCCGGACCGAAAACTCATGACGCCTTTCTCAGATTCCTTTAAGTGATTCAAGGGTGCGTACTTCAAGGTTGCTGCTGAGCTCGAGAAACAGCCCTGGTTCCTGGATGGGCCCGAGGCCGCTGATGTGGATTGGCGTTTCCCTCTATATTGGATGGAGAACCATTATAAGGCTTCTCCTTTGTCCTTTCAAATCTCACGCAAGGACCTCTGGCCGGCTTCGGTTGCTGCCCTACCTCGGTTAGAGACTTTCGTGGCGGGGTATAGCTTGAAGCCCACCAGTTTCTTCATAACCGGGGAGGGTTCAAAGCCACTTACCCCAACCAGTCGGAGTCTTTTTTATTTCTTTTTGTTGGCAAGATATCGAATGTTTCTATGCTTTGGTCTTGACCCGTATTCCTGACTTGTTTTATCTTTGTTCTTTTCAGGCCGAGATATGTGTGCCCTTCCGCTCTATCTTCAGAAGGCGAACCCTGCTGCTTCATCTCCGAGCTGGCAGACTCGGAAGCGGGACGCCCCTGCTGATGCCGAGTCACAAAAGGCCCCTGTCGACTCGTCCGCGGCAAAGAAAGCTAAGGCTTCAGATAGTCAAGGGTCAGTTCCTTCCGGCTCCTCCGCGCCTTCTCCGGAACCTGTTACCTAGGCCTCAAAGGGGAAACAGGCCGTCGAGCCTGTAGAGGAAGTTCTGCTTGTGGATATCCCAGATACTCCATCGGGCTCAGTGCTCCCACCGCCCCCGCCTCTTCCTCCTCCCCCGCTGTCTGTCCGTCTTCCAAGTTCCCTCGCGGCTTCCTCTAGGGAGAGGGGGTGGCTCCTGAGGTAGATGTTGCTTTTCTTCCTCCCCGACATTTCATGGAGAGCCGGCCCATGTCATGGACGAGGTACTTGACATAGGTGAGGTACATGCGGCCCAATAGCAGTTATGCCGGTCTGTTGGGTTTCTTCAGGCCTTTGTACTGGTAAAGGGGAAGTATGCTATATCTGATGCGAAGAACAGAAAGCTGAGGGCGTCTGAGGATGAGTTGAAGAAGGCTCTGGCTGTGGCGGAGGCCAAGGCCAAGACTTCGGAGGAGGAGAGGGATACAGCCAGGGCTGAATGGGATGTTGCCAAGGCCGCTACTGTCAAGGAGCTTCAGCTTGCCCGAGATTTGGCAAAGAAGTTGGCTAAGGAGTGCGCCCGTGCCCAAAAAGGTTTGGGTGAGAGTTTAGCTGCCGTGAAGGCTCTCTAGCAGCAACGATCAGGGGGCGCACCGGGAAGCCGATGAGGTGCTAATGCAGACCGCCAAGGACTCTTTTGAGGAGGCTCTTGCCCAAATCCAATTTCTAAATCCTGGCGTGAAACTGAACTTGGCTGGGTATGATTACCGTGCTTTTGTGGAGGACGGAAACTTGATCCCGTACCAGTCCCCGCCAGCCGAGGGTTCCCAGGCCGATGGTGTGGAGGATGAGGCCGAGGAGGGGGGTCCTGAGGCCGGACCACCCAATTAGTCCCCGATTCTTTATATTGTGCTTTTTCGAGCGTCTGTGCCCTTTGTATTTTGAACACTTCCGGCATTTTGTGCCGTTGCGCATATTCTTACGATGAATGATTTATTTATATCATCCTTTCGCCTATTCGTAACTTAATTTAGAATTTTACTGACTGTAGTAAATACGAGTCGTTTTACTTGACCACACTTACGCGTGGGAGGTTGGGGCAGGGTTTTCCCATTTTAACCTCGGAGGTTGTTAACTTTAACCGCAATACCTCCTTCCAACTTTAACTAATCGAATTAATGATAACCGATATATGGGCAAAACTATCACATGTCCAACCGAGGTTTCACTTACCTCTAATCAAACATTTTGACCTGATCAGGGTCGGCATGATAGCCCGCTTGCTCAGATCGGGCAAGCGTTGACGCATCAATTTCGCGAAGGCCACGTATGGCGCTTTCGCCGAGCTCTAACCAATGCCTGTCAGAGTACAACGGCGGGTTTCGTACATCTAGATGGTTTTTGTAAGCGACCGGGTAACGACCTCGGAGTCAACTTTTACACCGGGCTTAATGGCCTCGGTTTCGAGTTTTTGACCGGGCTTTATGGCCTCGATTTGACGCTTAAGCAGATTTTTGTGCACATTGATGAATCTCCTTGGTGGGATCCTACATTAATAAAAGCAGCTCTAAAGAGCTTTACAAATGGTTATAAGTCATTCACTAAAAAATAAAGGGCAATTTAAACTTAAACCAAACTTTTAAAGAAATGACCGAGGAATGACGTTGGTATCTGTTGGGTTGGGCCGAGATCTAGCTGTAATAGATCTTTAGTTTGTCGGCGTTCCATGTTTTCTTAACCGGCTTCCTTGCCAGGGTTTCGAGAATATATGCTCCGCCGTCAAGTTTTTCCTTGATCCGATACGGCCCTTCCTAATTTGCTGCTAGTTTTCCGTCCCGGGCGTTCTTATTGCTGATGTCGGCCCATCGGAGTACTAGGTTCCCCCGGTTGAAAGACCGTGGCTGAACCTTTCGATTGTACTTAGCCGCTAGGAGTTGCTTGGCAGCTAGTTCTCGACAATTTGCCGTGACACGGACTTCGTCGATGAGATCCAGATCCGTCTTCAAGGCGTCGTCATTAGACGTCTGTCCTTCTTGTCCGGCTCTTATCTTCCTCCATGATGGCTGTCCAATTTCAACCGGGATCATTGCTTCACAACTATAGGTCAGTCGGAAAGGGGTTTCCTGGGTTGAGGATTGCATGCTTGTCCTGTATCCCCATAAGACGCTGTGAAGCTGTTCGGTCTAGTCGGTGTCGGCCTGCATCATGCGCTTCTTTAGGCCGTCCAGGATGATTTTGTTAGCCGACTCAGCTTGGCCGTTGGACTGCGGGTGTTCAACAGAGGAGAAATGCTGCTTAATGTCTAAGTTGGACATTAAGGCCTGGAATCTATGGTCTATGAACTGGGTCCCATTATCCGTAATGACTTCAGCGGGTATCCCAAATAGAGAGACGATGTTGTGCTAAAAGAATCTCATTACCCTAGCCGAGGTTATTGTAGACAACGGCTCTGCCTCGACCCATTTGGTGAAGTAATCGACGGCGACGATGAGCCATCTACACTGTCCTTGCACCGGCCTGAATGGTCCGAGGATGTCCATACCCCATTTGTAGAACGGCCAGGGGGCCGGCATGCCTTTCAACTCCGTCGAGGGTGGCCATATGATTCTGAAGTGTTTTTGGCAACTATCACATCTCTTGGCTACTTCCATGGCGTCATACTTCATGGTTGGCCAATAGTAACCAGTGCGTAATGCCTTTTTAGCAAGAGCATTGCCCCCCATGTGATGGCCGTTACTTCCTTCGTGTAATTCGGCCAAGACGTACTTCGCTTTGGACTCACCTAGACACCGCATCATCGGGCAGTGTAACCCCTTTCTGTAAAGCTGATCATCGACCATTGTGTAGATGGCGGCCTCCCTGATCAACTTTTTTGCTTCCGTGGAGTCGATTGGGATGATGCCTCTTTCTAGGTAATCTTCAATCGGCTTCCTCCAGTTGGTGGTTGCCGAGATGGTCATCACACAGTTGGGCTTGGTCAGGTTTTGCTGGATTACGGTCCTATGATTGTCTGGACCTTTGGTGCTGGCGAGCTTAGAGAGGATGTCAGCCCTTGCATTCTCTTCTCTCGAGATATGGGAGACGGTCACTTCGTCGAATTCGGCCATGAGTTCTTTGGCCCGGTTCAAGTATTTCGCCAGCAGTGGTCCCTTAGCCTGGTAGCTGCCGTTGATTTGTGCGGCAACAAGTTGTGAGTCAGTTAAAACCTTGACTCGTTGCGCTCCATTATCTTTTGCTTGGAGCAACCCAGCCAAGAAGGCCTCGTACTCGGCCTAGTTGTTGGAGGTCGGGAACTTTAGTTGGAGGGAATGTTCTGTGGCGATCCCCTGTGGGCTCTCAACGATGACTCCTGCACCACTGCCCCTTGCATTGGATGATCCGTCTACGTACACCTTCCAAATTTCATCATGTGTGACTACCGGGGTCAACTCTCTGATGAAATCAGCCAAAGCCTGTGACTTGATCGCTTGCCGGGCTTCAAGCGTGATGTCAAACTCGGACAATTCAATGGCCCAATTCGTCATTCTTCCCGCCAAGTCGGGTTTGTGCAGAATCTGTCGTATCGGCTGGCTAGTCCGAACTACAATCTAGTGTCCTTGAAAATATAGCCGGAGCCGCCTTGCTGTTGTTAGTAAGGCAAAAGCCACTTTCTCCAGCTTCTGGTACCAGAGCTCGGAGCTTTATAGGGCCTTACTTACGAAGTAGATGGGTGTCTGCCTGGCCTCGGTTTCTCTCACCAGGGCGGCACTTACGGCTTCATCACCGATTGACAAGTACAAGAATAAGGTCTCCCCCCGTTCTGGCTTTGTGAGTACCGGAGGTGTTGCCAGGCACCTTTTTATTTCTTCGAATGCCGCCTCACAGTCTGGATTCCAACCTCCATGTGTTTCCTTCTTCAGTAACTTGAAGAAAGGCAGGGCTTTCTCTGCCGACCTGGGCAGAAATCTTGTTAGGGCGGCCAGGCGGCCTGTCAGTTGCTGAATCTCCTTCTTTGTCCTTGGGGCTTACATCTCCAAGACGGCCTTGCACTTGTCTGGGTTAGCCTCAATTCCTCGGTTTGTTAACATAAAACCCAAGAATTTTCTGGCTGGAACTCCAAAGGCACATTTGGCCGGGTTCAACCTGATTCGGTGTCTTCTTAGCTTTTCAAATGTCTGTTCCAAGTCCCGGATATGATCCTCTGATAGCCTCGACTTCACGATCATGTCATCAATATAGACTTCTATATTGCGGCCGATCTGGTCCTCAAAAACCCAGTTCATCATTCGTTGATAAGTGGCCCCGGCATTCTTCAACTCGAAAGGCATGACGTTGTAACAGTAATTTGCCTTGTCCGTCATGAAGGCGGTCTTCTCCTGGTCGTCCGGATGCATGGCAATCTGATTGTATCCGGAGTAGGCGTCCATGAAGGAAAACAGCTGGTACCCGGCCGAGTTATCAACGAGCTGATCAATGTTTGGCATCGGGTAGGAATGCTTCGGGCATACCTTGTTCAAGTTGGTGTAGTCAACACATACCCTCCATTTGCCACTTGGTTTAAGCACCATGACCACATTAGAAAGCCAAGTCGTATATTGTACTTCCCTAATGAACCTGGCAGCCAGAAGTTCTTCTATGTGGCTCTCAAGGGCCTTCTGTCTATTGTCTACAATGTTCCTCTTCTTCTGTGCTACCGGCCATATACCGAGTTTATGGCAACAAAAGTGCGGGTCTATCCCGGGTATTTCGGCCGACGTTCAAGCGAAGACATCTTGATTTTGTCTTAAGAATTTGACTATTTGTGCCTTCAAATCTTCGCCCATATATCTGCTGATTTTAGTTGTTTTGGAAGGATCCGTTCCCAGGGTTACTTCCTCAAGCTCTCCTTCCGGCTCCGGTCTTGGTTTTTCTGGCTCTCGAAGATCTAGTTCCACCATATTAACCGGTCGCCGGGGATTTTCATCATCATCGACCTCGGACATGACTTCATTACGTCTGAGCTGAGGCGGGGATAAGGGTCCTCCTTCCTCGACTCGGAGAGCCTCGAAGTAACATTGTCGGGACTCCTTCTGGTCTCCAGATACCTCGACCAACTGATTCTTGTCATTGACCATCTTCAGCTTCTAATGTTTGGTGGAGACCAGCATATCCCAGCTGTGTATGGTTGGTCGGCCCAGGATAACGTTGTAAGGGGAGCGGAAGTCGGCCACTATGAATCTTATGCGTTCCGTTTTGAATGCTTCCTTTGTTCCGAGGGTTAATCTAAGATTGATGTAACCCTTTGGGAAAGAACGCTCTCCATTGAATCCGATTAGGGTGGTCTTGCACAGCTTCAGATCTTCTACGTCGAGGTGCATTCTTTTATACGCATCCCAGCTTATGATGTCGGCCGAACTCCCTGCATCCACAAAGATTCGCTTAATGCGACAATTTACCAGGGTTCCGGTGATGACCAACCCGTCCTGGTGGCCAGGGATGACGTCCTTTAGCTCCTCGTTGGTGAAAACCAAAGGGGGTGGTTTCGGCTTCACTGGGTCGTGCTTGAACTCTGGGTGGTCCCTTACCGTCAGGACCTCTCGCAGGTATTTCTTTCGCTGGCTCACCATGTCGCCGCCTCCACCAAAACCACCACTGACGACGTTAAACTGGAATTCAACCTCTGGGAACTCGTCGTCAGAGCCTGACTTCCGTTTCTTATCCAGCTTCCGTGTGTCCATGGCCGGACTTCTGCTTCGGCTGCTATAATTCCTCTTACCGTTTGATCTCCCCTGGGTTTTGATCACATATTGTTGCAGTTTTCCCTCTCTTACAAATTTTTCGATAGCATCTCGGAGGTCATAAAATTCGTCAGTAGTGTGTCCAGGGCAGTCGTGGAACGTGCAGTACTTAGATCGATCTGTGTTGGATTGACCTCTAAGCGGCTTTGGTTTTCCCACTTTCTTCATCTCGGTCTGGGCCACCTCTTTCCATAGCTGCGACCGCGGGACGTTTAGTGGGGTGTAGCTATCGTACTTCGCCTTGTTGTCCGTCGTCTCGACAGCCCTGAGTCGACTGTCTCTGTTGCGCCTCCGAGACTCGGTCTTCAGCTTATTGATTCGATCTCTTAGGTCGGGTGAGGTATTCCTCGCCTTCTCGGATTTGTCCGTGTTGGCGGCCTCCATTTGTTCCACGTCTAGGTATTGCTTTGCCCTAGTGTAGAATTCGGTCAAAGTGTAGACCCGGTTCTTGCATAGGTTCCTGGCCAGGCGTGACGACGGGTCCAGTCCATTAACGAGGCAGTGTACGTGGACATCCTCAGATAAAGATGGTACTTGCATGGCCACGTCCCTAAATCGATCCAAGTACTTCTGCAGTGTCTCACCCTTTTTCTGTTTTACCTTATTTAGCGTGAATTGAGACTTCGGCTGCTTCTTGCTCGTGGAAAAGTGTAGCTCAAATTTGCATTCGAGGTCTTCGAAATCCTGAATGGAATTATCAGGGAGTGAGGTCAGCCATTTATGCACTGGTCCGGTCAAAGTGGCTGCAAAGAGGCACTGAATAACCGAGCCATCAATTGACCGGACCCACATTAACTTCTCAAAAATCTCCAGATGATTGCGTGGATCTTGGGTCCCGTCATACTTTGGAAGGTTGGCCAAGTCGAAATTTTTTGGATAGTGAGCCGTCGCCATTGCCCTTGAGAATGGGGTTCTACCAGATCCCGTCAGATATTTCATCCTGTATTCCCAGGGTGAACCATGCGTCCGGGGCGCTCTATTTACCTCCCGGTGTTCTCTCGGATTTCGCTCCTCCCTGCGGTTGTGGCTGTCCCGGTCTTCGCCGTTATTTCGTTCCGTGCTTCCGTCATGGTGTCCTGAAGGCGATGCGCGATCATACCCCGGACTCATCCCTCTATTTCTCCTGCCTGTGCTTTCGCGTCTTGACCTCGGTTCTGGACTACTAGACGAGCTGCTACTATCCGTGACAACTCGTTCTTTTCCTTTACGGGATTCTCTCCGATTTTCGTGTCGGAGATGGCGCTGGAGTTCTTCCCTTATCATTTGATTGAAAGCTTGGAAGTCTGCCTGTCGTTGTAAGTGATCTCGTTTCTCCTTATCCTCGAATCTCTGAAGCAATGATTCTTGAGTTCTTCGAAGATTGCGGACGTCGGCTTCTATCGCCAGAGCGTCTAGTGCTGGAATTTCCTTTTCTGGTTCAAAGAGCGGTTGGTCGTCAGCGGGAGGGGAAGTTGTAGTATCAGTAACATGACCCTCTGGGGTGTTTTCGCGTCGTGGTTGACATTGAGCTTGCGGCTGGCTTGGCCCGACTTGAGGTTGCCTTAGCAGGGGGCCTCTGTCAGCCTGCGGTGATGGATTTCTGCTGTGGCTTGTGGTGTTCGCCATGAGTGGTCACGGGGATAGATGTTTATAGCTCCCCACGGACGGCGCCAATGTTCTGTTCTGGGAACAGGACTAATTGGACTTGACTAGGTGTTAAGCCTAAAGACTACGTACCCTTTGAAGGGATCAAAGTCCACGTAGTTCGAGTTAAACTTGTAGGCGTGAGGCCAGGGGTGGTGTGTGTGCTCTGTGTGACTGAATGTAAAGAGAGCATAAGTTAGAACGTGTGCACCTAATTGGTCGACCTCTATATTTATCGAGGCGTCCGAGACGGATATCCCGGTCCTGCGAGATCCCCGGAGTGAGTAATATCCGGGGCCGAGATATTAGGGGCGTTTATCTCGGGGTGCTGGTTTGGATAGATCCTGTACTGTTAAGATACCGAATCTTCCTTCCTAATTTGTCTATCATACTTCCAGGTTCAGTTTGGTCCGTAACGTTGATTTGGGCCGTTGGGCCGGTCCGTAACAGATTATTCTCTTTTTACTATTTGTTCAAGATGCACCCTGTCTCTCCTCGATGTCTTCCTGTGAGTGATCCTGCTCGAATACTGTTCAAATACTGTTTCAACATGGATTAATTTTTCATGACAATAGGCTCAACATAAACAAGTACCTGATGGTGGAAATGTGGGGTATTGATAAGATTTATCGATAAAAAGAAAAGTAAGGTAATCAAGCATTACCTGCTGATTTTTATCATCAGTATCAACATCCGTAGAAATATCCATCCTAGGATTGCCATCAGCCATGGCCGACTAGTGACTCTGCGATGTTACCTCTTGAAAGTAATCAGATTATATTATCGGACCTTACTGATCTCTTGTGTTACCTCTTGAAAGTAACCAGATTCGATTATCGGAAGCCGTAGGAATGAATTAGGGATAGAGGGAGTTGTTAATGAGAAACCTTAAAACAGTTTGAAGATTAAATCTTTTTCAATTCACGGGATTTAAATATCAATTTATTAAAATACTAATATATAAACATGTTATGTCAGAATTTAATTGTACAGCCATCGCTTTAAACTGTTGAATGAGGTATTTTCCATCGAGCAAGCCTAACGGTGTTAACATTAAGGAACTAAATGTGCATTTTACAAATTTAAGGGACTAAATTGATATCTAAAGCAAATATAAAGGAGACTTAACGTATACTTTAACCTAAAAATAAACTCAAACAAGTTTACTATTTGAGTTCACAATCCAAATTTATACTCTATCATAAGTTTATGTGTTTGCCAAAGTGTTTTCTGCTAGATTGGTGCATGTTCATAAGATCCAATCTCTTATCTCCTAACACTGGGATCTTCGAGATCGAGTCTCGGTTGTTCAACATCAAGGAAACTACTTTGTTCTGCATTTCTCTTGTGCTGAGGATTGTAGTTTTATTCTTGAGCATGACTTTTGGATTCTGCAAGGAATTTCAATGGCTGTATATCCTTGGTCTCTGAACTCTCCAATCTTAGAGCTTCTACTCCCTCTGGCTTCAAGTATATTCAGTCTTCCTCTGGAGTATTACACCGAAGCAGCAGCTAACGTCATTGCATCTCACTTTGGTACGCTGCTCTGTGTGGACTTATCGCTTATCGTCTCAATCTCGACTTGGTGGATTCCGCACCAAGGTGGCATGTTCAGGTTCCAGTTGGCTTTTGTTCAAGTCTCTGCTGCTCCTTCCTTCTGGTAAGGCGGTTATGGTTTCCATCTTATTTGAACACGTGTCCTCAATCTGTTGTGGATGTGGGGGTATGGGTTTGCCACCTCATCACAGCTATAAGGCGGTTTCTTTCTTGCTCCAATCCTACGTGGGTCCTAGATCAGCCCATATACGACGTCTGTCGTTTCCTGCGTTCTCACAATGCCATGACAGGGGGAGCTCTCTTTTCCTTGTTGGCCGAAGTTTCACTCTCTCAAGAGCACTTCATAAATTATTATTATTATTGATAGAAGGATAAATCTAAAATATATATCTATATCTAAAATAGAGCCAGTCTTTTAGGAGTAGCTCTAATTTGTTATGAATGTAAATTGACCACACTGTCCTCTTCAACTTTAAATTAAATTACGAAATTCCTTATTCGTTGTTCGATGTCGCACTTATGCAAGGTATGCTATTTTAAATTTAATTTGAACATCTTTATAAGATTCATTCCCTTCTAGAATTAAGTACGTCCATGTGCCACTACAATCATATATGTTCATTTTCTCCCCACCTTACCTTATTTATTCCATGGCTTATGTTCATCTCTGCACATGTTTGTGCTGCGTAAGAAGGTTAATACAACTAATTATCACCGTAATGTGACATTAATGTGACGCTAATTTCGGGGTTCATATCTTTGGCTCCAGAATTCACATTGAAGTGATTCAAGTCTTGATTGGAATCTATCAAGACACACAGCCAATTAAAATTAAAATTATTGGATATAGTGAAATGGGTTAGTCTCTCACAGTATCCGACAATAACTCAAAGAAGATTAGTTCCTAAAGGACACTTGTGCCTAAGGAAGCTCTAGATAAGATTTAACTTTAGACACCACTTTTGTATTATTAATCTTAGGTTGTTTGGGCCACTTGATACAGTCTCCAGGATAGCATTTTGGGCTAAACAAAAAGAAACATTACAAAAATATGATGACTATATATAGTCTTTCATTATTCGTTATCTCTGGTATGATTTTCTTTTCTGTTTTATTGCATATTACTATGTTCTTTGATTTGATCATTTCTTATCTCTTTCTTTTTACGACTTTTTGTAACTACGCTAGCGCCTTAATAGCGCAGTGGCATGAGAGCCAGTATTAATTGGCCTCCTTCCCCCTTATTCAGGATTCGAATCCTGCCCCCTCCCCTACCATGTATTAAAAAAAAAAAAAAAAGACATTTTGTAACTGCGCGGCTACATGTATCGCAAAATTACTCTTTCTTCCTTCCTAGCCTAATTCATGTAACTCGGCACTATCTTGTCATTTCATTCTCTTCTGATCGATATTTTTGTTTTGGCAATCTTAAACAATAACAATAGTTTCAAAGTGTAGTAATTTATACTTTAATTTCCATATTTATGATGAAATAACAAAATTGCTTTCTTTCAACCCAATGCTTAAGATCAAGTTATGTTTTATAAATAGCCGTACGTATTACCCATGCTGACTAGTTTGCATATATGGTTCCTTCCACCTGTGTGCATTTTATTAAAATCAACTTTTTTGTTTACTTTTTGTTATATCAAGTATACTCATACTTAATATCATAACATTTAGGCATGTACATTATGTTTTCATGTGTGTGCATGACTGTATATTATATTTTTAATATCAACATGGTCATGTATCTCAATTTGTCTAGATAAACCTTCTAATTTTTCCTATAATTTTTGTCATCTTTATTTTATTTTGCAATTCGGAAAAAAGAAGTCATTAATGTGACGAGACAATGATATTGATATGAACCACATTAGACAACTTAATTAAGGATGATCTAGCTAATAAAATATGAATGGTTCAAAAAAAAAAGGCTAATAAAATATGATACAAAATAAAAACAATCATCAGACTTTCAATTCTTCGCAAGCGTGTTGATTAGTGTGGCGTGTGTTTGATTTATAAATATTAATTATTAAATTCAACTTGTAAATATGTAAATTTTATTTGAAAATATAAATTTTCTGAAACCTTATTATTATTATTATTATTATTATTATTATTATTATTATTATTATTATTATTATTATTATTTTACCCGGAAAGCTATGGATGATTGTTTAAAAAAATGGAGTATGCACTGTTCTCTCTTTTATCGAGAGTCCATCAATCACCTCTAGTAAATAAGAAATTACTATTTAGTTATTCTAAAAATTAATTAGTTAAAATTGGTTAATCTCATTAAAGATATCTTAAATTTGATCTTTCTTCTTCCCAAAAACACCCTCAAGCGCTGAAGGTCATTGGATTAATATACTTTTTTACCCACATTGTGGACAAAGAGTATTTTGCATTAAGAAAATTAATTATTTAAATAATTTATAGAGCAATTTATATTAAAGAATAAAGCAAATAATCTAAAAGGACCGTGTTGTACCAAGAAAAAGGACCATGACAAAAAAGGGGCCGAAGGGAGTAATATTCAAAGCTAGCTCTTTCACTGCAAATATACAATTCATTAGATCAAGCAAAGCTAATTTTAATAAAGATCCAATCATTTGACTACTTATGAAAGTTAAGCCACAAAATGATAAAATGGCAAAAATTGATCCCTACACCCTTAAAGTTTCTTTGACTTTTGTATCAAGTCCTTTTTTTAAAAAAAAAAATTAGTCCTTTATTAGATTTGTTAGTCCTTTATGTATTAAAACTGTTAATAAAATAGTAGTCTATCGATAGCCTATGTGGACTCTCTGGTGCCCAATGAGATCCAACTTTTTAACATTTACCATTAGTTTAATATATCATAGTCGACATTTAATATATATTTTTTTAACACCGTTAGTTCTTCTTTAATTGTTTTATATATATAGGATTAAGGGATCTAATAGGGTAAAGACTCAATAAAAAGAAAAAAAAATTATGAACCAAATTCAAAATTCAAGAAAACTATAGGTAAATTGGGGACTAATTTTCCCTAATAAAAATCATTCTACCATGGTTCATTGAATCATTGGCGTAGTAGGCACGCTGTCACTTGTCATAATGCAATTTTGTGAATCAAATTTTATCACTGAAAGTAACATTTGAACTTATAAGAAGTAGGAAAATATAAAATTAAGACTCATTATATTATAAATTGACACCAGGTATTAAAAAAAAAAGGGTTTTTAGACCGTCAATTTAGACCAGTTACAAAGAATTAGTCTAAAAAGTATGATCGGTGATAGTTTCTTAAATATAAAGAACTTTTTAAATTGATTCCTTTAATCTAATGTCTAAAAGATATTATTTATACCGATTTTTAAAACAACCAGTCTAAATTTAGACCAGTTGTCTCTTATAACCGGTTTAAAAGATGAATCTTTTTAGATCTTATGTTTTGTTATAATCGGTTTGAAAAACGCAGAATAAAAAATAATATATTTATTACTTTTAAAACTAGTTTTTACAAATAACTGGTCTAATTAAGATCGATTTTCATAAATAATCAATCTAAAAAATTAGCCCCAAATTAAAACTTGCTCTTTGAATCCTCTCTTCGACGCGTCAAAAATTGAATTTCCTTCTCTGAACCTCTCTTCTTGTCGTGATAACTCTAAGCTCTGTCGCTTTTATGAAATCATCCATTGCTCCCCTCTTCTCTTTCGTAGCTCGTTTCTCTGTCATTAACCTTGACTTTAGTGTCTATTGTGTGGACTCATCCCTGCTTCACGTTTCTCTCTGGACAATGTAGTTTTGATAAGCTCATTTTATGTTTGCTTAGCTCAAAGGAGATACACTAAGCTGTAGTATGAGGTGTTTCGGTTTGATATCACTTTCTTTTCTTCTTCTCTTTTTGATTTTTCAAAAAAGGTTGAATTAATAATCGATGAAATGTGCTTGTGGGTTCCATTGTTGATCATGAATATTTAGTTGAAGAATATATTTGTACTTGAGACCTACCTAGTTAACCAATAAAGTGATTTTTAGGTATACATATAACTGCAAAATATGTATACACGCACTTATATTGTTATAACTTCATGGTATTCAAAGTCTAGCCCTAGAGCACAAAGGTCGGAACATGGGAATAGATCTGATACCAATACAGACTACCCATTTCAATTGTTGTGCTTTCTTAAATTGCATACCTATACAAGGGTTCAAGATTACCCAAAGAAATAGGTAAAAGAAATTTCCATCTAAGATTTAATAATTGATCCATTTTTAACCTAGGCAAAGTCCATCTTGTTGTGATAGAAATGAACCAGTAAAACAGATTAAACTTATTGGGCTTGTTTGGTTGCCACAATAACAAAGCGTTCTAGGCAAAAAAAAAAAAAAAAAAACTGGCTGGGCGTTGGTATAAAATCCCAGTGGAAAAAAAGCCTGTATTGGTGTGTTTGGATTCACTTTTTTATTGCTGGGCTTTTTACCTAAACGTCCATTACAAAAAAAAAAAAAAAAAAGCTCCCCCTTGTTGCTTTTTTGCTACCGAAACACACTGACCTTTTTTGTGGGCCCATTTTCTGACATATAGTGGGAGAGAGAAGGGAAGGCGCAGGTGCAGGCTTATTAATAGAATCCAAAATCCATGGTTTTACGGTAGACAAGTGTTTGAAGTGAAGATACTCGTATGTACAAGCCTAGAGCTTTTTTGTTTCTTGAGCCATAAATATTTTAGGCAGAATGAAAAAAAAATTAAAATTCTAAAATTCTAAACCATACATAGTAATGGGAGAAATTAACAATGTATTATTTGTATACATTTTATTTTATAAACAATTTTATCCATTAAATATATTTAATTAAAGACTTTATTGTTAATTATTTTTTTAAATAATCATTTAGCTTTTTGTTTTCAAATTAAATTTTTTATCTTCATTTATCTAAATATATATAACTAATATGGTTAAGGAGGAGTATTTAATAAATTCATACCCTTTTTAGTTATTTTTTTTTAATCTCAACTGACTTTTGAAATAATAATCCAAACATTCCTCAGTTTGGAAAAAAGTCACTTCTGCAAAAGCTAAATGGACAATCCAAACACAAATCACATGATTTTTTTCCTACCGGGCTTTATAAAAGTCAGATAGCTTTTAAGCTACCCGTTCCCACTGCCAACCCAAACAGGCCCATTATTATCAAGATAATTTGAATTGCTTTACAGGCCCAACGTGCATCTTTTTTGCATTAGGCTTCTTCATTAACTGATGATCAGTAACAATAATGACACTCATTTTCAATTTGGTATATACAATCATAGGGCTCAAAAGTTACTACTCCAAATTTTAACTATTTTTCCTCCATTTTTTTTTCAAAGAAATATAATTAGTAAATTACAACAATTAAAGTTCTAATTTATTAAATAAATGTTGTCAACATTAATGTCTACACAACACACTTAATGCAATAAACAAACACAGTCACTAATTTATAATTAAGAGTAAACTATTATCTACAAATTAACTCACACAAAGCATAACAAATTTATCACTAAGTAATATGAGTACGATGACTATCATTTTCATTTTTTCACTACTATCATTAATTTTAAAGACATTTGATTGTGCTTTATTTCGAGTAGTAGGTTCTGCTTTATGGATAAAAATATCAAGAATATATTTTCGCATATCATGAATACATTCATAATCTTTATTTATAACAAATATTAAACTAAATCATAAAATTAAAGTATAACTATTATGTATTTGTAGTTAAATGGATGAATTACTCTATAACAAATACAAATACATATAAATTAGTAGATTAAATGGTCAAGTCAAGTTAATAAAACAAAAATATATATATTTAAAGGGCCCAATGGGTTGGTCCTCATCCCTGCAAGGTCAACCCTTTTAGGCCCTTAGTCCTACAGGGCTAACTTTATTTAGAAGCTTCAATTTACAAGCTGGGCCTTGAAGGGCTAGGGATTAAAAGTGCCGACCCGATGGGCTCAGCCCGATTTCACGACTCTAACGGATGGCATGAATCCTTATAGTAGCCTTAGAAATTTTATACATAATTCATGGCCTATTGTCATGATTATTTACAACTTATCTTCTCTATTATACATGAAACGAATGTACAACATGTTGTATATGTCTATTTCGAGACCAAAACAAACCAAAAATGACATTTATGTTTACTTAGAGCCTTTGATTAAAGACATGAAAGAGTTTTAGGAAGAAGGTGTTGATGTTTTTTATTCGAACAAGAAGGAGGTTTTTAAAATGTGAGTAATGTTCTTTTGTACTATAAATGATTTCCCAGCATATGGAAACTTGTCAGGGTATAGTGTAAAAGGCCATAAAGCATGTCCGGTTTATGAAGAAGGCACATGCTACCATCAACTTCAATATGGAAGAAAGACGGTTTATCTTGACCATAAGAGATTTTTTAGATCGAGCCACCCATATTGTCGATTAAAGAAAGCTTTTTTTGGTAGCCAAAAGTATCAAGATGCTCTGGAGGAATTGACTAAGGAACAAGTTTATGAAAAGGTGAAAAATATTAATGTCATCTTTGGTAATACTATAAAGAGTATAAATAATATATATATATATATATAGAGAGAGAGAGAGAGAAAAAGAGATATGTTTTCTTCAATCTTTCATGGCTCAATCTTGATATAAGACGTTATATTGATGTTATGCATGTAAAGAAAAACGTATATAAAATAATATTATTGGGAAACTTCTCAACATATAAGGTAGTTCTAAAGATTCTATATTTGCAAGCAATTAGAATACGAGAAGGCGTCTCCAAGGCCATATGGTAAAAAAAACTTATTGTTTCCCAGCTTCTTATACTCTCTCTATGGAAGAGTAAGTAAGTTTTTGTGAGTAATTTTAACAAGCTTGTGTCGATTAAAGACTTAAAATTAATAGGTTAAAAGTCTCATGATTATCATATCTTAATGCAACAGCTACTCCTAGTAGCCATTCGAAACATTGTCGAATATAATCTTCAATACATTTTGATTAGACTTAATTTCTTAAATCCAGAACTAGTATAAAAGGTGATTTTTGTACTAGTATGAGCATCGTTTATAACTATGCTTGACCAATAATATTTCTTGTGTGTCCGGCCGGTCCATTTTGGTGGGATTATTAAACGAGTATTACTTTATGCATAAAAAGTCCAGTAGTAGTCGCTATCAATTAAAAAAACAATAAAAGATAGTGGTTAATTAGTAGTCGCCATATTAATTTTTTTAAAAAAAACTTTTAATCATTTGTTGCATTCGTAGAGGTCATGGAACAAACAAAAACAATTACTAAATGGTCATGCTTTAACTTGTGCCAAATGGCGCGAGTAATACAAATATTTGAATTTTTAATGATACAGTCAAAACGTCTATTTTTTTACATACATTTGAATAATGTAAACTACTGAGTCCTTGAAATATATTTCTATTTATGCATATAAAATAATTATATGCATTATTTTACATAAAAAGGTTTTCATCATTGACCATTTCAAAAACTCCGACATACCCAATGGCGATGCCACGGTTGGGGGATGTACCCCACCCAACAACATTAGGGGGTTTTACAACTTTGCACTCCCTGTTTTTTGAAATTTTAAAGGTCCACAATAAACTCAATCACTCTCTTTCGTTATTTTCTTCACTCATATGCAATGACCTGGACATATGCAAAAAAAAAAACATACAAACAAACAAATTAGATAAATTTGGAATCAAGTATGTGTTTTTTTAAATATATCCAGGTAATTGCCTAGTCAGCAAAATTATTTTGTCATATTGCCCAATTAGTCACCCATATGAGCAATTTTAATGGCTTTAATGCTACATCATCAAGCTTAACACTGTCAATGTCTTTTCAAAATATAGGGATAAACATTTTGAAACAGAATAAACTTGAGAAACCAAAACTACCTGTTTGAAACTTTAAAGATCAAAACCAACATGAGCGTAAACCAAAGCGACCAAAGATGAAATCAACCCTTTAAATTAAGATAAAATTTAATTTTTATTTTAGTTTAGTTTAGTTTTTTTAATTATTGATTTAGTCTTTAAACTTTAATACGAAACTATCCAATTTCTGTAATTTTTTGACTTGTATATTAGAATAAATCGGTCCACGTATTTATTTATTTTAATTTTTTTACATGGCTTATATTTTTTAACTTAGAACAACTTAATTGATAAAATTTTTAATTTGATAATTATGAGAATTAAGTTATTCTAATTTAAAATTGAGGAAGTAGGTTTGAATCCCTACTAAAAGATGCCCACATGTAATATTTGATAATGTTTCAGAAAAACTTTTAAAATAAGGATACACATATTTAAAAAAATTGAAGAAACGCATTGAGGATTGAAAAAAATAAATTTAAAGAAGTGGCTATACCTACATTAATAAAATAGAAATATAACATTAACGAAAAGTTTAGGCTATGACTTATTGCCAAACCTATTTTTATAAATCTTAGCTTGCAAGCTGATAGGCCTAGCCAATCTATTATTTATTTATTTATTTATACTATTATATAAGTAGGTATAATATCATCTAAATAATTTTATAAATTTATCAACATAACTTGAGTATAAGTATTGACTATAAGAGTATAATAATTGACAAATTATTTTTATAAGAAACCATTAATTTATGATTTTGAAATTCATATGGTATTTTCTTGTCTTCTCCCCCAAATTATAAATAGATTCAAGGAGACAACTATAGGTACAATATCTTGTTTTTATGTTGATATTAAATAAAATTTACAAAATCTCCTTTATAGTTTGTGGCAATTTATATATATGTAGCTTAGTTATCATCTATATTGGCCTGAAGCAAGTGGTAATTAAAATGATTTAAAAAAAAAAGAAGACTTTGTCTATAACATAACATAACCACAAAACTTTATGGAAAAAATGAATCCACAACCTGTGCCCTTACTGCCAAAGATTTTTTATCTTCTAATCTGAATCAAGTTTTCTGGAAAAAAAAATTGTAGTTTAAAAATCATAAAGGCAATAAATCCAAATAAATCAAAGAAAAATGGAAATATAAAAATATCCAGAAAAGCACATATCATTCCTAGTTGAAACATTGCCGGGAAAAAAAAAATTCCAGAAAAATAATAAAAACAAGTTCTACTAGCAGCTTGAAATTTCCCTCAAATGTTCTTCAAATTGTAAGAAGCTTGTGTCAATGAAAGATTTGAAATTAGTAGGCCAAAAGTCTCATGATTTTTCATATCTTAATGCAATAGCTACTCCCAATAATTATTCGAGGCATTGTCGAATATGATCTTCAACATATTTTGACTAGAATTTGTTTCTTCTTCAATGCTATATGTAGTAAAGTCATTGAGATTGAAAAATTGGATGACTTGGAAAATAAAGGATATCTTATGTTGTGCCAGCTTGAGTAGCTTTTTCTTTCTACATTTTTTAACATTATGATATATCTAATTGTTAATTTAGTTAAAGGTATAAAGTTGTGTAGCCCTATCCATTTACAATGGATGTACCCAATTGAAAGAATTATAAAATTCCTAAAAGAGCATGTAAAGAACACAAACCGAACCTAAAGCCTCTATTATTCAGAAATATGTTTCTGAAGAAGCCATGGAATTTTGTCAACATTATTAGTTCAAAGTAAGACATATTGGGCTTCCTAAATGTCATGATGAAGAAAGGGGTAGACGTGAAGATTTAGTAAAGAATGTGGATCCTAATGAATTGCTACAAATCCACTTATACATCTTGAATAATGTTGATAAAGTTCTAGACAACATAAACACACATAATAAAGCTATAAGGAAAGAAAATAGTCGAATGACTGAACAAAGGTTAATTAGAGAAAATAATAGAACTTTTGCAAATTTGTTTATACAAAGGGTTGAGGGAGAGGAATGTGTTTCTGATACAATAAATGGTTAGCACGTGGTTTTGAGGTTGGTGTCATAAGTTGGAATTCATATGAGCTCAATTGGTATACCTTTTACACGATGTATCTAGATGATAGGAGCACCGTCCAAAACAGTGGTGTTATGTTAGTGGTTAAATCTTTGCACTTCTCCAGTTCGAAAGATAAAAAGCCTAAATTGATAGTTATGTCTTATTATGGGGTTATTGAAGAAATTTGAGTGGTAAACTATCTTAAAATTAAATTTCTCATTTTCAAATGCAAATGGGTTAATGTCAATAATGGTGTTTAGATTGATTAGTTAGGATTTACATTAGCAGATATCAATAGTAGAAGTTTCTAAAATGAACCTTTTATTATGTCAGACTAGGTGAAACCAGTGTTTTATATCACTGATCAAGCAAATAAAATGTAGTGTATAGCTCTCCAAGTAAAAAGGGTAATTTAATTTATATTGATGAGGAAAGTTATTCAAATTATAATTTTCTTGAGACTCCTTCTTTTTCAAGGGGTCTACCGGAATTGAACGAAGAAGATGAAGCGGATAATGAACACAACATGAGAAATGATAATCATGAAGGGATATGGGAGGATGTGCCTTTATAAAAGAGAGAATTCATCGAGTAATATTAATCTGCAAAATTATTTGAAAAGTTTAAGGTTTTAACATTATATTCTTCTTCTGTTCTTAAACAATGTTGTTAATTATGCTCTTTTATTGAAAGGTTTTGATGATGGTATCATAGATTGTGTTGTGTTTCATTAACAACCAACTTTTGATCATCCCATATCTCTGGACATAAACCACTGGACGACAACCAGCTTTCGATCATCTTATAGTTGTTAATTAGATATCGATTTTGTAACTCAATTTGTAACATGGTGAATAATAGTGGTCAATTTAGATATAGTGCCTATTTAGAAGCTCCCAAAACCTAGGTTTTGTCACAAATCTACCAAACTGGCAAACTTTTACAAAACCTAGATTTGATGCAGAATAGCTTCTGGACAATTTTGGGGTGTTTGACAAACTTTTGCAAAACTTAAGTTTGATGTAGAATAGTTTCTGGACTATTTTAGGGTGTTTGACAAACTTTTGTCAACACTTAGATTTTGAAGTTATCTAAACACTCAATTTTATCTAAAAGCTATTTTCCAAAAATAATTTTTACCTCGTAAATACCAAAAGTTATTTTCCAAAATTCATTTTTACCTTGTAAATCTCAAAAGCTATTCTCTTAAAGTAACTTCCAAACGGGCTCGATAGACATGGTAAATTTGTATATTCATTTCCAATAATTAAATTTCTAACTCATTTCTAATAATTCAATGTGTAACTCATTTTAGATGCTGGATTGAATGGTGCATAAGAAGAAGAAATAGAGTGGTTATGTGAAAAAACACGAAAAAATTTGGGCCAAATGTTATAAATATTAGGTCTAAAAAAACTTTTAAGACCGAATATTATATATAACCAGTCTTTAAAGTTAGACTTTTAAGGACGGATCTTGTACAAAACCGGTATAAAAAAATCAGACTTTTAAGATAAGACTGGTTCTTTTATGTGACCGGTTTAAAAAGTTTGACTTTTTAATATAATATAAGTCATATTAGGTCAAAAAAGTCCAGCTTCTTAGACTTAATAGTTAAATAACTGGTTTAAAAATTATTTTTTAAGACTAGTTGCTCAATTGGTCTAAAAAATAACAGATTTTAAAACTGATTATATTGACACTAAATCCAGAACTAATATAAAAAGTGATTTTTGTACTAGTATGAGCATCGTATATAACTACATCAATATAACTAGCTTGACCAATAATACTTCTTGTGTGTCCGGCCGGTTCATTTTGGTGGGAGTATTATACGAGTATTATTTTATGCATAAAAAGTTTATTAGTAGTAGCTATCAATAAAAAAAAAAAAAACAATAAAAGATAGCGGTTAATTAGAAGTCGCTATACTAAAAAAAAACTGTTAACATTTGTTGCATTCGTAGAGGTCATGGAACAAACAATTACTAAATGGTCATGCTTTAACTTGTGCCAAATGGCGCGAGTAATACAAATATTTGAGTTTTTAGGGATCCAGTCAAAACGTCTATTATTATACATACATTTGAATAATGTAAACTACCGAGTCCTTGAAATATATTTCTATTTTTATTTTACTTTTGTTTTTTTAAATACTTATATGAATTAGTTTACATAAAAAAGGTTCCAAAATTTCTTGATATTGCTACATGACTGTAAGAACAAGAACAGCGTACAATCCATTTACAATGCCTAACACTTGTAAGTTCAAACTCGGTTATGTCCATCTCCAATTTGAATTACATATGCTCTTAAATAACATACCTGACTGTTATTAACTTGTACCACATATCTTTTACTTTCATATTTTCAACCTTTTGCAATCAATAACTAAAATTATTTTCCAAATTTTGATATCATTTCCATTTCTCTTTCTAATGAAAGTGCTGGTGCATCGATCGCACGGGATAATCCGTCTAGCTTAAGATAAAATACATCAAGAATGAATTTGCAAAAAAAAAAAAAAAAACATAAGAAATAAGGAACATATATACTTGGAAGTGGTAGCTAGAGCGCGGAACCCAAAAAAAAAAGCCCTGTTTTTAATAGAAAACTTTTAGGTGTCTATTAATATACTACCTCCGGTCTTAATTATAAGAGCTAGTTGACTTTCCTTGGATAGATTAAGGAAGCTAAATAAGTTACTTAATCATTTCATATGTTGTGTATCCTTAGATTATATATTAGTTTATTAGTTAAACTAATTAATTTGAAGAAAAAATAAAAATAAAAATACTTTAAAGTAATTTAATTAGCTTCCTTAATCTCTCCAAAAAAGTCAATTAACTCTTATAATTAGGACCGGAAGGAGTAATAAGTAACGTTTCAAAAATGCTGCATAACCATAGGAAACTAGTGGAAATGAAAACAAGAAAGCTAAATTTATAAATGAACTGAAATCATCTTGGACTAAAGAAAGATTAAGGGATAAACACTAAACAAATATTAGTATTTACATTAAAAAAGAAAAGCTAAGCTAAGCGAAGTTTAGAAGAAAAAAATATTAAAAAAAGGCTAAGAAGGTCAACTTATATATGGGCTAACAATTGCTAGGTACAGCAGGCCTCAGTAATTAATTATTTCCAATCAGTTTAGATTAAAATCAATCGTGAAATTATCACCCATGCATGTTTCTCATAATTAAACAACTCCCATTTAGTTCAGGCGCACTTGGATTCGTGCTAGGTAAAACAAAGCTTATGAAAATGATTTATCAGATATAATAACAGCTCCTTGGGATAATCTTTGAATTGGGGTGGAACGGATAACTTGATGGTCAAGAATATAGAATCTTCCTTTTATTTAAAATTTAGTAATTATTTTTTAAAATAAAGTATCTCTCAGACACAAAATGAGAATTTTTTTGGCTATTTAAGTCCGACTAATAACATAGCGAAAGTGTGCTTCTCCATACAAAAAAACTCTCGAATTACTAGCTAGCCTACTGTTTCTCAACCATGTTCCCTCACTTCTTTGTTTTTTTTATTCTCATATTTCAATACTGGAAACCTGCTTCATCACTGAGCAACGAAACTGATCGTTTGTCTTTAATCAAATTCAAGGAATCAATATCCAATGATCCATGTTGGATCATGGATTCTTGGAATTCATCCACACAATTTTGCGATTGGCATGGAATCTCTTGCAGCCATAAGCATCAAAGAGTTACACATTTAGTCTTGAACCACTATCAGTTATCAGGTACTATATCTCCTTTTATTGGCAATCTTTCCTTCCTAAGGGTTATTGATCTTGGAAACAATAATTTCCACAGTGAAGTTCCAAAAGACCTGGGTCGTTTGTTCAGATCGGAAATACTTTACTTTGACAATAATACATTGACGGGAGAATTTCCAATCAATGTTACAAGTTGCTCTAACCTCAAGGGCTTATCATTTGAAACTTGAAAGGAATCAACTCACTGGCAAAATACCAATGGAGATTGGCTCTCTCCATAAGCTTGTAGGTTTGTTTCTAAATCAGAACAATTTCATCGGACAAATCCCAACTTCCTTGTGGAATCTTACTTCTCTCCGTGTTCTTTCTTTGAATTCTAATAACTTGGAAGGGAGTATACCTAAACAAATAGGTCAGTTGAAAAATTTGACAAAATTTGTGGTGAGTAGCAACAAGCTTTCAGGTACAATTCCTTTTGCTCTTTACAATTTGTCATCTCTCTTTCATATCACACTTGTTATAAATCATTTCAATGGCCCTCTCCCTGCCAATATGTTCTCCAACCTTCCTAATCTCCAAATCTTGGAACTTGGAGCAAATCAATTCTCAGGTCATATCCCAACATCCATTGCAAACGCAACTAAGCTAGTAGAGATCTCTATGGGAGAAAAAAACTTTGTAGGGAAAATTCCAAATCTTGGAAATTTGCATGACCTCTCATTTTTAGAGTTCGTTGCTAATAGTTTGGGAAATAATTCTTTAAGAGATTGGGAGTCTCTAAATTCTTTGAGCAACTGCAGTAAATTAGAAACGCTATACTTAGACCAAAATAATTTTGGGGGCCATTTACCAAATATTATAGGCAATTTATCAACCCAGCTCACACACCTCAGCCTTTCACAAAATCAAATATGTGGTAGAATTCCTGTGGCATTAGGAAACCTCATTAACCTGACGTTGCTACACATATCCATGAATTATTTCACTGACATCATCCCAGTTACTTTCGGGAAGTTTCATAACATGCAATACTTTTCTTTGTGGGAAAATAAACTTTCTGGAGAAATAATACATTTCATAGGCAATCTCACTCAGTTATTTCACCTAGATTTGTCAGATAACATGTTAGAGGAAAAAGTTCCCGAAAGCATTGGGAATTGTGAAAGTTTACAATATCTTGATCTGTCACAAAACAATTTTAGTAGAGCTATACCAATCCAGTTGCTCACTCTTTCATCTCTATCAATATTATTGAACTTGTCACATAACTCTTTTGGAGGTTATATCCCTGATGAGTTTGGAAACTTGAAAAGTATAGGAAAATTGGATGTCTCTCATAATCAATTCTTTGGAAAAATTCCTCTAACCATGGGCGATTGCCAAAGTTTAGAATTCCTCTTTATACAAGGGAATTTCTTTCAAGAAAACATCCCCATATCTTTGGCTTCATTGAAGGGTCTAAGATATTTAGACTTGTCACAAAATAACTTGTCTGGAACAATTCCAAAAGGCCTACAAGATATTGCTTCTTTGGAGTACCTAAATGTTTCCTTCAACATGTTTGAAGGGGAGGTACCAAGCAAAGGTGTCTTTCACAATGCAAGCGCAATATCACTTCTGGGGAATAGCAAGCTTTGTGGAGGCATATTAGAGTTGGAGCGGCCACCATGCCCTACAGAATCCAATGGACAAAGAAAACATCAAAACTTTAAGCTGGTTCTATCAATTTGTTGTGTGATTTCTTTTCTTCTTCTAACTGTTGTTGGTATTTATTATGGGAGGAAAATAAGCAAGAAATCTTCTTCAACTTCACCAACAATTGACATGATTTACAAAGTATCATATCAAAGCTTGCACAATGCCACAGATGGATTCTCAACTAATAAGTTGATCGGATCAGGGAGTTTTGGTTTTGTTTATAAGGGAAGATTTGAATCTCGAGAAGTTGTTGCGATAAAGGTCATCAACCTTAAAATTAGGGGAGCTCACAAGAGTTTTGTTGCTGAATGTAATGCACTAAGAAATGCAAAGCATCGAAATCTGGTACAGATTATAACATGCTGCTCTAGCATAGATTACAAGGGTAATGAGTTTAAGGCTCTAGTTTATGCGTATATGGTGAATGGAAACTTGGAAAATTGGTTGCATCCTACAACAGAAAATCCAAATCATCAAAGACTTTTGCTTCTCGATCAAATAATAAATATTCTTATGGATATTGTGTCTGCGTTAAACTATCTTCACTACGAATATGGGCAACCTCTAATTCATTGTAATTTGAAGCCAAGCAATGTCCTTCTTGATGACAACATGGTTGCTCATTTGAGTGATTTTGGATTGGCAAGACAACTCTCAACAGTTTCCGTTGTCCTTAATGAACAAAGTAGCACCCCTGGTATAAAGGGTGCGGTTGGCTATATTCCCCCAGGTATCATTTGAATTTTTTATCACAAGGTCTTCAAATCCATTATGCTTTCAGACTAACCCTTTTTGTTTTCAGTTGTTTCATTCATCATTTATATAATGAAGATAATTAATATCCTTACAATATTTCAGAATATGGAATGGGTTCTGAGGTATCAATGCAAGGTGATATGTATAGCTTTGGTATTCTTATCTTAGAGATGTTAACTAAAAAAAGACCGACTGAAGATATATTTAATGGCTGCCACAATATAATCTTCAAACATATGTGAAAGTTGCATTTCAAGACAAGCTTTTGGAAGTTGTGAGCCCAACCATTCTTTCACGAGAATTAGAACATATAGTAGGAGCATCAAGAGACTTATCAGAGAACATGATACAAATCCATCCTAATGTTGAGAAATGCTTGCGTTCTTTATTTAATATCGGACTTACATGTTCAATGGAATCACCTCAAGAAAGAATGAGCACAGTCGATGTCATCAAGGAGCTAAATTCTATCAAAAGTTTTTTCCCTTTATGGTGAGTACAATACCTAAATTCAATAATTTTTATATTTGAGATGATTTTTTTTTTTTTTTTTGGCATGAGGTTTGAGTTGATTTACACACGTATATTTCATCAACTTGATATTTAGGCTAATTAAGAAACCATGTTTTCACATTTTATTTATATCCAATGCTTAGCTCATAACCGATTTTTTTTTAAAAAAAAAAAACTAATAGAAATCATTTCTACTAGTCTCAAATTTTATCGCTCTTTTTTCTATTATCAAAAGATATTAATATTATTATGAAAAAAATTGGCTCTTGATTCTAATTTTAATTATTATATTTTATCTTTTGTATATATTTAATGATGGTTGCATCTCATTTTTATATTTATTTGTTGCAGGTAAGGGAATCGTGTCTGGTAGGCCTCTTTTGTTATTGGTGCCGTATTAATTTATATATTATCATTATAGGGTCTTTATATTTTTGAAATACTATATTTATTGCTTTGGATAACTATTTAAACATTGTTGGTCCTAAAGCCTTTTTTTGCATACTCTGATATTTTGGTGGATCTACAATATATTTTATGTTGGAAATTGTTTTGGGTAGACCCTTTGTTGTGGGATTTAGTGTTGAAAAACTCGTGGGTTTTGTTTTCTCGTATTTGTTAATTGTGTCCAAAGTGACGGATTTTCTGTAGTGGGTTTGTGGACGAGATTTGTGCCCTGAACCCCGATGTGCTTTGTTAAAAGAAATGGTTTTCAATTATCGCTGGTTAATCAAGTTTGTCATACCATTATGGATAACAAGCACGAACTCCCCCCGTGCGTCACGCGGATGCATCAATTATATAATGTAAAAGCAAATCCCCACCTTCCCCTCATCTAAATTATTAAGAAATTGAAAAAACATAAAAAAAAATGTAAATAAAAGAATTGAATTTCAAATCAATTAATAAAAAATAGTTGTGTCACTATCCAAAAATACAACATGAACCACAACTACATCACTAGTTATACTCTTATATGTCTAACAACTTCTGCTACTCTTATATGTTTAGCAACTTCTGCTACAACTCAAAAGCAAAAACAATTACATCAAAACGCTAGCCATCATTATAATACATAAACGTTTTTATATATAGTTGCCATTAAGTACATCTGTCACCCATAGATATACAGCTTTCCATCTGACATGTCTATCTTTTAATTTTAATCTTTAGAAAATATTTCCTTTAAGAATTGTAATACTCATTATTCACCTTTCTTTGTTATGGCTTTTCTTTAGTATTTAGAGAAAATTTCAATTAAGTACCACATTCTATTATCTACCCCTCTTCGTCATTTTCTTCCATCGTTTAGTTCTTCCTTATTAAACAAATCATTTTCAATGGTGATGTAAATATAAAGAAATAGAAGAGAATGTTATTCCAACATATTATGAATTTTGTTAAATTTGCAATTTTTTCCATATATGAAATAATCGTATATATAAATTTTATAAAAAGCTTAATGTTGAAGATAATAAACTATAAATTTTGATATATTTTAAATAGCTATTTAAATATTCATTTTAGCAACACTCTTCTCTAAAAGCTCAGAAGCATGCTTGTCAAAAAAGACAATTGAAATAGTTTCAGACTGATTACCAGTAAGGTAATTCAACTTAAACCTATTTGAAAAGACATTTAAATCAACTATACCTTATATAAAACATTAATTATAAATGATCACAACTAAACCCATTTTTATCATCATACTTTGATTAGATTGAAATTGGTTTGCCCTTATAATAATCGTTGTTACATGAAACCATGCCTTCCTCAACTTTATGTTAATTCCTCACCTTGAACACCACTCATAAACCCAAACAAGCCTCGTTTCTAAGTTACGTAGTCCACAGTATCAAAACATACACCTATTTTCTCCTATTACATAGAGATAGGGCTGCTTTTAAAACGGGAAATTAGAAAAACACTTTGCTCCACTGGATGAGGGTGCATTTAATTTCTGTTCAGGGAAATCAGGAAAAAGTACCTACTCCACCTGATTTTAAGGATTTGGCAGATAGAACTATCATAATTAAGGAAAAAACTTTGCTCCAACATGCCTAGATTTTAATTGATTAAAATTGAAAAAGGGGGAAAAAACAACTAAAGAGTTATTGTAACTTATTATAAGAACTGCAAATAAAATTGCATTGGCATAAAAGTCCACGAGTGTGCGCTGAAAATCTCATTTAATATATTATACATTATACAATGAATATAATAGCAGGGGAAAAGAGTCTACATTCCCTACTAAGAATTAGGTGCTTCTTACCTACTTAGAGTGAAAAAGATTGATTGAATTTGACAGTTTATTTTTTTTTTATTAAAAATATTAAGTCTCCTATTCATATTTTCACTCTATGCAGGTAAGAAGCACCTAATTCTTAGCAGGGAATGTGGACTCAGGGGAAAAACCTTCCAGACATAAAGAAAGAAATTCTACCCCTTATATCCAAATCAAATCTGAAAAATAAACCTAATCCACAGATTCAATATGAAGATGAAAAACAGTCAAAATAACAAAAAACATAGTTTCAACATTATACTACATTGGGCGATTTGAGTTACCAAAGCTGAAGAAGTACCTATGGAAGTAGCTATCATGCTACGACTAAGAACACATAGGCAAACCCAATCCACAGAATAAGGTTTTGAAGGAAATTGTTACAGCTTCTTCACTGTATGACTTAATCTTTTGTTTTGTTAAAAGAAATGGTTTTCAATCATCACTGGTTAATCAAGTTTGTCATACCATTACTAGCACTCCTTGTAGTGTGATGGTATTGGGATGTGTATCCCCCCCTTAGGTCCTTAGTTCGAATCCCTTCCCCTTGCCTTGTAATTTAAAAAAAAAAAAAAAAGTTTGTCATACCATTATGAATAATTGTTTTTTGTGAGAAAGGATCTTTTCAACATCATAAAGACCCTATGAGATATATTTATGAAGAATAATTACATTATATCCTTTAAGGTAATATTTATTGTTCCTTGCATATGGCTAGCCACTTGACCGAATTATTTGATTGAAGCAAAAAGTTGTAGTCATGTGATCTCATAAATAGGAGTTAATAATCTAGGAAAGAAATATTTGTAATTAAACAAATGATCCATTTGTTTTCAAACCCATTCACAGTGTTATAGAGGTTGACCTTAAAAGCCATATTCAAGTATGACATATGCTTTTTTTTTTTTTTTGGATACAAATGAGCATCCAAACATTATCTAACTTTTATCAACTTCCAGGAGCCTTTCTAGTGAACTATCCACATGCGAGATAACATGAAAACCAGGCATAACTGATAAGCTCCCTTTGGCTAGATGATCAGCAGCGGTATACGCCCATCTACTGATTAGATGAACCTCAACAGTCCATTCCCGAGTCATCATACGTTTAACCTCTTCAACCAGTTGCCAGTCTGCGTGTGCTTCGTTCACAGGGTCCCTTTATCAGAGCCACCGTGTCTGCAGAGTCTACCTCCATGGATGCAACCCCACAACTCAGCGGATAAGCTATCACCCTCCGTAACGGTATAGTATGACATATGCTTTTAACGCTCCGTAATATAATGTTCCAACCAGAAGTATTAAAGATTGCATTCCACGTAATCCTCAACCACTAGCTGAGTTAAAAACTTAAAATAACTTTTTTCGTTGGTACAAGTTTTTTTTTTTTTTTGGGGTAAAAGGAGAGGCAAAAGCTTTTTTTTTTTTTTAATATCAGAAAGTTTTGAAGGGGTTCGGCATCAGTCCCCTACCAAGGCCAGGGCACGGCCCCGGGTTCTATGAGTACTTACTGGGGACTTACGAGATCGCCTACTAAAGGAGTCCCAGTGATGGCAGAGGGGATCAAACCCATGACCTAAGGACCTAGTCCTGAATCCCTTACCATCTATACCAACTCTCATTGGCAGCAAAAGCATTATATTAAATGGGCTCTTCATCGCATAATGTGCGAGAAATATAAAGTGGCCCTTCTAACATTGGGCCAATCGAAGGCCCATCTACGAACTAATCCGTTCACTTATTTTGAAGCATAATGGAATTGTTTTTTAAAAAAAAAAGGTAATATCTGATCAGTGAAATTTATTTATTGTTTTCCTGGAAACTAAATTTTATGAACTGGTTTAATATCATGCTAATTTTTTCATGTGCATTCTTGACATGAATTGTGATACGAGGGGAGCAAAATTGAAGTTTTAAAATGCATGCAAATTAAATGTAAAAACTAAAATATTGAATTTTAATGTAGATGTGATGTGATTTTTTTTTTTTTTTATATCAAAATTTTAGGAAAGGGGTTGAGCTCACTCACAGTAGTTCAAAGACAGGGCGCTTGTAGCCTAGTCCATAGGAGATACTGGCCAGAAAATACACATGCCTTCACCTCTACCAGTGTTACCACTGTTTTTTAGACCCCTAAAACGCCTCCTTCAGCACCTTAACCAACACAAGGATCGAACCCCCTCCCTTAAGGTGAGGAAAATCGACTCCTACACCAGTTGAATCCAAGGACAAATGGTAGATGTGATGTGATTTGATCACAAGTTAAGAAGTTCACTTTTCGACCAAAAAAGAAAAAACAAAGAAGTTCACTAATTCCAAAAGCAATGGAATTCAAGTTGGGTTGGGAGAATAGGTTGAGAATTAGAAGTAAAACTCTTACTTGTCATGAAACTAAGTAAAATAACAAGAGAGATTAAGATAAGGGAGATGAAAAAATGCAAGAGAGAAATAGAGAGCAAGGAGAGAGTGGTTTTTCTTTCTATTATTCATTTCCAACCTTTGATACATGCCTACTATATGTAGGTAATGAATCCTTAACTTCCATTACAAGAGTTATATACAAAAGAGTAAATCTACATAATGGTATATTATGAAATAAGTTATTTACATTAATCATATAAAACTCCCAGTAAGTCATTCATGTCATAGGTTATATGGCTTCAAGTGTAGAATTCCAAAAGACCCTTCTTGAAAGGTTATGGATATTCACACCAATATTGGAATATTTATAACACTTCCCCTTGAATGTCCATTATGAATGTGCCTCATTAAAACTTTAACTAGGAAAAACTCAGTGAGACAAAAACCTAGCCAAAGAAAAGAGTACATCATTCATTAATACACTGTTCAGTGCTGCCTCATTAAAAACATTTCTAGGAAAATCCAGTGGGACAAAACCTAGATAAGGGAAAAAGAGTACAGCGTGTATCGACTCCCCCTTTTGACAATATCAGTATTACTCCCCCTGATGACTACATTACTTTCAATGTCTTTTGAGCATATCATCTTTTTTGTCATCAAACATTCTATTGAGTACTTGCAATAACTAAATATTTCTAGCAAAATCATAATTATACTAACATGATTTCTAGGCATTCTTATAAGATATATCTAGATGCATATCAACAAATATTCATTAAAACGATTATATCATACATGCTCTGATAGCTTTAAGTCATACAAAACTTATTAAGTATTGTTCTCGTGAACTTTGAATTAGATGCTTCTGGCATCTTGAGTCCTTCAGGGACATGTGCTACTAGTACTATTGGATCCTTTCAAGATGTTTATGCAATCTTCATAATTTTGTAAGCCATATGCATATGCTATATAACAATATTTAATAGACGCATAATTTATCATTCATAAACTACCAGATTTATCGTATCCACCACAAAATCATATATTCCAATTTGGACTTCAGGTCTTTAACTATCATAATATGATTATCTTTGCATCACTCTCAATTTCACTTATCCTCTTGGCCAATAATCTTTATATAATATCCTCATTTGATCACGTAATATCATCATTAAAATTGTTGTCGACAACTTTATCTTTTCGGTTCTATTTTTCCAATTCGACATAACAATATCAATATTACTCAAGTATCTGAACCTCTTTTGAGGTTTTGCAATAAGTTATGTCTCGATACTTTTCTGGAGTATCAACCTCCTTAATAAGATCATCTTAATTATTGCTCCAATTTATCCATAACATTTATATTTGAACCCGAATACTTACTCATGCTTCAGGCATGTTACTAAATGGAGCATTTTTAGCTAGAATATGAGATTTAATAAATCTCCTTTAGGTTAGTAATTCTATCTAGCAAATATATCATGAATACATGACATGATGAAGTTCTGGTTCATACTTCTTTATTCGAGGATGTATACTTTGCTATAATGCATTCCATGTATTCTCTTGTCCAGCTATTCAATTTCTCCCCCTCATGTTGAGAAAATAATGTCAAATATCAATTGACTAATCATACAGTATAAGTCTCCTCAATCCATTTGTTTCCTTTAGAAACATCATTTTGTTTCATATAAAGACAAACAAGAAGAAGGTCCTTATACAACATTTATCTCAACTTTCTTTTCTATATCCATCTATGTGCATTGTGATGGATTTATAAGTATTGCACATTCAAACATTTTCAGATAGAATTTGTCTGGCTACTGACTAAAAGCCAATTTTACCGGGAGAATTTTGTAAGCTTATATAAGTGCTGCAATATGTAAGATCAAATATACCAACATAAAAATTTTGTTCGCATAAGAATTGATCTAGCTATTTATGGAGGCTTTAATTCATGATTTTGGGATTGTATAATCTGGAAATTGCGCGCTCAATTTATTCAAACATTATTGCAAATTTTAGGTTGTAAACATTCTTACAAACTTCAAGTTACAAACATTCTTACAAACTTCAGGTTGCAAGATAATAATCTCACATGTAACCATCTTATCGATGCATCTTTCAAATTTATACGGTGTACATGCTATTTCAATGGGCCTATATAATTCTGTTTGATATATATATATATATATATATATATATATATATATATATATATTTCCAAAAAAAATTGAAATCCAATACTAATCATTATCAATGATAATCTTGCAAATAATTTGTTTTTTAGAACAGACAACACATAATTCATAAATAATATGTTCTTTATTCCTGAGGAATCTTCTGACTCTTCAATAGATGTCAATACGTAATCTTATTTGCATTATATGACTCGGATGATTAAACAAGTCATGCCAACAATAAATTTCTTTGGATCAGTAAACTTCTGGTTTACTGTGACAATCTCAATCAATCATAAACTTTTGATCATAATCTGACATTCATTTTGGGAGATATAGTAAGCTTTATATGAGAAGTATATAACTTTTCAAAAATTAGCTCATACTTGTATTTGAACTCACACTTGTTTTCTAACAATCTCCCCCTCAAGTGTGAGTCATATAAACATACTTTCTATATATATGCATTTCAAAATCACTTTAAAACCCTTTAAGGCTCGAAACAAAAATCTATGTTGATTCGTCAGGAATAAACATATAAGATTACATCACTAGATAATCTCATTACTCTTTAAGAATATACTTCAATTTACTTATATATGCAAAATATACACAGTCCACCACATATGAAGATATTCATGATCAAAATAACTCAGAACCTCACAGATTTAGAATCACACATATGAAAATTCTCCAGCAGAAAATTATCATGGCAACAGATGTATAAGATGGGATCACAATAAATGTAAATAATAATAATTTTTTAAAAAATAAGAACAGAAACTAAACACCGTATTACCTTCTAGGTTTATTTGTTATTTGTTTTGGCTTCAAAATAAATCTAGAGATATTTCTCTGCAGCTCTTTGCCTCTTTGATATCCCATTGGCAACATTAGCAAACATTTCATTTCATTTCATTTACAATTACAATTTCTTGCATTATTATTAGTAAACTTTTGGTTTACAATAGTGTGTTTTCTATGATATCTATTTCTGCATATATCTTTGAAACTTAATAAGTTTCTTTTATACTCAGTAGAATAATTAATGCATAATTTTGTTCCTTCAAGTTACAAAATATTAGCTCTTCTGGATCTTTCAATCAAATTTATACTACCATATATTGTCTGAACATTAGCCTCTCTTATAACATTGGGCAAAATATGCTAATTAGTCTCTAGGACTATTAGCCTTTAAACTTGTTACGACATAAATCTCTACAAGTTATTGTTTTCTGGACAATATTTTTCCAAGGCTATCAAAATCTTTTTATATAATATTTGAAACATAAGTCTTCAGGGTTTTGATACTAATAATAAACAAATCTTACTTTCTTGTCCATCATTCATCTCTAGATGTGAACAAGCTCCCATTCCTCTTTCATAGGTATAGGAGACTAAAGACCAATTATCTCATAAAGTTCAAATGAAAATTCTTAAAAATTTGGTGTGCGTAGTAAAATAGTATGTAAATAGTAATAATAATATAATATATTATCACATTACTTCAGGCCAAATTATCTGGCTTTACTTCAATTTGTCTTATGTCTTCAGGCCAAATTATCACATTGCTTCAGGCGAATTTGTGTTTCCTCATAGGGCTAAGCCAATTTGTGTCTTCTCATGGCTTCAGGATAAATAAAAATTATATATATATATATATATATATATATATATATATATATATATATATATGACATATGGTCATATAATAATGAATTAAAGAATATGAAAATAAAAACAATAAAAATTAAAGATATTAAAATCAAAACTTTATGACTTTTGGCCATTTAGTTTTCAAAATGAGAATTTAAATTTATATGGCTTCTAGCAACAAAATAAGAAATTAAAATGATATGACTCCTAGTCATATAATTTCAGATAAGAAAATAGAAATGTATGGCTTCTGGCCATAATAATATCAAAATAAGAGTAAAAAAAATATGAATTCTGGTCATATAATATCAAAATAATAAATCAAAATGTAAGATATACAAATAATAATAATAATAATAATAAATCAAAGTAGGAATAAAAAGACTATGGCTTCTGGTCATGTAATAGGAAATCAGAATAATATGATTTCTGGTCATATAATTTCAGAATATGAAATAAGAGGTGTATGGCTTCTGACCATAATATTAATAACATAAAGAGTTTGTATAAAATAAAATAATATTAAAAGTTAGCCATAATAACATAACAATAAAAGTAAAATGTTATGTTAGCAACAATAAAAGTAAAATGTTATGTTAAGGTTAACAACAATAACAGTAAAATGTTATGTTAAAGTTAGTGACCTAGACTTTCATGTAAGAGGTAGAACCTTCCATGTAGGAATCAAATTAACAATGATAATAAAATTTCAAATTAAAACAATAATAAAATGTTAGCAATAAAATAAATGTTAAAGTTAGCAATAATATAAGCAACAATATATAATATATTGTGCAATCATTAAAAATATTGTAGATGAATAAAAATGAATAGTGATTTATAGTAAAAATAGTAAATAATCTCAAATCTTAAGCATAGAACTCGATGTATAAAAACTATCGGTAAAAGAGTATTTTTAATTTCATATAGTGGTTTAGATTATCCCAGATATATAAATAAACATATAATAAAATCATTAGAGAAAGTAGATGAAATCGTTAAAGAAATTATACCTTCGTTATAGCAATCGTGCTGATAACGTGTTATAAAACTAAGTAAAATAACAATAGAGATTAAGATGAGGGAGATGAAGAAATGCAAGAGAGAAATGGAGAGCAAGGAGAGAGTGATTCTTCTTTCTATTATTCACTTTCAACCTTTGATACATGCCTACTATATATAGGCAATGAATCCTTAACTTCCATTACAAGAGTTACATACAAAAGAGTAAATCTACATTGATATATTATGAAGTAAGTTATTTACATTAATCATATAAAACTCCCACTAAGTCATGTATATTATGAAGTAAGTTATTTACATTAATAATATAAAACTCCCACTAAGCCATTCATGTCATAGGTTATATGGCTTCAAGTGTAGAATTCCAAAAGACCCTTCTTGAAAGGTTATAGACATTCACACCAATATTGGAATATTTATAACATTACTTCTTTTTTCTCTAAGTTTTTTTATACGTTTTTTTTCCCGCAAGTTAACACTTTGTATTTTTGTATATGTAAAAATTGATATTTTTAAATATTTATTCTCAGTTAATTACATATTTTTGTTATATATTTTTCTCATATATTCTTTCTTTCACTTGTCGTCTCTATAAATAAAACTATAAATGGAAAAAATGTTATACCTCTCACACCTTAGTTATAAGAGAAAAACAGAATTTTTTTAGCTTATTTATAAGTCACATTATTAAAATGTATACTATATATGAGTAAATTTGAAAAGTTACTACCTCCTTTCTTAATTTTTTTTTTGAAAAAATTAAAGAAGCTAATTAAATTACTTTAAACTATATATTTATCATTTTTCTTTATAACATATTGATTAATAAATAAGATTAGGAAAGTATTCTCTATATGTTTACTACCTTTATCTAATTTTAGCTCACTCCTTAATTTATGTAGTGCCACTACTTTTAACTTATAAGAAGGGGACAAGGTAGGGTTTTTTTTTTTTTTTTTCAGTAAGAAAATTCTTTTCTTTTTCTATAGGTAATGGGTGTGGTTATATAGCAGTGTAGTTTGATAAAAATATTCATTGTTAATGACAATGTAATTATCATCTTTGTTGGACTTCTATAATTCAATCAGTATATCCTAATATTAAAACGATGGTGGTTGCTTCTAATTTCACCATTTTAACCCTTTTTAATATTAGAGTTGCGATTTTAGCAAATTAAATGCACTTTATTTCTTATGTAACTCTAAGTCAGTGCTTGAAGCTCTATTTAAGAGTATTCAATCAACCCAATAATCCAATTTCTCTCCGTCACTTTAAAAATTAAAATTAAATTATGAGGGAAGAAAATACTAAATTAGGACAAATATATTTGAATAAATAGAATGCTAAATATTGGTTCATCAATTCGTAGTTAAATTAAAATTTGTCACTGTCAACAATATATCATAAATGACATGTTAATGTGTGGCTGCAATGATACTACGAATTGAATATGAGAATATATAAAAGCGCATTTAATATGCAATTTGTGGTGGCACATGGATGGGTTATAAGTATTCAATCTTGTAATAATTAGGATCAAAAGAGGTAGTTGGGAAGAGAAAAGGCTGTGTAATTAGAGAGTTGTTGTGTGTTATGCGTGCTGCTGGTGGAATCAAAAAAAAATTTTAGCGTGCGCTAAAAAATAAATATATTGAACTACTTTTTTTAGTTCTTATTATAAGGCACTAACTAACAAAAATATTTGATTCTTTTTATAAGACACTTGCTTATTTCCAAATAACATTAAATATTTTTATGTATACTCATAATTAAAAAAGTAGTAAATGAGAATAATAATTAATATAATATTAGTGTTTAGGATAATTAATAGAGACAGTATTGAAAATTACTTAAATTTTAGGATAAATTTAATGACTTTAACTGTTTTTATTAACTTATAAGAATTGTTAGTTGGTTCCTTAAATAAGGATCAGATGGAGTATTTACTAAATTGTATCAAATAACCTTGAAAATACAAATAAATAATAACAGATCATTATAAATCAAAACAATATGTAAGATGATACTAACTTTTTCGGTATCTCAAACAAGAATTTTACTTTTTCCTCACAGCCCAATGAGTAATGAAACAAACATTATCTTTACAGAGAAGATAAAAAATTAGCTGAGGTCAAATTTGTGGCCAAATAAAATATCATACAATTAATACATATATATTCTTATAAATTTTATAAGATTAACTGGAACCAGCTGGCACCAAAACCCCAGTTGGCCATTGAATGGTTCCACCATTGATTGCTTTTGGAAATGACTTTTGTGGCTCTCCTAAAACAATGTTAACCTGACAACTTGAAAACTCTCGTAGATTGCATCATACCACAAAATCATGGTTTAGATTCTAAGCTTTTTTGTTATCATGCTTTTATCTATTATCATTCTAAGTATTTGTTTGGATTAATGATAAAAACTGCTTTTCTAATATGATTTACAGTATACAACTTAAGTTTATAAAAAGAGTTTTGTATCAATTTATGTGAACATATTTTTCCAATGTTAACTTAAACATAACATTAATATGGCAATGCCTACCTTTTTTTTTTTTTAATGGGAATACGTGAATAATAGTTGGAGCAAGGGTTCTGGTTGTTCATGAGGCTTATAGCTCAATTGATCCCAAACCTCTCCTTAAGGTTCCATGGTTTATTTTACTTAATTTATCTTTATTAATTATGCACTATCTCTAGTTCTAAATATATAGATTAGACATGAGATTTGTTTTGATCATTAATATAAAACTTCAATCCACTTTATCTTCTCAAAATTAAGTATAATGAAACCAACATATATTTGCTATAAATAATGACATAATTAATTTAATTAGATATTTAGTTGTGTTATATTGAACACTACCTAGTAGAGCGATAAATAGTTAGAGTTGAATGGTCACCTAAAACTAGATACATGCTATACAGGAAGTGTCCAATTTCTGGTGTACTTTCCAGTTTCTAAACAACCATTTTTCAATGAGCACATGAATATTAATATTAAGTTATTCATATGGCTTAATAAATTTAGACAAGTTTGTTATTAATAAAAAAATATGGATTGATTTTTTTAAAAGTATCTCTTATTTTAACTATTTACCTAAAATATTTGCCATATAAAAATTTAAGTTGGTGGTTTAAAAAATAATACTACCACCGATCCTTAATACAAAAGCTAGTTGGAGATTATATTTGTTCCTAAATATGGAATGTTAATTCACTTTGTTTTCTAAGTTTATAATTTTTTTCAAAATATACTTATTAATTAATTAAGGGGTTTTTATCTAAAGTAGTTATGATGAATGAGATAATATTTTAGGAAAAACAAATTATATTTACTATGAATAATATAACCAAATTTATCTTCATCAAATAAATAAAAAATTAATCAAAAAATGAAGGAGGAAGTTAGATTTACTATGACCAAAGCGTCAGAGACGAAAGACGGAAGCGAGTATCAATGGATCATGTTACCCCTTAATTTTCTTACTCGTTTTTTTTTTTGGAAAATCATTTTCAGGGTCCTTTTTATCAAAAAAATTCTAGAAAAGGCCCAAAAAATCTGAAAATTTCAGAAAAGGCCCTTCGGAATTTACAGAGTTGTTAATGAAGCTAATATAGTTGTTAGCAGGGTATTGATATAGTTGGTAATTGGACTAATTTAGTTGTTAAAAATAAAATTTAGGTTTTAACAACTAAATCAGTTCAGTTAACAACTACATCAGTACCCCGCTAACAATTATATCATCCCCATTAACAACTCACGTGGGGTATTTTCTGGAATTTTTAGAATTTTGGGGCATTTTCTGGAATTTTCAGAATCTTTAGGCTTTTTCTGAAATTTTCAGAATTTTGAGGCCTTTTCTAGAATTTTTTGTTAATATGGGCCTTAAAAAGGATTTTCCTTTTTTTTCCCCGAGATGAGATTTTCTAATTCAGAGCCAAGGGAACCAGAACAATGCACAGTATTTTGCCCGAATCAGGTATTAAATTAAATTGGCCTTTGTTAGTCCTTACTGTAATTTTTCGTTTAGGGTGGAAGGAAATTGTGTTGACTTTTTCCTCCGGCACAAGGAATCAGGGAAGAAAAGCTTTTTTGATGGTACCAACTTTTAACAGAAATAGAAGAATGTGCGATCTTTTCTAGGGACGATAGACTTTGTAGTCAGCAAAGCCACTTTGTCTCTCCTCTTTCCCTCAAATGTATGGAGCCTAGCTTGACACCAAGTTCCCAAGGCATGTGCTTTAGTGTTATCCCTTTCTGGTTGGGAAATATAATACACAATTTAAAGAGAATCTCTGTACAGTTGCTTGGCGAGGAAATTTTTTTCAGAAGCTGACCTGGGTTGATCCTCAAAATATTTTAATGCCATCTTTTTTATTATCCCGAATTTCTTAATCCTTGATCCATACCTAGGAATTGCCTTTTATTTAATCAATCGATGAGTTTGGGTTTTGATTATTGGGTTTTTACAGTTCATACCTTGTCATCAATACGCGTATGGTATCTGAGTTGATATCTTCTGTTCTTCACCTTTGTGTATTTGCTTACTTCTCAGTCAGATCTGCATCTTGTTTTGCGGGGCACGCAGACAGACATTCTCGCGGGTAATTCAGCTACATTAATTCTTTTTGTCTGGAATTTTTATTCTGTGTTTTGACTGCTTTAAAAACCATGACACAAGCTTCAAGTTTCTTCTTCCTCAAAATTACTATAAGCAGTGTTGACTTGGGAACTTCAAATGTCATTTTCCATATAATTCGATGGAAGCCAAAGTTTAGTGAAACAAATTGTTGTTATACTTGTAATCTAGTGTGCATTATCAGTTTGGTTTTACTTTAGCCTAGTTATTGCTGGAGATCAGTTTGTAATGGTTAGATCCTATTCCTAGCTTGATAACTTCGTTTGTGATGAGTGCAGATCAAGCTGGATGAAGTTGATCTGAAGCCAGTTTCATTTTAGTGTTCTTCTGCCAATTATTTCGTGGAACAACAATGCTGATGATTTCCTTGTGTAGTGTATTTGTAGTGTCCTCACTGGGAGTTCAGATGCGCTTGGGAGAAAGAGAACTTACGAAATTTGAGATACTGGTCTGAGACAAAGGCTGTCGGTGGCCAAGATATGGCATCTGGTGAAGGGCGGCGTGGCCATCAGAATCTTGTGCCTCTTGCTGCATTGATAAGCAGGGAGATGAGGAGCGAGAAGATGGAGAAGCCCACTGTGAGGTTTGGACATGCTGCTCAGTCTAAGAAAGGGGAGGATTACTTTTTAATAAAGACTGATTGTCAGCGAATACCTGGAAATTCTTCATCAGCATTTTCTGTATATGCGGTATTTTCTGTATTTCTATCTTATGTTGTTTTTCATATGCCCTGCATGCCAGAGCAACTGCCACTTAGAAGATTACTGATTTTCACTTCTGGTTTGTATGAGTGAAAAGTTCATATATGTTTCAACTCGAGAGTGTAGAGGGACAAATGTTCAGTTTGTAGATTTGATTTGTGTGCCAAAGTGAACATTTGTTCGGTTCTGATTTTGCAGATCTTTGATGGTCACAATGGAAATGCTGCAGCAATTTTTAGCAGGGAAAATTTGTTAAATCACATTTTGGGCGCTCTTCCTCGAGGTCTTGGAAGAGATGAGTGGCTTCAGGCATTACCGAGGGCGTTGGTTGCTGGGTTTGTGAAGACTGATAAGGAGTTTCAGAGAAGAGGTGTGGAATTATAGCCCTTATTCCCTTTTTCTCCCTCCCCTTGGTGATGGAGGGAAATGAAATATGGATCAGGAAGACCAGGGATTAGACTATTCTTATCTAAGTTTGTGTCCTATTTGGTTTCCTCCAGGAGAAACTTCTGGCACTACAGCCACAGTTGTGATAGTTGATAGATGGACTGTGACGGTCGCATCAGTTGGTGATTCCCGTTGTATACTAGACACCCAAGGTGGCCCTATTACTAACTTAACTGTCGATCACAGACTAGAAGAGAATATTGAAGAGTATGATTTTATCTCCAGGCCTTACTTGGTTACCATTTTATGTATGCACATGGTAGTCACTTGCACTGTCTGTATTTGCAGGAGAGAACGTGTTACCGCAAGTGGAGGTGAAGTTGGAAGGCTTAGTATTTATGGTGGTGCTGAGGTGGGAACATTTTATCTTCATGTCACCTTTTCTACTAAAAATTTAAAAAAGGAATAGAGAACTCAATTATTTTTCTTTTTTTAATTTTCATCATCAATGTCTTTAAGGACTTCCATATTTTTCATATCCATTTATATTTTTGAATGTATTGTGTTTCTGAATCATGTCAGATCGGTCCCCTTCGTTGTTGGCCAGGGGGTCTGTGCCTTTCTAGGTCAATTGGAGATGTGGATGTCGGGGAATTTATAGTTCCAATACCATATGTCAAACAAGTGAAGGTATCATTATTTGGAGATAATATCTTCTACTTTCAAGCTTTGATTCTTAAGCATATGCATGCTGCTAGGTCTATCTTCAGGATGAAACCTGATGTTGTTCCTATAATATAGCTTTCAAATGCTGGTGGGAGGCTTATAATTGCTTCTGATGGCATCTGGGATGCTCTATCCTCCGAATCGGCTGCAAAATCTTGCCGGGGTTTGCCTGCTGAACTTGCTGCTAGGCAAGTTGTGAAGGTAACATGCTTCATAATGCTATCTGCCAATTTTTAATCAAGTCAATATTCCTTTTAGCCAGAGTTTTGACTGTAGATTCATGTTGAACATACGTGACATTTGTGCTCATATTCGTATATGTTCAAGTCTGTAATTACTCCCCTTGTTCATTCAGGAAGCATTAAGGACAAGAGGTTTAAGGGACGATACAACTTGCATAGTAGTTGACATAATTCCTCCTGATAATGCATTGCCACCGCCTCCTCCCCCAAAAAAGAAAAATAAATTGAGAGCTTTACTATTCAGGAAGAAATCTAGTGATTCCACTAGTAAGCTGTCAAAGAGGCTTTCAGCTGTTAATATAGTAGAGGAATTGTTTGAAGAAGGATCAGCAATGCTCGCTGAAAGGTAATCTCACATTCTTTGAGGCAAAAGTTTTCAATTTTGGTGGTATCATACAAAATCTCATGACAATGACTTGCATCATTGTTTCCTTTCTGAAAATCTGTTTGCCCCATCAGATTTTATGCTGTTAAAAGTGATGGCTAATATTTGTTTGAAATTTGATATGAGGAAAAATTGTAGACACAGAGAACAGGGAAGAGAATGAGAGCTGTTTTAATGTGTGATTTTAACAAGCAGATTATACAATTTTGCTATGGAAAACTTGCAGAGGGTCTTCAGAGATTTAGGCTTTATTTTCTCTCTTTTATAGGACCTCACATTTTTATCACTGAACCGTGCATTCTCGTGTAAGCCTGAGCATGTTACTGTTGATGATTTAGAATTGAGTATATCTTATGGAATCCTGTTGCCTCTAAAATTCATGGATTGTTCTTCCACTGATTCCTAACTTGGATTCTATTCCTGTTATAGCTCTGCAACTTGCAAGTTAATCGCAGAATGTTCTGGAATGGCAATTTGACTATAGAGTATTATGAATGTGTTCACCCAAAAACTACACCTAACTATTTTCTTCTAATTTTCCTAGTTTTCCATTGAGCTCTTTTAAGAACTATTCCCCCATGAATTACATTTTCATGATACAGCCTACTAATAAATGCTCAAGGAACATTAATTAGGTTTTGTTTATTCTTCTTTGAATCTTCATATACTTCCTCCATTCCTTAATGTTAGACTTATTTATCTAATTTGATTAGATTAATGATGTTAGTTAAGTTAGTTAATGTGACATATTTGTTCTAAAACACTCTAATCATCTTTCTTAATTACTTGAATGTTTATTCTAAAACACTCTAAACATGTTAGCTGAGCAAATTTCTATTTTCTTTTCGTGTGCATCATTTTCATTGTTGTTTCATAAACATGAACATTTGAGCAAATGTTGCAGATTAGGGAATGAAGGGAATTCAGTGGAATCATCATCAACCTCAGGGATTTTTGTGTGCGCAGTGTGCCAGATAGATCTTGCTTCACATGAAGGCATATCTGTTCATGCTGGCTCCATTTTCTCTACCACCTCTAAGCCATGGCAAGGCCCTTTTCTTTGTGCTGATTGTCGCAACAAGAAGGACGCTATGGAAGGCAAGCGTCCAAGTGGGATTAGAGTCTCGTAGTTTTTTCTTCACATATGCATATTCTCATTTCTCCCGTTTTTCTTGTAGTCATGATTTTTATAGGTCAAATAATTGCTTAGATCCCTTTATAAAGTATTAGTGACAGATGTATATGTAATATGGGTTAAGGTGTAATTTTACCAATGGACTATTGGTCCAAGAGCACCCAACACAATAAACTCTTCTATGGACCTAAAATACAAATTAACTTTTGAATTGGTTAAATGAGCACAATAACATTAGGTGGGGGGATCGGAAATGCCGTCTGTTTGCAATTAGATTGAGGGATATCAATTGACATCAAATAAAATAGGTGGCTTGGGTATATGTGAGTCAGCTACAACGTGGAAGATCGCCTGAACCCTAATAATCCTATGTACGGTGGTCGTCTGAATAGGGTGTCAAAATAATTAGGGCCGACAACCCCATCTTCCTGCTGAAAAAATAAGAGAAGATCGAGGGTTACAAGCCCCAATCACTGAAGAACAGTGTCCAAATCCTTCCAATCATAGAATAAGCAAGGTTACTGCCGACACTACAACCCCAGTATCCCCTCCAATTCCAGAATCCTTCGCAAGTCATTCGTAGGGTTGCTGATTGATTTCTTATTGAAAAAATCTGGAAGCGGGATAGAATTGGGCGGCGGTGATGCCACAAACATTGAGGATCCAACATAAAATCTCGCTAGTCATTCCACAAGATTCGAACCCAGATCTGTATTCACCCGATTTGCAAGATGAAGACTAAGACTGAGCAGTGGTCAGCACTTCACCGCGTTTCTTCCAGTCGACGATGATATAGATGACGCCATTCAAGATCGCCTTTCCCGTCGATGATGGTGAGTTTCGCAGTGACGACGATTTCCACTCTCTTTTTTTCCCCAAATTGAATGAACCCTAAGCTGCTAATTGTTTTCAATCGTTTATTCCCTTACCTTCCACGTTGTAGCTGACTCACATATACCCAAGCCATGTGTTTTATTTGATGTCAATTGATATCCCTCAATCTAATTGCAAACAGACGGACGTTTCCCCCACCTAATGTCATTGTGCTCATTTAACCAATTCAAAAGTTAATTTGTATTTTAGGTCCATAGAAGAGTTTATTATGTTAGGTGCTCCTGGACTAATAGTTCATTAGTAAAATTGCACCTTAACCCATGTAATATTCTCAAGTTATTATAAAATAAGCATCACTTTTAATTTGCAAAAGCTGGTTTGAGCTCGGGGAAATTTAATGGTGCCATTTTATAAAATTATAAACAAGAGAACTTAGACTTCCCCTGTTAAAAGTACTGGATGGCACTAGGGCTAGCCTTAGGAGTTGGCATTCCCCCTTGTTTAGGGTTCGAGCTCTGCCTCCCCCTCCCTCCACTGGCTCTATCAAAAAAAAAAAAAGTACTGTATGGCACTAACCATTGACATGGGCTTCACATGTCATGACATGTTGACATGTAAGTCTGCGTTTCGCATCATCGTTCACAATGACAATAATAATAAAGCATTATCCTAATAGTAGATGGGGTTATCTACATAGATCATACGATGCTATTGTGCTATGTTTAAAACTAAATCTTTAAATAGATTATTAACTAAAAAGTCCCATTATATAACTTTATTAAGTATTCGCTTTGGTTTTTCTTGACCTTATTTTAGAAGACTTTATATTGTTTGATCAACCTTCTTCACCGGCGCACACAATCATCTCTTTTCAAAACTCATAACTTTGCTAAAGTTCAAATACCAAAATTTTCATTAATCAGTATATATTACCTTTATGAGAAAGAAAAAAAATGTTTAAAATAACTTTCATAAAGAAAGTTTATTGAAAAGAAACTGGTTTAGTTATCTAAATAATCTTATAAAATAAACAACTTATGTTAAATATTCTCTAGACCTTCTTTTCTTCCTCCTTTCCTCGCTATTTCACTCGCTCTCCGTCTAATCCTCTCTCTCTCATCTCACTCCCCTCAATCACGCACACATCCACACGTTACTCTACAGAACACACATACATACCCTCCAAGCAAATTCACAGCATGCTGCCACGTCAGCATGTCTTCCAATTTTTTTTTTAAATTTTATTATTTTTATTATTATTGGAGAAAATTACCAAAAAAGACCTGACTTTTTTCCCTTCTCTTCTCTATTATCTCAACTAATTTCTTTCTAATAAATCATATCTTAAATAAAACTTTTATCTTGATAATTACATGACAAATTCATATATCATGATTAATTTTTTTTTACATGTAATTAAATCCTAATATAAAAATTAGGATGTTACACAAGCTGTTTTGTAGTGGTTACTAAAAACTGCTTCTCATGTAATAAAATCGCTCCGACATTGGTAGCGGTTTTGAGTTATCGCTATAAGATACGATCGAGACAATGCATTTTTTTAAAAAAATGGAGCTAAAATTTACAAATATAAGATGAAATTTCAAAAATTATGCCAAATATTTAAGGAAAATTTGAATTAATATTTTGTATCGGTTTTAAAACCGCTGCAAAATATTGTAAAATTGGGGGAAAAACAATAATTTGAGTCTATTGTTACAATATTATGTTGAATATTTTATTATTTATGTGACAAATTAAATTATTATAGTTAATATTTGAAAAAATGATTATCTTAAGGACTTATTATATAGGTATAAAACTAAGAATGTATAGATAATAAGGACTTATTGTATTGTCTACTAGATGATATTTGATTATGGAAATAATGTTGATGATGATAGAAGGAATGTTGAGGAAATGTTCTTAAAGTTCTGGATGAGAAAAAAAAAAAGTAGTATCAATTTTATAAGAAGAAAAAAAAATAAACATTGAAATCAATTATTTTTAAAAAAATTTATCATATTTGATGAGCTTATTTAGCACTTAACCTTTTCAAAATACCTTTACAAATAAGATAAAACGAGAGGCAAGGGGTGGGAAGAAACGAAAGATCGAGTGTATGAAATGAGGTGTAGCGGTTGATGTGAGAAATTTGTAGTGGTTTATGTGACAGTTTTTGTAGCGATTTCACGTTTGTAATGGTTATAAAACTGCTCCAAAAATTCATTGGCATTTTTTTAAAAAAATAAATTTCCAATTTTCACATTTTGTCTAGTTATACTAAAAACCGCTACAAATTAATAGACATTGGTAGGATATGAAATATTGAAAATGACACACTTTGTAGTGGTTTATCTACTAAAATTGCTACAAACTTCATGATCATTGGCAGGATTTGAAATACTCAAGTTTCAATATCACACTTTATAACAATTATTTGCTAAAACCTTCTACAAGTCTTATGACCATTATTGGATTCGGAAATATTCAAATTTCAAAACTACACATTTTATAGCGATTTATCTACTAAAACCGTTACAAACATCATTTTTTAAATAAATTAAATAAAAGCCAATAGGTCAAATTGAATATGATGGTGGTTGGGGTAAATGGAGTAAAATATATAAAAGTACCAATAGTAATTATAGATGTGTGTGTCAGAACATGTATAGGCCTAAGATGTGATAAAAGAGGAAAGTACAATTTAACTAACGTGTATAGGCCTAGTAATAATAGTGACATTTGTAGTGTCGCGTAACTAAAAAAACCACTACCAATGATTCATATTTGTAGTGGTTTAACAAAAATCGTTACCTCATCTATTAAAAATGAAGAAACTCTACATTGTGCATTGTGCCATTTTGTATTGGTTTTTTATAATCGCTATAAATGTTTTGATTCTGGACATTTTGTAGTGGTTTTTGTGTGTAACTGCTACAAATATGGATCCAAGTGACGATATGACCGAAGGAATTTCTGAAAAGATCAAAGTACAACGTCCAATGCTAAACCAGAACACAGTGTCCTGCTATTATCCAAAGGCTATCATATAAAATCTACTTAGTATGCCCTCCAACAATCCTTGTTTGTAAAGTTAACTACAAAATAGTTGTTTGAAAGATCAACCAACTCAAATTTTGAAATACTCCAGAGTCGAATTAGATAGCTTTTCAGCATATACAGGTTGTATTTTCTTCTCAACACCGTGATGACTAGAGAATAGCACCACCCATTATATTCCTCTGGTGTAATAGGGACCACCCAATATATTTGCATTAGCCTCTTAATCCCTTCTAATGGTTCTGGCATCTTCCAAAATATTTCATTGTCTTCTTCAAACAGGTCATCAGTTTCCATACTTGTTCCTCCATTGGCTACTCCATTGAATCCTAACAAGGACATCTTATAGGATGGAGCTGGGTGATTCACTTTTGTTTTTTTCAGGGAAAATCCTCTTCAAGGCCCTCTTTACCAAAAAAAATTTCAGAAAAGGTCCTAAAATTATGAAAATTCCAGAAAAAGACCCCAAGATTATGAAAATCCTAGAAAAGGCCCTTCAGAATTTACAGAATTGTTAATGGGGCTGATATAGTTGTTAGCAGAGTATTGATATAGTTGTTAACCGGACTGATTTAGTTGTTAAAAAAAAAAATTCTGAAAGGGCCATTAACAACTCCGTAAATTCTGAAGGGTCTTTTCTAGAATTTTCAGAATCTTGAGGCCTTTTCTAGAATTTTCATAATTTTAGGACCTTTTCTGAAATTTTTTTGGTAATATGGGCTTTCAAAAGGATTTTCCCGTTTTTTCAAAGCTCAGATCCTTAGCCTAGCCTTGCTCCATTCCCACCTCTGGGAATTTTTCATTTTCCTCCGTCACTTCATTCATATTGTCACCCATAATAGCGGCCTCGACTTCTTCCACTTTCTTTTTCTTTTTCTGACCTTCCCCGTCGGAGTAAGATGGTTGGTCTGATGAGGTATTGTGTTGACCTATGTCTTCCATTACCATGCAGAGTTCCTGGCACAAAACCTAAGAGAGAGAAAATTAAGACACTAAGAGCTTTTACAGTAAATTTGGAGGGAGTAAATTCTCATCCATGTCAAAGGTAAACAAGAATACAAGACTCCTCCTCATGCGGAGCCAAGACTTTAAATTCACAGGTCAAATATCCCGACCCTATAACCAATAACCACGACCTCCCTAATCCTCATATTGCCAATCTTGTTTATCACTCCCTCCTCATCTCTCTTTTTGTTCTTAGTCCTCCTCCTTCTCCTCTCTCAATATTCCCAGATTCCAAATGAACCTAACCACCCATTTCATCATCCTCGTTTTTCCCATGTGGAAACGACAATACCATACCCTACCCCATTTATATCCAAGATAAACAAGACTTCTAGGGATTTCCTGGTTTTGCCCTTGTTTGTGCTTCTAATGGCGTCCCAATGCTCAATCTGTCCAATACTTTCTACATCGTCCATGATATTTTCGACGACAATCACTCTCTTAGGCTCTCCAAATCTAACTTACTAATCTCCTATCTATATCCTCCGAACGACCTCAATCTCGGCAACAGGTATACTTTGACTGTGAACTAGGGGGAGGTGAGGCTATTCTTCGATTGTGACTTAGAGTCGCTGTGGGAGGAGATGAAAACGAACATATCGGGGTGTTTCGGAGGGAAAGGAAAGGGGTCAGTATTAGATATGGTAGTGGATGATAAAGAGGAGGAGCTGCAGTATGCAATGGATAATTGCAGGGGAGGGGCGATGACAATGATAATGTGGAAGGAGGGATAAGAAAGGCTTTGGGAAGAGGGTTCTTGTCAAAGATAGTGTATTGGATGGTGAGCGAGTGTGACAAGTGCAAAAGCAGCAAAGGGAGGTGTAGCTTTGTCGACAAAAGATGAGAATGGCTTTAGGTGCTTCTGTCTTGACAGCGATCAGCTTCTGAGATGTTCTTTAGCAGTAGGTTGGTTACTTTGTATTGGTATGGTCCGGTCACCTTTCTGTAAAGCAATGATTCTACTTAAGTGGAATTCTCCTATCAACAACACATTATTTTTTGGTGGTTGGATATGGGCGGCCAGCAGTGGCCATTCTAGCTTGGCAGTGGCTGCTAACTGCTGGTTGCCGAAGCTCTAATGACTATCAAACTTTTTTTTGTAAACAAATATTTTACCTATAAAACTTATTTTCATTTTGGTCTTGTAATGAAATTTTAGATTTTTTTTTTTTTGTCCTTGATTGAAATAAATGTAGTCTTGTGTTCCTTTAATAAAAGTTTCCCTAATTTTTTTAGGAAAATTAATTTTTCCCCCTATAATTTTAACTTAGTTTTTATACTTTGACTCAATGTAGCTCAATTTCTGTAAATTTGACTCAATTATAATTCAATTCCTTTATTTGGACTCATTACGACTAAATCCCTATTGTTTCAACCATTTTATAATTTACACCATGTTTTAAAAAATAAAATCATATATATAATAAAGGTTAAAGACTAAATTAGAAAACGGTCAAAACTGTAGGGACTGAGTTGTAAGGAGTCAAAGTTTAGAAATTAAGTTACAACCGAAATAAAATTGTAGAAATTGAGTGACACCAAGTCAAAATGTAGCGATTGAGTTTTAATCGAGTCAAAATTCAAAACTATAAGAATTAAAAGATTAATTTTCTTTATTTTTTTTTTATATATCTATTTTTTCCCAAATGGAAAAGGCCTTTTGCTAACCTCGTTTAGCTTTTTGAGCAAAAAAAAAAAAAAACCTCGTTTAGTTTAGTGGCATGGAGTTTCCCATTAATGTTTAGTGTTCTATCTCATTTGTAATATCGACTTGTTGGCGAGTGCTATTTTAATTTGATAAAAGGGAAAATTATTATGAAGTCCTAAATCTATAATCATTAAAAAGTCTTACAATAAATAAGTGACATGCAATGACAAGTTTTAATAAAGGAGATGGCACAGCTAGTGGTATTGAGATGCCTTATATCTCCCCTCAGATCCCATGTTCGAATCCCCCCTCCCCTCGCCTTGTACCAAAAAATAAAGGAGATGGCAATAACTCTATACTAGTAACTTGTGATTAAGAATATTTGACAGACATTCTTTTTCTAAAACCTCAGTAATTCTCTAAAGAAAAAAAAAAATCCAAGGAAATATCCATTTTAAACCACTTAAAATAGAGAAATCTCAATTTACAGCAGCAAATTCAATTAATTTCTAATTGGTCAAGGACCTAATTTGAGTTTGTAAAAGCTAGGTATTTTTCTTCATAACCCTCACTTGTTTTTTCAAAGCCGGAGATATTTAGCGATTGAAGTTCCAACTATAACTTTATAAGTTTTGATGTGAAAAATGACATCTTTAATTTAGGTAGTTTTAAATGAATTTTCCCTTTTTTTAAATATCATTTATTGTAAAAGGAATGAGAAGTGCTGTTTTTTTAAATTGATAAATTTAATTAAAGACAAAAATAAAACTTACTCAATTTTAAGTTTTTTTTAATAAAAAACATTTTAAAAATAATTTTGATGAAATATTTAAGAGTCTCACACACACACATAAAAAATGATCCCTCTCCTTTCTCTCTGCCATTTGTTCTTTTACCCTTGTTATGGAATTGAAAAGTTTGCATCCTTCCATAGTTTCACGAACATTTAAATTATAATTTTAACCAACATTAATACTTAGGGTTTTATTTGGGCTCATCCTTATCCCCAGTTTATTCCTTTTCTTTTGGTCTTTTAGACATTACATTTTAAATTTCTAATCTTTTCTAAGAGTATTTTGTATATCATTTTAGTCCTCAATTAATAAGACGCCAACGAAGAATAATACAATTGGCTAAGATATCGGCCTCTACACTAAAAGAGAATACGTTCGATATCCGTTGGTCTATATGAGAGTTTTGTTGGTGGGCAATTTGTGAATACTTCTGTAAACACTCTTAGAGTCAGGAGGTGTGCCGTGACGCTGGTGGGGTACTAGTGTCTACCTTTACCTAAACTTTCATATAATATATATATAGGGAAAATTCCAAATAAATACCGTTTGAATTTGTAAAATCCCCAGAAATCCGTTGAATTTGTAAAAGGACTGAGAAGTACCAAAGACCTATGGGAGATATGCAAATTCATGTGAAATTACCTTTTTACCCTTAGTTTTAAATAAAAAAGAAAAAAGAAAAAACCTCAACCCCCCCCCACCACCGGCCACCAGTCGTGGCTGGCAGTGGTTAGCTGGCGGTGGGTTTTTTTTTTTAAAAAAATATATTTAAAACTAAGGGCAAAAAGATAATTTCACCCGAATTTGCATATCTCTTATAGATCATTGGTACTTCTCAGTTCTTTTACAAATTCAACAGACTTATGGGGAGGTTTTGCAAATTCAAACGGTATTTATTTAGAATTTTCCCATATATATATATATATATATATAAGACATGTTTTAAAAATTTTATGCTCCTAGATATAAATAACTTTCTAAAAGTCATTAGTATTAAAAATTCTTCTTTTATGATGTAGAGAGAGATTATATATGTAAAAAAGAAACTAAGAGTAATTAAGATAGGGAAAATGAGAGAAAAAGAAATTTGAAATTGTAAAATCTCAAATCATATATATATATATATAATCTCATCTCTAAGCCAACCCTTATATAGCTTATGCTTTGCTCCAGACACATTTTACTGTTCATAAGCTGTTTTTTAAATATTGGACTCCGTGCATGTTCATGGGACGCTACTCTACTCCTTTCTTCTCTTTTCTTCCTTCTCAAGGGCTCTAATGCTCCCTCCTTTTTCCCCTTCCCTATACCTTTTCCCTCTCAAATCACAATGCTTGTTTGTCCCCTTCATCTTTGCCTTAGATTCAAAATTCAAAATTTCAATCCAGCTTCTCTTTCAAAATTCCGATCCTCTAATGCTCCTATTTGACAAAGGGAAGAAGGTCAGAAGAGGATCTAGGGGTAAGGGTTTCGCGAATTTTGTCCTTGACATGGTTGTATCAATTTTCCAATGCTGACCTTTATTCTTGCCAACTTCATTATATCTTATATCTTTGATATTCTAATTCCCACCTGACTTCCAATAAACACATCTTAAAGCTTTGGCTCTACGCTAACTTGGTCTTGTACTTTGCGATTGTTTGTGTTTATAACTTCAATTTGTTCCTTCTCTGATTGCATACAGCTCCACCTAATCCAAGTAAGTTCTGGACGCTGGCACTAAGACTTGTCATAGGTAACATACATAATCATTTCATTCTTATAACTTTCAAATTTAAAATTTACATCTATCTGCATAGATTTTCCTCTTTATTTTTCATATTCTTACATCTTCTAATCTTATTAATCACAATTTCTGTAGCTACATTAGGAGTTTTTGTTCTTATAATCTACTGGTTTAGAAGGATACTTTTATGGAAAAACACATCTAAATCTCATCAAGATTTTGAGGCCTTTCTAAAGAACCATGGATCACTTGCCACAAAAAGATATAGCTACACGGAGATAAAGAACATGACAAATTGTTTCAAAGAAAAATTAGGGCAAGGAGGCTATGGTAGTGTGTTCAAAGGGAAGTTACATGACAAATGTCTAGTTGCTGTGAAGGTTTTGAAGGAAACAAAGGGTAACGGTGAAGAATTCATGAATGAGGTAGCAAGCATAAGCAAGACTTCTTATAACATCCTAATTTTTATATTAAGATTTAATTACATGTAAGAAAGAATTAATGCATGATACATGAATTTGTCATGTAATTATCAAGATAAATTTTTTTTATTTAAGATATGATTTATTAGAAAGAAATTAGTTGAGATAATAGAGAAGACAAGGGGAAAAATATTGGGTCTTTTATGATAGTTTTTTGTGAAAACAATATTTATTATAATAATAAAATAAAAAAAAAGGTAGACATGCTGCCATGTTTTGGGAGATGTGGCAGCATGTTGTCACTTTACCTGGAGAGGGGGAATTAATTCCCACCGCCTACGTTTTGGGAGATGTGGCAACATAATTCTCATCGCCTATGTTTGGGAGATGTGGCAGCATGTTGTCACTTTACTTGGAGAGGGGGAATTAATTCCCACCGTGTGTACGTGCGCGTGTGTGTGGGGATGGTGGGAGATAGGGCAAGATCGAGAGAGAATTAAGAGACTGAGGGTGAGAGTGAGGAAAGAATGAAAAGAAAAGATGAGTTTGAAGGATATTTTAAGGTAAGTTATTTATTTTATAAGATTATTTAGGTAGTTAAATTAATGTCTTTTCAAAAAAACTTTCTTCATTAAAGCTATTCTACGTATTTTTCTCTTTCTAATGAAGGTAATATAATGCTAATTAGTTAAAATTTTGATAAGGTTTTGAGTTTTGATGATAAATGACTGTATATTTGTAGAGCATGATTAAGATATAATTTTAATTTGTTTCAATTTATCAGTTGGTAGTTGTGAGGATTTAAATTTAATTTTCTATCTAAAAGAATTTAAGATTTATGTTTTATAGGATTAGATTTAAAGTTTAAAAATAAATATGAATATTTGAAATTTTTAGGTGAAACTTTTATTGTAGGGAATTGGGTATTTTAGTTAAATTGAGGATATGGTGATATTTTGATAATCATAATTAGTGAAAAATAATTTATAGAGGAAGAAAATGAGATTGTAATAATGATTTGAGGAATAGATAAATTATTATTTTTCTAAGAAAACTAAAGTAACACAATTATAGTTTAACTAATTTTTATTCTATTAGTTGATATTTTTGGTTAATTATATTAACGTATAATTATATATTTATTTTTAGAGTGAACTTGATTTTTTTCTCGCTTAATTCTTGTGTCAAGAATTTGAGATAACCACTTTCTAGTTGTTATATATGTTAATATGTTATTAGTAAGTATTTTGTGAAATGATTATGAGAATGAAAATATATAGATATTGATTAAATATATCAATGAATACTTTAAAATGGTTATTGATGAGACAGAAATTTATGATAATATATGATTTTGGATATTATACTTTTGTTATGATTTCGTGAATGGAAAAGTATTGTTATCTTAATGATTATTGAAATTATGCATTACTTTTATAAATCTCGTTCGGAACTCGTATATACATGCCAAGATTATGATTGTGTATATGGATGGATGTGGAGTGGAGATGAGAGTTACCACGTGGTATGCCATCACTCGATGCACAATGGATGGCTTTGATATTTTCTGGCCCTTGGTATCACCCTTTTCCTTTAGCCAGGTTAAGGGTCAGTTATTAGGATAATGACATCTTTTTCTATTCGAAGGAAATGGAACCTATGGTTTGATATGAGCTTTATAGCCTTGGGCTGTGCTATACCTCATTATTAGAGAGCTTGGTACAGCCTAGTCAAAGAGATTAAATCTATTATGTTACAGCCCATGAGTTTTGTCAACAGTTATGAGGGTAGAGAGTGTTAAGGGTGGTTAGGATATCAATCTTTTACTTAGCATGCTATATATGTAATTCATGATTCATGATATGAAATTTAGGATATTACACTGAATTTGGTGGTTGATGTGTATGATTAGGAAGAAAGAACAAGGAAAAAATATGAGAAAATTTAGACCGGACATATTACGCAGGAAGTCTAAAAAGACTGACTTTTAAGACCAGATATATCTCACAACAGGTCTAAAAATTCAGACTTTTAAGACCGGTTGGGTGTGTTAAATATCCGGTCTTAAAAGTTTAAAAGTCAAACTTTTAAGACCAGCTTATTTATTAAACCAGTCTTAAAATTCAGACTTTTTAGACCTACTGTTTAATACATCTGGTCTTACAAGTCAATCTTTTTAGATCAGCATATTTATTTGTCCAGTCTTAAAAGTCGGGTTTTAAGACCTAAAAAAATAAAATCAAGTCTATATAATACGAATTTTAAGATCTTATATTTTAGAAGTTCGGTCTAAAACAATTATTTAAGATCTGTGACCAGTCATAGATTCGGTCTTAAGATGTGTTTTTCAGCTTTTGTTTCTACCAGTGATTGACTCTTGAGCTTAAAATTCTTCACCTCCATCCTCAGAAGTTATATTTTGCAAGTCTCTGTTGACTTGACTGTGCATGTAGCATGGAATTAGAATTCCACCAGCTGGCTCCGTCGTACAAGTTTCCCCTGTGTTTACATTTCAAATTTCTAATCTCTTTTAAGACTACTTTGTATATCATTCCGGTCCTTGATTAAAATAAGACATCTTTTAAAAGTTTTCTGGTCATAAATATAAATAGTTTTCTAAAAATCATTAGTATTAAAAATTCTTCTTTTATGTTGTAGAGAGAGATTATATATGTAAAAAAAAATAAAAGTAATTAAGATAGAGAACATGACAGGAAAAAAAAACATTGAAATTGCAAAATCTCAACTCATGTATTTTCCATAAAATGGATTGTGAATTATTTATCAAGTCTCGTCATTATTTTATTAATTCTTGATAACAAACCTAATTTAGGATTTTACAATTTTAATTTTTTTTTTAATTTCCCCCAGTAAGATATATATGTATTGATTCTAATTGGAGAATAATCTTGAAAAGTACTAGTAATAAATATCTTATCACTTTAATGATACAGTTTACTTTTGACTATATTTCTTAATATAAATTAGAAGGAAACTACTTCAACAAGACCCTATTGTCTTAGCTCTTCTCTTTCACCAAGTCTTGGCTGGTATTTTCCAAGTCAACTTGCGTATTAAACAGTTCAGTTAGGAACCGGAGGGTAATATATCTTGTGGGAGAAGGTTGAAACAAACATGATTACTCCTAACTAAACTGTCATTAGATGATGAGTCTTTTGAAGTTCTTCAGTGTTCTGCTCACAAAGTGGAAGATCATGGCTCTGGTCTCTGAGTTTCTTTTCCTCTTGATTTCTCAACTTCTACTTGTTTCAGCTAGCCATGACAAGTGTCCTAGATCTTTTAATTGTGGAAAAATTGGAAGCATCCAGTTCCCTCTCACCAAAGCAGAAATACCAGACTGTGGCTTAGTGATGGTTCATAACTGTGATGATCCAAATCGAGATTCAAACAAAACGATTGAGCTTGACAAGAGTGGAAAACAAATCTTGTACCTTACCAGCGTTTTTCCACAGCTACATATGATTGAGGTTTTCAACCCTGATTTACACACTCGCTTACAATCCAATGGTTCTTGTGAGGCCTTCAACAAGAATATTTGTATTCCTCCAAATTCTCCTTTGATTTCTTTTGATATCAAATACAACATAACACTCTTTAAATGCCCCCACCATTTCAATGTCAGCCACCAAACTGGTTTTATTAAACATAACTGTGATGGTTTTGATATCTATCATTACAGTGGAGATGCTAATCTTCTTTCGGTCCAGCAGAGCTATTTCTCAGCATGTTCATCTCTTGTTCTTCCCAAGAAAGACCTTCCTGATACCTCAGACCTTCAATCCTTATTATCTGCTAACATGATGATTGAGGTAAGATTATCTGACGAATGTGATAAGTGTTACAACCACCATGGAGGCCAGTGTCAACTGGACAGAAACAAGAACTTATACTGCGACGTTGGAGGTATATTCTTTCCAAATGATTTTTATCATGTTGTTTGAGACAAAGATGTAACTTACTTTTCCAATCCTTAATATAAGACATATTTAGAGAGCTGAACTTGATCCTAAATATAGAATATAGTTTCATATTTATCAATCTTTTTTTAATTTACCCATATTGTTATTCCTTCAACAATAATAAAGAAAGATAGGAAATGAAGGAATTAAGAGAGATGATTAAGGTGTTTTAGAAAATACATGTCATATTATCTAACTTTCGTAATATATTCAAATTAAGTAAATTTATCTTATATTAAGGATTGGAAGGAGTACTAATTTATGTCATTAGGTTTACTATTATTCACTTTTTCCTTCCAAGTTCAAGTGATGATTTCCCTTGTTTCCTACTTCAAAATTTCACCTTTCTTGATAACCTCACCATGGTATATTTGAAAATGGAATTTTTTTTTCCCTTTCATCATTTTCCTTAAATGCAATAAGATTTCATCAAATAAATTTGCAATGTTTCATGTGTGTGAAGTTGAATTTGGTTTAAGGAAAAAAATCATGATAATTCTTATTGATGTGACTTCATTCTAAGATAAAAGATGACACCCATATTTCAGGCCTGAATAAAAGAGATGGATTTCTTTTTGTGATTGCAAACATATATCGTATATTATTTCTCAATTTTTTTGACATATAAATAGAAGTTAAATAATTATTTTAATGTTAACTTCAGCTTAATTCTTCCATTGATTGCAGAGCGTAAGGCCAAGATTTCCAAGGCAGAAGTTGGACTAGGTAATTTACTCAATTACTCATTCATTTCATTCTTATAACTTCTAAATTTCAAACTTACATCTATCTATATAGATTTTCCTCTTTATTTTGCATAATTTCACATCCTCTAATCTTATTAATCACAGTTTCTGCTGCTGCAATAGGAGTTTTTATTCTTATAATCTACTGGTTTGGAAGGACGCTATTATGGAAAAACACATCTAAAGCTCATCAAGATTTTGAGGCTTTTCTAAAGAACCACGGATCACTTGCCACAAAAAGATATAGCTACTTGGAGATAAAGAAAATGACCAATTGTTTCAAGGAAAAATTAGGGCAAGGAGGCTATGGCAGTGTGTTCAAAGGGAAGTTACATGACAAATGTCCGGTGGCTGTGAAGGTTTTGAAGGAAACAAAAGGTAACGGAGAGGAATTCATGAATGAGGTAGCAAGCATAAGTAAGACTTCTCATGTTAACATTGTCACACTTTTAGGATTTTGTTTTGAAGGGTCAAAGAGGGCACTTGTTTATGAGTTTATGGCCAATGGATCGTTAGAGATGTTCATCTTTGAAAATGAAGCTGACGTTGTTGAAGGCAATCTCCACTTGAGTTGTGAAATACTACACCAAATTGCAGTGGGTGTTGCACGAGGATTAGAGTACTTGCATCGAGGATGTAACACTCGGATATTTCATTTTGACATAAAACCTCACAATATTTTATTGGATGAGAACTTCTGTCCAAAGATATCAGATTTTGGACTTGCTAAAATATGCCCTAGAAATGAAAGTTTTGTATCCATGTTGGGTGCTAGAGGAACCATAGGATACATTGCTCCTGAGGTAATTTACAGAAGCTTTGGTTCTGTCTCTCACAAATCAGATGTTTATAGTTTTGGGATGATGGTTTTGGAGATGGTTGGAGGAAGAAGGAATGTCAATGTCAATGTGGATAATACGAGCGAAATATATTTTCCTCATTGGATATACAGGCGTCTAGATTTAGATGAAGACCTAGCATTGAGGAGCATTAGAAATGAAGGTGACAAAGAGAGGATAAGGCAGATGGTGATTGTAACACCTCAATTTTAATACCCAAAAACTCGGTCAAAATATTGAAAATACCTTCAAAAGAGTTCAACAATATCCAAATCCTTTCACAATGTTACCATTTCGAATAAAACCCGTAATACATAATCAGAATAAATTCCAGAAAATATTTCAGAGTTTAATACAAAACGGAAGTCTTAGGTTCATGGCAAATAAAATAACATAACATAATCTATTGGAGATCAAAAGAGCTTCCAGAGCTCACTCCATAGGTGCCTTCCCTTGCTCTCTACTAGAATAATCACCTGAAAAATGTTAATATGGGATGAGATTCCACGTCTCAGTAACTACTGAATATTTCTACCTTACACGAGCAAATTACATATGACAAAAATAAAAGGTAATATAATGTGAATTTAATATACTCAGATATTTTTAGATATACCGTTGTTCACATCAAATGCCTTTACAAAATACTCATCATTCTTTATTGAATAATTCAGAAATGCACTATGCAGTATGCAGCCTCCCTTATATCCCCTTCCAACCGTATACCGCTGACTGGAACCATAGGCTAACATATAGTCCAATAGAAACTCATTCATTTGACTGGATGGTTTCAAGCTCACCAAAACTTAAGATACACCCGGCCAAAGGTATAGAGCTTAAATCTGGACTATGGCTCCCCTCCTTTAAAATAACAACTAAGGAGGTGTCACATGTCCCACATCTCCAATGAAATCCCGGCCAGAGGAAAACATGGAAGATGAGGCCCTGAAAAGTACCATCCACTGTGCACCGAGTGGTGGCATAAACAATTCTTATCATTCAATTCCCTCCTTACTCCACCCATCACATTACAACCGCCATGATGAATGTATTTACTCAAAAATAATGCATTATTATACCATTATATACATTGATATGCGTATTTATGAATAGTAAAATACTATGCGTATCTGTGAATAGTAAAATACTATGCGTATCTGTGAATAGTAAAATACTATGTGTATCTGTGAATAGTAAAATACGGTATATACATGAATAGTAAAATAAGTAGTAAATACGGTATACGTGAATAGTAACATGAATAGTAAATACGGTATACGTGAATAGTAACATGAATAGTAAATACGGTATACATGAATAGTAATATGAATAGTAAATACGGTATACGTGAATAGTAACATGAATAGTAAATACGGTATACGTGAATAGTGAAAATGAATAGTAAATACGGTATATGTGAATAGTAACGTACGTTTAAATAGTACCTCTACAGATTTGCAAGTCAAAGTTCCCACACCAGATCTTAAAACCATAAATATTTTCTAAATATTCTTGCCAAAATAGTAAACAAACAAATTTATAATCATACATAATTCACAAGTATAAGGAAGAATATTCAGAGTTACCTGTTACTTGCTAATACCCGAATCATCAACCAGCTATTATAACTCTCAAGCAAATATCTCTCTACTCTCTCTCTCTCTCTCTACCTCTCTCTATAGCTCTTAGAAGTTATGAAGAATGAAATGAAATGGAAGGTCTATTTATAGTTGGAAAATGGGTCCTTAAGTGTAATTTTCGTCTCTGGGTCGTTCTACGTAATTTTCCCCGTGACAAATTTTCAAACCTCCCGTGACTCTTCTGTGGAAATAATTTTTCGTGGGTCCCACATGAATAGTAAATAATATTATATTATAATAATATAATATTATTATTCAAATAGTAAATTACTATTACGTGGGTCCCGCTGACAAAATTTTCAAACTTCACGAGAGTTTTGTGTCGGGAGAGAATTATTTTGGTTGTGGGTCCCGCATGAATAGTAAATACGTATTTAGGAATAGTAAATACCGTATTTTTAAATAGTAAATACGTATTTGTGAATAGTGAACACTATTCATATTTCACAAATTTCAAGTATTAAATACGTATTTGCGAATAACATATATATATATATATATATATTTTTTTTTTTTTAAATACGTATTTGTAAATAGTAAAAACGTATACGTGAATAGTAAATACTATTCACGGGGCCCACAAAATACTGATTTCAAATTTATCACTTTCCAAAAATAGAGCCTACTAGTCTTCCCAAAATAGGTTTATGTTCAAGATATTAGATTCAAAATTCAGGATGTTACATTTCTCCCCTCCTAAAAGAAAATTTTGTCCTCAAAATTTCGCTATAATAAGAATTCTAACCTATTTAAATAAATGAGGATAGGTTTGTCGCATGCTCTCCTCCGTTTCCCAAGTAGCATCTCCGGGAGTCATTCCTTTCCACTCGACCTTTACAAGTCTAATGGTCTTGTTTCTTAATTTCTTGTCCCTTGCATCAACAATCTGCTCCGGCTCGGCTTTATACGTCATGTTATCCCTGAGTTCTACCTCTTCTACTTCTATAATGTGGGAAGGATCCGGTTGGTATTTCTTCAGTTGCGATACATGAAAGACATCGTGAAGATTCGCAAGCTGTGGAGGTAATGCAATTCTGTAAGCTACCGGTCCAACTTTCTCCAAAATCTCATAAGGACCCATAAAACGAGGTGAAAGCTTCTTTGCTCGTATTGCTCTACCAATGCCAGTCATTGGTGTGACTCTTAAGAACACATGTTCGCCCACCATGAACTCCAACGGTCGTCTTCTCTTGTCAGCATAACTCTTCTGTCGACTCTGAGCAGTGAGAAGTTTCTGTTGAATCACCTTAATCTTTTGAGTCGTCTCGTCCACAAGTTCTGGACCTATTAAAATTCGCTCATTCAATTCCGTCCAGCAAATAGGAGATCTACATTTTCTTCCATACAAAGCCTCATAAGGTGCCATCTCAATGCTGGAGTGATAACTATTGTTATATGCAAACTCCGCAAGATGAAGATGATCGTCCCAACTTCCTTTTAGTTCGATTGCACAAGCCCGCAACATGTCTTCCAGAGTTTGAATAGTCCTCTCAGTCTGCCCGTCAGTTTGAGGATGATAAGCGGTACTATAACTCATCCGAGTTCCCATAGCATTCTGCAATGCTTTCCAAAATCGTGAAGTGAATCGTGGATCACGATCAGATACGATGCTATTCGGTATCCCATGCAATCTGACAATCTCCTTCATGTAGATCTTTGCTAGTCTCTCCAATGAGTATTCTGCTGCAATTGCTAGAAAATGAGCTGACTTAGTTAACCTATCGACAATTACCCAAATGGCATTATGTCCGGATATCGTTAGAGGAAGCCCCATGATGAAATCCATAGAGATGCTGTCCCATTTCCACTCTGGGATATCCAAATTCTTTAATAATCCAGGAGGTTTCCGATGTTCGATCTTGACTTTCTGACAAGTCAAACAACAAGTGACAAAGTCAGTCACATCTTTCTTCATGCCTCGCCACCACCAATTCTGCTTAAGATCATGATACATCTTGGTTGCTCCAGGATGGATAGTGTATTTACTCCGATGAGCCTCCTCTAGTATGAGCCTTTTTATTTCTCCATCATTAGGTATGCACACTTTTCCTTTATACCTTAATATCCCATCTCTATCGATCCCAAATTTCGATTCTTTTCCTTCTTCAATATCTTCCCTCACGTTTAATAGATACTCATCTTCGAGCTGAGCGAATTTAATCTCTTTCCAAATTGTGCTTTCAATAGTTAATGCTTCCATGGTAGCGACCAAACCTGACATTACATCAATAGATGTACTTGGTATCTCCTCGAGCAATTTATGTTCTCTGATCATCATCTGGGCTACATGGATTGTCTTTCTACTTAAGGCATCTGCTACAACGTTCGCCTTTCCTGGATGATACTTCAATTCGAAGTCGTAGTCCTTGATAAACTCCATCCATCTCCTCTGTCGCATGTTGAGCTCCTTTTGGTCGAACAGGTACTTCAGACTTTTGTGGTCACTATAAACTTCGAACTTTGAACCGTAGAGGTGATGCCTCCAAATCTTCAGAGCGAACACTACTGCTGCCAGTTCTAAGTCGTGAGTAGGATAATTCCCTTCATGTGGCCTTAACTGTCGAGAAGCATAAGCTACTACCCTACCATTTTGCATTAATACACACCCAAGACCTTTCTTGGAAGCATCTGTATACAAAGTAAAGGTCTGAGCAGGATCTGGAATTATAAGTACTGGTGCCGTAGTCAACTTAGTCTTCAAATTTTGAAAAGCTGCTTCACACTTTTCGTCCCATACATATGGTTGACCCTTCCTAGTTAACTTTGTCAAGGGCATAGCTATCTGCGAAAAGCCCTTGATAAATCTCCTATAATAGCCAGCTAGACCTAGAAAACTCCTGATCTCAGTCACGGACTTTGGTCGTTCCCATTGGAGAACTGCTTCAACTTTAGTATGGTCCACTGCAACACCTTCAGCCGATACGACATGGCCTAGGAATTTTACTTCCTTCAACCAAAATTCGCACTTAGACAGTTTCGCATAGAGCTTGTGCTCCTTCAACACTTGTAGCACGATTCTAAGGTGCTCTTTATGCTCTTCTTCATCCTTAGAGTAGATAAGGATGTCGTCAATGAAAACCACTACAAATTTATCTAGATATGGTCGGAAAATTCTATTCATGTAATCCATGAATACTGCTGGAGCATTTGTTAGCCCAAATGGCATAACAAGAAATTCATAATGGCCATATCTAGTTCTGAATGCAGTTTTTGAGACATCTTCAGCTTTGACTCTCAGTTGGTGATAACCTGATCTGAGGTCGATCTTGGAGAATATGGATGCTCCCTTCAACTGATCAAGTAGATCGTCGATCCTGGGTAAAGGATATTTATTCTTTATAGTCACTTTATTCAACTGGCGATAGTCAATGCATAGTCTCAGGCTCCCATCTTTCTTCTTCACAAAGAGTACGGGCGATCCCCAAGGAGATACACTGGGTCTGATAAAACCCTTTTCTAACAATTCTTCGATCTGCTTCTTCAATTCTGCTAGTTCCGATGGAGACATTCGGTAAGGAGCTTTAGATATAGGTTCTGTTCCAGGTACGAGATCAATAGAAAATTCTACTTCTCTCTCTGGGGGTAAACCTGTCATTTCTTTCGGAAATACTTCCGGAAATTCTTTCACCACTTCAATGTTCTCTATCCCTTCCTCCACTTCTGTTTGAATGGAGAAAAACACCATGTACGCAAGACAACCATGATGAACAGGCTTTTCATCTTGTGCTATAGACAACAATTGTGGTCTACTATGACTCATAGAGTCATCCGCAAGAGAGATAGTCTTCCTCTTGCAGTCAAGGATGATGTCATTAGCTGACAACCAATCCATTCCTATTATTACATCGATACCCTTCGTGGGTAAACAAACAAGGTCTATATTTGAGATCATATTATCAATCTCAATCGTACAATTTAAGCAAGCCCTAGAAGTTTTTACTGAAGCTCCCGCCGGTGTAGAAATAATCATATAATAAGGCAATTCACTCACTCTTTAAATTCAATCGAGGCACACAGTCGTATGATATAAAAGAGTGTGTGGCACCAGAATCAAATAAGGCTTCTACTTCAAGACCTTGGAGTTTGAGGATACCTTTAATCAGATTTGGTGAAGCACTTGCCTCCTGATGTGATAGTGCAAACACTTTCCCTGGCACTGCAGTTCTAGCATCCTTGGCTCCTCGAAGCTCCTCCTCACAAAATCTGGAAATGTGTCCTGGCTTTCCACAGTTGAAACACGTCACACATGGTCCTTGGTGTATTCTTCCACACTTGGCACACATCTGATTGTTGGCGGTGCTTGCAGCAGGAGCTGTGGATCCCCTATATGAACTCTGACCTCCACTGAAGTGACTCCTTTGAGGTCCTTTGAATTGACTCCTCGGTGGTCTGCTGAAATGACTTCTTTGGGGTCCAGTAAAATAACTCCTCGATGGTCCACCAAAGTGATTTCTGGATGGTTGGCTAAACCGCGTATTCACATTACTGAAGTTGTGACTCTGCTTCTTAGTAACTCCTCCCGTTGGTCTCATGAGGTGTGTAGATCTGGCCTGAAAACCCTTCATCTTCTCAGCTTCCTCTTCTCGTTTGTTCCTTGCTATCGTGCGCAGTTTGTCGCATATTTCTTCAAAATCCCTTGTTTCATCAAGGAACGGTGATAGAGCTGTTTTTAGGTCTGGTCTAGCTTTTTCAACCAATCGAGCACTCAACCATTTAGAGTTGTTCTGTGAATATCCGTAGAATTTAGACAACTCTAAAAAGCGAGTAATAAATTCGTCTTCATGTAATTCCCCTTGCCTGAATGTGAGGAATTCAGTTTCTTTCTCTATTCTGATTGAAGGGGAAAAGTAATAATTTTCGAACTTTTCCTTAAACTCTTCCCACGTCATCTCAGCATTTCCTTTTGTTTTGGTGCTTTCCCACCATTCTTCAGCTGCTTTCTGCAACAATTGTTCAGCAACCATCACCTTTTGTTGTGAGCTAATCTCGATAACTCTGAAAATCTTTTCTACACGCTTCAGCCACTCCAGTGCTGCAATCGGATCTAGCTTCCCCTCGAACATCGGTGGAGTAAACTTCCGAAATTTTTCCCAAACCTCAGTAATAGGTAAGGGATGATACTGAGAATGAGAACCGCTACTACCTCCATCTTCAGTGCGAGAACGACTTCCTCCCCTAGATTGATGGTCAGAAGGTGTGACTTCCAGAGCCTTCTCCTTTCCTTCCTTACCACCTTGGCCTCTTCCTTTTGCTAGTTCATCCTCGTGTCTATTCACTTTCTCTCTCATCTCCAAGATGACGTCTCGTAACTCTGCCAAAAGGGCATTGTTATCCTGAGGATAGGGACCATCTTGATGCGGAGGGAGACCTCTTTGGGATGGAGCAGGGGTTGAATTAGTTCTTCGAGTTCTTGCCATTATCTCCTCCTATGATTAATACTATAAGGACACTAAACAAATAAAAATAGCTAAATAAATTCTAAATCTAACAAAGGGAAGTGCTCATGTTATGATATTTAATTTGCCACGAACTTTTAAAAAAAATTTTAAGAAATCACTTTAGAAAATAAACAAAATTGCCATGGAACCTTTAGCTCTGATACCAAAAATGTAACACCTCAATTTTAATACCCAAAAACTCGGTCAAAATATTGAAAATACCTTCAAAAGAGTTCAACAATATCCAAATCCTTTCACAATGTTACCATTTCGAATAAAACCCGTAATACATAATCAGAATAAATTCCAGAAAATATTTCAGAGTTTAATACAAAACGGAAGTCTTAGGTTCATGGCAAATAAAATAACATAACATAATCTATTGGAGATCAAAAGAGCTTCCAGAGCTCACTCCATAGGTGCCTTCCCTTGCTCTCTACTAGAATAATCACCTGAAAAATGTTAATATGGGATGAGATTCCACGTCTCAGTAACTACTGAATATTTCTACCTTACACGAGCAAATTACATATGACAAAAATAAAAGGTAATATAATGTGAATTTAATATACTCAGATATTTTTAGATATACCGTTGTTCACATCAAATGCCTTTACAAAATACTCATCATTCTTTATTGAATAATTCAGAAATGCACTATGCAGTATGCAGCCTCCCTTATATCCCCTTCCAACCGTATACCGCTGACTGGAACCATAGGCTAACATATAGTCCAATAGAAACTCATTCATTTGACTGGATGGTTTCAAGCTCACCAAAACTTAAGATACACCCGGCCAAAGGTATAGAGCTTAAATCTGGACTATGGCTCCCCTCCTTTAAAATAACAACTAAGGAGGTGTCACATGTCCCACATCTCCAATGAAATCCCGGCCAGAGGAAAACATGGAAGATGAGGCCCTGAAAAGTACCATCCACTGTGCACCGAGTGGTGGCATAAACAATTCTTATCATTCAATTCCCTCCTTACTCCACCCATCACATTACAACCGCCATGATGAATGTATTTACTCAAAAATAATGCATTATTATACCATTATATACATTGATATGCGTATTTATGAATAGTAAAATACTATGCGTATCTGTGAATAGTAAAATACTATGCGTATCTGTGAATAGTAAAATACTATGTGTATCTGTGAATAGTAAAATACGGTATATACATGAATAGTAAAATAAGTAGTAAATACGGTATACGTGAATAGTAACATGAATAGTAAATACGGTATACGTGAATAGTAACATGAATAGTAAATACGGTATACATGAATAGTAATATGAATAGTAAATACGGTATACGTGAATAGTAACATGAATAGTAAATACGGTATACGTGAATAGTGAAAATGAATAGTAAATACGGTATATGTGAATAGTAACGTACGTTTAAATAGTACCTCTACAGATTTGCAAGTCAAAGTTCCCACACCAGATCTTAAAACCATAAATATTTTCTAAATATTCTTGCCAAAATAGTAAACAAACAAATTTATAATCATACATAATTCACAAGTATAAGGAAGAATATTCAGAGTTACCTGTTACTTGCTAATACCCGAATCATCAACCAGCTATTATAACTCTCAAGCAAATATCTCTCTACTCTCTCTCTCTCTCTCTACCTCTCTCTATAGCTCTTAGAAGTTATGAAGAATGAAATGAAATGGAAGGTCTATTTATAGTTGGAAAATGGGTCCTTAAGTGTAATTTTCGTCTCTGGGTCGTTCTACGTAATTTTCCCCGTGACAAATTTTCAAACCTCCCGTGACTCTTCTGTGGAAATAATTTTTCGTGGGTCCCACATGAATAGTAAATAATATTATATTATAATAATATAATATTATTATTCAAATAGTAAATTACTATTACGTGGGTCCCGCTGACAAAATTTTCAAACTTCACGAGAGTTTTGTGTCGGGAGAGAATTATTTTGGTTGTGGGTCCCGCATGAATAGTAAATACGTATTTAGGAATAGTAAATACCGTATTTTTAAATAGTAAATACGTATTTGTGAATAGTGAACACTATTCATATTTCACAAATTTCAAGTATTAAATACGTATTTGCGAATAACATATATATATATATATATTTTTTTTTTTTTTAAATACGTATTTGTAAATAGTAAAAACGTATACGTGAATAGTAAATACTATTCACGGGGCCCACAAAATACTGATTTCAAATTTATCACTTTCCAAAAATAGAGCCTACTAGTCTTCCCAAAATAGGTTTATGTTCAAGATATTAGATTCAAAATTCAGGATGTTACAGTGATAACAAGCTTATGGTGCATACAAACCAACCCTACAGAGCGTCCAATGATGAGTAAAGTGGTGGAGATGCTTGAAGGCAAAGTTGAGATCGTGCAGGTTCCACCAAAACCTTACTTATGGTCTCCTTCAAGATCACCATGCCCTGCCTCTTCCTCAGCTCGCTGATTCCTTAGTTTCAATGGTGTGAGCCATTTAGTTTTCATCATGGCATGATCCTCTGGGGTTCATAGATGTCTATTTCTATGCATGATTAGCATTTGCAAATAAAATCTCTAGTTAGCCATAGAAGCTGGCACATATTGTTGACACATCAAGATCAAGAACATGGTAATGCTTTTAGACATGTATTGTGGTGAATTGTCTCTTTCGTAAAAATTTTGTCAAACTTGTGAGTTGAAAAAGAAACAGACAAAAGGATATGTCTGCAGTGTCATAATGTAAAATTTTTCTAATTCTCTAAAGTTGTCAATTGGAAAATATTTTTTTCTTATGGCAACATGTTTCCCCAACTCTGTGTTTTGTTGGTTAAATTTGAATCTATTTGTGATTTTAAGATACATTTAAACTTAAAACTTTCGTAATATCTTCCTTTAGGACAATGCTATTAAAAATTTTAACTTTAGGATTTTTATCATTGAATATTGATGTATGGTGTAAAAACAATTTTAGGCATGTAACTGATGAAGTGTATATGATATTGAAGAGCCCATTGTCTCTTAATAGTGGGAGGTTCTTTGATTGAATCCTACTTTTGATGTTATGCTTGTGAGATGGAATATGAGAATTGACAGAAAATATGAAAAGACCTACAGAAGGAGGAATTAATATTTTGTTTTGTTTTGGTTATACCAAGTAGCTAGGAATATTTAATTTTTGGATAAAGTAGCCAGGAGTTAGTGAGATTACTTTTTGTTGCCACTGCAAGTCGATTGCACACTGTTTATTTTGCAAATGGTTACTTTTTATTGTAAGTGGGTTATGAATTGCTTGCTAGTCAATAAATAGGAGTTCTCATCTTTTGTAAACACACCTTATGAATAACATTGTGATGGCCTATGAAATTCTCTCCTCCTCTATCTGTCTCTCTCACTTTTCCTCTATTTTCGAACATCCTTCCCCCTTCCCCTGTTTCTCCCTCTTCTCCTCTGTTTGTGTGAGATTAGGTATGTGTGAGTAAGTTTTACAAGCACACCACGGTGGTTTCCATAGCTTGGAACTTGCAAGATAATCTCAGATAATCATTATATGTTCAGAAGCTATAACTTAAACAGAGTGATATGATTTAATATTAGAACAAAACAAACTCAAAGTAGAGATCTATGTATGACCTTCTCAGTTTAAAGCGTCATGAACATTACCTAACTAATAATGCTAATTGACTAAGTCAAAAGTAAAAAAAGATCACTTACCTTTGATTGCAAAGATTATAAAGGTAACTGATGTACTCACTAACACACACGGATTCTCACTCAAACAGATTAGGGAAAGGAAATAAAGAAAATAGGGCAAGTGAAGAACACTAGAAACAGAGAGGGAAGGGAGGAGGAAAGGATCAGAAGTGAGGGGGAAAATAAGAGAGATAAATGGAGGGAGAGAGAATTTCATAAGACATCATATTCTTATTCATTCAATTGTATCTTTACAAAAGATGAGAACTCCTATCTATAGATTAGCAAGGAAGCAACTTTTAATTTACAAAAATAATAAAAACAATTTGTAATCCACTTGCAAGAAAAAACAAAAGGTAACCACTTTCTCTAAGAAACAATTTGCAATCTACTTACAAGGTTCATTTCCAAGAGAAAACAAAAAGGTAACCAGTTGCAACAAAGTAATTACAATTGCTCTTAGCTAAAATAAAATAAAAATATTAAGTTTTTTTCTACTATAAGTTTTCCCATATTTTCTATTAGTAAGATTTTTAAGGAGGTAGTGTTTTTTTTCCTATCCAAATTTAGAGTGCAATGATTTTTGTCTCTTTCAAGCAGTGTGCTTTTCAATATTCAAACTCATGTTTTCCTCTTTATGTGGTGAGACCACTTTCCACCTCAACCAAAAGTTAGTTGGTCAAACCAAAACTTTTTTATTCTACATAGATATGTGAGGATGCTTAAAAGCTTCGCAAGCATGGACAAGAACATGGCAATAATCTTGGAATTTTATTTTGGCCTCATCCCTCTTTATTGTAAATTCTCTTGATCCTGCTACGTAGAAAATGGGAAATATCTAAAGTAAGAGACTATTTGATATTGAAGTTATTCTGTCTTTTTTGTTGAAATTAGACATTAGTGAATGTAGTTCTTGAAGTTTACCTCATGGAGCGACATTATCGGTAAAATTATCATAAAGTTGAAGATACACATGAATATTTGATTCTTGAATCAGATATTAACTTAATTCAAAATTAAAATGATTAAAAAATATATGAAGGTATTATTATAAATTTCTAGAAACAACAAAAACAAACACTCACTATTAAGCTTAAAATTCTTCACCTTCATCCTCAGAAGTATTTTGCAAGTTACTGTCTAGCTTCCTCTTGTTTTCTGAACTTTTACTGCTAATTCTAGCTGGACTCTGAAATGGAAACCATGAAAAGTGTCCTCAATCATTTGATGTGGAGAACTTGGGAAGATTCATTTCCATTTCACCAAAGCAGAAAGAAAAGAATGTCGCTTAATGGTGATAAATGTTTGCGATGATCCTCCATCTTGGAATAAAACGAACCAACTAGAGAAAAAATGGAAGGCCATTAAAGCTTACAAGCATCATTCAGCAGAATAACTCTGTTTCTGTTACTGTTACATATTCTCACCGAGGCTTTCATGAATAGGCTTCTTCACCGATGGTTTTCGTCTGCGTATTTCCAATGGCCATGTAAATGTGATCATGGAGTATGATCCCAATCCTCATGAGGCCCGAGCAGTAGCTGTTGAACACGCTGATTTCAACCCTCCAGATCCGCACTAGGTCGAGGTTGGATTTACGCTCTGTTTCGAATGCATGGATTATATGACTTTCATTGGGAGGAACTCCAGCGCCAGGGCTACAATACAGTCATGCATGCCCCTTCAATCCGTCCTCGGCTCGATGTCCTCTAGGAAGAGTTGCGTATCTCATATCCGATCCCCTCGCTCTTTCTTACCTGCTCCTCTTCCTGCAGTTCCTTTATTTGTCTTCGAAAACCAAGGAGTAAGGCAGTGAGTGCTGATACAATATATGTATAACATCATTCAGAGCGGAGTTGCTATAGGTTTTGAACAGGTAATGGCTCCTTCATTATCAAATGATAATATTTTTATTGTTGCACTTGAATTGTCAATTAATTTATTCACTTGATTGATTTATATTACTTTATTTTCCAGTTTACCGATTTTTATAATAACAAAGCCTACTTGGAGGAAGATGTTAATTTGATTCGAGACATTTTGACTGGACATCTTTTTCAACACAAATAAATAAAATTTACTTTTATATTACTTAGAAGTTATGTAGACAACTTTTTGACACTTCATAGTGATTATTGTATATAGTAGTAGTAGTTAACACTTTAATTAGTTAGAGCTGGATGTTTCCTTACTGTAACAACATTTTGGTTTATGATGACTTGTGTGATGGCATTCTTGTAGGATTTAATTGATAGGAAATGAAAAATATAATTTTTTTTTTTAAAAAAAAAAAGAGTCCAGTTGAAACTTATGACGGTCCTACCACAAAAACGGACACCGTAAGTGTGCTGTAGGTACCATTTACGACGTTCCTACTACAAAAAGGATCGTCGCAAGTATATTACATGCGGCGTCTCTTTTTAAGCGGATGTTGTTTCCAAGCTTTACTACATTACTCACATAAACGTCCCTCTAGAAAACGCTTAAGAACAGACATTAAAAAGATTTTTTGTAGTAGTGGCGATTCTAGGTGTAGCATTTATTAAATAAAAATAATATTTAAATATCCATGTAGTTTATTAAATTGTTTTTAATAATAGTTATTATTAAATAAAATGTTAAGTAATTTGTTCTAGAAGTATACGCACAAGAATAATGTTGTCATGGATTTTTTTTTTTTTGTCTAATTATTACCCTAGAAGTCTAAAACTGGTGCAATGTTACCTTTTTCGTTAAAAAGTTAATGGTCAACTTCAATTTTTTAATAGTCAACGTTAGTTTTTTAACGGAAAAGGGTAACATTTCTACGTTTTTAGACTTCTGGGGCAACATTGAACCTAAAAAAACTTTCAGGGCAACGTAACATTGCTTTTGAACGTATACTTTAGAGGTGGATTTGCTACATAACCCTTAAATATAAACAAATAAATAAAATTCATACTTTTTTAGTAATTATATATCTACAAGTGATTTTAATAAATAAAATTTACGTGAAGTCTAAAATTTAAATAAAAAATATTATATATTAAATAATAAATAAATGAAGGGAGTATGCAGGTAAATAGAAGAAATTTTGGCTGTTTAAATTTAATCGGATTTTTTAAATACAAAATAAATAAATAAATGAATAAATAATATAAATAAAATATGATAAACCTCAGGAGTTCAAATTTCTTCATGACATTTTAATTTGAGAGACACAAGTTGGTAAATTGTCAATCGCCTTATAGCCTAGTGACATATAAATTCCTTTATATGTGAGAGGTTTCAAACTCGATCCCACTTATAACTTTAAACTATTAGTACCTGCCTTTTTAAAATTAAGAGAATTCAAAAAATTTCTAATTCAAACACCATATAGACCCTATTCTATAAGGTTTTGTGCTTTTCAAGGTGAGAAAAACGTTCTTTACCTTTGCTCACTATTTCTACTATAACTATAAAAATACAAGGTATACAATGGGTTTCATTGCATTGAAAACTAGACTCGGAGCTGTTCAATAACATATCATTTGCTAAATTTATATTTAAATTGAGAAAATTATGTTGAGTAAAAATTAAATTTTCAGTTGTTGCAATGAAAGGATGGAGAATGTAAAGTCATGTTGCACAATTGTGGGGACCACATTTGATTTTGAGACATGTCCTTGATTCTTCAGCATGTTTCACGTTCAAATATTCTCAGCTTAATTAATTAACTTCTATTATGGAGTACATATATAACTTTCTCAATTTAAATCTAAATTAGGAAAATGACCTGTTTATAATTGGAAATCTATGAATCTAGTTTCTAATGTAACATGATCCTTCTATTTTTAATGTTACAGTGAGCAAAGGTTAGAAACATTTTAGCCTGACCTTTAATGAATGCTCTTTACAATATCACACAAACTACAAACACTACTTTTGAAGTGATTGAAACTTGTTTCAAATAAAAAATAAAATCAATAATATTTTAAATATCATCTATCTGAATAAAATATGTTTTTGTATAAAATATATATGATTTTAGAAATCTGATACTTCCATCTGACGAGAAAAAACAGAACTTTCAACAAAATCCTATTGCAAAAATTCTGTCCAACTTGCCACTTGAAAAAGAAACAGATGAAAGGAGATGTCTAAAATGTCATAATGTAAAAATTCTGTTATTCTCTAAAGCTGTCATTTTAAAAATATTTCTTATGTTATGTCAACATGTTTCCCCAATTTTGTGTTCTTCTAGTTAAATTTGAATCTATTTGTGATTTTAGGATACATTTAAACTTAAAACTTTCATAATATCTTCCTTTAGGACAATGCTATTAAAGATTTTAACTTTCTTTGTTCACTCTTACAGAGCCATAGGATTTTTATCATTCAATATTGATGTATGGTGTACAAACAATTTTAGGCATGTAATTGTTGAGGTGTTCATAATATTGAAGAGTTAGTTGTATCTTAATATTAGTGGGAGGTTCTTTGATCGAATCCCACTTATGATATTGCGCATGTGTGATGGAATATGGGATTGATAAAAAATACCAAAATAGGACAAATTAATATTTGTTTTATTTTGGCTAAAGCAAGTAGCTAGGAATATTTAATTTTTGGACAAAATAGCCAAGAACTAGTGGAAACTTTTTGTTGCAAGTGCAAGTGGATTGCAAGTTGTCTATTTGGCAAATGGTTATTTTTTATTGTTAATGGGTTACAAGTTGTTTCGTTGCTAGTCTATTAATAGGAGTTCTCATCTTTTGTAAAGACACCTTATGAATGACATTGTGATGGCTTATGAAATTCTCTCCTCTATTTGCCTCTCACTTTTCCCTCTATTTTTGAACATCATTCCCCCTTCCCCTGTTTCTCCCTCTCCTCCTCTGTTTTGCTCTTCCCTTCCCTACATCGAATCTGTTTGTGTGAGTAAATTTTACAAGTACATCACGGTGGTTTTCATAGCTTAGAACTTGCAAGATAATCTCAGAATATCATGATAAGTTCAGAAGATGTAACTTGACGAGAGTAATATGATTTTGTATTAGAACAAAACAAACGTGAAGTCTATGACCTTCTCAGTTTAAGGCCACGCGAACATTACTTAGCTAATAATGCTAATTTGAGCAAGTCAAAACAGATCACTTACCTTTAATTGCAAAGAGCATAAAAGTAAGTGATGTAAAACTCACTCACACACGGATTCTCACTCAAATAGATTAGGGAAAGGAAATAAAGAAAACAGAGCAAGTGAAGAATAACAGAAATAGAGGGAAGGGAGGAGGAAAGGATTAGAATTCTGGGGCAAAATAAGGGTGAAAAATGGAGAGAGAGAAAATTTCATAAGTCATAATCGTATTCTCATTCACTCAACTGTGTCTTCACAAAAGATGAGAACCTCTATCTATAAGGAAGCAACTTGTAATTTATAAAAATAATAAAAATAACTTGCAAACTTTACGACCTGTAATCAACTTGCAAGAGAAAAGAAAAAGTAACCACTTTCTCATAGATATAATTTGCAATCTACTTACAAGATCCTTTTGCAAGAGAAACAAAAAGATAACCACCTGCAACATAAGTAATCTCAATTGCTCTTGGCTAAAATAAAATAAAATATTAATTTTTTCTACTATAAATTTTCCTGTATTTTCTATTAGTAGGGTTTTTAAGGAGGTAGCGTTTTTTCCCTATCCAAATTTAGAGCGTGAGGGTTTTTGCCTCTTTCAAGTAGTTGGCTTCTCGAGATTCAAACTTATAATATTTTCTTTATGGAGTAAAATCACTTACCACCTCAAACAAAAACTAGTTTGTCAAACCAAATTTTTTTTAATTCCACATAGACATGTGATGATGCTTAAGAGCTTCGCAAGCATGGATAAGAACATGGCAATACTACTCTTGGAATTTTATTTTGGCCTCATCTCTCTTTTAAATTCTTTTCATCCTGCTATGTAGAAAACGAGAAATATCTAATGTAAGAGACTATTTAATATTGACTTTTTTCTGTCTTTTTTTGGTTGAAAGGACAATTAATCATCAGTGCATATATGTAGTTCTTGAAGTTTTCCTCATGGAGCGACATAATCGGTAAAATTAACATAAAGTTGGAGATACACACTTAAATGTTTGATTCTTAAATCAGAAATTAACTTCATTCAAAATTAAAATGATAAACAAATATAAAGGTATTATTATAAATTTCTAGAAAGAGCACAAACTAACATTGACTCTTTAGCTTAAAATTCTTCACCTTCATCCTCAGAAGTATTTTGCAAGTCACTGTTGACTGTGCATGTAGCATGAAATTAGAATTCCACCGTCTGGCTCCTTCCTACGTGTTTCCCCTGTATTTGCATAATTGCATCCCCTTTTCCAAGCCAATACCTCAATCTTAGACTCAGCTATATAAGCAAAAGCTCTTGATGGTTTCTCTGCATTCACACATCTTTTGATAACATATCTACTATTTGTATCAGAGTGCGCACTCACACACACACACACACACATATATCGTCTATTCTTCTCTTTGCTTGTCTAATTTCCTCTCATATCTTGCTTCTTCTTTCAGGTCAACCAGTTCAAATTGGGATGATTCCACTTTAGATGCCTAGCTTCCTCTTGTTTGTTGAACTTCTACTACTATTTCTAGCTGGACTTGGAAATGGATTTACGCTGATTTCAGGTCGAGGATGGATTAACGCTCTGTTTCGAATGCATGGATTATATGACTTTCATTGGGAGGAACTCCAGCGCCAGGGCTACAATACAGTCATGCATGTCCCTTCAATCCGTCCTCAGCTCTATGTCCTCTAGGAAGAGTTGCGTATCTCATATCCGATTCCCCACAAGTCCACAACCCAGCAAGAGTTTGATGCATTTGAGGCTTCTTCCCCTTGCTCTTTCTTACCTGCTCCTCTTCCTGCAGTTTCTTTATCTGTCTCGTGGCTCTCTGCTAACGGCGAGTCAAGTAACCTTGTCGAAGCTCACTCCAAGGGTGATGTCTCCACTGAGTTGACTCTGTGCACAGGCGAGCATCCTTCTGCCCCATGACGCTGCCTTGGACAAATCATTACAGAGAGGGCAGCTCTGTAATGAGTTTTTGGAATGTTAAGCTGGCCCACATAGTTTACTTTACATGTAGTTGTGTTTTTCTCGCAGAAAAAGGAGCTTTTTGTCAAGGCAGGGTTTCACTTCATCACATATAAATGTTTACCCTGCCTCGACTTAGTATATGCCATATACTGGAATCGTGCCATGAACTTCTACCTTCTACACCCTCATCTTTTGGAGTGACACAGTGCAATCTTGCTGCTCCGTTCCAGACACATGGAAACTTACCACTGCCTTCCTCAACTTCCCAGGGGAAGCATCGAACCACGATGGTTGACTCGGGTAGCCCATCTCCTCTGGGAGACGTCCCTCATAGTGCTCTGCAGATTCTCATAGCGATGGTAGTATGTTGGAGGAGTTCTCTTTTGCAGCTCGTGTAGCTTATAATGTATTTGCTTGTGTGTTCTTTTTTTTTTTTTTGATATATAAATTTTAGGAAAGGGGTTGGGCTCACTCACAGTCCAAGGGCAAGGCACTTAGAGCTCAGTCCACAGGGATACTAGCCAGAGAGAACACATGCCTCCACCTCTACCAGCGTTACCACTGCTTCCTAGACCCCTAGAATACCTCCTCCAGTGCTTTAACCAATGCAAGGATCGAATTCTCATCCCTTAAGATAATGAAGTTCGAACCCCATACCAGTTGAACCCAAGCACAAAGGGTATTTGCTTGTGTTTTTCTATGAGTTATACTTGATGCTATCTTATTGGGCCACTCCATTTGCACTTTGCTAACCCATGTAAGGTGGCCCATTTATAATGCAATCTTTTTATGCCATGCTTTAATGAAGTTTGTTTATGCCATACTTTGTTTAAGAGTTTTCCTCTTAATATTTTTTTCCTCTATAATTTCCTTCCCATATGTCTATGTAATTTTATTGTAATATAAACATAATACTTAAAGGCCAAGCTTATTGTTGAAGCTTGGACTATTCACACACTTTTCTCTGCTTTTGTTCAACATGCAACGATGAAAAGAAAGATAAGGACAGAGGAAACTATGGCGCCCAATGTTCATTCCTTTACAACTCAAAAACGTCCATCAAGTGAAGATACAATAGCAAGAGAATTAGATAAACTAACCAAATTACATAAATAAATAAAAGTTAATTCAAAATGGATTAAAGACAATATATACTACCATGTAAAAATGCAACTTATTTTCCAAAAAACACGCTTATATGAAGAGTGAGTGAGAGAGAAAAAGATAACCAATAATTGAAGCAGAAATACTAACCAACAATTAATGGAAGCAAAAATGAAAAATAATACAGAGAGTTTCAGGCAAACTATTAATATCATTCATAAATAAGAATTGGTCATCCTTATAAAAATCCTCTCATATACACAAAACAAAAACCTTAGTAACAAGGATCCACATGTTTATGGAGTAGCATGACTTCCATCTTTTGCAATAAAAGGCTCTGTCCAGACAATGTTATGCTAGATAATTCAAATAGGCACCTATATCTTCTCCATTGCAATGGAACTTTGATGAAGTTACTTTCCAAAGCAACAAAAAGAGGTTCCAAAATGACAAGCTATCTGCATGTGAACATAGCTAGAGGTGGTAAGCATCCAGTCAATGTGCAATTGAATAAAGGGGGAATTACTATAAAGTCCCAGAGAAGAGACTTAATCACCAAAAAGTTCGATAACAACTAAGGAATATACAATAACAAGTTTTAGTGTAGGAAATGACAACAGATTTATGCTGCTTATTTGCGATTAGAATTTGCTTGGCACCTCATATTAATTTTCCCCTAAATAAATGCTTCAGATTGAACAAGCCAAAACAAATCATTGCATCAACTCTTGCAAAATGCAAAACAAATGACTGGAACTCTTATAGCTTACCATCATACGCTTGTCATCAAATTAAAATTCCAAGCAATGATGATGATAGTCCATGTAGCAATTGATGAGTTAAACGTCGTGTGGTGTTCAGGGCAGACGGCAACTAACCATGATGATAATCATATACTCAAGAAATTCTGCATATTGAAGATAGCCATCCTCTGCTATGTGAAGAAAGAAGCACTCATCACAAAAGTAGCAAGGATTTTCTGGCGTCCATTTGTCATCCACAGTGACCTTAGTAGCTCTGAAAATCTTAACAATACATTTCTGAAAACGGAACTTTAGTTGGAAAGTAACTATTGGATAAGCAGCTCGATTGTGCACATCGTTAGGATGAATCAACCTCATATCTAGTATTACTGGTGTGTGAGTGCAGTCTCCTTGAGCAAATAAACAAATTACCATGCTTTGTTGCCAAACTAAAAGCCCATTTGAATAAGTGAGTATTTGGATAATTCTGAAACCATGGTTTTACACTACTATAAAAAGTAGATTTAACGACTCCTATCTAACGATCGATTAAATGAAAACAGACATAGAAAATGCGGCGGTGGCATTTTTGAAATTTTGGCAAGAATATTTAACGACATTTTTACACAAAATGAACGTTAAAAAGTAGACGGAAACACTGTTGTAATTTTCTACTTATCTTTAATGCTCTTTTTTTAAAAAAACTGACATTAAAAATGAACATATAATTATAAAACAGATGTTACATATTAACGTATGTTTTATAAAACAGACGCTAAATGCTGTGATACAACAACTAGTTTTATTAAAACAGTCGTTATATCCCATATTTTTATCTAGTTTTTTAGTATGTAGCCTATAATTTCGATACTTAAGAGACGAAATTTAATCATATTTTCATTTAGTTAGTTCATAATTAAATTTGATAAATTAAACAATATATATATATATATAATATCCCATATTTATAGCTATGTCCTAGTATGTAGCCTATAATTTCGATAATTAATTAAGTGAAGAAATCTAAATGTATCTTCATTTAGTTAGTTCCTAACAAAAATTTTAAAAAAAAATTAGATAATATCTACTCCCTCCGGTCCTAATTATAAGAGCTAGTTGACTTTTTTGGAGAGATTAAGGAAGCTAACTAAATTACTTTAGAGTATTTTTGTTTTTATTTTTTTCTTCAAACTAATTAATTTAACTAATAAACTAATATATAATCCAAGGATATACAACATATGAAATGATTAAGTAACTTATTTAGCTTCCTTAATCTCTCCAAAAAAAGTCAACTAGCTCTTATAATTAGGACCGGAGGTAGTATTATATATATATCACGCATTGAAATCAATTAATCAATTTAATAATTTAATACATGATTATTATGATTTTAATATGTAAATCTAAAGATTACAGGACCGTCGTGATTTTCAAAGACGGATCTACGTATATTAGAAGGGGGGCACGTCCCCCCCCCCCCCCCCTTGATTTTTTTTAATTTTTTTTAATTATTTTTTTTCCCTCTTCTATGTCTTCCTTAACACGTCCGGCTCACTCTGCTCCTTGCTCTTCTTTCCCCTTTTAAAATACTTACGGACATATTTTAGCATTGTGACTTCAACTAGGAAAGATTTGCTTCCTTTTTTGAGATACTTTCTGTAACATCCTGAATTTTGGACCTAAAGACTAGAAAATTAGCCTATTTTCGGAGGACTATTAGACCCTATTTTTGAAAATAAATTATAACTCAAAATCCTTGAACTAAGTAGTAAACAACTGCACATATTATGAATCAGTGAATTTTTGTCTCGAAGATGGTGTCACCCGAAGTAATTTCTGTTACCAGCAGTGTCCGACTTAAAATCTTTGACAGATTATGAAATACCCTGAATGAGGTCAAAAATTCAGTTGACCCAGATATTTTTAAAGAGGAAGAATAGAGCTTCAAGGCTGTGCTTCCGGATTTTTGAAATTTTGCAAAAGATCACGCGATCAGAACACCGAACAAAGGATTTTATCAGTAAAAACACTATTTAAATTATTAAAATAAAAAAAAATAATTAAGGCCACGAGGTGCACCTCGTGTGCCAATTTTATATTTTTTTTATAATTTTGAAAATTACGCAAAATGACCCAAAAACAAGAAATTACACTTAAGGACCCATTTTCCAACACTATAAATAGAGGCCTCACTTCTTCATTTTCTTCACACCAAACTCAGATCACAACGGTCGAGTTTAATAGAAGAGAGAGAATTCTTAGAGTTTAGAGGGAGAATTTAGAGTAAAGTTCTCGGAGCTGGAGAGAAGGAGTAAGAACTTCAAGGGTAAGTTCTTTGGTCTCTAGTCTTAAGATTTGGTAGTTTCTTTTGGTAATTATAGTAGAAATGCCAGATAGAGTTTTTTCTGAGTATGCTCTGTGGCTGCAGCTTAGTCTGATCTGTCACATCAGAAAAGAATTATTCTTGGGCAGTAATGTTATTTACCAATACAGTAAATACTATTTACCAAACAGTAAAAATTATTTACCGTCACGGTAAAAATATTTTTACTGGTACTATTCACATGAATAGTGAATACTATTCACATGAATAGTAAATCTTCAACGTAGAATTCCACAAGTATTGCAAAATTAATGGTCACTGATAAAAATGATATTATAGGATATCCGAGGATTCCGGAGTCAGATTCGAAGGAAGTCCGTATACGTGAATAGTGCCGTATACGTGAATAGTACCGTATACATGAATAGTGCCGTATACATGAATAGTAAATTACTATTCACACCGAACGGAGGTACGGACGCGTATTGTAACCTTAACTCTGATGCTTATGGTATGCTTATATGTGATAGATAGTCTGAAATTCTGTTTTTTTTGAAAATTGATCATACACATACAACTTGATACGGGTTATAGTCTTGATAACGCCGTTATGTTTTCCTAGCGCTGAGGACACGGATGTACACCGTGGCACTGGTGAATAGTGCAGACTATAATAACATGCATATTGCAGTGGCTGTGTTATGTTATTATGTGAATATATGAATAATGTATGTGATTATTGCTGTTTTGACATGAATATCTGTCATACATATTTGATACATAAGCATGAGGTTAACCGTTACCTGAGGTTCAATGGGTATTGAACCTCAGCTCTTACTGTAGCTACAGGATTTTCTGAGTGAACAGAAACAGAAACAAGGGTAAGCAGCAGGCAGAAGGACTAGCTGGAGAAAGTCCTGTAGATATGTATAGTCTTTCGAACTCTTTGTATCAGCAAACCAGTACACTACAGTGGTTGAATATCAGTTACTCTGTATTTAAAATCATTTCGTTGCTCTATTCTGATCAAATTATTTTGAAAATGCTTTAGAAAAGTTGGGGTGTTACACTTTCCTAGCCATTTGTTGCATTTTCTCTGTATTTTATGTGGATATTCCCAACACAAAAAATTGTTTGGAGCATGTAGGTTGCTAATTTTCTGCCATGGGTATTTGATGGCTAACACTTGCTCTTTTTCTTATTGATGATGATAAAACTTGCAACTGATGACAAATGAAAACTTTCTAAACCCTGTATTTTTTTTGTGGTTTTGATGACAAGTGAAAAAAAAAATCGGGGGTAACCTCGCCAATAGTACCCCCTCCATAAATTTTTGGATCCGTCCTGATGTCAAGCATCAACTCAAAAGCCAAAACATAATTAGTTTAGAGTATGCATAATTGTTCTCAACGTCTCTTGATATAAGATTTTGTTTGTAATATAATTCATACTATGAATGAGATTTTATATTAAAGATTGCATGTAGTATATCATAAAAATCATCATGATTAAAATTTAATGTTAATTGAAAGACTAAGGAAGCTTTCAATACATGCTAGTTGAAAGTATAACATCCGTCATTTTAGCACCATCACTAGGCATTTGGAAGTGCTATGATTATGATGAATCACAAATCGAAGCGCATAAATTAAAATTTTGCATTTCAGCCATTGGGTTTGTTGTTCTTTTGGTCTTTCTTATTTTGTGGTCCAATTTTAAAAAATATAACTAATTCTATAAGGTTTGTATAAGGGTGCTCAAAAATTATTTTGAAAGTTCTTAACGTCCTTTACATGAGAAAAATATCAGATTAATATAGATCATTTGTCTCCTATACATGCTCTGTTTTACAAACATTATCTGCACCTTAAATTCAAATTTTCATACTTTCAAGGCCATAATTACTTAGGCATATAATTACTTATTTATTGTTCATTTCCATAATCATGTTAAAAGAAACAGCCCATTTAGTTTCAAGTTTAAATCATCAAGATAATGATCTTGGTGGGTTTGAACGTAAAACCAAACCTGCACAAAGAGAAAGGGAATAACGTACTTCATATTTCATGACAGTTCCGCTGGCTCTTCATTGTCTCTCTGCTCTCAACTTTGAGCTTCCCTGTCAAAACTGTACTTATGTGTTGTGCTTAATTTAATATACATATTTAGAATTGCAAAATAAAACTTCCCATATCTTCATTAAACACAGTACCCTTTGAGATTTTAGCTTTATTTTCTCACAGTTTTAGGCTTGTAATTGTTGAATGTTTTATTAGGGAACACATCTCATATATTTTATAGAACTTGGAGACGCTAACGAATCTCTAGGAAAGTTTGGAAAATGCCAAAAACTTATGCTAGCAAAAAGTGATTTTGGTGGACTGATGGGTACAAAAACAAAGGATTGTTATGTTGTTACTCCTCCCAGAGTATAAAATATCAACTAATAATTTACATAAATCAATAAAAATAGTTAAAATCAATAAAGTTGTCATACAATTTAAATAATATTCAATATTACTTCTACTAGTTGCATTAAACTTTACTATTATATTATTATTACTTTCACCCACTACTCTTATTAATTATGAGCATACATTAAAAAATAATTAATGCTCCTTAGAAACAAACAAGTGCCTTGTAAAAGGGACCAAATGCACTTATTAGTTGGGTCCTTATAATAAAAACTAGAAAGAGTACCATGTTACATATAGAGAAAAATTTTTGCATGTCATTTTTTAATTAGAAAGGCAAACACTAATGACATGAAATTATGAGTGGGAGTCACGACAAATTTGTTGAAAAGCTTTTACGCTACAAAGTCATTGGCATGCATGATTACATGCATGTTTATTACTTCATCAATTCATATTTGATACTCCCTCCTGCCTTTAATAAAAGTTTCGATGGACTAATTTAGGGAATTAAATATGCTGAATAAATTATTTTAAAATATTTATATTCATTGTTTTTTTAAATTAATTTATTTGACTTATAAACTGATATATAATTTATTGACACAGATATATCACTCTGATCCTATTTATAAATTCCTTTTAACTAAATCACACATACCAATGAGAGATAATTAGTTTAATAATTATGGGATCACTTTTCAACTTTGCCCTAATTTATGAATGTATATCGTTCAACTCTTTCTTCTCTCTTTATTTTTATTTATACAATTAATATGAGTAAAATTGTTACAATCTCATTTATTATTTGAAAGAAGACTTATAAATAAGACCAAATTTTTTGGTAAAAAAAGACTATAAATAGGACAAGTTTTAGTAATTTAGAAATATCAAATGATATATGCTATAATTAAATATTTTATTTAACTTCTTTAACTTTTTAAAATTAGTCAACTAGGTTAATATTAAGGATCAAAGGTAGTAGAGGACACTACTATTTACTATTCCTCCCGGGTTTTATTATAAAGTATTAATTATCAAATGTATTTAGTCATTTTTATAAGGTATTTATTTTTTTTCAAAGCACATTAATTATTTTTTCCATATCTGCCTATAATTAATAAAGATATTGAATGAGAGTAATAATTAATATATTAGTTTAGTACAATTAGTAAGGGTAATATTGGAAATTATTTATATTTTAAGACAAGTTTATTGATTTTAACTGTTTTTATTGATTTATGAGAATTACTAATTGATGTCTTATACTACCTCCGGTCCTAATTATAAGAGCTAGTTGACTTTCTTTGGAGAGATTAAAGAAGCTAAATAAGTTACTTAATCATTTTATATGTTTTGTATCCTTAGATTATATATTAGTTTATTAGTTAAATTAATTAGTTTGAAGAAAAAAATAAAAATAAGATAAAAATACTCTAAAGTAATTAAATTAATTTCCTTAATATCGCTAAAAAAATTAACTAACTTTTATAATTAAAACTAAAGGGTAATAAAAAGAACAACATTTAATTTCGTTGACATCAAAGATTTCGTAATCCGCGTAAAGTGCAAAAGGTTGGCCGCTTCCTAACACGTTTAACCAGTCTTAATTGGGCTTTAATTTCCAAGTCAACTCGTGCACATTGCAATAAAGTCCGGACGCGGCTGAATTATACTGATATAGTAATGTGAATGGGCTTCGAGCAAAAAAAAAAAGTGAATGGGCTAAGGTCCCGATTTTTTACCCAAAAAAAAAAGTCCAATACAGCTTTAGTCTGATTCCTTTTAAAAAATCCGCGGCGCTCCTTTTCATCAAACCTTGCCGTTTCGGTGCCAAAATACAATGTCTCCTTTTTTTTTCTTTTGAAAAATATTATTCACTATCCTAAATTATTTTTTAATGCCAGTCAATATACTAAAATATTTTTTCAAGATCTTACAATTTTTTAAGGATCTTAAAAATTATTCGAGGTATTGAATGGTACTAAAAAAAGATACTTGAAGATGCTGACTAAAAATACTTCAAAATGCTGTTTCAAAATCATTTTAGGGTACTTACTGGTACCAAAAAGATATTTTAAGATACTGACTAGTATTGAAAAAATATTTCGTAGTCTTAAAAAATTATTTCAAGGTATTAATTGGTACCAAAAATATACTTCATACTCTGGAAAAAATTTAACATCTCGAAAAAATATTGAAAGATACTGACTAATATTAAGGATGGTAAATGGTAAATGGTCTTTTAAAAAAAAAAAAAAGACCATCACCGAAACGGCACTGTCTGATGAAAAGGAGCGCAATGGATTTAAAACTATTCCATAAAGGAACCTCACCCCATGTTTCCATATTGGGCCCGTTTGGTTTCACTTTTTTTAGGGCTTTTTAGTTAAAAAAACCCAGCAGCTTTTAAGCTACTGGGAAACCGAAAAAAAAATGGAGCCTGAAATGTTTGGATAGCCCAGCACGTTAGATGAAATTTTCCCATTAATCTCAACGTAACCGGGCTTTTTGAACGCCCCAAATCCGAGCAGTGGGCAAAACGCACTGAACACCACCAGCAACCTTCGGATTTCTTTGCTCGACCTCCAGTCCCAAGCTCTTCCCTCGTGCTCTGTGGAAACTCGCCCTCGTCTCATCCACTCAGAGATTCCTCCAAAAAGTAGGCTCGTCTCCTCCTCTCAAGCCTCGTCTCATCCCGTCGTCGCGTAGAGCTGAAGCACAAAGCTCAAATCTTAAAAGCTCAAAAGCTCACAAGCATGATGCTTTTTCTTTCATCGGAAGATGGTCGAAACTCTGGGCATGATTATTGGAACCTGATAAATCTGGTGGTGGAATGCGTGTGGGCCGATCTCAACTCTTTGTAACTCTCCGGTCACCTTGTGGGTTTTCCGCCGTTCGCAATTTTTCTCCAATAATCATCAAAACTTCCTCAATCTCACTCAGCCCAGGATTGCGTCTCTTCCAATTAGCACTTTCATCTGGTATATGTGAACTGAGGGACATATTTTCGTTCTCCCTTTGAAGCTTATGCTCTTAACATACTACTGTTCTTTAAGGGATTCTAATTTGCTTTTTTTTTTTTTCTGCTATGACAAGATTACTGGATTATTGGTGCCGTGATTCTTAATAGTTGGGGTTTTTTATTGGAAAGGGCGTTGGGATGGTCATGATGGTTTTGGGTGGAAGATTCAATTTTTTTGTTTCCTAAAGAGTAAGGAAGGTTCAGCGCTGATATACAGCTTTGTACATCTCTTCTCTCTGTTCAAACTTTACAGCAATGTCATTGGGCCTTCTTGCTTTAATTCTTGCTCTTCAGGTTGTTGTACTGAAATATTTCTCCTTGTGCTGTAATCTGTAATTTGAGACTTAGTGTGTTCTAGTGGTTGTTTTTTGGTTTCATTTCCTATGGTTTTTACTTTAATGAAACAGACCAGCATCTACTATGCAACTTTGTATTGGTCACAAATGCTTAATATACCAGCTTCAACATTCAGGCTCTGCACGTAGAATTCTTTGGCATTTCCTCATGAATCTAGGAAATATTTTTGTTGGTTTTTGGAATCATTTTGACAGAAGAAAGCTGAAATCATCAAAGCATAAACTTCAAATGTTAAGAGATCTTCAATGCCTCATGCAGATGGATAATAAATCATTTTCAAAAGCTTCATTTGAAGGGATTGTTAAAAGGAGTCTTGGTATTTCTGGAATCCATCAAGATAAAAGAGTCAATATGAGTGCTGCCATTTCTTAGTATTGATCAGATTTTACTAGCCTTTCTTGATGCTTATTGTGCTTTAATGACTGGGAAACATATTCGTGCTTGGAATTTATCGGGAAAGCCACATGTTAAAAGATTCTTTTCTTCTCATTTCAAGTCAGATTTAAAGATCTCCGTTACTCCTCAATGGGTTAAGAAACAAAATCAGAATTATATTGGGGGACAATCCCATCTAAACCCAAAGCATCAACCATCTTTTAGGGGTTCACCACCTCAGCCAATTAAAGACTTATAAATATACTTTATGAATTTGAACGAGCTGAGCAAATGAATTATCTTCGTGATAGAATCAGAGAAAAACTTGTCCGTCATAGTAGTAGGGGAAGTTAAAATGTATTATTTGTATGCATTTTATTTTATAAACAGTTTTATCCATTAATTATATATAATTAAGGACTTTATTTATTTATTAACTTTTTTAATAATCATTTAACTTTTTTCCAAATTAAAATTAAAATTAAAATTTTTATTATCCTAATATATACAACTAATAAGTATAGTAGTACTCAATATGATTCATGTCCTTTTCAGTCATTTTCTATCTTAACTGACTTTTCAAATACTAATCCAAACACTCATCAGTTAAGAAAAAAGCTACTTTTGCAAAAAGCCACACTGACAATCCAAACACAACTCACCATTTACAACTTGACTTTTTTCTTACCGGGCTTAAAAAAAAAGTCAGATAGCTTTTAAGCCACCGCTCCTACCGCTAACCCAAACGGACCCATTATTCACTCTGGCCCTTCTGCGGCTTTTGAAGATCTTGTGGCTTCTTTGAGGCCGAAGTTCCAAGATTGCGGGTCCCAAACTTGTGAAAATGACCAAAACATATATTTTGGCGGGTTCATATAAAGTACTTTTAAAAAGAGGTTTATATTTCAAATATTGTATGAGAAGAAGAAAATTCCTACATACCTAAAATGATGGGGTCTACATCTTTTTTATTAAAAAAAAAACTTAAATACAAAAATCAAAGTATCTATAATATAAGAATACACTTCTCCTACTAACATAAGAAATGTATTTCCATTTAAAAAAATAAATTAGTTAAAATATAAGTCACTTGTAAAATTAATGCATATTTTTTAGTTTTATTCCTGTAATTAATGTTTATTTTTAATTTTACTTGCTCTTTAATTTTTTAAATATATATTTTAATAACGGAAAAAATATTTTTAAAAAAATTAATGAGTAGTTATTTATGAAAGGGCGGGAGTAAATCTCATCCAAGCTAAACAAGACTACAAGACCCCTCTCTTCATACTTTAAATTCACAGGTCATGTCTCCCGCCATCATAATTTTTTTTCACAAAGTTGCCCTCCTCATCTCTCTTCCTCTTCTTTAATCGACATTCTTCTCTATCATTCCCTCCTCATCTCTCTTCCTCTTCTTAGTTGCCCTCTTTCTTGTCTCTCAAAACCCCCCATATCTCAAATGAACTCAGCCACCCCCTTCTTCATCCTCGTCTTATGGGTTTTCATCAGAACCACGACCTGTTATGTGAATCCCAACTTCCAAGCTTGCGAGCCCCGAACATGTGGAAACGGCCCTACCATAACCTACCCCTTCTATATCCAAGATAAGCAAGACTCCTCCTGCGGATTCCCTTTTTTCCGCCTTGTTCTGTGCTTCTAATGGCTTCCCAATGCTCAATCTCTCCAATACTCTCTACACCGTCGATGAAATTTTCTACGACAATCAATCTCTTCGAGTCTCCAATCCTAACTTTCCGATATCCAATTCCAACAGTTGTCTCTCTCCCTCCAACAACCTCACTCTCGATTACCGGTATACTTTAGCTCCCAACCAGAAGGAGGTGCGACTGTTCTTCGATTGTGAGTTACCGTCGTTGCCGGAGGAGATTAAAGAGAACGTATGGGGGTGTTATGAAGGGAACCGAACGAAGTCGGTGTTGGGTATGGCGGTGGACGATGAAGCGAAGAAATTGAAGTATGCGAATGATAATTGCGGTGGTGGGCCGATGATGACGACGGTGGTGGAGAATTTGGAACGAGGGATCAGAGAGGCTCTGGGAAGAGGATTCTTGTTGAAGCTAAGCAGTAATTGGACGGCGAGTGAGTGCGACAATTGCCAGAGCAGTGGAGGAAGGTGTGGCTTCATCCAAAATGATGGATTTGGCTTCAAGTGCTTTTGCCGCGACAGCGACCAGGTTCAGAGATGTTCTTTTGCCGCAGGTTGGTTAGTTAGTATTGGTGCAGTCCGGTCACCTTCCCGTAAAAAGATCTTCATTCTACTCTTTATAGAAATTCTTATAAACAACACGTTAATCGATGCAAGAGTTTTGATGGCCTGCAGGCCGTGAGTGCTGGCCTGGCAGCTGCTGATAATTAAAAACCTATTTTTTAAAAAAAAAATAAAGCAATTATAAAACTTATTTTTATTTTGTTCCTGATCTGCAATGAAATTTCAGAGTATTTTGGTGGTGACTGAAATAAATTTGCTCTTGTGGTCCTTTAATAAAAAGTTTTCTTAATTTTTTTTCTTTATAATTTTTACTCAATCTCTATTTTTTGATTCAATATAACTCAATTCCTGAAAATTTAACTTAGTCGTAATTCATTCCCTTCACTTTCACTTTAATTTATTACAACTAAATCTTTATAATTTTAACCATGTTATAATTTAGACTATGTTTTAAAAAATAAAATCATACGTATAATAAAGGTTAGAGATTAAATTATAGAATGATTAAAATTATAGAGACTAAGTTGTAGTGAGTCAAAATCTAGGATCTGAATTATAACCTAATTAAAATTATAGAAACTAGTTGACATCAAGTTAAAATGTAGTGACTGACTTTTAATCGAGTCAAAACTTAAAACTATAAGAACTACAAGATTAATTTTCTTTAATTTTATATATATATATATATATATATATATATATATATATATATATATATATATATATATATATATATATATATATATATCTGTTTTTTTTCCAAATGGAAAAGGCCATTTGCTAACCTCGTTTGGCTTAGTAGCATGGAATTTCCCATTAATGTTTTGTGTTCTATCCCATTTGTAATATCAACTTGTTAGCTCACGGCCATTTTAATTAAAAAAAGGGAAAAATTATTATGAGGTCTTAATAGAATTAATTTAATCATTAAAAAGCCTTACAATAAATAAGTGACATGGAATGACTAGTTTTAATAAAGGAGATGACAACAGCTCAATACTAGTAACTTGTGAGTAAGAATATTTGACAGATACATTCGTTTTTTAAAACCTCTCAGTGATTCCAAAGAAAATAAAGGAGATATCCATTTTAAACCACTTAAAATACAGAAATCTCAATTCAGAGCAGCAAATTCAATAAATTTCTAATTGGTCAAGGACCCAATTTGGATTTGTAAATACTAGGTATTTTTCTTCATAACCTTCGCTTGTTTTTTCAAAGCCCTCCTTTTTTCAAAGTCGGAGATTGGGCTGCCTACTCCAATTGACGATTGAAGCTCCGACGGTAACTTTATAAGTTTTGTTGTGAAAAATGATATCTTTATTTTTGGTAGTTTTAAATGAATTTTCCCCTTTTTCTAAATATCATTTATTGAAAAAAGGAATGAGAAGGGCTTTTTTTTTAATTGATAAATTTAATTAAAGACAAAAATAAAACTTACTGAATTTTAAGTTTTTTTTAATAAAAACATTTTAAAAATAATTTTGATGAAATATTGATGAGTCTCACACACACACATATAAAATGATCCCTCTCCTTTGTCTCTTCCATTTATTCTTTTAACCTTGTTATGGAATTGCAAAGTTTGCATCCTTCCATAGTTACATGCACAATTTAATTATAATTTTAACCAACATTAATACGTAGGATTTTATTTGGGCCCATCCTTATCCCAAGCTTACTCCTTTTCTTTTGGTCTTTCAGACATTACAAGCATTTCAAATTTCTAATCTCTTTTAAGAGTATTTTGTATATCATTCCTGTCCTTAATTAATATAAGATATTTTTTAAAAGTTTTTTGGTCTTAAATATAAACCACTTTCTAAAAGTAATTAGTATTGAAAATTATTCTTTTATATTGTAGAGAGAGATTATATATGTAAAAAAGAAACTAAAAGTAATTAAGATAGGGAAAATGATAGGAAAAAAACTTTGGAATTGCAAAATTTCAAATCATATATTTCCTATAAAATCAATTATGAATAGATTATCAAGTCTCATCGTTACTTTATCAATTCTATTGGTACAAGGCCAAATTTAAGATTTTGTAATTTTTAAAATTCTTTTTTGTCTTTCCCCATTAAGATATATGTATTGATTCTAATTGGAGAATATATAAACTTGAAAAGTAGTAACAAATATCTTATCACTTTAATGATACAATTTACTTTTGACTATATTTCTTAATGTAAAGTATAAAGAAACTAGCTAGAAGTGTTCTACATCAAGTATTGAGGTTATATGTGTTTTTCTGCCAGTAGGTTATATGTGTGATTTCATTCTAACATAAAATATGACACCCATGTTTCAGGCCTAAATAAAAGAGATGGATTTCTTTTTGTGATTGTAAAAATATATCAGATATTATTTCTCAATTCTTGTGACATACAAATAGAAGTTAAATAATTGTTTTAATGTTAACTTCATCTTAATTCTTCCGTTTATTGCAGAGCGTAAGGCAAGATTTCCAAGACGGTAGCTGGACTAGGTAATTTACATAATAATTTAATTCATTTCATTCTTATAACTTTCAAATTTAAAACTTATATCCATTTGTATAGATTTTCCTCTTTATTTTGCATAATCTCACATCCTCTAATCTTATTAATCACAGTTTCTGCCGCTGCAATAGGAGTTCTTGTTCTTATAAGCTACTGGTTTAGAAGGACGCTATTATGGAAAAACACATCTAAAGCTCATCAAGATTTTGAGGCCTTTCTAAAGAACCACGGATCACTTGCCACAAAAAGATATAGCTACTCGGAGATAAAGAACATGACAAATTGTTTCAAAGAGAAATTAGGGCAAGGAGGCTATGGCAGTGTGTTCAAAGGGAAGTTACATGACAAATGTCCAATTGCTGTGAAGGTTTTGAAGGAAACAAAGGGTAACGATGAGGAATTCATGAATGAGGTAGCAAGCATAAGCAAGACTTCTCATGTTAACATTGTCACACTTTTAGGATTTTGTTTTGAAGGGTCAAAGAGGGCACTTGTTTATGAGTTTATGGCTAATGGATCGTTAGAGAAGTTCATCTTTGAAAATGAAGCTGACCTTGTTGAGGGCAATCTTCACTTGAGTAGTGAAATATTGCACCAAATTGCAATAGGTGTTGCACGAGGATTAGAGTACTTGCATCGAGGATGTAACACTCGAATATTTCATTTTGATATAAAACCTCACAACATTTTATTGGATGAGAACTTTATCCAAAGATATCAGATTTTGGACTTGCTAAAATATGCCCTAGAAATGAAAGTGTTGTGTCCATGTTGGGAGCCAGAGGAACCATAGGATACATTGCTCCCGAGGTAATTTTCAGAAACTTTGGTGCCGTCTCTCACAAATCAGATGTTTATAGTTTTGGGATGATGGTTTTGGAGATGGTTGGAGGAAGAAGGAATGCCAATGTCAACGTTGACGATACGAGCGAAATATATTTTCCTCATTGGATATACAAGCGTCTAGAATTAGATGAAGACCTAGCATTGAGGAGCATTAGAAATGAAGGTGACAAAGAGAGGATAAGGCAAATGGTGATAACAAGCTTATGGTGCATACAAACCAACCCTGCAGAGCGTCCAATGATGAGTAAAGTGGTAGAGATGCTTGAAGACAGAGTTGAGACCTTGAAGGTTCCACCAAAACCTTACTTATCGTCTCCTTCAAGATCACCATTCCCTTCCTCTTCCTCAACTCTCTAATTCCTTAGTTTCTATGGTGTGAAGCATTTAATTTTCATCATGGCCTAATACGCTGGGGTTCATAGGTTTCTATTTCTATGCATGCTTTGAAATATCTTGCTTTATTTTTTTAAGGATTAAATAAGAATAAAAAAAAATAAATAAATAAATAAATTAATTAAACAATATCCATTATTATTATTATTATTATTATTATTATTCCATCTCCAACTCACCAAAACGCGATAGGAATGTTAACAAAAGATAATGATAGTGAAAAGCGGAACACAGTATCCTTCCACCATGACTCCCGAGACCCACAACGCTATCCTCCAGTCCATCATTCTCCACTAAGCAACGTCTTTTTTCTCTCGGACTACACCATGATCCCTTATTTAAGCAATGCTTTCTGTTCTTGTTGCATAAGCAAAAGCCACCTCTAAACTCCAGCCGAGAGAGAGAGAGAGAGAGAGAGAGAGACGAGAAAGGAGAGAGTGAGAGAGTTTCAGCCTTGTGTTTGTTGTGTGATTTTGTACCAGAAGCAAAGGAGTCAGCTAGACTAAATTGCAAGCGAGAAAACTAACCGAAGTGAGTCTTTGGTATTTTCTCTATCTAGTTCTATTAGTTTTCCAATGTCAGCTCTTGTATATAATGTAATTAGGAATGCTCTGCTAAATGAAACTAAAACAGGGGAAGGTCTTTAGTGATAAATCAATATTGCTAATATATATATATATATATATATATATATATATATATATATATATATATATAAATATACTGCCACCTGTGAGAGAAATATAAGGAAAACGTTGCTGTAGAATGTTTTATATATATACATGGAGGTAGGAGAATACTGCCATATATTTTAGGAAAATGTTACTTTATATAGTTTTATATATATAAGAGATTGCAATAAGACTCAACTGTGTAGTACTTGTGTGTGTGCGTGTATATATATATATATATATATATCGCCGTGCCTGAGAGAAGAGAAAAGAAAAGCTTGTCTGATACATAGGTTACGGTTTGCACATGGAAAATAATAGAAAGCTTACTTGTATACTATCTATATATATATATATTTATGTGTGTGTGTGAATAAAAGTGAAGGAAACCTTACTGATATATTATCTGTGCGTTGCTGTTAATATACAAGTATATGTGTCTGTATAAAACTCGATTGTTGTTGCTATATACACGCTATATTGAGAAAAGAAAGGAATAAGAAGAGTTGTTATATATATATATATATATATATATATATATAGAAGAGATCTTGGCAGTGTGCATATGAAATATAATATATACCAATACGTTATATACGTTTTGAAACTAAAACGTCGCTAAACTTTTGCTAAGATATGTATAAATATATGAATTATTTTCCCAAAGGTTGTACGTTGAGTTTCTTTAAAATATATATATATATATATAATATATATATATATAAAATAAAATAAATAAATAACTGATCTAAATATATATATATATATATATATATATATATATCTAATAAAAAGTTTTTATGTGGTTAGTATTTATCAATTCCTATATAATAGGATCTAATCTAACTAATTCTTATATTATCTCTCTTATAATATTTTTTTTTACAAAATCAAATAGATAAATAAATAGATAGTTTTGATTATTAAAAGAAAATGGATTAAATACTAAAAGCAATAATAGAATAATAATAATAATAATAAATTTTTATTTTTACCGTTATAAATAGGCATAAGAAGTAATAATAATAATTATTAGTAAAAAAAAAAATGGAATAAATAATTTAGGGATTTTCTAATGAATAACAAATAAATAAATAAATAGGGGAGTTATTAATTAACAGTAAATTGAAAAGAGAATTAATATATACAATGGTCTCCCTGAATTGTTAGTACAGTCATAGTTCGCCTACTTCAAGCATTCTAATTTATTATTAAAATTAGAATATTTTACGAAATCATAATTGTTAATTTTATTTATGTAGAGTTTTAGTAAAATTATTAATAATTAGTAAATTGATTGTGGTAGATTGATTTTGGCGTATGTTTGAGCTCTTGGATTAGGAGCAGTGAGATAGTAGTTAGCTTCAACGTGAGGTAACCACTTTCCACTTGTTATGGCTATTGATATGTTGCTTGTGAGTATTTTGTGAAATAATTATGAATATCTTAATAGAAATCGCCTTGTGGAATTTTATGATCTGAATTGTGAATATTTATCATATTTACTTATTCACGTACAAGAATGGTTCATTTTAATATCATGATATTTATCATATTTACTTATTCATGTATAAGAATGATTCATTTTAATATCATGATATTTATTCTAATAATTATGGTAAGGGTTGAATTGGGAAGATGGAGTATTTTATTCCACCACGTGGTGAGGCCTCCATTAATGCATGATGGTTGGCTTTCTATTGTCCCATATATTCAGAAAGGGACGGGCCCGCTAATTCAATGAGGGCATACGACACCCCACATGTTCAATAAGGGGAAAAGGCCCATGGTTTGGGACATGTGCTCTGAGGATTTTGGCCGGTTCTCATCACATGACCAGAGAGCTTTTTGAGTCACCAGTAACATGGATGTAACTTAGCCCATGGGTCTAGTCGGAGGAAATAAGGCGGTTCGGTTGGACTGGTGGGAGGTAATTTGGGAATTGTTTTAATGAGAACTGTGACATATAATTTTGATATAGAATTTATGATATAAAACTTAGTGACGTGTATATTGACGAATTATATTCTTTATATCTTGTTATATAAATTGTTCCACTTGGCACCTCATTAGCACATGTTGGTATTCGTAATAAGTTGGATTGATGGTTACCCACATTTTTCAGGTGATAGCTTTTGTGCAGATCCATCAGGGAAGACCCCAGAAGCTTAGACTACTTCTACCAAAAGTAGCACTTCTGTCTTTATGGTTTATGTGGGATGATTGTATAATGCCACGTTAGGGCTCATACTGCATACTCTGATTTACATTTGCATATTTTAATTCAATAATGGGCATTACTTAGTTGTTAATGAACCCTTAATTACTTATTATGTTAAGTAAATTTTTGGGATGTTACAATTTGGTATCAGAGCGTATGATTCTGATAACAGTCATGCATGCATTACATATAGTGGCAATATACAATATTCACACATACCTTCCCTGTTTAGTTCTTTTGTTGTGTTGCTTTATCATTCATTTGTTAGCGTAGGTCTCATCCTTTGGTGGGGAGAATAGTAGATACATGAAGGATTCACTCCGCTGTAATTCACCTCCAAATGCTCCTGAGACATTGTTGTCTCAAGAGAATGAAGTCTTATTTTACATCAATTCACCGATGTTTAAGGAAGCCAGATGAATTAATACTTAGATAATTTAGAGTGACAAGTTGGAATCAGGGTAGAAATTTTGATAATAGAATTGACTGCTCTTGATATAGAAGATCAATCAAAATGTAGGTTCTGGTAAGAAGTTAAAATGACCAGTTTGAGTTTGAAATTAGGAGATAAAGTTGAATTTGACGGGGGGAATATTTGAACTTGAAAAAGTCTCATTAATTTTAGAACAAAGGGTACAAATAGAAACAAGAAGGCTAAGAAGAAAATGGCAGCAATGCTTCAAGTAAGAAGAGCAACAGTTGGTACAACCCCACCACAAACTTCGACCATTTGACGTTGAAGGTTGCTAATTTCCTCTTGAGTGAAGGCTCTTATAACGGGATCTTGATGACTCATTTGTCTCCTCAGTATAGTGACCCGCCTTATAAGCTTTGAAAGCTTTTTGTACGGCCAATCTTCTAAACCTCCTTTGTTACATATCAACTTTATAGAATGTTTACTTAAATTTACCTCCTTGCTAGTTTCCTCGAGGGTTAGATGGAAATAATTACTAAAATCCTTCAGCGACATTGACTCCATTTTCTTGCGATGCTCCAAGGTGGCGCTATATGTTTCACTTAGTTTGAGGGCTGAATATTTATCTTGTGAATCATTTCCTACCTCGGGTTCTTTTCCTTTGGAGGTTAGGTTTTCTGCATTGATTGGGAATGAACTACCGAGGGCTTTTTGTTGGGTTTTAGTCCATTCTAAACCAATGCAGAGAGCCTCATAATAGGATGATAAAGGATCTGGCACCAAGACATACCCTAATGCATTTTGATCCAGGCAATATTGTGATAGGAAAAGTTTAATTTCTTCTAAATTTTTATTGCTAAAATCAAATGTTTGAAAACTATCAGCACTGGAAGAACATTTTTGTATATCTTGGTGCATGACAGCATGGCATATCATACCTATCCTACCATGAACCTCAAGCTTCTTGTAGTGAAGCCCATTAGTGTGAATGATTTCTCGTAAAACATGGCAACAACCGCAGGAAAATGGGTTAGTGGTATTAGCCAAACTGAGGGCCGGATCCCTTGGTGGAGCAGGATCCCTTGGTTGAACGGGTTGGGTTGACTCCATGAGTTCTGTCATGTTGCGACATCTTTTAACAGGTCGCTCTGATGAGCCAGTCTCAAATTCTTCTCTGTTAGTAACTATAGGAGTGGTATCTTGGACCCTCAGAGTAGAAGTAGGATCATTAGATGTTAAGGTAGAAGGAGGAATGCTTATTTCGAAAAGATTAGGAGAGAATAAAGAAGAATAGGAGAATGATACATTGTTAGACAAGTCAGCTAACATGCCAGACTGATTTATACCTAGTAAAGCTTCAAGGAAGAAAGGATCGCATGATTCAGAAATTGGGATGTTGTTTCTTGGACCTGCCATATTTGAAGGAGTAGTAAAGAGGAAGTTATGATCGAAGGGAAGCGTAAGAGAGTAAACTAGTATGTTGATATTTCAGGAGTTTGAAAGTATGGGAAGCAGCTACCTTTGTATTCCTCGATTTATAACTGAAGTTGTTACCATTCTATCTGTGCAGTGCAATTTCTTAATCTGCAAGCCAGCTAAAAGTCATTTGTCCCTTCTGTATATGTTATACAACGCAGCACCGCACCCTAGCAACCTAATAGCTCGAAGCTGTCTAGATTGTTGTGCATGCGTACACCACATAGTAATCATTTATTACTATGTCCCTAGGAATCTTGACTTGAAACATACTGCCAAACCTTGATGACGGGTCAGTGATAAATAAGGTAGTCTGAGAGAATCCAAAGATTTAAAATCGGTGCAGCATTCATTGCTGGACGTGTCTTCAGGAATTTAGTTTGACAAATACACACTGCATGCTGATTGTTTTAGGATCGTATCTTTTGAGAGTTTGTCTTGGAGCGTGTAGTTGGTTGATGTTCGACTGGTATTTGGAAAGGGATGTCTGAGAGTAAGCATGCTCAGTTGATGCAATCTCGAGTAAGGTGAATCTTCTAGAAGTATTACAAATTTGAAATATCCCGGTTTAAGGTTTGAATACCTTGTGGATTAAAAAGGGGGGGTGAACTTAGTGAATGTAGTATGATTATGGTGATGTTTGGTATATGTATTTGTAATACTGTAAATTCATTTCGAACCATGTGAATAATGCTGAGGTTGTGATAATAGTATTGGAATGATGTGAAGATGTTAGATTAAATAAGGAAATGATTGAAATTAAGTTTGAATATGATCTAAATTGAAATAGTGCCAAGGTCAAAATGTAAATGAGGTTGTATTAAGGTTCCAATACATGAGAATAGGAATCCTGTGAATATTGATTGATGGTAAGATCGAGATGTGATTAAGGTTATACGAAGGTTTTAGTACTTGAAAGTAGGAACCCTGTAAGTGTTGATTGATGTGGTGTTATGAGCAATTCTTTGGGTATGATTGAGGGCTGTCGATTAGATGAAAGAATAATGTTAGAATAGGCCTTGTGATATTGAAGATTGAAAAGGAATTTGAACCTCGTGTATTGTGTTTTGGTTATAGAATGACATCTGAATGTTTCGAGGTTTAGACTAGAAATGAGAATTGTGATCCTAGTTTGTATATTGGGTATTATTGAGGCAATATGATTTCTTGATTCAAATAATGTTCTGGATTGTGAATCTAATAATTATCGTTGGTTGGGGTTATTTGAGGATTAGACTATGAATGGTGAATCATGATCATGGTATGTAATATAGGTGTTGTTGAGGAAATATGATTTCTCAACCTAGTCGATGTTAAGGTTCTAAGAGTCATTGTTTTGCTAATAATAAAGGATAATGTCAGAATGTTAGAAGCTATGAATTATGATTATAGCATGTTAATTGGTCATGGTTAAGGTTTCAGGAATAGGTTGATGAACCTAAGAAATTCTGTTGGGTATTTAAAGGGATTACCATTAACGAAATTGTGATTTAAGGATCTAACTTGACAGTTGAGGGATTCTTACATGTGCGAATCAACCCAAATGAATTGAGGTATTAGGATATGGTGCCAAGTGAATTGAATCACTTAAGGTAGTAGAGTGTGGCACCAACGTATATGAGGTATCTAGAGGTTACTAGCTGCTAGGGGATGATTTTAATATCAAAAAAAAAAAAAAATGATTGAGAGTAGAAACCCTGATAATAATGACTGATGTTGTGTCATTAGCACGTTATTGGAGGTATGTTTGAGGATAAGCACCTATTTGATATGGGGTATTTTGAGGTTGTTGGTTGTTGTATCAGCTTAGGGAAAGATCTCGAATATAGAATATTCCCTTAAAGTTATAAATGAGAGTTAGTTCCTTAATAGAACCGTATGATAGCTATAACCTGAGAGGTGTTATACATGATGACCTTCTAAGGACAATTGTCTAATTCTTGGTTATGTTTGAAAACTGGAATGTTGAATTTGCCAACACATCTACTGATTTTGTGAAAATTTTTTTTGAAATAGTTTCAAAAAAAAAAAAAAAAAATTCAACCGAACTAGAGACCAGGGTAGTAACTTTTCAACCGAACTAGTGACGTTTTTGGGATCGTCACTTGCCCTTGGCCGAATTTGCTTACAATAATAGTTATCATTCGAGCATTCAAATGGTTCCTTTCGAGGCATTGTACGGTTGAAAGTGTAGATCGCCTCTTTGTTGGACTGAATTAAGTGAACGAACTGTGATTGGACCGAACCTAGTAGACAAAACTACAAAGAAAATTGAGATGATTCGCCAGAGGTTGTTGACCGCTCAGAGCAGACAAAAGAGCTATGCGGATAAGCGACAGAGACCTTTGGAGTTTGAAGTAGGAGACCATGTATTCCTTAAGGTTTCACCGGTAACTGGGATTGGTAGATCCATCAAAGCCAAGAAATTGACTCCTCGATTTATTGGCCCGTATGAGATTTTGGAGCGAATTGGGCCTGTTGCCTACCGGATCGCCTTGCCTCCACACTTATCTCAAGTGCACGATGTGTTCCATGTGTCACAGTTGAAGAAGTATCATCCAGATCCGTCTCATGTCATTGAACCTGAGAAAATCGAGTTGAGAGAGAACTTGACTTATATAGCAGAACCAGAGAGAATCTTAGATGTCCATGACAAACAACTGAGGAAGAAAACCATTCGACTTGTGAAAGTCTTATGGAAGGGTATGACACCCGGAGATGCAACTTGGGAAACAGAGGAAAGAATGCGTCGAGACTTTCCGAACTTGTTTGCTTAGGTGTGTAGTTGTACTTGTCTTGATTGAACTAGTGCATTTATGGTTGTGTTATGTCAATGTTTGAATTTGTGTGACATAGTGATCTTTTGTTTTGATGTGCCTCATGCCAAACTATTTTGGTAGTGTTGTCTTGACTTTGTTGATGTATGTTAAAAGCTTAAAATATGGATTAGCTTCCATAATGACTTGTTAGGAATTTTGGGGACAAAATTCTATTTAGGTGGGAAGAATTGAAATATCTTGCTTTATTTTTTTAAGGATTAAATAAGAATAAAAAAAAATAAAAAATAAATAAATTAATTAAACAATATCCATTATTATTATTATTATTATTATTATTATTCCATCTCCAACTCACCAAAACGCGATAGGAATGTTAACAAAAGATAATGATAGTGAAAAGCGGAACACAGTATCCTTCCACCATGACTCCCGAGACCCACAACGCTATCCTCCAGTCCATCATTCTCCACTAAGCAACGTCTTTTTTCTCTCGGACTACACCATGATCCCTTATTTAAGCAATGCTTTCTGTTCTTGTTGCATAAGCAAAAGCCACCTCTAAACTCCAGCCGAGAGAGAGAGAGAGAGAGAGAGAGAGACGAGAAAGGAGAGAGTGAGAGAGTTTCAGCCTTGTGTTTGTTGTGTGATTTTGTACCAGAAGCAAAGGAGTCAGCTAGACTAAATTGCAAGCGAGAAAACTAACCGAAGTGAGTCTTTGGTATTTTCTCTATCTAGTTCTATTAGTTTTCCAATGTCAGCTCTTGTATATAATGTAATTAGGAATGCTCTGCTAAATGAAACTAAAACAGGGGAAGGTCTTTAGTGATAAATTAATATTGCTAATATATATATATATATATATATATATATATATATATATAAATATACTGCCACCTGTGAGAGAAATATAAGGAAAACGTTGCTGTAGAATGTTTTATATATATACATGGAGGTAGGAGAATACTGCCATATATTTCAGGAAAATGTTACTTTATATAGTTTTATATATATAAGAGATTGCAATAAGACTCAACTGTGTAGTACTTGTGTGTGTGCGTGTATATATATATATATATATATATCGCCGTGCCTGAGAGAAGAGAAAAGAAAAGCTTGTCTGATACATAGGTTACGGTTTGCACATGGAAAATAATAGAAAGCTTACTTGTATACTATCTATATATATATATATTTATGTGTGTGTGTGAATAAAAGTGAAGGAAACCTTACTGATATATTATCTGTGCGTTGCTGTTAATATACAAGTATATGTGTCTGTATAAAACTCGATTGTTGTTGCTATATACACGCTATATTGAGAAAAGAAAGGAATAAGAAGAGTTGTTATATATATATATATATATATATATATATATATATATATATAGAAGAGATCTTGGCAGTGTGCATATGAAATATAATATATACCAATACGTTATATACGTTTTGAAACTAAAACGTCGCTAAACTTTTGCTAAGATATGTATAAATATATGAATTATTTTCCCAAAGGTTGTACGTTGAGTTTCTTTAAAATATATATATATATATATAATATATATATATATAAAATAAAATAAATAAATAACTGATCTAAATATATATATATATATATATATATATATATATATCTAATAAAAAGTTTTTATGTGGTTAGTATTTATCAATTCCTATATAATAGGATCTAATCTAACTAATTCTTATATTATCTCTCTTATAATATTTTTTTTTACAAAATCAAATAGATAAATAAATAGATAGTTTTGATTATTAAAAGAAAATGGATTAAATACTAAAAGCAATAATAGAATAATAATAATAATAATAAATTTTTATTTTTACCGTTATAAATAGGCATAAGAAGTAATAATAATAATTATTAGTAAAAAAAAAAAATGGAATAAATAATTTAGGGATTTTCTAATGAATAACAAATAAATAAATAAATAGGGGAGTTATTAATTAACAGTAAATTGAAAAGAGAATTAATATATACAATGGTCTCCCTGAATTGTTAGTACAGTCATAGTTCGCCTACTTCAAGCATTCTAATTTATTATTAAAATTAGAATATTTTACGAAATCATAATTGTTAATTTTATTTATGTAGAGTTTTAGTAAAATTATTAATAATTAGTAAATTGATTGTGGTAGATTGATTTTGGCGTATGTTTGAGCTCTTGGATTAGGAGCAGTGAGATAGTAGTTAGCTTCAACGTGAGGTAACCACTTTCCACTTGTTATGGCTATTGATATGTTGCTTGTGAGTATTTTGTGAAATAATTATGAATATCTTAATAGAAATCGCCTTGTGGAATTTTATGATCTGAATTGTGAATATTTATCATATTTACTTATTCACGTACAAGAATGGTTCATTTTAATATCATGATATTTATCATATTTACTTATTCATGTATAAGAATGATTCATTTTAATATCATGATATTTATTCTAATAATTATGGTAAGGGTTGAATTGGGAAGATGGAGTATTTTATTCCACCACGTGGTGAGGCCTCCATTAATGCATGATGGTTGGCTTTCTATTGTCCCATATATTCAGAAAGGGACGGGCCCGCTAATTCAATGAGGGCATACGACACCCCACATGTTCAATAAGGGGAAAAGGCCCATGGTTTGGGACATGTGCTCTGAGGATTTTGGCCGGTTCTCATCACATGACCAGAGAGCTTTTTGAGTCACCAGTAACATGGATGTAACTTAGCCCATGGGTCTAGTCGGAGGAAATAAGGCGGTTCGGTTGGACTGGTGGGAGGTAATTTGGGAATTGTTTTAATGAGAACTGTGACATATAATTTTGATATAGAATTTATGATATAAAACTTAGTGACGTGTATATTGACGAATTATATTCTTTATATCTTGTTATATAAATTGTTCCACTTGGCACCTCATTAGCACATGTTGGTATTCGTAATAAGTTGGATTGATGGTTACCCACATTTTTCAGGTGATAGCTTTTGTGCAGATCCATCAGGGAAGACCCCAGAAGCTTAGACTACTTCTACCAAAAGTAGCACTTCTGTCTTTATGGTTTATGTGGGATGATTGTATAATGCCACGTTAGGGCTCATACTGCATACTCTGATTTACATTTGCATATTTTAATTCAATAATGGGCATTACTTAGTTGTTAATGAACCCTTAATTACTTATTATGTTAAGTAAATTTTTGGGATGTTACATGCTTAGCACTTGCAAATAAAATCTCTAGTTAGCCATAGAAGCTGGCATGTATTGACACAACAAGATCAAGAACATGGTAATGCTTTTAGACTTGTATTCTGGTTTGACCAAAAAAAAAAAAAAAAAGACTTGTATTCTGGTGACTTCTCTCTTTTGTAAAAATTTTGTCAAACTTGCCGGTTGAAAAAGAAACAGACAAAAGGAGATGTCTAAAGTGTCATAATGTAACAATTCTGTAATTCTCTAAAGCCGTCAATTTGAAAATTATTTTTTCTAATAACAACATGTTTCCCCAATTTTGTGTTCTTCTGGTTAAACTTGAATCTATTTGTGATTTTAAGATACATTTAAAATTATAACTTTCATAATATCTTCCTTTAGGACAATGCTATTAAAGATTTTAACTTTATTTGTTCACTATTATAGAATCACATGATTTTTATCCTTGAATATTGATGTATGGTGTAAAAACAATTTTAGGCATGTAATTGTTGAAGTATTTATAATATTGAAGAGCCAGTTGTATCTTAATATTAGTGGGAGGTTCTTTGATTGAATATTCCCACTTTTGATGTTATGATTGTGTGATGGAATATGAGAATTGATAGAAAATATGAAAAGACTTATAGAAGGACAAATTAATATTTATTTTATTTTGGCTAAACCAAGTAGTTAGGAATATTTAATTTTTGGACAAACTAGCTAAGAGCTAGTGGAATTACTTTTTGTTGTAAGTGCTAGTAGATTGTAAGTCGTGTATTTTTTAAATGGTTACTTTTTATTGTAAGTGGGTTATAAGTTGTTTCCTTGCTAGTTTATGAAATATGAGTTCTTATCTTTTAGGGTAAAGGTGTAAAAAATATATTTATGTTTTATTTTGATGAGCGCCCAACACCAAATGTTTTTCTTTTTTATGGGCAAAACTACACATAAACTTTCAAAATTGGGGTAAAAATATCATCACCGTCATATTAGCTTAACAGACGTTAGTTATACTTTGAAAAATATCAAAATACCCCTCAACTCAATAAAAAATCCCTCTTCCTCTAGCCTCTCGATTCATCACCCTCCAGACTTTCAATTCATCATCATCCAAGACAAAATTGCAGGATCTTATCCAAAACCTAAGCCGATATCCTATTTGATGAAAATAATCAAGAGAAGAGCAGGGATTTAAACAAAACGAGAGAGATCGAAAGCTCAAGTCGTGAACAACAATGATTTCACATAAAGCCCATGAATTGGGGAAGTCAAATGACCCAAAACCCAAATCTCGTGTCAGATACAACCAAAAAATAGAGCCTACAATTAGCTAATCCCAAAATGGTAGACGTCAACGCCATCACTGGCGAAATCCAAGAATGTCCAAGACGGGAAAGAAGTCTATGATTACCTAATATACTATTACAAAATAGGAATTTAACGACTCCCAAATAACATATGTTTTTTTTTTAAAAAAAAAAGACGTTAAAACATAGGCAGTGACACTGTTATAATTTTCTCACTCCTTTTAACATCCGTTTTTTAAAAAATGGATGTATAAAGTGAATAGTTAACATCCGTTTTATAAAACAAACATTAAATGTTGTTATACAATGACTGTTTTAATAAAAACAGTCGTTGTATCTTAGATCGTTTTTTTTAGACACCATTTATTTTTATTTTGCAAAAAATTAGTGCTACCTATCGTTAGAAAAAAAGCTTCAAGATTATATAACCATTGTGATTTTATCCCATATTTATAGCTATTTCCTAATATGTAGCCTAGAATTTCGATAGTTAAAAGAAGAAATCTAATGATATTTTTGTTTAGTTAGTTCCTAATTAAATTTAATAAATTAAACAATATATCTCTTATATATATATATATATATATATATAAATGATTTATCATATATTAATAGCTATTTCCTAGTATATTAATAGCTATTTCCTAGTATATAACTTAGAATTTCGATAGTCAAGAGAAGCAATCTAATCCTATTTTCATTTAGTGAGTGCCTAATTAAATTTAATAAATGAAACAATCTATCTCTTTTATACACATACATAGCGTATTTTCATTTCGTTAGTTCCTAATTAAATTTAATAAATTAAAAAATATATCTATATATTTGAAAAATATATATATATATATATCAATATCATTTAGTTGAAGCATCCCTCATGTCATTTTATTTTATTTTTTGAATTAAAACGACTGGTTTTTCAAAACCAGTTGTTAAACTCAAATTTGCCTCTCTCATGTCATGCCATGTCATTTTATTTTATTTTTATTTTGAGTTACAACGACTAGTTTTTCAAAACCAGTTGTTGAAACTCAAATTTTCACAAACTAGAGGAGATTGTGTTGCCGATGAGCCAAACCTGATGATTTGTCAACCATTAAACTAAAGGAGCTTGAATTGTGCGTTAGGATCTGAGGGAAAGAGATGAAACCGAGTTTTCTTTAAAATTGCATGTCCTGTTGGAGTTTTTCGAATTTGAGTCCATTGAGTTGGTGTTGGGATTTGAGGGAGAGAGAAAGCTTGCACACACGACGGCATGAGCAGTAGCTAGAGAAGGAGGATTTATGTAGCTTGAAGGTTGGTGATAAGCGACTGATAGAGGGAAAGGAGGGCTGTAAAGTAGATTAAAAAAGTTAGGCATTTTTATTTTTTAAATAATGTGGGGCCTACTGTAAAAGTAACGTCTGTTAAACCAATTTGACGGGATGATATTTTTGCCTCAATTTTGAAAGTTCATGTGTAGTTTTGTACTGAAAAAAAGTATTTGGTGTTGGACGCTACTCAGAATAAAACACATGTGTATTTTTTGCACCTTTACCCCATCTTTTATAAATACACTTTATGAATGACATTGTGATGGCAATTATGGTTTTGACTTTTATTTGTTAAACACTAGGTAAAAAGTTAAAAAAAAAAACAAAAAGTGCTTTTATAGTCTAAAATTGGGTTCACATTAGGTACTTGTTCTAATATGCTTTTTTACATATTTGTCCCTCTAATTAGAAGGACATGCACATTTTATTTTATTTTATTTTATTTGGAAATAACATATCTTTTACAACAGAAAAATCCATCCGCAGTAAGCCCAAAAATGACGCTATTTATCTTTTTTCCCCCTCTTTATATATGATTTTCAGATCTATTTCAGTCTTCCCTAGAAGTAGTCACAGTAGTCCCGCCGACAACGTAAGACCGTGTTGCCCACAGCACAAATACCGTAGCAATCGAAAACCTCACGATCCCACTGTGCGGCAAGAAAAGAGATAGAGCCTATAAAATCACTATGGGCAACATACAGTACCCCACCAAGCCACCACACTTGTGCAAGTATGCAGATCTGAATTGCCACTTCGACCAGCCAACATGTTGAATACAACATATAAGAAGATAGACGATACCACAATCCACCCCAGGACTACACCGAATTGAATCTTTCCGGCAAGTAGCTGGGAAAGGCATAAGGACATGTAGAGAAGGATCAGCCCGATAGATCGAAGTCCTTGTGCATGAAGTAATTTACTGCTAGCGGCACCGTGAAATCTTTCGCCATGAGTTTTTACATCCAGTATATCAAATTAATTAGTTCTCAGGATATCGGTGTTACAGGACAAATATTTCTTATTATAGAATTAAAAACTAATTAATTTGTGATACTGGATATAAAAAGGTTTTCAGAAAATAGTATATAATTTAATTAAAATATATATAATATATAAAAATAAAAAATTATTTATTCCTTTAATTAGAAAGATAAGCATGTAGAAGCAACTCATGTGCTTCCTCCAAAACCATGGTTTCAGATAATCTGATCTTTGTTGCTTTGCTGAGCAAAAAAAAATCTTTGTTGCTTTTTGCTGACAGGTGAGCGTACAGGACGAAACTGTGTTCTCTATCTTCTCATCCTTATCATGTCTGGCCCCACGGAGATCTGTCCTCGATAGGGGGGCTCCACTTCTTATATTTGCATTGTGCCATCACTTCGCCAACTACTCCCTCCTGAGTTCGGATCCTCTCCTCATTATTTATCTGTTCATACCTTATTATCAATAAATTCTGACCATCGAAATCTTAATTCAAGGGTTTAGAATAATTTTTAGAAAAACTATGCATGGTTTTTTTTTTCCTGCATGCTGTTTTTTTAAAGGAGTTTATTTTTCTCATGTTGCATGAGAGAAATAAGATTCCTACACACACATAAAATTGTGGGACCCACATATATATAGTGTTAATTATATATATATGCGGGTCCCACTATTTTATGTGTGTGTGACATGAGAAAACATTTCTCCTACAACATGAGAAATGTTTTTCCCTTTTCTAAAAATCATTCTAGGCCCTTAGATTAAAATTTCGATGACTAGGATCTGTCTGTAAGAAATAATGAGAGAGTTGATGAAGAAAGTATCTCCCCCCCCCCCACAGGCCCACACCCTTCATAAATTACACATTTCATAATAATTATTAAAATATAAAATAATAAAAAATATTTACACAAAAGATATTTCATATAAAGTCATGGATAAAGATCAGAAGACTTTAGTCTTTAAAAACAAAAAAAGTATTCCCTCGTGAATTTTTATATGAGCCTAAAATTTAAATTTTTTTAATTTTTTTTATAAAAATATGATAAGAGTTGTCTTAATATTTAATGAATATTTTTATTTATATCTCTAATTAATTATTTTTTAGCCATCAAATATTTAACTATTAAATAAATAACTTATATTAATGTCAAATATATATTTTTAGATAATTACTGTTTATAAAAGATTTTTGTCTATACAATAAATTTATATGTATATATATATATATATATATGTTTGATCTAATTTTTTTCATGTTGTATAACTAACCAATGTTATAAATTTAATTTTGTATACAAATTTATGTAATTTTTGGTATTTATTATGAAAATTAATATTTCAAATACAACATTATTCTTTATATGCACGTATAACAAAAGTTAATGTCTTTTTTTAATAAATTTGACCATGAAAAAGCTATTCTGATAATAATATCCATACATTATGATTTTAACAAAATCATTTTTTTCACAGAATTTATTCTAAAAAAGTATTTTTATCACTTTTTCTTCATAAGTTATTTTCTAAAAGCTAATCTAAATCTACTTGGTCTTTCACTTTTCCCTTTATTTTTGAACATCCTTCCACCTTCCCCTATTTCTCCCTCTCCTCTTATGTTTTGCTTTTCCCTTCCCTAGATCAAATCTGTTTGTGTGAGAATATGTGTGAGTTTTACAAGTACATCACGGTGGTTTTCATAGCTTAGAACTTGTAAGATAATCTCGGAATATCATGATATGTTCAGAAGCTGTAACTTGATGAGAGTAATATCATTTAGTATTAGAACAAAACAAACATGAAGTAAAGATCTATCACCTTCTCAGTTTAAAGCCACACGAACATTACTTAACTAATAATGCTAATTTAACTAAGTCAAAAGTCAAAACAGATCACTTACCTTTGATTGCAAAGAGCATAAAGGTAAGTGATGTAAAACTCACTCACACATGTGGATTCTTACTCAAACAGATTAGGGAAAGGAAATAAAGAAAACAGGGCAAGTGAAGAACAACAAAAACAGAGAGGGAAGGGAGGAAAGGATCAAAACTGAGGGGGGAAATAAGAGAGACAAATGGAGGGCGGGAGAATTTCATAAACCAACTTGTAATTACAAAAGATGAGAATAGTAAGGAAGCAACTTGTAATTTATAAAAATAATAAAACCAAATTCCAAACTTTACAACTTGTAATCCATTTACAAGCTATGGCGGATCCAGGAATTTATGGAAGGGAGGGCACCATTGGTCTGCCCCCGAATTTTTTTTTTTTTTTGCAGTAAAGTTTTAAATGTATTAAAAAATAAAACAATATAAAGGAAAATGTAAGACTAAGTACTATTAAAAATAGTAAGGCTGAAAACCATATATTTTATAACAAAAGTATATTACAATAAAAAAAATTACAATATCATCTTTCTAGACCTTATTTTTTGGAATTCCATAGATAGATTCCTCCCAATTAGTCCACTCTTTTTTTTATTGCTTACCAAAAAAATTGTTCAATTTCTTCCACAATAATGTTTACTTTCATTTTTTATCTGTTAAACTTGCATGATAAGAGTGGAATGAATATATAAATATGTATATATACATACATACATATATATATATATATATATAGAACTAAAAATGACATTAGCTTGTACAACTAATGAGTCATGAAATTTATTTATATAATTCAGTTCGCATAAAAAAATTAACAAGTCCAAGTTAGTTCATATTTCAACAATTTTAATACATTCTGGGTGTTTTTTGTAATTTTATCAAAATCAAGGTGGGGCACGTGCCCCCCTTCTCTTGTACTTCGCTCCGCCCATGCAGTCACAAGGAAAAACAAAAAGTAACCACTTTCTCTTAGAAATAATTTGCAAATATACTTACAAGATCCATTTCTGAGAGAAAATAAAAAGGTAACCACTTGCAATAAAAGTAGGTATGGAAATAGGTCAGGTCAGACTTTAACTAAACAGGCTTGAGCTTGCAATAGGGATAAAAAGCCTGAGCCTGTAATGGGTAGAAAACCTAGGGTTGAATTCACGCTTTTTTTTAGGTTCAAGCTTGACCTTTCATAATGCTTGGTCAAGTTTGAAACCTTTTTAAATTCCTACTTACAATGGAGACCTTTCAAAAAGCCTTAAATTGCAGACTTTGGAGGTCATAAATAGGCTTTGTACACTTTTACCCTATCAAAAACTATATAAATATAACTTGAAATTAAAATATAAGAATAAAAAACAATAAATATTATGTTATTGATATGATATAAATATAATTATATTTACTTAATGTGTAAACAGGTCAGACCTTAACAAAATAGGCTTAGCTTATTTACACATTTATGCCTTTAAATAAACCTTAGCTGACCTTTTTAACAAACAAGTCAGGCTAGACCAGGTTCTAAACAGGCCAGAATGTAGGCCACTTGATAAGGGTCTGGCCTATTCCCGCCCCTAAACAAAAGTAATCCCAAATTGCTCTTATCTGAAATAAAGTAAAATATTAATTTTTTCTACTATAAATTTTCCCATATTTTCTATCAATAAGTTTTCTAAGAAGGTAGCATTTTTTTCTTATCGAAATTTAGAGTCTAGGGTTTTTGCCTCTTTCAAATATTGCACTTATCATGATTTAAACTTATACTCTCTTTCTTATGCGGTGAAGCTATTTACCACCTCAACCGAAAGCTAATTGGTTAAACCAAAACTTTTTAACTGTACATGGATATGTGATGATGCTTAAAAGCTTCGCAAGCATGGACAAAAACATAGCAATACTCTTGGAATTTTATTTTGCCCTCATCTCTCTTTATCGTAAATTCTCTTGATCCCGCTATGTTGAAAATGAGAAATATCTAAAGTAAAGAGATTATTTAATATTGAAGTTATCCTTTCTCTTTTGTTGAAAGGAAAATTAAACATTAGTGCATGTAGTTCTTGAAGTTTACCTTATGGAGCGACATAATCAATAAAATGAACATAAAGTTGAAGATACACGCATGAATGTTTGAATCTTAAATCAGAAATTAACTTCATTCAAAATTAAAATGATAAACAAATATGAAGGTATTATTATAAATTTCTAGAAATAGCACAAGCAAACATTGACTCTTTAGCTTAAAATTCTTCACCTTCATCTTCATAAGTATTTTGCAAGTGACTGTTGAGTGTTGACTGTGCATGTAGCATGGAATTAGAATTCCACCATCTGGCTCCTTCCTACATGTTTCCCCTGTATTTGCAACCCCTTTTCCAAGCCAACACATCAAACCTAGACTCAGCTATTTAAGCAAAATCTCTTGGTGGTTTCTGAGTCCACATTATATGTTTATAATTAGGTGCTTATGCCTATATTTAGAGGTATGAGCATATTTTTTTAATTTTTTTTATATACTGTATTTATTTAGATTTAAATTATATGCTGTTTTTTGAGATTTTTTTTACACCCAATATTTCAAATTAATTAATTTCCATAATATTGTTGTTGCAGACAAATGCAGAACTGAAAATTAATTAATTTAAGATATTGGGTGCGAAAAACATCTTAGAAAACAACATATAATTTAAATATAAATAAATACAATATATAAAAAAAATTAAGAAAAAATATCCTCGTATTTCTAAATAGAGGTATAAGCACCTAATTATAAGCACATATAACGTGGACTCATGGTTTCTTTGCATTCACACATCTTTTGATAACATTTCTATTATTTGTATGTATGTATGTATCTATGAATGTGTGTGTATTTATTTATTTATATTTATCCTCTATTCGTCTCTTTGCTCGTCTAATTTCCGCTCATCTTTCTTCGTCTTTCAGGTCAACCAGTTCAAATTGAGATCATTCCACTTTACACGTCTAGCTCACTCTTGTTTTCTGGATTTTTACTGCTATTTCTAGCTGGACTTGGAAATGGAAACCATGAAGAGTGTCCTCAATCATTTGATGTGGAGAACTTGGGAAGATTCACTTCCCTTTCACCAAAGCAGAAAAGACAAGGATTGTGGCTTAATGGTGATACATGGTTGTGATGATCCTTCATCTTGGGGGGAAAAAAACGATTCAACTAGAGAAAAATGGAAGGCCATTAAAGCTTGCAAGCATCATTCAGCAGAATAACTCTGTTTCTGTTACTCATATAGATCTTCGAAAGAGGTTGAAATCCAAAACTTGTCAAGTTTTCAACAAAAATATAACTCTTCCGTGCGCATCTCCTTTGGTTTCTTTTCATATCAAACATATCATAACCTTGTTCAGATGTGATCACGGGCTCAAAATCAGCCCTCCTGCCAATGTTCATAATTATACCTGCCATAACTAGAATATCTATCATTGGCCTTCCCCTTTTCACCTTCACAATCACCCACACTTCCCTTTGGATATAAATCCATGACCTTCCCTTTGGTATCGTCGGCATGGTTTCCATGTACGTGCCAACCACCTGCGAATTACGCTTCCTTCTGGCAAGGTCGTTCAAGCTTGTTACCTACTTGATCAATTTGACAATGTTATGGCAGCATTCGTTTCTATTCACATTCACCTACTCCTCTGGCTTGGCTTTTTGACCAAAATAAGAAGAATTTTTTTTTTTACCTGATTAAAGCTGATTAGAAACATTTTACCAAAGTAATGCAGTTGGTGGCGCAAGGACAGGTCACGCCATTAGTGGCGCAAATAAGGTTCATGCCACTGACAGAAAAACGTACTTTTACGTCAGAAAAATATACTTTTTGTGTCAGTGGCGTAAAGAAGGTTCACGCCATTAGTGGCGTGAAAAAGGTTTACGCCACTGACACAAAAAGTACACTTTTCTGACGCAAAAGTACGCTTTTCTGTCAGTGGCGTGGGACCCTCTCACGTCACTACTGGCGCAAGTCTGTCTGACGTTTTCAACAGCATTAGTCTGATAAATAGTTTCAAAAGTGCATCGATCTGGTAATTTTTTTTTTTTTAAAAATGATTATTTTGATCAATTTCCCCCTCTGGCTTCCTTCCCATGTCCTTTTTCAATTTGGAATTTTGGACCCTTGAAACTTGGAACAACCTGTGGGCTTCTCTTACGAACCTGTACCACCAAAAAAACCCAAACTTACCACATCCCCTCCAAAGTCGTCTATACTCTCCTTCTCGTCCTGTAACATGCGCTCCCAAATTCTTTCGGCCCATCTTGACCACATACATGTTTACCCTGCCTCGACTTAGGGCCTGCTTGGAAAGGTGGTGGAGGCTGAAAAAGCGCAGTAAGAAGGGAAAAAACACGGTAAAAGTAAAATAAGATGTTTGAGTTGACATTTTTTTAAATGGGATTTTAGACAAAAACCTACTTTTAATAATAAATCACTAAGACCTATTTTTCACGGTGTAGATGAGTTTCTACTACTACCAATCAAAATATAAATCATATTTATAACTCGACTTTTATGCTTCTTAAATTTATGAAAGTCAGATTAGAAAAAAGCTGCTTTAGGTTGTTCTCTTTTATAGCTCCTGTAGCTTATAATGTGTCAAGGCTTTTGTAATTGCTTGTCTTTTTATATTAGTTATACTTGATGCTATCTTATTGGGCCACTCCATATGCACTTTGCTAACCCATGTAAGGTGGCCCATGTATACTGCAATCTTTTTATACTATGTTTTAATGAAGCTTGTTTATTATCAGGCCAAAAAAAGGAAAACTTTCAGCAACGGTAAAAGCAAAAAATTACTACCTCTAGTCCTAATTATAAGAATACTTTTATAGTGCACCAGAGGGAATACTATTTTTCAGTTTTTCCTCTTAGTTTTTTCCCTCCCTGATTTTCTTTTTCATTTCATCCAAACATGGCGTATATGTCTATCTATTATTCATTGTTGTAATTTTATTGTATTATAAACATGATACTCAAAGCCCAAGCTTATTATTGAGGCTTGGATTATTCACACTCTTTTCTCTGCTTTTGTTCTACATGCAATGACGAAAAGAAAGATAAGGACAGAGGAAACTGTGGCGCACAATGTTCATTCCTTTACAACTCAAAATCGTCCATCAAGTGAGGATACAATAGCAAGAGAATTAGAGAAACTAACCAAATCACATAAATCAGAAAGTTTATTAAAAATGGGTTAAAGACAATAGATACTGCTATGTTAAAATATGCAACTTATTCTCCAAAAACACACTCAATGAGAGAGAAAAGAACTAATAATTGGAGTAGAAATACTAACCGACAATTACTAGAAGCAAAAATAAAAAATGATACAGAAAGTTTAAGACAAACTATTAATATCTCTCATAAATAAGAACTGGCCGTCCCTACAAAAATCTTCTCATATACATAGAACAAAAACCTTAGTAACAAGGATCCACATGTTTATGGAGAAGCATGACTTCCTTCTTTTGCAACAAGAGACTCTGTCCAGATGGTGTTAAGCTAGATAATTTAAATAGGCATCTACATCATCTCCATTGCAATGGAACTCTGATGAAGTTACTTTCCAAAGCAACAAAAAGAGGTTCCAAAATGACAAGCTATCTGCATGTGAATATAGCAAGAGGCGGTAAGCATCCAGTCAATGTGCAATTGAATAAAAGGGGAATTACTCTAAAGTCTCAAAGAAGAGATTTAATCACCCAAAAGTTTGATAACAACTGAAGAACATGCAATAATGAGTTCCAGTGTAAGAAATGACAATAGATTTATGCTACTCATTTGTTATTAAAATTTTTTGGTAATTAAATCCCTTACTTGGCACCTCAAAATAATTCTCCCTGGAATAAATGCTTTAGATTGAGCAAAGCCAAAACAAATCATTTAATCAACTCCTACGAATTGCAAAACAAATGACTGGAACTTTTATAGCTTACCATCAAACGCTTGTCATCAAATAAAAACTCCAAGCAATGATGATGATAGTCCATGTAGCAATTGATGACTTAAACGTCGTGTGGTGTTCAGGGCAGAGGGCAACTAATCATGATGATAATCATACTCATGAAATTTTGCATATTGAAGATATCCATCCTCTGCTATGTGAAGAGAGAAGCATTCATCACAAAAGCAAGGATTTTCTGGCGTTCATTTGTCATCCACAGTGACCATTGTAGCTCTGAAAATCTTACAAACACTAGATTTCTGAAAACGGAACTTTAGTTGGAAAGTAACTATTGGATAAGCAGCTCGATTGGGCACATGGTCAGGATGAATCAACCTCATATCTAGTATTACTAGTGTGTGAGTGCTGTCTCCCTGCAATTTTACAAGCAAATAAACAAATTACCATGCTTTCTTGCCAAACTAAAAGCCCGTTTGAATTGCAAGAATTAGGGAGTGTTTGAGTAACTTTGAAACCGTAGTTTCAGAAGTCCTTTTCTGTAAGCTAAGATAAAATTTTTTTTCACATACTTACTTCGTAAATTGTAAAAGCTAATTCAAACACATACTAAAAAGAAAAAGTGATTTAGTATATGAGAAAATAAAAATAACCAAAAATATTTTTTATTATTAAATAAAAATAAAATGTATATAACAAATATATCTACATGTTTGGTTTTCTTTGACTAGAGAAAGGGAACTTTTTCCCTCACACTAATCAAACGCCCCATAAGTGCAAGGAACATAAAAGATTTATATCATATAGAAGCAAGTCATTATCAATATAGGTTGAGACATTAAAGACCGTGACTTCATAAATCAATATCTTAGTTGGAGCTGAATTAGCACATAAAAGAGCGTCTCTTTTCAAAATAGTAAGCATCGAAGGCATCATGCTTTTGCCATTGGATCCTGTCATCTATTTTATATCCATAGAACAACAAATCTTCTCAATGCTTATAGAATGTCCTCCCAACCTCACATTGAAGAAATTCCTCTACATTTCATTGAGACGGTCGCATCAGTTGGTGATTCCCGTTGTATACTAGACACCCAAGGTGGCCCTATTACTAACTTAACTGTCGATCGTAGACTTGAAGAGAATATTGAACAGTATGATTCTATCTCTAGGCCTTACTTGGATACCATTTTATGTATGCACATGGTAATCACTTGCACTGTCTGTACTTGCAGGAGAGAACGTGTTACCGCAAGTGGAAGTGAAGTTGGAAGGCTTAGTATTTAGGGAAAATTAGAAAGAAGGACTAAAGAAGAATAATATTTATTGGGAAGGACCATAAAAGTTGTAATTATTTAGAAGGACCAATTATTAAAATATAAATTTTAAAACACTAAAATGCCCTTATTTAAACTTCCAACATTTTCTCCTTCAATATCTCCCACATTCTATTTATAATTTGAATTATATTTTTCAGCAAAATTGCAACCGCCCAATCACAATTTTTTTTTAATTTTAACTAATATCAACATAATCATCATTATATCATTTAATTATTAGCATAGACACTGATACATTTATATCATTCAGGTTTTTCTCATTTATGCAAATTATATAAATCAAGAAAAAACCTTATCAACCAAAACCAACAAAAATAAACACATTTCATATTTTATCAGCATTAGTTGTGTGGGCTCAAATGACAAAAATAAAACGTTATTAGATTGTGAGGAAAATTGAAACATCATAAATATATTAATATAAATTAATATGATGTCGATATATTAATTTAAAATTTATAACATGTTCAAACATGACTCGGTCAATTTTAAAAATGTTAAATATATATAACATTTGTTTAACATATATAATAAATTATAAAAAAAAATTTGATTGTCCTTAAATTGTATCATTTTTAATTTCAGCTAAAGTTTGTGTCAATCTTAAAAATAAAATTATAATTTTGTAAAAATGAAAGATGTTGTGTTATTTTTTTCTATAAATATCTACATAATAACATAAGGGGTAAAAATGAGAGAAATTGTGTTTAATTTAATGAAATTTATAAATTCATATTGGTTTTAAACATAGATTGTGGAAGAAAATATATGAGGTTTGAATAGGGGCAATTTACTATTTTTGAATTTTTACTTTGTTGATTGATCCTTCTAAATAATTTCATTTTTAACGGTCCTTTTCAATAAATATTATTTATTTTAAGTCCTTCATTTTAATTTTCCTTAATATTTATGGTGGTGTTGAGGTGGGAACATTTTATCTTCATGTCACCTTTTCGACTAAGTTTTGAAAAGGACGGGATAACTCAATTTTTTTCCTCACTAACATCGGTTTGTTTATGGGGGCTAGGGTTTCTGCCTCATGAGCAGTCATGGTATGGACTATGGAGAGTTTCATTGGCCAGACCAGAACAGGATGTGATAGTATTGTCCTTTCAAGGACGTGGTGGATGAGGGTTAGATTTATTTTGAATAGGGATTGACAAGTGCTCGTTACTTATGTGAGTTTAGATTTATTTTGAATAGGGGTTGACAAGTGCTAGTTACCTACGTGTATAGAGACACCATAAACCTTGTTTTTAAGTAGTGAGATAGAGTTCCTTGATTCCAATTTCCAAAAATGTGGTTCTTTTTGTTAGAGTCCAAGAGTTCGTTTGTGAATATTGTCCGCTTTGGCACATATATATAACGGTTTTGTTTTTGGTTGGGTTTTGTTAGGCTTATCAAAATGCATCCACAAGATTAAGGTCTCTGCACCCTTATAAGGCATGCTTCATTCACATTTCCTGTCGATGTAGGACTTCACAATCCACCTGACACAACGACTCGAGCCTTGGTTCTGATACCAATTGTAACATCCCAGCGCCTTGCTCTCGATATTGTCTGCTTTGGGGCCAGTGTTATGTTCCACATCGAATAGGAAGGGGAATGAAAGATCCCTTATAAGGGTCTGGATACCTTTCCATCTCGACGCATTTTAAAGCCGTGAGAGGGTGATAGGCCCAAAGCAGACAATATCGAGAGCAAAAGATGGGTAAAGTGTTATGTCCAATTAGGCACATCCAAGTATGAAAGGAAAAGTTCTTAATTGGAGACTTCCTATTTCTTTATATTTATCAATAAAAGAGATTAAATAAATCAAATAAATGAGAAAATTACATTTAAATACCATTTGAAATTACAAAACCCCCAAATGTTTTTTAAATTTGTTAAAGGATTTAAAGGTACCAAGGACCATATAGGGATTTTCAAATTTGGGCGAATTCACCCTTTTACCCTTAGTTTTTAAATAAATAAAAAAGAAAATGACCCTCGCTAGAGGGCCACTACTACGCCAGCCACCGGAGAATCGACCGACGGCCAGCCTACAACCGCCGGCATCTACGCTCTGACCACCGGCAGCCTGAAATCCGACGGTAGTTTATTTTTTTTGGGTGGGAAAAGATTCAATGAAAGTGAGGTTGTAACACCCCAATTTTCTAGCAATCATAATAACATAAGATTGTAATGATTTTTATAAATAAGTACTGAAATTCAAAATAACTAAATGTGAGAAGTGTTACCGTCGCACTTGTACTAGGACAAGTGCAAAGCTACCTTATTAACGTAAATCCAAATTTAAATAAAAATGTTTTACTCAAAGCATAAAGTAAAATAGAACCAGCTAGAATTAGTCGACTATTCTTCCTCACTTCTTACTGCTAGCCCCAACCTTGAAACCTGTTTCACTGAAATTCTGCTCCCCCGAAGGATCATCACAGCCCAGAACACAAACATCAACAAAGCTGGTAATCCTAATCAAAACACAATTTATACAACTCAATATTAATTAAATCAAATATATAATCACATAATGATTGAATCAACTATCAATTCCAATATTCATCATGTATACATACACATACATATATTCTCACCGAATCAAACATTATTCATCATTTTTATTTAGACCTGAAAACCTGCCAATCTATTTAGTGGGAAGAGAACCATGGTAGACCCGGAAACCTATCAGTCTACCCTATGACCCGAAAACCTGTCAATTTACCATGTGACCCGGAAACTTGCCAGTCACAAATCATTAAATATCAAATTGGCCATAAAACATTTCGTCCTAATGTGCACACCTCTTCCCAAAGTTGCTACTAGTGTCCCGAAAACCTGCCAAACACTACTTTGGGAAAAACGGATATAATCAGTTCACATCAAATAATATATCGAAGGCATAAAGCCTAAGGGTTGTGTTCATCACTTTAGGAGGTACCATCCCAAAGCTATCCTCCCACAATTAAATTATTTCAATCACACAAAATAGATTTCTCAAATTTACGAAAACCAAACCGAATATATATACTGCTATTTGTCAATTATGAAAACCCAAGGTAAACCATTTAAAAAGAGAACATGTATATATTTTAACATAGGTGCAAATTGGACAAATTAAAAAAGAATATATATATACATACACACACATGCATATATACATACATATATGCAAAAGCTGAAGCACCCAAGACAAAAAATGTAAGGTATTATATATATTAATGAAGAATATATGTAAGTTTCAATTACGAAAACCGAGGCACCCAAAAAAGTTAAATGCAAATCAAGAAGAAGAAGGAGAAATATATGTATACAAGGAGGTAAAGAGTTTTGCTTTCATAAAATGATTCACGCTAACCGAAAAGGAAAACATATATATACATATACAAATGTTGCAACACATTTAAGGGTTTTTCACAAAGATTAAGATCAACATACAACAATTGACTCCCATTGTTCTAGGGATTAGGATTACCTGGTCTCCGTTTTGCTAGCCTTTTAGAAGAATAGAGGAAATAGTAGAAGAGAATAGTAAAAGAGAATAGGAGTAGAGAATAAGAATATTCAGGATTAAGCTAGACTTCTATTTATAACTTTAAATTAGGGTTTAGCTTTGGGCTTTTTTACTCTTGTCAACTCATTAATAGAGTATATTAAATTAAATCAATTAACCATGATATGAATTTAATATGACTTGGTTGACAAGTAACGAAATTATTACCTAAAACATATTTCTTAGTGCACAAGCTAAAAATTTCTAAGGCAATTAGGAATAGGAGTATTTTGCCCACCAAGGCTATATAAAATAAAATAAAATGGACTATTACTATTAATAATAATCTGAGGTATTACAGAAGTGGGTGGGGATTGAACCCACCCCACTTTCATGGAAGCCAAGTGGTCCAACCACTGGGTCACTTGGTTTCTTTTATATATATATATATATATATATATATATATATATATATATATATATATATACATGAACAAATATATATATTTTTCTTAATATTTTTTCCATCAACAAACACTCTTGTAAATCCTATTAAATGTCATTAAAGAATTGGTAATTGCCATTGAAAGATTTTTTATAATGACACTTTTATTTGTTGTTCACTCAGAGACAAAAATGGTAAACCTCAAGTACAAACTTGTAAATTCCATTGAAGAATTTGTAAATGCCATTGAAAGATTTGTTATAATTACACTTTTATTTGTTGTTTCAATGACATTTACAAGTTTTTCAATGACATTTAAAAATCTTTTAATGGCATTTCCAAATTCTTCAATGGCATTTACAAAACTTTCAATGACAGTTACGAGATTTTTTTGAGATTTACCATTTTTGTCTCTGAGGGAACAACAAATAAAAGTGAATTATTACAAATCTTTCAATGACATTTACAAATTCTTCAATGACATTTACAAGTTTTTCAATAGCACTTACAAGTTTTTCAATGACAGTTACACGTTTGTTCTTGAGGTTACCATTTTTGTCTCTAAGGGAACAACAAATAAAAGTGAATTATCACAAATATTTCAATGACATTTATAAATTCTTCAATGGCAGTTACAAGTTTTTCAATGGCAATTACGAGTTTGTTCTTGAGTTTTACTATTTTTGTCTCTGAGAGAACAACAAATAAAAATACAATTATAACAAATCTTTTAATGGCATTTACAAATTCTTTAATGACATTTACGAGTTTGTGTTGAGGTTTACCATTTTTGTCTTTGAGAGAACAATAAATAAAAGTGCAATTATAACAAATATTTCAATGTCAATTATCAATTCTTCAATGGCATTTACAAGTTCAGTAATGAGATTTATAAGAATGTTTGTAAATGGAAAAAAAATATATTAAGAAAAATATATATATATATATATATATATTTGTTAATATATCTATGTGTTAAAAGAACCGGCCACTTGGCCCCCATAAAAGTGGGGTGGGTTCGATTCCCACCCATCTGGCTTTCATTAAATCCTTTTTTTCTTTAAAAAAAAAGATTCAACCCTACCCAAAAAAAAAAAAACCACCGCTGGATTTTAGGTCGTTGGTGGCCAGAGCCCAGGCGCTAGCGGTTGCAGGCCAACCGGCACAGTGACCCTCCGACGAGGGTCATTTTCTCTTTTTTATTTATTTAAAAACTAAGGGCAAAAGGGTAAATTCACTTGAATTTAAAAATCCCTATATGATTCTTAGTACTTTTAAGTTCTTTAACAAATATTTGGGGGTTTTACAAATTTAAATGCAATTTTCCCTCAGTAAATCTTACATAGTCCCATAAAGAAATGTCACCCCCTGTTTCCATGTTATTCATTCTTTTTTTTTTTTTTTTGGTCGAATCCATGTTATTCATTCTGGCCCTTCTCTTGCTGTTCGGAAATCTTGTGGCTTCTTTGAGCCCAAAGTTCTAAGATTGTGGGTCCCAAATCTCTGGAAATGACCAAAACATATACTCCAGCCGATTTATAATACATGGCGCTTTTAAAAGAATATGTTACATACAAGTCACTTATAAAATTAATACTCATTTTCTAGTGTTATCCCATAATTAATGTTTATTTTTAAATTTTTTTCTATTTATTAAATTTTTAAATATATTTTTTAATAAGAGCAAAGGTAAAAAAAAAAATTTTAATGATATATTTAATGAGTCAATCAAGGGAGTAAATCTCATCCATGGCAAAGGTACACAAGAGTGAAAGACGCCTCTTCATGTGGGACCAGTTTCGGTTCCTATGTCCAAGTCCGCATTAGATGTCCAGTAATTAGGTGTTTCTTATATTAGAGTGATGAGTATACTAGTATTATATATATATATATATATATATATATATATATATATATATATTATACTCTCCCCAGTCCTAATTATAAGATCTAGTTGACTTTTTTTTGGAGAGAATAAGGAAGCTAATTAAATTACTTTAGAGTGTTTTTATTTTTATTTTTTTTCTTTAAATTAATTAGTTTAAATAATAAACTAATATATAATCTAACTATACACAATATATAAAATGATTGAGTAACTTATTTAGCTTCCTTAATCTCTCCAAAGAAAGTCAACTAGGTCTTATAATTAGGAATGAATTTAAATTATATACTGCTTTTTGAAATATTTCTTGTACCAGTATCTCAAATTAATTAGTTTTCAGTCTATTATTATTACAGACAAATATTTCTAAAGGTAGGACTGAAAACTAATTAATTTAAGATATTGAATATAAAAAACGTTTTAGAAAATATCTTATAATTCAAATCTAAATATATCTCATATATAAAATAAAATAAAATAAAAAATAAACGGACACCTGGCCATGTGACTCGCCTATGTCCCAAACTTGTTTATCATTCCCTCCTCATCTCTCTTCCTCTTCTTATTGGCCCTCTCTTTCTTGTCGCTCAAAAGTCAAAATCCCCCAAATCACAAATGAACCCAGCCACCCCCTTCTTCATCCTCGTCTTGTGGGTTCTCTTCAGAACTTCCCTCTGTGATGTGAATCCCAACTTCCAAGCTTGCGAGCCCCGAACATGTGGAAACGGCCCTTCTATATCCAAGATATGCAAGACCCCTCCTGCGGATTCCCTTTTTTCGGCCTTTTCTGTACTTCTGATGGCTTCCCACAGCTCAGTCTCTCCAATACTCGCTACAACGTCGATGAAATCTTCTACGACAATCAATCTCTTCGAGTTTCCAACCCTAACTTACTGCCATCCAATTCCACCAATTGTCTCTTTCTCTCCACCAACCTCAGTCTCGATTATCGTTATAGTTTAGCTCCGAACCAGAAGGAGGTGCAACTGCTCTTCGATTGTGATTTACCGTCGTTGCCGGAGGAGATTAAAAAGAACGTATGGGGGTGTCATGAAGGGAACCGAACGAAATCGGTGTTGGGTATGGCGGTGGAAGATGACGCGGACAAGTTGAAGTATGCGTATGATAAATGCGATGGTGAGTGGAAGTGGACGATGGTGGAGAATTTGGAAGGAGGGATCAGAGAGGCTTTGGGAAGAGGATTCTTGTTGAAGTCTCCGAATTGGACGGCGAGTGAGTGCAACGAATGCCAGAGCAGTGGAGGAAGATGTGGCTTCGTCCACACTGATGGATTTGGCTTCAGGTGCTTTTGCCACGACAGCGATCACCTTCAGAGATGTTCTTCTGCACCAGGTTGGTTACTTTGTATTGGGGCGGTCCGGTTCGGTCACCTTCCCGTGAAAAGATTGTTCTACATTTTTATGGTCAAAACTATAGGGATTGTAACGAGTTTAAGTCCAGGAAGAATCATAATTATAGAAACTGGGTGAGACTGAGTCAAAATATAACGACTTTTAATCGGGTCAAAACTTAAAATTTTAACAACTAAAAGATTAATTTTCCTTAATTTTTTTTATATATCTATATTTTTCCAAATGGAATGGCCATTTTAACTTAAAAAAGGGGAAAATTATTAGGAGATCTTAAAGAATAAATGTAATCCATAAAAAACCTTACAATAAGTAAGTGATATGCAATGACAATGACATGTTCTAGTAAAAAAGATGACAACAGCTCCATACTAGTAACTTGTGATTAAGAATATTTGACAGGTATATTCTTTTTTTAAAAGCTCATAGTGATTCTCAGAAAAAACAAAGGAAATATCCATTTTAAACCACTTAAAATAGAGAAATCTCAATTCGGAGCAGCAAATTAAATAAAATTCTAATTGGTCAAGGACCTAATTTGTGTTTGTAAGTACTAGGTATTTTTCTTCATAACTCTCACTTGTTTTTTCAAAGCCCCTTTCTTCTAAAGTCAGAGATCGGCTCCCTACTTCAATTGGCGATTGAAGCTCCAACGATAACTATACAAGTTTTGTTGGGAAAAACGACATCTTTATTTTAGGTAGTTTTAAATTAATTTTCCCCTTTTCTAAATACCATTTATTGAAAAAGGAATGTGAAGTGCTTTTAAAAAAATGATAAATTTAATTAAAAACAAAAATGAAACTTACTCAATTTTAAGTTTTTTTAATTTTTTTTTTAATGGAATCTTTAAGAGTCTCACATACACAAATATATAAAATGATCCCTCTCCTTTCTCTCTTTCATTTATTCTTTTAACCTTGTTATGGAATTGAAAAGTTTGCATCCTCCCATAGCACAATTAAATTATAATTTTAACCAAAATCAATACATAGGATTTTATTTGGGCTCATCCTTATCCCAAGCTTATTCCTTTTCTTTTGGTCTTTCATACATTACATTTCAAATTTCTAATCCCTTTTAAGAGTATTTTGTATATCATTCTGTTCCTTAATTAATATAAGACATTTTAAAAGGTTTTTTGGTCCTAAATATAGATCACTTTCTAAAAGTCATTAGTATTAAAAATTCTTCTTTTATGTTGTAGAGAGAAATTATATATGTAAAAAAAGAAACTAAAGTAATTAAGATACGGAGAATCACAAAAAAAAAACTTTAAATGTAAAATTCCAAATAGGGTTAAGGTGCAAAAATACACATGTACTTTTCTCTGAGGAGCGCCCAGTAACAAATGCTTTTTTTGGATGCAAAAGTGCACACGTAGTTATAAATTAGGTGCAAAAATACCGTTTGACCGTTAAGTTTGACTTTGACCGATGACGTGGCATTTTAAAGGTGCAAAAATACACATGTGATTTGTCAAGAAGAGTACCCAACAACAAATTTTTTTTTAATTTAATAATTTTATTTCAAGATCTTAAAATAATTTTTCAAGATTATGAAGTGTTTTTTCAGTATCAATCAGTATCCTTTTAGTATCGGTCAATACTTGAAATATTTTTTCAAGATCCTAAAATAATTTTTCAAGATTATGAAGTATTTTTTTCTGTACCAGTCAGTATCCTGAAGGTACTTTTTAGTACTAGTCAGTACCCTGAAATATTTTTTTCAGTACCAGTCAGTATCTTTTTAGTACCGGTCAATATTTGAATTATTTTTTCAAGATCCTAAAATAAATTTTCAAGATTATGAAGTATTTTTTCTGTACCAGTCAGTATCCTGAAACAAATCACATGTGTATTTTTGCACCTTTGAAATGCCACGTCATCAGTCAAAGTCAAACTTAACGGTCAAAGTCGAATTTAACGGTCAAACGGTATTTTTGCACATAATTTGTAACCACGTGTGCACTTTTGCACCCAAAAAAAGCATTTGCTACTGGGTGTTCCTCGGAGAAAAACACATGTATATTTTTGTACCTTATCCCTTCCAAATAACATATTTCTTATAAAATGAGTTATAAATTGCTAATCAAGTCTCGTAATTACTTTATCAATTCTTGATAATAAGTCTAATTTGGGATTTTGCAATTTGAAAATTCTATTTTTGTCTTTCCCCCATTAAGATATATGTATTGATTCTAATTGGATAATAATCTTGAAAAGTAGTACTAATAAATATCTTATCACTTTAATGATACAATTACTTTTGGCTATATTTCTTAACGTAAAGTAGAAGGAAACTAGTTAGTAGCGTTCTACATCAAGTATTGAGGTTATCTGCGTTCTATATGTGTTGACCATGTAGTACAAAATGAAATCTGTAGTTTCTCTAGCTTTAGGAGAATGGATGATTTAGGGAGATATCTGGGGTCATTTTTGGTACAGGGTAGGAGTGGAAGTAGAAAGTACCAACACCTACTTGATAAGATGCAAGGGAAATTAAGTCAGTGGAAAAAGCAGACTTTATCGTTAGCTGGTAGAATTACATTAGTGCAGTCTGTTACAAACCAGTTGGCAATATACCAAATGCAACATGCACGACTCCCGGTTGGGGTGAGACAAAAGATGGAGAAGATGCAAAGAGATTTTATATGGCAAAGTGAGGTGGGTTCTAGAAGAGTACATGCTATTAATTGGGAAATGATTTGTATGGAGAAGGAAAATGGAGGCCTAGGTTTGAGGAACCTAGAGTTGATGAATGACGCCCTTTTGGGCAGGGTTGCTTGGAATGTAATTGCAAAACCAAGAAACCTCTGCTCAAAGGTGTTAATGGGGAAGTATGGACGACAATGTGACCTTATAAGGACGTGTAAATCACTAAAGACAGACTCTGAGCTATGGAAGAATATAGCTAGAATCTGGCCAAAGATCACTGAGAATGCTTGCTGGGAGCTGCGGGATGGTAAGAGGATAAAATTCTGGTATGATACGTGGATTGAAGGAAGAACAAAACTAATAGACATGTGCTCGGGTCCAGTGCCTGTGGATGCTGAGGATGTCCGGGTGGCTGATATGGTGTGTGAAAATGGGTGATGGAACATGGATAAAATAACAGATAGCTTAAGTACAGAGGGGAAAAGGTTGATCTCGACCGTGATACCACCTAATCCCGATGATGGAGAGGATGTTGTGTGGTGGGGTGCGTCTTTACATAACAGATATGTTGTGTCTGAGATGTATAGAAAACTGAGGGAGGAAAGAAGGAGGGGTGGAAATCAATGGAAGGTATTATGGAATTGGAAGGGGCCACGCAGAGTGCAAATGTTCCTCTGGCTAGCAATGCACAATAGGCTCCTAACAAGTGAAAGGTGTAGTAGATTGATGGGTGGCAACCCTTTCTGTCACAAATGCACAGAGCAAACTGAGAGTCTAATGCACGTTTTGAGGGATTGTGAGGTGGCTAGGCAGTTGTGGGAGGAGCTAGGGGAAGGCAAAATTGGTGAGGAGTTTGTAAGAAAGGATGGTCAGGAGTGGTTTGGATGGAACTTGGGATAGAGGAGAAATAACTGGGGCTTGATCTTTGGGGTCGCCTGCTGGAGCCTATGGACATGGCGGAATAAATCTCGTTTTGAAGAAGGGTTTGTGCTACCTGAGCATCGGTGTGCCACCGTGATGTGGTTTGTAAGGGAAATTCAGCGAGCAAGGTTGGAGTGTGGGCGTGTAAGAGGACAGTATATTGAGACCCAGGTGGGTTAGGTAGCTCCCGAACAGGGCTGGACAAAACTCAATGTAGATGGAGCTTCAAGTATGAGACAGCGGCTAGCAGGATGCGGAGGGCTAATGAGGGATAATACGAGCAGATGGATTGGTGGCTTCTCAAGGAAACTAGGCTTTTGCTTAGCTACGAAAGCTTAGATCTGGTCAGTGCTAACTGGTTTAAAATTTGCTGTAAGCATGAATCACACAAGAATTATTGTTGAGCGCGACTCAGCAGCAGTTGTACAGATGTTAAAAACTATGCAGGCTGAAGAGGATGATGGTAATCGGCTACTGACAGAGATCGCTAGGGTAAGTCAGATGTTACAATGTATTGCGTTCGAGCATGTATATAGAGAAGGAAACCATTGTGCTGATATACTAGCTAGAAAGAGTTTTATGCAGGAGGAATTGTATGTTGAGTTTGTTCGCCCTCCTCTGGAAATCCTTAGGCAGTTACATCAGGATTCTATGGGTGTTACTTACCCAAGATGTATTGTTGATGCAGTAATATGATATAGGCTAGATGCCCCGTTTATAATAATAATTAAAAAAAAAGACGACACCCATTTTTCAGGCCTGAATAAAAGAGATGGATTTCATTTTGTGATTGTAAAAATATATCAAATATTATTTCTCAATTTTTGTGACATAAACATAGAAGTTAAATAACTATTGGGTTAAGATGCAAAAATAAACATGTGCTTTTCTCCGAGGAGCGCCCAGTAGCAAATGCTTTTTTTGGGTGCAAAAGTGTACACGTGGTTACAAATTAGGTGTAAAAATACCGTTTGACCGTTAAGTTTGACTTTGACCGATGACGTGTCATTTCAAAGGTGCAAAAATACACATGTGATTTGTCAAGAAGAGCGCCCAATAACAATTTTTTTTTTTATTTAATAATTTTATTTCAAGATCATAAAATAATTTTTTAAGATTATGAAGTATTTTTTTCAGTATCAATTAGTATCCTTTTAATACCGGTCAATACTTGAAATATTTTTTCAAAATCCTAAAATAATTTTTCAAGATTATGAAGTATTTTTTCTGTACTAGTCAGTATCCTGAAAATACTTTTTAATACCAGTCAGTACCCTGAAATATTTTTTTTCAGTATAGTACTGGTCAATACTTGAAATATTTTTTCAAGATCCTAAAATAATTTTTCAAGATTATGAAGTATTTTTTCTGTACCAGTCAGTATCCTGAAAGTACTTTTTAGTACTAGTCAGTACCCTAAAATATTTTTTTTTCAGATACTGACTAGTACAGAAAAAATACTTCATAATCGTGAAAAATTATTTTAGGATCTTAAAAAAATATTTCAAGTATTGATCGGTACTAAAAGGATACTGACTGATACTGAAAAGATACTTCATAATTTTGAAAAATTATTTTAGGATCTTGAAAAAAATATTTCAAGTGTTTACTGGTACTAAAAGGATACTGAAAAAATATTTCAGGGTACTGACTGGTACTAAAAAGTACTTTCAGGAATACTGACTGGTACAAAAAAGATACTTCAAAGTATCTTTTTGGTACCAGTTAGTACCCTGAAATATTTTTTTCGAATCTAAAAATAATTTTTCAAGATTATGAAGTACATTTTCAATACAGATCAGTATTTTAAATATCTTTTTAGCACCCGGTAGTAATTAAAATAAAATTATTAAATTAAAAAAAATTGTTGTTGGGCCCTCTTCTTGACAAATCACATGTGTATTTTTGCACTTTTGAAATGCCACGTCATCGATCAAAGTCAAACTTAACGGTCAAAGTCAAACTTAATGGTCAAACTGTATTTTTGCACCTAATTTGTAACCACATGTGCACTTTTGCACCCAAAAAAAACATTTGCTACTGGGTGCTCCTTGGAGAAAAGCACATGTGTATTTTTGCACCTTAACCCATAATTATTTTAATGCTAACTTCAACTTAATTCTTTTGTTGATTGTAGAGCGTAAGGGCAAGATTTCCAAGGTGGTAGTTGGACCAGGTAATTTACATAATCATTTTATTCTTATAACTTTCAAATTTAAAACTTACATTCATATGTATAGATTTTCCTCTTTATTTTGCGTAATCTCACATCCTCTAATCTTATTAATCACAGTTTCTGCAGCTACAATAGGAGTTTTTTTTTTTCTTATAATCTACTGGTTTGTAAGGACGCTATTATGGAAAAACACATCTAAAGCTCATCAAGATTTTGAGGCTTTTCTAAAGAACCACGGATCACTTCCCACAAAAAGATATAGCTACTCGGAGATAAAGAACATGACAAATTGTTTCAAAGAAAAATTAGGGCAAGGAGGCTATGGCAGTGTGTTCAAAGGGAAGTTATATGACAAATGTCCAGTTACTGTGAAGGTTTTGAAGGAAACAAAGGGTAACAATGAGGAATTCATGAATGAGGTAGCAAGCATAAGCAAGACTTCTCATGTTAACATTGTCACACTTTTAGGATTTTGTTTTGAAGGGTCAAAGAGGGCACTTGTTTATGAGTTTATGGCTAATGGATCGTTAGAGAAGTTCATCTTTGAAAATGACGCTAACCTTGTTGAGGGCAATCTTCAGTTGAGTAGTGAAATATTGCACCAAATTGCAATGGGTGTTGCACGAGGATTAGAGTACTTGCATCGAGGATGTAACACTCGGATATTTCATTTTGACATAAAACCTCACAACATTTTATTAGATGAGAACTTCTATCCAAAGATATCAGATTTCGGACTTGCTAAAATATGCCCTAGAAATGAAAGTGTTGTATCCATGTTGGGTGCTAGAGGAACCATAGGATACCTCGCTCCTGAGGTAATTTACAGAAACTTTGGTGCCGTTTCTCACAAATTAGATGTTTATAGTTTTGGGATGATGGTTTTGGAGATGGTTGGAGGAAGAAAGAATGCCAATGTCAACGTTGACGACACGAGCGAAATGTATTTTCCTCATTGGATATACAAACGTCTAGAATTAGATGAAGACCTAGCACTGAGGAGCATTAGAAATGAAGATGACAAACAGAGGATAAGGCAGATGGTGATAACAAGCTTATGGTGCATACAAACCAACCCTGCAGAGCGTCCAATGATGAGTAAAGTGGTGGAGATGCTTGAAGGTAGAGTTGAGACACTACAGGTTCCACCAAAACCTTACTCATCGTCTCCTTCAAGATCACCATGCTCTTCCTCTTCCTCAACTCTCTGATTCCTTAGTTTCTATGGTGTGAGGCATTTAATTTTCATCATGGCTTGATACTCTAGGGTTCATAGGTTTCTATTTTTAAGCATGCTTAGCATTTGCAAATAAGATCTCTACTTAGCCGTAGAAGCTGGCATGTGTTAACACATCAAGATCAATAACATGGTAATGCTTTTAGACTTGTATTGTGGTGACTTCTGAATAATTTTTTCTTATGGCAACATGTTTCCCCAATTTTGTGTTCTTCTGATTAAATTTGAATCTATTTGTGATTTTAAGATACATTTAAACTTAAAACTTTCATAATATCTTCCGTTAAGACAATGTTATTAAAGATTTTAACTTTAGTGGTTCACTATTGCGGAACCACAGGATTTTTATCACTGAATATTGATGTATGGTGTAAAAACAATTTTAGGCATGTAACTGTTAGAAGTGTTTATCATGATTTTGGACCAAAAGCAGCAGTCGAGAAAGTTCAGTCTCTTCCCTACATTCTAGTTCCTTGCCGAGTTCTCTCTCACTGTCGGTTGTCTCTTTGATTTCTGATAACGCCATAAAGTCCACGATGTAACAACCAGAATCAACCCTTTATGATATGATTCCCGAAAGAAAAGGATGATCGGATCAACTAGGAATGGAATTTCACACCAGAATTTCAGTCTCTGACGCGTCCTGAAAGAACAGATCGCATCTCACGCTACAGACCTCGGATTTGAGTGCTTCCAAAACAAGGTGAAAGATAACGTTCCGAAACACGATTTTGACTCATAAAACACCGAAAAAGGATAAGGAAATATGGAGATATGGAACGAAGAAATTTAGCATGAAAACTGATGGATTATAGGTAGGCGCCGCAATTCCAAAGAATTGATAAGCCCAAGAACGCCACAAGAATCGTTGCCCTTGATAAGTTCAGAGATTCTCAAAAGAACCCTAGAGAAACTTGTCTCTCACCAAAAAGGTTAAAATCTCAATTCAAATCTGCCGTTCCAAAAGCCATGGTGTTCCCTTATAAAGTGGGCAACATCCATATTAAGTTTAACCCTAATATGCTTACACACAAAGCCCAACAAGCAAGCCCAATAAGCCTTATTACAAAAGTTTAACTAAATGTAAGAAAATAAAACTAAGTGCAGAATTTGGGCCAAGGCCCAATAAAGTCTTCATGCATATCCATTGAGGCTTATTCTTCAAGGTCTTCAATCTAGAGCCTTTTTAGCTTTTGCTCTTGTCATTGGGTCTCCAAGACCTTGTATGTCCTCCAAGTTTGTTGCCTTGGTCATGCCGCCTCCTATGTCCTCATCATTCCCTCCTTCTTTAAAAGAATTTGTCCTCAAATTGTAATCCTCGTCTCCATCTTTATGCACTTCCTTGAAGAACAAATCAGCAATGTGGATTGCATCATCAACCTCTTTAGGAAAAACATCTTTAAATTCCTGCAACAAATTAGAAACCTCATTTGGAAGAGAGTTAGTAGGACTTGCATCTATAAAATTATTCTCTTTACTCAAAAGTAAGAGCATTGACTTTTTCAAATGCATTGCCTTTTTCACCTCTTTTTCTTTTATAAACAAGTTTAGTGCTTTTCTCTCTTTTTCTCTTGCTCTCTTCCACTCTCTTTTCTCTCTTGCTTTCTTTTTTCTCTCATTTTTAAATTATCCTCACTAACTTCTCTTGGTGTCAAGGATGCAAGAATAATCTTGCGTTCTTTATGAACAAAAGAGAACTTGTTGGTGTAACCATCATGCATAACTTTCTTATCATATTGCCAAGGTCTCCCAAGCAACAAATGACAAGCCTCCATTGGTACCACATCACATAAAACTGTATCATCATACTTTCCTATAGAGAAGTTCACCTCCACTTGTTTGCTTACGGTCATTTCACCATCCTCACTAAGCCATTGAAGCTTGTATGACAGCGAGTGAGGTTTGGTTTCCATGCCCAATTTAGACACCATTCTAGCACTTGCAACATTGGTACAACTCCTTCCATCAATAATTAAAGAACATACCTTTTCTTGGATAAGGCATCTGGTATGAAAGACGTTCTCTCTTTGACTATCATCTATGTCTTTTGCTTGGCTGCCCAACATCCTTCTTACCATAAACAAATCTCCATCTGGAATTATTTCTTCAATATACTCATCGTCATCATTTTGTGAGGAAGAATCTGAAGAAGACTCACTAGTAAGCTCTCCATCCTCCTTAAGTAACATAGTCTTCTTAGTTGGACATTCTGAAGCTATGTGACCTCTTCCCAAACATTTGAAGCATTTTATTTCACTACTCCTTGTCCTTTTAGGAACCTCATTGGTTTTAGTTTGAGTCTTTTGAGGTGTAGCAGTGGGATTGCTTGATGAAGTACCTCCATCCTTCTTATTTCTGTCCTTCCAGCTTGAAGAATTAAAATTTGAAGAGTTTTTTCTCATGACACCCTTTCTCTTGAGTTGTTGTTCTACCTTACTAGCTTGTTGCACTAAATCCTCCAACTCCACATAATTTTGCAACTCCACAACATCCCTTATATCACTATTCAACCCATGCAAGAAACGTGCCATAGTAGCCTCCCGCTCTTCACTAATATTTGCTCTAATCAAGGACACCTCTATCTCTTTAAAATACTCATCTAATCTCTTGTTACCTTGTGTGAGTCTTTGAAGTTTATTGTGAAGGTCTCGATGATAATGGGAAGGAACATATCTTCTTCTCATTAGCCTTTTCATCTCCACCCAACTATCGACCAATGGTTCTTCATATCTCGCCCTCTCCTTTTGCAATTGGTCCCACCAACTGAGAGCATAATCACTAAACTCCATGGCTGCCACCTTCATTTTCTTCTCTTCACTATAATTGTGACATGCAAATAAGTGCTCAATCTTCATTTCCCACTCTAAATAAGCCTCCGGATCACTTTTTCCCTTGAAGGATGGTATATTAAGCTTCACTCCCTTAATTCTATCCTCTCTATGATCATTCTCATTATCTCTTCTTCTCCTTCTTTCATCCCTCCCTCTCTGTCTATCTTCATCATGATTCCTCTGATTTTCTATTCTCTAAATTCTCTCGTATAACTCCTCTGCGTGTTCCCTCATCATCCTTTGCATTTGAGTTGTAATGGCTTCAATCAGCAACCTATTATCTTCACAACCTGCCATAATTCAAGGAAAAGAGCAAGAATAAAAGTAATAGGACCTTACCACTCACTCACGTGTTTACACTCTTAAAAACGTATCACTCGTGTTTGTTGCTCTCTATAAGGCTTTTGTGTAGTGTGCTCTCTTGCCTTTTTCCACTCAATAGCTCTCTTTAAGTTCTTAACAGAATCTCCAAGAACACTCAAGAGTACAATCCCAAACTCTGGAATTGGCGGTGACTCACAATACAATTTGGAAAAGATGTCAAAGAAGACAACAAGACAGAAAATCCAAATCAATTTGGAGGAATTATTCAAGGACACTTTGGACTCAAAGAAGACAAGACAAAGAAAATCCAAAACCAAAACAATTTGGAGGAATTATTCAAGGAAGACACTTTGGACTTGATTCACACGTAGTAGTGTGTGTAATTGAATAATAGCAAGGTGCTGTATAGTATTTTTTTTTTCTCTTTTTTTTTTAACACCTGATTCTTTTTTTTTTCACAACTGATTTTTTTTTCTTTTTGTTTATAACACCTGATTCTTCAACAAGAGGAATTTGTGATTTTGGAATCAAACTTTGAAATTATACTAATTCAGAACTGAATTAGATATAATTCCCCCACAACATGAGCTATTACTTAACACATTAACAACACACTACTCAAAAAACATGAATAAAAAAGATTAAAATTCAAGAACAATGATGAACAAGGGATGAACACCAAGAACAAAGTGCAGAAATATATGAACTGAACAAGAAATTGAAAGGAAAAAACAACCAGAAGATTGAAAGAACAAATTAGGAACAAAGAACGACGGCTAAAACAGAATTTCACAATTCAAAAACCAAAAACACAAATTTATGGATTAGGGTTACCAGATTGGATGTAAACAATCAAGAAAAGATAACCCAATTCCAATCTTAGAACCGTGCTCTGATACCAAATGATATGATTCCCGAAAGGAAAGGATGATCGGATCAACTAGGAATGGAATTTCGCACCAGAATTTCAGTCTCTGACGCATCCTGAAAGAACAGATCGTATCTCACGCTACAGACCTCGGATTTGAGTGCTTCCAAAACAAGGTGAAAGATAACGTTCCGAAACACGATTTTGACTCATAAAACACCGAAAAAGGATAAGGAAATATGGAGATATGGAACGAAGAAATTTAGCATGAAAACTGATGGATTATAGGTAGGCGCCACAATTCCAAAGAATTGATAAGCCCAAGAACGCCACAAGGATCGTTGCCCTTGATAAGTTCAGAGATTCTCAAAAGAACCCTAGAGAAACTTGTCTCTCACCAAAAAGGTTAAAATCTCAATTCAAATCTGCCGTTCCAAAAGCCATGGTGTTCCCTTATAAAGTGGGCAACATCCATATTAAGTTTAACCCTAATATGCTTACACACAAAGCCCAACAAGCAAGCCCAATAAGCCTTATTACAAAAGTTTAACTAAATGTAAGAAAATAAAACTAAGTGCAGAATTTGGGCCAAGGCCCAATGAAGCCTTCATGCATATCCATTGAGGCTTATTCTTCAAGGTCTTCAATCTGGAGCCTTTTTAGCTTTTGCTCTTGTCATTGGGTCTCCAAGACCTTGTATGTCCTCCAAGTTTGTTGCCTTGGTCATGCCGCCTCCTATGTCCTCATCACTTTACCTTCCTCGCCATCGGAGAGAGAGAAGGTTAAGAAGAGAAAGAAGAAGTCTGCGGCACTCAGGTTGGATAAGTCACAAATCTGACCTAAAGGTTACTTATTAAAAAAAATGCAATTTTTTAACAGAAGACTAAACTACCATTTCAGAAATTCTAGGATCAAACCGTCATTTTTGAAATTCGCGAGACCAATTTGTCATTTATCAAATTAAGGGACCAATCTGTCATTTCAAAAATTCATAGGCCTCTGAGACTCAAAATGGAGTACAAGCCCAGACAAAAATAAATGGGTCTCTGAGACTTAAAAAGGAGTACAAGTCCAGACAAAATAAATAGACCTCTGAGACTCAAAAAGTACAAGCCTAAGGATTTTAAAGACTCAAGCAGCTATGGGACCTTCATCGTTAATCTTGTCGCAGCCGCTGCCTGTCGATCTTTTCGCAACCGGTTACTCTCAAAATTGTTGAGTATCTGTTGATTGTTCATCTTGTCGTAGCCGTAACTCCCAAAGTTGTCGTGTATCTGCTGCCTGTTCATTTTGTCGCAGCAATAACTCCCAACATTGTCGAGACCCTAATAAGTTGCATAAGCAAGTTGGATATGATTAACATCTATAATCCAACTTGAGGGGGAGTGTGGGAATATTATATTATTCTCCCTAGGCTGTTGTAACCTTTCCTCTATTCACTCCTCGTTCCTCTCCTAAATTTTCTCTATCAGTTACTGATTTGACAAAAACCTTAGTCGTCTCAGGGTCAAATCACAATTTACCACGAATTAAAATGCAATATAGTGCAAACAACTCAGGATCGTTCTCTTATCAAGGAGCCTTTTATTTTGAATTCCCTAGGTTAAACTAAGTGCAAAAAAAATGATTAAAAAGAAAGGGTTTTGAAATTGATTTTCTCTAAACTAAAATTCATAAAACAAATAAAAAGAAACTAATTCTAATTTTTTTGGTATTTTTGGAAAACAATGAAGAATGCTTAGGATTAAAAAGAATTAATTATGGATATTCTTGGTAATGAAGAAGATGGCTATCATTGCTAGAAAAATATATGGGAGTTAATTTCTCATTAAGTCTAAAGAACAACCTCAAGATAACACTTGAGTCCAATAATCTCAATTAATAATAGCTCCTACTAACGTAGCAAACCACTATCTTTTGAAAAATTGTTAAAATCCACTTAATGTGTAATTAAAATTGGAATGATGTAAATTGTTCTTCTAAATTAGAATGTTCTAACGAACCATTCAAATACTCAAATCAACTATGATTACTAATCACAAACATGACAGCAAACATAATTTTATCAAGCATATAAAGAAATTTGGAAATTTAAACATCAAAATAATCATCCAATAAAAATCACAATATTCAATCCTCTTGGACACATAACAGTCATCCAAGTCTTAAAACTAAATAATGAATAACCTAAACAAGGAAATTAAAAAAAAATAGTTTAAGCAAAAGATTAAATTAAATTACTCCCCTTTGAAGAACAATTGCTCAAGCCACAATTTCCATCACCAAGAAACAAGATTTCTAGCCACACATAGCCATGAGAGGACTCCAAACAATTTGCACAGATTTTCCAGCCATAAAACTAACTCCAACAGAGGGAAAGAGGACGATGGGAATGGTGGTTGGAGTAATTGAATCTTAATTCAATTGATGCAAGGTGGTGGGTCCCGTGAGAATTAATGGATTGATGATGAATCCAACATCCACTGATCCTGTGCGCCTCTGCCTCTCAGCTTGAATGATTTGCCGCTCCGTTCTACGTGCGTGTTTCTTTCTTTTCTTTCCAGCTGGTTCTTGCGTCTCAGCTCTCTTTTTTTTTTCTTGATTATGTTTTCTCCGGTGAATCCCCAAAATTGCCAGCGTCGTCTTCTGCGTGTCTTTCTTCAATTGTCCTGATCTTTGGTGCGTCTTTTTAATAGATATAGGTAGTATAATAAAATAAAATAATATATTATATCTTTTTCTTATAATATAATATATTAATATATTCTATTATACTATTATACCCTTTTCAATTTAATTTATTGCTTCTCTTCTAGATCACATAATATTTCCTGCCAAATAAATAGGATATCAATAGGTTTTCTGTTGTAATAACATTTTATCCTATATTTAATTAAAAGATAGATAAGTATATAAAAGATAATTAAATAAGTATAAGATATTAATAAAATCAATCAATATATCTCAGAATCTATACTTATTTAATCATAAAATATCTACTTATCATCTAACATTAAATATTCTCATAAAAATCAATGATTAAGAGAAATTACAATTTCTTTGACAATTCTGCCCTTTTTAGCCCTAATTTCATGTATTTACTCTTAATATCAATTTATCATAAGAAATACATTTAAAGCTCAATAATTATGAGAAAACATATTAAAAATTCCTATTTAATTACCAAAAATCATGTAAAAATATGAGTTGATCAATTCCCCCACACTCAGACCTTTGTACTCCTGAACAAAGGCAATTAAGTACAAAATTCCAAGTCCAAAACACTAATACATTTGAAAGATGAGCAATTTCATAATTAAAAAGCAATGAATCAATTAATCAAATTCTTCAAGCTAACACCAGTGATAGTCAAGTGATGTAAAGAAATTAGCTGACTTCACAACTTCAAAATATTGGAAGAAGTATAAGAGGACTCTCAAGATATTAGTGTTTCACTCATCTCACCTCATTGATTGGGATAATTTCACTCTAGCTCACTGAATCAACACCTTACCATAGGCTTGTAACAACTCTAACATCTCCACTATTAATGGCAATTAATGAAATGAATCAATAGGGCTTTTAAGGGTTGTAATGTTGGATGAAGGCTAGATGGAATGAATTAATTTAAAAGAATGAATTGTTGATATGCAAGTCAAAGTCAACGAACAGGTTCATAGCATCTAAATAACTTTACAAACTTTTGCCAATTCTTTGGAAAATCATGAACAAATGCCTTCTTGATTTTTCTTCTGCCTTTTTTTCTTTTTTTTTTCTTTACCAAATGCTTTTTTTCCCCTCCTTTTTTTTTCTTTTTAATAATACTCCTTTTTTTCTTTTGCTTTTTTTGTTTTATTTTTCTCTTTTTTTTTTCCTCATACATGGCATTTCAAATTTTTATTGGCAATTCTCTTTTGATATTAAATTACTATGAACAGTATGAGTAATGACATGCATACAACATAAGAAAGGCTCAAAGGGGTAAGCAAAGGGTAGACGAATGTAGGCTTGTGTTTGGGTAAAAATAGTTTAGAATTGAATGCCTCTTTCATTTTCATCACAATAACGCAAATACTGTTTCGAAAAAGAGTTGAAACAAGTTCTAGAAAGTGAAAAACCAAGTGAACATGCACACATGAAAAGAATTTAAGGCTCAATTATCCTTCCAACAAGGTTTTTCTCCAATGCTCATTCCAACAAAATCAATTGCATAGTAAGCTAATTACAAAACATCTGCTTAACTATTCCAAGTGCTAACCTTATCAAACATAACCAATCAAAACATTGCAATAAGTTCAAACAATACTCAACTATTAAATGCACTAATGATTTATAAACATCTCATTTTCAAAATATGGAGTAAGCAAAAATCCAATTGTGGGTTCATTTCTCTTCCCATTCACTTGATATGGTTTTAGAAAGTCGCCAAAACACTAGATCTCATGAAAGCTTAAAAAAATTTTGAATTTTTTTTTCTAGTTTAAGGCATTTTCTCATTTAAAAACAACCATAAATTGGGATTCAAAATGTATTTCCCTCCCCCACACTTAATCAACACATTGTCCTCAATGTGAAAAATCACTCTAAATAGAATGATAAACAAGTTGAAAATCAATGGACAATGGTAATTAAGTAGGGTAGTGGCCAAAAAGATCCAAAGCATACAAAGGGGTTCTTATTCTGCTTACGTCTACTTTGCTACTGGATTGTGTCCCTCCCCCACACTTATCTTCCTCATACAACAAGTAAGCCCAAAAAAGATCATATGAATTAGGAAGAAAATAAGTGAGGAAAGAGACAACCTGGGTTAGGGTATCTTGAGTCTCTTAAAGGAGAAGTTCTCATCCCGTATGAGAATCACGCATTTGTCTTTGAAAAATTCTTCTCCCGCATTGATTTTCCTTGGTGGAGGTGGCTCAGGATCAATCGGAAGAGGTCCAAGAATGTACGGTGGATGTTGGTGTCATCGATTACCTTTCCAAGAATGTGCCTGTAAAGAAGACAAGCAACCAACAGTATCCCATCCAAAAATAGAAACATGGAGAGATTTCAAATGAATTAAAGGCATGTTAAGTTCTAAACTCTCCAAGTAACTATCACATCCAAGGAAATCAATATTACTCCCATTAGTAGGAGTCAAACAAGCAGTTCTATTTTGAAGATTCTCTTGTGTTTGCAAAAGGGAAGGTGCGGAATCCAACTTGGTGTTGGGGCACACCACATCTACATTGCAATCACAAGAGATGGAAGGCAAAAGAGTGGAAGAAGAAAGAAAATTTTTCAAGTTGTTACCACCCAAAACTTCTGAATTTTCAAAAGCATCATTTTCTTTGTTTATATCGGGTGGCAAATCACAAGAAAGAATCATATGGAAAGATCTAGTTTCATTTGTAATATCATCAGTCAAAACAATTGAATCTTCCCTTATGAAACTATCATGCAATTCATTGGAATCAAGAGAAACATCTTTTTCTAGGCTATGGTCTTTTTCACTCAAATCAACCACATTATCATCCATGCAACATTCAACCTTTTCACAATTGTCATGCTTACTATCATCATTAGTACTAGAGGGTGTATTATGATCAAGGACGGAATCAACTACTCCACTAAATGTTTTCTTTCGAAAATCAATAAGTAAGTGACATTTTCCATGATAACAATCTACACATACTCGATATTCCGCACAAGAACATGAAAATGTTTCAGTTAGTTCATCACAAACATCCCTAGTACTATGAAGAGAAGCATTTTCAACAATTAAAGCATCGCCTAAAGAAGTAGGAGCACAATCATCAACAAGTACAATCGAATCACTGCTACTAGAGTTAATGGTTTGAGCAATTACATTTTCAAAAGTTTGAGGGGATTCAACAATAATTTCCTCATCCACCTCATCATCACTAAAATCATGAATTGCTTCATTAGTTAAAGTAATAGGAGAGTCTACTTCTATTAGGATAGGATCATTACCAACTGGTAGAGAAGACTCTTCAATGCTCTTTTGTACTTGCTTCACTTCTTCTGCTTGTGTGGGAGTAGGTACCGATGGGTTGGAAACTTCCACTTGTGAAGTGACATTTAGGTGTTGCTCTTCAGTTTTCCCATCATCATTGGAGGTGCATGACCATGGAACTCCTTCTTCTCCTTCGGTTTTTATCCACAGCACATGGTGAACAAAATCCTTAATGAATTTTTCAATGCCCTCCAATTCCTCTTCCATTTCCTCAGAAAAGCCACGAGGAAGAGCCTCTTTAAGATTGAATAAAAATTGATGCCGAACCTTTACTTGGTCATACATTCTTCTTAAGGTAAGGGTTTGAGCGTCCATATATGGCAAGGTGAGGAAGGCATCAAGTCCGGAAGGTTGAGGAGTAGAGGGTTGTGATGGATGTTCCTGGCATTGTGGAGTGGGTGGCTCATAATGAAGTGCATGTGTTGGGTAAGTCTCTTGTGGAGTATGGCACTTAGAAGACTCTTGTGCAGGCCACTCCATTGCTTTCTCCAACTTTTCATTGCTTTCTTCTAGTTGCTCCACTTCTTTTGTATGTGTGATCATGGGAAGAGGGTCTTCTTGGAAATTAGTCTTCAAAACTTGTGATTGCTGAGTGAGACGCTCAATTTCCTTTTCCATTCTTTCATTCTCTTTCTCTTGATGTTCCATCCGTCTCATTATAGAGTCCATTTGATGGTCAAAGTTGGCCTTGTATGACCGCTCCTCATCTACAGTTTGATTTACTTGATTTTGCAATTTTCCAAGGACTTCACGAATGGTAGGTTTTCTGTTTGGCACATATGGTTGAGAATGAGGTCCAGAAGGTAGCTCAAATGGGTTTAAGAATTCATGAGATGGATGACATGGTCGGGAAGTGGGATGGAATGAAGGAGGGGGTTTATGGTATGGCATGCGGTTGTAAGGTGGAAGATTATGAGAAGGCTCATAATATGGGTTGTATGGTGGTGGAGAAGGCTCATGGTATGATCTATAAGGTGGGTGTGAAGGTTGGCGATAATGTTGAAATGGAGGTTGTGGGTAAGGTTCATGATACGGGTGGTGGAATGGACTATGACATTCTTGACCAATTGGATTCTCATCTTGAATTCCCAAGTTATCTTGAAGAGCCCGTATTGATTGTTGAATGGAATCGATGCTTTGAGAAATGGACTCTTCCCTTCCGGACGAATCTCCTACAAATGAATGAGATTGAGAGGGTGAATCTTGATTACCATTAAACCAAGCCATAAAAGTTCAACATAATTAATTCCCAATGAATCACAAGATGGCTATCTAACTATAAAAATTAAGAGAGAAAAAAAATAAACTAAGAAAATGCAAATGCAAATGCAAAAACAAAGAAAATCAAGATTTTTTTTTTTTTTTGCAAAAAAGTTTGTTGATGCAAGAAAACAAACTATGAAAATTTTTGAAAATTATGAAAAATAAAAGAAAACCTAATAGGCTCACAAGGGCAAACCCCAGTAAATCTTAAACCAATTGACACTTAGTAAACCAAAGGAGTCAAAATTGACTCCCCGGCAACGGCGCCATTGATTTGACAAAAACCTTAGTCGTCTCAGGGTCAAATCACAATTTACCACGAATTAAAATGCAATATAGTGCAAACAACTCGGGATCGTTCTCTTATTAAGGAGCCTTTTATTTTGAATTCCCTAGGTTAAAATAAGTGCAAAAAAAATGATTAAAAAGAAAGGGTTTTGAAATTGATTTTCTCTAAACTAAAATTCATAAAACAAATAAAAAGAAACTAATTCTAATTTTTTTGGTATTTTTGGAAAACAATGAAGAATGCTTAGGATTAAAAAGAATTAATTATGGATATTCTTGGTAATGAAGAAGATGGCTATCATTGCTAGAAAAATATATGGGAGTTAATTTCTCATTAAGTCTAAAGAACAACATCAAGATAACACTTGAGTCCAATAATCTCAATTAATAATAACTCCTACTAACGTAGCAAACCACTATCTTTTGAAAAATTGTTAAAATCCACTTAATGTGTAATTAAAATTGGAATGATGTAAATTGTTCTTCTAAATTAGAATGTTCTAACGAACCATTCAAATACTCAAATTAACTATGATTACTAATCACAAACATGACAGCAAACATAATTTTATCAAGCATATAAAGAAATTTGGAAATTTAAACATCAAAATAATCATCCAATAAAAATCACAATATTCAATCCTCTTGGGCACATAACAGTCATCCAAGTCTTAAAACTAAATAATGAATAACCTAAACAAGGAAATCAAAAAAAAAATAGTTTAAGCAAAAGATTAAATTAAATTACTCCCCTTTGAAGAACAATTGTTCAAGCCACAATTTCCATCACCAAGAAACAAGATTTCTAGCCACACATAGCCATGAGAGTACTCCAAACAATTTGCACAGATTTTCCAGCCATAAAACTAACTCCAACAGAGGGAAAGAGGACGATGGGAATGGTGGTTGGAGTAATTGAATCTTAATTCAATTGATGCAAGGTGGTGGGTCCCGTGAGAATTAATGGATTGATGATGAATCCAACATCCACTGATCCTGTGCGCCTCTGCCTCTCCAGCTTGAATGATTTGCCGTTCCGTTCTACGTGCGTGTTTCTTTCTTTTCTTTCCAGCTGGTTCTTGCGTCTCAGCTCTCTTTTTTTTTTTTCTTGATTCTGTTTTCTCCGGTGAATCCCCAAAATTGCCAGCGTCGTCTTCTACGTGTCTTTCTTCAATTGTCCTGATCTTTGGTGCGTCTTTTTAATAGATATAGGTAGTATAATAAAATAAAATAATATATTATATCTTTTTCTTATAATATAATATATTAATATATTCTATTATACCCTTTTTAATTTAATTTATTGCTTCTCTTCTAGATCACATAATATTTCCTGCCAAATAAATAGGATATCAATAGGTTTTCTGTTGTAATAACATTTTATCCTATATTTAATTAAAAGATAGATAAGTATATAAAAGATAATTAAATAAGTATAAAATATTAATAAAATCAATCAATATATCTCAGAATCTATACTTATTTAATCATAAAATATCTACTTATCATCTAACATTAAATATTCTCATAAAAATCAATGATTAAGAGAAATTACAATTTCTTTGATAATTCTGCCCTTTTTAGCCCTAATTTCATGTATTTACTTTTAATATCAATTTATCATAAGAAATACATTTAAAGCTCAATAATTATGAGAAAACATATTAAAAATTCCTATTTAATTACCAAAAATCATGTAAAAATATGGTTTGATCAGTTACTCCTTAATTTGTTTAGTTTTATCTCTCTACTTTTTATATAAGTAGGTATTGTATCACAACATTTACCAATACAATTCTTCTCTCATAAATTCCAACATATGATTGCTATCTCGTAAATCTATTGATTTAATGTCAATTGAAAATAAAGGATAAATGATAGTATCAGGTAATAGCCTCAGCCCTCATGTGAGTAATTATTATCCATATTGCAAGGGTATGACTTAAAAAATGTGAAAACATATCTATAAAGTATACAAGTACATAAAATACATATATACATGTACATATATGTATATACATATATATATGAGTATACGCACACGCACACACACACATATATGTATGTATGTGTATGTATATACACACATATGTGTGTGTCATGAAAATAAACCCTAAATAATTTCAAGTACAGCAGATAATGAGTGAAGAATCTCAAACTAACCTTTTTGGAATAACTTCTAGACCTAAGGGATCTCATCGTCTCAATTCTAGTTGATTCGAGGGCAGATTGGTTGATCTTGCAAGCAGGACTAGACAAGAGACAAGAGAAAGTCAGAACTTAATATGGAAATGGAAAAAATCACACACATATTTGTAAAACATACTTGCATGAATGAAGCCTGACTGCCACTTTGTCCTCTTCCTGCTTTTGCTTGATTTTTACAACTTCATCCACCTTTTCTGCACAACAACTCTAGAAATCGGTCAATTATAAGATATAAGAAATACATAAAAATATTCAACAAAAGCAAATGCATATTCATTACAAGCAAAAAAGAAAGTTGTATTATGTAATGCTTCAGGAATATTCTGTAAAAGGGGGAAATTCAACATTTCAGTTTTCCATTAAGAGAGAGAGAGAGAGAAGGCAAACTTATACTTCCAGAGTAGATATGCAAAACCATTTTCTAACTGTTCACCTACCTTCCCAACCAATCTGCAAATTTAATCACCTCGCATATGGAAATAAATATGAATACTAATATGGAGCTATGGGCACGCTTTAACACATTCACTTAAACTACTCCGTACCCTTATGATCATAAGCTCAACAATCTCCATTATGTTTTTCTTTGCTGCCAGCTGAGAAAAGATTAGACATCCTCATGGGAATGAATGTAGAAAAATTAAACTAGTACTGAATGATCTAGTAGGTATATTCAGGCAAATAGTTGTCATTAAGAAAAGACAATAGACAGCATGAACAATCAAATCAACTTCTGCTTCTTTTACAATGACTAGAGTTAGATGCCATGAGCTGTAAAAATTAACCATCATGCATGTTTTTAGAAAGTCAACATACTTGAATAAATATTGCATTTGTGCCTTTTCTTGTTGTCCTTGAGATCTTTCCCGTCATAATTCTTTTGCTTGTAGTTTCAGATGATCGATTTGTTGGCTCAAATGATGTAGGAGCATCTGATCCTGTACCACAGATATTTGTATTTGAAGAAGCATGATCTTTGCTTGATGTTTTGTGGTCATCTACTATCCTGAAGGACAATATGTTCAAAACAATGAGTTCATAAGCATTGGAACTTGCAAGACCATAACATCACTCATAATTAGAAATCACATGATGCATTTATCACAACTAGACAGAAGCCTCAGTACCACATCTAAGAGAACAAAATAAGATTCCGTCATTGCAAAGCAAGAATATAATGGCATAACAAGCAAGGAAAGAAAATATACTACATGCCAAATTTCTGACACAACTCATATGGTTCCCCTTAAACGCATGTTTGAAATCAATATGGTGCTTATTTACTACTTTTTGGTACATCCATCAGTTAGACAATTGTATTGACAGGATCAGGTGTTCCAAAAAGATGACCTCTGCCCTGTGATCCAAGAAGAAAATTTTAACCAGTTTATGAAGTTCACAAATACACTAATTAGTATGATACCCGAAAGAAGCTTCAGAAAGAGAAAGAGAGACCAGAAATTAGACAAGCAAAACACTTGAATACAATGAGAATTTTTCCCTTTCTTCCATTGAAGTTGTCAAAAACAATAATACTAAAGTAAAATACAATAGATGCATCAAAAAGAAAAAGTAACAAACAATTGAGATGCCTTGCAAATATGCACAAAAATGGATGATCATATTGCGAAGGTGCTAAATTTTCTCCACATAAAGCCAAACATAAACATATTTTAAAAAAATAAAATTACTCACCATGCATTAGATTAGTCCAAAGTTGGAGGATGATTTTCATTGTTCTCCGTAACCTGAAATAGCACAAGAATAAGTTATGGGACGTTATACTGAGAGCTATGTACAGAATTGTTGACCACACCTCAAATGCTTTCATCAAAGCCATATTCATTAATTCCTCTTCCGTATATACTTTAAGCTCATCAACTCTAAAACGGCAGTCAGTGCCTCTAAAGAGGAAAAAAAATATTAGAATTGGAAAAGCACACCAAAAAAGCACTTGTAGTACCCACGAGATATCATCATCACAAAGATCAAAAGTATCTTGATGCAACTCTGCCTCTAGATTCTGCCAAACAAACCAAACGGTACACTTTTAGCGTAAGAGAGAGAGGCAGAAACAAGAACTTGTCGCACTATTTTTGGCAATAAAAACATCAAGGAATAATGGAAGATTCATACCTGAAGTTCAGAGACGATAGAATTCTCAAACTCAGCAACCCTAGTGCAGAGACCAACAAGATTTGGAACATATATGGGACCACCCCTTGGAATTGGGAGCTCACATTCTTCTACCACAGGAGCTACAGATTCTACAATTTCCATAGCTACTTGAATTGAAAGAAATACTCTTCCTCTATCGCTGGCTTTATTACTGGCTCTCTCTCGTTCTCTATCAGACTGAAGGCGGAGACGAGACAGACTAAAGGCGGAGACGAGAGTGAGCCAAGAGTGACAAGATAAGGGGAGAGATTAGACAGTGAGAGACCAGAGAAGACTGATACGGTGACAGAGTCGAGGGGGAGAGACTGAGGGAGTGACCGGCGAAGTGAATGAGAGTGAGACAGAGCGAGACTGTGAGAGATCGAGAGCGACAGAGAGCGAGAAGCAAGCCAGATTTAGCGGGAGAGTGGTGAGGAAAATGCCGCATGGGTCTGTTTGGTAATAAAATATTGAGTTGAGGTGTGCACAGTGGTTTTCTTAGGAGTGCATTAACACCAAGTTTTTTATATCTAAAAGTGACTATATGGTTATAAAAACGGAGTAAAAATACTTATTGACAATTAGTTTAACTTTTTTATATTTTTAAGGCTGATATGGACGATGACTCAGTTAAATTTCATCCCTGCTGGAAATAAAGAACTACAGAAAATTATAGAAAGTGGCATAGATATTTAGAAATTACAATTCAACCCTTCTTTCTTCAATTCTCCATCTCTCTCAATTTCAATCTTAGCCATCGGGCCGCCCATCTCCGCCTCCCCATTGCTGTTTGCCACCTTTATGTAATTTTCAAAACTATATAGGCCCTTTTCTGTAACTTTCTCCAGTTCTCCATTGTCAACTGGAATGAAATTTAACTAAGAGTTGTGAGGTTAAGTTAAAGTTTGTTCCTAGAATTCGGAACTCAATGGCAGATGCTTTAGCAAAAGAGGGACTCTTTTATTCCTCTATCTTGTCTATGTGTCCGATTAGAATTCAGACTGTGCTTTCCAATGATTGTATGGGACTTGAATACTTGATCCCTTTTATGTTTTCAATTAATATATAAGGCTGAGGCCTCTCTTTTACCAAAAAAAAATTAGTTGAGTTATCGTCCATATCAACCTTAAAAAAATCAAACTAACGATTAATGGGTATTTTTGCTCCACTTTTGTAACTATATAGTTACTTTTGCACCAAAAAAGCACTTGGTGTTAAGTGCACTTTTAGGAAAACCACATATGTATTTTTGTAGCTTAACCCTAAAATATAATCATATATGACATTTTGTATAAATAAAATCATTAAATTATAATTTTTATAACTTCATAATTTTAACTTTTACACCGGAGGAAGACATCTTCCTCGCAACGTCCTTGATTCCAACAAGCTGTAGGGTGGTGGACATTCTGTGACGGTGAGCTGTGGTGGACGCTCTGTGATAGGGATGATCATGGACCAGACTGGACCGTGTTAGAGGCTAACCTGAGGTCTGGTCTAGTTAAGACCTCGGGCTGAAGAAGGTAGCCTGGAGTCTGGTTTGGTCAAGTAACAACCCAAACTCGGGTCGAACCAGACTTGGTCCACCGAACTGGTGGACTAGTCCGATAGTCTAGTACCTTAATTTTTTTTTTCTTTTAAGTTCACACCAACTGAACAACAAGAGGAGGAGATAGACACTTAATTAAACCTAAAAAATTGAAGAAAATCAAAAGAAAATAAGAAAATATTCCTCATCAGTGTCACCCACTACATTAAGCCCAAAAAAACATTTCCCTTAGGCTGGAAAAAAAATCAAAAGAAAACTAGAAGGAAGGATGTTGACTGAGCAGAGAAGAAGAGGGAGAACCACTCCAAGAGGAAGAGAAGCACCACAAGCAGTGAAGGACGAGGGATCACCGGTGAGGTGAGTGATTAACAGTGGTAGCCAAACAAGGGGGAAGGGAAAATCTTAAGAAAAAAAGAAAATTGTTGTCTCCTTCTAAAAAATTGTCATGCCAAACAAGGGGAGTGGAGCAAAATCCTTCTCCTCCCTTTACCTCAAACCAAACAGATCGACCTAAGACCTAAGGGTTAATTGGGTAGGGTTTATAATTTTTTTGAAACTTTCTACATAATTATTTTTAAATTTTTTAAATGCCTAACAGGCCAGACCGGCCTAATATGACTAAAAGGCTTTTTGTTACTCTATATCTAGCCTGTTAAGGGAAACATGCCTCTTAAAAGACATGGGTTATTCCTACTTTTAAACATAACAGGTCAAGTCATATGCCCCTGACACCCCAACACTCCGTGTAATCTTCTTGGATCACTCATTTATCTTTGCTCCAACCTTTTCCATGTGCATTTTTATTATTCATTTTGCTTTCCGGAGTATAAAAAAATAATTCATTTTACTTATTCATTGTAAAATGAACCGAGAATAGTTTGGAATGCAATTTAAAATAAATCTTTGAGAGTGGACTCCATCACTAAACCTTAATCACTCGGCATTTGAACCTATAATTGATGCCAAGTTAAGGAATTTATTATTAGAAAAAATTAATTACAAAATCAAATATTTTGTAAGAAAATTCAAAGTTGCATTCTTTTTTTTTTTTTAATCAACTCTAAAGTATTCATTACTGGAGAAACAAGGATTACAAATATTTAGACACAACAGACAAACCAAGTAGCAACTATGGATCACAAACAAGAAACCACTAACAAGTCCTGATAAATAAATAAAGACTCAATACACTAGACCACAAAAGTAGCTAAAAGGAAAGCAACAAAAAGACAATCATCCAGGATCCATAGTTCTGGGACGCGAGGAAGCTTGAAGCAGCGGTCTCCTACAAGTCTTCGAATCTTCATCCAGTATAGAGAACAAAAGGGGGTAAGGGTATGTCAACCCACCCGACCAGGCACACCCCCTTATCAATAGATGCAGCCAGATAATCAACTGCTTTGTTCCCCTAACAAGGGGTATAACGAATTGAGAAGCTGGAGTCCGATTTGAGTAACTCTAGGATATCTGCAAGAATTCCTCGCACCTACCATTCACCATGTTCGTGGCAATCTTTTTCCACACATTGCACTAGTATTAAGCAGTATGTCTCGATGATGAGATTTTTATTCCCTAAGTCTTGAGCAATCATAAGAGCTCTCTTCATTGCAAGCGCTTCGGTCATAAATGCCGAGATAGATTTTACCTTGTCAACAAAGGCCCAACTCAGTTCTCCCTAATAGTTACGGTATATGACAGCAATTGCCGCTCATTGCGTGGACAAGTTGAAAGCTCCATCCACATTTATTTTTAGCATACCTTCAAGCAGCAGTACCTAGATAGCAGGAGTCTTTTATGCCTTGTCAGGTGCACCTTCAGTAGTAGAGGGAGCGTGCGCATTAGCGTAAGCTCACATAGCCTGGTTAGCACGTAAAATGACTGCATGGGGGTCGGTTGTTGCTGCATTGAAGACCACTTCATTTCTTTCCTTCCATATGAACCAAAGTAAGCAACTTATATACCCCACATCAACTGTAGTAAAAGGACTAGTGTGGCTCAAGACATCAATCCACCATTCTTTAAAATTTTGGATTTGACACAGGTTGTGCTTAATGGAGAGCTGGCAACCAAACCAGATGCACCGCACCCAAGAACAATGAAAAAACAGGTGTTCTCTAGTATCATTTTCACCATAGCAGATGGGAGAGGGACAGGTGCATCAATGATGACCTCTTCAACTGACACTCTGAGTACATCATCACCCATTTGTTGGTGATGTACAGTTGATCCGAAGTTGTGAACATTCCCTTTTGCAACCAATCGTCGTCCATCATGATGATCAGGATCCTCCACATAAAGGTCACAAGGTTGCTCTGACTGTCCAACAATGCAGCTCCCTTTGGTGCTCTGCTGCATAGCAGCTGTAGGTAAGTGTGGCAAGGGAACACTGGTCTTTGCACGAGAGCTCAAAAGCACCCTTATCTGATTCATTTCCTCCTTCATCAATAGTATCTGGGATTGAAACGATGCTTCTTTAGCCGCTGCTTGCTCATTCATTTTAGTCAGCATTTGTTTCATCTCCTCCCGGGTAACCATACCTTGTTTATGGCGTTTGGATTTACCAAAGTAATCTTTCAGGTCTACCCATCCTCCAATCCCCCTTACACGCCCCGTGTGATCCGATTCTCCGGTCGCAGCGATCAGAACATCATTCCTCCCCTCTGACACAAAAGATCCCTCTTCTTCTTTCTTTTTTAGATCTTCCTGTAAGATACAAATAATGAGAAGCTTAGTAATGAAACATGTTTAGTAACTAAAAATTAACAATAACGATACTTACAATTCTTTCAGCAACTAGACGAGTCTGTTCACTTGTGTAGGTGCCGCTTGGCTTTTGCCGAATACACAACCACAACTCCTCACGACGTATTGGAGATGGCGGATAATGTATCGCAGAAGGATCGGATTCTGCTTCATCTTCCAATCCCTTCCGCTTGACCGCCATCAATTCTTTTTCAGGCTTTTCATATCCACCGTGAGAAACCCTATGTGGGAAATCATTCTTTCTCCCCATCTCCTGTGCTTGTTCCCTTCTTTGCTGTGAATCAGAATTGAAAACAACTATTAGTTATGAATTCCAGTCATCTCACTAACAGAAATTAGAGAACTTCTGCTTGATATGAATAATACAGAATAATACAAACTTAATCCTTTTTAAAGCATCCAGTGGGATCAGCAGTCCCCATTAGATAGTAACAATTGGGTATATAAAGTTTTCCCCTTTTAAAACTACTCATTTCCTCCTTTACACAGTTAACATACTAACTAACTAATAGCAATGTCTAGCCACTACCTACTATAAAAGAACTAGCTAAGACTATAATAATGGTTTGACTCTTATGCCATTATTATTTCCCTAATTACCTACTTAGTATTTTACCTTTGCACGGTTTACATATCAGACTTGCATACAACTAAGACATGCTCCTCTTATGCAGGATAAAGGATGGAAATATATACTTCTATTCACACACCAAACCATCTAACTAACAGGATTAGATGAACACGTACAATAACATTCACATATTCGCACAAGTTAATAAGAAAACAAAAAAGGGCAAACAAAACTAAATATAAACTCACCAAAGCTTCAGGAGTGGTCTGCAACTGAATATATTGTTGCCAAGTTTGTTGATCAATAAATGTGTACTTGTCCCAAGGATTATGGTCAGGCCTAACCTCGGCAAAAATATATTTGTTAGCTAGAAAAGTCTTAAACTTCCTCCACCGATCAGCACAATAAGACAATGTCTTGTCTTTCAACTTTTGAGAGTCAAGGACAGTGTATGAAAGCCGGATAGTGTCCCAAATAGGATCCTTTATTGTGCCAAAGTCCACACTTTTCCACTCATCTGTCAAGATGCTAACCTTGCTGCGTGCTAGATAGCCGATAAAACTATTATATTTGACTTTTATAGGACCGAAAGGAGCCAATTTTTCATCAAACTGAATCTCGAGCTTTGACCCAGAGATCCGACTTACGGATACATCTTTCATTCGTGTGCCACTTCTACCACGGCGTGCACGACGATTACAAGGCTCATTGTGAGATGAAGAGGGTTCGTTCTGACTCACACCAGTCACACCAGTAACTGGCATTGAATGAACAGGAGAAGAACTGTTTTCTCCGTTCATTTTCGAGAAAGGAAGAGAGGTGAGAGTGGTGGTGCGAAAGTGGAACGCCTGAGAGAGTGAGAGAGTAACAGAGGATGGTGGTGGTGGCCGAGGAAGAGAGGTAATGCAACAGGAAGAGGGGTTTCACAACAACAACCTAACAAGGGTTTCAGAGTTTAGAGAGAACAACATTAAGTCGTAAGGTAAGGTTTTGCGCAAAGAAAAGTATTTTTGGCACTTTAGTTTCAAGACCGGATGAAGTAAACGACGGTCTTAAAGGTTACAATTTAAGACCGTCCTTTATTAACGTCTGATATTTAAAAAAATTTCAATATTTAGTATCGGGCACCATTTATGTCCAGTCTTACAAGTATACCCTTTAAGACCGTCTTTTTATATATATCCGGTCTTAAAAGTTTTATTTAAATTTTTCCTTATTTTTTTGGAGCGCAGAAAATATAAGTCAGGCTGTACGAGATTTCTCTAATAATTGTATTGATATTTCAATTTTTTAAATAACATTTTTAAGACCAATTGTTTTTTTTGCCGATCTGGATAATATATTTAAGACCTATGAAAAAATGATTCGGTCCAAAAAGTTCTTTATATTTACAAAATTGCCACCGGTCATACCTTTAAGACCGGGGAGTCGATTGTCCGGTCTAAATGAGGCGGTCTTAAAACCCTTTTTTGCACTAGTGGATTTTAAGCTTCCATATATCCTATCCAATTGATGGTTACATTTCATCATTATTTGAAGGACAGAAATATACTCGCTTAGGACCATAATATAGAGCATTTCTAGAAGAATGGCTTGGTCCAAAATATAAGTCACATGTATGATATCTAATGCTTATTTTTCAGTTTTTTCCTTTTAATTAATGCTCATTTCCAATTTAATTTGGCTACTCATTAAAGTTTCAAGAGAAAATTAGAAAGAAAAACCTAATGGAAAAGATATTTTTGGAGAAGGACCATAAAAATTGTAATTACTTAGAATGACAAAATATAAAAATATAAAATTAAAAGTACTAAAATGCCCCTAACAAAATCTTTTGCATTGCCTTTTACATTCTCTTCCCCATTCTATTTTTAACACTAATATAAACTTCTAAATTTCATTAAATTAAGGGTTAAGTAGCAATTTTGACCCCGAACATACGCTCAGGAGCAATTTTGTCCTAGAACTTTTTTTTGGCTCAATGTTGCCCCGAAAGTATAAAAACGGAGTAATGTCTCCCTTCAGTTAAAAACTCTAACGGTCAAATGTTGGTTTGACCTTATTATGCTGATGTGGCGTATCTATGTGGCAGTCAGAATTCCATCTCATTACCATCCTTCTCTTCCCTGGTCCATCTCATCATTGCTTGACCCTTTCTCTCTCCCTCATTCAATGTTCATGGTTGATGCTCCCTCTCTCCCTCAACAAGCACTTGAAGCTAAATCACTGAAAATTATAGTCTGCTACAATCATCAAAGGCAAACCATATACAGTAGGGAAAAACAAAATTTATCATCCATTTCCTACTAAACGAGCACAACCCTAAATTTCTAAGATTTTGAGCACAATGAAAATTAAAGGAAATATAAGAGAAATACTATAACTACTGAAACACTTCCAAAAAAAAAAATCAGGCACCATCCACCACCAGAATCAAGAAAAAAGCTTTTGAATGTAAGTTCCTGATATAATACGTTAGCCTTGTCTCAATGTTAAATATTTTATTTTTGTTTTAGGTGTTTATATTACTGGGTTTTGGGGTTTGTTTATATTAGGAAAGAGGAGGTGCTTTTGGAGGCTAGATTCCGGCGAGAATGAAATGAAGATGGAGGAGGTGTTGGGCGATCAGGAACCACTTTCATTTGGCCTTGTTTTCTTGTCCTCATCAAACACTGGCCCTCATTCCTTCCCGCAGATTCAAACCTCAACACTCCTAACCCTTACTTCGACCTCCTCAATTTCCAATCCAAGCGCGTCGTCAAAATTAACACGGGATGTGGTGTTTTCAGCATAGGCCTCTATCTCCTGGGCCTCACTAACATATCCTTTGTCATCCCCATGCTTGTTGGCGCCATTGTCGGCAGTGGGCTCTGGATCTAACAGGATGTCAAACCTGTTCAAAATCTTGCAGGGACTAGATTTCTATATATGATTTAATAGGATGTCAAATCTGTTCGGCGTTTATCTAGATGGTTCCCTTAATTTCTGGAATTGATTCCATTATTGTCTATATATGATTTATGTTTCTGGATTCATGGATGGGTTCATGTTTCTTGTTTATCTCCATCCTTACTTGCGGTGGCCTTTGCAACTAATAAGGATGGAGGCGTTGTGGTCACTGTGATTTAGTCATAAAGAAAAGGTGGAGGGCGCCGAGGGATGGTGGGCGGAGTGGCGGATTCCTGGGCGAGCAACGGTGTTGTTCTGGAAACATCAAACGAAAGAGAGAGAAGGGGGATCGAACGAAGGAGATATACGGGGGAGAGAGAGGATGAGGTATAGCAAAATCAGAGTATATGTGGCTGCCTTGTCAGCAATTTCAGTTAAAGTTAACAGTCAACATAAACGGTGGTTATTTGAGAGGCGACATTGCTACATTTTTATACTTTTGGGGCAACATTGAGCCAAAAAAAAACTTCCAAGAAAAAATTGCTACTTAACCCTTAAATTAAATACTGGTTTTCTCAATTTTCATAACTTGAATATATATCTATGAAAAAAAAAAATTACTCATTTTTCAATTTTTAAAAATTATATTTTTAAAATTAACAAAAATTTTAATAAAAAATGGAATTATATAGTTTTAATAAAAATCAATGTATTTTATAATTTCTCATATATGTTAAACCAAGAAAGTTTGTATAACTTATTTTTGTTTAAGAAGGAATTTATGTGGATTAAAAAATTCATATAATGTTAATAAAATTAAAAAATCTAATTAACCTATTATATTCTGAAAAATATGAAATAATTTTATTTTTTTATTTTTTTAAAAAAAGACTTAATTAACATTGACATTGGTAATATAAATCGGGCAACTTGATGATATAAATTGGTGAAAAATAAAAATTAAGAAAAAAATATGAGTTTAACAATTGTTAATTTTGAATATAAGAGATAATACATGAGGATTGATCAGGGGTAATTTAATAATTTTAAATTTATATTATGATTTTTTATCCTTCTAAGTAATTATAATTTTTATGGTCCTTTATAATAGATATTATTTTCTCCTGGTCCTTTATTTTAATTTTCCCAAGTTTCAAAAACATTTTTCAATAAGGGTAAAAATGATTTTTTTTTTTTCATCTATGACATATTGAATGAGTTAATTGGCTCATATTGTTTCCATGAATTACTTGAAGTACCACTATGTTTTTATTTATAAATCCTTTTTTATCAAATCACACATGTCAAGAAAAAGTGGTTAATTTAATAATTATAGAGTAAATTTTTAACTTTGCCCTCATTTATAAAGGGGTATCTTTCAATTCTTTATTCTCTTTTTATTTTCATTGATATAATTAATATGGGTGAAATTGTCACAATTTCATTTATTACCTAAAAGAGAACTTATAAATATAACCAAATTTTTTAATAAAAAAAAACTTATAAATAGAACCAATGTAATACCTTATATTATGGATCGGAGGGAGGATAGGAGGGAGTACAAAGAATCATGTATAAGAATTAGTAGTAGAGATACATTTGGTAAAAAAGCATTAATGACTCTCCTTATAATTTATATTATGAATCAAATTTGGCAAATTTTGCTACATGATTTTAAAAATATCTACTCCCAATGTAGAAATTAATGTAGCCATCATTAATACCACAAAGGTTTCAATGAAAGCAATATTAATATACACATTAGTTGGTGTGGATGAACATCATGAAAATAATTCCGTGTACACATTCATGTCTGTATCTAATCCTATGATGAGGGGTGGAATTGGACCAATTTAATTGTCTTAGGGGTAAAATTGCACCATTAAATATTTTAAAGTGCTGAATATACTTTTATAAATAGTTCAGCGATTTTAAGTTTCCATATATCCTGTCCAATTGATGGTTGACATTTCATCGTTATTTGAAGGGGAGAAATATACTCACTTAGGTCCATAATATAGAGCACTTCTAGAAATTGGTCCAAAATATAACTTACATGTATGATAACTAATGCTTGTTTTTAGTTTTTTGCTTTTAATTAATTCTCATTTCCAATTTAGTTTGCCTATTCACAATGGCGGAATCAAGGGGGGGCTAGGGTGGGCCCCCGCCCCCCCTAAAGTGTTAAAAAAAAAAATAGAAATGAGGGAGTCCAAATGAATTAGAGGAGGAGGAATAAAAAACAATAGAGAGGAAAAAGAAGGCAAGTAACTAGGCGTGGGCTAGGGTGTGTGGAGTGAGACATGGACTTGAGTAACCAATTTAGCTTTTCACAATATATTTTCCTTCCTTTTCTCCCCAAAACACTATTACTATTGTTATTTCTGACTTGTTAAATTCAAATGCTCTACTAAAACAAGGGTTTTTTAAATCTTATGAATGAAAAATGTCATATAAGAAGAGCTATAAACAGTGATGATACTTCCAAATTTATTGATAAATTTTATTTTAGAGATTTCACATAACAAGAAAAATTGTATCTTTGAAAAGGGAGTTACAACAATTTGAGCTTGATATTCCTAAACATTTAGATTTGATTAATTTTTCAACTACATCTGAATTATGTTAAGGACTAGCAAGATCTAAAAAGTCTATCACTTACTCTTTTATCGATAGAGTGATTAGACTATTACTAACTCTTTCAGTTTCTACAATAATTATAAAAGATCTTTCTTTGATTTGAATATAATTAAGAACAAGTTTCAAAATAGAATAGATCAATTTATTGATGATTCTTTGATTACATATGTTGAAAATAAATTGTTTTGAATTTTAGTATAGATTCAATTATATATGAGTTTAATAATATGAAAACACGTAGAGTAATGGTCAAGTGAAGTAATTTTGTGTAATGGATTTCTTTTTTAGTATTTTTTATTTTCGCCCCCCGTCAATGAAATTTCTGGCTCCGCCCCTTGTAACACCTCAATTTTAATACCCAAAAACTCGGTCAAAATATTGAAAATACCTTCAAAAGAGTTCAACAATATCCAAATCCTTTTACAATGTTACCATTTCGAATAAAACCCGTAATACATAATCAGAATAAATTCCAGAAAATATTTCAGAGTTTAATACAAAACGGAAGTCTTAGGTTCATGGCAAATATAATAACATAACATAATCTATTGGAGATCAAAAGAGCTTCCAGAGCTCACTCCATAGGTGCCTTCCCTTGCTCTCTACTAGAATAATCACCTGAAAAATGTTAATATGGGATGAGATTCCACGTCTCAGTAACTACTGAATATTTCTACCTTACACGAGCAAATTACATATGACAAAAATAAAAGGTAATATAACGTGAATTTAATATACTCAGATATTTTTAGATATACCGTTGTTCACATCAAATGCCTTTACAAAATACTCATCATTCTTTATTGAATAATTCAGAAATGCACTATGCAGTATGCAGCCTCCCTTATATCCCCTTCCAACCGTATACCGCTGACTGGAACCATAGGCTAACATATAGTCCAATAGAAACTCATTCATTTGACTGGATGGTTTCAAGCTCACCAAAACTTAAGATACACCCGGCCAAAGGTATAGAGCTTAAATCTGGACTATGGCTCCCCTCCTTTAAAATAACAACTAAGGAGGTGTCACATGTCCCACATCTCCAATGAAATCCCGGCCAGAGGAAAACATGGAAGATGGGGCCCTGAAAAGTACCATCCACTGTGCACCGAGTGGTGGCATAAACAATTCTTATCATTCAATTCCCTCCTTACTCCACCCATCACAATACAACCGCCATGATGTATTTACTCAAAAATAATGCATTATTATACCATTATATACGTTGATATGCGTATCTGTGAATAGTAAAATACTATGCGTATCTGAATAGTAAAATACGGTATATACATGAATAGTAAAATGAGTAGTAAATACGGTATACGTGAATAGTAACATGATTAGTAAATACGGTATACGTGAATAGTAACATGAATAGTAAATACGGTATACGTGAATAGTAAAAATGAATAGTAAATACGGTATACGTGAATAGTAAAATGAATAGTAAATACGGTATATGTGAATAGTAAAATGAATAGTAAATACGGTATATGTGAATAGTAAAATGAATAGTAAATACGGTATATGTGAATAGTAACGTACGTATAAATAGTACCTCTACAGATTTGCAAGTCAAAATTCCCACACCAGATCTTGAAACCATAAATATTTTCTAAATATTCTTGCCAAAATAGTAAACAAACAAATTTATAATCATACATAATTCACAAGTATAAGGAAGAATATTCAGAGTTACCTGTTACTTGCTAATACCCGAATCACCAACCAGCTATTATAACTCTTAAGCAAATATCTCTACTCTCTTTCTCTCTCTACCTCTCTCTATGGCTCTTAGAAGTTGTGAAGAATGAAATGAAATGGAAGGTCTATTTATAGTTGGAAAATGGGTCTTTAAGTGTAATTTTCGTCTCTGGGTCGTTTTACGTAATTTTCCTAAAAACTAAAAAAAAACTTTCCCGTGACATTCCAGCCGCCCCCGTGAACGTTCTTTTTAAAAAAATTTAATAATATTTTAATATATATTATTTTATTATTATAATATAATATTATTTAAATAATAAATTATTATTGAGTGGGTCCCGCGTGAATTTTTTTTTCAAAACTCACGAGAAAGGTTGTCGCTCACGGGAAGTTTGCAGAGAATTATTTTGGCCGTGGGTCCCGCATGTTTTTTTTTTTTTTTTCTTTTTCCTTCCTTTCTTTTCTCTTTCCGATTCTTTCCTCCGTCACTTTTTATCTTTCTTCATTCATACTACTATATATAATATATTACTATATAATATGTTTATTATATTATTAAAATATATATTTAAATTCTAACCTTAAAAATTTACTCATACTAAATACCTAATAAATCAATTATCATAAATTAATCTATTATAGTTCCAGGTAAAAAAAATTCAGGATGTTACATTTCTCCCCTCCTAAAAGAAAATTTTGTCCTCAAAATTTCGCTATAATAAGAATTCTAACCTATTTAAATAAATGAGGATAGGTTTGTCGCATGCTCTCCTCCGTTTCCCAAGTAGCATCTCCGGGAGCCATTCCTTTCCACTCGACCTTTACAAGTCTAATGGTCTTGTTTCTTAATTTCTTGTCCCTTGCATCAACAATCCGCTCCGGCTCGGCTTTATACGTCATGTTATCCTTGAGTTCTACCTCTTCTACTTCTATAATGTGGGAAGGATCCGGTTGGTATTTCTTCAGTTGCGATACATGAAAGACATCGTGAAGGTTCGCAAGCTGTGGAGGTAATGCAATTCTGTAAGCTACCGGTCCAACTTTCTCCAAAATCTCATAAGGACCCATAAAACGAGGCGAAAGCTTCTTTGCTCGTATTGCTCTACCAATGCCAGTCATTGGTGTGACTCTTAAGAATACATGTTCGCCCACCATGAACTCCAACGGTCGTCTTCTCTTGTCAGCATAACTCTTCTGTCGACTCTGAGCAGTGAGAAGTTTCTGTTGAATCACCTTAATCTTTTGAGTCGTCTCGTCCACAAGTTCTGGACCTATTAAAATTCGCTCATTCAATTCCGTCCAGCAAATAGGAGATCTACATTTTCTTCCATACAAAGCCTCATAAGGTGCCATCTCAATGCTGGAGTGATAACTATTGTTATATGCAAACTCCGCAAGATGAAGATGATCGTCCCAACTTCCTTTTAGTTCGATTGCACAAGCCCGCAACATGTCTTCCAGAGTTTGAATAGTCCTCTCAGTCTGCCCGTCAGTTTGAGGATGATAAGCGGTACTATAACTCATCCGAGTTCCCATAGCATTCTGCAATGCTTTCCAAAATCGTGAAGTGAATCGTGGATCACGATCAGATACGATGCTATTCGGTATCCCATGCAATCTGACAATCTCCTTCATGTAGATCTTTGCTAGTCTCTCCAATGAGTATTCTGCTGCAATTGCTAGAAAATGAGCTGACTTAGTTAACCTATCGACAATTACCCAAATGGCATTATGTCCGGATGTCGTTAGAGGAAGCCCCATGATGAAATCCATAGAGATGCTATCCCATTTCCACTCTGGGATATCCAAATTCTTTAATAATCCAGGAGGTTTCCGATGTTCGATCTTGACTTTCTGACAAGTCAAACAACAAGTGACAAAGTCAGTCACATCTTTCTTCATGCCCCGCCACCACCAATTCCGCTTGAGATCATGATACATCTTGGTTGCTCCGGGATGGATAGTGTATTTACTCCGATGAGCCTCCTCTAGTATGAGCCTTTTTATTTCTCCATCATTAGGTATGCACACTTTTCCTTTATACCTTAATATCCCATCTCTATCGATCCCAAATTTCGATTCTTTTCCTTCTTCAATATCTTCCCTCACGTTTAATAGATACTCATCTTCGAGCTGAGCGAATTTAATCTCTTTCCAAATTGTGCTTTCAATAGTTAATGCTTCCATGGTAGCGACCAAACCTGACATTACATCAATAGATGTACTTGGTATCTCCTCGAGCAATTTATGTTCTCTGATCATCATCTGGGCTACATGAATTGTCTTTCTACTTAAGGCATCTGCTACAACGTTCGCTTTTCCTGGATGATACTTCAATTCGAAGTCGTAGTCCTTGATAAACTCCATCCATCTCCTCTGTCGCATGTTGAGCTCCTTTTGGTCGAACAGGTACTTCAGACTTTTGTGGTCACTATAAACTTCGAACTTTGAACCGTAGAGGTGGTGCCTCCAAATCTTCAGAGCAAACACTACTGCTGCCAGTTCTAAGTCGTGAGTAGGATAATTCCCTTCATGTGGCCTTAACTGTCGAGAAGCATAAGCCACTACCCTACCATTTTGCATTAATACACACCCAAGACCTTTCTTGGAAGCATCTGTGTACAAAGTAAAGGTCTGAGCAGGATCTGGAATTATAAGTACCGGTGCCGTAGTCAACTTAGTCTTCAAATTTTGAAAAGCTGCTTCACACTTTTCGTCCCATACAAATGGTTGACCCTTCCTTGTTAACTTAGTCAAAGGCATAGCTATTTGCGAAAAGCCCTTGATAAATCTCCTATAATAGCCAGCTAGACCTAGAAAACTCCTGATCTCAGTCACGGACTTTGGTCGTTCCCATTGGAGAACTGCTTCAACTTTAGTATGGTCCACTGCAACACCTTCAGCCGATACGACATGGCCTAGGAATTTTACTTCCTTCAACCAAAATTCGCACTTAGACAGTTTCGCATAGAGCTTGTGCTCCTTCAACACTTGTAGCACGATTCTAAGGTGCTCTTTATGCTCTTCTTCATCCTTAGAGTAGATAAGGATGTCGTCAATGAAAACCACTACAAATTTATCTAGATATGGTCGGAAAATTCTATTCATGTAATCCATGAATACTGCTGGAGCATTTGTTAGCCCAAATGGCATAACAAGAAATTCATAATGGCCATATCTAGTTCTGAATGCAGTTTTTGAGACATCTTCAGCTTTGACTCTCAGTTGGTGATAACCTGATCTGAGGTCGATCTTGGAGAATATGGATGCTCCCTTCAACTGATCAAGTAGATCGTCGATCCTGGGTAAAGGATATTTATTCTTTATAGTCACTTTATTCAACTGGCGATAGTCAATGCATAGTCTCAGGCTCCCATCTTTCTTCTTCACAAAGAGTACGGGCGATCCCCAAGGAGATACACTGGGTCTGATAAAACCCTTTTCTAACAATTCCTCGATCTGCCTCTTCAATTCTGCTAGTTCCGATGGAGACATTCGGTAAGGAGCTTTAGATATAGGTTCCGTTCCAGGTACGAGATCAATAGAAAATTCTACTTCTCTCTCTGGGGGTAAACCTGTCATTTCTTTCGGGAATACCTCCGGAAACTCGTTTACCACTTCGATATCTTCTATCCCTTCCTCTACTTCTGCTTGAATGGAGAAAAACACCATGTACGCAAGACAACCATGATGAACAGGCTTTTCATCTTGTACTATAGACAATAATTGTGGTCTATTATGACTCATAGAGTCATCCGCAAGAGAGATAGTCTTCCTCTTGCAGTCAAGGATGATGTCATTAGCTGACAACCAATCCATTCCTATTATTACATCGATACCCTTCGTGGGTAAACAAACAAGGTCTATATTTGAGATCCTATTATCAATCTCAATCGTACAATTTAAGCAAGCCCTAGAAGTTTTTACTGAAGCTCCCGCCGGTGTAGAAATAATCATATAATAAGGCAATTCACTCACTCTTAAATTCAATCGAGGCACACAGTCGTATGATATAAAAGAGTGTGTGGCACCAGAATCAAATAAGGCTTCTACTTCAAGACCTTGGAGTTTGAGGATACCTTTAATCAGATTTGGTGAAGCACTTGCCTCCTGATGTGATAGTGCAAACACTTTCCCTGGCACTGCAGTTCTAGCATCCTTGGCTCCTCGAGGCTCCTCCTCACAAAATCTGGAAATGTGTCCTGGCTTTCCACAGTTGAAACACGTCACACATGGTCCTTGGTGTATTCTTCCACACTTGGCACACATCTGATTGTTAGCGGTGCTTGCAACAGGAGCTGTGGATCCCCTATATGAACTCTGACCTCCACTGAAGTGACTCCTTTGAGGTCCTTTGAATTGACTCCTCGGTGGTCTGCTGAAATGACTTCTTTGGGGTCCAGTAAAATAACTCCTCGATGGTCCACCAAAGTGATTTCTGGATGGTTGGCTAAACCGCGTATTCACATTACTGAAGTTGTGACTCTGCTTCTTAGTAACTCCTCCCGTTGGTCTCATGAGGTGTGTAGATCTGGCCTGAAAACCCTTCATCTTCTCAGCTTCCTCTTCTCGTTTGTTCCTTGCTATCGTGCGCAGTTTGTCGCATATTTCTTCAAAATCCCTTGTTTCATCAAGGAACGGTGATAGAGCTGTTTTTAGGTCTGGTCTAGCTTTTTCAACCAATCGAGCACTCAACCATTTAGAGTTGTTCTGTGAATATCCGCAGAATTTAGACAACTCTAAAAAGCGAGTAATAAATTCGTCTTCATGTAATTCCCCTTGCCTGAATGTGAGGAATTCAGTTTCTTTCTCTATTCTGATTGAAGGGGAAAAGTAATAATTTTCGAACTTTTCCTTAAACTCTTCCCACGTCATCTCAGCATTTCCTTTTGTTTTGGTGCTTTCCCACCATTCTTCAGCTGCTTTCTGCAACAATTGTTCAGCAACCATCACCTTTTGTTGTGAGCTAATCTCGATAACTCTGAAAATCTTTTCTACACGCTTCAGCCACTCCAGTGCTGCAATCGGATCTAGCTTCCCCTCGAACATCGGTGGAGTAAACTTCCGAAATTTTTCCCAAACCTCAGTAATAGGTAAGGGATGATACTGAGAATGAGAACCGCTACTACCTCCATCTTCAGTACGAGAATAACTTCCTCCCCTAGATTGATGGTCAGAAGGTGTGACTTCCAGAGCCTTCTCCTTTCCTTCCTTACCACCTTGGCCTCTTCCTTTTGCTAGTTCATCCTCGTGTCTATTCACTTTCTCCCTCATCTCCAAGATGACGTCTCGTAACTCTGCCAAAAGGGCATTGTTATCCTGAGGATAGGGACCATCTTGATGCGGAGGGAGACCTCTTTGGGATGGAGCAGGGGTTGAATTAGTTCTTCGAGTTCTTGCCATTATCTCCTCCTATGATTAATACTATAAGGACACTAAACAAATAAAAATAGCTAAATAAATTCTAAATCTAACAAAGGGAAGTGCTCATGTTATGATATTTAATTTGCCACAAACTTTTAAATTTTTTTTTAAGAAATCACTTTAGAAAATAAACAAAATTGCCATGGAACCTGGCTCTGATACCAAAAATGTAACACCTCAATTTTAATACCCAAAAACTCGGTCAAAATATTGAAAATACCTTCAAAAGAGTTCAACAATATCCAAATCCTTTTACAATGTTACCATTTCGAATAAAACCCGTAATACATAATCAGAATAAATTCCAGAAAATATTTCAGAGTTTAATACAAAACGGAAGTCTTAGGTTCATGGCAAATATAATAACATAACATAATCTATTGGAGATCAAAAGAGCTTCCAGAGCTCACTCCATAGGTGCCTTCCCTTGCTCTCTACTAGAATAATCACCTGAAAAATGTTAATATGGGATGAGATTCCACGTCTCAGTAACTACTGAATATTTCTACCTTACACGAGCAAATTACATATGACAAAAATAAAAGGTAATATAACGTGAATTTAATATACTCAGATATTTTTAGATATACCGTTGTTCACATCAAATGCCTTTACAAAATACTCATCATTCTTTATTGAATAATTCAGAAATGCACTATGCAGTATGCAGCCTCCCTTATATCCCCTTCCAACCGTATACCGCTGACTGGAACCATAGGCTAACATATAGTCCAATAGAAACTCATTCATTTGACTGGATGGTTTCAAGCTCACCAAAACTTAAGATACACCCGGCCAAAGGTATAGAGCTTAAATCTGGACTATGGCTCCCCTCCTTTAAAATAACAACTAAGGAGGTGTCACATGTCCCACATCTCCAATGAAATCCCGGCCAGAGGAAAACATGGAAGATGGGGCCCTGAAAAGTACCATCCACTGTGCACCGAGTGGTGGCATAAACAATTCTTATCATTCAATTCCCTCCTTACTCCACCCATCACAATACAACCGCCATGATGTATTTACTCAAAAATAATGCATTATTATACCATTATATACGTTGATATGCGTATCTGTGAATAGTAAAATACTATGCGTATCTGAATAGTAAAATACGGTATATACATGAATAGTAAAATGAGTAGTAAATACGGTATACGTGAATAGTAACATGATTAGTAAATACGGTATACGTGAATAGTAACATGAATAGTAAATACGGTATACGTGAATAGTAAAAATGAATAGTAAATACGGTATACGTGAATAGTAAAATGAATAGTAAATACGGTATATGTGAATAGTAAAATGAATAGTAAATACGGTATATGTGAATAGTAAAATGAATAGTAAATACGGTATATGTGAATAGTAACGTACGTATAAATAGTACCTCTACAGATTTGCAAGTCAAAATTCCCACACCAGATCTTGAAACCATAAATATTTTCTAAATATTCTTGCCAAAATAGTAAACAAACAAATTTATAATCATACATAATTCACAAGTATAAGGAAGAATATTCAGAGTTACCTGTTACTTGCTAATACCCGAATCACCAACCAGCTATTATAACTCTTAAGCAAATATCTCTACTCTCTTTCTCTCTCTACCTCTCTCTATGGCTCTTAGAAGTTGTGAAGAATGAAATGAAATGGAAGGTCTATTTATAGTTGGAAAATGGGTCTTTAAGTGTAATTTTCGTCTCTGGGTCGTTTTACGTAATTTTCCTAAAAACTAAAAAAAAACTTTCCCGTGACATTCCAGCCGCCCCCGTGAACGTTCTTTTTAAAAAAATTTAATAATATTTTAATATATATTATTTTATTATTATAATATAATATTATTTAAATAATAAATTATTATTGAGTGGGTCCCGCGTGAATTTTTTTTTCAAAACTCACGAGAAAGGTTGTCGCTCACGGGAAGTTTGCAGAGAATTATTTTGGCCGTGGGTCCCGCATGTTTTTTTTTTTTTTTTCTTTTTCCTTCCTTTCTTTTCTCTTTCCGATTCTTTCCTCCGTCACTTTTTATCTTTCTTCATTCATACTACTATATATAATATATTACTATATAATATGTTTATTATATTATTAAAATATATATTTAAATTCTAACCTTAAAAATTTACTCATACTAAATACCTAATAAATCAATTATCATAAATTAATCTATTATAGTTCCAGGTAAAAAAAATTCAGGATGTTACACCCCTGCCTATTCATTAAATTTTCAAACACATTTTCCAATAAGGGTAAATTGATTTTTCCCCCATTTGTGACATATTTAATAAGTCAATTGTCTCATAATCTTGTTTTTTTGAATTAGTTGAAGTACCTTATATTATGAATCGGAACAAGAATAGGAGAGAGTACAAAAAATCATGTATAAGCACTAATAGTAGAGACAAATTTGGTAAACTGACATTAATATATGACTCTCGTTATAAACTTGTAATGTATATTATGAATCAAATTTGGCAAATTTTGCTACAAGATTTCAGAAATATATACTCCCAATATAAAAATTAATTGTGTAGCACCATTAATACCACAAAGGTTTCCATGAAAAGAAATATTAATGTTCACATTAATTGGAGTGGATGAACATCATGAAAATAATTCAATGTACACATTCATGTATGTTTCTGATCCTATGCTGTCGGGTGGAATTGCACCAATTTAATTATATTGAGGGTAAAATTCCACCATCAAATAATATTTCAAGGTTCTGAATATACTTTTATAAATAGTTGAGGGCACTTTTAGTTTTTTGATACACAAATTTTAAGTGAGTACATTGAATGGTTTTCACAAGATGCTCATCAAGTGTACCTTGGTTTTGTTGTTTTAAATGAAATCTTTGTCTTGTATTTCCTCTGATCCTAACTAACAATTTACACAAATTAATAAAAACAATTAAAATCAATAAAGTTGACGTAGAATTTAAGTAATTTTCAATATTACGTCTAATAGTTGCACTGAACTCTAATATTATACTCCCTCCGGTCTTAATTATAAGAGCTGGTTGACTTTTTTGGAGAGTTTAAGGAAGCTAATTAAATTACTTTAAAGTATTTTTATTTTTATTTTTTTTCTTCAAACTTATTAGTTTGACTAATAAACTAATATATAATCTAAAAATATTTAACATATGAAATGAGTAAGTAACTTATTTAGCTTCCTTAATCTCTCTAAAGAAAGTCAACTAGCTCTTATAATTAGGATCGAAGGTAGTCTTATTATTATTCTCACTCACTACTTCTATTAATGATGGGCATACATGGAAAAAAAAAACAATTAATGCTTCTTAAAAACAAGCAAGTGCCTTATAAAACGGATCAAATGCACTTACTAGTTGATGCTTTATAATAAGAAGTAAAGGAAGTATCATTTAATGCCTAAGTATAAGTCATTTATAGGGGGGGAAAAAATATGGCTCAAACTTCAAAATATAAGTTAATTGTAAGGAAGTTAATAATTTTTTGTCCATTTTACCCAATTAAAAAGAGAGAAATAGTGGAGAGGGGCGTGAAAATAATTTTTAAAGCAGAGAGAGATAAAAAAATTTAATAAGGGTAAATATTAAAAAATAATAATCTATTTGAGGCACTTTTGGAAATATCAAGTCCCAATGTACACATTAATTTCACATTGATTTCTTATTTTAAGTCACTTGCACCCAATTATAGCAAACCAATAAAAGTATTAAAAGAATAATTTATTTATTTATTTTTATATTTTCCCTTATTTATGAAAAGGTACACATTTTCTCTTACATATTTTTATCTCTACGCATTTACATTTTTCTCACATTTGTCTCTTTTCCATATGTCAAACTAATCATGAATAAAGGTAAAATTGACAAAACTTTACTTATTACCTACAAGTGACTTATATTTTGAACACAATTTTTTAGGTATGAGCTAAGTAACTTATATTCCATCTGGTTCTTTTTATAAGAGACAAATACTTAAATTATGCGGTTCAAAATGTTAGTTGAAAGTAACAAATATGTCAAATTTTGTATTATCCTTTCCAATTATACCTTTATTTATAAAAATAGTACATGAAAGGTAACCGGTGAAAATTTATTGTAAAGAGATAATAAATATAATATATTGAATATGGGTAAAATGAAAAGGACTGAAGGGAGTAATAAGGTACCAAGTGGTACATATTTTGCTCTTATTATTCAATAGATATCAAGTCCCAATGTACACAGTAATTTCACATCAAAAAATGTACACATTATTTTTTTTTTTTAAATACAAATGAAACCACGAAATAGAAAACTAAAAAGGAAATTACACAGGAGAATTGAATCACAGTCTCTCTTATGAGATCGGTCTTAGGGAATCAAAACGCGTATCCCGTAAAGCAGAATGGGTAATTCTTTTTTAACAAGAGTGTGTAGCCACTCATTCCCATTTACTGTGTAGCCAGCTACTAATAAATGGATTCCAAAAAAATACATGCATCCATAAAATTAATGGCCATTAATATGGCTAGGTTTTGTATAAAATATTTAATTTATCTTAGTCTCAATTTTCCCTCCCTCCCCGCGTGAGACTCCAATAAGTCTATATATATATATATATATATCATGTGCTAGTCTACATATCAGTCTCTCACAAACACAAACGAAGAGAAGTCATGGAGAAAGAGAGTGCAATAAGAGGAATGTTGGAAGCAACAACGTTAATAGTGTCAATAATGGTGGCGATGGTTATGGTGAGCTGGGTATGGACAAAGATGGTGAAAACGTTGTGGCTGAACCCTAAGAGGCTGGAGAGGGTTCTGAGAGAGCAAGGCCTTCAAGCCAATCCTTACAAGTTTTGGGTTGGTGACTTGAAGGAAATAATGAAGATGCAAGAAGAAACTAGTTCCAAGCCCATGATATCTCTCTCTCATGATTTATGTCCTCGTCTCTTTCCTTTTCCCCTCCACATGCTCCACAAATATGGTCTACCTTCTTCTTCATCTGCTATATATTGTTTTTCTGTCTCTAATCTAATTAATCCTACTACTGTATATATAATTGATGTACATACATGCAGGTAAAAATTCATTCTTGTGGTATGGACCGACCCCAAGGTTGATCATAACGAGCCCAGAGCTATTTAAGGATGTCCTCAACAAGTCATATAACTTCACAAAAGGTCGTTTGAATCCTCTTATGAACTATGTAGCCCCTGGTATCGTCAGATATGATGGAGACAAGTGGGCTAAACACAGAAAGATCATCTCTCCACCCTTCGCCTTGGATAAACTCAAGGTAAGTACTTATGTCGTTGGTATATATACTTCAAGGAATAATGCTCATGGGACAAATATCTTTCAGAACTTGTGAAGAGTCATTAAAAAACTTCTCTCTGGTTTTTTTTTTTCTTCATATATATAAAATTTTTATAGTATTGAAGCACTTTTTTCAACTATACTTAATCATTTTAGAGATCTACGAGATGATAAGAGACCAGCATCTATTAGGTAGCAGTTGATAGATTAAGAGAGGTTAGCTATAAGTTAGCTTCCTTTTATGTTATATTATTCAGTTTGTTTAATGTTTTGGTTCTTTTATTGATTAAGAAGAGAAGGGCATTCACTTGACTTTTGTGTGTGTGTGTGTAACCTTAATTAATATAATGTAAAAATGATGATCTTGAATAATTCAAATTTGAAATGAAATTGCTGAACTTTTGGAAAATATCTACGTAACCAAATAATCATTCACCTAGCTAGCTAATAATATTAAAGTTTGGAATATTTATTAAGCATGCCAAATATAAACGTAGGTCAAAAACTTGATTTTAGGAGAGACAAATTAATGAACATGATTCCTTTTCTTTTTTTTAATGCTCCCATATCACTATTTAATATCGTCAATTAATGTTCACACCGACAGTTTTGACTTTCATTTTCTTTATTTTTCCGTCCACAGACCATGACAGAAACATTTTTCCAAAGTTGCAATGACATGATACGAGAATGGGAAAAGATGTTATCGTCTTCAAATGGAACGTGGTGTGAAATGGATGTTTGGCCTTCGCTTAAGAACATGACACAAGATGTTATATCTCGAGCAGCATTTGGAAGTAGCTTTGAAGAAGGAAAACAAATCTTTCACCTCCTAAGTGATCAATCTCAACTTGTCGTGAAACATTTACAAAGATACCACATTCCATTTTGGAGGTAATTAACATCACACACACATACATACATACATACATACATATACAATGGTGGAGCTAGGATTTTTTATTTGTGTCTGCACAATAAGTGAGGGAATTCGGGGGCAGTGCTCCTGAATTTTTTTTTTTTTGGAAAGTTTTAAATGAATTAAAAAAACAAAAGAATATAAACAATAAAATAAAAGAAAACTTCAACACATGCAATCATCACTAATTACATAAAACCAAATAATCGCAGTGATTTTCAAAGCTCATTGTTATACAAAACTTGTCACCCAGGCAGTCCATTGAAGATATAACGCAAGATCAACCAGTTTTATAACTACAAAGTTTCATTTTCTTTCTCTCATCCTAATTTGTGAATAGCTTATAAGAATAAACTGAATTCATAATCATAGTTATTCAACATAGTGGATTTCAAGGTTCTCAATGAATTCTGTAATGAACTTATATCTTTCCAGCTTTAAGAAGCTAAGTGCAAAAGTAAATAACAAAAACAAAATGCACAGAGATAAATGAATACAGCCATTAAAAGCTAAAGAATTCATTGGCTGTAAGGTCTTACGCTAAGTGTGGTCACCGCAAACTCCAGAGCAGCATTTGTCTCTGTTGGTCCATGCTGCATCAAGGAATATGGGATCAGACCTTAGAAATGGAAGGCACGGTCTATCTGCCCTCAGTGCAACAACAATACTAGTTCGATGATGTAGGCAAATACCTCAAATGGAGTTACTGAATTAGCAACATTACTAATCATGAAAGCTTCCCCTGGTTGAAATCCCAGAATATTTGATGGGCAAACCCTAGAGTCCCCGCAAGCGATGACCATAAACTGTTCTTGTACATGTTAGTCAAGAGAAATAAATTTCACTACAAGACAAATTGAAGCAATGTTCCAAAAAGACTTAATAAAAACCCATAAAGCAAAACACAATTAAATGCTTAGTCAAAATGGTGGGGGAAGACACAGAGTAATTAACCTTTAGTAATTGAACCTGCGCAAGATTTTGGAAATTTCCGAGTTTTCCCTGCCAAAAAGCAGAAACCAATCTTGAAGAATTTTATTCCTTTTTGAGAACAAGGCAATACTGAAACAGAGAAACTTACATGTATTTATTCTTTTTAAAACTTAAGAACCTGCCCTTCAGATCATTAAATAGATCCTGCCCCTTTTCAGCTTCTGTCACAGTTTCTTGATTGTTGTTTTCCTGTTGCTGGGTGAATCCAGAAGGCCCCATGGAAGCCTTCAAATCTATAGTTTTATTGCTCCTACAAACATAAGAAAAGGTACTGAGTGATACAACAAAACGCTTTTACTGGATTTCATCACCATAAGAAAAAAACACTTTGTTATTCTAACTTTTACTTCAAAGTGTTGATTATAAAATCCACAGAGAAGTATAATTATAGGGTCCATTAAACCACAAAAAAATTAAAATTAAACCATGAAACACCATAGGATCACATTACACACATCAGTATCCACTATAGAATAGTGCTTAAAAGTTTTGGCGTTATCAAACAAGCATAGATCACTCAAGTAAAACATGACCAAACCGAAATCCATATAGGAGACACACCAAGCCCTCTACTAATAATCAATCCAAACTTTTTACAATTTAAAGTGAATAAATGGAAAAAAAACTATCAAGAACCTCTTCTAATAATTTCCCTCCCGAATGATTTTTAGTCATAGAGCTGTGTGTGTGTGTGTAATATAATCGGCTAGTAATATAAGAATATCTAATATATCAGTACCCAAATCTGTTTCGCAGTTTTGTACATGGTAAGGACCTTTGGAAGATTAAAGAGATTGATAGAATAGTAACTGATTTAGTGAAGAGAATCATCAAGAAGGAGGAGAAAGCCATGAAGGAAGAAGGTGAAGTCATAAAGAAGGACCTGTTAGGGATACTTCTAGAATCCAATCAAAAGGAGATTGACCAAGTCCAAGGAAACCACAACATAAACAAGAACGTTGGGTTGAGCATGAATGAAGTAATAGATGAATGCAAATTTTTCTATTTTGGAGGCCAAGCAACCATTGCTAGTTTGCTTGCTTTTACCATGGTGTTATTGGGTAAGCACACTGATTGGCAAGCACGTGCAAGGGAAGAAGTCTTGCAAGCCTTTGTGGATCAAAAACCAAACTTTGATGGCTTAAGTCACCTCAAGATTGTAAGTATTATATATATATATATATATATAATCTTCTTGTGACTTTGCATGCATGTTTAAACATAATTTGCATTGTAGGTGACGATGATCTTATACGAGGTTTTGAGGTTGTACCCACCGGTGGCATGGCAGGATAGATTGGCGGCGAAGGACATGAAACTTGGGGATTTGTTAGTACCTGCAGGAGTGCAGATTTTCATGCCAACACTCATGCTTCATCATGATGAAGACTTATGGGGGAGTGATGCGAAGGAGTTTAAGCCAGAGAGGTTTTCCGAGGGAATCTCTAAGGCAGGGAAAGGGAATTCCCCTGCCGCATTCTTGCCGTTTGGATGGGGTGCTCGAACTTGCATGGGAAAAAACTTCTCCCTGTTGGAGGCTAAGATGGCTCTTTCTTTGATTCTGCAAAACTTCTGGTTTGAACTTTCTCCCTCGTATTGTCATGCTCCTATCATCCAATTGACTCTTCAGCCACAACATGGACTTCATCTCATTCTGCACAAACTTGAGTAATGCTAGATTCATAATCTAGGGTTTGTGTGTGTTGCTAGAGAGAGACACATGCTACAAACTTAGGGTGTATTACAATACTCCCCAATAAAATATGTTAAGAAGTTGTGGTTTCGAAGTTTTAACTTTTGCATATATATATATATATATATATATATATATATATTAATGCAAAAGTGAGTTGCACTGGCTTTTTCAGAGGGGATATGAATTTTCAATTAATGGTTCTAGTGGACTTTAATATGTTGTTAGTGGAATTATATTCCACAGTTGCAACTAAATGGCCTTGTTTCAGAAGCCTCCTTCCCATTTTTTCTTGGAGCTCCTAAAAATTTTAGACTCTATTTGATTTACTTATTTTTTAGGTAAACTTTTCATTTTAAACTCACACTTTCTTTAATCTAAACTATATAAATTTAAAAAAAAAAAATTAACAACTTGTAAAAAAATTGAAAAAATAGAAGGGTTATGGTGCATCAGCATCCCACCATCACACTCTCTGATTTTGGTACTCATTTAATTTCAAGGAGCTTCATAATACCCATTTTCAAAAATAGTCAGAATAGAAAGGAAATATATTAATGCAAAATAGAAAACAAAGAAGTAATAATACATAAGACACACACGTAATTTTCACCCATTAGAAATTAGGCATCATATTCATTAGTCAAATCTCTGAATGCTTTCTAATTAAAACTAATAACACCTTCTTATTAGTTGCTTTAAAAATAGTAACTTCATAATTTTAACGTTTAAATTATTATTATTTTTTTTTTTTTTAAAGTCTTGCTGGGAAGTGATTTTTGGAGAAATTTTGGACTCTTTCTCAGTATCTATTTCTTATGATTTCGTTGGAGCAAGATACACTAATACAATACAGAAAAATTAATCAAAATACACCCACCACCATTATCATTATTATCATTTCTCAACCAGTCACAATAACACTGAGACACAGAGTTGAGGAGCAGAGCAAAACAAAACAGAAGAACGAAAAACAGAGGAGGGAAAGATACAGCTCAAGAAGAGGAAGAAGTGGGTTTATGCAAGATGACTTGAACTCCATGTTGGGGCTAAAGAGTAGGGACAATGTTGAGAGCATGAGAATATGCAGGGGAAAGCTCGAAGGAGAAACGTTGTAGAATCAAAGACAAAGCCACCTTAGCATTCAACAAGAAAAAGTTTTGTCCCAAACATGTTTGAGAACCTCCTACTAATGGGAAGAAGGCAGAACAAGAACTACCTTTTGATGCCTTGGAGATTCCTTTAGAGGATCTTTCTGGTTTAAACTTTTTTGCATCACCTCCCCAAAATTGTTGGTCATGGCGCACCATAAGTATTGGGATGCCACGTTGTACTCCTCCTAGTATTGACAGTTTCCCAAGCTTCGTGTCCTTCTGGTTCTCAGCATACTTCTATAGCCATGCTATTGGTGGATATAACCTCATACAAGATTATTGTAACCTGCATTGGCAAATTCCATAAATATACACATGTCTGTGGTCGGTGGTATGCATTTTTATGCATTGATTAAAAGATATTTGCTAAAACTTACAAGAGTCTTCCTCAACTTTATGTTAGTTGCACTTAATCTCTCTTATGTTTCAAAGTTTATACTTAACCTCATTGATGTTTATATTTTTGACATTAAACCTCATTTCATTGATTTTATCGTTAAGTTACTAACAAAAGCACCATGTTAGATTAATAAGGATAACACAACATCTCAACTTTAGAATATTTGTATATAATTTCTCTAAGGCTTCAAAATTAATATTATTTTTAATTGTAGGATGTCACGTCATCTTCATTAATATGATGTGGCAATTTTTATAAGTAACTCAATATCAAAGTTGATGTCAGGGGTTTTAAAACACCAAAAAGGTTAATACGCAATTGACTAAAAATTCAGAGGATGTTGTAGATTTTAGCTAAGATTAAATTTTACTACTTTATATATATGACACACACAAAAACTTGCTTACAATCTCAAGGCAACTTACCACATCATAGTGAGGTTTTTGGTTGCCAAAGACTTGAAGGACTTCTTCCTTGTACATGCTTGCCATTCAGAGTACCTACTCAACAATATCATAGTCCAAACCAGTAGAACAGAAGTGGTTTCTTGGCCTGCCATGTAGAACAACTTGCATTCATCGATCACATCATCCATACTCAACCCAACATTTTTCTTTTTCCCTTGTTCCTCAATCTCTCTTGATTAGATTCTAATAGTATTCCCAGCAGATCACTCTTCATGGTTCCCCTTGCCATCATGGCTTTCTCCTTTTTGATTATAATATGCTCTTGTGAAGTCCTCACGTTTCTTTCAATTTCTTTCATCTTCTTGTTGTTCTTAGTTGGGAGAAACCTATACAAAAAGATTTTATCAGCACTAATCTTTTCAGTTACAAGCATATATTAGATTGTTAATCAATCTTAGTAATTAATTACATATATAATGGAATGTAAGTTTTCTGCAAATTATTCAATACATTTACACCTTATTCTGCTATAAGATCAAATATTAGTCTGCCTTCTCCGTGGCTACTTTCAAAAGCTAATCGAGAAATCACTTCCTTTGTCAAATCCTTAAGCCAAGGCCATAAATCCACTTCACATGTTCCATCTAAGGAAGACAACAGGTTCTCTCATTTGTTGATCATCTCGTTGCAACTTTGGGCAAAGGTTGGAATCAGAGACTGTATGTAGAAAGAAGAAGATATTAAGTAGATGTGTCACAAAAGTTTAATTTAGTAAGAAAATGGGGGAATAACCTTCAATTTGTCGAAATTGAATGATAGGTGGAGAATCTTCTTGTGTTTAGCCCACTGTTCACCATCATAAACTGCAACCCCAGGGGCTATGTATTCGGTGATAGGGAAATTGTGACATTTTGTGAAGTAAATGTGTCTATTTAATGTGTCTTTTATCAGCTCAGGATCCATAAGGATCAACATCGGTGTTTGTTTGAACCACATGAATGAATTCCTGCCTGCACTTCAATTGTTTCACCATGAAGATATAATATAAAGAGGATGGAAGGAAATAACTTTTCTATTCATGCTACCAAACGGTTGTCATGATGTGACTGAATAAAAACAAACGTTTATTGAAAAGTGGAACTTTAGCTACAAGAAGAGCAGAAGAAGAATGGTGTCCCACCTTCTAGTCTCCATTACAAGAAGACGATGGAGTAGAAAACGGGGTATACAGTTCCTATCTCTCCGATTCCTCAGTGTTGAAGGTCCCTAGAAGAAGAACATAACTATTACCTCCGGTTCTAAATATAAATCCAATTTTTTTTTTTGAGATATTAAGAAAGTTAATTAAATTACTTTAAGATATATTTATCTTTTTTCTCCAAACTATTTTACTTAACTTATAAATTAATATATAATCTAATAATACATAATATAATATATATGATATGATTAAGTACTAATTTATTTAACTTCTTTAATCTCTCCTAAAGATAAATCAACTGGTTTTATATTTAGGATCGTACCGCAAAGGGAGTACTTCCCCCAAAAATGGTGCTGCTACCATCGCATCCAACCTTCGATTCATATCTCCCTTAGGTCTAATTGAGGAGAGAGGAAATGAATAGTTAATATTAAGAGGCATTGGGGTAAATTTTTAAGATTCAAAAATCCCTAATGTCCTCTTAGATTGAATAGAAATTTTTTAAAAGTGAAGGCTTGAATTTATATTTTGATATTTCAGTTAGATTTAAATAAGATTTTTTTTTTTCAAATGAAATGGCCTAGTTTTATATTTCTTTTATTTTTGCTAAGAATATGTATGAGTACTGCTTTAAATGAAAACAAACTAAACCTACAACAACAATATTAAAACAAATTTGAATATGAATATGAAATGAACAGTCGTATAATATACGGAGAAATAATGTATTCTCTCACTGGCTGATTAATTAGGAAATAATATAAAAGATAAGAATTTTATATAGTATATAAAAGTAATCCAAACAAAATAAACAAAAAATGTAAATGCGTCAATATGCAATATAAAATCTATATATAACAAGCGTGAACATTGCAATTTATTTTTAAATTCACAAGCAAATTAAATGAATATAAAAATGTGCCTAGATGAAAACAAATAAAAACCTAATTTTTTTCCATCAATAAAAACCTAAATTATAGCACCAATAATAAAATATTGATTAATTAAGGATCAAAGACCAAAACCCTTTGTGGCAAGTTATATATATTATTTATAAATTATAAATTACAAACAATATTACCCCGGATCCTTAATATAGAAAAATGCACTACAAACTAGATCATATGTTAAGGATCGAAAGCATAGTTGTCAAACTCGCGAGTTGACTCTCCGAGTTTACTGTTTTTATGTTTTTACCTTATAAAAACGAGTTGACTTAGTAGTAAACTCGTGTTAGTCATAAACTCGGTTAAACTCACGAGTTTATATACCAAGTTTACCGTTTTTAGGTTTCTAGCTTACAAAACCGTGTTAACTTACTCTTAAATTCATGTTAACTTTTTTAATTTGATCATGATCAAAGGCTTTATATAGAAATTTCTTTATTAAATATGATAAATGATGAATGTTGATGGATTTAATTTCAATCATTTGGATTTAAAATATATTTAAATCAAATTATTGTCATTTTTATATTTTAATTATTTAATTATACACTAGTACTACATATTTAGTAATGAAAGTAAACTTTTACGAGTTTACGATTCGAGTTCATGATACGAGTTTACATTACTGTCATGAGTTTACTTAAACTTATGAGTTTGACAACATTGACTGAAGGTAATATATAATTATTTCTCAAATCTCCAATGATACGAATGAAATATAAGAGACAGTAATAAAATTTATGGAAAATAATCTTTTGGTTTATATATTTTTAATTCAGTTGTAACTTAATCTTCAAACTTTAGCCCATTATAAATTAGTATATATAGTTTTGACTCAATTGAAACTCAATTTCCCCTATAGTTTTAACTATTTAAAACTTTGGTCCCTAAGATTTATAAAATTAAAATTTTTATTTTCTAAAATACGCGGACTAATAATTTGAATGGTTAGATAATATAGGGAAGTATTGTATCAAGTCAAAGTTTAAGGGTTAAGTTACAATTGGCTCAAAATTAGATTGACCTTCCCTCTATTTAATCTAAATAGCAGAGACGTCTCTCCTATTTTGAAAATCTATAGACTTTCCTTAAAATCAAAATATATGTTGCATAAACCTCTCTTTTAGTTTTAAGATTAAATTTCCATTCATTCAACCGTTAGTTGGACGTTAAATTACAGCATTGAGTCATTGACCCATCTTTTGACCAAAATGTACCTCCTTAATATAAATATTACTTATGAATCATTTAATTACATGTCTTTATCCAGAAATTAAAAAACTTAATTTATATTTTCAAATTTTTTGTGATACTATTAAATTGATTATCATATTACAAAGTTAATTAATTTTATAATCATAAATTTTTATTTTTCAAGAAAATTTGCAAGCTTAATCTAATTTATATATTAAAACTTACTTATGATATATCTTTTAAATGCATACGTTAGAAAATGTTTTGCAATTGTATATATATGTATTTTCAATTAAATCATAAAATTATAAATGTAAACAAATTATAAAAATGTGAAAATGATATAATTTTGAGATAATTCTACTAATATATTATAATTATATTTTATTAATAAAATAGGATATTGTCACTATCAATTTTGGTCACTACCAAGTCACTATCACTTTTTTTACCGTTAGATTAAAATCTCACTACCTTTATCATTGCTCTCTTCTATTGAGATTCTAATCTAATGGTGAAAAAAGTGGTAGTAACCAAAATTCGTAGTAATAATATCCTATCTCTTTATTAAAATAGTTACTCAAATTTATGATCAAGTGTTAATATTCTTCACATAAAAAATTACTTAATTTTTCTAAATTTAATACAATATTTAATAGAGCATACAAATTACGGATTTGGTATAATGAGAGGTATATTAGTACACAAGATTTATTTTAATATGGTTTTTAATTAACAAATATACTCTATATATGAATCGTTTTAGAATATTGTTTAACATTGTTAATAGTTTGGACTAAAATGTATATTTTCAAAATAGATGGAAGGTTTACGTAATTAAGGTAAAACATAAGTGGTTAGAGTATTTTAATCAACAAACAATGATTTCCAGTGAGATAAAGTTTATGACACTTAATTGCACCATAGTGAAAACTATAAGCACAACAAAGGTTATTTCAAGATGCGTATCATGAAGCTATGACTCAGGAGGACCCAATGAATTTAAGTCGTACAAGAACTTGAATAGCATTTTCGATTTTCTGATGGCTGCAGAGTAATGATAAACTGAAAAATATGAAGAATAAAATTCAAAAGTTGATTATGCTTTTGTTTAAAGGTATAAGTAGCCGTGAAAAAGAACTGTTCTATTCTCCTATATATGTCTAAGACACTTGCATTTTTTTAGGAAGGAGAAAGAGAAAAAGTTTCATCATGTTTCTGGGTACACCATGTCTCTCTCGCACCGTCAAGGTTTCACTCTCTCTGCATTCCTTGGCTGTAAAATCATCCCATTTGGCTGTAAAAAATATGAGAGTTTTCAAATGGGTTTGAATCTTAAACATCAATGTAAAATGAATTATATTTGACCTAGAAAAGTGACGTTCGGGAGATTATTATTATTATTATTATTATTATTATTATTATTATTATTATTATTATTATTATTATTATTATTTTATTTTATTTTATTTTATTTTTGTGTTGTTGAGGTCGAGGAATTGCTCAGTAGGTGTTACAAAAAGTGAATATGTGCATTTTCCTTAACTGCCGTTGGAATGTAATGCCTTCAATGCTTGTGTTTATTATTGCAACCATGGTTTATTACGGTTAAGATTTTTTTTTAAAATTGCAAAATCCTTGCGGGAAAAAATAGTTATACCTTGTTTCGAAACAATTTAGTGAAAACTTGGATTATTATTTTATTCAAATAAAATGAGCGCAAATGAATTCCTTTTTCATAGATGATTTATATATAACTTACATTATTTTGGTACTTATGACTAATTATTATTAAATTACTTTTAAATTTAATATCACATATTTTGATTTGATTTAACAAAAGTATATGACGTACAAAAATTTAAATGCCTGATTCTTCTCCATATTTTTATTGGGGGCACTTACATTTTTGTTAAAAATATATTAAATAAGTTATACATATATACCTTGTTTATATCATTATCTAACTCAGTCAAATTTGAGTACTTTTTAGCTTCATCGAGTGTAGATCTCCTAAGTGCATTTTTTGCGTTCACATGGTTTCCAACTTGAGACCTTGTGTTTAAAAAAAAAAAATTAAAAAAAAAAATCCTTTTTCCACTAGGATCAACGTCAGCTGGTGTGATCAATATATATGTGTGTGTCTGTGTGTGTGGCATGTGCAGTTTAGATGGTTAATAAAGTCTAACTTCTTTCTTTATTCTTTTTTCTTCCAGCAACTTCAGTTGGATTCATTGCAAAGGACAAAATTGGGAACGGAACCAACAATATTGTAAAGAAGATGATACCTTCAGCTTCTTCTCCACAAGCTCCTCTTTTTCCTCAAACTCTAAATTGGTTATCAGAAAATCGACACAAGGATGGATCATGGGGTCTTACTCATGGTAATGAGTTGTTGGCCAAAGGTTCTCTTCAATCTACTTTGGCTTCTACATTCTTGCACTTAAGCAATGGAGTGTTAGTGAACAACAAATCAATAGAGATATTGATGTACTCCTGTAATCCTATTTATAAGACAGAGAGAATTTTTTTGTCCTATTTATAAATCACATCATCAAATTTTTTATATGAATATATAGTTTTACTTTAATTTCACTTATTATTATATATACTTTGTATTCATAAGATTTAGTGTATATCAAATAGATATAAAGTTTGAAAGTTATTAAGATTTAATGTTTTTCTTAGTTCCTGAACGGAGATACATACGCCATGACATACATTTGAGAAGGGAAAGGCCATCACTTTAACTGAAACTTAAATTTGTGATTATTTAATGTGATTGGATAGCCTTTGTATATATAACTGTTTCTTGTGTGCATGGCACATCTTTATCCAACATTCTTCTTTTTCATTGTTGTACGTAGTAGCTTCTTCTGTGGGACTTGCTGTGCTATTATTGTTCCTGGCCTTTTGCTACAGAAGAAAGCTTCTTGCTCTTGCTCTTGCTCCATCCAGTCTCTACTGGAGGAAAAAACATCCAACCCATCAAATAACTGAAGCCACTCTGAAGCAACATGGACCAATCTCTTTTAGACAGTACAGTTACTCTGAGATAAAGAAAACCATAGACTGTTTCAAAATCAAATTAGGCAAAGGAGGGTATGGAACTGTATATAAAGGGTTGGTTTTGGTTAGAATTATATATTTACCAAATTGGAATTAAAACACCTAGTCTCGGTTTCTTTATCTAAATTTACAGAGCTAAAAGAAATAAGTAAAACTTATTCTAATTTTTTATTTTTCTAGAACACATTGCTATATTTTTGCGGAACACTTAATTAAAAAGTAAAAGATCATGATTAAATAAGTTTTTCGTTTTGGGAAAAAAAATCAAAAAATTGTTTTGGGATAAGGAATCAAAACAAGACCTAAATTAAGTTACAATATTTCATATTAATTTACTGTGAATTTCATATTATAAAAGATAAAGGAGAGAGAAACATGGTCCATAATAAATTAATAATGGAGAGGGAAGTTGATTGAGGAGTGTTTGAAGTGTTGGGGATTTGATAGTCTTGCTGAGTCCATTTTAACGATTTAACGTTTTGGGAGAATGAGAGGGGAGATACCTAATGAGGTAAGAGAGAAATTTTATGATATTGCTATAAGATCATCAATCTTATATTATATGGTTTTAAAAGAACAACCTAAAAATAAAATTTGGTAGCTGAGATGATGATATTAAGACGGATGTATGGTTTTTTTTGTTTTTTTAAAGGTAAGATTGTAATAATCACATACATGAATAAGTTGGTGTAACATTTATTGAGGGAAAAATGATAGAAAATTGTTTGAGGATGTGTTTGGATCATCCCAACAGCCAAAAGACACTTGTTGGCTTTTTTTATGTTTAGATCAGTTTTTATTTTTAATTTGACTTTTGAATAAAAAGCTACCAGTACTTTAAGGGGGTTTTTTTTTTTACCAAAATAAAGTTTTTTTTTTAAAAAAAATATCGAATTGGAGCTGTTCAGAAACTAATTACCAAAAATAATGCAGTCAATAGCGTGCGTTGACCGACGCCATTAACTACGTCAGCTGTCGGACGCCACCTGGCAGTGGCGTGAATTAATGCACGCCACTGCCAAGTGGCGTGGATTGGTCCACGCCACGGGCGTTGACTCCCGCCAGTGGGGCGTGGTTTAATTGACGCCCAGCTTGGGCGTCAATTATAATTGAGAATTTTTTTTTAACATAATTTTATTTAAAATTATAAATAATAAATTAGAGAATAATTAATTAATTAATCAGTTGAGAATAATTACTTTACCCTTCATTAATTGTCTGACTGATTAATTAATTAATTATTCTCTAACCAAGCATATTGGTGGGTATTTATTAAAAAATTAATTATTTGATTATTGCTTTCAATATTAGATGTGCTGATTTTTTAGTATTGATGTGCCCATAGAAATCAAAATTTTATTTAATTATTGATTACTTTCACGATGAATTTATTGTCATTGAAATTTTGAATATCTTTAATTAATAAATATATTAGATTTGATTTTATATACTAGGCGATTTATTAACTACCATATAAATCAAATCTAATATATTTATTAACTAAAGATATTCTTTATTTCAATGAAAATAAATTCATCGTGGAAGTAATCAATAATTAAATAAAATATTGATTTCTATGGGCACATCAATACTAAAAAATTGGCACATCTAATATTGAAAGCAATAATCAAATAATTGAATTTTTAATAAATGCCCACCAATATGCTTGGTTAGAGAATAATTAATTAATTAATCAGTCAGACAATTAATGAAGGGTAAAGTAATTATTCTCAACTGATTAATTAATTAATTATTCTCTAATTTATTATTTATAATTTTAAATAAAATTATGTTTTAAAAAAAAATTCACGCCCAGCGTCAATTATAATTGACGCCACGCCCCAGTGGCGGGAGTTCCGCCATTGGTGGCTTGGATCAATCCACGCCACCTGGCAGTGGCGTGCATTAATTCACGCCACTGCCAGGTGGCGTTCGACAGCTGACGCAGTCAATGGCGTCAGTCAATGCACGCCATTGACTGCATTACTTTGGTAATTAGTTTCTGAATAGCTCCAATTCGATAATTTTTTTTTTAAAAAAAACCTTATTTTGGTAAAAAAAAAAACTCGTACTTTAAGCCTAAACCAAAATTTCATGTGTTTGACTTTTCAACGATGGAGAGAGAAGTTCCTATCATGAAGAGAGAAGAAATTAAATGCCTCATTAAAAAAGATATGGGAACCCACTTTCTTTTATTCAAAAACATTTTCGTCCTTATTATAAGACCACCCATAGATGAAAATTTTGGTATTAATTATAGGATTAAGGAGCAAATATACCAATAAACTATTGGTCAGGAGCACTCAACACAATAACGTCTTATCTGGACCTTAAATGCAAACAAACTTTTGAAAATGTTAAATCAGCACAATGACGTTAGTTCATGGGTAACGTCTGTCTGTTGCTACTATATCGTTTCCTGATATTTGTCTTACTTGTAGTTTCTTTCACACACATCAATTCGTTCATTAATTACGAACACTCTTCTTCGTCCATGACTCATTCTGAGCAATCTGTCGTGTTGGCTTCACATTCCGTCAACCTCGATCAGCTTAGCTCTGTATTCTTCTGTGACTTGATTAATGAAGGTCTCATGAAGAGAGAATCTCATAAATCGGTTTTCCTCATCAACAACGCCACCGAGAAAAACCTTATTGGCACTCAGAGTCTTGCCGATTACAACGTCGACCATATGAAGTTAGAGAGGTGAATAAGAAGCTTACCTCAAGAATTTAGATAGTAAACCACAAGATTTTTAATCGTCTTCTTCCTCTTCCTTCAATCTTTCCTTCTTTATTTCAAGCTCCTCTTTTCGGTGTGGATGGAGATATTCACCGACTTAGTAAATGAAATGAGGAATTAATAAACACATAATTAGGTGATCAAAGTCGATTATTACATGGAGATAATCCTAGGACATTAACTTCCCAATTATTACCAATATGCCATTAATCCCAATTCCAATTGTTGTGTTGTTTGAAACTAAATGGACATGCAGAGGGTTCAATAAATGCAATCCGACTTATTGAGGAATGAAAAAGAATAAGGATTAATAATTATTAAAGGGAATGGTGGTGGCTTTGTTAACAAGTCCCAAAAGAATAAGAGAATGCGGGGTACCTTTGACTGAAATTGAGAAAAAGCAAGGGTGAGGTAGCGGCATCTTTGACATTTTCCTTCACGCAGCAATAGACAGACGTTACCCATGAGCTAATGTCATTGTGCTGATTTAACATTTTCAAAAATTTGTTTGCATTTAAGGCCTAGATAAGAGTTTATTGTGTTGGGTACTCCTGGACCAATAGTTTTTTGGTAAATTTGCTCCTAAACCCTTAATTATATAAATCTACTTAAAGGTTAATAATGATTGTTTTCTAATTTCATCCTTATTTATGAAAGTATTCAAGGAAAATATAGTAATAAAATTTAAGGGAAATTGGGAAAAACTCCCCCATTAAAAATATGAGGAACCAAAATCAAAATAAAGGCAAACTTGAGGGATTAAAGGTGGTATTAACCTCCCTTTTTTCGTACTTTTTCTGAACCACAGGATTTTTATCATTTAATTTAAGGCCACATGTACATTACTTAACTAATAATATAACTAATTTGACTTAGTCAAAAGTCAAAATTGATCACATGGCATCATACAATATCTATTACCTTTGACTGTAGAATACAAGTGTAAGAATGCCAAGCGCCTCGTAGCGCGACGGCACCAGGGCCAGCCTTAGGAGCTGGCCTTCCCCTTTGTTCAGGGCTCGAGCCCTGCCTCCCCTCCCCCTCCCCCTCCCCTCACTGACTATATCAAAAAAAAAAAAGAATACAAGTGTAAGATTATGATGGAGCTAGCTGTTTTTTCCTTTTAAAAAACTTATAGCATGAGGGGTTTTCGTTCGTCTCAATAAGTACACTTCTTGAAATTTGAGCTCTTGTTCTCGTTCTTACAAGGTAAAGCTACTTATCATCCCAACCAAATGTTAATTAGTCAAACTAAAGCTTTTTAATTCTATGTAGATATTTGATAATGCTTAGAAGCTTCGCACGCATTGACAAGAACATGGCATACTCTTGGAATTTTATTTTGGCCTCATCTCTCTTTATCGTAAATTCTCTTCATTCTACTATGTAGAAAAGGAGAAATATCTAAAGTGAGAGACAACGTAATATTGATGTTATTCTGTCTTCTTTGTTGAAAGGCAAATTGATATTAGTTCATGTAGTTCTTGAAGTTTAACTCATGGAGCAACATAATCGGTAAAATTAGCATAAAAGTTGGAGGATTTCCAACTGAATATTTGATTCTTAAAGCTGAAATTAACTTCATTCAAAATTAAAAAGTGATAAACAAATAAGAAAGCATTGTTATTAATTTCTAGAAACAGCAGAAACAAACATTGACTCTTAAGCTTACAATTCTTCGGTTTCATCCTCCAAAGTATTTTGCAAGTCACTGTTGACTGTGCTTGTAGCATGGAATTAGAATTCCACCAGCTGGCTCCTTCCTACAAGTTTCCCCTGTATTTGCAACCCCTTTTCCAAGCCAACACATCAATCTTAGACTCAGCTATATAAGCAAAAGCTCTTCATGGTTTCTTTGCATTTACACATATTTTGGTATCATTTCTACTTATTGTACCATTATATCCTCTACTCTTATCTTAACTTTTCTCATTGCCATTCACATCTTGCTTCTTCTTTCAGGTCAACCAGTTCAAATAGGTGCCATACTTTTGAAACCAAATTGGGATGATTCGACTTTACATATCTCCCTTCCTCTTGTTCTCTGAACTGTTACTGCTATTTCTAGCTGGACTTGGAAAGGGAAACCTTGAAAAGTGTCCTCAATCATTTGACTGTGGAGAACTTGGGAAGATCCGCTTCCCTTTCACTAAAGCAGAAAGACAGGATTGTGGCTTAATGGTGATACATGGTTGTGATGATCCTCCATCTTCGAATAAAACGATTCAGCTAGAGCAAAATGGAAGGCCATTAGAGCTCACAAGCGTCATTCAGCAGAATAACTCTCTTTCTGTTATTGTTACTGATCTAGATCTTCGAAAGAGGTTGAAATCCAAAACTTGTCAAGTTTTCAACAAGAATATAACTCTTCCTCATGCTTCTCCTTTGGTTTCTTTTCATATCAAACATAACATAACCTTGGTCAGATGTGATCACAACCTCAAAATCAGCCCTCCTGCAAATGTTTATAACTATACCTGCCATAACTATAATATCTATCATTACCACTTGAACAAGCTTGCTCTACTTGATCATTATTACCAAAGATCTTTTTCAGGTTGTTCTGTTCTTCTGCTCCCAAGTAAACACCAGACTCACACCAAAGACCTTTTCTCATTCTTAAATGCTCAAATGGTTATTGAAGTACAACTATCTGATGCTTGTGTAAAGTGTTACAACAACATAGGTGGCCAATGTCGACTAGACAGCAATAGGAACTTCTATTGTGACAAAGGTACTTGTGTCTGCATGACTCTTGTAACTCAGTTTTAAACATTTGTATTCTATTTAATTTGTTTTTTCTCCTTCGCAGAGAAAACTGGAAAAACCGTGCTCATTGCAACAACAGGTAAACTTTCTTTATATAATCGTTGGTCCATACATTTTGATTGAATTTTGATTTTAATCTCTGCTATTTCAAATAATTGGTTTTTGTCTTAATAGTTCCACAAAGATTTGGTCTGAGTATAGAGACCAAAACTAAAACTCACTAAAAGTATAGACCAAGTGACCAACCATTAGACTCAGAATAAATTCTTATAAGAGTATAGAAATAAAAACCAACGATTTGAAACTACTGTGATCAAAACAAAAATTCGATCAAACTATAAAGACCAGCAATGTGGTATAAACCCATGTTAATTTTAGCCTCTTCTACTCATGTATTAGAGCCTAAGGTTAAGATAATAATCATGTAATTAGTCGTAGCATGTCAGTATATGGTTCCAGACGTAGGCATGTACTCTATAAAGTGCTAATGTAGTATTCTTCTCTCTCTACATGTCTATCTACTATTTATTCTGTTGTAATTATACTGTAATATAAATATAATACTAAAGGCCAAGCTTATTGTTGAGGCTTGGATTATTCACACACACTTTTCTCTGCTTCTGTTCTTCATGCAATGATGAAAATAAAGATCAAACAAGGCCATCACTTTCACTAAAAGTTAAATTAGTGATTATTTAATATGATTGGATAGCCTTTGCATATATACTGTTTCTGATTTTTCTTTTTTAATTATTGTAGTAGCTTCTTCTATGGGTCTTGCTGTGTTATTATTGTTCCTGGCCTTTTGCTATAGAAGAAAGCTTCTTTCTCTTGCATCGTCAAGTCTCTCTTGGAGGAAAAAACTTCAAATTCATCAAATAACTGAAGCCTCTCTGAAGCAACATGGACCAATCTCTTCAAGACAGTACAGTTACTCTGAGATAAAGAAAATCACAAGCTGTTTCAAAATCAAATTAGGCAAAGGAGGGTATGGAACTGTATATAAAGGGAAGCTACTAGATAATACCAAGCGTCTTGTTGCAGTGAAAGTGCTAAGTCAACTAAAATGTACTGATGTGGAATTCATCAATGAAGTTGCAAGTATCAGCAGGACATCTCATGTTAATATTGTTGGCCTTCTAGGCTTTTGTTTCCAAGGTACCAAAAGAGCTCTAGTTTACGAGTTTATGCCTAATGGATCTCTCGAAAAATTCATATATGAACGCCAATTGGACTGTCAAACTCTGTTTAGTATTGCAGTTGGTGTTGCTAGAGGATTAGAGTACTTACACAGGGGCTGCAACAAAACCAAAATCCTGCACCTTGACATAAAACCTCATAACATCCTACTTGATAACGAGTTTTGCCCAAAAATTTCAGATTTTGGACTCGCTAAAGTGCTGCCAATAAAAGATCGGATTGTGTCCATTTTGGAAGCAAGGGGTACTGTAGGATACATTGCTCCTGAAGTGTTTTCAAGGAACTTTGGCGACGTGTCTCACAAATCAGATGTCTTCAGTTATGGAATGGTGGTTCTAGAAATGGTTGGAGGAAGAAGGAACATGAATGTTGGAATTGATCGTTCCAGTGAAACATATGTTCCGCAATGGATTTATAAGCGCTTAGAGCTGAATCAAGAACTAGAACTGGGCTGCATTAAGAATGATACTGATAAAGAAATGATAAGAAGAATGACAATCGTGAGCTTATGGTGCGTACAAACTGAACCTTCAGTGAGACCAGAAATGAGTAAAGTAGTGGAAATGTTGGAAGGAAGCTTGGAATCTTTGCAAGTACCTCCTAAGCCTTTTTTCTTCTCTTCTTCAACATCTCCTGTTCATTCCACATCTCAAACATGTGAGATTATGCAGTTGTAGGATTTCTTCCTTGTAAATTATGGTCTGTGTTGTATCTGTTTCAAGTTTCTATAATATTTTCCTTTTGAAAACTGTAATATCCAATTCCATTTTTCAGTGCTTCAACTCTGAATTGGTGTGAGGTTTCGTATAATTATAAGCATCTCTGCTTTTTCTCTTTCCTTGTCTGTATCATCAAGCATCAAAGATTTCAACATTTGCTTTTCTGCATTGATAGATGAAGAGGAACTACTTTTCTGTGAACTTGAAGCTCTATTTTCTGTTGCTTCTGAGAAATGAGTTTGTCCTCTTAAGGGAGTAAGGAATATTCAAAGTTGTCTAAAGAGTAGAAGAAATAAGATTGAGTAAAGAAAAAGTAGAAACCTTGTCTCTTTCTGCAATTACATGTGTTGCAAGCTAGAAATTTGGCTCCAAAGTATTGCAAGCTCAAAAAAGAGAGAAAATTATGTGTAAGGAGTAGGACCTTAAAAATTGAAGTTTAAAATCTTAGAAAATTATGAGATTTTGAAATATATTATTTTGAATAATACTGTAATAATTTTTTTGACACTTCCTAAGGTTTTTTTTTAAAAAAAAAAATGGCAAATCAGTAATAATGCTCATAAAATTAGATAATAATTTTAATCCTTGCAAATATCTATGAATAAGTTTGAAGATTATCTAATTTAATTTTTTTAAAAAATGTTAATATTACTACCTCATGTCATACATGCAAGAGGTAGGCAATATGTTTACTTTGGTTCTCAAAGTTTGCGCACGATTAAATATGGTAATTTGGATAAGCTAACACACAATTGTTTAAAATAACTAATTTACATAATTTTTGATGTTCTTAAATTAATTATCTAACTCCTACGTTAAAGATTGAAAGGCCTATATTCAAAATCGGTTGGTTAGTTAGGTGTTTCTTTACTACTTTGACTGGTTTGAGTAATGAGCAATCTCTTTTGCTTAAGAAAAGGGATGAAAGACTAAAAGATCCTATTCAACTAAAAACCAAAAGGTAATTTTTCTTAAATTGAATTAGAAGATACTAGAGTTATAATGCATGACAAGAGTTAAAGACTTCTTTTTTTTTTTTTTTAACTCTCTCTCGTTAGAAGTTTTCTCTGATCTTAAATGTAAGATCTTAATTCACTTAATCTTCTAAATCTATAATTCTTTTCCTAAACAATACTTATTATTAGAAATGTTAAGGGGGTTTCTATTAAAGAGATAGTTTTCAATGCAAATAATTAAATTATGTATTTTAAATCAATTAAGTATGACTCGTTTTATTTTTTCGGGTAAAAAGAAAAATAATACTACCTCTGGTACTAATTATAAAAACACTTTTGTAGTACAAAAATATTCTTATAATTAAGACCGGATGGAGTATTAAGAAAATGAAGATTACACAGTTAGAAAGACCGATGGTAAAATATAATTACAACAAATATTATGAAAGGAATTAAAATCAACTAGTGTAGATGAAATTGAAGAGAATTGGATAGAAGAAAAGAACAAGTAAACAGCTCTAATAATGGAACTTGATGGCTTTCGAAGCTCTTGAAGGTGGACCACTAACTTCCTTATGCACAAACAAACTAGAGACGAATTGTCCAGCGATTAGACCTGAGTTGTGAATCCATTGATTGAGTACTGTGGGCCCTTAAGAAGCATACTTTAATATAAAATATAAAATATTATTTTCAATTTTCTTTTTTTTTTTTGGCCAAGTTTGCGTAAAGCGGGAAAAGAATGGAGGCTTGTTTTTTGTCACAACTCATAAGCTTTGGCCAACTTTAACTTTGACAAAGATATAACATCCCCACAATTGATGGATTGATGTGCTTCTTTCACATCTTCGAAACTAATGTCATTCCTTCTAAAAAGTATAATTCCTCGTAATTGTCATGAAAAATGACTCTTTAGGACTTTAAAAGAAGAGTAATTACAGTTTAAAAAATATAGTATTGGGAAAACTTCAGTCAAACCTCCCTCCATTGGCAATTTTCTTTCAATTCACCCAAATTAGTTCTGAAATTTAATTACATCCTTTGAATCAAAATAAAATTAATTTTCATGAGTAAAAAAATAATTATACACTTATTTATTTTTCAGAATTATTTGACTGAAATAAACTTACTAGCATTTTCCATATAGTGTTTATTAGAAATTGCTGAAAAAAGATGTTACGTAGAAGTATCATTTTTCCAACTATCTTTCATTGACCCAAGCAATCTCATAGCAAAAATAATAATCCACTTTAAAGGGAATTAAAATTACCTAAAAAGACAGAAAATTATGGTCATGAGACAAGAAAAGAAGTAAAATACCTACATAGGGAGGGAGGGAGGGAGGGAGGGAGGGAGGGAGGGAGGGGGGGGGGGGGGGAGCCAAATGTCTTGCAAATTGTCAAAAAATCTCAATTTTGACCTAAAAGTTTTTTTTAAAGCAATGTCGGTTCAGAAAGTTTTAAAATAGTGGCAATTTTACCCAGCCCTTATATAGATTAAATTTAACTGTTAGTTAATCAAATATACTGAGCTGGCAATTCACATGTCATCCACGTTATTTTTATTTTGGGATTAGGTGGAAAGTTACCCCAAAAATTTTCACTCAAGAGTCATGTTGTTCCGAAAGTTTTTAAATCGTAGCAATTATACCTCTATTGTTATCAAATTTAACTTTACCTGTTACTTAGCCAAGTATGCTTATTTGGCAAATCTATGTATCATCCACTCTTTGTTTCCAAGTTAGATTATAAATATGGAACTTTAAAAAAAAAAATGCACCCATATGAATGATTAGAGAAAATCAAAGAGATGAAAGCATCTTTTACCATGAAAAGAAAATAAAAAAAAGGTATATATTTATCTTGACGTTGTTGAGGTAGTACCACATAGCGTTACTAGTAGGTTTGTTCAAGTGTATCTTCAATCCATTAATTGAATCTTTTTTCTTCATTACTCTCAAGTGAACACGAGCTCCTACATCTGTAGTTTGTTCTTCAATGTAGTTTATGCTATTAGCTTAGTATATTTGGTCAACTGACAATCAATCTTAACTTAGGCAATATTATTAAAATTTGAAAACTTTTAGGGTAAAATTGAACCCCCAAAAACTTCGCCCAGCAACATTTCTCATGTGTGAAAACTTTTAGGGCATATTTACACCTTAGAGAAAATGATGTAGATGATGCGTGGACCTGTCAACTCAGCATATTTAGTTAACAAATATTTAAACTTAACATGAATAACAATTGAGACAAAATTTGTACGATTTGGAAACTTCCTAACATCATTGCTCTCAATTTAGAGTAAAATTGAGATTTTTTGACAACTTCCAAAATAAAAATGAACATTAACCCTCTTTTTATTTAATGTTGATGTAGGAAAGTAAGAAATATTTTTAATTTTCAGACCGCAATAAAGTTTGCAATTTTCTTTAATTTTGATTTAAAAAAATCAAAAAACAACTTATAAATGGGTCGGGAGTTGGATTCTAATTTAACCAGAAAAAAACTTATTCTTACATTACTAGCTACAATTTTTAAAGAGAAAAAGATTTTAAAAAAATTAAAATTACAAAATCTTAAAGTTTATTATCAAGAGTTAAATAAAGGAATGACGAAAGTTGATAAGCAATTCACAACTTATTTTTTGAGAAATTCCTAATTTAAAATTTTATATTTTCAAAATTATTTTTCTGTCTTTCTCCAATTTTTAAAACATATCAATATAAAAAAAATTAAATTTAAAATGATCGAGCCATCCTCATTGATTGTCTTATTTGTCGATGGCTGTGGAGCCCGAGGGAGCGTATTTCGATTTCCAACTCTTCCTCCAAAACCGTTTGCTCTCTCACTTTCTTAACTTCAGTCACACACCTTTCCCATGAAGGGAGAAGAATATTCCGATTATTAATATAAAATATATTTATTAATTTGATTTTGGTATTAAATAATATAAGATATACATTTTATATTTATCAATCTTTATTGATATTTCATCAACAATAATTAAAAAAAAGAATTGAAAATTTTAAAAAAGATAACTAAGATATTTTAAAAACTACATGTCATACCAATGTTCAAGTAACATGTTAGAATAATTCCCTCACAACATGCTCATAGGTTCAAACTGAATAAGTTTTATTAAATAAAATAAATTATTGTTTGTTTTTTGTGTTAATTTATTTATTATTATGAATCTTTAGTTTAATAGTATTATATTTAAGGAATAGGATATTGTCACTACAATTTTATGTTACTACCAAGTCACTACTACTTTAAAAATTAAAAAAAAATTACTGGGGACGTTACCATGCACACTCTCATCTTATCTCGGCAACAGCTCTGCTCCCAAAACTATTACTCCTCCTATATTTAAGATATAATAATTGATAGAGGAAAAAATGTTAAATAGGTAGTTTTTATAAAATGACTTATATAATAATATATAATTTAATCATATACCATCAATGATAAAATTAGGTAAATTATTTAATTTTTTGAAAATTAACTAGATCTTATATTTAATATTAGAAATAATCTATTAAAGACAAAATGAATATAAAAAAAATTGAAATCTCAAGATCCCAGAAATCAAGTTCATTATTAAAAAAAAAAAAAGATAAAGTAAGGACAAGATTTGATAAGTTATTAATAACTTATTTTATAAAAAAAAAAAAAAGTTTTCTGTATACACTATATTTAAACTAGCTGATTATACCTTATATTATGACAGGAAGTTAGGATGTAGAAGTAGTAATTTAATGGCGTATATAACGCAGCATTTGCGCTTCGTGCTGTTTATTTTTATGTTTATTTAACGAATTGACTTTAAAAAATAGGGGTTTGATTTTATCATGTTGCATAAGAAAAAAAAGATTCCTACACACACATAAAATGGTCGGACCCACACACACATATATATATGGTAAATGATTTGTACAGTCACTGCATCTAAAGTTTTTTTCCAGTGAATACAAAACGACGCAGTTTAGTTTAATGAACATTGATAAAAATATATATATATATATACAATTCCCATGCACATGCAACACACCGTATCATTTCTCATACCTCCTCCGTTCTCCTTCTCCTTCACCGTTACCGTCGAATCTGCGTCGCCTCCCTCACCCTCCTCCAGCAGCCTCATCAGCGACACCCTCCACGGCGTACCCGGCGCTACTCCTACTCCTCCCCGCCGAAAATTGTTCCCATCGGCGGCTACTTGCCTCTCAGTTTCTGGCTCTTGTGTCCCCCAAAATTGACGCTTCGCCGCCAACGCCGCCGCAAGATTCATACCCATACCCGATGTGTTCAGGCTCAAACAATCCGGGTCTGACAAACTCGATCTTTGACTAGGTTTCGGCTCTTGGAGCCTTTGCTGCTGCTGCCGCCTTTCGTCGCCTTTTAGAGAGAGATAATGAGTTTTTATTATTATTTTTTTTTATCAATGTTCATTAAACTAAACTGTGTCATTTTGTATTCACTGGAAAAAACCTTTGGTGCAGTGACTGTACAAATCATTTCCCCATATATAGAGCCGGGAAATCGGGCCGGGCCCGTCGGGCCGGCCCTTTTAAGCCCTGGCCCTGTAGGGCTCGGGCTTGAAAAATATGCTTGAAATTTGAATTTGGCCCTGCAGGGCCGGCCCTGTAGGGCCTCGGGCTTTATCGGGCCGGCCCTGTAGGGCCTCGGGCCGGCCCTGCAGGCCCTGTTACTGTAGCATTTTCATTTTTTTAAGAAAAAAATTAGTCAAAGAATGCCAAGAGGAAGAGGCTAGGAGGCACATATATAAATACATAATAACTATACTCTGATTTTATGATTTGATATATTATTTGTTGCAGATAATGATTATTATGGATGTGTTCATGATGCAGGAGAAGAAATTCATAACATTTTTACTCCTGAAACACAGCCTTCTGCTCAAAGTGAAGCATAATCAAATATCTATGAAATTGATGAGAGTGATGAAGAAGGTGACAATTGACAATGATAGTGGTATGCTTTTATATTTTATGTGAGTTATCTAATGTTGTTTAGTTTAATACTTCTTAAGTTTTTATGTGAGTCAATTGTGGACAATGATTTGTTTTTTATTACGAATTAATGAATGTGTTTATTTGTTGGATGATTTGTATTGTTTAGATATTTAATGTTGATAATATTTATTTGATAGATTAGAACTTTAATGGTTGCAATTTACTAATTATATTTCTTTGGAAAAAACCTAGAAAAAAAATAATTAAAATTTCGAATAGTAATTTTCAGGCCCTGTAGGGCCGGCCCTGGCCCTGGTACTATCGGGCCGGGCTTTGAAAAACAGATGTTTTCCTTATCTCAGGCCCTGGAGGGCCGGCCCTGTAGGGCCCAAGCCCTGGAGGGCCAGGCCCTGTAGGGCCGGGCCGGCCCTGATTCCCAGCTCTACCCATATATATAGTACTCATTATATGTATATGTGGGTTCCACCATTTTATGTGTGTGTAACATGAGAAAACATTTCTCCTACAACATGAGAAATGTTTTTCCCTAAAAAATAAAATAAACTTGACACATCCTCCTATTTAATTAATGGATAAAGGATTTCTCCACATAAAATTATTTCCAGTGAGTCCAAAACCACGTCGTTTTGGATTAATGAAGGGTGTTTTCGTAATTTTGTTTATTTTTTATCATATGAATTTTACCGAAACACTCTTCATTAATTCATCTAAAATTACAAATACACCATTCATTAATCTAAAATGACATAATTTTGGGATCACTGAAAATAACTTTATCTCCAATATTTTTCCCTTAATTTATTCATAGTTACCAATAGCTTTATTAAAATGAATTGTTGTTTCAAGATCTATTCCTAATCTTTTTAAAAAAAGGTATAATAAGTTGAACATTTATTAATTTAAATTTTATCGATTTTATTTTTGAAGAATAAAATTTAACATTTGTCTGGCATTTAGTTTATTACCATTAAACCCCTATACCTTCCATTTAATTACACCATTGACCCTAGTAGACTAGTGGTATAGTGATCTAGTCTTTGAGTCTTTCACGTTCCTGTTGGCAAAAATCAAAAAACAAAAAAACAAAATATATTCCTTCCTAGGAGTACAAGGCTACAACTAACTCGTTCATTGCTCAAAACGACAAACACTCTCGCTTCACGCGCCCATCTTCGTTTTGCCCTGTCTCTGCATCTCTGTTGCAACAATGGCGGCAACCCTTTACTGTGCTACCTTCTTCTCTATACTTTTCCGTCTTCTTCTTCTTGTTCATAGCTCCAAAAACCCAGACTTTGAAGCTCTCATGGCGTTTAAAACAGCATCAGATACATTCAACAAGCTCTCGTCTTGGAACTCCACCACTGACCCTTGTTCTACTTGGTCCGGCGTCTATTGCCTCCACAACAGAGTCTCGCGTCTCGTTCTCGAAGACCTCGATCTCCGAGGCTCTTTTGAACCTTTAACTTCTCTAACCCATCTTCGAGTCCTGAGCCTGAAGCGAAACCGCTTCTCCGGCCCCATTCCGAGTCTCTCCAATTTCCTCGCCCTTAAACTTTTGTACCTCTCTTACAATGAGTTTTCCGGTGGCTTCCCGGCGACTGTCACGTCGCTTTTCCGCTTGTATCGTCTTGATCTGTCTCACAATAACTTGTCCGGCGAGATTCCCGCCACGGTCAACAACATGACCCACATTCTCACTCTCCGTCTTGACGAGAACCGTTTCTCCGGAAACATTCCCAGTCTTAACCTTCCCAACCTGCAAGACTTCAATGTCTCCGGGAATCGACTCTCCGGCGTAATACCCAAATCACTGTCGGGTTTCCCCGAATCCAGTTTCGGTCTGAACCCGTCTCTCTGCGGTGCTCCGATTCAGAAATGCGCCAACTTTGTGGCCGAACCCAGCAAACCTCGATCTGAAGGAGCCATTGCGTCGCCATTAACACCGCGAAGTAACCCACGAACACCAACAATATCATCCACACCGAGCTCAATGCCTTCAAACAAAGCAGCACCTCCCAGAAAACCCAACTCATCAGCAAAAATAAGCCCTATAGCTCTAATCGCCATAATTCTCGGCGACATTGTGGTTCTCGGAGTGGTCACACTTCTTCTGTACTGCTACTTCTGGCGAAACTACGCCGCAAAAATGAAAGAAGGAGGAAAAGGATCGAAGCTAATGGAGACTGAGAAAATCGTTTACTCATCGAGCCCGTACCCGGTTCAATCGGGTTTCGAGAGGGGTCGAATGGTGTTCTTCGAAGGGGTGAAGAAGTTCGAGCTTGAGGATTTGCTCCGAGCTTCGGCAGAAATGCTCGGAAAAGGTGGGTTTGGGACGGCGTACAAGGCGGTTCTGGACGACGGCAGCGTCGTCGCCGTCAAGAGGCTTAAAGATGCTCAGATTGGAGGGAAGAAAGAGTTTGAACAGCACATGGAAATTCTCGGAAGAATGAGACATCCGAATATTGTTCATTTGAGGGCTTACTATTTTGCCAGAGATGAGAAGTTGCTGGTCTCAGATTACATGCCTAATGGAAGCTTGTTCTGGCTTCTTCATGGTACGTCAAAATTACATTCTTACTGCAATCAGTATAATTAGTATCATTTCCCACATTATAGATGAAGAACGCCGTTTATTCTAGTTAGCAGGATTGACTTGTGAGGACCATTTGAGACTTTGCAAGTACTCTTGTTCTTAGTACTAGTGGCTTACTAAATTATCATTAATCATTCATTTTAAATATTTGCCCCCACTTGATACTTTCTTTGTGGCCAAACAAGAGAGCTGAGTAAATGAACAGAGACACAGAGTAAGACACACCTAATTGTCGGGTTGTGATGATTTTTTTTGTTGTGATGATTTTTTTTGCTCAAGGGTTGTGATGATGGATCCAGTAAGTTTTGGGGGTTCGTCCTTTTTCACTGAAGTCAAATTCAAAAACAGAGTGTGAGGATTTTAACAGCTCATTTTTGGATTTAAATTTTAAAGTCGTAGGTTCGATGGGGTCCAGTCAGTGAGATAAAATTGTAGCAAATTGCTTCTTTGTGTTTTTTTTAACACTTTTAGATAAAATTGCTTCCCAAATAATTTCTGGACATCCAATGTTTGCAAATTTTGTATATTAACTTTAAAAAAAAAAAATTGTGGGAGATGCATCATGTGATTATAAACGATGGATTATTTTCAGCTTAAAAGGATTTGAGTGGCATTTTTATATTCTGTTTTCTTGTAATTTTACGGGCAAAGCTGTCGCAGACGAAAGCAACTGTCAAAAACACAGGAGCTTCTGCACACAATGAGTGTCTGTCTCGACTTCTTTTGCTTTTTGTTCTTTTCCAGAAACATGGCCTTATGCTTTTATCTTTAGTGCCAGATTTTCAGTCACTAAAACCAAAAAAATTAAAGTGTCTGGTAAGGCGTAAGCTACCTACCCATTTGAACTCTTCTTGCCCAGTTCTTCCAAGAAACCAGAGTCAAAATTCGTAATTATACAAAACTTTTATGGGGAATTGTAATCCAATTCTTCGATTCCGACAGGGAACCGAGGACCTGGCCGGACCCCACTGGACTGGACCACAAGGCTTAAAATAGCTGCCGGAGCGGCGCGTGGGGTGGCTTTTATTCACAGCTCATGCAAATCCCTTAAACTCACGCATGGTAACATCAAATCCACAAACATCCTCCTCGACAAGGCGGGAAATGCACGCGTGGCAGATTTTGGGCTCTCCATCTTTGCCGGCCCCACTGCCACGGCTGCTCCGAAATCTAACGGCTACCGTGCCCCGGAGGCCTTTGACAGTCGGAGATCCACTCAGAAATCCGACGTGTTCTCCTTTGGCGTTGTACTGTTGGAGATTCTCACTGGGAAATGCCCCTCCAACGTGGACGGAGGCGGGTGCAGTGGTGGCAGTGCGGTGGTGGATCTTCCGAGGTGGGTACAGTCGGTGGTGAGGGAGGAATGGACGGCGGAGGTCTTCGATCTTGAGCTTATGAGGTACAAGGATATCGAGGATGAGATGGTGGGGCTACTTCAGATTGCTCTGTCGTGTACGGCTGCTGTGCCTGATCAACGGCCCAGCATGAGCCACGTGGTGAAGATGATCGAGGATATTCGTGGGGTCGACGTGGGGCCCTCTAATGACACGTCGGACTCTGCGTCTGATTCACCTTCTGTGTCTGAAGATGCTTCTTGAAGCTTCTGTGTTTTTTAGGGTTTCCTTTCAAGTTTCAACCATTTTCTGAGTATTTAGTTACATTGTCCTGTATGGGATTTCTGATAATCGAATGGGTGAGAAATGGAAATTTGTTGTATTTACGAGCTCCAGAATTAAAAGTTCATATCTTTTTGTGGATAATGAGAAGTAGAGCCGGTAAAACGGGTTGAGCCCATCGGGTCGGCCCCCAGGGCTTGAAAAATAGACTAAATATTTGAAATTGGCCCTATAGGGCCGGCCCTGAAGGGCCTCGGGCTTAGACAGGCCAGCCCTAGAGGGCCACGGGCCGGCCCTGCAAGCCTTTTTCACTGTAGCTTTTACTTTTTTTTTTACTTTTTAAATTTATTAATTTATATATATTTTGTATTTGTTATAAAGTTATTTATCCATTTAATTACAAATATATAATAACTATACTCTAATTTTATGATTTGATTTATTATTTGTTGTAAATAAAGATTATGGATGTGTTCATGATGCGGGGGAAGGAATTCATAATATGCTTTTTATGTTTTATGTGAGTTATTTGTGAACATAGTTTGCTTTTGATTATAAATTAGTGATTGTAGTTATTTATTGGATGATTTGTATTGTAATTTACTAATTATATTTCTTTAAAAAAAGCGGAGGAAAAATAGTTAAGGTTTGGAATAGTAATTTCCGGGCCCTGCGGGCCGGCCCTGGCCCTGATGCTCTCAGGTCGGGTTTTGAAAAACATGTGTTTTTCTTACTCCGGGCCCTGGAGGACCAGGCCGGCCCTGATTCCCAGCTCTAATGAGAAGGCGGAACAGACTGTTACTCTTTCAATCAGCAAAAATAGAACCAGCATGAGCCAAACGCCTCGTAGCGCGATGGCACCAAGGTCAGCATTAGGAGCTAAACTTCCCCCTTGTCCAGGGTTTGAGCCCTGCCTTCCCCTCCCCCACTGGCTGTATAAAAAAAAAAAAAAAAAGAGAACCAGCATGAAGTATTCTCTTTTTTGAATGAGAAGGGGAAATTTCTTTTGAATTTATTCTCATTCTCTAGATTGATTGGTAAAGTTGCTATCTTTAATGTGAAGGTGCTATTTTTTACCATTAAAGAAGCAAGAAAGAGATATTCGAAATTTGAGGTCCTTCTTCTGCCTTGATGGTTTCAAGCATAAACTTTTATTGTCTAATTAGTAACAGTACTTTGATGCTTAATATAAGTTGGAATTTGAATTTCATCCTAAATATAGATTTCCATCCATTCGTTTTGTCTCCCAAGTTTAAAACGTCCCCCTTACATCCATATTAATTAAACATGTAAAGGGAGATTTTCATATTTATGTTTAAAAGGGTATTTTAGAAAAACTAATACATATTTTTTATAAATATCTAACTTGATTAATTTTCTTAACATTTACAAATTCGTTATTTAACCCAAATATTAAGGATTAGAGCTAGTATTAGACATATCTAATGGTTTAGGTTCCACTCAATATCCTAAAATATGTCTCTTATAGTATTTAGCATTTTAAAGTAATTTTTAGTGTACTTAACACTTTAAAGTATTTTTCTAGTAGTGCTTTATATCTTTCAAAGTAGTTTTTAGTGAATTTAACGTCTTAAAATATTTCTTAATAACACTTAGTATCATAAATTTAGTGTACTCAATGTTGTTAAGAAAATATTTAAGAGCAAAATTGTATCAAAAATCACTTCAACACACTCATTGCTGATGAGAAAAATACTTTATTATTGAACAAAAAAAGAAAAAGAGAAATACTTTACAGTGTCCTATCGCTCGTGGGTTCAACAATAGCTCACTAAAAGGAGTGAGTTTGATCTCTAAGACCATCAAGGAGTTGGGGAGGCAGCCCATACTCAGGTAAAACATAGAAGTTGAAGTTAATTTCCCCGCGGTTAATGTTCTTCTACCCCACTCAATGCCCAGGTACACTGAGGTTACACAAAGGGCAATGTATGACCAACAGACGATTGAGTAATGTGTGACCAGATAGGCACCCTGCCCTTAGCTTATGGTGTAGATCAGCAGATGCAACTTAAACCATATTCAATGAGTAGGACAAATGGTGCAAAGTACCGTATTAGAATTTCCTTCGAAGATCTTTACCTGTGGAGTTTTTATGCAGCAACAGGAAATCCGGTTCGAGAAGTGCAGACAGTATCCAGAAGAATGATGAAAAGAATAAATCAAATAATGGAGATGACACACAGAGAGATATGTATATCACTTGAGTTTCCTCAAAGTATTACTCCAATCAAAATCATTCAGATCTTCTTGAAGTTGAGCATTTGAGAAATGCATAACCCCAGGAGCAACATCAAGAAGCTTGGACAAGCTAAAAGGCGAGAACTTTCTGGCAAACAAGAAACAAACATTGGTTTCTCCATCTTCCCCATTATACTTGCACCTATTGTTCCTCAACCTCTCCAACAGCTCAGGAGTCACCTCTTCACTCTCGAACTGGGTCGGATGGGGCCCACCCTTGGACCAGTCAACCCAAGTCAATGACCTGTTTGAATTCCCCTCATAGAACTTGATGCTCACGAACGTAGGCAAGTAATGCTCATCAGCATAACAATCATCATTACAATACTTTTGAAAAATAGGGAAGTATACTCTGTCCGACACAACTTCGAGTGCCAAGTTTCTGTCCATTTCAAACCATTGTGACCCTTTTCGCCATTGCCGGAGGGACACCTGTGGTAACATCCTCGAACGGTAACGGCCGCGGCCAACCGAGCTGGGGTCGTCGAAGGCCATGACGTAGTTCTGCTTGGAGTTCATGAGGTAGGTGTAGACGGTGGAGAAGTTGAACAGAGGAATGCAGGATTCCGACAAGAGCACGAATCTCTGGTTCGATATGTCGAGGAGGGCGTTCGCCAGTAGCCGCTGTTCAGCTTCCATCAAGTTGATGTTGCCCCATTCAACTTCCTGCATATATTATAGTCGGTGTTCATGAAAGGTGAGTTTGGTTGTCCCAGTTTATTCGGTAAACAAACTAATGATGATTAAGGGACATGTAGCTACGTATGGGCCCCACAAAAACAAGAGAATTAACAACACTCCCTGGTTTATAATATAGGGCGTTTAGAGAAGAACAACTTGGCACAAAGTATGGGTCCCTCATTAGAAAATTAATGCTCCTCTTCTAATTTTATCCTTATACTTAATACTTGTCTCCAATTTTACCCACTTATTAAATTTTTAAATATGTTTTTTAATAAGAGTAAAGGTGGAAAAGAATTTAATTTATGGTATATTTAATGAGTTAACTATCACTTATTGTTTCCCGTGAATTAGTTCAAATACTTTATATTATGTACCTGAAATGGTATTTTAATGCTATTTAAAAAAAATCTTTTTATGTACAAAAACCAGTTTCATGCTTAGTGTTTTTCTTAGAATGGAGAGCTAATCATATCTAAACAAGGTCAAACAAAGCGCTAAGTTGGAAACCGTCCTTATCTACGGGCCTCACAAAAATAAGGGAATTAATGATATTTTAATGCTTTTTTAGGCAGATGCTTAAGAATTTGTCTCTTTGGTTGGTTTGTTCTGAGCTTTATTGTGCTGTGCTTATAGAAGCAAAATGCAAAAGGGCAATGAGATATAACCTTGGAAGTAGGAACCAATGCTAGGAATTGCAAGTTGCTGAACAAGATAAGGAATGTTTAGGTGGAAAAAAAGCTATTGTCTTTTTTGGGTCTCATGAGCTACCTATGCTTGGAGATACATGTGGGACACAGCTTTGAGGCAGATCTAATGAGAGAGTAACCATACCGTATGGAGTTATATTATAGGACCAGTTCATGAAAGATGAACTTAATGATTATAAATGTGACTGTTGTACAAATAATAGAAGTTCAGTTCACAAACAGGATAGATCTAAGTTTTTTCACTATTTCTACTAGTTAGATGTTGGACTCCTGAAAAGGGATTTGCGTTTTGAAAATATATTTTATCTTTCTAGCATGTCATTTTGTCTATATATATATATATATATATAGCTATATTTCTTGAGAAAGAGTTTGGTTAATGTGAAGGGTAAATTTGCGTTACAGACTTTAAGCTTATGAACCTTGTATGAATCGTCTTTTTGTCTTCCTCTTTTTTTTAGGTTATGATCTGTTCTGCTTAATTACATCCTACTCTTGCCTCTTGGTTATTCTTTTGTTCTGTTACAGAGATTACAGCAGCTATATGAATACAATGAAACAAATACATAACTGATGTGAATAATATGAAAAGGAAAATGAACTCAAAATGTAAATAATATTAATCTAAGCTTCTTGTGATGAATTGATTAATCATGTCATGATTCAAATTATGGTAAATATAGTTTGGATAGATGACTGCCATCAGTGACTTTAACTTGACACTAAATCTATGAACATGTGAGACGTCTTGGACTCTTGGTTATTCTTCCTCTGTTTTATTCGTTTTCTTTACTCTTATGGCCTCTTCAATGGTTCTCTCTTTGATCCCACGTATTTATAAAATCAACTTGGAGACCTACAAATAAAGATGCAAGTAGCTAAATATTCCAAAAATGTTTTTTTCCCCTGACTCACACATCCATCTATTACACTTTGTTTGAAAAGAGTATGAACTCACAAACTTCACTTAATAAGGTTTTAAAGTAGTTGCATGATGTCAGTTAAGGTATAAGGCCTCAACTATTGTTTTCATAGGTTCTAAAGGATTTCTATGTTCATAATAAGCTATTATCTCAAAACCTTAATATAAAATCTAGTCTGAAGTGTAAATTGTATTCTAACAGAATCTTTTATTAAGGACCAAGGCCAGTAATTTTTCTTATGCTTAAAATAAGACCTATTCGAGGAGTTGATCTTAATTATAAATATATGCCATATTTTTTTTATATTTATCAATATATTCTTAATTTATCCCTAGTGATGTTTCATCAATAATAATTAAAAAAGAAATGAAATGACGGAATTAAAAAAAATAACTAAAGTGTTTTATGCATGTCATTTTAATTAATTTAACTAACTTTTTAAATTAAATCAAATTAGATAAATATATTATATATTAAGAATTAAAGGGCGTATAATTTTATGGCCGAAAGTATAAAAAGGACATCCACATAGGAGTTATTTCCCAAGTCAAAGTTAATTAAGTTAATTGTGAAGGTAGTAAAGGAGAAACAAACTCACCTTGCTAGGAATTCTGCGGCCACGGAACACCTTGCTCTCCGGGTCGGATCCATTGTAAGACGGGTTTGAATGGACATAGATAGAGTAATACCCTTCATGTCCCTTGAAGAACAACTCCCACAAAGGAGCCAAATGCACAGGACCTTTGGTCAAGAACAAGAAGGCCACCTTAGGGACACGTTGGAAAGGGTAATCTGGGATCCTAGGAGACATCGAAGCCCTCCATAGAAGCTCATCCTCGTCCATGTCATGCATGACCACAGGAGGCTTAAGGTACTCCTCCATGGAACTACTGTTAGACTTAGACTTAGAGGCAGGAATATTTGGCGTTTCGGTTTGTGGTCTCTGAAATATTGGTAAAGGTGTAAATATCCTTGATGATGATGACGATGGTGATGATGAGGATGAAGAGATTGAGAAGCGAGTGAACTCGAAACTGAAGTTGCGGTTCTGAAGATAGAAGCTGATGATAATCCCTAGGGTTATCCCACAGCCTAGAAGGATCAAGTTAGGAAGAAGACGAACCATCTGGCTTTGAACATTCAAAAGCTTTGTTCGGGTGTAATTGTTTTGACTCTTCATTCTTACTTCCCAACGAGAAAATGTAACCCCAAAAAAAAAAAAAAAAACAATACCCCTGTTCTTGCGCTATCTGGTTAATCTAGCAGAGGCCTCAAAACAGAGCAAATCTATGAAATAAGGATTACCAACACAGATAGATTTGATGATAATATTCAATACCCAATTTGAGTATTAGCTTTAATATGATGAAATAATAACAGATTCTTGAGAAAGATCAAAACTTTTAGCCAACACAGGACTCTCTGTTTCGCTGGTTTCGATTATATGCCTCTCTGTTTCGGTTACAAGGAAAACCAGATAGTTAGAGAGAGAAGGAGAGGGAGAGGGAGAGGGATGTGGGTATGCTTGTGTGAATTCTCTTATATATGTGTGATCAAATAAGTTAGACCATTATTATTTAGCTGAAACTTCAAAGAAAACGCATTTGATTTGTTGTTGCTGGTATGGTGCCGTCTCGTTACTGGTCCTATGCTAGGAGGAGGAATATCCAAAACGACGTTGACGTTTTCTTTGGAGTTTTAGACCATTGAAAGTTATGTAACAACGGCGACTAAGTTAACAAGAAGCCGCCAGCCCAGCCTCCTCCTCCCATTAAAGACGTGTTTTTTTTTTTGGGGGGAGAGGGGGCTAAAGTTCTAAAGACGTGTTTGGTGACTCGGTTTATGGTTTACTCTTCTAATTCCTGGGGACAGGGGACACCTTTTCAGCCAAACAGGTGGCATTTGTTAGGAGAACACATGAAGATGGAAGCATCCTGAAGACGACTTTTTCCTCATAGAATTAGTTATTTTTCTGATTAGTTTTCTACCAATGAAGGATAACATGTCGGAAATGATGTGACTGAGGGAATTGGGAAAGTTCAGCTAATGTTATTTATTTTAATTGTCACGAAAAGAATTAAAGAGATTTGCATTTATACTATAAAGTTTCATAGCTAATGTTATCTTTTTTATTAATAAAAATGGCTAATAATGTTATTGTTCTTACACTTAAAGTTTATGATTGCGTTAGCAGTTGAAAGATTTTTTAAAATTTTTGTTATGATTTTTTTCCATACAAAGTCTTTTTTTTTGGGGGGGGGGGGGGGGGGAATTTCTTACAACATTCTTACGCTTAAATTTAATGTTTTTCCAACACACTTCATTTGGAGATTTATTTTTCCCTAAGCATTGATATCCTCCTATTAGAAGAAAAATTTTGTATTTGAGGCATTGTTGACCCTAAATGTAAGCATCTCTCTTAGCGAAGATTCAAACCATGGTTTGCCACTTTGTGAGAAACTAGTTCGTTTCACTAGATCCAACTCTTGTTAGACATTTAGGACTTGTTTGTTAGAGCGAATGTGGGTGATGGAAAGGAAAGATAACAAGGTTTCCTCGCAAAAAACGTGTTTGGAGCGCTGCTTTCCCAGGAAGGTGACTTCCCGCCTCTGCCAATATTCCCTCAAATATGGGAACCTTCATTCCATCCGAAAATGGTGAGAACGCTTAAATCTTCTGGGAGAGTGAAATCATCTGACGAAATTGACCCTGAAATCTTCTTCTTCCTGCTTCTTCTGCATGGCTGCTTACGTCAATGCTTTGAGGGCAGGCATCACCAAAACCCATCGACCCTCCTCGAAAAAACCAAGCGGCCTCCAATTCGACGATAAGTCGATCTACTCTCTGAAATTTTGCCAACCCTCTTGCTCTAATTGTGTCTCATTGCTCAGATTGAAGGTGGAATATAGATAAGTTGCAATGGGTCTTCATTGTTTGGTGTTTTAGCTGTCTGTCAATAATGTTGCGTGATGCCCTATTTCTTCTATGATGCCCTATTACTCTCTGAAATATGTTTTTTCCCTTTTACATGCATCTTTGTTTGTTCATAGAATATAGTTTCTGTGTCCTGATGGTCTGGTTTTCTGTATACAGGATTGTGAAATTGCTTATATAAACCTCAAGAATCTGTCAGGAACAAGGATATAGGGTTATTAATCAGGAACAAGGACATATAAATACCATGTGAACTTCCAAAACCCATAAAAGTTTATTAACACTTACTAAGGATAGAGAGGTAAAAGGGATTAAATTGAGATTTTATAATATTGATAATTTTATCATAATACCCCTCAATTTTTTAAAGAAAAAGAAAAGGGCACCTCGCTAGAGCATAGTCGCTGCTCGACCGCCAGAGCTCAATTGGCCTGCCTGCCTTCTGTTGAAGATCTAACACGATGGCCGAAACTCTGGTGACAACTTCAATAATGCAATTAACTACTTTGGATAGATATTGACAATTTGTGCTTCTTAAGTTGTCAATGTGTATACCCAAATTGTTAATTGCTATTTTGAAATTCTTATTATCGATACTCAAGTTGTTAATAACGCTACCCCATCAGGCATCATTGACAACTTCAGTATAGAAATTGGCAACTACCCTTGTTAAGCGTCGTTGACAATATAGACAATTAACAACTTGGGTATAGAGATTGATAACTTTACATATATAGATATATATTATAGAGATGTATATATATATATATATATGTATGTATGTATGTATAGATATAGATGTGTATGTATATATATATGTATGTATACACACACATCTATACATACCTACACACACACGCACACACACACACATCTATATCTATACATGCATGCATGCATACATACATACGTACATAATTGAGACACTTAAGCTAATATCTATACGAACATTGCACCTATTACAATCCTGACAAAGCATCATCTCTGGATCCTCGAAAGGTTGATATAATTCATAAAGCCCCTATCCTAGACCCAGGCCTCGCTTTGCCAAATAGTCCGCCACCAAATTACAGGAACAAGGCACGTAAGTGATCTTCGTTTCCCAATCCATACCCAGCAGCACTTTAACTTCCTACAAGAGATCAAATTCCTTGTAAGATAGACCATGCTCATAGAGAATCAATTTTCTACCCACACCTTCCTAAAACCCATATTTCGTGTTGTTTTGTGACCTAAGAGACAAACCCAAATTTCCATCAAAAGTTCTTCCCTATCCTCAATGGGGCATATGAAACCTTTAATAAATCTTCCAAAAGAATTTCAAATTAGGCCCCCCAAGCACCTTTAATAACTATAGCTGAAAAAGCATTGTCAATATTCACCTCCACCTAACCATCTTTCGGTGGTCTCCAAGACTCTTGACTAGGGGCCAGAGTAGCCCCCCTGAATTTTGATCCTTGCTAAACGATCATTAGTGAGTTGCATGCACTCCACCATTGCGTTTGTACTGGCGAGAATACTATTATTTGAGATACATTTCTTCTCAAACACCCATAAGTTCCTCCTTTGCCACAACCACAAACACAAAATTGTAAATTTGGAAGCCAATTTCTTACTTGTATCATTCAAGCCTCTTATATTCCACCACACCCAGTTTGAAAGGTTTATATTGAAAAACATGTGCTACCTCGCCAGGCTTGCCACTTTTCGCCATATGGCTTTCAAGTATGTACAGTCCCTAAAAACATGTATAGTGTCTTCTAATTCTACCCCACACATACTGCAGCACGTATCTATCGTTAAGCCTCGTCTCTTCCGATTAGCATTCATGTGAAAACATTTTCGAGCTACCAACCAGATAAGATTCTTGCATAATTGTGGGGCACAGACTTTCCATACTCTACTCCGGTCCTTTCTCTATATTGTTGCATTCCCCGATAACACTCTGTATATAGATTTCACAGTAATTTCTCCATGTCTCTACCACTTCCTTTTAACCAAGTTAACGTCATGATCAAATTTTATTCCATCAAGAATGGTATCCCAAGTTTTCTTGATTCCAGTCCACACATTTAATCCATGATGTTTCAGAGCAATGCAAGGAAGAAGGTCCTCCCCACATTTATACTTATCCCGTACCACTTTGACCCAAAAAGCGTCACTTTGTGACACAAGCCTCTATCCCAGCTTCATTACAAATGCTTGATTTTGAAATTTAGCATGCTGCAACCCCAACCCGCTCCACCTTTTCTCCTTACACACCTCGTCTCAAGCTACTAAATGCATCTGAGTTGTTAATCCCTAAAAATAACTAAGTTGTTAATTGATACACTCAAGTTATTATTGTCAATATTCAAGTTGTCACTAAAAAAAGTTTTTTTTAAAAAAAGAGCTCATTTCTCTCCATTTACATCTTCCTTCGCCTCACTTCTTCAACCCTTTTCTTCCCCTCCGCACTCAAGAGCCAAGAATCAAGGCCTAGAAAATCTCACCTCCCTTCTTCAACTTTCTTCTTCTTCGCATTCATACCCAAGAGTCAAGAATCAACTATGCAGTACACAACCATTAATTCTATTCCCCAAAATCAAAGAACTTTATTGAATTCCAAAAATAATCTATAGTCTATATTGGACATGAACAAAATGGAGAAAAGCCTTAGGCTCATTACAACTTACACAAAAGCAAATCAGGTACGTATGATTTAGCTTATAATATCATTTCCCCCTTAATTCATACACTTAGATGAATCAGTATTTCTGCTTGATTCTTGCAAATCACCAAATCAAGAATTAACTTCAAATCAAATAAATCACCATTCTTCCGGTCTGTTTACGAATTAGACTTAGCTTCTACATTGCCAAGGAAAATGCCTGAAATAACTTGTTCTTGTCTGTTGCAAATTCTTCCATGAAAGATCTTGCTCTCGAGTCGCTGTATAAGTCGTGGGTCGATTTCAAAACCTTCAAGCTCTTCAGTAGGCTTTGGAAGTACATGTCATCCAAATTGTTGGGGGTCATAATGTTGTTGAACATGCAACCGTCCTTTCGGCTATAATAGATAGTATAGTGAGGACTGCTGACCATGGTAACGAGGTTGTGAGTGGCTACAACAAGGATGTTAGAACAGGAGATTGTGTTGGGGAAGGCGAGCTCGAAAGTAGTCTTGGCACGAACTATGACATTGAAGATATCGCCGGGAGGGGGAGGTTGATTTCAGTGTCATGCTTTGATTTGTTAATCGTGGCTAACTGGCTGTCAACGAGATGGTTGGGAAACACATAGTTGCCCACCATCATCTCTGCCAATCATCGTCTCTTCTCCTTTGGTTATGAGTTTTGCTTTTATTGTGGCTGTAGATCAGATCGGTAGATTAAGGAAGGGATAAGATAAGATAGAAGGGGACGGTGGAGGGAGAGGCAGAGGTGGTTGTCGGTAGGGAAGGAAATGAAGAGAAAGAGGAGTGAGAAGAAAGTGATGAATTGAAAGAAGAAACGTAAGGGCATTTAAGTATTTTCACTCAAATTTTGATATCCCAAATTCCTATCAAATGACATATATGTCATTTGCAAGTGTTAATAAACTTTATTAGGTTTTAAAAGTTCACATGTGCTATAAATATAATAATATATCTGGGATAAGAGATAGAGAACAGGAACAAGAGAATAGAGAAGAGAAAAGGGGAGAGTAATTCTTATTCCAGTGTATTCCAATGTGTCCCAAATACATAACATATGCCTTCTATTTATAGGTACAACTATCAACTCTACAATTAATGTGATTCCATAATCATAATGATTAATGGGTGAGAATAGGAAACTATGGGAGAATAGGAAATAATGGGAGATATGGACATTCACAAATATAATATTCATAACACTCCCCCTTGGATATCCATTATGAATGTGCCTCATTAAAAACTTTAACTAGGAAAAATCCAGTGGGACAAAATCTTAGCTAAAGAAAAGAGTACATCATTCATTGATACATTGTTCAATGCTGCCTCATTAAAAATCTTTCTAGGAAAACCCAGTGGGACAAAACTTAGATAAGGGAAAAAGAGTACAGTGTGTATCGTCTGCCCCTCTTAATTACATTAGATTTTCTCCCCCTAATGACTACATTACTTTTAATGTCTTTTGAGCATATCTTCTTTTTGATCATCAAACATTCTATTGTGTACCTGCAAGAACTAAACATTTCCAGCAAAATCATAATAATACTAACATGATTTCTAAGCATTCTTATAAGATATATCTAGATGCATATCAACAGATATTCATTAAAGCGATTATATCATACATGCTCTAATAGCTTTAAGTCATACAAAACTTATTAAGTATTGTTCTCGAGAACTTTAGATTAGATGCTTCTGGCGCATTAAGTCCTTCAAGGACATGTGCTTTTGGCACCCTAAGTCCTTCGAGGACATGTGCTTTTGATACCCTAAGTCCTTCGGGGACGTGTGCTAGTAGCACTCTTGGATCCTTTGAAGATTCTTATGCAATCTTCATAATTTAGTAAGTCATATGCATAGGCTATATATAACAATATCTAATAGATGCATAATTTTTCTTTCATAAACTGCCAGATTTATCGTATCCACCACAAAATCATATATCCCAATTTGGACTTCAAGTCCTTAACTATCATAGTATGATTATATTTGTGTCATTCTCAATTTCACTTATCCTCTTGACCAATAATCTTTATATAACATCCTCATTTGATCACGTGATATCATTTTTCAAATCTCCTGTCGACAATTTTATCTTTTCGGTTCTATTTTTCCAATTCAACATAACAATATCAACATTACTCAAGTACCTGAACCTCTTTTGAGGTTTTGCAATAAGTTATGGCTCGATACTCTTCTGGAGTATCTACCTCCTTAATATGATCATCTTAATTATTGCTCCAGTTTATCCATAACGTTTATATTTGGAATCGAATACTTACTCATGCTTCAGGCATGTTACTAATTGGAGCATTTTTAGCTGGAATATGAGATTTAATAAATCTTATTTAGGTCAGTAATTCTATCTGGCAAATATATCATGAATGCATAACCTGATGAACTTCTGGTTCATACTTCTTTATTTGAGGATATATATACTTTGCTATAATGCATTTCATTTATTCTCTTGTCTAGTTATTCAATTTCTCCCCTTCATGTTGAGAAAATAATGTCAAATATCAGTTGACTAATCATATAGTATAAGTCTCCTTAATCTATTTGTTTCCTTTAGAAACATCATTTTGTTTCATATAGAGATAAACAAGAAGAAGAAGGTCCTTATACAACATTTATCTCAACTTTCTTTCCATATCCATCTGTGTGCATTGTGGTGGATTTATAAGCATTACACATTCAAATCTTTCAAGATGGAATTTATCTGGCTACTAACCAAGAGCCAATTTTACCGAGAGAATTTTGTTGGCTTATATAAGTGCTGCAATATGTAAGATCAAATATACCAGCATAAAATTTTGTTCTCACAAGAATTGATCTAGTTATTTATAAATGCTTTAATTCATGATTTCTTGATCGTATAATCTAGAAATTGTGCACTTAATTCATTCAAACATTATTGCAAACTTCGGGTTGCAAACATTCTTACAAACTTCAGATTGCAAGATAATAATCTCGCATGTAACCATCTTATAGATGCATCTTTCAAGTTTATATGGTTTACATGCTATTTCAATAAACCCATATAATTTTGTTTGATATATTTCCAGAAATACTGAAATCCAGTACTAATCATGATCAATGATAGTCTCATAGACAATTTGCTTTGAGAACAAGCAGCACATAATTCATAAATAATATGTTGGTTATTCATAAAGAATCTTCTGGTTCTTCAATGGATGTCAATACATAATCTTATTTGCATTATATATATGACTCGGATGATCAAACAAGTCATGCCAACAATAAATTTGTAAATTTGTTTGGATCAGTAAACTTCTGGTTTATTATAACATATGTCTCAACAAATAATAAACATTTCAATATTCTGACATCCATTTTGGGAGATCTATTAAACTTTGTCTGAGAAGTATATAACTTTTCAAAAATTTAACTTACACTTGTAATCCAACAATCTCCCCCTCAAGTGTGAGTCTTATAAACATAATTTCTTTATATATGTATTTCAAAATCACTTTAAAACCCTTTAAAGCTCAAAATAAAAATCTATGTTGATTCTTCAGGAACAAATATATAATATTACATTACTAGATAACCTCATTATTCATTAATAATATACTTCAATTTACATATATATGCAAAAATATATATATACAGTTCACCACATATGAAGATATTCATGATCAAAATAACTTAGAATCACACAAGTTTAGAATTACACATGTGAAAATTTTCCATCAGAAAAATTCTCATAGAAACAAATTTATGATATATGATCACATAAATTTAAATAACAATAACAACAAAAAGTAAGCATCATGTTACCTTTTGGGCTTATTTATTTCTCTTGGGTCTTGGCTTTAAAATAAATATAGACATATTTCTCTGTAGCTCATTGCTTCTTTAATATCTCATTGACAGTAAACTTCTAATTTACATTGGCAAACATTTGGTTTGCATTGAAAAACTTCTGGTTTGTATTATTATGTGTAAACTTCTGGTTTACAATAAGATGTGTTTATTATATGATATCCATTTTTGCAGATATCTTTGAAACTCAATAAGTTTCTTTTATACTTGGTAGAATAAAATGCATTATCAATGTATAATTTTGTTCCTTCAGGTAACAAAATATTAGCTCTTCTGGAGCCTTTAATCAAATTTATACTACCAAATATAGTTCAAACATTGGCCTCTTGCATTATAAAGGCCCATTTGGATGGGCTTTTTTAAGAAAAAAAAAGCACTTTTTTATTGCAAAAAAAAAAAAGCTATTTAAATTAATTTATGTGTTTAGATTTTTTTTTTTTGAAAAAGTAAAAGTCACAAAAAAAAAAACTAAAGTACTGCTTTTTTAAAAAACTTCAATTTAGAGCTTAAAAAATAAGCAAAAAAAAAAACACTTTTTTTTTAAAGGCCATCCAAATGGGCCCATAGGGCAAAATATGCTAATTAGTCCTCAAGACTATTAGCCTTTAGAATTATTACTCTTAAATGGCATAATTCTCTGCAAGTTATTTTTCTTCAGGACTATAACTAAAAACACTTTGTATCATTCAATATTTGATATATTAAACCTTTAGAGTCCCAATATTAATAACAATCAAATATCACTTCCTTGTTCACCCTTCATATCAGGGTGTGAACAAGTTGTTATACCTCTTTCGTGGGTATAAAAGCCTAAAAGACCAAATATCTTATAAATTGTTGTACTTCACAAATAGTAAAATAGGAATTTTTACTATGCAAATAGTATCCTGCATTTCTGCATCTTATATCAGATCTGAAAAACCTTATAAACCATATAATCATATAAAACCAAATCACAATATATTAAAATACATATAAAATATGTATATGATGGGGGGAAAGACATCATAAATTTCTGAAAGCCTATATCACAATTAGATGGCTTCAGGCTATTTATCTGCAGGATAAATATAAGTTGAACATTATGGCTTCCAGCCATATAAAAAGATAGAAGATGAAAGCTATATGACTTTTGGCCACATGATATCAAAATTTTATAGCTTCAAGTCATTTATCTTCAGGATAAATAAAAGTTGAACATCATGGCTTCCAGCCATACAATAAGAGGATGAAAGCTATATGACTTCTGGTCATATAATATCAAAATAAGAGTAAAAGAAATATGACTTCTGGTTATATAATATCAAAATTTTATGGCTTCGGCCCAATTATGAGGATTTAGAATTATATGGCTTCTGACCTTTTATCTTCAAGATATATAAAAATTAAATATATGTTTCATTCAATAAAATAAAAGATGAAAAAGTATATGACATCAGGTCAAATAATAGGTAATCAAATAAACATGGCTTCTAGCCATATAATATAAAAATAAAAGGAATATGGCTTCTGGCCATATTAAAGTTAAAGTGTATATGACTTCTGATCATATAATCTCAAAGTAGGGATAAAAAGACTATGGCTTCTAGCAATGTAATAGGAAATTAGAACAATATGACTCCTAGTCATATAATTTCAAAATATGAAATAAAGGTGTATGGCTTCTGGCCATAATAATATTAATAACATAAAAGAGTTTGTATAAAATAACATAATATTAAAAGTTAGTCATAATAACAGTAAAGTGTTATGTTAAAGTTAAAACAATAAAAAGGAAAGCTTAAATCTAGACTACCATGTAAGAGGTGGAACCTTCTATATAGGAGTCAAATTAAAACAATAAAAAGGAAAGGTTAAATCTAGACTTCCATGTAGGAGGTAGAACCTTCCATGTAGGAGTCAAATTAAAACAATAAAAAGAAAAGATTAAATCTAGACTTCTAGGTAGGAGGTAAAACCTTCTATGTAGGAGTCAAATTAACAATAATAACAAAATATAAAATAACTCATAAATGAAATCAAAATAATATATAAAAACAATAATAATCTAAATCTTAGCCATGGAATCCGACGTTAAGAACAATCGGTAAAAGTATCTCTTTAATTCCATATAGTGGCTCAAATTATCCTAGATAGATAAAAGAAACATATAATTAAAAAAGGTAGGCTAAAATCGTTAAAGAAGCGATCAGACTTTCGTTCGAGCTTCTCGTGGTGATAATGTGTTATAAATATAACAATATATCTGAGATAAGTTATAAATATAACAATATATCTGAGATAAGTTATAAATATAACAATATATCTGAGATAAGAGAGAGAACAAGATCAAGAGAACAGAGAACAGAGAAAGGGGAGAGTAATTCTTATTCCAGTGTATTCCAATGTGTCCCAAATACATAACATATGCCTTCTATTTATAGGCACAACTCTCAAATCTACAATTAATGTGATTCCATAATCATAGTAATTAATGGGTGAGAATAAGAAACTATGGGAGAATATGAAATAATGGGAGATATGGACATCCACAAATATAATATTCATAACAACATGGTATTTATTTACCCTTTTTCCTATTAACTAACATCTTCCAATTGTCCGCTAAAAGGAGAATTTAATTTAATTCAATATTTTTATACAACTCCTAGAATATTCTATTTTTCTCTCTCTTTTCCTTTGATCCATATGTTTATTTTTTTTAATAAGGGTGATGTTGAAATTTTTTTTATTAAGACATTTGATAAATTAACTGTTCCTTCTTACTTTGGTTGAAAAATGAGAATGCTTTATGATAAAAACAAAAGTGGAGTATCTCAACTAGCATTGGGCTTTTAATTTTTTTTTCTTTTAATCATATTTCCTCTTATTCTTATTATATGGCATAATCAATTACCTCACTAGAATCAAAAAGAGGTGATTAGTATACAAGTCATTAATTTTTTTGGAAATAAAATAAAATATAACCAATTTTAAAACCATAAATTGCTCAGTAATAAAGAAAATCATGAATTATTATTTTGATCATATTTAATAGTTATCTCTAACATGTTTCACTAGAACTAAGAAAAATCTGAAATATTCTTAGCTTTACTTTAAAATTTAACAAATTAATTTTACCCTAATTTAATATGCTTTAGTAGTCTAGTACCACTATATCTTATGAGAGCAAAACATAATACTAAATAAAGGATAAATTTTATAAATTCATTTAAATGCAATTTATATATAAGATAAAAACATTATCTTTTTGCCATATAAATAAAACCAGAGAAATATATATAAAGAAGTTTTTTTTAAAAAAAAAATTGCTTCAATTTTTTTTTATACAAAAATTTTAGGAAATGAGTTGGGTTCACCCACGATCCAAAGGCAGGGTGAAATCTCTCTTCCTCTTAGATCATACCAATGTTGGGTAGAGCGAGGCGTCTATTACCCTCAGGCGTTTGCCTAGGCATCTAAAAGCTAAAATGTCTCCCTCAACGCCTTGACCAACTCCAGGATCGAACCCCTTCTCTTTGATGAGAGTGTCCGACCCCTTTGCCAGTTAAGTCCAAGGACAAGGGGTCTTCAAATTTTAAGTATAGGCATTTAAAAAAATATAAATAACACCTCACTTAATATATCATAATAAAGATCACTTGTAGAAAGTGCCTGATAATAAGGATTTACTAATAAGCAATCAATTATTACTGAATGGTTAATAGCGAGAGGGGTCAACATGCATGGACAAGGAGAAGAAACGCAAGAGTAAAATAACCAGTGAAAAAGCAAATGGAAATAATTAAACAAAAACTTATTACAATGTTTCTTGGGAATAATAAAATAATGATCTTAGAATTTGTCGATTTAACATTCTTAGAAAGCTCAGCTACACATGAAAGTTGTCACGGTTTCAGTCTTAAATATAAAATATAATTTATAATACCATTTATACTATTTTATATATAAGACGGGAGGAATATTTACTATTTAGAATTTTAGATGTCCTTGTCAGGTAAACAAGTGGAGACAAAAAGTCAGAAATGCAAGACAGAAACTTTCGTTGCCACCTATATATGGGGTTGTTTTTTATATATATGTGTGTGTGTCAGTGTGTGTAGAGAAAGAGAGGAGTATTTATTTATCTATATAATTGCTATTATCATTTGTCAATGAACAATGATGCTGCTCATATTAGTATATCGAATATTTTTTGTTTAACTAATCATCCCGAGTATGTACAAAAAATTATTATACTAATTCTGAAAAAATATCATTGACTTTTTAAAGTTTATTTTAATCCTCAAATATTTTGTTCCAATCAAATAATCTTCAACTTGTAACTGGTTGAGCCTTGATGCATTAAAATTTAACGTCGATACAAAATGGCATCATGAAATAACCGTTGAAAACATTTGGATAAATCTATAAAATTAGTTATCAGGTGTATAAAATAGTATTATTTTTATCATTTTGGTGGAAAATATTATTTTATTTATCAAAATAAATATGAATTACAATTATTTTGAGACTGAAATTTTTTTACACCTAAAACCTACATAGCATAACAACTATATATACATATACATATATATAAAGCTAGGAAATCGGGTCAATGACTTAAAAGGGCCGGCCCGTTAGGCTCTTTAAATTTTTTTTTTTCAATAATTTGACTTAACCATTTAATTTACTAATTTATATCTATTTTATATTTGTTAAAGAGTTATTTGTCCATTTAATTATAAATAGATAATAAGTATACTTTGATTTTATTATTTGCTACAAATAAAGATTATGGATGTATTCAACTATTCATGATGTGGAAAGAGATATTCTTGATATTTTACCCATGAATAAAACAGGGCCTATTACTCGAAGTGAAGTATAACCAGATGTTTTTGAAATTGATGATAGTGATGAAGAAGATAAAAATGATAGTCATCATGCCCATATTGCTTAGTGGTAAGCTTGTTATGCTTTGCGTGAATTACTTGTGGACAATAGTTACTTTTGATTATGAATTAATGACTGTGTCTGTTTATTGCATTAAGCATGTTGGGTAGACGTTAATGTTGACAACATTTATTTGATAAATTAGAAATTTTATTGTTATATTTTACTAAATATATTTCTTTGAATACAAAACGTAGGAAAAGTAATTTTAATTCAAAAAAAAAAAGTCTTCCGACCCTGTAAGGCTGGCCTTGACCTGCATGCTCTCAAGCCAGACCTTGAAAAATAGACATTTTTTTATCCCAGACCTAAAAGGACTCTAGGGCTGGCTCTGATTCCCATTTCCATGCATGCACGCGATTACAAGAATTTAACAAGAGATGTTTTAATACAAAACATACAAACACAGCATTATTATAATGAAGGGTAACTTTAATAATTTATATGATGTATTTGAATATAATTTAAAAAAATAGACAATATTCATAAAATAAGATATTAACCTCATTGAGCCATTTTGTTTCATTTTTTGAAAGGCATAAATTAATAGATTGAATTGCCGTGTGCAATTAGATACATCTTCAGAGGCGGAGTACAAAAAATAATTAAAATTTCAAAAAAGGAAAAAAGGATAATAAGGCAAAACTAGGGGTTGGGTACTTGGGTTTCTCTCATCATCCTTTTCTCATTATTCTTCATAATCTTTAAATCACATTCGTTTAATCAACATAGTTCTAGTTTTATTTTTCTCTCATTTTCCTAGATCAATGGCCAAAGTGTGGCCAATGAGAGACAATGACAAGAAGGATAAGGAAAGTATCTCCTTCCCAAAACTAGCCTTGTGGCTTGTGCGGTGTGCATTAGTTACATCATCAATGGCGGAGTACAAAAAATATTGAAATCTAAAAAAGAAATTAAAGGCAAAGCCAAACCGTGTTTGCTATTCACATTGGGCCTGTTTGGTGTCTCCGGTACAAAAGCGTTGGAGGCAAATAATACTGCTGGGCGTTAGGGAAAAAGTCTCAGTGAAAAAAAAGCTGATGGAAGATGTTTGGGTAGGATTATTTTTCACTGGGGCTTTTTCTAAAACGCAGCTTAATTTTTAAGCTAGGAGGGTGAGCTTTTTTAGCAGCAGCGCACAGAAGTCGAGAATTGGGAGAGATGGTTTGATTATAATTCTCATGTGGGCCCCGCCATTTTTGTTTTTCATGGTGTATATATGGTGTTTGTTGCGCCGGACAAATCACACTAGTGTTCAAGTAATTTTTTTTTTTACTTTAATTCTTTTCTTTTCTTTTTTTTCACAATTTCTATCATTTTTTTAAACTTTAATTCTTTTCATTTCTTTTTTTTTAACAATTTCTATCATTTATTTTTTTCAAATTAAAATTAAAATTTTTATCTTCAATTATTACTTGATAAAAAAAAAAACTTCAATTATCATAATATATACAACTAATATATGAGGTATAAACTTCTCATATTATGTAAGAAGAATAAGTTTCCTACACACACATGATATATAGGTAATTATATAGCTAATTATATATTAGTTTATTAGTCAAATTAATTAATTTGAAGAAAAAAAAAGAATAAAAATACTCTTAAGTAATTTAATTAGCTTTCTCAATCTCTTAAAAAAATATTAATTCTATCTTATATGTAGGTTTAGTGAGAGTATTTAATAAAATCCATATCTTTTTTAGTCATTTTTTATCTCAACTGACTTTTCAACCACTAACCCAAACACTCATCAGTTTGGAAAAAGTTACTTCTATAAAAGTCAAATGGCAATCCAAACACAAATCACTGACTTTTTTCCTACCCGGCTTTTAAAAAGTTAGATAGCTTTTAAGCCACCGTTTCCTATCGCCAACCCAAACAGACCCATTGGGTGCTTACCACCTAAAGTCCTAAACTACGTTAACTAGGAATATATTCTTAAACTTTAATCAATATAAAAATTACAATAATCCATCATTCATCCCATGGACGAGTAATTCTTTCGCTTATGGCCTTTCTAATTGTCAACGATTTTATATGAAAAATGACATTAAGGTCTCAATTAAAAAAAAATAGTATCAGAATAGACCTAAGACTTATCAATGAAAGCTCCTCCACTTGTCAATGGTTGGTCTTTTAGTTGTCATTACAAACTATGAGACTTTTTTTTTTTTTTTTTGCTATTGCACCCGATTCACCAGAGCTTCGCCCTACCTAATCCGGATCGAGATTCTGTCGGGTGCATACGCAGGGACCTCTCCCAGGGGAGTTTTCTGCATCCACAAGGACTCGAACTCGAGACCCCTGCTTAAGCGGCCCAAGTCCCTTCCATTTGAGCCAACTCCCGCTAGTTCTATGAGACTTTTTAATACTACCTTCAATTCTAGATATAAGACATAGTTTGTAGTGCAATAGGATCGGAGGAGTATTATTTTCTTTAATTGAAACTGTAGTGTGATTTTCCCTTACACACACTTTTCAAATCATTACCCAACCCTTTCTCTTGATTTTATTACAAGGTATTCGAGCAACCAATTACTCTAATTTCGAGGTTAGTTGCTTCTTCTCTTAACATAAGTGTAGTTGCTTCTTCTCTTAACACATGTGTCTTTTCTAGGATTTGAAATCGAGACCCGTAACGAAGTCTTAAACCACTCGACCAACTTCATGTTAGTTCATTGTCAACGACTCCCCCCCCCCCCCCCCCACCCAAAAAAAAATGATTCTGAAACATTTTAACAACTTTTTTGGCAGATTATGATACAATGTTTCTCGAGTAAATCATGTACAAAGTTGAAAGTGTGGAATAAGGCCATAATTTCTATATTCCTGCTCATCAATTCTCTCAAAAAATATGTTATCCGAAAGAGTTACCAGAAAAAAAAAAAAGAAGAAGTTGAAAATATCGAATCACACATAGAGCTGTAAAATATGATGCAGAGTCTTGTCATAATGTTTGCTGATATTGATGCTTGGCGTTTACATTTTGGCACATACCCCTTGTGTCATCAAAGCATTGAATATTAGAGTTTATATATAACTGTCTCTTTGAAATAGATATAAGATTGTATACTAGCAGCAAATAGAGACATGCCTTGATGATTACAATGCAACCTTAGCATTAAAACTGTAATGTTCTATCAAATGACAGCCAATTTCCAAGAGGAGTGCGAAGGGCTTTACTTTGGAATTTTTAAAGTATAAAGCCTTGGCAAGGAAAAGCCATATGAATCAATTGAGGCATGAGAAAGGTAGATTTATTTGTGTGTGTAAGGGAGAATCATCACTCTTTCCTTTGGTTCTAATTATCTTGCTGAAATAATGAATTGAGTTGATGTAGGCAGTTTGGATGTGGCTATTTTAATAGTTTTTTTTGGTTATATATTTTCGTTGATTCCGGTCCATTTCATAAAGTTTACTAACTAGTTTTAGAACAACTTTTCAATATTTGGGAGATCCTTTCCCTAATATCATGTGTATGTTTAATAAAGGTTATTAAAACCAAACAGATCAGGGTCTTTGGTTAAAAGTTAATGAGTCAGACCAGAGTCAAATTGAAGCTAGCCCAAGGCCAAACTAGTGAAAAAGTTAAAATTGTAGAGTTATTAATATGAAATTATAAAGCAAATGAAAAAAAACAAATGTTTTTTCTTAAAAAATAATAAAATGGGTTAATGCCCAAATCAGACCGGTTTACTAACCAATTCGCCAGTTTTCGGGTTGAACCGGCTGGTCCGATCTGGATCTAATTACACTGAGTCTAACTATAATAGATTTGTCTAAAAATATTCGTACCCATATTTTTCCACCACCGTTGGCATTTTTTGGCAATGCTCAGTGCGATACTTTAATTTGTCTAGATGCGATCCAAGTGAATTCAAGTGTCCGTAGAGCATATCTACCAAAAAAAAATAAATATGATTACGATTACTTCAAGAGGATATTCCTTTTTTCTTATTTTTATTTGGTGGGATAACAATATTCCTTTCATTATTTCTCCGTTTTTTTTTCCTCAATGTTGTTTATGCAGTCTCTCTCTCTCTCGCTCTCTCTCTCTATATATATAGAACAAGAACGTACCCCATATCATATACGCTATACTATTACTAACAACTAATGGGCCTGTTTGGGATGGTCAATTTCTAGGCATAATAAACACTCCAGATCTAAATTGAATGAACAATTTATAAAAAAAAAAAATTTGAATGAACATGTAATGTTTGATGTAGTTTTGGCATAACTAACTTTTTTCCCAAAAGGCCAATATTAAAGTTGAAGCAAAATCTTCATTTAAAAGCTTATCACCAAAACTATCTTCATTCAAAGGCAAATGTCGACTGTTCATTAAATCTACTCCTAACTCTTCCTTTATTCTCCAACATTTTTCCTAGCACAGTAATCCGATTGCATCTGCTATATATGGCTGCAATGCTGTTGCATCACAAAAGTTATCTGATTGAACCAGATGTTGGGATTAATCGTGTATGAAAAACTATATCATAAAATTATTTATACAAATATCACAGCACATTCATTGGCATTAGGCAACGAAGGAGAAAGATATGATACCAAATACACACACAGTTCCACCAGAGGATGAAATGAGTGGCACTTGGCATCTGTTAACTGATACAAAAAGAGAGAGTAATTAATACCATCACCCAATCAGAAAATGGGGTGTGATTGATTGCTACCACGTGTGGAACAAACCTTGAAAACTTGGGAAGACTAGACAAAAAATGCTACCGACCAATCTTTAACGTTCTGATTCAAGATACATTTATACATGGGAAATCACCTTGAGGCAGGGTTATCATCAACCATAAGGAGCAAGAGGTAGATCTGTTGAATTGAAGCTGGAGTTACCTTAAATCACTCTTGTATTATAAGATCCGCATAACCCACACTTATGGTATAACCAATGGAATGGTGCAGTCCCCTTCTTATCACAATCATTACATAGTATATCCTAGCAAAACAAGATCACATGTATCAAATAATAGTTCCAATTTTCCATCCTTAAATGCAACCAAGAAATTGATCCTCTTCATTTCTCTCTCACCTGGATCATGTTTGACTTTGATTTGAATGCATTAATCAGTATCTTCTGATATGGTATAATTTGTAACGAACAAACAAAAAATTTCAATAGTCTTTACAAGGTTGCTAGTGATATTTTCTAACAAAACTATAAACCGGATTATTTACCAAGGCTAAATTCCAGCCTCAAGTGTCTTTTCCACTAAATTCTCGTATCTACGAAAAAGAGTTCAAATGCCAAAAGTACCATAGTTATGACCTGGGTTGACGAAATTTTTCAACATTAAAATAGCGAGTGTAGCCTTTGAAAGGTAAAGATAATTTACGTGGTTCTTTGGAAGGGACATCACTGTTAAAATATTTTACCTGACGGCGATTCTGATAATCTTCAGGGAGTTCCTCAGAAGCCAATAGAGCATCAAGCATGCCAAAATAAACCTACAAGTGGTCATGAAGCAATACTAAGTTCAGAAAAGTCACTGTTGTTGGGAGATTATGAACTAAATATTCCTCAAAAGGTTATAGGAAGTTGATAATATGCTTCATATTTGGCATATTGCTTTCATATTAATGCTTAAACATAAATATATAAGGGAAATCTCCACTATCTTTGGTCAGCTTTAAGTGCTATATAAGAAGTCCGAATTTTCTGATGAGTAATAATTTTGTCTTGAAGTGTTCCTATCAGATTAATTTTTTAAACAACTGGAAATGAATCATGGAAAGAACAAGTGGTCATAAAGATCGGTTGTTTATGTTTTTACAAATGTTCGTTATCCCACATTTTAACATCCTGTTTTACTTATAGTTTCTGTTAATTCAATTTCGGTCCTTGTACAAATGTACTCAGTTGAGTCAATATTCCATGTAGAGTGTGATGTAATTTACAGAACATCCATCAAGTCAAATTCTCAAAGAGGAATTGCTATCATCCAAATACTTTTGACCATGGTTATTAGAATCCCATGAATCTCAAGTCATACCTCACGATTGGATTAAAATACAAAGTATCTTATGCATGTATCTTGTGATTTCAGCAGCAATACAAGCTGGAATAGCACGACACCAACGATTCTTGCAATTTAAGGTGAACCAGGTTGCGTACAGATTGAGTCAAATCTGGCGCAACCTTACTTTAGAAAACCCCTTTTTTCGTTCTTTTTCTGATCTTGTCCAAATTTATTTAAGGATTTCCTTTTACTTCTATAACTATCCCTGATTCCCTCTCACTTATCCCCAATCAAAACCCTATTTTTTTATTTCCTTTTTTCCCTTAAGTCTTATTTGCGTTTAAAATGTTAATATGTACAAACCTCTGATGTTTTCTTAAGTGAAAATTACATTAATATCCTCCTTAAAATTGATCATGAATCTTAGGATTCATGAAACGTTTTGATGTACAATTCTGAAAACAGGCTTTTTGATTCATGATTCATATCTTGATTTGATAACCTTGCTTTTGACGCTCATGGTGAGAATTTCAGCTACTTGGACAGATAAGAATGATTGAAAAAAGATTTGAAGATACAGTGAAGTGGAAGGGAATACAATATAACATTGATGCTGCTCAAAGAAACCATGACATATAAAAGCATGATGAAGTTTTATATGAAAGAGGGTGTATCTCATACCGCCATATCTCCCAAAGATTTGCGACAAATCGGACAGGTGTAGTGACTACAAGTATATGCCTGAAAAGAGCGGACAAATGTAGAATTATCATTTCTATACACAAAATTGCACTCCATGATCTGAAAAAGAAAAGAAGGAAAATACAATAATGACCTGAAAGCAAGTAGAATGCATGAAATGGCCACAAGGAAGAGCTCTGACAGATGCACTAGATGTGAACAAAAAATCACAGCAGATGGGGCAGTTCGTTTCTAAGCTTTTTTCCTGGCACTGGTGGTCAACTAATTGCATTGACAAGCAACAATTACACTGCATGCAATGGAAGGAATCAACACCAAGTCCTTTCCCCAGACGGCATATATTGCAGAAAGGGCAATGGTAAACTGTCCTGTAAAAAATCACGTTATTCTTGTTAGTATCACAGATGATGCAAGACCATTAACAAAGTATTAAACTCGGTTTCTAAAATTATCATAGGATTCAGGATGAATGTAGGACTTTAACTCAATTTAACAAAAAGAAGCACAAATTCTTCTATTGTCAGTTTGGGATTCTGTAATTTACATGAGACTGGGTAAATAAGTAAATAAAGAAACCGCAGAATTTCCAACAAGCTTGACATATACAAAACACAGAAACAAGCAACATGACGAAGTTGCTCTATGAAGATCCTTCCTGAGGTAAATTAATCCTCTCACTTTTAAGGTTACTTTTAAGTTCACAAAAAAAAAAATATATATATATATATATATATATATATCAATCCTCGTACTTCTACAGTTATTGGGCCCTATCACTGGACAATTCAAGGGAAGAGAAGAGAGAAAGGTATTATAGAGAAACCAAATACCTTTCATCATCAAAAAACTTGCAAATACTACAGTAGTACTTTGCCATTGACAGACCACCACAAGAAGGTGTTGCACAAACTGGTCCGATTGGCTGTAATTGCAGGCAGCGCATGCACATCATGTCAGTTGTAGCCTTCCTGCAAGCACATTACTATATAGTTTATCTATGCTAAAAAACTAGGTCAAAAAGAATATGTTTGTGCACATCCATGCGCACAAAATTACCTATCCATGGAATGGTCACTGACTTTGTCATGGCAAAACCTGCAGGAGAATAGCTTTCCACAGCAAGCAGCAAGAAGTTTACAATTTCTTCTGTAATGCTCACATCCAAAGATTTTTTTCTCTGGATCATGAAACGAAGGCGATCTTTCAAGTACATCTCCATTTCCAAATTCATCTGTTTCTTTGGATGACTTCTGCTGAGAAGCTATCCAGCGACTATGATACAAACAATATATTAAAACAGAAGAAATGGAACTTAGAGGTTTATAAAATATAAAAGAAAAAACAGACCTTGTCAATAGATTTTGAATAAGATAGGATTTCCTTCTTGGATCAAGAGTTGAATCTCGAGAAACTTTTCTAATTTCTGATTCTAGTTCATTCTGGTTCATCCTGAATATATCTTTCCAGCCGGGCCTGAAAGCTTGAGAGCTATGATCCAAATTGCCAAAGGCACCAGCATCTAGATCAATAAAAGTCGAGTACATTAGATGGAATTCAAACATATAATAACATTTAAGCTTGATTTTGAAAAGAAATACAACAGGGGATTCACTGTAGAGATCACAAATACTGGAAATAGCAGCTAACCTAGTGAAACATGGTCACTAGGTGTAGTTGTGTTTGAAATTGAGGAGGGCCCTTCCCACCACTCATTAAGCCACTCATTGAACATGGTGTTTTTGGTAGCCTGCTTCCATGTGTCCATCATTTTGTTTTGCTCCTCTTGTGTGAGAGCAGAAGTTACCCATGGCAGCATTGATTGAAGAACCTCTGCCCCAGTAGTACCAATTATACGACCAACAATTTTATCCTGTTCTTCCACAGAAAAATGAACGTCAAATAGTGGCCATAACTCAAGTTCTTCACGGAAGATATGTTGATCTAGTGTTACTCTGATAGATTTGCACATGCCCTGGATCTTTGTAACTAGCTCATTGTACTTTTGTATGGTATCAGAACAACCGGAATAATCAGAGTAGAAGCTGGTAAAGTCGTCAGATGAATTCTTATTATTCAAGGATTCATGTAATTGAGTAAGCTCGGAGAGTCCAGATGAAATATCTACAAATAATTTCTCTTCCTGCTGGTGGTCCAAAGTGTAGGAGTGGCTCACATTGTGAAGAGTTTCTTTTGATTCTAACGCTGGAAATACTACATCATCCTCTGCATTGCTATGAGCTCTGTACAAACCCCACAGTAAGCGAAATCTACCAGTGAACTTCCTCAGGAAATTTTCATCACAATCAAACAATTTTCCAGATTCAGCATCTATATACTCCAAGTCTTTACAAATGGCTTTGTGAAATTTAAATATGTTATCAATAGGTCGTGTTTTGAACCCATTGTCAGCAGAGACTACATCTGTTTCCCAGACAAACAAACTAGAGTTAAAGGACGGAGCAGAACCATTAGATAAGGATCGCAGAGATTTTGTAGGGACTAATGAATTTGCTCCCAGATGACTTGCGTTCACCCCTAATCCAGGGACACAGCAAGTCTGATTATCAGGCAAGGTAAAAGATTCTCCGGTCCCAGTGACGGAAGAAACATCATTCCCATCCCTCAGTTGTAGCTTTCCATATTTGACTGGTCCATTACTTCCATGTGCACCATCTTGTAGTATGGATGAGTATTTTTTCTTGCGACTAAATGAAGGTGCACATATGCAGAATGATGGACTAGTGCTTTCTATCTCCGATAATTTCCTTGCAGAACACAAACCTGTTTTACTTGAATAGGGATCATTGTTCCTTGATTTTCTTTTGCATGCCCAACCAGAAAACAGTGTAATTAATGCATAATCTGTTGTCGGGGCTGCATTACATAACTTTCGAAAGTTAGAAACAGAACAGAAACTTAAACACGTGATTTGAAGGAGGGGGTGGTGGGGAAACTACACCTGCCATATACATATTCAGCAGAAATAACTTCGCTTCTTCTTCACTTAGAAATCCGACCAGCCATGGTATTACAGATTCAATCAATTTCAAAGGCATTAAGCACAAACTTTCATAAAGTAGTTCTCGTTGTCTTTGGGGGCTAAAATGTTTTCTTGCAAGTGGTAGAACCTATCAGCATGAGATGATGTTAGATACATCATAATGACAGCAAGATATGCCCAATCACAACAGTAATGTTTTAATGCTGAATTGAAACACAGATAAATTTCTAGCAAAGCATCCTGGTTCTTTAGACAGAAAGACATCAAGCATTGAAAATTTTTGGCTGATTTAGACCCCATTAGAAGAATTCTTTGCCACTTTTAAAGGTGAAAACAGAGATAAGCTCACCTGAGCTTCCTCATTGTCAAAGTGCATCAGTATGGTGTTCTTTATTTGTTCAGTGTGAGACCTCAACTTCATGTAATCCTCAGTAGATGATGAGTTGACTTCAGCATTCTGAATTCCTTCCATCAGGGATCTAAGCTTGTCAAACTGAAGTTCGCCATCAGCATGCTCATCAAGAAAAGAAATATCTGCATCTATAGCAGGGAATATAACTTTGTCCTCAGCAATGCTGCAATAAAGAAAATGAGAAGCTCACAAACTATGTCAGCACTGCAAAGGATCCGATGAAAAAAGATATATGATAGAATATTGTGTTTCAAAAATATCTCTCTCTCACTGCATTTTTTTCTTCTAGCTTTGTTCTTTCTTTGGTTACAAGAGCCTGAGTGTTAGACTGGCCTTTCTTTATAAGACGGGAAATTTACCAAAGTGTGCTAGAGAGGGAAAAGAAACCCTGAAGTTTCATATTAATTCCACACCGAATCATCTCACACATATAATAGGGATGGGATGGTCGCATGACTTCAATGACTTTTTAAATAAGCAGGAAATTATTTCCTGTGACTCACACTCCTTGTATGCAGTCTGAAAGATTGTTAATACAACGCAAAAGGCTGCCAGACTGAACTTTCTCATAATAGAAATTATAATAAAGAGGATAAAGATCACACCTATGAAAGTTGCAGACTTCAGTAATAAACTGCAATCTGCCATTAAACGCAGACAAATCAGAAAATTTTCCAGAAAGCTGTATCTTCCTAACAGCTTCAGTTAAATCAATCCACTCTTGTTTTATGGCCTTATGCCAGAGTAATAATTCATCTATAGGGCATGATGAAAAAGAACTGGTATGATCAACGCTTGGCTCCATCCATTTCCTTTTTCCAGTTTTGACCAGTTCACAAGCACAATACACCTTTTCAGAGCAATTGGTTAGGTCATGTGTCCCAACATTCTCACAATGAGCCTTGGTATCATTTATGCAGCTTCTACATTTAATCTTCACCCCTTCCATCCATCCAAAAACAACCTTGACAATCAGAAAATTCATGCTGAAACAGTTTTCTGATTCAATCATTATGCAACAGCATCTAATCAAATGACAGTTACCTGTTGAAGAAGCTTCTCCTCAGGAATTATTGAGCACAAGCACTTAAGCATATCCTGATGTTCATCGGATGATACATACAAAGCAAGCCAGGGAAGAAATTCTGCCATCATTTTAACTGGTAAGCTGCAAAGAAATTGCCACACCAGTGATGCTTGCTCTTTAAATGAAAAGTTCTCAATAACCAAGGGGAAGACCTGCCCAATGCAATAACTCGATATTGACTTTTGTAGAAGTTGATATCAAAAACTCTATGATGGTTGGTCAAACAAAAAATTCCAGCCCAAGTTTGCCGAGAAATTGTCTAACAGAAGATAATATATATACCATAAATATTAAAGATATTCACATATATCATATCTGGAAAGGCATACTCTCTCCATAACAGCACCAATTGCACTTTCCATACATAGAAAAAATTAATATGTTAGTTTTTCATATAACTAAAATCTCTCTATTCAACTGCTGAAGAAAAAAAGGTTCATTGAGGGAAAAAGAACTGCTTCTACAAAAGATTCTTCAATTGGTTAAATTTTACTATGTGTTTGGTTATATTCAGGCAAAACAAAACACTTTAAACGAAGGCAGGGAGAGAGCAAAAAGCCATTTCAAGACGTGATGCAAAGAATATCCTTGAAGTTTGAATACAATATTCAATTTACCCACAACTCTGATAAATCAATGATACCTCTGGAATCATCATATATTTACCTGCTCCTCTTCCTTAAACATATGCTGACTAATTGATGTTCGAAGGGCACCAGTACAAGAAGCTAATTCCCTACGGTATCCCTCTTCCTCTAGCAAATTACAATTTAGCAGCTTGAACAATTGATCAAAAAGAAGACCCTCTCCCTCATGCTCCAAGGAATACGTTCGCGCAACATTCTTCACACGTATATCTAATGCAGGAAATATGACCTGTGAATTCAAAGTTGACATGATGGCAGATTGGATAAATCACATGTAATTATGCTTCAAAAATGAAAGGTGCCAGATTTCAGAAAGTCTAGACATAATAATGTAATATGAATTCTTCGTTGTATTTTGGATCTAAAGAATCAGAGATCACGTCAAACCATTAGCATGTAAGTAGAAGTTTGCAGAAACCTCATTTTAAGAGTTCAAAATTGTAATTATCTTATGTCCAATAGGAAGTTGGAAATATATATGTGAAAAAAAATCGGTGTGCGTTTACATATATAATTAGATTTAGATGAAGCAGAGAAGCAATCTATAGACTCTTTTAGAAAGCTGATTTTCTATGCATACTGAGTGAATCTTGTTTACACTGGCATTGTAATAATCATGATATCACAACTCACAAGACATAGGCAACTTATCAACTCTCCAATTCGACGGCTAAAACTTTTTCACAAGCAAAACGCACCTCATCCTCTGCATTGCAATGATGCTTATAGATAGTATGAAGAAAGTGACAACGGTCGAACAAGGGTTTGATGTCAGAGGCAGCAGCTTGTTGGTTAGTGGCAAAATCCAATGCGGCTCGATGGAGGCTATCGAGCTCAGAGCGAATAGCTTTATGGAAGAAAGAGAATATCAGAATCGGCGATTTTTTTAAGCAAGTCTTGGAAGGTGAAGATGAGGAATCAACTGTGTTCATATTGCCATTTACTATCGCCATAGCTCCGTTTGGCATCGCCATTACAGAGAGGACGATATGAGAATATAATAGCCTGAAGATTCAGGCGTCCCTAACCTCAAAATTTTTCCGATAATTCGTTGAAACTGTTCCGGCGTCTCTGAAATCTCTCTCTTCCTCTCCCCTGCTTTTTTTCTTTCCAAATTTACTGTGAGCTTTTCTCTAGCTGTGAGGACAGAAGAGCGTCCCGAATAACACGAGTGAGAGGCTTCGTTGTCGTGTGGTCGAAAAAGCGAGCGAACAATACCTGAGAAATTTATCAATTTCTCTAGTTGGCTCACGTGGCTCTCCTCGTCCACGTGAACTAATTATCAATTTCTCCTCCCGAGAAAATGCCAAATGCTATGAGAAATCTAGATTGTTTTTTTTTTTTTTTAACGAAAAAAAATCGGCTTTTTTATGAATGGTTATTAAATAAAATTTATACCAACAGTATATCCAAATATTACTTACCAACCCAATTTTAAAGTATTTACTCACAATCTCAATCCCAATCTCAATCTATTAACATCCTGGGTTCTGTATCAAATAAGGCCTTATATTCATTATGTTTAGTTATCCAATGAGATATGAATATGTGTATTATTCTCTTGGTACTTTAGGTAGGGGGAAATAGGTCGGCTTGTAATCTGCCTGTTTCTGACTTGAACAAGTCTAACCTGTCAGGTTAAAAGGCTAGGTTTAGGCCTTTTCTAAGGCCTGTTTATCTAAACAGGGCAGGCCTAGGTCTCCCCATGAGCCTGTTAGGCCTGTTATTCTGAATTTGCCTCTATTTAACAATAAGTATTAAAAAAAATAAAAAGAAAAAAGATGCAATACATTTTCTCTTGCATATATTTTTTAACAAGATAAAATTGAAAAAAAAAATCATCGATAGGGCAAAACAATGAACGGGTTGGGTAACCTGAGGCCAAACCCATAACCCGCCCATTTAATTTTAAATGGGTATGGGTTAGCTCATACCCGTACCTCAACCCATTTAAACCCATGTAAATAAGCTAGCACATAAATGGGCGGGTTAACCGGGTTTTAGGTAACCCATTTGCATTTGACTTGTTTATTTTTCTTAAAAAAACATAAATAAGCATTAAGCATCCATCCAAATTCATCATTCCAATTTTTGAAATCTGAATCTTCAAAATTTCATAATTACAATTCACACAAAATAATATAAATTCAGACAAGTACCATCATTATATAATCTTGAGAGTTGATGATCATTATAGTTATGAATTAGAGGTGGCTAAATACTCGAATAAGAAGAAATTCAAGGAATGCTTTAAGTGGAATGCGGATGGGATGGGTAGTTAATAAAAAAATTTACACTAAGGTACAGGCAGCCCATAGGTATGCCCATAGCTCGCCCATTTAAATCTTAAATAAGCGGGTTATAATCCAACCTGTTATAAATTCTTTTTGGGCGGGCTCAATATGGCCCAATTACATTGGGTTTTGGGCGGGCTCATGGGTTTTGGGTTTCATGCTCAAACCTAATCATCGATGACTCTTATCAAAGTGGGTCTACACCTAAGATTTAATTTTTTTTTTTTGAAACTAAAATTAATAAGGATCAAAGTGACACCTTGTAAGCGTTCAAAAAAAAAAAGTGATACCTTGTAAACTCACAAGCCTTAACAGGCCACAGGCCCAATCAGGCCTTTATATAGGCCCAGCTCAGGCTGAAGAAAAAAGTTTATAATAGGCCACAGGTCAGGCTCAAGCCGCTTTATTGTAAAATAGGTATGTCCTATTAAGGGTAAAGCTTAGTCTTGCCTGTTTCCACCCCTACTTTTAGGTAAGAGCCCAAAATTTAAATTAGCTTAGTTCTTTTTATATGAGTCGGACACGAGTTCTGAACATTTAATGAGTTTTGCCCGTCATTAATTATATATATTGCATTAATTAAAAGATTGGTGATACATGTATTTATTTTATTTCTCTCTATCATTTGCCCTCCATAAATAAGAGCATAATTAAAATATATATATATTATTTCAGACACACTAATTACTTTTAAATGATTTCAACCACTTTTTTAAACCATATAATTCGGTCATCGTGTTCTTATAAATAAGGTCGAAGAGAGTAATTTTTTATATTTATTTATATTTAAATGGTAATATTTTTAAAATAAGACACGTAATTATAAGTGATTGAAAAACTTAATATAATTATTAATTGGATATAAGAAGTTAGGCATGAGTATCTTTTTTCCCTGATATATTACTTAAAAAATAAATTTACTAATATTTGCATAAAAATTCTTGTATAAATAAGAAGTCACACAAATTTAAACATGTTTGTAATATCAGTCTGTCAGTGTTCACCCTTCAAATAAAAAAATAATTTAGGGTTGGTTATTTATTTTATGATAATCCCATCTTATTGTGAAAATTAATTAAATATATAATACGTACTAATACAATATTATGTTTGGTACATTTGAAGGGGAGGGGAACAAAAAATTTTATGGGACTGGATTTAAAAAATTGAAAAAGTGATATTATAAAATTTTAATAAAGAGAAAGATATAGAGTAAAAAACTTAATTAAAAACCTTTTTCCCCACTTTTTTAATCCTTCCCCTCCCCTCATCCTAAATAGTCTCTAAAGATGTGTTTGGTTTGAGGGAATGGAAGAAAGAGAAATCTTTTACCTCATATTGACAAAATTGTCTATAAAAAAATTTTCAATATTCTAAAAATATACTCTCAACAAAAAGGATTAATATTCTTTTTATTAATGGTAATTTGGTCAATATCCTCCCATCCCATTTCCTTAAATCAAACACACCAAAGAGTAAGAAAGAATTGTAAAGAGAGAGAGAGAGAGAGAAGAATTAGAGAGATTGAAGATAAAAAGAATACTTCTTATTTACATTGAAGATATACCAAATTCATGATACATACCTTTTTTTGTGACAACAAAATAAATGATACATACTTTTCAAATTATTAAGTATAACTTTACAACTCAAATGTTTCATCATGTTAAATGTCTTTGAAACATAAATCAAAGAACATATAAATTTCATTAATATAAATGAGGTAATAAATTACAAGAATCATGGGACATAACATCCTTTCATTTTCATACATACACGGACAATGATATAAGGGTTTATCGTTTGTTATATCACTTGACATAGGATTATATCAAGTCATCCCAAAACTACGTCGTTTTGAGAGTTGAGGGAATTAATAAAGGATGTTTTTGTATTTTTGTTTTTGTATTTATTATATGAATTTTACCAAAATAAACTTCATTAATTCTCCTAACCCTAAAATTACGTCATTTTGAGAGTTCATTAATTCCTCTAACCCCAAAACGACGTAATTTTAGGGTGACTTAACATAACCTTATGTCAAGTAACATGACAAACGATAACCCCATGATATAAATATTTTATTCATAACACATGTTCCTTTCAGGGAACACATATTCCTTTTACACCAATTATAAATTCATTGTTATCTCAATTATGCTTACAATCATTATTGTGAAACTTGCGAGTTGACTCTCCAAATTTAGCGTTTTTACATTTATAACTTATAAAATCGGGTCGAATCATTGGTAAACTCGTGATCGTTGTAAACTCGGTTAAACTCACAAGTTTATGTACCGAATTTATCATTTTTACGTTTTTAGTTTACAAACCGTGTTTACTTATCCTAAAACTCGTGTTAACTTCTCCTTTTTAATTATGCTCAACGGATTTAAATATAAATTTTATAGAAATTTCTTTATTAAATACGATAAATTATGAATGTTGATAGACTTAATTTCAATTATTTAAATTTAAAAAATATTTAAATCAAATTGTTTGTTTTTTTTATATTTTAATTATTTAATTATATACTTTTAATATATATTTAATGGTAAAAGTAAACTCTAACGAATTTACGATTTGAGTTCACGATACGAATTTATCTCACTGTCATGAATTTATTTAAATTTATAAGTTTGACAACCTTATATAGAATATCTTAAACGAGATTTAGCTCGTGGTAAAGAAAAAACAAGATTAAACAAGGGAAAATCCTTCTAAGGGCCCTTTTAGCCCAAAAAACCCAAAAAGGGCCCTAACTTTCTGTCAATCCCAGAAAGGGCCCCAGGGCCCTTTCTGACATGTGAATGTTAAATGAAAAGACAAGAAAGCCCCTAACTAAAGCTGAAAAAGGAAGGGGGTTCTGATTTCAAAGCATACTCTCTCTCTCTCTCTCTCTCTCTCTCTCTCTCGTTTTGATTAGATCTGTTGCTACTTGGTGTTTGTTTCTTTCTGTTTGGAGTTCTCCACTCGGTGTTTGTTTCTTTCTGTTTTGATCGAGTTCGGTGTATTTGTCAATTCCTTGTTCTTTGTCGATCTGCTCTTGCCGAAGGAGGAAGATTCCAATCTGTAAGTTTTTCTGATTTTGGATTTTTGTTTTCGCCCAATCTGTGTGTTGCGATGGAGAAAGGCTGTCCTTGTTTCTTCAGTTCTGATCTCGTGAGACGACATCGAAAGGGAGGTAGCTTAAAGAGAGAATTTGCAACAGCAAAAGCCATATTTACAACAGACAAAGCAACATTTACAACAAACTTTAAAAATTTGGATTTTCGTTCATACTCAAGTCCTAAGCTTACAGAGGGCATTTACAACAGAAAAGGCCACATTTACAAGATAAAAAGCCACATTTACAACAAACTTTAAAAACCTGGATTTTCGTTCAAACTCAAGTCCTAAGCTTAAAGAGGGAATTTGTAACAACAAAAGCCACATTTACAACAGACAAAACAACATTTACAACAAACTTTAAAAATTTGGATTTTCGTTCAAACTCAAGTCATAAGCTTACAGAGTGAATTTACAATAGAAAAATCCACATTTACAACAAATTTTAAAAACATGGATTTTCATTCAACCTCAAGTCCTAAGCTTACAGAGGGCATTTACAACAGAAAAAGCCACAATTATAAGATAAAAAGCCACATTTACAACAAACTTTAAAAACCTGGATTTTCGTTCAAACTTAACTTACTCGTTCGAACTTTGATGTTGTAAATGTGGCTTAGCGTCAGGTATTATAAGTTACCCGTTCGAACTTAACTTACACGTTTGAACTTAACTTACCCGTTCGAACTTTGATGTTGTAAATGTGGCTTTTTCTGTTGTAAATGCCCTCTATAAGCTTAGGACTTGAGTTTCAACGAAAATCCAGGTTTTTAAAGTTTGTTGTAAATGTTGCTTTGTCTGTTGTAAATATGGCTTTTTCTGTTGTAAATGCCCTCTGTAAGTTTAGGACTTGAGTTTTTAACGAAAATTCAGGTTTTTAAAGTTTGTTGTAAATGTGGTTTTTTATGTTGTAAAGGCCTAAGCTTACAGAGGCAATTAACAACAGAACAAACCACATTTCCAACAAAAAAAGCCACTATCCCATATCAGCGTTTTCACATTCAGTCATTTCTACTAACAAACAGACCTCCCTTTGTTTCCATGCCCAAAAAACAAAGCAACCTACCCTACAACGTTTTCATTTCATCTCTTATTAACAAGTTAAACAGCCATATTAAAAACGAAACATCCCCCTTGGATGTTGGATGGAAGAATAAGTACAGATATTTCTTTCTTTCACTCTTCTACTTCTTCCTCCTTCGCCGGAAAACAGATTCCTCCACCATTGTTGGAAAACAGAGCAAGAAAAGAGAGAGAATATTGATATAGAGGAGAGAGGAAAGAGGAAAATGATACTAAAATTGAAGGTATTTTCTGTCATTTCATTTAACATTCATGTGTCAAAAAGGGCCCTAGGGCCTTTCTTGGGATTTGCAGAGTGTTTGGGCCTTTTTTAGACTTTTTTTAGTTAAAAAGGCCCTTGTACGGATTTTCCCATTAAACAATATATTACCCTACCCCACACCTCTTTCTCAACTTTCATTATATAAATACTCTCAAGAATGTTTGCTTGATTAAAAATTGTTATTGTGAAACGCGCGTGGCTTTATTCTTTGAGTGGGAAACATGTGGCATCTTGATTCCAAAGACAATAATAATTTCTAAGTTGAAATAAATGATAGAAAATATTTAATTAAGAAATTCTTTATTTGATCTTTATTATAAAAATCCCTTTTATTTCTCTCAAGTATACACTTATTGTTTTTTTTTTTAAAAAAACTTATTATTGTTTGTTGCTTTGACTTTATCATGATAAAACATATCCCCTTACTGTTAAGTGAAAAGAAGTAAAGATGGAACAGTAATAATTTAATGAATTTCAAATATAACATTAAAGTTTTGAATGAATTTAAAACATTGTTTGACTTTAAACTAAATGTATCGTTCTAAACTTTCACAGTTTCATAAATATATTACCTTTCGTCTTAATTATAAGATTAGGTTGACTTTTTTTTAGAGAGATTAAGGAAACTAAATAAATTATTTAATCATATCATATGTTGTGTATCCATAAATTATATATTAGTTTATTAATCAAACTAATTAGTTTGAAGAAAAAATATAAATAAAAATACTCTAAAGTAATTTAATTGACTTTATTAATCTGTCTAAGAAAGTCAATTTGATTTTATAATTATGACTAGAGGGAATATTATTTATATACATATAAGAAAAATATTTTGGCAAAAAAAGCAAATACGAAATAAATTATATGGTCGGAAAAAACTAGATGTAAGCAAATACAAAATACCGGGGGTTATGTTTTTGAAGGTTACTCATGAGACGAGTTTTAGGTTCATATGGAACTTGTGAATTTTCAATCTAATTAAATATGTGATGGAAAAACCATTTATGTTGTGTCATATAATATGTTGTATTGATTGAAATAATTTTTCTTTTCTTCAAAAAATGTTTTGGTAAAATGAGTGCAAAAAAACTCACTAAAATTAAAACAGGCCTCACAACTTAAAAAAGCTCCTCTTATAAAGAAAATATCTATTAGTTTTTTGGGTTAAGGTGCAAAAATACACATGTGCTTTTTTCCGAGGAGCGCCCAGTAGCAAATGCTTTTTTTGGGTACAAAAATGCACACGTGGTTACAAATTAGGTGCAAAAATACCGTTTGACCGTTAAGTTTGACTTTGACAGTTAAGTTTGACTTTGACCGATAACGTGGCATTTCCAAGGTGCAAAAATACACATGTGATTGTCAAGAAAAGCGTCCAACAACACATTTTTCTTTTAATTTAATTTTTTTTCAAGATTATGAAGTATTTTTTCAGTATCAGTCAGTATCATTTTAGTATCGGTCAATACTTGAAATATTTTTTCAAAATCCTAAAATAATTTTTCAAGATTATGAAGTATTTTTTCTGTACCAGTCAATATCCTGAAAGTACTTTTTAGTACCAGTCAGTACTCTGAAATATCTTTTTCAGTATCAGTCAGTATCCTTTTAATACCGGTTAATACTTGAAATATTTTTCAAGATCCTAAAATAAATTTTCAAGATTATGAAGTATTTTTTCTGTACCAGTCAGTATCCTGAAAGTACTTTTTAGTACTAGTCAGTACCCTGAAATATTTTTTTCCGAATACTGACTAGTACAGAAAAAATACTTCATAATCTTGAAAAATTATTTTAGGATCTTGAAAAAATATTTCAAGTATTGACCGGTACTAAAAGGATACTGACTGATACTGAAAAAATACTTCATAATCTTGAAAAATTATTTTATGATCTTGAAAAAATATTTCAAGTGTTTACCGGTACTAAAAGGATACTGAAAAAATATTTTAGGGTACTGACTGGTACTAAAAAGTACTTTCAGGATACTGACTGGTACAGAAAAAATACTTCAAAGTATCTTTTTAGTACTAGTTAGTACCCTGAAATATTTTTTCAGATTTAAAAATAATTTTTCAAGATTATGAAGTATTTTTTCAGTACAGGTCAGTATTCTAAATATTTTTTTAGCACCCAGTAGTAATTAAAATAAAATTATTAAATTAAAAAAAATTGTTGTTGGGCGCTCTTCTTGCCAAATCACATGTATATTTTTGCACCTTTGAAATGCCACGTCATCGGTCAAAGTCAAACTTAACAGTCAAAGTCAAACTTAACGATCAAAAGGTATTTTTGCACCTAATTTGTAACCACGTGTGCACTTTTGCACCCAAAAAAAGTATTTGCTACTGGGCGCTCCTCGGAGAAAAGCACATGTGTATTTTTGTACCTTAATCCTAGTTTTTTTATAAAAAAATTATTCTTTAATTATTTACATTGAAAACTACCTTATTGATTGTACTTGCACACATCACACATTAATATATAAATAAGGAAGTTGATAGGTGGTAGTGCTCTGCGAAAGTGGAATATTAAGATAAGAAGGAGCGTGGCATTCTCATGTCTAGCACACTCACCACCATTAAAATGTAAGTGGGTGTTTGTGTGTGTACATGTATATATATATTGATCATTTAATTAATTATATTAATCCAACTTTGGATAATTAAACCCTCCACTTAATTATTTATTATATCCCAATCGACCACAATCTCCACTAATACGTTTCTTTTATCCTTTACCTAGATAGCAGATCATGCGCTTGGTTTCCTCCATTCTTAAATATCACTATTTCTTTTTGTTTTTTCATATTATTATCCGGTATTTGGTTCGAGATTCATGGCTGTCCTTCCTAATATAAGTGACTCATTTAGAACTAAGACTCGAGGCCTAGAGGGATCTAACAAAGCTTTATGTACGCCGTTATACCTACTCTATGTTGATAATATCATTATTTCTAATCATATCCTTAATATAAAAGTTACTTAGGAGTTGAATTTGATCTTGAATATAAAACCATGATCCACTTTAATTCGGCCCCATATTCATCATTTCCCCCCTAAACTATCCATATTGATTATATATGTCAAAGAAGCTTGTATCAATGTAGTTTAATGCAAATGATTTAAGAAAATAATCTAGAGGAACTAATTTTAAAAAATGACTAATTTAATATTAGTTTCTTTAATCTATCGAAATTAGTTAAGTAAATCTTATATTAAGGACTAGAATACTCTTTTTTTTTTTTTTTGTGGTAATCGGAGCCTTAGCCCATCTATTTTATTGCATTAGTATGAGGCATGGGTAAGAAATACCCAATACATCCCTATATAAGAGATCCTTTACAATAACTGGAGGATTAACAAAATGAACATACAATTCCTCCTGGACAAAGCTATGATTAGCCAGGGCATCAGAACAAATATTGCCCTCTCTGTATACATGTACAAAAACTAGCCTAGAAAATTTTACCATTAGACAATGAATATCTACCAGTAACCTGGGATTTGAATCAGTAATGCCCTCCATTTGCAACCTGACCAACGTCTGTGTCACGGCTTTGGAATCACATTCCACGAACAGGTGATTGATTTTACATTGCTTCGCTAGTTGGAGACCTGATATCATAGACCATAACTCAGCAACAATGGCTGAGCAGCATCCTAATTTCCTAGAAAACCCTGAGATCCACTCACCCCTGGACCCCCTTATCAGACCACCACATCCTGCTAATCTTCCCTTCCCTCTAGAAGCACCTGTTACGGAACGGTCCAAAAGGCCCATACCCGGACCTCGGCCCAACCATGCGTAAAGTCCAATCGGCGCTATAATGGGCAAGGATATGAGATCCCACTAATGGAGGATCTCATTAACCAAGGATCTCCTCGAACCATGATCCCAACAAATCAGGCCCTGATCTCTCAATCCCGGATATCGCTCATTAATACAGAGATACTCGTACCAGACTTCTCTATAAATACAGGGAAACCCTAAACAGGTGCACACGTTCTAACTGATGCTCTATTTACCTTCAGTCACATAGAGCACACACACCACCCCCTGGCTTTATGCCTTCACGTACATCGCGAACTACGTGGACTTTGATCCCTTTAAAGGGTACGTAGGCTCTAGGCTTGACAACCTAGTCAAGTCCAATCTTTCTGTGTTTTTAGGACAGAACATTGGCGCCGACCGTGGGGAACCGTAAACTTCAATCCCCGTGACCACTAATGGCAAACACTAGAAGCCAAAGCAGAAATCCCCCGTCGGTGGGCGGAGACCCCCAGCCAAGCCGACCTCCACCAGATCAACCCCCGGAGCAACCGCGGCGAGAAAACACCCCGGAAGGGCATGTCACTGACACGGCAACCTCCCCCTCCGCAGAAGAGCAGCCAATGCAAGAAGCGCGCACAGAACCCCCAGCGCGAGACGTCCAGGCAATCGAAGCCGACGTCCGCATCCTTCGGAGGACGCAGGAATCATTCCTCTAGAGGCTGGAAAATAAGGAGAAACGAGACGACCTACAAAGACGGGCTGACTTTGAAGCCTTTGGCCGAATGATTCAGGATGCGCTCGAGAACGATCGCCGACAGGGAAACCGCCGGAGGAATCATAGGAGAGGAAGAAGGGCCCCCGTGGATGACAGCAGTTCCTCGAGTAGCTCAGAGCCGAGGAATCCACGCCGCGACAACGGCGAGCCAAAGCGGAGAACGAATATGGAGCAAGGCCGACCACAGCTCTCAGAGAACGTCGGAAACCACGGTGACAGTCCTAACCGCACTGATCGGGCTGCCAGCGAGGGCCGAGACCGAGAAGGACACCGTGTGAAGGACAGAACTCCCCAGGCTCGCAGATCACCTTGCCACGGATCCCCCCGGGAATACCGAGTGACATATCTGTCAGATTCCGGCAGATCCCCATTCTCGAGAGAGGCGGCGATGGCCCGTTACCCAAAGCATTTCGACTTGGCTGACCTTCCAAAGTATGACGGAACCCAAGACCCACGCAATCACCTTGACGTGTTTGAGAAGCTCATGTGGGTCTGAACAATTAGGGGCCCAGTTATTCAGCGTCTCTTCGCGGCCACCCTGACCGGGTCGGCGCACAGATGGCTGAGCTCGCTCCCGGACAACTCCATCCGGAGTTTCGAAGACCTCGGGCGCAAGTTTGAGTTACATTTCGCCACCAGCAAAAAGCAGCCGAAGACCGAGTTCACATTGAGTAAAGTGAGACAGAAAAAAGGCGAGGCGCTGCAGAAGTACCTGGATCGTTTCCGGGACGTGGCGATGCAGGTTCGGTCGCTACCCGAGGAGGTTCGCATCCACTGCCTCATCAATAGGCTAGATCCGTCATCACGACTAGCCCGGAACCTATGCAAGAACCTGGTGTACACCTTAACCGAGTTCTACACCCAGGCGAAGAAGTACCTGGAAGTGGAGCAGATGGAGGCAGCCAACGCTGATGAACCCAAACGAACAAGAAACACTTCGCCTGGTGAAGAGGACCGACCGAGGAGGCTGAAGACCGAACCGAGAAGGCGAACCAGCGAGAGCTGATCCAAACCTGACCGAGCCGACCAGAAGGCCAAGTACGACAGCTACACCCCCTTGAATGTCCCTCGGTCTCAGGTATGGAAGGAGGTAGCCCAGGCAGAGATGAGGCGGGTCGACAAGCCGAGGCCGATTAGGGGCCGCTCCAACACGGATCGTTCCAAGTTCTGCACGTTGCACGACTACCACGGACATACCACCGACAAGTGCTATGACCTCTGCGACGCTATTGAAAAGTTTGTGAGAGAAGGAAAGCTACGTCAATATGTCATCAAGACTTAGGGAAGGACGGGCGGCAAGGGCACTAACCGCGGCCGCACTAGAAGTCCGCCCAAAGAGACCCGAAAGCAGGGGAAGAAGCAGAAGACCACCTCTGACGACGAGTTCCCTAACGTGGATTTCCAATGCAACGTCGTCAGCGGAGGATTCGGAGGTGGCGGAGACACTGTGAGCCAACGGAAGAAATATCTCCGCGAGTACTGACCGTCCGAGACCTCCCCAAGTTCAAGGAGGACCCCAAGAAACTGAGGTCGCCTACCCTGACCTTCACCAACGAAGAACTGAAAGACATCATACCCGGCCATCTGGATGGACTGGTAATCACCGGAACCTTGGTAAACTGCCGGGTCAAGAGGATCTTCGTGGACGCAAGGAGTTCGGCCGGCATCATAAGCTGGGACGCCTATAAAAGGATGCACCTCGACAAAGAGGATCTCAAGCCGTGCAAGACCACCCTGATTGGTTTCAACGGCGGGCAGTCCTTCCCGAAAGGTTACATCGACCTCAGGCTGACCCTCGGGACCAAAAAAGCCTTCAAGTCCGAACGAGTGAGGTTCATCGTCTCTGACTTCCGGTCCCCATAAACCGTCATCCTAGGCTGGCCAACGATCCACAACTGGGACATACTGGTGTCCACCAAACACCAGAAACTGAAGATGGTCAATGACAAGAACCAGATAGTCGTGGTATCCGGAGATCAAAAGGAATCATGGCAATGTTACTTCGAAGCTCTCCGGGTTGAGGAAGGAGGACCCTCATCTCCACCTCGGCTCAGATCCAACGAGTCCATAGCCGAGACCGACGGCGACAGACACCCCCAGCATCCGATCAACATGGTAGAGCTCGACCTCCGCGAGCAGGAAAACCAGAGGCCCGAGCCGGAAGGGGAGCTTAAGGAGATAACACTAGGGACGGACCTGTCCAAGACCGCCAAAATCGGCTGAGACATGAGGGACGACCTAAAGACACAAGTGATCCATTTCCTCAGACAGAACCAAGACGTCTTCGCCTGGACCTCGGCCGAAGTACCCGGCATCGACCCCCACTTCTACTATCACAAGCTCGGCGTATGGCCGGGGTCAAGACCAGTGGCACATAAGAAGAGGAACATCGCAGACAATAGACAGGAAGCCCTCGCTAGCCACATCGAAGAGCTCCTAGAGGCCGGCTTCATTCGAGAGGTGCAGTACACCACCTGGCTCTCCAACGTAGTCATGGTCCTCAAACCCAGCGGCAAATGGAGAGTATGCGTTGACTAAACCAACCTTAATAAGGCGTGCCCAAAGGACTCCTACCCTATGCCCAATATTGATAAGCTTGTGGATAACTCGGCCGGGTACCAGCTCCTCTCCTTTATGGATGCCTACTCCGGATACAATCAGATTGCAATGCATCCGGACGACCAGGAGAAGACCGCCTTCATGACGAATAAGGCGAACTACTGCTACAACGTCATGCCATTCGGACTGAAGAATGCCGAGGCCACCTATCAGAGGATGATGAACCGAGTTTTCGAAGACTAGATCGGGCGCAACATAGAAGTCTACATAGACGACATGATCGTCAAGTCGAAGCTTCCAGAAGACCACATCCGGGACCTAGAACAAACGTTTGAGAAACTAAGAAGACATCGAATCAGGTTGAACCCGGCCAAATGTGCCTTCGAAGTTTCGGCTGGGAAATTCTTGGGCTTCATGCTGACTAACCGTGGGATCGAAGCCAACCCAGATAAGTGCAAGGCCGTGCTCGACATGCAGCCCCCGAGGACCAAAAAGGAGGTACAGCAGCTGACCGGCCGACTGGCCGCCTTAACAAGGTTTCTCCCGAAATCGGCCGAGAAAGACCTACCTCTATTCAGATTACTGAAGAAGGAAACCCAAGGAGGTTGGAATCCCGAGTGCGATGCCGCCTTCGCGGAAGTCAAACGGTGTCTGGCAACCCCACCAGTACTCACCAAGCCGGATCTAGGAGAAACCTTGTTTCTTTACTTGTCAATCGGCAATGAAGCCGTGAGCGCTGCCCTAGTGAGAGAAGCCGAGTCCGGACAAATGCCGATCTACTTCATCAGCAAGGCCCTACAAAGCTCTGAGCTCCGGTACCAGAAACTGGAGAAAGTGGCGTTTGCCCTGCTCACCGCGGCTAGAAGGCTCCGGCCTTACTTCTTAGGACATCGGATAGTGGTGCGAACCAACCAGCCGATCCGACAGATCCTCCACAAGCCCGACCTAGCTGGAAGAATGACCAACTTAGCCATCGAACTGTCCGAGTTTGACATCGCTTTTGAAGCCCGGCAGGCGATCAAGTCCCAGGCATTGGCGGACTTCATCAAGGAACTCACCCCGGCAGTAATGAGTGACGGGACCTGGAAAGTTTATGTAGACGGATCCTCCAACACTAAAGGCAGCGGCGCAGAAGTTATCGTTGAAAGTCCACAAGGGGTCGCTACGGAACACTGTCTCCAACTGAAGTTCCCGACCTCCAACAACCAAGCCGAGTACGAGGCTCTTCTGGCTGGACTGCTCCAAGCAAAAGAGAACGGCGCACACCGAGTAAAGGTCTTAACCGACTCGCAATTAGTCGCCACGCAGATTGACGGCAGCTATCAGGCAAAAGGCCCTCTTATGGCTAAGTACCTAAACCGTGCCAAAGAGCTGATGGCCGAGTTCAAAGAGGTAATTGTCTCCCATATCCCAAGAGAGGAAAACGCCCGAGCCGACATACTCTCAAAGCTGGCAAGCACCAACAGGCCGGACAATCACAGGACGGTCATCCAGCAGAACCTCACCGAACCGAGCTGTATCATGGCCATCTCGGCCGGGACTGACTGGAGGAAGCCGATAGAAGACTACCTCGAAAGGGGAATTGTCCCTACCGACTCGACCGAGGCTAAGAAGCTGATTAGAGAGGCCGCTCTCTACGCGATGGTTGATGATCAACTATACAGAAAAGGACTCCACTGCCCGATGATGCGATGTCTCGGCGAATCCGAGGTAAAGTATGTGCTGGCCGAGCTACACGAAGGCAGTAACGGCCACCATATGGGGGGCAAGGCCCTCACCAGAAAGGCACTGCGCGCTGGCTATTATTGGCCCACTATGAAGCACGACGCCACGGAAAAAGCCAAGACGTGTGACAGTTGCCAGAAACACGCCAGGATCATATGGCCGCCGCCCTCAGAGTTGAAAGGGATGCCAGCCCCCTGGCCCTTTTACAAATGGGGCATGAACATCCTCGGACCATTCCGACCGGCGCAGGGGCAATGCAGATGGCTCATAGTCGTAGTAGACTACTTCACCAAGTGGATCGAGGCAGAGCCACTCGCCACAATAACCTCGGCCAGAGTGATAAAGTTTTTCCGGCACAACATCGTCTCCCGCTTCAGGATACCAGCCGAGGTCGTCACAGACAATTGCACCCAGTTCACGGACCATCGATTCCAAGCGCTAATGTCCAACCTGGACATCAAGCAGCACTTCTCGTCCATAGAACACCCGCAGTCGAATGGCCAGGCCGAAGCCGCCAACAAAGTCGTCCTGGACGGACTCAAGAGGCGGATGTTGCAAGCCGACACCAACTGGACCGAGCAGCTCCACAGCGTTCTTTGGGGATACCGGACAAGCGTACAGTCTTCGACCCAGGAAACCCCCTTTAGGCTAACCTATGGATGCGAGGCAATGATCCCGGTTGAAATCGGACAGCCATCCTGGAGAAAGGTCAGAGCCAGACAAGAAGGGCAGGAGTCGAACGACGACGCCTTGAAGACCGATTTGGACCTCATAGACGAAATCCGAGTCACAGCGCACTGCCGCGAATTAGCCGCTAAGCAGTTACTCGTGGCTAAGTACAACAGAAAGGTAAGACCCCGGTCGTTTAACCGAGGGAACCTGGTACTCCGACGGGCCGACATAGGCAACAAGAATGCCAAGGACGGGAAGCTGGCGGCAAACTAGGAAGGCCCCTACCGGATTAAAGAAAAGCTCGACAGAGGGGCATACATCCTCGAAACCTTGGCACGGAAGCCGATCAAAAGGACATGGAACGCTGACAAGCTGAAAATCTACTACAGCTAGATCCCACTTTGGCACTGTTTGTATGTTTTCGCTTTGTTTCTTTCATTAATTCAGGTTCAACTTATGTTATTTCTAATTTTGTTGCTTTGTAAAGCCCCTTAGGGCTATTTCTTATCAATAAAGGATCTCATTGAGGAAATTCACGAATGTGCACAAATATACGCTTAAGCATGAAGCCGAGGAATCGATGCTCGGTCAAAATAATGAAGGCCGAGGCAAAGAAGCCCGGCCAAAAAGCCGGAAGCCGAGGCCCTTAAGCCCGACACCGACAAAAGGCCTCGAGGTCGTGTACCTGGCCAAAACTAAAAACATCTAGATGTACGAAAACCAGCCGTTGTACTCCGACAGGCATTGGTTAGAGCTCGGCGAAGGCGCCATACGTGGCCCTTCGTGAAATTGACGCGTCAACGCTCGCCCGGCTAAGCAAGCAGTCTATCATGCCGACCCTGATCAGGTCAAAATGTCCGACCCAAAGCAGACGAAGCCTCGGTTAGACACGTGATAGTCCTGCCCTTACGCCGGTAGAATTTAACCCAACTAAGTGAAAGTTGGGGCTCGACTATTAGAAAGTCGGGCCGAGACAGTGTGGTTAGTTACACCTGATGAGGTTGAAACAAGACAACCCTGCCCCAACCTCCCACACACTAAGTGTGGTAGAGTACCAACGGCCTGCACGCATGCGGCTGATACAAATCTGAATGTAGGCAAAAGGATGATAGAATCATAAATCATTCATTGTCTAGAGTATCCAAACGGCCTGTACTCATGCAACCGACGAACGTTTAAAACATAGGCAGAAGGATAACAAAATCATTCACTGTCTAAATTATCGGCATGGCCTGTACACATACAGCCGATGCACACCCAAGCCAAGGTAAAAGGGATGGTAACGAAAAGCAACCCATCCATTGCCCAAGGTATCTAACCAGGTTCAGAACTCCAAAAGAGCTAAGGCAAAGGGACGATAAAAATTTAAATCATTCATTGTCAAACGTGGGCAAAAGGATGGTAAAAAATGTACGTCATTCATTACTTAAAAAAGTCTATACAAAATGGCACAAGGCCAAAATCGTTCAAACAGATTACAAGGGCACAAACACCCAAAAACCAAAGAAAGAGAAGCTAGGTCTAGCTAGAGGGCCCAGTTCCGGGATCTTCGGCCTCAGGATCTTCAGCGTTAGCGGCGTCCTCCTCAGCAACCTCGGCAGGACTCTCGGAAGCAGGCGACTGGTAAGGGATTAGAGTCCCGTCCTCCTGCACGAAGGCACGGTGATCGTACCCGTCCACGTTCAGCTTCATGCCGGGGTTGAAGTATCGGATCTGAGTAAGAGCCTGCTTGAAGCACTCCTCAGCGGTCTGCACCAGCGCGTCCATGGCCTCCTGGCGAGCCGCCTGCTCCACGGCAAGAGCCTTTCGAGGCCCATCCTTCTCCTCCGCCAAGGCGCCGCGTTGCTGCTAGAGGACCTTCATCGCAGCTAGGCCCTCCGCCATCCCCTTCTGAGCCCGGGCACACTGCATAGCCACCTTCTCGGCATCCGCCCGGGAGAGCTGGAGCTCCTGATCGGCCCTCACCGCCGCAGCCTTCGCAGCATCTCGCTCCACCCTAGCAGCATCCTGCTCCGCCCGGACCGCATCTCGCTCGTCCCAGGCCTTGACGAGCTCCTCCTCAGCAGACCTGGCCTTGGCCTCAGCCACGTCCAACTCCTCCCTAAGGTCACCGACGAACGCGGCCTTAGCCTCTACCACGGCCAGGCCCTTCTTCAGTTCAGCCTCAGACGCCCGCAACCTCAGGCACTCAGCGCTGACTAGGGTGTACTGCTCTCGGACCAGAATCAGAGCCTGGACGTACCCCACTGATCGGCACAACTCCCTCTAAGCCACGTGCAGCTGATCCAAGGCAGAGGGAGACAGGGCCCGGTTATCCATGAAGTGCCGGGGAGGAAGGAAGGCGACGTCTACCTCCGGGACCACCCCCTCATCCCATAAATAACCATGGGGAACAACAGATTTCGGCCTCGTTGGACGAGGAGGAGGAGGGGGAAGAGACGGAGACGAGGGCGGACCAGACGGGGAACCAGCAGGCATGTCAGGACGGAGTTCGGCCTCGACCTCCTCATCAGAAATCACGACTTCCTTCCCCTTGGAAGTCGGAGATATGGCGACGGCCTCTTGCCCTTCAGTAACCAACTGTCCAACCGCCGGGGAAGACTGACCAATCTTCGGGGAAGGCTGGGTGACGTCAGCTGAAGGAGGACCCTGGTCAGCCGAGCCCTTTGCTTTCTTCTTAGCCTCTGTAGCACCGGCACCTTCAGAGGCACCCCGCTTCTTCGGGCGGTTGGGCGAGGCAGCAGCTGGGTTCGCCGCACGAAGGTAGAGCGGAAGCGAACTCATATCTCGGCCTAAAAAAAGCAAAGAGACACCGGGTCAGATACATGAATCTAAAAAACCAAGACAAAAACAGTGACTATACAATATTAAAAACCCTACTGGTAGGAGGCAGCGACTTGGCGCCGTCCCCTGATATAAAGTAGCTAGCCGACCTGACACCGTACTCCGCCACAAGAGCTTCCAACCGTGGTAGGGCAGAGGCCAACTCCGGTAGAAGACCTTTGTGTGAAACCTGGAAAGAAACGGCCTTGACCTTGTAGTGGCCCTCCATCCAGTATAAAGGGAAACGAGCGCTCACACCAGCGCCCCCGTTTCCCGCCAAGAACCAGGGCCGCTCCCCGGGCTCGACCTCGACTTTGAAAAACGCCCCTTTAAAGCATTTGAAGGAGTCGGAGAAGGGCATCATGAGCTTGCGGTCTGGGTTGATCCGGAGGGATACCAACCCCCTCAACTTGTCACTCTCCTTCGGCAAACTAGGGGTGAGGGGCCAAAGAAATAAAAGAAAAGATTGGCCGAACACGGAATGGGAACCGGGAAGTGACCACACAGCCTCTCAAAGGCCACAAGGTAAGCCCAGCCATTTGGATGAAGCTGGGACGGGGCGAGACGGAGATGCTACAGAGCCTCCATTTGAAAGGGGGAAAATGGAGAGAGACTTGCACCCGTGTTAGACAATCATGGTAGAAAAAGAAAAAATTCGGGCAACCCTCTGGCCGAGCCGCGCAGATAGGCTCGCCGGCAGCTGGGCACCGGAGGACGCACCCAGGCATGGTCGGGACCTTCAACCACGCGACGTCCGCATCAGACATCAGCGACTGGGTCTTCAGCACCTCGTGCGATACCCAGCTATACCGCCGGCACAAGGCTTCGGGCGGACTAGAAGAGTCCGAACCCTCGGGCTTCGACAGCCGCTTGGAAGACCCAGATTTGGGAGCCATTAAACCTATAGGCAAGTAAACAAAACTAGTATCAGTAAAGTGCAAAAATACTTGGCACAGATACAGTAGCAGGGGAAAAAGACTGCGGACTCGGACGAACGGGGGCGTTAGAAGGGACAGCTGGGGTGGACCAATGCCGGCATGAACCAAGTATGGAAGAAGCCTCGGCATCTCCAGCGCAAGCCATCAACGAAGAAGCCTCCGCAAGGCAATCCTAGCAAGGGCCGTGATACCCTTCCGGGGCGGATGTATGGCGAACAGCAGAAGGGCCCTCGTAAAAACTGAGGTGTTGAGCCATCAGCACGGGAGGTCCGGAACCGGAAGAGGAGCTTACTCCGGCCCATCCAACCGAAACCCTGGCCGAAGACGGATGAGCCCCAGCTCGCCCCGGACGAATGGCGCCACATCGACGCTGAGGATCCAAAACCCCCGTAGCAGGTGGTTCGCCCCCAAGAACCCAGTAAGTGGCCCGTGGGAGATGTGCACGGAGGAACATTTCCTCCTCCGGCATCAATGACGCCCTTGGTTTAGGAAGATTTCTGTCTCTCACCATGGTTAGAAGCCTAAGGCACTAAAGATTGTTGTCTAAGGGCAAGAAACAAGACGAATTTCAGGGTGATGACACTAGAAACCCAGAAAAGCCCAGAAACACAGAAGAACGATAGCACAGGCAGCGATTCCAAAAATAAACGGTAAAATACAGGAAAGTACCGAACAAAAACACAAGGGAATAGGCAGAATACCTGTGTGGAGAAAATGTGAGGAACTAGGACGCTGGAAAACGGCGAAAGTTCCGAACAAAGAAGAATCCCCTCTATAAGCTCTAGAGAAGCCAGAGAAAAATCTGAGCAAAAGGGTAGAGTAGCGGGAAGAATGAAAGAGAAAAGAGGGAAAAAAGGCCATTTAAACCATGTCGCGAAACGACAGGGGCACAACGGTCTATTCCCGAGCAGACGTGACGGGATTGGCACAGATGCCAGCGCATTAAATCGCACGATTGTCAAGGCACAAAGAGGCGCGACGGGTGCAAACCACACCCATTCCAGGCCTGACATCTGTAAAACCGCAATGATGGCACGCGCAGGGGGAGACCCGAAGCGTTCTGGGAATTCCAAAAGGCAAAAGGCTCGAATCTGAGGTCACCGCCGGGCACTTGAGACCCGGCAGGACCAATAACCGTCCGGACAATACGAACCCGGCATTCTAGGCAGGATGACGACATAATAAGCCGACCACTGATCCAGACCGAACTGACGGTCACGGCAACAGAGAGCCGACCCGGCCTGTAATACCCCGGATTTTATCAATAATAATGATAATGATAATGATACTACTAATAATAAAAATAATAAAGTAATAATGAAATTTAATAATGATAACAATATAGTAAATAAAGATTTAGAATTTAATAATGTTTATATTATTCTATAATTTATTATTTGGAAATAATTATAGTAATAATAAAAGTTTAGAATTTAATTGTATGGTTTAAGAATTTATTAATTGGGAATATATTAATAAGATTATATAATATAATCCATTTCTATTAAATATATAATTGAGTCATTTTACTTTACCTTACTGTTGGGTAGTAATATTAATGATCCTAGATATTAGCTATGATCCTAGATTTTAGCTAGAATAAATAGAAATATAAAATATAATTGAAATATTATATATATATATATATATATATATATATATATATATATATTGTATCGTGATAAATTGTAATAGGAATATACTAATTATATTATTATTTCATATTATATATTTTTATTTATTTATATTAGAAAATCTTATTATATATTCTATTTATTATATAGAATATATATCTGTTTATTTTATAGTTGTAATACCACTGATTAATAATAGAAATAATAATAATAATAATAATAATATATTAGAATCTAGAAATCTATACTGTTTGTGTTATTAATTTATTAATTGGGAATAATTAAAGGGCCCAGCCCATAACTAAAACCCTAATTTTTTAATTATAAACCTAGGTCTAGCCGTCAAAACCTAAAAACACATGATACATTTCCTCCTCCGTTGTTTTCTTCTCAAACCCTCTTTCTGTACTTTCATCGCATCAAATCAAAATTAGGTCGCTAGCAAGAACGGAGACCAGATAATCCTAATTCCCATAAATCCTAGGTTAGGTTTATATAAATTTTGATAGGTAGACCCAATTTCTAGAACACCTGTACAAACCCTTTTTGTGCCTTCTGTTGCTACTGATGGTTATTAATTGCATTATGATCCTTCTGATCAAAAAATCGAGTATGTAGAGTTCTCGTTTCGATTTGCGTGCTGGTTTAATTTCATACTACCTGTGCATTCTTTTCTTTCCCTTGCGTATTGATGGAAGTTTGTCGGTTTGCGTGCGTTGTTTTTCTAGGCATACACCCTGTACGTGTGAACTTTTATTCTTTATGTATTGAATCAAAACATATTTCCTTTTTTTTTTCTTTCGCAACACACCTGTCCTTTTTATGAAATCAAACCCATCTTTGGAATCTACTTTCCCATACAAACCAAATATATATGAACAATATATATATTCGATTGCATATTAGAAATCATAAAGACAAAAGTCTATGTACTTTGATCATTTTGTTCTTCTTTCCCGATCGACTTCTAAATACGAGATTAATTATTTTGGAAAATATAATATAGTAGAATAAGTGAGAATATATTTATATTTATATTTAATTAAAATAATATATATATATATATATATATATATATAAAAGATAATTAAATAATAGAGATAATTTAGGAGGTTGTTTTGGTGTATGTGTTTTAAAACATTTTAATAGTGGGAGGATAGCTTTGGGTTGGTACCCCCAAAGTGATGAACACAACCTTAGGCTTTATGCCTCGAAATATTATGTGATGAGAAAATTGAAAATCCGTTCTTCCCAAAGTGGTGTCTGGCAGGTTTCTGGGACACTAGTAGCAACTTTGGGAAGAGGTGTGCACACTAGGAAGATATGATATTATTATGTTTATGGCCAATTGATTGTGACTGGCAGGTTTCCGGGTTACAGGGTAGACTGGCAGGTTTTCGGGTCTACCATGGTTCTCTTCCCACTAAACTAAATGGACTGGCAGGTTTCCGGGTCCAAATAAAATTTAATAAAAATTAATGAATGACATTTGATATGAAACTAATACTCCCTCCGGTCCTAATTATAAGACATAGTTGACTTTTTTGAAAAAATTAAGGAAGCTAATTAAATTACTTTAGACTATTTTTATTTTTATTTTTTTCTTCAAACTAATTAGTTTAACTAATAAACTAATATATAATCTAAAGATGCACAACATATGAAATGATTAAGTAACTTATTTAGCTTCCTTAATATCTCCAAAGAAAGTCAACTATGCCTTATAATTAGGACCGGAGGTAGTATTTTAGATTTTATATATAAATATTTTTTTCTTTTTATATCATGTGAATATTTTATTTAACATTATATTTATTATTATTATTATTGTTATTTTTGTATTATTTTTGTTTATTAGGATTACCAGCTTTTGCTTATGTATGTGTTTATGGGCTGCGACGATCCTTCGGGGGGAGCAGATTTTCAGTGAAACGGGTCTCAAAGTTGGGGCTGTTGGGGCTAGCAGTGAGAAGTGAGGAAGAACAATGAGAATGCTAGCTAGTTTTATTTATTTATTTATTTATTTTATGCTTTGAATAAAATACTTTTATTTAAGTTTGGATTTTTCTTTTAATTGTAATAAGTAGCCTTGCGCTTGTCCCAGTACAAGTGCGGCGGTAACACTTCCCAAAGTGGGTTATTCCGAATTTCATTAATTTATTTAATAAAAAAAAATTATTTAATTTTTGTTATTAAAACCGTTAGAAATCGGGGGTGTTACACGGCCAGTTAAGAAGGCCTCGGCCGGACCAAGGACTAGGGGCAATATGCACCTCGGACGTCCAGAAGCCTGAACAACCAAGCCGGGGGGCAACTGTTACGGACCGGTCCAAAAGGCCCATACCCGGACCTCGGCCCAACCATGCCTAAAGTCCAATCGGCGCTATAATGGGCAAGGATATGAGATCCCACTAATGGAGGATCTCATTAACCAAGGATCTCCTCCAACCATGATCCCAACAAATCAGCCCCTGATCTCTCAATCCCGGATATCGCTCATTAATACAGAGATACTCGTACCAGACTCCTCTATAAATACAGGGAAACCCTAAACAGGTGCACACGTTCTAACTAATGCTCTATTTACCTTCAGTTACACAGAGCACACACACCACCCCCTGGCTTTACGCCTTCATGTACATCGCGAACTACGTGGACTTTGATCCCTTTAAAGGGTACGTAGGCTCTAGGCTTGACAACCTAGTCAAGTCCAATCTTTCTGTGTTCTTAGGACAGAATAGCACCGTTAACATTCAATTTGTTCCATCCCACTTTCAGTGCCACCCATCCAATATTTACCTCTTTCCTGGTTCCTCTTATCTTGCCAAACTCCTATCTTGCTTGTTTAACCTCTTGCACATACCTCAACACCACTTCACCTTTGTTTGACGGCATCACATAACCATCAGCAAACATGTTCTTATTTCTCCAGTTCCAAAGCAGCCAACAAGAAATTCCAAATTTTAGATTCCAGTCGTTGTCTGATTTAGCTAGATTCCAGCCAAACCAGTCCTTTCCCTAAAGCATCACAAATTTAGTATCCAAACAACCATCAATTAAGTATTCCCATAATTCCCAGGCAACGTTACAGTCCCTTAGCACATGCATGGTGTTTTCCACCAAATCCACACATTTATAACAGTATGCTCCACCCCCCCAACAGTTGACACTTCCTTGCCCCAGTTAATAAACATTCATGAGCTGCAATCCATAGGAAAATCTGGACTCTTCTGGGCCCTTTCCATTTCCACACCCATTGCCATATGTCTTCCCTCCTATCCTCTTCTTGCTTCAATGTTTGATACATGTCTGCCACTAAGTACTGATTTTGTACCTTTGCTCTCCATTTAATAACATCCCTCCCACATGTCTCTCTTGGAGGGGGCACAACCATAATACGTCTTCTATCTTCCTCATTGAGCCAATCATTAATTCTATCCATATTCCATTGCCCTCTGTCATTCACCATTTCCTTGACAGTAACCACCCTTTCTTCTGCTGGTATATCTCTACTGCATCTATCAGCTAGTATTTCCTCATCCTCCAACCATTTGTCCTCTCAAAATTTAACCGTCTCTCCATTCCTAATATCCCAACATACATTCTTTAGGATATTAGGCCATATTCTGCTTACATTCCTCCAGATCTCAGAGTCAGTCTTCAAGCTCACACATTCCTTTAGAAGATCCTTATTTCTCCCATATTTTCCTATCAAAACCGAGGAGCATAGGCTATTGGGCTTTGCAATGATGTTCCACACCACCCTTCCTAATAGAGCATCATTCATGGCTTCAAGATTTCTCATGCCATACCCCCCCCCCATTAATTTTCTCTTTGCAAATCAAATCCCAACTCACAACAGCTATTTTCCTTTTTCCCACTTCATTTTTCCAAATGAAGTCCCTCTGCATCCTCTCTATTTGGTCCCTCACCCCAGCTGGAATATACAAGTGTTGCATATGGAACACTGACATTTGATTTGTGACTGACTGAACCAAGGTTAAACACCCAGCTAAGGAGAGCATTTGTTTCTTCCAGCTACTCAATCTGCCCTGCAAGTTGTCAAGAATATGCTGGAAGTTCTGCCTCTTATCTCTTCCCCCTTTCATGTATGCCCCCAAGTACCTTCCTAGGTTTTCCATCCTTCTAAATCCTGAATAAGCACAAACTTCATTTTGCACCCTTCTTTCGACATTTCTTGGAAAGAAAACACTTGTCTTCTGTGCATTCACCTTCTCACCCGAAACCTCACCAAACTTCTCCAACACCCCCATTAATGTACATATGTGGTCCAGATCTGCTTCACATACAAGTAGTAGGTCATCAGTAAATAGTAAATGAGATATCTCAGTGCCATTCCTCCCCATTCTCATCGGATTCCACACCTTGCTGTTCACACAATCAACAATTAGATGTGAAAGTTTTTCCATTCCTAATACAAACAAATAAGGGGATAGTGGATCCCCTTGCCTTAATCCCCTAGAAGGCTTGAACTTTTCTTTCTTTTCACCATTCCACATTAAAGATATCTTTGTCGAGCTGACACAATCCATGATGACCTTCCTAAGTTGGTCTCCAATCCCAATTTCTTCAAGTACCTTGCTAATGAAACTCGAAGACATCCGGTCATAAACTTTTTCTAGGTCTATCTTTATAATCATGAACCCTTTTTTTCCTTGTAACCTTCCCATTGAGTGTACCAACTCCTTTGCAATTATTATATTGTCATGGATGCTTCGTCTTGGTATAAAACTTGTTTAATAATAAGGGGATACCCAATTGTCCATAAATGGTTTTAACTTGTTCACTACCACTTTGGAGATTCCCTTGTATAGCACATTGCACAAAGCGATAGGTCTAAATTGGCCAACCACTTCTGGGTTCTCCACCTTCGGTATCAACACCACTAACGTCTCATTTATTTCTCCAATTCTCCCCGGACTTCTCCAAAGCTCCTGCAAAAATTTTATTACTGATTGCCCCACTGTTTTCCAATTTTGTTGGTAGAAAACAGCGGGGTACCCATCGTTCCCCGGGGCCTTAAACCCCCCCCCCCATTTGAAAGAAAGCTTTCCTAATTTCAGTCTATTAGCATCCACTTCCCCCAGCCTTGATCTGTGACAAGCCATGGCCTTTCATTGTTTTCTTCTTTAAACAGCTTCACATAAAATTCTTGAAACATTTCAGCGACTTTGCCTTCCTCTTCTATCCACTTGCCATCACTGTTTTTTAGCATTTGCACCTTATTCCGCCTTCTTCTAATTAGGGTCTTTGTGTAGTAATATCTTGTGTTTCGATCGCCATCTTCCAACCATCTCCCCCTTGACTTCTGAAACCATAAGACTTCTTCCTGTCATAGAGTTTGCACTAGTTCCCTTTCTAGTTCAATTTCCAGATAGGTGAGGAAAGGATTGCTCCTTCTAGTGAGAGCCCTTTGAACCCCATTCAACCTATTTAAGGACTATAATACTTTATTAAGTGAATGCATCTTTAGAGTTGTCATTATGTATCCTAATAATTATATATATGAACCCAACATATCATATAACCAGCATTATAAGGATATCACTTTCTTTAAATTATATAATACTATAACTATAGGTAATTAAGTTATTTGTCGTATATTGAAAAGAGGAAAAAAATGAGTCCTACTCCTATATAATATATTGATGTTGTGATTATACTTTTTCCTAGCTCCAAGGTGTGGATATACTTCGGGGAATCAAATTTGTGGCCACCAAGGGCGATTATACCTGCCCAGTTAACGCCGCGCGCTCTTTTCTATATATGCTAAATACTTAAAATATTGTGTGGATTCAGGTCCTGTTAATTATTACTATTAATTAATTATTTGGTGCTTTACCTCGCTCCACATTGAGTTTTATGTTATTCTTTATATTCCTTCCGGTTCTTATTATAAGTCACTAACTAATAAGTGTATTTAGTCCTTTTTATAAGGCACTTTTTTGTTTTCAAAGAGTATTAATTTTTTTTTTCATGTATGCCCATAATTAATAAAGGTAGTAGGTGAGAGTAATAATTAATATGATATTAGAGTTTAGTGCAATTAGTAGGGGCAATATTAAAAATTACTTAAATTTTAAAACAAATATAGTGACTTTAACTGTTTTTATTAGGGCTGAGCAAGAAACCCATAACCCGGTGAGCCCGCCCACAACCCAGTGTAACTGGACCACTTTTAGCCCGCCTAAAAAGACCCATAATGGGTTGGGTTAAAACCCGCTCATTTAAGAATTAAATGGGCGGGCTATGGGCACACCTTTGGGTTGCCCATACCCACCCATTAAGTATTTTTATTTTATTTTATTAACTACCATAACCCTAATAGGTATTAACTCCCATTCTCTTTCTTTCTATATTTGCCTATTCAACTTGTTGAGTCGTCATGACTGACCAAAACGAGAGAATCAAAGTTTGTAATCTTCGTGGGTTAGCATTTGTAGGTGTCGTCTTCATCCCCTGAACCAGAATGAGAGAGCAAGTCAAAGTCGTACTATCTAAATGTTATTTCATTAAATTCTCATTGATTTGTTCCTCCATCTCTAGTTTTTTTCCGTTTAAATTTATGTGGTCTAGCTTTTGTTTTCCAAAAGAATTGTTTTTTCTTATTTAAATCAATCTTCTAGCTAACACACCATGTCTCAAATAATCCAAATGATTCAAATATCTTGCAATATGTGAAAGTTGTCATGAATTTGGATGTATGTTTAATGCTTATGTATGTTTTTTCTCAAAAAATAAACAAGTCAAATGTAAATGAGTTACCCAAAACCCGGTGAAATCCGCCCATTTATATGCTAGCCCATTTATACGGGTTTAGATAGGTTAAGGTATGAATATGGGCTAGCCCATACCCATTTAAAGTTAAATGGGCGGGTTATGGGTTAGGGCATGGGCTGCCCAACCCGCCCATTGCTCTGCCCTAGTTTTTATTAGTTTATGATAATTGTTAGTTGATGCTTTATAATAAAGATAAGAAATAATAGTAGGTTTTGATAAGGAGGTCAAACTAAATCCATTTTGTTTGTTTGTTTTCAATAGTAGGTTTTGATAAGGAGGTCAAATTAAATAGGTTGATGGTGCTTATCCTCATAATTGGTTCCTTAATATTCCATTCATTTACTGTAAGTATATATACATGTAAGTGGGTGTACAGTCATGGGACCTTTTTATCTTTAAGATGACATTTCATCCAAATCTCGTTGATAAATTTTTATTAAAGAATATTTAATTTAGGTCTGTTTGGAACACAAACAAATGAACATATAAAATATAAAACTACAACGTAACCTTATAACTGCCAGCATCTGTTTATCCTTTGGGCCACTGCGCATCAGGAACTCTTTTGGATCACATTACTAGGTATATTTAAGTAACCAACTAATCCAAATCGAATCTTTATGATTAGGATGCCTCTCTCTAAAGGTTTTGTTTTTTTTAACAAGTGGGATTTGAACACAATTCACCACTTTATAATCTACTTAATCCACCACTTTGCAATATAACCAAGTCGGGTTCCTATTAGTCTCTTACTTGGAACCATGCAAAAGCAAAATGGACTTGCATGTAGAAATTTCTAGTTAGTAAGAGATGTTGAGATATGCATTATTTTAGGGTTTTGAAACCAGACTAGGCCGGCTGGTTTTGATCGGAAACTGGCGAACCGATTGATAAACCAGTTTGGTCAAGGCATCAACCCAGTTCTTTAAAAAAAAAAAACAAATTTTTTATATTTTTCTTTAAAATTTTATATCAATAACCCTGAAATCTTCAAGTTCTCACCGGTTTGGCGTTAGGTTAGCTCCGGTTTGCCTTTATTTTAATTCATTGACCTTTGACCTAGTACCCTAACCGATTTAGTGGTCGATCTAAGTTTCAAAATCTTGATTATTTGTTGGAAGCTATGGGAAGTTATGAATCACCACCTTTTTGCCAATGATACCTATACAACAGAGGATATTTTAGTAACCGTTGGTGTTATAATTGATCTTACTTTAAATATTTTTTATATATTTTTGATTGATTTTTATTAATTCTCCTTCACAGTAACTTTTATATTTGTACAGCTCTTTTTGAATAAAATTCTGCTTTTTTTTTTGGAATAATAAAATTCTCCTTTTTATTAAACAAAAAATCCAAGAACTGCAGTTTTCTTTTAATTTGGGCTTAGGCGGCCAGCCCACTTGTATAACAAGAAAAAAAAAAAGACGATTTTCTAAAACACCTTTCGTGCTCCACCAGGCCACCAACAAACAGTGTTTCTCTCAAAGCCCAATTCTTCTGTGAGAAATATAACAGACGTGAAGATCACAAACTGGTAGAGTAGTGAACCAAAAAAAAAAAAAAAAAAAAAATCTAATAACAAGATAAATTGACTTCGAGGTTGGGCAAGAAACCACAAAGGTGACACGGAGAAGTTATCTCTAGCTCATTAAAGGTTGAATGATACTTTTTTGAAAATATCATAAAAATTTTTAAAACTGTACTTATCTATTATAAATATAGGATATAGTTTGTACTATAAATTAGACAACAAAATATATCTTATATTTAGGATCGGAGTAGTATCATTGTATTGCTATTAACACATAAAAATATCATTTATTTTATGTAAAATTTAATTGAAAAAAATATTTTATGTCTATTTTACGTAAAGATCAAATGACCAAAAGTAATGAGAAAAAAACATTTAGGGTGTTGGTACAAATCCATGACTATAAATCAAAGTAACCAGCCTTCACCAAGATATCCAACTTCTGACTTTATTATTATTATTTTTTATACACTTGAGCAAACAGCCTTTAACTAATCCTTATCCATATCTAGAAACCTTTCAAGATCTTCATCAGGTTGCATCATTCGTTGGAATCCAGGCATATTTGACAGACTCGTCTTTGTTAAATGATCAGCCACTACATTCTCCCAGCGACTTATCAGACGGATTTCAACAGTCCACTCACGCTCCACCACCCTTTTGAGTTCATCCACTAGGTGAGAGTCTTCATGCGTTTCAATGGTCGGGCCTCTCATCAGTGCCACTGCATCTGTGTATACATCTTGAGATTAATTATAAGTGATATTAAATCCGCAATCTTATGAGCATATACAAAAAAAAAAAAATTTATACCACCCGGAGGTAGAGCTAGACATTGCAATTAGGGGGTGAATATTACAGAATACAATCTAAATGTTTATGACATTAAATTTAAGCCTACAAAAATTTTAATATCTTGATTTTAGTCTCTTCACGAAACAAAAAGTGGGGACCACCCCTAGCACCCTCGGCTCCTCCCCTGATACTACCATACTATGGGTCCATTTAGGATAGGTAGTAGAAATGACTTTTGTATTTGATATACTTTTTTTTTTTTTCCTGCTAATGAGATTTGTATTTGGAATAACAGTGACTTTTGGAGATGAGATTAGAAACAAAGAGGTGTGACGTTACAAAAAAAGTAGCTTCAGACCTTGAAGCTCTTCAAGTGTGAAGCTACCTCAAACACTCAGAAAACAAATTTTCACTTCTGATGAGTTTCTGATAGACTTTTTTTGGTTTATGATGCTTTCCCAAAAGTTATTGGTGATTGGCAAAGGTGGCATTTTATTTATATGCCTATTAGATCAATCTTCTTTGACACCCACCTAGATGATCAAGTTTTGGCACTTTTGAGTGTTTTTGTTTTTGCCCATGTGTTACCGAAACAGGGGCTTTAACATATTGCCTTCATATATTTCCCATTTCTAATTAATAATCACATGCTTGTACTTTTAAAAAAAAAAAGAAAAGTCAATGAATAATACTTTTGTTTGGTAAGTGTTGGTGAATGATGGGAAGAACAAATTACAGAAATATATAAAATCTGAACTCTGAACTGTTAATAATTGTCCAGTGGAGTTGATTGCCAAAATATCGTACCGCGCACTGACTTTTTTTCTTACTTTGTTTGCATTAATTTTTAGAGAAAAAATGGTAAAAATATTTTTTCAAAATAGATTATAAGCAGAATAGATTCTATAAAAAAGTGACTTTGATAAAATGATAGTGTTCGTATATTATTGTCAAAATAGTTTTTTCATACTCAAATTACCAAAAAGGACATTAGTCTTTTTGAAAATTACATATATAGATAAGATTTTATTTTAAATATTTTTAACATTAAATTTCAAAATGAATACAAAAAATAACATAAATTTTTGTACAAAATAAAATTATAAATTATGTGACATGATAAAAATAGATAAAATATATACGTATTAATAAATTGTATAGACAAAAATCCTTTTACAAATAGCAATTATCTAAAACAATATATAATTAAATATTTGATGGCTAAAAATGGAACCTTAAATATATAAGAGTGATGTGTGGTAATGGTATGGCATCAGGAGGATGAGTAAAAGAAAAATTACTTTTTACGTTTAATTATATATGTAAAAAAATCAAAAGACCAAAATATCCTCGACCAACAAAAAAAAATTACATTTTCCTTCAATCCATTAAACAGGTCATAGACTAATCACAATTCATGAATCACAAGTGAAAGAAAAATTCTTCAAATCATATTCAAAACCATGATTTTAAACAAAAAAGCACTTTGTTCTCTCCCCGCGCACTCGTGTGGGAGCATAGTTCTCTCCGCTCAGCGTGAGAGTTGATAGGGTGGGTGGTTCGGTGGGGGATTGGAGTCGGAGTTAGGTGGCTTGGCAGGACTACCGGTGGCTCTATTCAAGAGATCAAATCGTCTGGTGCTGGCTACGACACAGCTAGCATCGATTAAGTTTTCATGGAGGATTTACGGATCTTGAGTCCGCTAGTCTGGAAGGAGGCGGAGGTGGAACGGATCTTGATCGGTAAAGTCTTATCGACCAAGATTGTTACTCATTCTGCAATGGAGGCGATATTGCAGAAGGCTTGGAACCTGCAATCGGGTTTCGATGTAATTGAAGTCACCGGGAATGCATTTATGTTCAGGTTTTCCAGTGAAGCTGAACGCGATAGGATCCTCAGGGGACGTCCATGGTCAATTAACGGTAGTCTACTGAATATTCTGGAGAGATCAAAATACAAGTCATATGAGGAGTATGATTTCAGTCGATGTCCGGTATGGATTCAACTACACAACGTTCCGTTAGAAGCGTTGTGTCTGGATAATGCCATCAAAATTGGCGGCCATGTTGGGGAGGTGGTGGTGGCTGAAGATCCTCTGTTTAACGTAAGTACCTTCGTAGCTTTCTACGAGTACGAGTTGTGTTGGATTTACGTCTTCCTCTTGCCTGTGGCTTCTGGCTTCCTAGTCCGGATGGTAGTAGAGTATGGATATCTGTTCGTTACGAGAAACTCCAGAATTTCTGCTACAATTGTGGCAAAATTGGTCATGATAACCGGATCTGTAAAGCTGAGAGGCTAATGTCGGTGATTGATAACAAGGAGCCTAGATTTGGGGCTTGGTTGACCACACCTGTCTGCCGGAGTTGGGAGGAGGCTCTGGTGATGGCGCGTGAAGATTGGGATGAGGCGGCTTATTTTAGGAGACGGAAGGTTGAGGCCATCCGTAGGCGAAAGGCTGAAGATAAATGGCAGAATGAGGAAGTGACTTCGGCTGAAGAGAATGAGTTGTTCTGCATCAAGCTAAATAAACCACCAGCGTCTGGACCTACGAGGGATGTGGAAAAAGGTCAGGTGGCGGAGGATGTGTGTAATGGGGAAGGGAGGGCGGCTGGTGATGTTTTCAGTGATGTGAGTAATGGTTTGGATGACACGGCTAGGGGTAAAACATTATGGAGAGGAACGAGGAAGGTGGCCAAGGAGAATAACATTGTAACCACTATCACAGATTCTTCCCCAATTGTTGATTGTGCGCTAGACTGTAAGCTATTAAATGATGATCTGAGTGGTATTGTAGGGGGGCCACCGGAGGTGCAGGAGGTGAATCCTTTGGCGATGGTACTATATTGTGGGAAAGACTTGAATGAGGTTATTAAAGATTTCAATGATCTTGGCTTGAAACGTCACGCAGAGGAGGATTTAGAACTAGTGGACCCCAAGAAGAGGAAGATTACTCCAGGGGATCTTGTTTCCCCAAAACCTGATATTTCTTGTTTTGCAGCCAATTTGCGGAAGGATAGGATGAAAATGAAAAGGGTGGCTCGGAGAAAGACTAGGCCGGGGAAAGAGAATATGCTTGTTGAAGAATGGGATCCTGATGAGCCTATGAAGGAGGTAGAGATGCCGAAGTCAGGGGAACAAATGTTTGTTTTCAAGGCAAAGGGTGGCAAGAAAAAGACAAACAATGCTAAAGGTACTGGTGGCTAGCCTCTATCAGCCACCAGGGCATCATGAAGATCCTCTCATGGAACTGTCAAGGGTTGGGAAGAACCTTGACAGTTCAAAATCTACGGGACATGGTGAAACGTTACCGTCCCTCTATTGTCTTCCTTATGGAAACAAAAAGTAAGTCTGTTAAAGGTAGTAAAATCAGAGAGAGATGTGGATTTTCTCATGAGTTGTTTGTGGATCCCTGTGGATTGGCTGGAGGCTTAACAGTGTGGTGGCATAGTAATGTCACAATGACGTTTCTATTTAAATCGAAGAACATTATTCACGCTATTGTTGAGACTGATGGTTTGTCAATACCGAAGTTTGTTACATTTGTGTATGGTCCACCAAAGGAGAGAGAAAGAAGGGTTGTTTGGGACTGTATTAGGCAGTTGGCAGCGTCTATCAATGAGTCTTGGCTGGTGATTGGGGACTTCAACGATCTCCTGTCCCAAAGTGAGAAGGAGGGTGGTAATCCTCGTTCTGTAAGGAAGATCATCAACTTCCAGAGCTTACTTTCTAACTGCAATTTAATGGACCTTGAATTTAAAGGATCCAGATTTACTTGGTGCAATAATCGCCCTGGCGCTACGGTTCGTGAGCGACTTGATCGGGCCCTCAGTAATATTGAATTCAGGGAGGAATTTACTCATGCTGTGATTTTTCATGTTGAGCCTGCTGGGTCAGATCATCATGCATTGGTTGCTGATTGTTATTTTTGTGAAGACAAAGCACCCAAAGCCTTTAAATTTGAAGCTAACTGGATCCATCATGAGGACTTCTTACAAATTGTGGATAATGGCTGGCAGGATGTTGCTGGAAGTGTGGACAGTAGGGTGGTGGACCTGATTAGACGTTTGGATGCATGTAGAAGATGGCTGAAGGAATGGAGTCGAAGGGAATTTCCAAACTTCAGCAAGGAAATTGATCAGCTGAGACGGAAATTAAGTGTTTGTCATGAGGGTCGTATTTCTGATGGGAAATTGGAGGAAATTGAACGACTGGTGGGTCAGCTTGAGGTAGTGTGGAGTAGAGAAGAGACCTATTGGTGGCAAAGGTCAAGAATTGTGTGGTTGAATTGTGGGGACAAAAACACTAAGTTCTTTCATAATAGTGTTCTCCAAAGAAGACAGCGTAATAAAATTCTAAGGCTAAAGGATGAACATGGAGTCTGGTTGGAGGAGAGGACAGCTATAAATAAAGCCTTTAGTATTTTTTATAAGCAGCTGTTCACTTTGGTTGGTACAAGATCTTTGGACCTAGCTACTTCATATGTTCAAAAAGTGATCCAAGAAGAGGATAATGAGACATTGATAACACCAGTGTCTGATCTAGAGATCGAAGAGGTGGTTTTTCAATTGGGGGCCAATAAGGCACCTGGGCCAGATGGCTTTTCTGCCTTATTTTACCAAACTGCATGGAAGGAGACCAACACTGAAGTATGTGAGATGGTTCAGGAGTTCTTTGCTGGAAGTTCTGACTTTGCAAGACTTAATGAGACCAATATTGTTTTAATTCCAAAGATTGACAAGCCGGAGGGGGTGCATCATTTCAGGCCTATTGGGTTGTGCAACGTTTCTTATAAGATTGTTGCAAAAATCCTGACTAATAGGATGCGTAATCTGATGAGCAGAATCATTTCCCCTAATCAGAGGGCTTTTTTGGCTGGGCGCATGATCCAAGATAATATCCTCATTACACATGAAGCTTTCCACTACCTCAAGCATAAGAAGAAAGGGAAGAAATGGGAGCTAGCCTTAAAGATTGACACGAATAAGGCGTATGACCGCATTGAGTGGGACTTTCTCGAATCAGTGATGCTAAAAATGGGTTTTTGTTCTAAGTGGGTTGGTTGGATTATGAAATGTGTTACTACAGTGGCATTTAACTTGAAGGTAGATGGTCACAATGCGGAGTCATTCACCCCGGGTAGAGGTGTAAGGCAAGGTGACCCTTTATCACCTTTCTTGTTCATTTTGGTTTCAGAAGTGCTGTCGCTCATGTTACAGTTTCATGTGGATAGAAAAGATCTGACTGGGATTAAACTTGCTAGTAGAGCTCCTATGCTTTCGCATTGCTTCTTCGCTGACGACGCTATATTATTTCTCAGAGCAGATGAGCTGAATTGTCAAGTAGTGAAAATGATTATGGATGTCTATTGCAAAGCTTCAGGGCAACTTATCAATTTGGAAAAGTCTAGTATCTTCTTTTCTTCTAATACTCCGGCAAATATTAGAGACAAGATCTCAGCTTGTCTCGGTATAAGACAATCAGATCTGGCTGGAAATTATTTGGGGTTACCGGTTTCTTGGGGACGTTCAAAATCTGCTGCCTTGGCCTTCGTAAGGGATAAGATTGGGTTGAAACTTCAGGGATGGAAGCAAAAGTTGCTTAACTTTGCTGGAAGAGAGATTCTGTTAAAGGCGGTAGCTAATTCCATTCCCACCTACCCTATGACTTGTTTTCTGTTTCCAAAGAAAGCATGCAAGGAGATTGACAGTTTAGTCTCCAAATTTTGGTGGGGTCAAAAAGGTGAGGAGGGTGTTATCCATTTGAAGAGTTGGAGTCATTTGACCTTGAGGAAGTGTGAGGGGGGTATGGGATTTAGAGACCTTCTTTGTTTTAATAAAGCTTTGTTGGCAAAGACAGCCTGGCGACTACTAGTGGAGCCAAATGATCCCTGGTGTAAAATTCTTAAGGGGATTTATTTCCCAAAAGTTGACTTCCTAAGAGCAAGGAAGGGCAGGCATGCATCTTGGGGCTGGTCTAGCCTGCTGGAAGGGAGGGACTTGCTGTTGAGCGAGCTTTGTTGGAAGGTGGGTGATGGTCGGTCTATACGCATTTGGAAGGACCAGTGGGTGTTGGGTCTGCCTGGGGTTAAATTTCAACATGTAGAGAATGGTGAGGAGGCTGATGAGAGTAAAGTAGCCAGCTTAATTGTCAATGGGCGTTGGGACCTCAGCTCGATTGTGTCAAGAACTAGTGCCTGGGAAAGAGAAAAGATTATGGAGTTGCCAATTTATATGACTCGTAGAGACTGTGTTGTATGGAGGGCTAGCAAGGATGGTATCTACTCTGTCAGGTCTGGTTACGCAGTGGCAAAGGGCAAGGTGGAGGATACCGGGGTCAAGGATCCAGGTACATCATTTACTACTCCTAAAAATCTGTGGAAAGGTGTATGGAAAGTCACCGTGCCCCCTAAAATTCAGCATTTTTTATGGAGGCTAGGAGCTGGGGCGGTTGCGACAAAAGCTAATCTGTTTAGACGTAAGTGTGCACTAAATCCCCTCTGTCCTATTTGTTTAGTTGAATCTGAAACGATTGAACATTTGTTGTTTCTCTGCCCCTGGACCAAATATTGTTGGTTTGGGAGTTCATTGGGTATTAGGTTCAGTAAATGGGGTATGAGGCGTTGCGAGGAGTGGCTTTGTGACATGCTTTATGGCAAGGGAATTTTAGATGAGTATGGGAAGTCACTATTCGCTGTAACATGTTGGTGGATTTGGAGGAAACAGTGCAACTGGGTATTTAGGGGGGAATTTCCTGATGCCCTGGAGGTTGTTCGCCTTGTTAAAGGGCAGGTGGAGGAATTTTGGAGGTCAAAGGCAAGGCTAGAAGGTGGTCACAGTCGGGTATTTGTGGAACCATTGGTGAGAAAGATGCACTGGACAACACCTCATCCTGGAGAGATTAAGATTAATGTTGATGGTTCTTTTATTGCATCATCAGGTGTGGCAGGGATCGGGGTGGCATGTAGGGACTGTAATGAATTGTTTGTTGGCGGCCTGGGTAAATCTGTGATAGCGAAGACTCCCTTCATGGCTGAATGCATTGCGTTAAAGGAGGGATTATTGTGTGGTAATAAATTTCATGGTTGTAAATTGATGATTGAAACAGATTGTGAATCATTGTATAGATTGGTTAGAAACAGGAATACTATCGGATGCGAATGGCAAAGCTGGGATTTGTTGCAGGAAGTTCTGGATCTGTTGAAATCTAGGAAGGAGATCGCTATTTCCCTTGTAGCTAGACAAGGTAACAAAGTTGCTGATATGTTAGCAACAGCTGCGGCAAGGAAGATGCACCAGCATGATTGGCTGGTTGGTGCCCCATCTTCCTTCGGCAAATTTTTACTTCATGATTTTGACATTTCCAGGAAATTCTGTCCTAGTAGGAATAATGTAGCTGATAGGGATGTAATAGGATGACTGACTGGTATATAATACATTAGCTGAGATAGTAGTTTGTTTCATTCATTTACATGTTATTGCTTTTGCTGTTTAGTGAGTGTGATAGGTTGTATTCTAGGTGTTTTTGAGCGTTTATTGGTTTCGGCTATTGGTGTTTGTAGTTCCTATTTTTCTATTAATAAAATAGACTCTGTTTGGCCCCAAAAAAAAACAAAAACAAAAAAGCACTTTCGAGCTACAAGGAGGCTAAAATTCATGACAAATATCTTCTTGGAATACAAATTAGGCACACCATAATTTTGGGCAAAATTGCTTCATAATACAAAATTCATCAATAACATGGCCCCAACCCAAGATACAAGGAGGAAAAATACTTTTAATCTCCTTTATATTTTACTTTTATAAATATTTTAATTTTTTTTCTATTTTATAAAATAAGTTTGATTTTATTATAGATTTTCACAATCATTAAAATGTTTAGAGGAATTAATATATCTATTATACTCGTAATAAAATTAGATATAAATAACAGGCTAAACATCAACTTACATTAAAGAAAAAGTTAGTTTAAGCACTCGTCATTTTCACATTTAACATAAAATATTGCCTTAAAAAATGGTGTGAATGAAATTTGCATAACCTTATTCATAAAAATATTATTGATTACATTTGTGCACTATATATATAAAAAATTATAAACGGTAATTTTTTTTTGGATGAGATCATTAATGGTAATTGATAAATAGCTCAAATGACCATAATTGAGTTCAAAAATTCCTTTATATATATATGAGGTCAAAAATTTCTTTACATACACACATACTTATACATTTTAATAATAAACCATAAAATGAAGAGCACCTCATCAATAATTAATCTTTATTGAGCCACCCCCATTATTTTTTTGAATGAAACAAACATAAAATAACTAATTAGTTATTTAAAAAATAAAATTAAATACAGAAACGCCCTTTCTCGCTGGTCATCGTACGGGCATGATGCTTCTGGCTTCTGCTATGGAAATTCAAAACCCAATCTGACCCTTTCTCTTTCCTTGGCAAGTGACACCTCTCATAGATTGGGTAAGATCCCAATTTTCCAGCTGATGCGTATTGCTCTTTTCGACATTTCAAGGAAGTTTTTTAGCGATCCAATGTCTCTTTGAATTGTGCGTCTTCTCCTGTTGTTAGGTTAGCGTTGATCTGTTATTGGTCTTTGAATTCTCTGGTGGAAAATATTGTTTGGTGTAGCAGTTGGGTGGGTCGATGAAGGGGATCATTCAATAACTGTTGGAAGAAGAAGGGAATTTGTATTAATTGCCCTGTGAGAGAGACAGTGGTGCAGAAGGGGATGGGTTCTAAGATGGAAGGACCGTCTGCCCCAGCAATTCGACGAGATCCATATGAGGTATTGTCTGTGTCAAGGGAAGCAAATGATCAGGAGATAAAAACCGCATACAGAAAGCTCGCCCTCAAGTATGTTTACTTCTAGATTTTCGTTGTATTTGTTTAATTATACGATGGTGCGCTACATCAGGTTTCCTTTGTTCTGAAGGATGATGTTCGCGATTCCTTTTACTCTTTAGGAATTATAATTCATAGGTATAACTTCGATTACGATATAATTTTGGGTTTTTAGGGTGCCAGGTCTTTGCTTCTAGTTACATGCTTCTAGCTGTGAAAGTCTAATTTTCTTTTTGGGAGGTTTTCTGACCTTCGAGCTTATAGTTACCCCAATATTCTTGTGATTAACTTTTCTCTGAGATGAAATAGTCATTTGCCCCTCCCTCGTTTTTCTTTAAATGCCAGAAAATTTATATAGAGAAGGGTTTGGGTCTAGGAATATTTTGCATGATACTTTTACATAATCTTTTAGTGAGATAAAAAAAATTGAATAATGCTTAAGTGCGATGAACTTCCTTTTCTTATGTCAACCTTCCACATTACACTTATATCTTCAAAGCTGAATCAATGGAGCAACTTATATGCCTCCTGTCGTTTGTGATTCTTGCTATCCTCTTAACCTTTAATTCTATTTTTCTTTTTGTGAAAAAAGGAAAAAGAAATGTCTAGTATCCTATGATGATAATAGTTCTCTAATTGATAATAGCATCTTGCTAAGTTCTTGGGAGTTGGGATAATCCCTTGCAATTATGTACCAATGCTACTGATGGTTGTTACAGATCCTCTTGTCCATCAACTTCTTGTTAGGTGGATTTAAGTTAAAATGGTTGGTTTCATTATTCTCTCTTCCTCCCTCTCTTTTTTCGTTTTTCTAAATATTAAAAGGTAGGTACTAGGGTGAGAGGTGGAGATGGAGAACAAATTGATTATTATTATTTGAATAGAAGGATATGGCTATGCGATATAGGAGAAAAAAGAAGAAAACAGAGGGCGCTAGGTGTCCTGGTTGTCCTAAGAAATTAACCTCATACAGTCTGAAGGAGGATCCATAAGGGAACATTCATCGACCCTCAAGGGGATGAGTAGCTCAGGCAAGCCAGTTAGCACACTGGTTGACTTCCCCATAAACATGTTCAATTTTGATATTATAATCCTGGCCTGGGTAGAGTCCAAATCACCACAGTTATATTCCCAATTGGTAGCCCAACTGCATTTACTCTTATAATTGTATAATTGTATTCACTGCTTCTGGAAAACCACCTGCAAGTATGACTTTCCAAGCAATATCTTTTTAAATTGATGATTAAGAAGATATTCTCAACAGAAATTCCTTCATCCTCCCATTATGGTCAAATCTCGTAGTATTAAGAAGTTTCTCTAGTACTTACTGTATAAGAAAATATGATTATTATTATGAAAATATGTAAGGTCTCTTTAATATATTTACTTCATAAATTTGACAGGTATCATCCTGACAAAAATGCTGACAATCCTGCAGCTTCAGAACTCTTTAAAGAGGTTGCATTTTCATACAGTATCTTGTCTGACCCAGAGAAGAGAAGGCAATATGATAGTGCTGGATTTGAGGTCTCGTTCTTACCCCTTGCATGTGGATCAAGGCTCTGTCTCCTCCCTTTTCTGTGTTTTATTTTGATCCTTTTTCACTGTTTGACGCAATATAGAAACATAAATGCTCCCATTGGCCGAAAATGCATAATTCTTCAAAATATAAACGGTTTTCCAAATTCCAACCCACTTATTATCTATTGAAGTTATTTAATTATTGTTTCTTCTGCATCACAATGGTGTCTGTTTCATCGTTTGCTTTCAAGAGTTTCTGCTTGGTTTTGACTCCTGTGAACATCATATATATTATGTAGACATCTATTGTAACTCCAAACTTTTACTTGCTTTGGTACCATGTTGGATTTTCTAGCCTTGGAGGAGATGTGATAAACATAAAATTGGGGACCTTGAGAGGATATATTAGAGTTAGAATGTATTAGAGTTATGCATTTGGTTCAATCCACTGGATCACTCGCTCCCATTCCCTGTCCATGCCTATGCCCAAACGATTAAGAACTGTGATGTTTGAACAGTTTATGATATTTCATTTAGAGAGCATATCTTTTTGGTATCTTACTTCTTAGCAAAGTACAAGTTGACCTTCAGAGGGGCCATATACTTTCAGGAAGACCAGCCCAGGAGAGCAGGGCATAGGCATGAAAATTCACATCAATTATGCTAATTCCTTGAGTGCTTTCCCTCTTCGCACTTCATAATGTCCCCATATTTATTTTTCTTGTTCAAACTTGACATTCTTTAAGCTATAGTTTTTATGTGAATTCACGTCAGGCGCTTGAAGCAGACAGCATGGACATGGAAGTTGACTTGTCCAATCTTGGAACTGTCAACACAATGTTTGCAGCTTTGTTCAGGTGAGTGTTTAGTTCAGTACTTCCAAATTTTCAAATCAATTTAACTTTGACTTATCTCTTATTTTATTTGAGTATAGCAAGCTGGGTGTCCCTATCAAGACCACCATTTCAGCTAATGTTCTTGAAGAAGCTCTGAATGGCACAGTTACAGTCAGACCCCTTCCAATTGGAACCTCAGTTAGTGGAAAGGTACTTCATTTTTTGTTTTTTCTCTTGTTGATGAAGAAATACAGTATTCTGCTTTTGTTCTACTTAAATTACAATTGCTGCAGGTGGAGAAGCAAGGTGCTCATTTCTTTGGTGTGACAATAAATGAGCAGCAAGCTGAGTCAGGTGTTGTAATAAGAGCCACGTCAACTGCACAAAGCAAATTCAAGGTATGAATGACTCACATGTTACAATATAATAATTTTTGGATGATATAAAATTGGATTGTAACAGTTGCATATTGAATTTTCAGTTGCTTTACTTTGAACATGATGTAAATGGTGGCTATGGCTTAGCATTGCAGGTAACGTATATCGTTTCTTTTTCTAGGGTGCCTGATGTTCTATTTTCATTTCAGAGAACGATTTCTTTGATTGGGGAGTTATTATCCTCTAACTTGTACTTTCATTGTTAATGTAATTTCTTCTTTTATTTTAAAAATGTTTAAACTCGAGGAGTTGAGATAAAAAATTTGACTTTTTTTAGTAATATTTCAATTTTCATCTTCATAATCTACCAGAACATAATCATTTGGTAGGTTGATTTGTGATGCAAACAGGAATTTGCAGATGAGAAGATGAATAGTTACCACTGCCTATTCAATTAATAATCCAGTAATTGAAGTATCCTTTTTCTTTCATGCTGTTAATCTCTCATGTCTGTAGACGTCTGGTTAGTTATTATTTATTAACGTACTAATCTACTACCAGTGAAGTCTTAGAATAGGGTCCTCTGCTTTGTGGTACTATATATTGTCCAAAGTCAAGCACCTCCTCTATCAATCATAGTCATGTGCCTAATTTACTCTATTCATTACAGAAGTTGTAATAGCATATTGCAATCTGCTTCTATTTTGTCATTGCTACTATACAACTTGTGCAACAAACCATTGGGCATGCACTGTTAGTGAATGCAATTGTCTTTATATTCAGGAAGACAGTGAAAAGACTGGCAGGGTGACATCTGCAGGAATGTATTTCTTACATTTTCAAGTGTACAGATTGGATTCAACTGTGAATGCTGTACGTACATTATGTTCACTAGATCTCTTTTTCTTCTTTCTGTTTGGTATTTCTTTTCTTGTTCAGTGGCATGGGAGCAGGAAAGTGGTGATTATTTTTGGTACTTTGTTGCAGTTAGCAATGGCAAAGGATCCTGAAGGTGCCTTCTTCAAAAGGTTGGAAGGTCTTCAACCTTGTGAAGTTTCGGAACTAAAGCCTGGCACTCATATATTTGCGGTTTATGGTCTGGATAATCTATTGCTTCATAATCTTTTTGCTCAATCAACTCTTTGAAATCATGCATACTGATTCAAGTTTATATTATTCAGGAGATAACTTCTTTAAGACTGCCTCCTATACCATTGAGGTGGTTTGTGCAAAGTCCTATGAGGATACCAACCAAAAACTTAAGGACATTGAGGCTAAAATTTTACTAAAGAGGAATGAGCTACGCCAATTTGAAATAGAATATAGAAAGGTTATTATCAGCTTTAGTCATTGATGATCTAAAGTGTGTTTTGGTCCTCAAACTTTGAAATAGTATTTTTATTCTCTTTTTTAGGCATTGGCACACTATCAAGAAGTGACTGAAAGATACACCAAAGAAAAGCAAGAAGTATGTTCTCATATCCTGAGCGACTGTTATTACTCACTATGCAATTGCATCTCTGAATATGTATGCATTTGCATTCATTTTACTATCAGTTTTCTCTTGGCTTAATTTATAGAGGGTGAGCCTTGGCACAACGGTAAGGTTGTTGCCACGTGGCCTGGAAGTTATGGGTTCAAATCTTAGAAACAGTCTTCCCTTTGCGGGGTAAAGATGTGTAGATCTATTCCTCTTAGACCCCATCTGGTAGGAGTCTTGTGCGTTGGGCTGCACTTTTTTTTTTCCCACTTGTTAGAAGCTGGTTTTAGTCTAACAAAAAAATTACCACTATTATACATTGTTATCTCAGATGGATGTGTTTATGTATATATACTGTTTATAAGTCATTAAAAGAATGGATGGCCCGAAAAGAAAAGGCCACTAAGATTATGACTTTGTCTTTGGCTTTTGGTGCTTCATTAGTAGTATTCAATTGAACAAGTACTCAATCTGGTCCTTAATATAAAGAATATTTACCTAGTTTAATTATATTAAAGAAGTTTGTTAGTATGATATGTATTTTCTTAGAGACTCTAGTCATGTTTTTTAATTCCCTTTTGCCCTGTTTTCCTTGATTATTGTTGAGAGAGTGTTAATAGGGGTAAATTAAGAAAAGATTGACAAATATGAAAAATATGTCTTATATTGACTAAGATTAACTCCTGAAATATGTCTTATATTAAGAACCGGAGGGAGGACAACCTGATAAAACTTGTTACGACTTCTTTTCATGTCTGTGACATTGGTAAGTGCATTTTCTAATTCAGGTAGACGAGCTTCTGAAGGAGAGAGATGGCATCCATTCTTGCTTCACTGTTTCCAGGCCAATCATTTCTAGTGGTAATAGTAGTAGTAATCTGAGTAATGGAAGTAGTAGCAAGAAATTTTCTGGTGAAGATTCCAAACAAGGGAGCCCTAAGGAAGATGGAAGCTCGGATGGGAAGGATAAATCTGGAAGAAAGAAATGGTTTAATCTCAATCTTAGTAGTTCTGGTAAGAGAATGTTTTGATTTTTGAAAGGTGCCCGTTGGTCGTGTCTCTTTGATATTTTGGAATATATTCCTGGTTAGGTTATACACCATATGGTTGTAAATTGGTTGATGTTTGTTCTTTGGCACGAATTTAGCATTTTCTAATAGGACAAAATTTGAGTACAATTTTTAATTGTTTGATATCAGGTTTTTCTATTAAAGTATGATAAGTGTAATTTTTGTTCCCTTTTTTACATCCAACTTCATACCATTGGGTGTATAAAAAAGGTTTTTCTTCCACATTTTGTATTTGTTGAAAGTCCTGGAAGCAAACATCTAAGTCCAGCTGTTTCCAATATTCAATTGATCTAGTGGGGCTCTCGCATCATCCTTTGTAATGATTTTGTTTGTGTGTTTTTGCATCAAAGTCATTATCTTCAGCCTTGCTCCATGACAAATCCAGTTAAGTTCTTTTTATTTTGTAGTTAGTAGCTGAAGTATCTTGGATTTGAAGTAATTTCATTTCAATTGAATTTATGACAAACTGTTCAAAAATCAAAGCAGGTTAATAAATAGTTATAAACAGTTTTAGGACATATACTAAATATGATAAATTCAATTGAAATGAAATTACTTCAAATCCAAAAGACACACGCAGTTTTAGTTTTAAACAATTTTCTGAGTAGATTAGGAAAAAATTGACAAAGATAAAAATTAGGAATATATCTTATATTTATGATCATAATCAATAATTCTTCAAATTCGTTTTATATTGAGGACCGGAATGAGTATGGATCATGAGACCGAGAGATAAAGTTTTGATTTTTCTTATTTCTGTACTTGTTTAAAGACTCTCATTATTTTGCACTAACGCATGTTTCTCACAAGTTAATGATTTTTTAAAAAAAAAAAAAAAGAAAAAAAATCTCAAAATGGCGATGTTGTGAAGAATTTATCGCGACAGGGTTGTTTCTGAATTTAAACCAAGATTTTGTCATATTATTTGCTAATTTTGTACTCCCTTTCCTCTTTAATATAACATTCATTTTTGTATTTGACATTTTTTTTTATTAAAGATATCTCATATTAAAGATCTAAGGTAGTAATATTTTACACATTTTGGATAATTGGTTATGTAATTGAATTAAATAAAAATCCATATCCGTATTTATCTATTCAATTATTTATTTGGTACATATATAGAGTCAAATTAAAAAAAAAATGCAAAATAAGCTCGCAGAGACTAATCATATAATTAAGAACAAATGCTTAAGAGTCACCAAAAATGAGAAAAATGAAACTTGCGAATATGTAATTTTTCTTTTTTAAAAAAGATCAAATAAATATCTCTGTGCATTATAGAATGTCTTAAAATTTCTGAGATTCATTCCATTATAATTAAATTTGGTTCATACTTATTACGAGTACTTATTGTCCAAAAATAATCCATATTTATGTTAGAATACACATTATTTACAACCCTATAATATATCTATTATTTTTTGTTGTTGAACAATCAATTAGTATTTTATATTGAAAGAACTATGACCTATCGATCCTGATTTCTTAAATGCTCACCCAGTCACCCATATATGCCATGAATAATATTTTGCTCTTTTTTATAACTCTTTAGACCATCTAGTGTCGGTCTTTTTTTTTTTTTTTTGGGATTCTAGCTATTACTATGTATATGAAGAAATAACTAAGTTGGATTGAGGCTTTGAAATCAGGACACGTCCCTTAGAAGTGAATAATTTCTTAATTTGGTCTGGTTGAATTTGTATAAATTATTATTTTTTAAAAAATGATTGTAAGGAAAGAAACATGTGATAACAAATAAAGTGTAGAGATGATTTTCTTTTTTTTAAAAAAAAAGGGTGTAGAGATAACTGTCTTTTATTTGACTAAGGGTAAGTTTGGTTTGAGGGGAGGGGAGGGGAAGAGAGAGAAAAATGTGATGGAGAGGAAAATTTTGTGGGTCCCACTAGATTAAATTTTGGTACAATTTTCTCCTCCCCCATTTTTTTCTCTCCCCTCCCCTCCCCTCCCCTCAAACCAAACTTACCCTAAGGGTTTTCCCTCTTGAGGTTGAAAGCGTAAAGAATTTTTTATTACTTCTCCCAACAAGTGTACTTTTCAAGATTTGAACATGTGTTCTTATCCTTTTGGAGTAAGACCGCTTAATACTTTAACTAACAATTTGTTGGTGAGATAATTGATTCTAGGAAACTTGCATTTAGATCCTGGGCAAGAGAAAATACGACAAAATAGTCCCTTGGAATCTTAAAATTGTATTTAAGTTCGGTGAAATTTTTTTGTAATAAATTCAAATTCCACTGACAAGTCTATGAGCTCTACACGGATAAGTCTATGGTTGTCCATTGATAAGTTTATAAGCATTTGACAATTAAAATTTATTGCAAAAAAATCTCACTGAACTTAAATGTAATTTTGAGATTTCAATGAACCATTTTGCCATATTTTCTCTTGTTGGGGACCTAAATACAATTTTCCCTTGATTCTATCTTGTTTAAGTATTTATATTCATTAGACTGCTCTCTCTCTCTCTCTCTCTCTCTCTCTCTCTCTCTCTCTCTCTCTCTCTCTCTCTCTCTCTCTCTCTCTCTCTCACACACACACACACACACACACACACACACACACACACACACACACACACACACACACACACACACACACACACACACACACGGACACGGGGAAACAAAACCTTAGACAAGTATTTAGAGAACAATCAAATTCAAAGCCTAATTCAACAAATTAAGCTTTCCTTACTTAAATTTACTCTCTTGTTACTTACCCTAAAGTTTTGGTGATGACCGCACTTCAATATTCTTAACCTAACTGGCTAACCACACTTACAGTGTCATGATCCTTATAGCTTAATTTTTCTATGTATTGGTTTGAACTTAATAGTTACCTAACATTTTGGACTCCTATATATATTTAAGTTACCTAATGAGCATGCCCTTCCCTTTGATTATTTTGGTTTATATCTTGAGGTTAGAAATATGATCATATAGGGATCGAACCTTTAAGATCATTGAGGAAAAGGTTTAGTCTTAATTGATGTGTAAACGAAAATCCAAACATATCTTTACCTTATATAAAAACTTTATTAATGAAATGGAATACTATAATAAATTGCTTAAGAAAAAGATATGGATATATTAATTAGGTGTGCATGCTTTTGAAGATGTGCAAGAATTCATATCAATAATCAATCATTTGGAGATAGTATTAAAAAATATTTTTACAAACGAGAAAGGTTTTAAGAAGTAAGGTCAACAAAGTTCTATACATGTTAAAAAGCAGCTTTATTATGTTAAATATGCATATTACTTGTATACTGTATGAGAGCAATCCTTTAAAAATTCTAAACATACACAGCGCAAGGTAAGAATTAATTAATATTTTTAATGAGTTCTAGATGACAGAAATTCGATGCACACACATGAATAATGAATTAAGAAATAGAATATAATAAAGGGTGGAGTGGATCAGATATACTTACTCTGGTCCTTATTATAAGGCACCAACTAGCAATTTTATTTGATCCTTTTATAAGGTACTTGCTTATTTTCAAAACATATTCATTATTTTTTTTTTCATGTATGCCTATAATTAATAGGGGTAGTGGGTGAGAGTAAACATTAATATAATATTAGAGTTTAGTGTAATTACTAGGGAGTAATATTGGAAGTTACTTCAATTGTAGGACAACTTATTTTAATTGTTTTTTTTTTGTTTATGAAAATTATTAATTGGTGCCTTATAATAAGGATTAGATGGAGTATATAACTTATTTGAGTGACACACGTACATTAAACTTGCTTTAACACTCATTTCTTGCAAATTAAGCCATTAGAATTTATATAATTTAGTGTTATACATGTGCTTTACATTTCCCAAGAGACAATTATGCCATAACCTAATAAGGACAATTAACTGTTGATCCCAAGTTTTGTTTTGTTAAGAACAAGCACACATCACAAAGTTTAAGAAATGTCTAAGATCCTTTCTAGCTACATATATACAAGACTAGATTCCTCGTCTCACAATTGTTTTCATGCGACAGCTTATAGTGGTGAGCAGTTTCCCTATATACTATCTCCTCCATAGATTTGTTGATTAAAATAAAACGATGAATAAAATTTTATTTTGGCCCCTGCTAACTCAAATAATTACTCTCAAACTAGTCCTTCAAAGGAAAACAAAACAAGTGAAGGAGCTATATATATAATACACTCCTTCAAATATCTTCTAAACTAAGACAAAATGAGTTCATCAAGAAAGATTAATGCAAAAGAAAAACTTTAAAGAAGTAATCTTGTGAACAAAAAAGGTTGTTTAAATTAGAAAATCAGTAGTAGTGTGTGTGTGTGTCTAATATCATAATTTTTTTCGTTAAAGACCATATTGAATTGAAAAAAGCGGCCTATTTAGTAAGGGATTAAAAATAAGGTTTATTAGTCAATAATAATCACTAAATTTATTTCTCCCTTATGTCCTTATTAGACTTAATTGAGGAGTTGATCTTAATTCTAAATATAAGATATATTTTTTATACTTATCACTTTTTCCTAATTTATCCCTATTAATGGTTTTTTAACAATAATTAAGAACAAAAAAGAATTAGAGAATTAAAGAAGATTATATGGGTGTTTTAAAAAATAATTATTAACTTACTTAACTAACTTTCTTAATCTAATCTAATTAAGTAAATATATATTATATTAAGAATCGGAAGAATTATATTTTATGTGTGATGGTCAAGTAATTAATTAATCAGCCAAGTAATCTTCACGTGAAACACTAAATTGAACTTTCAGCTTTGTAGCAATACATAAAATGACAACGAGGGCTTCGAAATGAATTAGATTGAACTTTTGGGGAAATTCAAATATATAGCCGTCTAAATGTTTCTCACTTTATTAGGAAATTTAACTTCTTGCTTTTGTCTTCTTCTTCTTATTATTATTATATTGACAAAGTCACTTGAATATATATTTTGCAATTACTACCACGACTAATTAAATTCATGGGAAAGAGCTTCCAAACATTTGTAAAGAGTAGTCACAAGGGGCTTTAGAATCATTTCCTTTCTTTCTCATATAAATGTGGACATTGTGTAATACAATCTAGAGTCAGCTCCACATCAGATTTCATATATTAATTACAGTTTAATTAATTAAGTAATTTTATAGAGAGAGAGTCACTTCACATGACTTAAACCTATATATATTAGATATAGGTTCATCTGATCACATCCACGAATTGGTATAATTTATTTAAATAAATATGGGTGTGACTGCAATTTTTAAAAGTAGTAGAGGTAGTGTCACTTGGAACACGTAAAGAGCTTAATTGAGTCACACACCCACATCGTTTGGGGAGTGTTTAATTGCTTTTGAATTAAAAGCGATTTGGAGATAAGCAATTAAAAATGATTTTAAGACTCGAAAACACTAATTTAAATCACATCAATTTGGAGCTGTTTGTGCACGCTTTTTGGATGCTTCCAAAGTCCAAAGTAATGGTTGGAAAAAGGAACAAAAGATTATTAGAAAGTTAATAATGGGTGAGTTCTAATGTAATAGGTGTGGTGTCTCTTCATGATATCTAATTAATTAAATTAAATACACTTGAATTTTGTGATTTGTGATCCTTTATAGTCCCATTGGCTTAATGTTGCTTCTTAAGCACTAATGGTGGGCCATAATCGCGATTTGGGCGATCTTATGTGATAATATAGGCATCTCACTTTAATCAACAATATAGCTAATTAATTAATTAGGAAAGATGGTTGACGCCCTAAAGTCATTTTCCTAAATTGATGGTGGCAACCATTACACCAAGTTCTAAAAAAGTTGAAGACGACAAATAAATAAACTAATGTTATGAACTTAGATTCTTCAAGGCATGCATAAATATATATATATGAACTCCCCCTATTGTTGAATTAAGTCCGTTATTTTACTAATGTAATCAATATGTTAGAGAATTTATCTGCAAATGATATGAAGTTTAAAATAATTATCTATATAATAATCTAAAGTTTAAAGGGTAAATATTATTATTAATATGTCCCACGATAATCGCAATCACAAGGGGATTATCATTTACATAAATTTAAAAGTTCTGAAAGATTTATGAAAAAAATTGGTGAAAAATCTCTTGTTACAAATTTTATTGTGAAAATGTATCTAGGGAATTAGTTACTTTAGTACATGCAAGTTGCAACTCTTCTTCAGCCATGTAGAATGATATCTCCTTTTTTGGTAAAATCTCAATAAGGTTCCATAGACAAGAAAAATTATTTAAAAAAATTTAGTGTAGATTTTTCTATTAAAAAAGTCCTTAGGAACCTCGGTGAGATAAATTCTAGATGTGAATTTACCTTATTGATAAGTGTATATGACTATATTAATAAATTATAAAGTGATTTTTGACAAACTTATATATATTAACTAAAGTAGCTCTCGTTGACAAGTATATGTTATTGTATTGACAAGTTATAAAATGGTCATTGACAAACTCATATATATTAACTAAATTAGCTCTTGTTGACAAGTGTATGTCACTATATTGATAAGTCATACCGTGGTCATTGACATGCCCATCTATATTAACTATTTAACTTCAATTGATAAATGTATGTGACTACATTGACAAGTTATAAGTAGTCATTGACAAGCCTATATATGTCATTGAGTTCCCCAGGAACTTTTTTGATAAATGATTCTTCACTTGGATTTTTTTGATATAGAAAAATCTACACTATGACTTTTTTTTATACTTTTTCTAGTCCTTAGGATCTGTGTGAGATTTTTTCATCTTTTTTTTTTTTTGGTATCCACTCGATATCTCAGGTGAACTTCTTATCACAAGGAACTCCACGAGCCCTAACTAATCTGGATTCGGGCACTGTAAATGCCCATAAAAAGAGGGGGGAGGGGGGGGTAGTCCTCTCAAGCCAACATCTCCATTCACAAACCTAGGATTCGAACTCTGAACGTTGCTTAGGGACCTCGCACCTCATCTTGCTAGATCAACTAGACATTTGTTGGGGTAATAATATAACTTCAGCTATATAAAAATGTTTTTATTTTGCACAAAATTAAAAATAGGCCAAAGAACAGTTCCTCTAGCTAAAAATAGATTTCATCAACCGCGGTATAGTTAAACATATAAAAGAAGACAGTTGTTAATAAATCCGCGGGGACCACCAAACGCCTAGTACAACTGGTTGAGGTTGTATTAGTTTAACTAGAAGTCTTAAATTCGAAGTGTTTGGTGGTAGAACTTTCTGTCTTTATGGTCCAACTGACTAGATCTAGATTAGTTTGGATCCAGATAAATCTCTAAGTTAAAAAGGATAGGTTTAGAATATGGGATGCATATGTAAAAAAAATAAAAATAATAAATCAGCGGGAGACAGGGAAAGCATGAGAGGACAATTTGCTTCATTATCACCTCCCCACTTAATATCAAGCAAACGAGGAAGTGTTCATGTGGGGGCAAAGTGCCACAAAACCTCTTACACATTTGGTCCCGGTAATATATATACAACTCTTGTGGGACCTACGTACCTTCATGTTTCTTCAAACTGAATACAATCAAAAAAAAATCAAATGTACCTTCCCATGTGTTTCCCTACATCAGTGGGGAAAACCCAAGTGCATGTCTCAACATTTTCACACTCTCAAAGTCCTAACCCTAATCTCTCTCCCTCTCTCTTCTTCTTCTTCTTCTTTTTCTACGCCTTTTTCGTTAAAGACTCTCAACTCTAAAGTTGTGTGTACGTACATGTGTCTATACATATACTCCATTTAGTGTTTAATATAAGATTAGGTTGATTTTTTTTTTTTAGAATATTAGGAAACTGAATAACTTACTTTAAGATATTTATATTTATCATTGTTCTTTAAACTAATTTATTTAATTTATACACTGATAAACTCTGCTGGTCCTTAATATAAGACATATTTATGAAGTTAATATTGGTCCAAAATATAAGACATAGTTTTCATATTTTTCATTCTTTTTCTAATTTACCCTTATTGACACTCTTTAAATTATAATCAAAGAGGATATAGAGTGAGGAAATTAAGGCAGATAAAATGATGTTTCAAAAAATACATGTCACATTAGCCAACTTAATCAACTTCCTTAATTTAATCAAATTAGGTAAATATATATTATATTAAGAACTAGAGGCGTATAATCAAATGATACATAACATATAATATGTATTAATCTCTTCGAAAAAAGTCATTTAGGGCTTAAATGAGGGGTAAAAGAGATTAGTTGGAGAAGGAGGTAGAGGGACCCATATATGTTTTATGGGGGTGAATTGGAATGCCGACATGACTTTGAATTTCATTCTCATCCACAAACCTAACAGCAGAACAGAAATGATAAAGTTGAGCTTTTGAAACAATTAGGAACCAATTCAAGCACCTCTTTCTCTACCATGGCGAGAATATATGTAGGGTAGGATTAGCTACTATTACGTCTTTTTAAACTATTTATTATTGCCTTATACTACAATAAACCATATATATGTCAATATAATAGTTTTCACGGTTCCATTAAAAAAAGTCAAATAAAAAATTAATAGCTTAAAACTAGTAAGAACAAATGCCGGCAAAAGAGACACACACGAGAGGATCTATATATGTTTTGGGAATTTGTGTTAAAATTGAATGAGATTTATTATTTAGATTAGAAGAAGATTATTACAAGACTTTAGAAAAGTTGCAATATTATGTTAATTTCTTTAATTAAATTTTTCATAAAAATTAATAAAAAATTTTAGCCTTTGAAAATAATGACAATTTCTTACTATTCTTCAATTATCTGAATTAATTAAGATATGAATATGTGAATTTCCTGAAAGTTTTATCCCATGCCTAGCTAGTGAAAAGATCGTTACCAAACAACAGTTACAAGTAGAGATAAGAATAATCGAATTGATCGAGGAATCTTATGTGATGTGAAGAAAGCGATGAATAATTTGATCTAATTAATGAGTCTTGATCTGACAAGTAAACAGTTCTTATTGTCTAAAATATTAAGCATTTATGAGAAGCCAAAAATAGCACAGAAGATGAAGCCAAAAGAAAAAAATGGTACAAGTATTTTTCTTGGCCACCACTGCTGGTCCCAACAATTAACTCTCTCCAGCCAGAAGTAGTACTTTTTTTTAAAAACAACATTCATGAATAAGACTACACAATAATGTTATAGGAGACATCGTCTATTTCCAGTACTGTACATATTGTTAATTTTCTTTCATGTTCTGTTGAAACTGACTTTTGAACATTGGAATTATATTGTCTGGGTTTACAAAAATAAATGTTCAGAATGTACATGGAAAAATTAAGACTAAATTACACACTAAACTCTCCTGAATTTTGAACCATATACAAATAACCCTTTAATCTTAAGAACTTAGTGATAAACCTTCATGAACTTCAAAACCTATGCGGATGGAGGTTCTCTGTACGTAGTCCAAAGTTCAGTGGAGATTATGTTTAATTTAGGGTAAAATTAAATGAAAAGTCACTATGGTAATTATAAAAAAGTCCACAACAAATTAACATAAACTTGTTGTCATTTCTTATCATATGTTGTTTCATTATTATAGGAGTTTTTGGTTAGTACTCCTCTAGTCTTTAATATAAAACATATTTGGGATTATCGTTTGTCATGTCACTTGATATAAAGTTATGTCAAGTCACCCCAAAACTACATCGTTTTGGGGTTAGAGAAATTAATAAACTCTCAAAACGACGTAATTTTGGGGTTAGGGGAATTAATGAAGAATCTTTTGATAAAATTCATATAATAAATACAAAAATAAAAATACAAAGACACCCTTTACTAATTCCCTTAATTCCTAAAACAACATAGTTTTAAGGTGACTTGACATAATCTTATGTCAAGTGATATGACAAATGATAAATCCAATATATTTAGGGAGTTGATTTTGATCCTAAATATAAGACATATATAGTTTTTATATTTGTTAATATTTTCCTAATTTACCCCTTTTATTGTTCCTTCAATCATGATCAAAGAAGAGGAGGAATGAGAAGATTAAAAAAGATAATTAAAGTGTTTTAGAAAATATATATTATGTTAATTAACTCAACTAACTTTCTTAATATAATTAAATTAGGTAAATATGCTTTATTAAGGAGGAGAATACATTCTTTATTCTTTCTTTAAAACTTCATAGTGATCTTCTCAATTTTTTTTTTTTGAAAAGATAATTTTGAGGAAATATAGACTTTATAGCCAGTCATATCATCTGATATTACTATAATGCTATTATATATTATATAGTGGGATGAAAGTGAAACATCTAGCTAGTAGCCATAGTTTTCCTAACCCTAGTTACATAGCTCTCTCTTCATTGAAATAGAGAAAATCATTGGATCCACATAATAAAGCATAAAGGGATTGTTAGGTTTAAACACTTTTGTGATTCTGATTAATGGAGATCCTAATGTGAGTCCCAAATTAACCTTCATTATTATATGTTTGTTAATTTCCACCAGTAACCCCCATGTTATGTAAATTTTAATCATTGGGGTCCACACCTAAAGAAGATTAATTAATTCTGTATGAAAAGACCTTCATAACCCATTTGCATCTTCCATGACGTGAAATGGAACACACTAGCTGGAAAAGATAACTGAAAAAGGAAAATTACATCGAACAAACCCCAATGCTAATATATTACTTCCTCTGGTCCTAATTATAAGAATATTTTTTGGAGTTGGTTTTGGTCTTAATTATAAGAGCAATTTTTAACTTTTATCAATTTTTTCCTATAATACCCCTATTTATACTTTCTCAACAATAATTAGAGACACTAATAATTTAATAATACACCTATATATTTTATAAAGTAAATAATATTTACAACTCATTAATGTTATATACACCTCAATTATACTTTTTTCTTATAAAATAATTTTGAGCAAGTTTTATCACATTTTTCCCATATTACCCCTATACTTCTTCCAAAATAATTAATTTACAACACATTTATATTCTATCAAGTGAGAGATTCTACTTTATTTTTTATTTTTAAATAAAATAATTTTAATATTCCTTTTTTTTAAAAATAAAATGGAACTATAAATAATGGTAAGAGATGAAAACATTTATACGGATCTAAGTGAGCGGTATAACTATTATTTAATTGTATGCAATATATTTATTTTTAATTATATATGTAATTGTCATCTATTTTGTACGAAGGTATCAGAGACTTTTTGTTATATTTTTTGAAGATATTAAAAAAAATGAAAGTTGAAAGTGCAATGAAACCGTACGCAAATGTTGTGAGTGAAAGAGATAAAGAAGGGAATTAATAAAAAATGAGAAGGCAATAAATGCAGAGAGACTGAGTGCGCCGGGGAAAAAACAACGATTGAACTAATTTTGCCTCTTATTTTTAACTCTTAGTAGGGGTATTTTTGGAGAATAATTATACTTAACTAATTTAACTTCCTTCCTTAATCTCTCCAAATTCTGGTAATTAGCTCCTATAATTAGGACCGGAAGGGAGTAATTTAAAAGGTACTAAGAAAATCGTAATTGATTATAAGTATCAAATTTACTTCAAGGTTTAACGCAAAATTTTTCAAGAGTTACAATTAGTTTAAGCCCAGGAAAATCACTACTGAAAAACCTCGAATTACAGCTAAGATTTTTCTAAAACATATAGTAATAAGTTTAGTCAAACTTAATGATAATTAATTTTGATTTAATTACAAAGACTCTTCAAAATACTCTTTTAAGATCCGATGTCCATAACTGCAATTGTTATATTAAAAGATGCCATGCTATGATTGAGTATTTTACCTTTCTCGTTTTACCATGGCACATCCCAAAATTACAACTATGAGAAACCTACAGGTAATAATTAATTTAATTGAGTAGATTGGCTACTTGAAGGATTGTGTTAATGATGATTAATTAATCATCAAATCTTACGGTTAAAAAAGATGCAAATTTTCACTTCAAAGGTGATCCATTTCATGGGAATTTACAAATACACTTTTGATCTTTAACTCTTACAAGAGAAAATTTGACCAATTGTGAGAGATAGCTTTGAAATTTGAATAAAAACTCACATACAAGACTAACACAAAATTAGTCTAACAGTGTAAGACTCTACCAGATCTCTCTAAACCTTAAGTTATAGTACTTGAGGAGACACATATATGTTGAGAGTAGTAGTCACAAACCTCGAGACGAAGTAGACAGTCGCTTGCTGATCTAGTGATTAATAGGATTCATAAAAGCGTTGGAAACCGATTGACATTATTAAAAAAAGTTAATATAATCTTTGGTTTCTCAAGTTACATTCATTTTATATTGGTCCCCTAAATTTCATTTCTTTTAAATATTGATTCTTATAACTTAATAAAAACCTACATCATTTTGCTTCCACAGAGACAAAAACCTATGATTTGAAACTTGAGAGACCAAAACCAAAATGAGGACAATCTTGAAGGACCAAAGATACTATTAACCTTTAAAAAAAGAAGAAGCAGAAGAAGAAAGAACACACATATGAGTAATTGAGAGGGGACAAGGTAGGTCACTTTGGAGCTGTGAGGAAGACTTTGGCATTCAATTAAGGAGATCTTTCTTCTTTTTTCCTGATTAATTATGCTAAATCCATTATGATTATTATCATTATGCTTTTAAAGCACCCCAAAAGCTCTCACACACTCTCTCTCGTAGTTAGTAAGATTCGAAGATATCCCTCTCAAAGCAAGAAAACCAATAGAGAAATTAACATTTCAACGTCAATCACGCAAACTTCCTAAGACAATTATTCATCGCTATCAACACGACAAGAGGCGTGGGACCAAACCCCTAAGTTTTGCAAACACAACAAAATTGATACAAAATAACTTTTTAATAAATAGAATAAAAACATCTTTTGATGATGAACACTTTAGATTAAATATTCACATATTGGACCAATATCAGTTGGATTGAGTAGAAGGGTTTCAATACCGACCCTTAAGAAGAATCTTGAGTTTAATTTAGTCTTATGGATGAAATTTAGTCTTCACCCCCTAACTATTTCACCAGAATCAAATAGATGTATTTAACTCATTAGTTATGTTTGAAAATGAAACATTTTTCTAATTTTGCCGATATTTAAGAGTCCAGAGAAACACTATATTAGACTTCTTCTAATAAATTGTATTATGGGTAATATTTAGAAAAAAAAAAGTTCATTAATGGCTCACCAGGTGACATATATCATAGACCAAAATTTCTTTTAGAAGACACCTTATATTTGGGATTGGATGGAGTAACATTTATAAAGTTTTCTTTCTTCATTTGAAACCCACATCCAAAGACTTGACTTACCTCAAAAAGATTATGTTATTATCGATTCTACGTGTACAGCTGATTGGTGAAAGCCATATATAGGAGTGAAGAAACAGTATCTTTTTTAAGTGAATTTTAAGTTTTTAACCATTATCATTCATTAATATGTGTTACTATCTGTCTCTCTGCAAGTCATCTGTATATAGAAGCGGCCTTTCAAACAAGCCAACTGTGAGTGAATGTGAAGTATAGTGTAAGAAAAAAGGTACCAGACCATGAAACGTCCATGTTTTCATATGTAGCTTCTTCTATATATATAGACATTATAGGATCATAAGCGGAGAGGTTTCGTGTGTGAACTTATATTGAAAAAGTGTAAGCAAATGGTGACACTAGTGTGCGTGGTAAGAGGTTGGAATAGCGTGAAACATGCGTATCCAGTGAGATCATAAGAGAGATGAAACATGATGTTGACACATGAGTCATACAAAGTAGCGATATATATTAAGTACGTACCAGGGGACGACTGATTCAGAGAACTCTATACAATCCGTGATATATTTCAAATTTGACCAATATTATTGAGACACGCCTTATATACTGCAAAATTTTAAAACGATGTCATTTCATTTGATACGACAGAGAACGTGGCAAAGTTCCAACTGTCAGATCAAAGTGAACGAACAAGATCTCTTTTCACCAAGGCAGACTAAAAAACTATAAATTAAACTGCACTGGGTCCATCATGAGCAATATAGATGGTGTATGTTAGATTGTATATACTATTTTCAACTTTCAGTTTTTAATATAAGAGCTAGGTATAGGTTAAATTTGATCTTGAATATTAGACCACAATCCACTAGTCTTTCAAATTTGTATTTTTCCCCCTCTAAGCATCACTGTTGATTGAACATATTGAAGAGATTCTCATGCTACTAAGGAATAGTTTCAACACGCATGATCTTTAAAAAAAGAGGTTTAGATAAATCAATTACATTTATTATAAATAAAGGTTAAGGTGAAAAATTAAAATAAACATAAACTTATACCAAAAATACAAAAGTAACCCTAAACTTTTTTTTTTTTAATACGAAAGTAACTATAAACATTATAAAAGAAGGCAAAAGTAACAATACTGTCAAAGTTATATACATTGGTCGTTTATGGTTAACTTAATAGATAGTGTCACTTTTGCCCTTTTTTAATAATATTTATATTACTTTTGTACTCAAAAAAGTTTATATTTACTTTTACATTTTTGATACAAGTTAATAATGACTATTTTTCCACCTTAATTCTATAAATGACTTCCTTAATTTTTGCAAATTTGTTACCCAGCTCTGAAGGTGGTCGTAGTAGTACATTGCAGCTCCTATTCTCATGTGTGTGTATGTGTTTTGTTGGAAAATTGCATGTCTGAATTCTTTGAATGTGCAGAAAAAGTTGGGGTTGGCAGAAGAATACAGCATGGGCATCACGGTGGATCATTGGGTTTCGTTCTGCTATACGTTTGAGTTTCTCTGGTGAGAAAATATGATATTACAGAAGTACTCAAAATGACTAAAGCCACTTGCATTGTTTCTGTCCTAATTAAGAAGCAGGCATGTCTTACGTGTCAAACATATGAAGTAGGGTCAAACACTGATGAGCTGATCGATGAGTTTGAAACTTTGAATAATTAATAAACATGTTAGATTTATTTTAGCAAATGTTATATAGTTGATCAAACATTATTAACCTGGGCAAGCTTCTGAGATTGGTGGTAATCTTACGCAAAGTTGATGGATGAAGAAAATATTTACCACATTAATGTCTATACTTTTTCTAACCTAACTGCATCAAGAGAAACCTCCAATAATTCTTTCTTAGTACGTCTTGTTATTGGTTGGGAAATCAAACTGTACGTCTTCAATGGAATTAGCTTATAAGTGATGGGTCCAAATATATAATATAGAGACAAAATGAATATTATATATTTAATGGGTTTGTAAGTATGTGAAGGAAGCTGTGTGAAGCAGAAAAAATAGTAAAAAAAATTAAAGATGGTAAGATACGGTGCAGAGACGTACAATCATTTTACATGGACTTGAAGTTGGACCATACTCTTATCACATGCAGAGCACATTCCCAAATCGTCTTGATTTTCATAATAATAAATAATGATCGTTCATTTGATCTCTACTCCCCCCCCCCCCCCCCCCCCGGGGCGGTTTTCCTCATCTCCTCATGTAATTAATAAGTTGAAGTGTGTCTGGTTTTTTTTTTCGAACTGAAGTTATACCTTTTTGTAATTTGAAACACTACGAGTAATTAATTAAATATAGAAATGTTACTTATTTATGGAGACAACTATAATCCTAATTGGGTGCCTGATCCTGAGTCCTGTATCTAATTCTCTATATGTCGTTCTCTCTCTATAGATCTCTCCCGCTGTTCTTATTTTATTATGGTCTAAAGTAATTTTTAGTCTTTTAAATTTTACACCTTTGATTTTATGAAGTATACTTTTGAGCTTCTGTTTCTAACAACGCTAATATTGTTAACGAAAAAATATTGATATAATATAATAAACTCAAGTGATGACTATGCAGCTAACAAAGCATATTTTAGTCTTAATTTTTTAATATAATATGTTTAGATTATTAAAATAAAATAACTTGATAAATCGCTCGAAATAAAATCAAGGTTTTGTTATTTAGATTATTAAATTAATATATTTATATTATTAAAATAATATTTTTTGATATAATCAAAGTTTTGATATTGACCATCCATTTCATTGGAGTTTTAGATATTTTTCAATTTATACATATTTTAAATTTAATATTAATAACATTTAATTATACAATTATCATTTAAATTTGTTGCATCAGCATTTTTTGTTAGTAACATTAACGGCGTTAGAATTCTAAAATCAAAAGTATACTTTATTAAGTTAAGGTACTAACCGTATACCTCATATAAACTTAAAAGACTAAAAATATATTTTAACTTTTTTATTATGTATATGACTTATTTACAAATAAACTAAAATCAGTTTACTGGAGTTAGCTTCAATTTATATGCACTGAAAGAATAATGAATAATACCCGTATATTGATATTGACATAAATTGTAAATACTCTCGAGCCTTAAGTGAGCAATTAAGACTTAAGAGTTCTTGATCTAACTTTTTAGTCCTTCATACTTTGAAGCCAAAAAATATTTTGGATGTGTATTTAACTAGTTTTTTTTTTGGTCAGTTTCAAATATTTATATATTTTCACTTTTTCATAGTCATTAATTTTCATCAGAGCAATTTTTTTTCCTTTTAGAAGTTCCTCCGGTTTTTAATATAAGATATAATTATTTAATTTAATTAGATTAAGAAAGTTAGTTTAGTTAGTTAATATGACATGTATTTTCTAAAATACACTAGCCATGTTTCTTAATATCCTCTCTTGCTTAGTTATTGTTGAAGAAGCATCAAGTAGTGTAAATTAGTAAAAAATTGTCAAATATAAAAACTATGTCTTATATTTAAAATTAAAATCAATTCTCTAAATATATCTTATATTAAAAACCAGAAGAAGTTTTTTTTTTTTCCAATAAGCTGTTAGTTAATGTAATAAACGGCTTCATCTTTCTCATAAAAAAAGAAAAGAAAAGAAAAAGAAACACACAAGTTAAAATCTCTAGAAGCACTATAAATCTCGGAAAGGATTGATTTTCCTTGATCAAATGAAAAAGATAAATGTATTAATTTTAATCACGTATTTAATTTGAAACTTAAAAAATAAATAAGTCATGGTATTTAATTAACAAATAAATTTTGACACTATCATACTGGAGTAATAACAATATAAATAAGGAAAAACTACATTTAGGTCCCAGCCAAAAAAAATAACTACCAAATAGTCCCTTAAAGTCTCAAATTTACAGTGAAAGTTCCGTGAGACATTTTTACAAAATATTTTGATTGTCAAAAGTAAGAAATACTCCCATTAAATAAATAGAGGGTTCCCAAACCCAGTTTGTTTTCTCTGTCTCCTCCCATAGCTTCTTCTACTTTGTGCCATAACCCTAGGTATTGGTTAGCTAGGACCTCAAGCAAGATTGACAAGTCCGACGATGCAAGGTCCTTAATTAGCTGGTTATCAGACTGGGGACGAGATGGACATGAAAATGGTGATAAGGCATAATGACTTAAAGGAGATTGTGGAAGTCATCACAGAGAACTTTGGAAAGGCAACAATGGCAAGAGTTCATATATCAGAGTTTCTTGATATAAGCAAAGCACAAGTTGATCGGAGTTTCAAGCAATTGAGAAAATTTTTAAATGTTGCTAGGAATTTTCAAGTCTGGGCTATTTATTAAACTTCCTTCACTTTGAATTCAAGTATTTTTTATACAAATTTTGCCTCAATTTTCTAGGATTTGCTTGGTTGCTCGAAATATTATACAAATTTGTTGGATTGATATTATGCCATTATTATTCATTCCAATTTTAACAAATGAGGGCTTTGATTTACAAAAACTGTGTATCATTCAAGCAATATTTTCAGCTCTTTTTATGCCGTGTTTTTTAGTATATTGTGATCTTTTTATGCATTAAAAGTCAAGATTAATAAATATGGTGGGAAAGTGTTGTGCTTGTAAGTCCTAGTGTATGAAGTTATAATGTATTGTTAATATTAGCATCGATATTTGCTAATATGAGTGGTAAGTTGGTAATGACAACTGTATTGTACAGATTGACATTGGTGATGGCTACTACGCTAGGAAAAATCTCCTACATTTATTTCATATATTGAGACGATTTGTAATTGGTGGAGCTGCTAATATAACATATGTCAGGGGTATAATGAGATTAAAAACCTTTAAGGAAAAAACAAGTTATCAAGAGTACAAAACAATGATATTATCAATTGTGAGAAAAAAGAGTAACATAGTTGTTATGAAGTTCACACTGACATTTGATATAACTACATTTGTGGATCTCTTAGATGATGAAGTAAATTATAGATGCATTTGAAGATATAAATGAAAGTTGGATATATATAAATTTGTATATATTCTATTGTAAATTCAGTTGTTAATGGTTGAACAAGAACTTTTCAATATGGACACACAATTACTTATTAATGTAACCCCTACACTTATTAGTATATATTTAGATATGTTTACATAATATGGTCAAACTACTATTGAGTTAGGAACAAGTTATAATTTAATATTAGTGTGACATATTTGTAAACTACATTTGTTATTATAATTTTATATTAGTTATGTGGACATATTATTTGGACAAACAAAAGAGTTACCTTTACCAACTGCCTCACTTGTCAATGTAGGCATATAAACTTGTCAATTGACACCCATTAACTTGTTAGTACAATCTCATGCACTTGTTTATATAGCAGAAGTCAATTTATTAAATACCTTTGTTATTATAATTTCATATTAATTATGTGGACATATTATTTAGACAAACAAAAGAACTGACACTGTCACTTGCTCATCAAAGTTGGACAAACATGAAATATGAGCAAAGTCAATTTCATAGCATACAAAGCTAGATTAAATTCTTCAACTAAAAGTACAACAACAACAAGCCTTGTTCCTCTTTCATTGACACAGAAGGTTCAAAATGATACGTATGCTTCCATGACATATATGTGTTTCAACTCGAGTTCAAGTTCATTCAAAATATCCAAGTTAAAAATGACTTTCTTTGATAGCTTATGCTTTTCAAATGAAAGGTCATTGACACGAGTTTAATGCATATTTGGGTGTGACTGAAACGGGAAAAGTTATTATGATAGTGAACCAAGGTAATGCATAAAACCAAGTCTCATGCACTTATAGGCAACCCCTAACATATGTTACATCAGCAGCTCCATTCATTACAAATCGTCCCTCTGTATAAAGTAAATGTAGGATGTTTTTTTTAGAGGTACTGCTAGCTATCAACCTGCACAATACAGTTGTCATTACTAACTTTACCACCCATATTAACAAAATATTTGGACTTCATACACCAAGAGTTACACAAACACACAACTTTTACACCATATTCATTAATTTACACTTTTAATGCCTAAACAAAGCACTATATACCCAAAACACAACATAAACAGAGCTCAAAATATTGCTTGAATGATACACACGGTTTATGTAAATTAGAAACCTCATTCATTAAAATTGGAATGAATAATAACATCATAATATCAATCCAATAGATTTGTGTAAAAATTCAAGCAACCAAGCAAATGGCAGGAAATTGAGGCAACACTTGTGTAAAAAATACTTGAATTCAAAGTAAAGGAAGTAAACTAAATAGCACATATTTGAAAATTTCCAGCAACATTTGAAAATTTCCTCATTTGCCATTGCTACCTTCAATTCTTGAAGTTCTCTTTGATGACTTCCACAATCTCCTTTAAATCCTTATGCCTTACGACCATTTTTATGTCCATCTCGTCCCCAGTCCGGTAACCAGCCGAGGTCACTACATCATCGGATTTTTCCATCTTGCTTGAAGTCCTAACCAATATTGAGTGGGAGATGAATTGGGTTTGAGAACCCTCTATTTATTCAATGGGGTCGTTTGTGAGTTTTGACAATTCGAATGTATTGTAAAAATGATATATATATATATATATATATATATATATATATAGGACTTTACTACAAATTTAATATTTTAAAAGTTACCACTTAGTTGTATTTTCTCTTGTTTGGGAGCCAAGTGTTATTTTCGCTATAAATAATACAATTCATTTGCAAGGACCCCCCTCGCTTTATTGCACTTCGCACACAATTTTTGTCAATTGCCCCTTGAATCCCTCCTATATAAATAGATCCCAAAACAAGCACCGAACACCTTAATACTAGCCCATCATCGTACCCACCATTATTTGGACTCTCTCTTCTTCTTCTTCTTTTTCCTCCTCTGTCTCAAAAGCAGCTTCACTCTTCTCCTTCCTCTCACATGGAGGATCACCAAATTCTCTTCCCTTCTAAACCAACAAACCCTTTAAAGATTTTCGGCTTCAGCGTCCACCATAACAACGTAGTCCAAGTTGAAGAAGACGAAGACGTCTCTGCAGGTCCAATTTCCAAGCCCACTTCCCCATCTGGATCACCGGATTCCTCCATGTCCACCGGCATCGGAGGAGCTTTCACCGCTTCCGCTGGCGGCGACAGGAAATACGAGTGTCAGTATTGTTGCCGCGAGTTTGCCAACTCGCAGGCCCTCGGTGGTCATCAGAACGCTCACAAGAAAGAACGCCAGCAGCTGAAGCGAGCCCAGTTACAAGCCTCACGGAACGCCGCCGTTTCGTTCGTCAGGAACCCGATAATCTCAGCCTTCGCCGCTCCGCCTCATTTGCTTTCTCCGGCGGGCCATGTCATGGTTCCGGCAGCCACTCCTTCGTCCTGGGTCTATGTACCTCCACGTGCCGCTCATCCGCCGTTCAACGTGTCAGTATCACACGGGTGCGTGTTTCCTTCGCCGACGACTAGCACTTTCTGTAGTCAGAGTGGGAGATCGGCCGGCGGCGGGATGTTATCCTGTGGTGGCAGCGCTGGGGAGTCCATGGGGTCTCAAGTACATGGTAGGGCCCATGGTCCATCTTTAAGTAGATTTTCAAAAGGGGATGGTGGGTCCAACTTCGATGACCCATTGGGTTTGGACTTGCATCTAAGCCTTGCGCCTGCTGCGCCGTGATAATAATTGGCTCGGCTGGCTTGAATTGTGTGACTGATTTAGCCAGCTCTATTAAAAGAGTATTTAAATTTTAAACGGCTTCTTAGTTAGTGAGCTTTGAGGAAGCTATAAGGCTCGCTTAACCTCTTGTACATTTTCAAATTTTATTTTTTAATTTTTTTAAGCAACTGGTTTCACTTGGTCCCCATTCCATTTTCTTTTTCCTCTCTTTATGCAGCACCCGTTATTCTAGTTTTTGTATATTTAATTATATTACTCTATATTATAATATGCATGAAATAGCCACATTAGTTATACAATTTCAATATCACACAAAATAATAGGAATTAAGATATATTGATTCCAACAAGTAACTTTAAAATTCATATTTGGTTTGGTGGGTTGGATTTGAAAGTGTATATAGAGTAATGCATTAGATTATTGAATTAAGAAGAGAAAAAAATAAATAAATTATGAGGAAGCCCCACAGTTTTTGGACATGTAGGACATGGGAAGTACAATAATAAATGTGAAAATTTTGTGGGATTTGTATGGAGTTTCTGCCGAAGTGTAATAAAGTGGTCGATATAGTACAATTTTTGTATTCACATGAAATCACAGCATAGAGTGGTCACTTTGAGGTGAGATATTGGAGGACAACACATATCCTAATTAACAAGTTTAATTAAAGTGCTTTGGTGCAATATATATGCTAATTAAGCATGCTTTCGTGCATTAATTGGTACTCTCTTTTTCTTTTAACATGTCCACTTTTTTAGACAACCCATCTATTGAATCCTCCATTTCCGGCATCAATTAATATAATCAACCATTTAAACCATGCATGTCAAGAAAAAGTTTCTTGTATGTGAAGATTACTACTTGATCTTTTATTACCATTGTTATATATGATACAATATATCCTTGTACTTTTAACATGAAACATGCTATATATACATTTCGTCTGATCTTTTTTACTCTTTCTGTTCCTAATTATAAGACTGAGTTGATTTTTTTTTTTTTTAGAGATTAAGAAAACAAAATAAATTACTGAATCATATTATATCTTGTGTATATTTAGATTATATATTAGTTTATTAGTCAAACCAATTAGTTTGGAGTTTATCAGTCAAATTATTTAGTTTAGAGAAAAAAAATAAAAATAAAAATAAAAATACTCTAAAGTAATTTAATTAGCTTCGTTAATCTCTCTAAAAAAGTTAATTTGGTCTTATAACTAGAACCGAAGGAACTATGTCTATAAGGTATCCACATCTTTATTATCCCACCTGAACCAATAATAGATGCCTATTAATCATTAAATTTGTTTGAAAACGCTTTTTTTAATTAAAAAAAATCCGACATTTAAAAAAAAAAATCCGACAAGTCTTTAGTAGAACTAGAATCATCAGTACACTACAGGCTATAATTGATAATATCAGATATATTGAGGGAATTTTTTAGATTAAAAAAAGGAAAGGAAGTATGAAAAGATAGAATATATATGTAAATGAATATTAAATGATATTTTTTTTTTTTGCTCAGAATTAAATGATATTAATTGAAGTGTTGGCTTATGAAGATATGTTTGGTGAGAGATGATCTTTGTGCCTCCCAGAGAAGGTGAAGTGGTATCATTGCAAGATTTTGTAGTCTCTCTGAAAACCTCAACTAACCCTTTCATGATTTGGTGGTGTCTCTTATTTTCATCTTGACTAGGAGTTTGATACAACATTACGTGGGTCCCAAATTAATTATCAACATTGCAGACCCATTACCAATAGCCATAATTAATTTCCAATGTCACACTCTGACTGATTATGAGATATACTCTGTCTGTTTGTTTATATAAGATTTATTTATCTAATTTTATTAAAATAAAAAAATTAATTAAGTTAATTAATATGACATGTATTTTCTTATATCTTATATCATATTTAAAATTAAGGATTAAAATTATACAAATAAAATTACACTTAAAAATTTGTTCACGGCGTTACAAGGAAGGAATTATTATATTAAAAGGACTATATGATATACTTTTAAAAGTAAAATTCAGTTAATAATTTAATTATTATGATTCTTAAATACTATTAAGGGTTAATGAATAATTTTTTCCTTAAAGTAATTATATATAGATTGGTTAGAGTCAAAATAAACAGCACATTGATATCATTCATTGTCTCCCAAAATTCAGAGAGTTATAATCGTGATATCTAATCAGTTGGTTATTGTCAATGGTGCTAATCGGAAGAGTGTTTATTATGTTGAGAAGACAATAGACACAAAAGGATTTTAACTCTCTAGCTGGAATTAGAAAGCTAACAAGTGACTAATTAAGACAAGACTTCGTCCCAGCTGGCTGCACCAAAATGTATTGCATCATAATTAATTAATAAATTTGAAAGCTAACAAATAACAAGTGACTCATCAAATCGAAGATTTTTAATCCCTTAATTAAAAGTGCTTTAAGAAATCAAGGGGCGTAAATGATACCATCATGTGCCTTGCTAGCTAACTGAGCCATATATATTAGCTTTTATAATTAGTTTTAATTAGTTGGAAATATGTGTAGTTGATCTCCACAAGACAAAAAGAATATAAATTTTGACCCTTTTTTCCTCTTTTTAACCCCTTGCTTTCTAAGTTACGACAATGAACTATACAATTGCTTTGAAGTTATTGATAATTTTGGTTTGATTTGTGGATGGTAATGATCATTCATTTTGAAAACTTGAACACTTGGAAAAAATAACTTCTTGTTGTTCCTTCCTTGTAATGCTTTTTGACATATTAGTGCGTAGAATCACATGTGGTTGGTGAAAAACAACTTAGAAAATATTGCTTGTTTCATGTAACACACCATGTTGTCTGTGAATTATTGGACCCCCTATTACACACTTATAATTATTATTCTCAAATGTTTGACTAATTATTAGTTCTGGAAAAAAAAACGATTTTAAATTCTATTTATTTGTTAATTTTGACTTTTTTTTGTGGAAAGAATAAGACAGAGTAAAATATTATTCTTATCAAATTGAAAATAAATATAAAAATTCTACATCCATCTGGTTCTTTTTTTCTTTTTCCTTTTTTCTTATTTTGAGTTTCGTTCAAATTAATTAAATTTGGACAATTTGAAAGAAATGAACATATATAGTGACAGTATTCGTGTGCTTAATTTAGATGAATAGTGAAGTTAGCTTTTTTGGGTTTTAGGTTAACCCATAAAAGGAAAAACATATAGATCAGAAAAGGCCAAAGTAAGTTGAGGCATCTTTTCACCTCTTAGTCACCAAAATCCAATCAAATTAGGAGCATGATTAAGCATGTTTAACAAAGATTAATTAAGTGACCCAATTAGCTAGGGTTTCCCAAGTATGTTGGGACCACAGCATTAATGAAGTTGTCAATTTCTGCTTGCAATTGATTTCAGCTTGACACAAAAAATAGACTAGAGAGATGACATATGATAGTTCACCCATCTTGTTCATTCATCAGTGTATTAGATACATAAAAATATACATTTACCAATCAGTAAATCAACCATCTAGTGTTTAGCATATTATGACTTCAAAACTTGCACGTTTTCTTTGACAATTGAAAAAGAAAGTTTAATTATAACTAGTTTTAGTCTTCAAAAGTTGAAAATTTCATTAAAGAAATAATTAAACATCAGCTAGTGCTTATACTTTGTATTAAATTCTAGATAAGCCCATATGATTTAAAACTTTTTTAAATCAATATAATCCCTGTTACGGACCGGCCCAACAGGCCCAGGTCCGGACCTCGGCCCAACCACGCTAGGGACAGAATCTGCGCCTTAATAGGGAACAATACGAGATCCCACGAATGGGGAATCTCATTAATAGGGGATCTCCTACAATCATGGTACCAACAAATCAGCCTCTAACAGCTCAATCCCGGATATTGCTCATTAGGGCAAAGATATGCGCACCAGGCTCCTCTATAAATACAAGGAAACCCTAAACAGGTGCACACGTTCTAGCTCATGCCCTATTTACCTAATGTTACACAGAGCACACACCCCACTCCCCTGGCTTCACCCCTCCAAGTTTACTACGAACTACGTGGACTTTGATCCCTTCAAAGGGTACGTAGGCTCTAGGCTTGACAACCTAGTCAAGTCCAATCTCTGTGTTCTTAGAACAGAACATTGGCGCCGTCCATGGGAACCCATAAACTTCTATCCCCGTGACCACTGATGACAAACACTCGAAGCCACAACAGAAATCCACCACCGCCGCCGGTGGGTGGAGATCCCCAGCCAAGCCGGCCTCCACCAGATCAGCCCCCGGAGCAACCGCGGCGAGAAAACACCCTAAAAGGGCATGTCACTGACACGGCAACCTCCCCTTCCGCGAAAGAGCAGCCACTGCAAGAAGCGCATACAGAATCCCTGGAACGAGACGTCCAGGTGGTCGAAGCCGACGTCCGCATACTACAGAGGACACAGGAGTCATTCCTCCAGAGGTTTGAAAACAAGGAAAAACGAGATGACCTACAGAGGCAGGCCGACTTCGAGGCCTTTGGCTGAATGATCCAGGAGGCGCTCGAGAATGATCGCCGACGAGGAAACCGTCGTAGGAATCATAGAAGAGGAAGGAGGACTCCCGTGGATGACAGCAGTTCCTCGAGCAGCCCAGAGCCGAGGAGCGCACGCCGTGGTAACGGCGAGTCGGAGCGGAGGACACGCGCCGAGAGAGGCCGATCACGGTCTCAGGAGAATGATGGGAACGGCAGTGACGGTCCTAACTGCACTGATCGGGCGGCCAGGGAAGGCCGGGACCGAGAAGAACGCCGTGTGGAGGATAGAACTCCCCGGACTCATAGATCACCTCGCCAGGGATCCCCCCGGGAATATCGGGTGACGTACCTGTCGGACTCCGGCAGATCCCCATTCTCCAGGGAGGCGGCCACGGCCCGTTATCCGAAACATTTCGATCTGGCCGACCTTCTGAAGTACGACGGAACCCAAGATCCACGCAACCACCTTGACATGTTCGAAAAGCTCATGTGGGTGTGACAGATTAGCGGTCCAGTCGTCCAGCGTCTCTTCGCGGCCACTCTGAACGGACCCGCACACAGATGGCTGAGCTCCCTCCCGGATAACTCGGTCCGGAGCTACGAAGACCTCGGACGCAAGTTCGAGTTGCATTTCGCCACTAGCAAGAAACAGCCAAAGACCACCTTCACACTAAGCAAGGTACGACAGAGGAAAGGCGAGGCCCTACAGAAGTACCTGGATCGGTTCCGCGATGTAGCCATGCAGGTGCGGTCGCTGCCCGAGGAGGTTCACGTACACTGCCTGGTCAACGGACTAGACCCGTCATCTCGACTGGCTCGACACCTGTGTAAGAACCCAGTGTACACCTTGACCGAGTTCTACACCCAGGCCAAGAAGTATCTGGAGGTAGAACAGATGGAGGCGGCCAACGCCGATGAACCCGAACGGACGAGGAGAAGTTTGCCCAGCGATGGAGAACGGCCCAGAGGGACGAAGGCCGACCCCAGAAGGCGGAACCATGAGAGCCGAGCCAAACCTGACCGAGTCGACCAGAAAGCCAAATACGATAGCTATACCCCGTTGAATGTCCCTCGGTCTCAGGTATGGAAAGAGGTAGCCCAGACCGAGATGAAAAGGACTGACAAGCCCAGGCCGGTCAGAGGCCGTTCCAACACGGACCGTACCAAATTCTGCACATTCCACGACTGCCACGGACACACTACTGACGAATGCTATGACCTCCGCGATGCCATTGAAAAATTCGTGAGGGATGGGAAGCTACGTCAGTACGTTATCAAGACCCAGGGAAGGACGAACGGCAAGCGTAATGACCGTGCCCGCACCAAGAGTCCGCCCAAGGAAAGAGGGAAGCAGGGGAAGAAGTAGAAGGCGGCCTCAGACGACGAATTCCCCGATGTGGATTTCCAGTGTAACGTTGTCAGCGGAGGGTTTGGAGGCGGCGGAGACACCGTAAGCCAGCAGAAGAAGTACCTCCGCGAAGTGTTGACCGTCCAAGACCTCCCAAAGTTCAAGGAGGATCCCAGGAAGCCGAGGCCGCCCACGCTGACCTTCACTGACGAAGAGCTGAAAGACGTCATACCCGGCCATCTGGATGGACTGGTAATCACTGGAACCCTGGTCAATTGCCGAGTTAAAAGAATTTTTGTTGATGCAGGGAGCTCGGCCGATGTCATAAGTTGGGACGCCTACAAAAGGATGCACCTCGACAAAGAGGATCTCAAGCCGTGCAAAACCACCTTGATTGGCTTCAACGGCGAGCAGTCCTTCCCAAAAGGTTACATCAACCTCAGGCTGACCCTTGGGACCAAGGAAGCTTTCAAGTCTGAACGCATAAAATTCATAGTGGCAGACTTCTGGTCCCCCTACAACATCATCCTGGGCAGGCCAACAATCCACAACTGGGACATACTGGTGTCCACCAAGCACCAGAAGCTGAAGATGGTTAATGACAAAAACCAAGTAGTTGTGGTATCCGGAGACCAGAAAGAGTCGAGGCAATGCTACTTCGAAGCTCTCCGGGTCGAGGAAGGAGGACCCTCATCCCCACCCCGGCTCGGATCCAATGAGCAAGTAGCCGAAGCCGGCTCCTGCAAGTGCCCGCAGAGGCAAGTCCACATGGTAGAGCTCGACCTCTGAGAGCAAGATAATCCGAGGCCCGAGCCGGAAGGAGAGCTGGAGGAGGTAGTGTTGGGTTCAGACCCGTCCAAGACCGCCAAGATCGGCTGAGACATGGAGCACAACCTCAAAGCTCTTATGACCCGCTTCCTAAAGGAGAACCAAGACGTCTTCGCCTGGACCTCAGCCGAAATACCCGGCATCGACCCCCACTTCTGCTGCCACAAGCTCGGCATATGGCCGGGGTCAAGACCCATGGCACAGAAGAAGAGGAACATTGCGGACAACAGGCAGAAGGCTCTCGAGGACCATATCGAGGAGCTCCTAGCGACCGGCTTCATCCGAGAGGTGCAGTACACCACCTGGCTCTCCAACGTAGTGATGGTCCTCAAACCCAGCGGCAAATGGAGAGTGTGCGTCGACTACTCCAACCTCAACAAGGCCTGCCCAAAGGATTCCTACCGATGCCAAGTATTGACAAGCTTGTAGACAACTCGGCCGGGTACCGGCTCCTCTCCTTCATGGACGCCTACTCCGGATACAACCAGATCGCAATGCATCCGGAAGACTAAGAGAAGACCGCCTTTATGATGGATAAGGCTAACTACTGCTACAACGTCATGCCCTTCGGACTGAAGAATGCCGGGGCTACCTACCAAAGGATGATGAACAGGGCTTTCGAAGATCAGATCAGGCGCAACATCGAGGTCTACATCGATGACATGATCGTCAAGTCAAAGCTTCCAGAAGACCACATCCGGGACCTTGAACAGACGTTTGCGAAATTAAGAAAACATCGAATCAGGTTGAACCCGGCCAAATGTGCTTTTGGAGTTCCGGCTGGGAAGTTCTTAGGCTTCATGTTGACCAACCGAGGAATCGAAGCCAACCCGGATAAGTGCAAGGCCGTGCTCGATATGCAGCCCCCAAGGACCAAGAAAGAGGTACAACAGCTAACCGGCCGATTGGCCGCCCTAAAAAGGTTTCTCCCGAAGTCAGCTGAGAAAGCCCTGCCTCTATTCAAACTATTGAAGAAGGAAACCCGGGGCGGGTGGAATCCCGAGTGCGATGCTGCCTTCACAGAAGTCAAACGGTGTCTGGCAACCCCTCCGGTACTAACTAAGCCGGATCAAGGAGAAACCTTGTTCCTTTATTTGTCGATCGGCAATGAAGCCATTAGCGCCGCTTTGGTAAGGGAAACCGAGGCCGGGCAGAAACCAATATACTTCATCAGCAAGGCCCTGCAAAGCTCGGAACTCCGGTACCAGAAACTGGAGAAAGTGGCCTTCGCCCTACTCACCGCGGCCCGAAGGTTCCGGTCTTACTTCCAAGGACATCTGATTGTGATTCGAACCAGCCAGCCGATCCACCAGATCCTCCACAAGCCCGACCTGGCAGGAAGAATGACCAACTGGGCCATAGAACTGTTCGAGTTTGACATCGCTTTCGAGGCCCGGCAGGAAATCAGTCCCAGGCACTGGCCGACTTCGTTAGAGAACTCACCCCGGCCACTACCAATGACGGGATTTGGAAGGTCTACGTGGATGGATCCTCCAACGCAAAGGGCAACGGTGCAAGAGTCATCACCGAGCACTCTCTTCAATTGAAGTTCCAGACCTCCAATAATCAGGCCGAATACGAGGCCCTACTGGCTGGGCTGCTTCAGGCAAAGGACAATGGCGCCCAACGAGTAAAGGTTTTAACCGACTCGCAGCTCGTCGCAGCCCAGATTGACGGCTCCTATCAAGCAAAAGGCCCTCTTATGGCAAAGTACCTGAACCGTGCCAAAGAGCTCATGGCCGAATTCGAGGAGGTAACGGTCTCCCATATCCCAAGAGAGGAGAACGCCAGAGCCGACATCCTCTCCAAGTTGGCGAGTACTAAGGGGCCAGACAATCACAGAACCGTGATCCAACAAAATCTGACCGAGCCGAGCTGCATTATGGCCATCTCCGCCGACCTCAACTGGAGGAAGCCAATAGAAGACTACCTCGAAAGGGGGATCATCCCAACCGATTCGACCGAGGCCAAAAAGCTGATCAGAGAAGCCGCCCTCTACGCAATGGTTGATGATCAACTATATAGAAAAGGGCTCCACTGCCCGATGATGAGGTGTCTCGGCGAATCCGAGGCCAAATTCGTGCTGGTCGAATTCCACGAAGGTAGCAATGGCCACCACATGGGGGGCAAGGCCCTCGCTAGAAAGGCTCTACGCGCCGGTTATTATTGGCCCACTATGAAGCATGATGCCATGGAAAAAGCCAGGACATGTGACAGTTGCCAGAAGCACGCCAGGATCATATGGCCGCCCCCCTCAGAGTTGAAAGGAATGCCAGCCCCCTGGCCCTTCTACAAGTGGGACATGGACATCCTCGGACCCTTCCGGCCGGCGCAGGGACAATGTAGATGGCTCATAGTCGCTGTAGACTACTTCGCCAAGTGGATCGAGGTAGAGCCACTCGCCACCATTACCTCGGCCAGGGTTATGAAGTTCTTCCGGCACAACATCGTCTCCCGTTTCGGGATACCCGCTGAGGTCGTCACGGACAATGGCACCCAGTTCATGGACCATCGATTTCAGGCGCTAATGTCCAACCTGGACATCAAGCAGCACTTCTCATCAGTGGAACATCCCCAGTCAAATGGCCAAGCCGAAGCCGCCAACAAGATCATATTGGACGGGCTGAAGAGACGAATGTTGCAAGCCGAGACCAACTGGACCGAGCAACTCCACAGCGTCCTGTGGGGATATCGGACAAGCGTACAGTCTTCGACCCAGGAAACACCCTACAGGCTAACCTATGGATGCGAGGCAATGATCCCGGTTGAAATCGGAAAGCCATCCTGGAGGAAGGTCAGAGCCAGACAGGAAGGGCAGGAGTCGAACGACGACGCCTTGAAGACAGACTTGGACCTCATTGACGAAATCTGGGTCGCGGCACACTACCGGGAACTAGCCACCAAGCAGTTACTCGCGGCTAAGTACAATAGAAAGGTCCGACCCCGGTCTTTTAACCGAGGCAACCTAGTACTCCGACGGGCCGACATAGGCAACAAGAATGCCAAGGACGGGAAACTGGCGGCAAACTGGGAAGGGCCCTACTGGATTAAGGACAAGCTCGACGGAGGAGCATATACCCTCGAGACTTTGGCAAGAAAGCCAATCAAAAGAACTTGGAATGCCGACAAGCTGAAGATCTACTATAGCTAGACCTCTTTTCGGCAGTGTTTGTTTGCTTTCATAATGATTTCTTTCATTGAGTGTGTTTTCTTATCATTGTTTTCACTTTAAGTCCAAGTTTTGCCATTTCTAATTATGATGCTTTGTAAAGCCCCTTAGGGCTATTTCTTATCAATAAAGGATCCCATTGAGGAGATTTACGAATGTGCACAAAGTTTGCTTAAGCATGAAGCCGAAGCCATGAAGCTCGGCCAAACACGATAAGGCCGAAGCAAAGAAACCCAGCCAAGAAGCCGAAAGCCGAGGCCATCAAGCCCGGCACCGACAAACGGCCCCGAGGTCGCAAACCCGGCCAAAACCAAAAAGCATATAGATGTACGAAAACCGGCCATTGTACCCCGACAGGCACTGGTTAGAGCTCGACGAAGGAGCCGTACGTGGCCCTTTGCGAAATTGATGTATCAACGCTTGCCCGGCTAAGCAAGCAAACTACCATGCCGACCCTGATCAGGTCAAAATGTCCGACCTCAGGTAGACGAAACCTCAGTTAGACACGTGATAGTCCTGCCCTTACGCCGGTTAAATTTAATCCAACTATATGAAAGTTGGAGCTTGATTATTAGAAAGTCGGGCCGAGGCAGTACGGTTAGTTATGCCTGACGAGACTGAAACAAGACAACCTTGCCCCAACCTCCCACACGCTAAGAGTGGTAGAGAACAGACGGCCTGCAACAATACAGCCGCTAAACACTAAAACTTAGACAAAAGAATGATACAGTTATCCATTATCTAAGATACCGAAACAACCTATACGGCCGGCACACATTGAAACCGAGGTAAAAGGATGATGGCCATTCATTACCTAGGATAACTAAACAAGCTCAAGTTTGCAGAAAAAGGATGATACAAAGTTAAATCGTTCATTGTCAAATATAGACAAAAGGACGGTAAAAATTAAAATCATTCATTGGCCGAAGAAATGCAAACCAAGGCACAAGGCTAAGACAAAAGAAATATTGGCATCCATTGTCAGAAAAGTCTATACGTAAAGGCGCAAAGGCCAGAATCATCCTTACAAAATACAAGGGCACCAACGCCCCAAATTTACAAAAAGCAAAACAAAGCTAGGACTGGGAGCCGGACCCGACATCGGCATTCTCCCCCTCAGGACCCTCGGCGTCGGCAGCTTCCTCCTCCACGTCCTCGGCAGGTTCTTCGGCAGCAGGAGGCTCGTAAGGAAGGAAGGACCCGTCTTCCTGAACAAAGGCACGATGGTCGTACCCTTCCACATTGAGCTCGGTCCCGGGATTGAAGTGCCGGATTTGGAGCAAGGCCTGCTTGAAGCACGCCTCAGCAGTCTGCACCAGGGCGTCAGAGATTTCTTGGGAAGCTGCCTTCTCGGCGGAGAGGGCCTTCTCGAGCGCCTCCTTCTCAGCAGCCAGAGTAGCCCGCTCCACTTGCAAAGCCTTGGCCGCAGCCAGGCTCTCGGACAGCTCTTTTTGGGCCCGAGCATACTCCTCGGCCGCCTTATCAGCATGCTCCCGAGATAGCTGGAGCTCCTGGTCAGCCTTCACTCCCGCGGCCTTGGCAGCGTCCCGCTCCGCCCTAGCCACATCCTGCTCAGCATGGGCCTCGCCCAGCTTGGTCTTCGCCGCCTCCAGCCCAGCCCTGGCCCCGTCCCGCTCCGCCCAGGCCGCGATGAGCTCGTCTTCAGAGGAACTGGCCCTCTCCCTGACCTCGGCCAGCTCCTTCCTCAGTTGGTCGGCAATCGCAGCCTTGGGTTTAAGCTCCGCCTCAACCCTCTTCAGTTTAACACACTCGACCTCAGATCGAGCGTAGTGATTCCGGACCATTCTCAGGGCCTAAAGGTACCCCACGGACCGAATCAACTCCATCTGGGCCACCTGTAGCCGGTTCGTGGCATCAGGGGACAAGGGACGACCACCCTCGAGAAAATGCCAGGGTGGGAGGAATGCCACATCCACCTCAGGGACCATCCCATGGTCCCACAAGAAGCTACGAGCAAATACCGAAGAAGGACCTGTTGGCGGAGGTGGAGGAGGGGGAAACTGCACTGGGGAAGACGAAGGCGACGGCGAGCCAGCAGGTGAAAGCGTCACCTCAGCATCATCATTCGAGATGACAACGTCCTTCCCCCTGGGAGCCGGAGAGACAATGACGACTTCGCCCCCTTCAGAAGCTTGGGGCTCTATGGCCGGGGAAGGGCTGACAACAGCAATAACCTCTCGACTCTCAGAAGCCGGGGTTTCCACCGCGGGAGCAGGCTTAGAGGCTATGGCAGAAGAAGGACCCTCGGCAGCAGGACCCTTCGCCTTCTTTGAAGCTGGGGCACCAGGGGCGCCAGCATCAACCGAAGCCGCCTGCTTCTTCGGACGACTGGACGGCGCAGCAGCAGCCCTTGCCAGACGAGCGTACCGGGGCAGGGCATCCATGGTCCTAGCTGAAAACAATAAAAGACAAAATAAGTCAAGCAATTCAGAAAGAAGAATTCAAAGTTAAACATAAAGACACAAAGACCTACAGGTGGGGGGCAAAGGCTCAGAGGCATCCCCCAAGATAAAGTAGGCCGCAGTTTGGACCCCATATTCCCTCACAAAGGCGGCCGGCTTAGGGATGTGGGGGATGGTATCAGGCAACAAGTGGTCGTCATCCACCAGATAGGACGTCGGCGATTTCTTGTAATGCCCCTTGTCCCAGTAGAGGGGGAACCGCCACTCCACATCCGGACCCTCAGCCCCATTCAAAAACCAAGGCTGCTGGCCGGGCACGGCCACCACCTTGAAAAAGGCGTTCTTAAAGCGCTTGAAGGAGTCCGAAAAGGCCCCCATCAGCTTCCTATCCGACACATTCCTGAGAGAAACCAGCCCCTTGAGCTTATCACCCTCCCTGGGCAAGCCAGGAGTGAAAGGGCAGAAGTAATAAAAAAAGAGGTTGGTGGTGCAAGGGATGGGGATCGGGAAAGAACCGCACAACTTCTTGAAGGCCAACAAATAGGCCCATCCATTCGGATGGAGTTGTGACGGCGCGAGGTTGAGGTAGGCCAGGGCCGACATCTGAAACGCGGAAAATGAAAAACGGGCTTGAATCCGAGTGTACACATCTCGGTAGAAGTAGAAAAAATTGGACGTCCCCTCTTCACGGACGGAGCATACCGGCTCTTCCGCCCCCGCAGGGGCGTATACACAACCCTCCATCGCGGGCAGCTTCAGCCGGGCAACATCGGCCTCGGACATAAGGGACAAGATCGTCAGCGTCTCAAGAGAAACCCAGTTGAATCGTCGGCGCAAGGCCTCTGGCGGACTAGAGGAGCCCGAACCCTCTGGCTCGGAACGCCGCTTTGAAGGTTGGGATTTGGGAGCCATAAATAAGCCTATACGAAAATAAACAAAGCTGATATTAGTAAAGAGCAGAAATACCTAGCACAGACATAGTAGCAGGCGAAAAAGACCGCGGACTTGGACGAACGGGGACGCGAGAAGGGACAACCGGGGCGGACCAATGCCGGCACGAGCCAAGTACGGTAGAAGCCTCAGCATCTCCACCGCGAGCCATCAACGCAGAAGCCTCCGCCAGGCAATCCCAGCAAGGGCCGCGATACCCTACCGGGGCGGACGCTTGGCGGACGGCAGTAAGGCCCTCATAAAAGCTAAGAGGTTGAGCCATCACCACCGGAGATCCGAACCCGGAAGAGGAGCCTACCCCTGCCCCACCAGGCGATCCGAGAGGAAGAGCGAGCGCTAGTGGCCGGGAAGGACGGCGAGGAATCGGGACCGACACCCTGGCCGAAGCCGGGCGAGCCCCATCTCGCCCTGGACGAACAGCGCCACCTCAGTGCAGAGGATCCAAAACCCCCGTAGCAGGCGGTTCACCTCCAAAAACCCAGTAAGTCATCCGTGGAAGACGCGCACGAAGAAGCATTTCCTCCTCCGGCGTCAACAACGCCCTAGGTCGCGGAACATTTCCCTCTCTCACCATGATCAGAAGCCTAAGGAACTATGGACTGGTGTTTAAGGGAGTAGGAAGGCAAACTCTGGGTACGATTACGCAAGAGAAGCCCAGAAAACCTAGAGAAACCCAGAAAGGCAGAAGAGAGGTAACCCAGACAGAAATAAATGGTAAAGTAAAACGGAAATACCAAACAAAATGGCGATAAGGAGACGGAATACCTCTGTGGAGAAGATGAAAGGAACCGGAATGCTGATAAACGATGAAAAGCTTCGCACAGGGGTGAAACCTCTCTAGACTCTAGGAGAAAATCGAAAGTGTCTGTGAAGGAGATGAATAGCGGGAAAGGTAGAAAAGAGAAGAAGGAGGGCTATTTAAAAGACCCAATGCGAGGGTGCAACGGTCTATTCCCGTACAGGCGTGACGGGATTGGCACACCACAACGCAAGCGCAATAAATGCGCACTCACCTCGAAAAACGAAAAGGTGCGGTGGTTACAGAACGCACCCAATGGATGCCTGACAGCTGTAAGCCCATAATGATGGCACGGCAGGAGCAAATCCCAAGGCGTCCGGAGATTCCCAAAAGGCAAAAGGGTAGGCAACCCGGGCAAGATGAACAACCACCCGGTCAAAATGAACCCGGCGTTCTTGGCAGGACAGGGAAAGGTTAAGCTGACCACTTCACCGGACCGGACTGATGGTCACGGCACCAAAGAGCTGACTCAGTCTGGGCAATAAGCACCTCGGCCATCCAGAAGCCTGAACAACCAAGCTAGGGGGCAACTGTTACCGACCGGCCCAACAGGCCCAGGTCCGGACCTCGGCCCAACCACGCTAGGGACAGAATCTGCGCCTTAATAGGGAGCAATACGAGATCCCACGAACGGGGAATCTCATTAATAGGGGATCTCCTACAATCATGGCACCAACAAATCAGCCTCTAACGGCTCAATCCCGGATATTGCTCATTAGGGCAAAGATATGATCACCAAGCTCCTCTATAAATACAAGGAAACCCTCAACAGGTGCACACGTTCTAGCTCATGCCCTATTTACCTACTGTTACACAAAGCACACACCCCACTCTCCTGGCTTCACGCCTCCAAGTTTACTGCAAACTACGTGGACTTTGATCCCTTCAAAGGGTACGTAGGCTCTAGGCTTGACAACATAGTCAAGTCCAATCTCTGTGTTCTTAGAACAGAACAATCCCTATATAGTATTTTGACATTTATGTGTTTAGGGTGACATTGGGTTAATACAAAACCAAATTTTGATGGAAATACATCCTTCTTTATGAACATGTGGCATTAGAGCAAGAAGATGAGCTGTCCAAACATTTGAGAGCTAGCTTTAATCGATCAAATATATCTCTGAAGGATTGAGTAATGTGGTAATTAAATTAAAAACATATTATTATGAGTTTCTTAAATGGGTCTATTTGCTTATATTTTCTTCTTATTATCTTATATATTGTTTTATTATTGTTTTATTTGAATACATTTTTATTTCTCTTTATTGATATATTTTTCCAAAAAGTTTTACATATTATTGATTTTGGCTCTCTCTCTCTATATATATTGCTTGCTTTATCGGTCTTGTATGTATATATACTTGCTGTTGCTAAGCCTGACTTAATTGATTTTGATGTTTCTCAACATAAAACCAAATTAAAGATACATTAATTTATTCTGTTTAGGTTAGAATGGCCGGGTGTTGATGAGCTGATAGTAACATGCAAAACATCAAACAAGTTAAGAATAATTATATGTACTCTCGATGGTCCAAAGAAGATAAATATATGTACAAACTTACTTTCATAGCCTGACTCAAGGCCACTCTTACTTTTATATAAAGGATATATGATTATTAAGTATTCAGATTTAATATAATGCTAAAAATAATGCATTGACACACGCACATCCCTCCCTCTTTATGCGATCATCTTGATCAATTATTGTTTAAAAAAAATATTTTGTATATATAAATGGACCTTTCAGAGTTTTGTCTGAGTGCCATGAATTGAAGCTTTCTTACTATTGATCAATAAGAATTTAAAAGCTAATTAATTATGTGGAAGGTCATTGTAAGAGTTGGAAGATGACTAAGATGATGAGTTCTTTTATTTGGTTTCGTACTCACAAACATTCCTTTTCATTGGCTACACCACGTTCACGTAATGTGAGTGCATGTTTGTTAGAGATAACAAGCTTGTTTTAATTACTTAATATTAAATTATAGAGAAGAGGTTCATATACAAGACTTATTAATAGTTACTCCTCTGGTTCTTAATATAAAACATAATTGACCCTTTTTTTAAAAGATATTAAAAAAATTAAATACGTCAGCTAATTATATCATATGCCATGTATTGTTTGATTATATATTATTTTATAAGTCAGACAAATTAATTTAGTCTAATAAAAATAAATATCAATACTTTAAAGTCAATTATTTAGTTTCTTTAATCTCTCTAAAAAAGTCAATAATGTCTTATATCAATGACCAGAGGAGTATATATTTGTGTGTTTGGCATTATGATAGATAAGTGCAAGTTGTTTCCCACAAGAGTAACAATGCATGGACTGAAGTCTTGTGGTAATTGTAGTTGGTTATCTATGATTTCAAGAATTAATCGCTGGCTTGTTTAACTAATAGGTTAAGTTAAACAAGACAAACTCGTGTGTGTGTTAAGCTCTTTTCTTTTCTTTTCTTTTCTTTTTTTTTTTTTAAAAAAAAACTGTTAGATAATATGGTGTAGAAATTTGTACTATTCAAATTAGCAACATTTTTGTTTTAAATATTATTTAAATCTAAAAATATATGAATTGTTATATAAAAAGTTACAACACGGGTGGAACTAGGGACGCTAGAGGTGGCCCCAGCCCCCTTTAAAACTATAGAATAGGACCCAAATGTTCATAAAATTACATTTTAGCCTTATAAAATTTTAATATTTTCACTTTTGTCCCCACAAAAAGTATCGGGAACATTTATGAGGCTGAAATGTAATTTTATGAACATCTAAGTTCTATTATGTAATTTTTATCCCTTAATTACAATTCTTAGCTCCGCCTCTACAAATACATAGATATATTCATTAAGTGATTCTCCCTCTAATTAATCCTAGTGTTTCATGTCAAAATGCTCTTGTATATTTTATAACTATATACTCATCAAGTCCTTAAAGTAAGACCCATTTATATGAGTTTATAATTTAGATAAATTAATTTAGAAAAAAATGATAAATATAAAAGATAAACAAAAGAAAGGATCTTACATTCAAAATTAAAATTGACCCACAAACTAAGTCATACATTTAAAACCGGTAACTTTCTTGTGAATAAACACTTCTTCTTGTTTGTTTGTTTGTTTTGTACGAAAAGATCAACATAAACGTTTTTGTTAGATTTTTATTTGTCGCAGCACTGTGACCACCACTTGCACTAATAAGTTTGGTTTTGGATCTGAGACTCTGAGGACCACCTTAAAAATCAAATCTACGAACACTGCTAAACTTGTCTCCATTGTTAAAGCTGACCAAGTGCCATGCAGCTATATATATATAACCCATGAGCTGAATAATTGTACTAAAAAACAACAAATTAATAAAAGCCCTAGTTGGTGGGGACTTGTTTTACACATTCTTTTCTTTCTTTAAACAAAAGAAAAGGCCAGACATGAAGCTTGTTTTCTCAATACAGTACAATACCATTTTTTTGCTTGCTTTGTTTTCATGCCATGAAGGTTTCTGCATAGAAAATATTGAATATATATTGCGAGTAAAAATTAGTTAGAGTTTCTTTGCTGCCTTTTATGAGAATTATTTTTTAAAAAAATAAATAAATATTCATGTGAAAGATTTTTCTTTCTTTTTTGTGGATAATCACTTTGAAGTTCTAAATAATGAATGAAATCTTTAAAAAGTCTAAATAATAAGTGAGTTGCATGGACTTAGTGTCATTTCTTGTATACTAAAACTTGTTATTATATGTTACTAACTTGTTATAAGATTTTTGGTAATTATATATTATTACTTTCACGAAAGCTCATAATGAGTCTCCCTAAATTAAATTTTTCAGGACATATTTTTGGTTTAAATGTATTGGTAGAGTTTTAGAAAAGTTATTTTTTAAAAAATGAAAGCAGATTTAAACATTTATGATTTAAAATATATTTAAGCATATTCAAAAATAAGACAAATGATTACATGTAATTGAAAAACTTCACGAAATAGAGTTAAGGAACTTGACGTAGGTATTTTCCATTATTAAAAAAAAATCTTTTAAAGGAATAACCTATAAATAATGTGAAAATAACGTCAGCAACAGTTATTGCTAGCTACACACATATCATCAATTAGTGGCCTTAACAATGCCCTCACAGCCTAATGAAACATGCATTCATGATTGATGTCCGTAAGACATTCCTATCCGGGATAATTAGAATAAAGGACCTGGAAAAAAAATTATTAATAAGGATTATAAAAATGATAATTATTTAAAATAACCAAATAAAAAACATATAAATTTTTTTTAAAAAAAAAAACTTAAAATGCCCTTGATGAAATCTTATGTATTACCTCTTACATTGTCTCCCACATTATATTTTTAAAATTAAGACAAAATTCTAAATCTTTTTGAATTAAACAAAAGCCTTCTCAATTTTCAATTTTGAAAACTTGGATAGATATCTATATAAAAATATATATATATATATTACACATTCTTTAATTTTGTAAAAATTATAATTTTTTTAAAATCGACAAAAATTTTAATTAAAATTAAAAATATAGAATTTTAACAAAAGTCTAAGTCTTTTATAATTTATTATATATGTTATACCAAGAAAGTTTATCCTATTTATTTTCATTTTAGAAGAAAATTTATGTGTGTTAAGAAAGTTCATTTAATGTTAATAAAGTTAAAAAATGTAAATAATTTATTATATCTAAATAATTAAATGATATGTTGATTAAATGAATATGGAACTTGGTTAAAAATATTTTAAAAAAAATGAGTTTAATTGTTTCTAATTAGCATTAATTGCTTGAATATGAAACTTGGTTAAAAAAAAAAAAGATACAATAATGTTGGGCGGCTTTGATTTTGATTTTAGTTATTTTTAAATTATGAATACAAGAGATAATGGAGAAATTTTAGTTGGGGATAATTTAGTAATTTAAAATTTATATTATGATATTTGGTACTTCTAAATAATTAAAATTTTTATGGTTCTTTATAAAAAAAATATGATTTTTTGGGTCCTTTATTTTAATTTTTCCTTAGTTAATATGCTTTACCACAACAATGGAATTTATGACTCTGCTTTATTATTATTGGGAGCATGCTGCAAGATAATGGATTATGGTTTTTATGTTAATTACTTGCTAGTATGTTATGTTATAAGGGTCGATTACCAATTTCCCATATATATGTATACTCTCTAAAATACTTAAGTGGAGTGAAGCGCCTCCAAAATAAGAAAAATGGTTAATTTTTTTTAATCAAATTGTGCTTTTTAATCAAAGGAAGCCACTATTGAATCAAGTTTTTGCCAGATGTTGAGACAAGTTTTAATCGCAGATTTGGGCATCTCTATTAGGGGTGAGCATGGTGCCCAGATGCCCAGTATGCCCACCCAAGCCCAGTAAAAAATTGCCTAGCCCTGTCCTAAAAAAATGGCCCGAAAAAATTTGGGCAGTTTTGGACTGGGCTAGAATTGGGCAGGGCCGGGCATCGGGCAAGGGGTCTTGCCCTGCCCATTTGGCCCTACTCGAAGAATTAAATATATTTAAATAAATATTGTTCTACATATATTATATTATTATGTCTAAATATATTATATTATACTTCAACTATTCTCCAAAGCTTTAAAATTCTGTGAACTAAAATCTTCAAGGAGCTGGACAAGGTGTCACTATTTGGACAAGGGAGGCCCGCTCTGCCCAGCTCACCCTTGCCCAGCCCAAAAATAGTTAGGGCTTTCATCGGGTAGGACTGGACATCGAGCTGTAAAATACAATTCTTCAGGCTGGGGTCTCACCCTGCCTATGCCCACCCCTAATCTCTATGATGCAAAGGGAAGACTAATTTCAAATTGTCATGCAAATTACTGTATTTTATTTCTTTCTCTTCATAACAAGTGCTTTTGTTGCTTCCAATCTCCACAAACAATTATTACATCCCCCCCCCCCCCCCCACCCCCCCCAAAAAAAAAAAAAAAGTGCAAGCCTCTTCTTAGAATGAACTATCTCTTATGGTGCCTAAAATGAAAAAGATTAACTTCTATTGTAGTCTCTCACAATATTTTTGTTTCTGTTTTAATACCACCTCATTCACTCATATATAGAGTATCTTCTAAATACTTTTCTTGCTCTTTCATTTAGTTTAATTTCATCTTAGGAATTATCATTTAATCTTGCCATACAATGATCCTAGTGCTCTTGTTGCCAACTTTAAATTATGGTGCAAGTGAGGATACCCTTGAGAAAATGGTAGTCATAAGTGCATATATCGTCTGTGTCAAAGAGAGCAAAACATTGAAAGCTTAGGAATATTAAATTATCGATGAATTAATAATTTTAATTCACTTTAAATATTTGTAATTGACTAATTATATATTTGTGTTGGACTAATTTGTTATAGTATGATATTAGAAAAATTATATATTTGTACCAGACTAAAAGAAACAATGGGGAAAAAAATTCAATACAGGGAAAAAAATGGAGGGAACATTTTAAGAAAATTCCCAATCTTGATCTCGAGAGATCGAGAATCAAAAGCTTTTTTGAGCCTTTTTTGGGATTTGGAAGGAGACTTCCCGATCTGATTCACTCGAGAACACCCCTAATAAGAACAAATTATTATACCCTTTTTTCTGAATCCAAATTTTTTGGTAAAACCAATGAAAAATCCAGTTTAAATTATAATAATATAATAGGTTAATAAAATTAATTTATTATTTTAAATTTTAAATATTTATATATTTAAATATATTATTATTATTATTATTATTTATTTTTATAATTTAAATTTATATTAGATCCTAGATCAGACATAGTCCAAAATCGCGGTTCTTTATTCTTTAAAATCATACTTGGGCCTGATCCATTTCAGGGCCCATTACATAACATAAGGTTTTATATGGAAGGCGTTCTTATACAATAACGTCTTTCAATATTATAAAGGTTTTTACCAAAAAAATATATATTATAAAGGTAGCCGATAATGGGTCCAATTCATAATGGGCCAACGAAATCATCGACCCATTAATAGTAAAGAAATAAAGCCCATCTTCATGGACCACACTCCCTCAAACATTCATAATGGGCCAACCAAACCATCGACCCATTAATAGTAAAGAAATAAAGCCCACACTCCCTCAAACATCACCCCAACCGCGAGCACGCGACAAGGATCTGAAGTGGACGTTGGTTACTGCTTTACTTAGGACATTCAATTAAATTGTAATTTAATCATGCCTATATTTAATCAAAAGTCCTGTCATTGATATGCTAGTGTGCGTGCGTTAGAACTATATATATATAAAAAAAATGTAATCTTTTAGTGTTTAATGTATGACTATGGCCCTATTTATAAGCCCCTTTTAACTAAATTATATATACTAAAGATAGGTAGTTAGGTTAATAATTATAAGGTAAATTTTGAACTTTGCCTTCATTTATGAATATGTATCTTTCAACTCTTTCTTCTTTCTTTATTTTTATTGGTATAATTAATATGGGCAAAATTGTCACAATCTCATTTATTATCAGAAAGAGTACTTACCAAATTTTTTGGTAAAAAAACTTATAAATAGAATCAAAGTAAGACTTAATTAACTAATTTAAGTAAATTAAGGATGCTAGTTAAGTTAAGTAACATAACTTTTTTTAAAAAAAAAATAAAACACCCTAACCATTTTCTTTAATCCTCACCCTCCCTCTCCTATTTAATTACTATTGAGGAAATATCAATAACGTTATTTAAAAAAAAATTAATAAACATGTGAAATATGCCTTACATTTAGGATTAACATTAACTCCTTAATTAAATCTTATATTAAAGACTGATAGAGTATTATATAGATGATTTCATATCATGGAAGCATGTAATATACTATCTTATGAAATACTCCTCCAGTCCTTAATATAAGACATATTTATCTAATTTGATCAGATTAAGAAAGTTAGTTGACTTTAATTAATAAAATATATATTTTTTAAAAATACACTAGTCATCTTCATCAATACTCTCATTCTCTCACCTCCTTGATTATTGTTGAGAGAGCATCAATAGGGAAAAATTAAGAAAATATTAATAAATATGAAAACTATGTTTTATATTTTAGACCAAGATTAACTCCCCAAATATATATTAGAACTGGATGAGTATGTAATATATTATCACATATATGAAAATAGTTTGATTTTTAGTCTAATATTATTAGGAAATACTCTTTTTTATATATATTATCTTCAGATATCTAATTTGGGGTTTATGACTGTCTTTCCTAACATAAGTATCTCCTGTAAGATTTGAACTTAAAACCTAAAGAGATCTAATGAGGTCTTACACCAAAAAGGGGGGTGGGGGGGAACTCTTTTGTTAATTTTAATCTCACGCCTATCATCGCTAATTGAATTCTATATCATTTGCTGCATTTAGTGACTTGATAATGCTATAAAATATAAATCAAATGACGGTGTCTCCATAGATGACAAATTAAAACAGCCAATGGAACTCTTGACAAGAACCCACAATCTTCATTTACTTTTTAAATTTTTTTCCCTCTTCAATCTATTTTATTTTAATCATAAAGAATCAAATTTCTCATAAAGAAGATTTAGAAATGAATAAAAAGAGGAGGGTGGGGAAAAGAGAAAAAGAGAGATTGGTGAAACAACATTTGGCAGCTAAGAGACGCATTTTGTTTCCTTAACTACAAACACATCATTGATAAATGAAAATAACAAATGCTTTTTTAAAGTCATTGTGATTCTCATTTAATTTTTTGCTAATAATAAGGTTTCTTAGAGCTATGAATAATTATTTTCTATTTCTTATTGAAACTGAGTCACATATTTGTCATTTTATTATTTTAAGGGAGGTTTTTTTTTTTTTCAAAAAATTTTCCTTCAAACTTCTTAACTCGATCATCATTTGGGATATGGATTTTTTCATCAACAACTTCTAAGAAAGCAATGATGTAATGTGGTGGAATGACACTTCTAAAAATATTATTAGGCAAATAGGTTCAACATCAAGAGTTTAATAATTTGTATTTTTGGCGATCCAAGACTTTGATAATTGAAACATGAGCCTCCAAGGTTGAGTTTTCCACTTTACCTACCACATCTGCTTCAATGATTGCCTTCAAAAATTCATTCTCTTCACATTCAATTGTTTATTATTGTGACCCCCACTTCATTATCAAGTTATCTAACCCACTTCATTTGGTGTTCAAAAAAAAAAAAAAACCCACTTCATTTGACTAATCGATGGCATAACCATTTTTAATTATATTATGATTCACTGCTTTTTTTTCCTATAGTTTTTTTTTAATAAAAATATAAGATAAATACTTTTAATGTTTAAACAAAAAAGCTCTACACATTTTAGTTTGCTTTTGTGGGATCTTTTACAAATTATTCTATTAGTCATTAATATAAGACTTATTTACCACTCTGGTTCTATTTATAAGTCCACTTTGACCAAATCTCACATACCAAAAAAAGTTAGTTGACACAATGATTTGGTAAATTTTCAACTTTGCCCTCATTTATGATTGGGTACTTTTTTACTGTTTCTTCTTTTTCTATCTTTATGGATGCAATTAATATGGGTAAAATTGTCACAATCTCATTTATTTCTGAAACTGGACTTATAAATAGGACCAAATTTTTTTGGTCAAACTGAACTTATAAATAGGACCAGAGTGGTACTTAATTTGAAGACTAAGAAAGTCAAATAAACTATTTAATTATAACATATATGACATGATATCTCTAAAATATTTATGTATAATAATAGATTATATATCATTTTTTAAGTGAAATAAATTAGTTTGAAAAAAATGATTAATATATGAAATAAAAAAATACATTTAGGACCAAATTTTAGCACCAAACTATGTATTAAATTTAGGGTAAGAGGAGTAGAATTCAGGCTATATTGCATCAAGAGCTTTTTAAATTTAGGATAAGAGGAGTCACTATTACTTTTTTTTTTTTGGACATTTTTAGGTTGCGTTCTCTAATTTTAAAAAATGAATATTAGTTTTTTAACTTTAAAATGAATATATGTTTTTTTGAAAAGTCATGTCCCTTTAAAACTGAAATGTCAGCTTAATCTGTCAATATTCGGGTATCATGTTGGTTGATTGAGAGGTACAATTTTCTCGAACAAACACGAGTAAAGCAAGAAAAGTCGGTATAATCTTTAACTAGTAAGTTGATCTCTTTATTTAGGATTAAGAATAAATCTCCATATAGCTTTTATATTAAAGACGGATAAGTATTATTAAGTTAATACTAAAAAGTCAACGTGAGACTTCTATACTTTTTGAAGAGACCCTTTACGCTCTAACCTATAATTCAAGGAGAAAATATTTTGGGACACATCTTCCTTTTTGCATGGTATTGCGCGATCTCTTCTTAGTTAATATAAGATTACATCAGTTAATTGAATTTACCTAAAACAAAACCAAAATACTAGCTAGTGATTAAGTCAGCAAATCAAAGTTGCAATGCAGTGTAATCAAAAAAACAATAATGGCAAGGAAATCAAAAAATATATAATATTGAATTCAACTATCCCATTAATCATCAGAACAACAATAATCGACCCAATAACAAAATTTCGTGATAAAAATATAATAATAATAAAAATTACAAAACCAACTCCACAATTATATATATAAAAAATAAATATATAGTTGTAGAGATTTAAAACGCAAATAATTTAGAAAAAATCATTGATGAAATTATTCAATGGATTCTTGTCTCTGGATCATCATCTCCTGGTAAAATCTCTCAATGAACCTCTCAGCCCTTTGATCGACCGACTCATCTTCGTCTTCTGAATCGAACGGCTCACACAAGTCTTCTTCTCCAACTCCAATGGCGGGAACCGACAGAGCTTCCTCAAGCTGGTTCTCTACAAATCCGCCATTAAAGCCCTTAACTTCAGCTCGGAAATCACCCAAGCACCGAACCAGAAACATCAACGAGCACAAGTCTCTGAACTCTCTGTTCTTGACGCAATCTTTTTTCCGACGGAATTGAATCAGGGGAGTTCTGGAAGGTGAGAACTGGTACTCGCCATGGAAGCCATTGTTGTAATGCATGAGAAGCTTGAATTCACTACGTTTCTTGAATCTCTTTAGCAAAAGGATCTTGGGAATTGTGGGTTTTCTGATGTTGTGGACGAACAGGGGAATCCTCAAGAGACTCGAGAATTTCTGGAAAAGGAGAGATTTTTTTCTCTGCATTTTGATTCAGATTACTGAGAATCGATCTCTAAGGGGGGAGAGAGAAACTGAGTGGTTATTTGAGAGAGACAGAGTGGTTTTTAAGGGAAGAAAAAGTTGAAGTGAGAAAAGGAAGATGAGAGTGGCCATGGCGGAGCCGATGAGCTGTAAAAGCTGTGGTCGGTGGCGTTTCCAGATGGGAGTGAAGGGAATAATACCAAACTAGCCGTTAGACCCTTCCTTCCCCCTAAAAACTTTCTGATTTGAATCTGTTTGTCTTTTATGTCCCACTTTCTTAAAAGAAACTCTTCACCTTTTGTTTCTCATCAATTACATCTTTTCATTTCAGTTGACTTCATGATTAAGGATGTAAATGTTTGTATATTTATATTTGTTTAATACTTATAATTAGGCTAAAGTATACATTTAGTCTTTTAAGTTTACATGCGGTATACTTTTGATCCCTTAACTTTATAAAGTATACTTTTAGTCCTAAACTTCTAACACTGTTAATGTTGTTAACGGAAAATGCTAATGTAGCGAACTCAAGTGATGACTAATAATATTTAATTACACAAATTTTATATATTTTTTAATTTACCCGTATTTTAAGTTTAAGTTTAATAGTATTTAAGTACATAGTCATCATTTAAGTTTACACCGTTATCATTTGAGTTTACATTTTCCGTTAGTAAAACTAACGGTGTTAGAATTACAGAATTAAAAGTATACTTTATAAAGTTAAGGGACCAAAAGCATACCTCATATAAACTTAAAAAACTAAAAGTATACCTTAGCCCTTATAATTAAGATGACTATTTATATTATTTTAATTGCAATGAAAATTATTAAATATATATTTGGCTAAAATAAAAAATAATAATTTCTAAACTTGGAATAAATAAAATGTATAGTTTTTAACACAGAAAAAATATTTTTTAAAAAAAACTCTCAAATTAAATGTAAAATTTTTTAAATACGGTAATAATAAATTATATTATAATAATATACTATATCCAGTCCTAAATATATGACAAAGTTTATAGTTTAATTTGTATTTTTTATTCTATATTTAGGATCAAAGGAGTATCATGATTTCATTTTAGTTTTATATATAGATGGGGGAAATTGACCAAAATAAGAAAAAAATAATACCGGACTGATGCACTTTCAGAAATATTTTCCAAACTAATGCTAACGTCATCAGTGACATGAGAGGGGCCCACGCCACCAATGGTAGCGTGAATTATTAAGAGTGGCGTGATTAATAAAAATAATAATAATTAAAATACTTTAATTAAATATCTAATTAATTATAAATAATAAAAAATTAACAATAATCTTAATTAATAATTAAGAAAATTTAAAATATCTAAAATTTATTATAAACTTTAGGAACAAGATTAATTAGAAAATTAATTAATTAATGAATTTATTATAACCATAGATGACTAATTATTTAATATTTTGTGCATTAACTACAAAGTATCATAAGATAAGTTTAAATAGAGAATAATAATTAGTCAAATAATTAATTCACTAATTAAAAATTAGTGAATTAAAAATTTACAATAATACAATGGATGATCCACACGCCTTCAGTTAATTGCACAATACATTTGACTTATAAAAATTTACAATAACATCATACAGATCCCAAAACAAGAGAATCTTTTGTTATAACTAAATTATACCGCGTAATCTTTTGTTATAACCAAATTATACAATGTTTTTTGTATAATTTGATTATAAGGTATAATTTGAACGTGGTATAATTTAGTTATAACAAAAGATTACGCTGTATAATTTAGTTATAACAAAAGATTCCCCTGTTTTGGGATCTTTATTGTGTTATTGTAAATTTTTATTAGTCAAATATATTGTGCAATTAATTGTGGGCGCGTGGATCATCCATTGCGTTATTGTAAATTTTTAACTCACTAATTTTTAATTAATGAATTAATTATTTGACTAATTATTATTCTCTGTTTAAGCTTATCTTATCTATCTTAGGATATTTTATATATCAAATTGTTAATGTACAAAATATTAAATAATTAGTCATCTTAAAGTTTATAATAAAGTCATTAATTAATTAATTAATTTACTAATTAATCTTGTTCCTAAAGTTTATAATAAATTTTAGATATTTTAATTTTCTTAATTATTAATTAAAATTATTATTAATTTTTTTATTATTTATAATTAATTCGATATTTAATTAAATTATTGTAATTAATTTAATTTAATTTATTTTTATTAATCACGCCACTCAATTCAAGCCACCAGACTCTCTCACGCAATTGGTGGCGTGAATTAGCCACTATCCAGTGGCGTGGGACCCTTTCACGTCGCTAGTGGCGTTAGCATTAGTTTAAAAAATATTTTTGAAAATACATCAGTTTGGTTTTTTTTAAAAAAAAATTTTTAAATTTTGGTCAATTTCCCATAGATGGGTTTATGCAGATTGTCATAACTATAACTATAATGTATGAGGGTGCCCGGTAGGTTAAGTATTCCAACAAGGTAACAACACACAAGCATATAGCACTTTGAAAATAAGAGTATTCAACAAACCAAATATTCCATCTAATTCTTGATATCTAACATGTTTAGAGCGTTCTTCTTCATTCTAAATATAAGATAATTTTTTATATTTATCAATCTTTTTCTAAGTTAGTACTATTGATGTTCCATCAACAATAATTAAGGAAATTAAAGAATTAAAGAAGATGATTATGATATTTTTGAAAATATATGTGATATTAATTAACTTAATTAACTTCCTTAATCTAATAAAATTAGGTAATATGTTTAATATTAAGAACCTGAGAGAGTACCATTATTCAATTAACTATAAATGAAGTCACATATTTAAAATTTTAATTTTAAAAGCTTAAGATGTATAATAAACATAATTAGATCCATTTTCTTGTGAATTGCACAAAATATGGTTAATAACTTTTTTTACTTTAAATAAATTGTATTGTTAATAACTCGCCGGTTTTGTGTTGGCTCAAAAATAGCTGTGGGCTTTTGGTGGTGCAAGTTGGAAAAACTCACATCCAAATGGTCTAGCAAAATTCCGTCCTAAGCTTGCATAACCTGCCACTTCTTTATTTTCTAGGATTTAAGTAGCTCTTAGTTTTACCGTTTGTTCTTGGGCTCAACTAGTAAAGGAGTCTGACACTTTCATTAAAGGGAGGAGATTCGATCCTGGAGTTGGCACTGGGGAGGTATCTTAACTCCTAGGTATCTACGTTAATGCATGAGGGTACTAAACGGCTCGCCTTGCCCAATATCGGTATCATCTAGGAAGAAGGAAGATTTCGTCCTGCCATTGGATCGTAGATGAACCCAACCTCTTTCCTAACATTTTCTTTAAAAAAAAAAAAAGAAAGACTAACTCCTAGTGTTAAATAGTTGTCTCTTTTCTCTCAGAACCATGGTAGTGAAAACGTAGTTTTTACCTCAAAACGGAAGGAGAATGAAAAATCGTAAAACGTAAAATCGTAATACAAAACATAATTTTTACCTGCATACATACATACATACATACATACATATATATATATATATATATATATATATATATATATATATATATATAAATTTAAGAAAAGTAAGGCACCTGTCATCATCCACACATATACTGATCAATGCAATATCAATCAAAATATCTAACATTGTCATTGATCAAAACATATTTTTTTATATGATTTTACATGATTAAATTGGGATTTTTAATGCATTTTCTAGGATATTATTGCATGATTAAGTACTAAATTGAGTTAGGGACATTCGTATTGAATTAAGTGTAATTAGGGGTAAAATGATCTTTATTTATTAATTACAGAAAAGGATCCAAATGTTTTTGAAATTGCAGTTCTGCCCCAAAAATAGTTTGAAAATTCTCACTTTAGTCCTTCTCCAGAACTTTTAAAACTTTCACTTAAGTCCCTTAGTAAACTCTTCGTTTTTTGCAAAAACACAGCGTTTTTACGTTGAAACGCGGCATTTTTACCGTTTTTTTCAACACAAAACATGTTTAAACCAAAATATATATATATATATATGTAAAATCGGCGTTTTTAACTACCATACTCATAACGTCCTTGTTTGAGACCATGATCGAACATCTCAAAAACACTTATTGAGACATATCATAGACAAAACTTCTCTCACATAGATACCTTATACAGAACAAAACATGATTAAAAAGTTGCTTCTAAAGGATCTAATCACCATGTCAAACAAGTATATTCTCACTACTTCATAGCGGGGCACTTAACCCTCCGTTTCCTCCGCTCCTAGCCTCCCCTCCTTCCTCCTCAACCATTGAGTCTAGCACTCTTGCTCTAGTTCACTTCTTTTGCTGCTTCCATGTCATCTTTCTCTCTCATTCTGCATCTCACTAGTGCAATCTCAAGCCAAAGCTTCCGTTCCCCTCAGCATATCTCCATCTCCATGAACACTCTTATCCTTAGTACTAGACGAAGACGTTACGTCTTTTACTTTTACAATTTATATTTATACTGCAAGAAAGGTTCAATATAATTCAACTATTTTTTAATATTTTAATTTTATTTTTATATTTTAAATCCTAAGACATTTTCATGTATTGTATGAGGAAATAAATAGTATGTTAAAGAATTGGAAAGGGGAAGGAAAAAAGGGGCATAAGAGGTGGTTGCGTGGACGGGAACAGTAGAAAGAGCAGTGGTTTATTATTTCCAAGTGGAAGACACGTAGCATAGCATTGTGTTGCGTCGGAAGGATGCCTACCGTAAGAACATGGGAATCCGCATGCACTGGATTCCTTTCCCTCCACCCTATCCACTTCTGTTGCTTCCACGCCTTCCTCAAGCAACTCACCATTCCCCTCACTTTGCGTCATCACCCCTTTTATTTATAATCATTCCTTCATTTCATTCACAATCACATTTTTTGTATTTTTTTCATATTCTTTTTCCACAAAATAATGGTATAATATAAATTTTAATATTATAAATCATTTTCAATCAACCTGATGGCCTAGGAGTCATGATCCTACCTAGTCCGGGTTGGTCATAAAAACCAAGTTAGATCGAGCATTGGATCAAGGTCAAACTGTACTGCATCCTGCTACGCTCAACGTTAGATATATATATATATATATATATATATATATATATATATATATATATATATGTTGCTTTCTATTCTTATTATAAGGTACTCTTTCATGTCCTAATTATAAGACATAATTGATTTTTTTGAAAAAATTAAGGAAGCTAATTAAATTACTTTATAGTATTTTTCTTTATATTTTTTTCTTCAAAGTAATTAGTTTGATTAATAAACTAATATATGATCTAAAGATATACAACATATAAAATGATTAAGTAACTTATTTAGTTTCCTTAATCTCTCCAAACAAAGTCAACTATGTCTTATAATTAAGACTGGAGGTAGTATCAATTAATAATTCTTACAAATTAAACTTATAAAAACAGTTAAAGTCAATAGAGTTGTCCTACAATTTAAGTAACTTCTAATGTTATCCTTACTAATTGTATTAAATTCTAATATTATATCAATTATTACTCTCACTCATTACCTTTATTAATTATGGGTATATATGAAAAAAAATAATTAATGCGTTTTGGAAATAAGCAAGTGCCTTATAAAAAGGACTAAATATAATTGTTATTTGGTGTCTTATAATAAGAATTAAAGGGAGTACACACATTGTGGGCGCACACACACTTGATGATTTTATTATTACCATAAAAACAAAATTTAAGACTTTAATATTTTACTTTCACAAAAAATATAAATGAATTTTTTTACGTTAATATTACATAAAAATAAGGAAAATAATTAGGTCAAATTGCATAAATTTAATTTGAAAGGTCGAAATTAAAATTATTAATTTGTGATTTCTTAAATGATAAATTCATTTTTATAAGAAATGATGGTTATAAAATTATATTGATTTTAAATTTTACATATATTAAAATAAAAAGCTATTTAAAGTGTAAATGTTAAGTTAAATTGAATTTAAACCGCCGAAAATCAATTTAATGGTATACATATTGATGATAAGCACATTTATTTTTTGTATAACCAGGTTAGTTCACAAGGACTAGATACCAGATTTATAATCAATCCAATCTCACTTAAAATTAAAACAAAGAAAAAAAAATCATTGACCATTAATTTCATTAATGGCGTCAATGCCATTCAATATTCCTATGCTATGCTATGATTATTAATCATTAGTAGACTGAAAAATTAGGTGAAAAATTTTGATTCCACTACAAACAGAGGGAGACTCTGTTGAAAACCATGAGATGACATGTGAACATAAAGAAACAAAAAAGCAATAACGATAATAAATAAGGTAACATGCTGAAAAAACCACGTTAGAATCTAGTTTTTTTCCTCTCCTCTGTTATCTAGAGATCGAGCAGTGAGTTTATATTGTACACTGTAAAGATGTAAAAGGAGTTTTGCGATTTATTTTCTTGAGAGTGATGCAAGCATATAAAAGGATTTTGGGAAATTTCACATAAGGGCCCTTTTTATAGAAAAAAATCTTAAAAAAGACTCCAAGATTCTGAAAATCCCAGAAAAGACCTCAGAGTCTTTTCTTGGATTTTCAAAATCTTCGTGAGTTGTTAACGAGGCTGATATAGTTGTTAATGGGGTATTGATATAGTTGTTAACGGGGATGATTTAGTTGTTAGCAAATTGTTATTAGTGGAGCTGATTTAGTTGTTAATGACTTAGCCGTTAACAACTATATCAGCATCATTAACAACTCACGTATATTCTGTAAATTCTAAAAAAGGCCCAAGAACCCTTTTTAGAATTTTCAGAATCTTGGGGCCTTTTTTAGGATTTTTTCTGTAAAAAGGGTCCTTAAATGAATTTTCCCAAGGATTTTGTCTTAACTTATATAAAAATACTTTTCAAAGCTAATCTAAACCGTACCAATAAAATATATGAAATGAAAAAAAAAATTTAAAATGACAACAATCCTTACATAAAAAGTTATTATACCGTAAAGAGTCCTATCTAGGGACAAAACCGAATTTTACTACTATTTGGTTTTAAAGAAAATTAGGAAGATCAACCTCAAAGATGCGTGTTAGAAGAAAGCCATTTTTAGGAATAGAAGATTAGTAGTTTAGTAGTGTGGTGCTATGTACTATCTCTGATTTAAAATATAGGAGTCAAATAAATAAATTACCCAATTTAAAAAGATAGTTAATATTGATTAAAGACAAAAGATATGTAAAACATATAACTTTTTTTTTTTTTTTGGTTGCTCGGAGTAAAACATATAACTTACTTTTATAAAAAATCCTTATTTATGGGGAGGGTGAGTAGAAAATATATGAGGCAAAATGAATCTTATATGAAAAAATTACATCCCCTCATAAGTTTGGCTTTTATATTTCAAACCAGAGGGAGTACATATATACTAAGTATCTTTCCCTTGAAAAGGAATATATCAGACTGTATGCCTATGTAATTTCTTTTGGGGGTCTGTATTTTCTAAATTTATACCACTACTCTAATCCTTTTTTTGATACATCATGGTAAGGGAGGGGGTAGGATTCAAACCCTGGATATAGGGGAGGGAGGCCAGTTAATACTGATTCTCATACCACTACGTTATTAAGGCGCTGGCACCACTACTCTAATCCTATTTAGAAGTCTAAATTACTTAATTATCATATATCAAGGAAAATTAATCAACTCAATAAATATGTACTAACTTGATAATATTATTTTTTAAAAAATTTTGTACTCATTTATGAATGGGTATTATTATTTACCTTTTTCTTCTCTCTATAAAAAAGTTATTAAAATTAATAGGAGTAAAATTGTAATACTCTCATTTATTATCTTGAGAGTGAACTTCTAATCCCAACCTCCCCATTATAACTCCAAGGAAAAGTGTCTTTTCTAAAACTTAAACTCACATCTCAGAGGAATCTAATAGGATCTTACACCGCTAGACCAACTTTATTTTGGTGATCATACAAACATTACATTATATTGTACTGAATTACATTACCATCTCTAAAGATACGATTATTCAACGGGCCCTTAGTCCTTCACTACGAAAATAAATTTTATGACATAAAAAATTAAATACATAATATTTATTATATATATGTTATAATTGTTCAGTAATATATTTGTTTATCTTAATGCATATAAGATAGTTTTATTTATTTATTTTATTTCGTATACTTTTGTTTTTTGATATAAAGATCAATATTGTACACAACCACATAAAAAAACATACAGAATTTCATATGCTATGTTGCCATATAAATTCTGCTATGTTGTCGACCGTCTGGTGAGTTTTTTATTACCAGTTTTTGTTCATGAAAACATTTACATTTTATTTTAAAAAAGGAAAAATATTCGTTTTAGTCTATATATCTTCAACCATCATCTTGAAGGATTTTTGTTTTTGTTTTTGGCTATCAATTTTACGAAAAAGAAGAATACTTAGGGGAAAAAAACCACGATGGATTGATGTGAGAAGGAAGTAAAAATAAAATAATGGAATATAGAGCAACATTTTTGTTTTGAAATGAGAAAAAAAGATCAAGGAGTTAAATTTAAAGTTTACATTAATTTTTCAATAATAGAAAATACATATTGCGGTTGTTAATAAAAAAATGTTAAAGTTATGTTTACTCCTTTAAATTTGCATCAAATTTTAGTTTAGTCTTTAAATTTATAAAATACATTTTAATTTTTTAATTTTTTAAATAAATTTAATCCTTTAATTTTAACATTGTTAGATTTATTAAGGAAAAATGCTAACTTAGCGAATTTAAATAATACAAAACATGCTTAAATTGTAATTATTTAATATAATATTTTGTATTTTAAAGGATTAAAAATACAATTTATAAACTTCATGAAATAAAATAATTTTTGATGTAATAAACGTACACTTTATCCTAAAAGAAGTATACTTTCTCCCGTCTTTAATATAATGCATATTTACCTAATATATTTATATTAAAAAAATTGGTTAATATATCTTCTACCTTAGTTATCTTCCTTAATTTTCTCATTTCCTCTCTTTCTTGATTATTTGAAAATAAATTAGAAAAATAATAAAAAAATATAAAAATTATGTCTTATATTTATTAAAAAAATCAATTTTTTTTAAATATATCTTACATTAAAATCAAAAGGGAGTACTTGGAAAGTTCTTTTTGTTATGAATAACCGAAACTATGAAACAATGAAAAGAATAATAAAAGAGAGAGAGAGAGAGAAGAAGAAGAAGAAAGCAAGAGGACGAGAAAAATGTTTCTTATATTTGGATGTAAATGTAATTGACATGCATTTATTTGCAGCAAATGTTTACAATTTTAATATAATAAAAATCTAAAAATTTGATAATAATATGAGAAAATGGAGACACTGAAAGATATGATGAGATATAGGACATTTATATAATATTATATTATAATATTTTTAATAACATTTAATCAGACTTATTAATATTTGAAGGGCGGAGTCAATATAATTACATGATGGCTGACAAGTTGTTTTAAAAAAAGTTGTTAATACCATGTCTTTATCTTGAAATTACACTCACTTTTGATTTTGTTAATTCAAGTTTACTCCGTTTATAATAATTGATCCTTGAAGTTTGAAAAATGACTGGACGTTATATTTGATATTTTTAATTTATACTATGACACTAACTCCGTTAAATTAGCTTAACCATCCTTGACCAAGTCCCCTTCTGATCCATGGCTGTGGCTTAGAATCAGTAATCAATATTTAGCACTTGTCTGAAAACAATTTACACTTTAAACTTTAAAAAAGAAAACCCTCCGTATTATCAAAAAATTTCACACTTTGCTCTCACCATTTCCTTAGAATATAAATAAAATATACTCCCTTCTATTCTTAACATAAGACCTAACTGTGTAGTTAATCTTTTTTTTTTTTGTCAATATTTTTTTAATTTACCCCTATTAATTCTCTCTCAATTATAATTAAGTAAAAAAGATGTAAAGCAATATAAGAAAGATGATTATAATGTTTTAAATAAAAACATGTTATACTAAGTACTTTAACAAACATCTTTAATATAATTAAATTAAGTAAATATATTTTGTGTTAAGAATGAGAGGGAGTAAATGACAACTCACGTAAATTGTGTCTTTTAATTATATATTCAACAGGCAGTTCACATAAATTTATGGGAAAATGATTAAAAAAAAGAACCTAAAAAATATAAAAGGATAGAAGGAACCTGAATTTGCATAATCCCAACAACATGTGACATCCCAGATTAGGATTTTGAAATTCAAGCAAAAGTAGAAATGCTAATGACTAGGGACCCGTTATTGCAGGGAGGATGAGCTCTGAATAGTCCAGATTATGGTCTAGATTTGATTTTTTTAAAAACTTTTTTATATAAAAAAATTAATGGACAGAAAATTTAAAATAAAAATAATTTCTCAACTAACATTTTTTAGAAAAAAATGTTTTTTTTTTCATTTAAAAATAAAAATAGAATAAGATTTAGATGGTAAGGAGCTTGTCCGTATTCGTAGTAGTTGGTCACCAATGACATTCAACATTTAGTGTAAAATTTTATATACACTAACTTCTTAGTTTGACTGGAGCTCATTCATTAGTAATTAAAAACATATTTTGACTAGTAATTGAATTAAATTCCTAATTCCTAAGATCCATTCTCACATGTAATATAAGAATTGTGGTGGAAAGAAAAGAAATCATATTGATAACAGTTGTCGACGCAAGTAAATATAAGAAAAACTAATCATTTGTTGCTTGAGGAGATATATATTGTTAAAGTCAATCAAATACAGTAGTGACATATAAAATTGAATTTGACCTCTTTTATTTTTCTCAAAAAAATTAGGACAGACTCATCATAATGAGATTATAATAGTTTATGTGGGCATAATTAAAATAAACATACAACAATTATTATACTTCTCATGGTTAAAAAATAATTATTATAGTACGGGAAAGGGAATGAACTACTTTTCTTAAGCAATTGAAGAGATTGGGAGAGGCTTATGAATGAAAGGATTGAGCCTGTATAAATGATGAGATGTAAAATTTAGAGTTATGACTAAGTAATTTTATAAAATTAATTCGAATTAAATTATATATAATTATATTTCCTTCGATCTTTTTTATAAGATCTCAATTTTTGAATTGATTTAGTTCTTTTTATGAGATCTAGTTTAGAATCGTCTAAACATTGAGGGCATGTTTGGATTAACAAGAGTAGAAGTAACTTTTTTCCATTCTAACTTTTGCAAATGTAAGATAGGGTAAAAGTTAAATTATGTAATGTAATTTATGTTTGAAATGATTTTTGAAAAAGAAGGTTGAGCCAGTATTTTTTCTTTATGAGGTAAATAATTTCTTCTCTCTTCATAACATAAACTTCTTCTCTCTCCACGGTGGAAAAGATAAAAGCATGAAATTTTGGCTTATGGCTTAAAACAACTTTTCTTCAAAAGTCCAATTGAAAAAAAGCTGATTTAAACATCACAAAAAGGTCACAAAGCCACTTTTGGCTGTTGGGATGCATGTTTAGACTCTAAACGTGATCCCAAACACGCCCTAATCCATTTTTACTAATTGCAACTCCAATTAATTCTATTTTCGCTTTTCTTTTCTTTTTCCACATACATTCTATTTTGTACCTTTTATCACCACTATTTCTCTCTGTTATTTGTTTTTTTTATATAAAGACATACTGAAAAAAATTAATATCTTGCATATTTATTTATTTTTTAAAACAAACTTTGACTGATTTTTTAACTGCGTAATTCAATTAAAATGGTCTTATAAAAAGGTTAGAGAAAATATACTCCTTTAATCCTATTTATAGGGTAAAGAGATAAGTTTTTTTCTTCCCAATTTATAAGGTACTTCATTAAAGTTTTGAGGTAAATGTACAAAACAATAAAAAAACATATATTTAATAAGGGTAAAAAAGAGTATAGGAGAGAGAATGGATTATGAGAGAAAATGAGTTATAAATGATTGAATGAAAAAGAATTAGTGATTTATTAATAAAAAAACATATATTTAATAAGGGTAAAAAAGAAAAAATAATTTAAATTTTGAGACAGAAAAAAAATGCTAATAGTAAGGACCAATTCCAATAGAAAGTAACTTGTTTGTAAATAGGACTGAGTATCTGATTACAAAACGTCTTTGATAATATTCGGAACATTTTAACTATTATTATTATTATTATTTAAGAATCAAGTGGTTGAGGAAGACGGAAAATTATAATTTTGAAATGCATTTCAAACACACCTGATTAACTTACGGTCTAGCTTACTGGGTCTAGCCTCTAGGAGGTTTAGGCTTATTCTCATGTCTATGGGAAATTGGGTCGAGCTAGAGCTGAGCACAAAACCTAAAACCTATGAGTCTGTCCAAAACCCAATGTAATTGGGTCATATTGAGCCCACCCAAAAAGATTTTATAATGGGTTGGGCTAGAACCCGCTCATTTAAGATTTAAATGGACGGGTTATGGCCATACCTATGGGCTGCCCATACCCACCCATTTAGTGTACTTTTTTTATTAACTATCCATCTCATTCCGCATCCTACTTAAAACATTCCTTGAATTCTTTCATATTCAAGTATTCAACCACCTCTAATCCATAACCATAATGGCCAACAACTCTCAAGATTATATAATAATGGTACTTGTCTAAATTTATATTGTTTTGTGTGAATTGGAATTATGTAACTTTGAAGATTCAGATTTCAGAAATTGGAATGATGAATTTGGATGGATGCTTAATGCTTATGTATGTTTTTTAAAGAAACATAAACAAGCCAAATGTAAATGGGTTACCCAAAATCCAGTTAACCCGCCAATTTATGTGCTAGCTCATTTACACGGGTCAAAATGGGTTGAGGTACGGTATGGGCTAACCCATACCCATTTAAAATTAAACGGGCGGGCTATGGGTTTGGCCTCGATTTGCCCAACCCGCCCATTGCTCTGCCCTTGGTCCAGCCCTTCGGGCTGGCCCGTTTAAACCCTAGCCCTGCAGAGCTCGGGCTTGAAAAATAGGCCAGAAATTTGAAATTGGCCCTGTAAGGCCTCGGGCCGGCCCTACAGGCCCGTTTAACTGTAACTTTTTTTTTTTAAAAAAAATAATGATTTAGACTTCCATTTAATAAATGTGTTTATTTGTAATTACTTAGATCTTTTTTAGTTTAAACTATAACCCTTTTTATGTTTATTATTATTCTGTATTAAAACACATAATTAATTATTATAAATTTTAAAGAAGGGATGTTTTCATATTAAATAAACACATACTTTAGTATTACAATATTATATAAGTAATAAATTATAAATATATTCTGTGTAAAAAAAAAGTATGATTATTTTTATCTGTCAATAAAATTATCCATAAACTGAAGGAATCTACAGAGACACAAAATTACGAGAGGGAAAAGCATTTTGTTATGGGCATACATAAAGCAATTCCTTTGTTTAATATTTTTTGGAAAAAAAGGAAAAAACATATTTTTTGTGTTTATTTGTTTTTTATTACGAATTAATGAATATGTTTGTTTGTTGAATGATTTATATTGTTTAGATATTAATGTTGATAAAATTTATTTGACAGATTAGAACTTGAATGATTGCAATTTATTAATTATATTTCTTTAAAAAAATCGAAGGAAAAATAGTTAAAATTTGGAATAGTAATTTTCAGGCCCTTTAGGGCTGGCCCTGACCCTGGTACTATCGGGCCGGGCTTTGAACAATAGATTTTTTCTTACTCCAGGCCCTGACCCTGGTACTATTAGGCTGAGCTTTGAGAAACAGATGTTTTCCTTATTTTAGGCCCTGTAGGGCCGGCTTTGATTCCCAACTCTATGTCTATCTGTAGGGCCGGCTTTGATTCCCAAACTCTATGTCTATCTAAGTAGCTAAGTGAGGCGTGCCTTTCTTACGAGCAACTCTTTTACCCTTTCTTTTTTATCATTAATATAAACAATTTTTATCTTGTATTTAAAATTTAAGCTCCCCCCCCCCCCTTTTCACCTCTATTAAATATATATCTATACATTAACTATCCCCTATTCATACCAACACCTTGGTGGTGCAGTGATATGACACTAGACTTTGATAACTCTGATCCAAGATTCGATTCGTGCCTGCAAGCTTTGCTTGCCAATCTCAACTATCCCCTATTCATCATTATTTTTTTTTCCATCCAGTCATTTGTTATAAATTCTCTCTCATATTTTATATTCATTTTCTCTCCTATACACTTTTTATAAATAAGAGTATATTTAGAATAGGCATGATATTTTAATATATTTGTTATTTTCAACTAATTTTCACATCAATTTGATTTGCGCAAACAAGCAAAAAGTTACTTATATAGAAAGCACGGGACTGAGAATTATATCAAAATAAGGCAGCCCAAGCCGCATGAAATCTAGCTTCATGGCTTTGTTCTCAGTTTCCATCAACTTTGTTCATACACACAATGTCGATCGTGTCGCTGATTCCAAGCCTTCTTCGGCACTGGTCGCAGAACCAACGTCGTCAACCTCTTCTCCTTTCAACTTGTGGAATCCATTCCTGGACTTCACCATCTCTAGCCTTCGATCTGACCCGACAAACAAGACATAGGCGTTCACCCGCTGGGGTTGAAAAGAAGAAAGAGATGAAGGCAGTGACGAAGCCAGAATTTTAGGTTTGTAGGTGCACAATTAGTGGTGGGATTTAGTTGTGCCCGAAATTTTTTTTAAGGAAAGTTTTAAATGCATTAAATTTTTGTAAAGAAAGTTTTAACATGAAATTTAAAGAAAGCTAATCATACTAGTGCCAATGTGGCTAAGAAGGTAGATTGTTCAACTTAGGAGTAAAACCAAATACAGGCAGGGTTTACACATCAATATGCAAGGTCACTAATCTGGACCTTTGACAGCCTAAGGTATTGCCACCAAGGCCTTTGGGCAATGGAAGGACATGAATCTCTTACCAGCTTTCCATCAGCATCTACAACAAGGAGGTGTCGAAATTTTGTCTCTAGCAATAACCTTATAACAACCATATTGGAAAATTTTCATCCTTTTCTACGAGGTGACACAGTGAAGTTAAACAAAAGGGAGAATGAAATAGATATATAAGCACCTAGCAGCATCCTCAAGATTGGTGGTTTCCCAAACCACCACAGAGGCAGGGGTCATTAATTCACCCACCAATTTCCCCTTGGTCTTACTCAGCAATTTTTGAACTTCGTTGAAAGTCTGTAGGCCATCAGGAAATTGTAAATTAACTTTCCCTTAGCATCCTGCAAATGGAGCATAAAGAATTACTACATTTTCATATGATATTTATTTACCTAATACAAAAATCATCGACATCTTCAACCTAGTTAAAGTTTCATACACTCATTTGTAACATGCGTATCTACTCAGATACCTAGGTAAGCTTGAAGTAGGCATATTCAAATGATTTGTCAAACTTAACAAGTTCTTCAAAAAAAAATAGAAATGGCCATCAAACTGTCAAATTATTTAATTGGGAAACCATGTAAAATTTTCATCATGGTAATCCCAAATTCAAGGTTTTCAACATTAAAAAAAAAGAGCCGTGAAAATAGAAAACTACCCGCAAAGAATTTCAAACTAAAGAGGTAAGACAGCAAAAGTATAAATAAAAAGACTAAAGCGGCAGTAAGAATCATGAAATAAATAAAGTAAAAGACTAAGCTTGACAACAAAATCGACATAACCAACCGAAGAAGGAAGTGACCTAACAGAACAGAGCAAAGAAAAAAAAAACAACAGCAAACTTTTGACCGGAGGAGACGAACGTCGGCGGTGAATGGATAGCGATGGCGGCGGCACACGGACAAAACGAAAGAAGGAATAGGGATGAATGAAGGAGGCTAGGGTTGGTTACATTTACGCATTGACCAAAGAGGTTTTTGATGTCTGCCGCTGATAATGACCATGGTAGATTAAACACACAGAGCTTCTTTTTTATGTTGGTAGCTTCCTGGGTTTGCTTTGGTTTTTCTTCTGTTGCCTCCTCTTGCAGCACAGAGTCTTGTGTTGGAGTTGATGGAAAATAAAATTGAGGGGCAACACAGTTGGGGGAAATGGGAAAAAGAGGAGGGGAGATGCTGAAAAAATAATGAAGAAAATAGTCTAAGCCCAAGTTCGAACTAGAGACCTCCAGTGTGTGGTGTGAGACTAGCGTGGTAACCAAAAACATCACTTAGACAAGTTGTCATGGAATTCCTTCACAAAATATATATATTCTTAAAATTTTATGTTTGCACTTACCTACACTAACACCAATGTGGTTCTGCCACTAGGTGAAGGTGATCGAGAGGAGAGGGAGGACAAGAACGACTTGGCACCATATGGAGAGAGCAGCTGCCGCTTTCTGAGGCGGTTCAGGAAGCCGGAGAATGCCAAGGTGGAGCAGGTGAAGGCCAGCATGGAGAACGGTGTGCTGACCGTCCCATATCTCAAGGAGGAGGTGAAGAAGCCCGACGTGAGGCCCATTCAGATCACCGGCCGGCTGAACACAACCTCGCTAGTGTACTGAGGTCGGTTATGCATGAAGTTGTTGTAGTTTGTAAGAATTAAGAATATGGTCTGGTTTTGTGCTGCCACTATTGCTATGTCTCTGTCTAGTTGTGGCGTGAGAGTCCGTGAGTACCTGAAATTTTCAATATAATCTCCTTCTTTTGCCAATCTAAAAAGATTTCATATCAAAATAAAATCTTTATAAATACTTCCAACTATCCTTATCCTAAATGCCCCTTAACAATAATCAAAGAGGAAATGTAATGAGGAAATTAAAGAATAAGATGACTAAAATATTTTAGAAAATACATGTCATATTAATTAATTTAACTTGAGGAAAAAAAAACTTAATTAGTGTATTTAATTCAATTAAATTAGATAAATATATTTTATATTAATGACCGAATGATCAAGTACTAAATATATGAAATGTTATCTTTCACGTGGTCAAGTAATTATCGAGGGATTAAGTGAGAGGAAGAATAACCTCTAAGGATTGGCTTTTGTTATATGCCCTTCCTCTCATTTCTCCTCCTTTTCTCTTCATCACCATTTAGTTAAAATTTCAGTGGTGTAAATTTAACTTCTTATAAAAATATTTTTGAAATTTTACTTAAAAAATATTTAAAAAAATTTGATCTGAAGAGCGATATATTACTATTACATAATAGTTTTTTCCCCATTTTTTGTTACATTGTGAATAGTTCAGATCAAATTTTAGCATTTAAAATTTATATAAGTATTTTTTTAAGAAAAATTATAATAATATTTTTATAAGATGTTAAATTTAGACTATTAGAATTTTAATCCAATAGTGGTAAATGGAAAATGAGGATAAATGAAGGGTAAAGGAGGAGGAGGGTATGAGACAGAAGTCAATCGCATACAGTTGTGAACTGTTCATATATGATTTTAATAACAGTTTAAATTTATTTATATATTTCTTCTATAAAATTATAATGATATATAATTTTACAAAATACCAAAATTTGGACCCCTGAATCTTAATTCAAGGGAGACGAAATGAAGGAGGTAAAGGAAGAAATTGAAATGGGTGAGAATGCTTTCCCTTACTTCTTTATCCTTACAATTAGATTAACCTTGAACGATTAGGATTTAATATCTTATTAAAAAAAAAGATATATAAAATATGGGTTCAACCGCAGAAACTTTTTTTCTCTTCAGCAATCACATAAAAGTGGGTTGGTTCTATTGTAAAGAGATGGGAAAGAAAATACTAATGGGATCCACTCACTTTTATATAAATGTTACAGAAGAAAAAGTTTCTACAACAACTGCAAAAACATTAAACCCATAAAATATATTAATAAAAAAATAAAGATATGAAATATTTAAACCAAATTTTTTGACCAGAATTTTTAAATCAAATTTAAAAGATTTAAATTTACTTATATTTATTTTAATATTATATTAAATCTTAATAATTCAAAATTGATCTAATGGTAAAACCAAAAAGTAGAAGGAAGTAGACGATAAAAGAAGTAGAAGTGTTTCCCTCCTCTGATTGCCCTCTATTCTATTTAGGGAAAGTTCATACTTATATTACATGAAAATATTGTAAGATTATTTTTAAAACTAAAATTATAACCGACGTCCATAAAATTATCTCTTGTATTTTATCTCATATTATAAAAATATTTTAAACGCATAAGTTCAAAATACTATAAAAAATAATTTTGATAAACATTTAAAATTATTTAAAGTGAGTATTATCTCTTATAAAATTATTACCTTTTGTTTTAAGAGCCCGCACTTCCTCGATTTATTTTAGCAAAAAAGGATTTATTTCATTATCTTTTCCTTTAGATATTCCTTAAACAAACAATCATAATAATCTATCTATGTAATCTTTAGTTTAAATAAATTAAAGATTTGTTTTCCTTCAATTATTGACAACCATAGAAGGGTTCATATGTTCAGATGAGATTGAGTCATGATTTTAAGTCTACATCATCGACGGTATAGTTTAACGCACTTCCTAGATTTATTTTAGCAAAAAAGGATTTATTTCATTATCTTTTCCTTTATATATTCCTTAAACAAACAATCATAATAATCTATCTACGTAATCTTTAGTTTAAATAAATTAAAGATTTGTTTTCCTTTAATTATTGACAACCACTTAGCAGTAGAAGGGTTCAGATGTACGGATGAGATTGAGTCATGATTTTAAGTCTACATCATCGACGGTATAGTTTAACACCCTTACTCCTAGTCATAATTCTGAAACAACCGGAACATAAGGAAAATGGAAAATGAAATAAATAAAAGATAAGGGCACCTAGTACCTACGGCGCAATTTAGTACAAAGGTCGTATAACCCGAACGTTAAAACCGCCCTCTTCCCTTTTCCCTCACTCGTATATAAACTTGCGTTTCCCGGCGAACTTGAGAGAAAAATTAACAAAATCTTTCTCTCAAAGACCTCTTCTCTTTTCCTTTCGAATCCTTCTCACGTTTCTTCCCACAAAATCCCCAGCTCCCCGAATCCCTAATTCGGTTTGCTTGCTTGTTTTCTCTCTTTTGTTCTGAATACTCTCGCTCTGTTAATCTTTTCTGGTTTTGGTTTTTCCCGGTGAATGGTGTTTGTGGGATTGGCGGAACACAGAGGAAGAGTTTGAGCATGGCGATGGGTCCCGAAAGATCTAAGCATCTTCACAATTTCGCATTGCCGTGTTTGAAGTGGGGGAATCAGAGGCACCTGAGGTGCATGAAAGTGACTCCTGACAGCGGCGGCGCTTCCTCATCGACCGGAGATCGGCGATCTCCAGGGATGAGGTCTGAGAACTCGACGGTGACTCGGAAGAGGGAATTGGAGGCCGAGATGATGAACAACCAGCAGTTTCTTCTCAGCGGCAGGGATTCGGAGAAGAGGATAAAGATTTCGAAATCAAGAATAGACGCCGGCGACGCAGGAGGCGACGGGATCGAGGCGGTGAGGGAGAAGATAATGTTTGATCTGAAGACTGCGGCGCATAAGATGAAGGATGCAATTTTTAGGAAGGAGGCAGGCGACGAAGAGGAGGAGGAGGAGGAAGAAGAAGAGGAGCCTCCGGCGGCTACTGCTCCATCTTCTACGGCCTCGGCATCTGCGGTGGAAGCCAGGCCGTGGAATCTGAGGACGAGGAGAGCTGCCTGCAAGGCTCCGATTGCCGGTGGGAGTGGCAAGTGTTTGAAGATTGAGGAGAAGAGACCCAATCACTCACTGCCGAGGACTGACAACATCGCTAACGGCGGGAAGTTGCCGCCGAAATTTAGGGCCTCACCGGAAAAGCCACAAATGACCAAAGTTTCAGTGCCTCTCTCGAAAAGGGAGATTGAAGAAGATTTCATTGTATTGCTCGGTCACCGGCCACCGCGGAAGCCGAAGAAGAGACCCAGAAACGTTCAGAGTACTTTGGATGTAAGTAAATTTCCATCTTTACAATCGCATTCCCGTTTTTGACTTTTTTGAATTCCAATTTTCAAGATTCCAATTATGTGGCTAAAACACCCACCGACGCTTCAAAATTTGGAATCTTCACTACTCTTTTACATTACATTTGATTTCGTTATATATAGTATTGCTTCAAATCTCTTGTTTCAGTATCGGTTGTTTGATGTTTCTGGTTTTGCTTCTCTCTCCTGTAACCTACTCTGTTTCATCTGAATCTTAAATTCCCACTGATTTTTTGTGCAGACCCTTTTTCCTGGTTTGTGGTTATCCAAGATTACACTCGATACATATAAAGTTCGTCCAACTCCTGAGAATGGCAAGGTATTTCACTCTTCCATTTACTTCTTCCAATACTGATTTGTCATTTGAGTCTTTCCAATAATTGTTTCTGATAGGAAAATGTCCACTGCCGTAATTTGGTGTGTTTTTCTTGTGTATGAACTGACTCTTTAATGGGTTTCTTTGCAGAAGAGGTAGCAGTGAATGGGATTGGCAGCCAAAAGTTTGGGAACTTGAAGAATTCTTTTTTGCTGTTGGTGGATGGATCACTGGTCATTTGTGACAACAAGCTAATTCTTGTGTAGGATACATCTCTCTGATTGAGGGATTTTGAAGGATCTTTTTTATATTTTTTCCTTCTTCTTCTCAGTAACAGCTGGTGTAAGCCTTGTTACTTCAAATACTGATTTGTTTTGTTGTTAAATAGTCTAGTTCATTCGTTTTGTCTATAAGAATAATTCTCTACTGAGAAGTGACATCAATAATATGAAGATCTAGCCTATTGATTCAGCTACATATTTATGGTACTCTTCAGTTTTATTATGCCTGGTTTTGAAGTTCTCGACTTTCACTGCCTCATCACAATTTGTTTTGCCTTGATTGTCTATGATATTTATTTCTAGCAAATACCCTGTATGTTTTCTGCATTAAAATTCTTTCTTTGCTCGAAACATCCTACCAAGGCATTGTACATACTTATTTAGGACGGTGATTCAAGTTTTTAAAAGCATCTTTTCGCCTTTCAATTGTGATTTACACAGGTAAGTGAGAGGAGTCTCAACTTATGTGAATGTGTTTATTAGAAGTAAGTTCAAACAAATGCGTAGTTGTTTATTTCACTTAGAAACAACAGTAACAACTAAGAATGTATTTAGTTTTATATTGAAAACTATCAAAACCACTCAATATTGCCAAGTGGTTTGCAACATGAAACCACACATGCATATAGATGTGATTCTAATTCTTTCAATGGTACTGTTCCATAGGTGTTCTTGTTAGTTGAGCGTATAGCTGCTACTTATCCATAGGCATATTTTCTTGTTCTCTGTTCTAAATATAACATGGGTCGCCTTTTCATTTTGTCACTAAGTTAGAACATGGGTCGCCTTTTCATTTTGTCACTAAGTTGAACACGTTACATGATCTAAAAATTTTCTCCTTGTTCCATCAATGTTTGTTTAAACTGGATATGAAGCAACAAATATGTACTAATGTGAAGTGTGGAGGAATCTATGTGCCTCGTACATTGTTTACTGCGTCTCGAATGTCTAATGGCTGCGGGTGGGGCATATTTGATTTTGAGTTTTTGACCCGATTACAGTTACAGGGTCGGGTACTCGGGTCCATATAATAATGATGATATTGAGATATCATTAATTGGGGGCACACCCATAGTTCTTAAAAACTCGTTTTATCACTGCGATTTTATGTCTTTACGATTTTTTTTCTTCATTAAAACGATTTTACTAATTTTCCAAACATTTCTAAGTTTTTACGATTTTACTACGTTAGATTTTACGTTTTATGATTTTTCATTTTTCTTCAGTTTTCAGGTAAAAACTCGTTTTTAAAAACCTTGGGCACATCCCTCATCCTTGGGTTCAACTGGCGTGAGGGTTGGACTTCCTCACCTTAAAGGAGGGGGTTCGATCCTTACCTTAGCCAAGGTGCTAGAGAAGGCATCCTAGGGGTCTAGGAAGCAGTAGTAATGCTGGTAGAGGTGGAGACATGTGTACTTTCTAGCCCATATCTACTATGGACTGGGCTCCAAGCGCCCAGCCCTTGGACTGTGGGTGAGCCCAACTTCTTTCCTAAAATTTTTGTATTAAAAAAAAAACTGGTTACATGCTCATCCCTCTAATTAGAGGGATGAGACATTTTTTTTTTAATTTTTTTATATATTATATTTATTTAAATTTAAATTATTTGTTGCTTTCTAGAATGTTTTTTGGACCCAATATCTCAAATTAATTAATTTCCAGGATACTGGTATTACAGGAGAAACATTTCTGAATGCAGGACTGGAAACTAATTAATATGAGATATTTAGTATAAAAAAATTCCAAAAAGCCGTATATAATTTAAATTCAAATAAATATATTATATAAAAAAATAAAAAAAAATGTGCTCATCCCTCTAATAGAGGGACAAGCATATAAGGTGCACATAAGGATGTGCACCTAATGTGAACCCTCATTAATTGGTTATGGATCCTCTTGAGTCCAAATTTCAAGGATCATCTTTCGGATTTGTTTTTAATAGGTTAAAATATACTTTTAGTCCTTCAAGTTTACATGAGCTATATTTTTTATTCCTTACCTTTGTAAAGTATACTTTTAGTCCTATAATTTTAACACCCTTAATTTTGCTAATAGAAAATGTAAACTCAAGTGATAATGGTGTAAACTTAAATGATCACTATGTAATTAAATGCTATTAATTTTAAATCTAAAATATGGGTAAATTAAAAAATATATAAAATTTATGTAATTAAATGCCATTAGTCATCACTTGAGTTCGCAAGGTCAACGTTTTCCGTTAGCAATATTAAAAGTGTTAGAATTTAATGACTAAAAGTATACTTTATAAAATTAAGGGACCAAAAATATGCCTTATAAAAAACTTAAGGGATTAAAAATATACTTTAACCATTTTAATATTAACAATAACAAGGTTCCGTGGTGTGGAATTTGATAAATGAATTTCACTGTTTGTTACTAATAAAAAATGTAAATATTATAAAAAAAAATTTAATCCATGATTAATAGTTGAATATATATATTTTTATTTTATTCAAATTTTTATTTGGTTGACTATCCCTAACCTAGATATGCGTGTACTATTTGTTTATTTTTTTGTTGGCACATATAAATCAAAAAACCTTTTTTTTTTGGGTTGTTTTTAATTCTATCGAGGAACGAGCTTTATATGTTCAGATAATTTTTTTTTTCAAAAATTTAAACTCTGATTTTTTTTTAATTGTTAATAATCATTTTTTCAATCATAAAATTATTTTCATTCTATATTTTATTTTATTTTTAAAGAATTGACAAAATATAATAAATATAAATATCTAGATCGATTATGCATAATCTTTTATATATATTTAAAAAATAGAAAATCGATCCAAAGTCTCTATTTAAAAATTTTATTGATTAGAAGTGTCTAGCAAAGAGTTTCTCCACTTACCTTCTTGTTAAGTTTCCCTTCACTTCTTATCTCATTCATCATCTCAACCCTTAAACAAATTATGAGATGTCTAGATTTAAGGTTGTATAAAATATTTTTTAAATATTTATTTATTATAATTTTAAACATTTTTTGATAAAATTTAGTAGTTTAAATTTATTTATTTTTATCAATACTTTTATAAAATATTGAATCATTACGATTCAAAATTCAATTTAACGTGCGATATAAGAAAGGAAATATATAGGAGACGCTTTTTGCCCAAAAATACTGGTACTCGACTCATATATAAAAAATATTCTAGTTAATAATATTTTTAAATAGAGATTTTCACACAATCTACCTTGAAAAAAGGGTGGATAGGTTATTTAAAAAAGAAAAAGAAAAGAGTTTATTGGTGTTGGTTGAAAAAAGTAGGGAAGACCAAAAAGGCACATGGCAGAAGGAGTCGTTAACAGGATGTCAATCGTTTCTGTCACGTGCCATTTGAAATGTCATGGCGGCGCGTTCACTAAACGCGTCTTCTGGACCCTTTTTTATGGAAGGTCATTCGGTCAACCTGTAGGATTTGGGATCGGCGAAGTTGGTTGGGCTCATTCCTGGGCGACAGTTTCTTGATTTCTTCTTCCATGGCCACTCTTTCTTAATTAATGAATTCAGTACAACGTTGTTGTTTTATACTCGTTGGATTCTAATTCATCAAGTCTTGTTGTCCTTCCTAGTTTTCTTTTTTTAATTTTTATAATATGCCTATTGGGTAGGATATATTTATTTTTTATCAATTAAATTTAAATTATTAAATAATAAAAAATTTCTTAAAAAGTGCCACAAATTCTATAAATATTAATTATAAATATAAATATAAATAATCAACTAATATACTTTTAATAAAGGACAAAACTTATATCAAGTTCTCTCATTACAAGTAAACCATGTGTATTACTTTTTTTTTTAATATTGATTTATAGATTTCATTATACAAAAAAGTTTAGGTGGGGTAGACATTGGCAAACCACCAAAGCTAGGGCATGCCTTCAAGTTCAAAGAGTGCTTACAAAGATATCGTTCACTAATGAGGCCTCACATTAACTAGTGGGTATCAAACCTCCTCCCTTTTAAAGTGAAGGCCGACGTCTTAGCTAATTATACCAATGTCCATTAGCTATATATTGATTTATAGTTAAATAAAAGTATTTTTAAAATAATCACGATCCTCATGACTTGAGTTTTCTGGTCAGAGATGACCCATCAAACTCAAATATCAATACTAAAAAAAAAAAAAGCATAACAAAAAAGATTATTTATATTCATCTATCAAATTTTTTAAATATATTATGATTTGAAAATGTGAAAGCGCAACCTTTTTATTATTTATTTAATAAAAATCAAACTTGAAAAAGGTTTGATTAATAATATTATTATCATTCATGTGACATTTTTTTTTTACCAACACCATTTATTGCAATTAGAGAATTTAAGATAATGGATATAAGAAAGTTGATATAATTATTATCTGAAAATATTTAATTTAAAATATATTTTGTACGTAACATTTTTAAGATAAAAGACCATAAGTGCGCGCGCTATTTGTGTTGTTACTTGGAAAGCAAGCATCCCTCCGTAGGAGAGAGATTCAGTGATCTGGAAAGGTAATTAAAAAAAGTTAAATTATACAAAGTTCTCTTAATTTTGGATAAGCTATAAATAGCTTTTAATGATCGACCTCCCTGATTAAAATAATAATAATAATAATCGTAAACCCCCTGAATTTTTAAGTTTGTCCAATTAATCCTCAACTATAAATTGTATATTCCATTAAATTTTTTAATGAAGTCCATTAAATTATATTTTAATTTGTATGCATATAATCCCTCAAAATCTTATTGATATGTAAATAATCTCCTTAAACTTTAAATTGCAAGGCATAAGTAACATACAAAATTAATTGTATAGGAGTTATCACTAAATATACAAGAGTTTAGGAGGGTTCACTGTAACATTTTAAAAATTATAGAGGCTTTTTTAATATAATCCTTTGGGGGATAACTTATAATTTAAGCTAAAAAGATTGATAAAATTTAATTAAAAAAATTAAAAAATTGATTAACTTAAGTTCAATTTAAAATTATGGATAAATGTTGAATTTAGCACTAAAAAAAAAAACACGGATTATCCACGGAATTACCGACGGAACAAATTCTGTCGGAAATTACCTACGGAATTCCGTGGATAATTTCCATGGGTAAAAGTTACAGACGGAATTACCCACAGAAATCTGTTGGTAACTGAAATCACCAATGGAATTCCATAGGTAATTCCGTCAGTAATTAAAATTACCGATGGAAAATTTTCCTCCCAAAAATTGAAGTGGGAAAAATCAATTTTTTCCACCACAGAGTTTTTGTGATGTAAATTTTCCGTCAGTAATTTTAATTATTGACAAAATTACCCACGGAATTCTATCGACGATTTAAGTTACCGACGGAATTTTGTGGATAATTTCGTCGGTAATTTTTACCTACGGAAATTACCTACAAAATTCTCACCGATGAAATTCCGTAGGTAATTAAAATTTCCGACGGAAAATTTCCGTCCCAAAAATTGCACTAGGAAAAATCAATTTTATTCCACCACAGAGTTTTTTGCGATGGAAATTTTTCGTCAGTAATTTTAATTATCGATGAAATTACCCACAGAATTCTATCAGTGATTTCAGTTACCGACAGAATTCTGTGGGTAATTCCGTCGGTAAATTTTACCCACGGTAACTCCCTGGGTAATTCGTGTTTTTTTTTTTTTTGGTAGTGGTGACTTCTGTGTGTATATTTTAAAAGTTACTAAGTTATGAAATTTATTTTTATTATTTTAATCTGTATAAAATATTTTTAATACATATAAAATTAGGAAAAACATACTTGTTAAATCAGTGGTTTGACTAGTTTAATGATAGTAAAACCGATACTACTAGTAATTTCTAAATCAGCAGTTTGACTAGTTTAATAAATCGCTAAAGGAGATTGAGTCTGTATGTGTGTATATATTTCTATACTATTGTTGGCAAGTGCAACCAAACCAAGGTGTTATATATATATATATATATACACACACACACACACGTGTGTGTATGTATATAAAACACATGGTAGATCACATTGGTTCGGTTGTACTCTCCAACAATAATATACTTCAATCCATTATTTAATATACAGCCTAAACGATGCTTAGTACGTTCTGGCCTCTTATGATGCATTTAGTGTCGGTGAGGCTTTGGCATTTTCACCATTATAATAACCTTTTTTAAAAAATTTACTAGATTAATGTGGATCCAAAAGTATTTACCAAACTAATGCCACGGAAGACGTATGACAGGCTTGCGTATTCAGAACCGCTGGTGGGGTCCGCGCCACGCATTGTTGGCGTGAGCAATGCTCACGCCGGTAGACCTAGTGGCGCGTGGGTCCCCCACGCCATCAGTAGCGTGAGGCTTGCCCATGCCTCTGATGGCGTGGCTGGCCCTCATGCCTCCACGTGTCAGGGGAGCAGAGATTCCCCCGCGTGCCTCCCTATCCTTCCCGTGAACTCTACTGTTTGTTTTTTTCCTTTTCACACACGTTTATTTCACCCTCATATACAGCTTATATAATTCATTGTTTGCCTTCCATTATCACTCCCGTAGCATATGGAAAATGTGAGTCTCTGGTCTCCACCTCTCAACCAAAGCAAAAATAAGGTATTTGTCAATCTGCACCAACATAAAAGTAAATAACAAATATGTGAACGTCTTTTATTATCCATCTCATGTAATCATAACTAAATTTATATAACTAATCACATAAAGAATTTTAAAACATACTGGGGGTTTCTTCATACGTGTCACATGCTAGAAACCTGCATGCATAAGGTGGTCCTGCAGCTGTATTGGGATGAGATCTGGGTCTTGGAGATCTGCTGCAGACCCCTGTGAGGCTCGCCTGACCCTCAACACATTCGAGTCTCCGGTATTCCACACCACTTGTGATCGGTGTGTCAATTGCACCTCTTCATTTACAACTCCCCAGTCTTTGGGGCCGGGTTCAATACTAAACGCGCATTGGTCATCCATCTAACTAACAAAAATTTACAATAAGACAAAACATAATTAAGTCACTACTTATTATTGTATAAATAATTGATTAGTGAAATAATTATTTGAGTAATTATTATTCTTCAGTTAAGCTTATCTTATTTTCCGTCAGATACTATAAATAACAATATAATGTAGGTAATTATATTATTTTACATCTTATCTATGAAATTATTATTTTACAAAATATAAAATAATTAGTATTCCATCTTAAGGTTTATAATTAACATACAAATTGAATAATTAATTGACTAACTAATTAATTTACCCATTATTATTCTTCTATTATAAATATTTTAACTAGTGACGATAGATGCTTAATCACATATTATTTATTAATAATTGTAAATAATAAAAAGAGAAAATAATAATTCAAATCAATCATTTATGGAATTACAATTTTTAAAATTTATTATTGGTTAATTAAAACATTTATTTTGTATATGATTAAAAGTTAAATCCTATTATTAAACAATAAACATAACAACAAAATTCGAATTTAAGCATCTATCATACTTTTTATACATTTTTGAAGAATCAATAATAAATTGCATCTATATGATTAAAGGTTAAATCCTATTATTAAACAATAAACATAACAACAAAATTAGATATTAAGCATCTATCCTACTTTTTATACATTTTTGAAGAATCAATAATAAATTGCATCTATATGATTAAAAGTTAAATCCTATTATTAAATAATAAACATAACAACAAAATTAGATATTAAGCATGACATCTATCCTACTTTTTTACATTTATTAAGCATCATTAATAAATTTCATGTATATAATTAAAAGTTAAATCCTATTATTAAACAATAAAAATAACAACAAAATTAAATGTTAAGCACTTATACTACTGTTATACATTTATTTAAGCATCTACAATAAATTGCTTGTATATAATTAAAAATTTATTCCCATTATTAAACAATACACATAATAAAAATATTAACTTTTACCTGTGTGAAACCGATACGTGTGTGCTCTATCCAATTTTAGTCTCCTTCTTCTTCCTCTTCCTCTTGTGTAGTTCTTCCTCTCAGTGTTTTGAATGATGAAATAGAGATTGAATGGTTGAGATTTTGAAAAGGGTGTGCGTGAATGTGAAAAGGGAAGGAGTGAAAAAGAATGAAATAGATAGAGTTTGCAGAGAGAGATGGAAGGAGTGAAAGTGGGTGAGTGTGAAAAATAAGGAAGGAACCAAAAAATGGATGAGGAGGGAAGGAGTGCGGATGAGGGAAGGAGAGAATGAAAAAACGGGAGAGTGAATGGGAGATGAAGAAAGAAAGAATGAAGAAAAGAGGGAGAGGGTGTGCGGATGAGGGAAGCAGAGATTATGAAGTTATATTGTTGGAAAAAAAGAAAAAAGGAAAGAGCGGGAGGTTGCGTGTGAGATGGGGGGGGGGTCTTCCTGTCGGGTCTGATGGAGCAGGGAAGATGCTCCACGCCATGTCAGGAGGTGACAGGCGTGGAGGAGGGTCACGCCGTGGGAGGCGTGAACGCCAGTCACGCCTCCCTGGTGTCGTGATAGGTGTACACGCCACCAGGGAGGCGTGCCACCTGCCAGCGTCTTCTGTGACGTGGGACAGCCACCCTCCACTGTTGGCGTTTTTTCCCCCTGCGCCACAGCCCAGATCCGCAGGCCCTCGCCACGCCATCAACGACGTAAACCTTAGTTTGGTAAATACTTTCAACAGTACATCAGTCTGGTGTATTTTTAAAAAAAGCTTATTATAATGGTGAAAAAGCCGTGAGGCTTCTCTTACATGATTTTTGTTGCTATTATCATCATCAATATATCATAATTACCCAGAATTAATTGGTTTGTGTGTATATATATTTGATCATACAACTAGTTATTTTTAACGAAAAATTACATTAAATTGATATCAATATCAACAACTAAATAGATGCGAAACGAATCTAAACATATATATATTATATTATTAACGGTTGTATCTCAGTAAAGGAAATAAATGATCCCGTTTAGGGCTTTATGATTATTATTTTTTTATTAAAGGTATATATGTAACTCCGAAGTTTTTCCTTAGGAGCTTTATGGTACGAGTGGAGTCGAGAAATTCTTTTTGGGTTTGATTTTAAAAAATTAAAGAAATAGGGTTAAAAGCTTTTAATTGATTTTTTTTTACTCTTTTATCTTACATTTTATCTTTTTAAAATTTATAATCTCACCAACAAACTATTGATTAAGGTGATAAATAGCCGCATCCCTGTAATGACGATAATACAAGTTCGAATATCGTAAAACATACTTATTGGTAAAGATGAGAATCCTTTATTCTTTAAGCTTCGAGAGGAAAAATTCCCCCCTCCAAATCCCTCGTACGAAATAGCTCCTTAGAAAATAGAAACAATGTTTAGCGAGTTTTTTTGATTCAAAGTTAGGGTTAATATCAAATATCACTCGTAGCATTATATTCCAGCTCCTTACTATCGAATATGTCCGCTTTGGGGCCTATTGCTCCTCATGGTTTTAAAAGGCATCAATAGTGAGAAATACCCACCCTTATAAGGCATCATTTGTTCCCCTCCATAACCAATGTGAGACTTCACAATTTGCCTCGAGTCATCATCCTTACTAGCACATTAAGCCAAGCATGACTCTAATACTGCTTGTAACATTGTAGCGCCTTGCTCTCGAAAATTGTCCTCTATGGAGTGTGCCTATCTTGCGCACTTCTTCTTCTTCTTTTTTTTTATATAAAAAAGTTTAGGTGGGGTAGACACCGGTATCCCACCAGGGTCAGGACATGCCTCCAGGCTCAAAGAACATTTAAAGAGGTATTTACAGATCGCCCATTAATGAGACCCTTACCATCAACCGATAAATTTTGGGTAACACATTTGGCCCACATCAAAGAAGTCTTAATATACTAAACCTCAAAGACCGTTGAGTCTAGTGCATTAATAAATGATTATTTATATGCCCTAGAAAATAATCACTTATTAATACACTATTAATAACCACTTTTAATGCAGTTATGAAATCACTAAGCTTCCTAAAATATCAAACCTCATCAACCGATAAGTCTAGCGCGTCAAAAGAGATGAAGCCCTACTACTGAGATGCTATTAAGCACTCATGTGATTGTGGATTAGCAATGCTTTAGATTCAAGTACAATCTCATATCAATCAAACGACCAAACAATACCATGCTTAATAAAAACAAATCAATGGAACCAGAATGAAACACGTATAATACCATATATAATGATGAGCACAAATCCTCATTACAAATATAGTCCAATAAAGTTGCTCAAACAAAGTAACAAAGGTCCAACCACGTAAAAATAATCGGGTGAATGAGCAAATTTATCAACCAATTATTAGACATGTTAGACACAAAAAACTTTTAATGGAACCAAAAAGACCAACAAACAATTGAATTTGTTAAAAAAATACAACATCATCAGATCATTTCTAACTCCGTTTAGATTGAATGCCACATGGCATTTAAAGTCCAGCCGGTGCCTTAGTTTTTTTTTTTTTGTCAATGCCTAGGTGGCTTCTTTGTTTTGTTATTTGTTTTTGTTTTGTTTTTTTGTTTTTTCTCGGTGAAGAATCCCCATAGCTTCATCTTCTGCCATGGAGGATTGGAAACCCTGTCTTTCTCCCTCTGCTCACTGTAAATTCTCTGGCGGACGATAGTTTCAGGGTTGTCTCTTTGGAAACCCTCTCTTTCTCCCTCTTATCCGTTGCTCCCCAGATTTAATGAAAGAAGAAGATTATAAAAGCTGCAACAAAGCGAATCCGATTTCAAAATACAGTGACGGAGATACCAAGGTGGAATTGAATCGCACAGGTTCATTTAACTTCATTAGTGGAGCAGACTGTCATTGCCAGCAGGGCTTAAGGTTGGATCCAGTGGTCCACGCCGATCACCACCACGGCGGAAACGACAATCATGAGTCTCCTTCGCCATCGCCATCGCCATCTCCGTTATCGCCTGCACCGCTACCTTCTCTGTCGTCTCCGGCACCGGCACCTTCTCCGAATGGGGATGCTCCGGCACCAAAAAAGAACGTCGCCGCCGCTTCGTGCAATGGTGGTGGATTTCGTGGGCCTTGTGACGGTTTTGGGCGTTACAATGTTAGTTACTATGATCTGATGCTAGCATGCGTGTCTCGTGATTCAATAGCTTTTAATGTTGTTTTGGTCTGCTTGCGTGCATATTTGAATTTGAACTAGGCAATTACTTACCTAGCTGGAATTGCGAGAGATTTTAGTAAGCCTAAATTAAAAGAATTTCTCAATAAAGTTATTAATATTTGAAGTAATCTCTTGGTTTTTTAATCAATTAAATCTCGTGTTTTGCCCAAAACAATTTCATTAAATTAGCGTCATGTTGAGAGTGATTTCACCGAGGAAGTTTCCGGTGAAGGCGTTGTAGGAAATGTTCAGAACCTTGAGAGAAGTAAGGTTGGCAAGCTGCTTAGGAAGTTTGCTAGTGAGGTTGTCTTGTGAAAGGGTGAGAGAGACAAGCTGGTCCAGTAGGCCGATCTCCGACGGAATAGAGCCAAACAGGGGATGGAAAGAGACATTCAAAGAGACAACCCTGAAGAAGATGAAGCTATGGGGATTCTTCACTGAAAAAAAAAAAACAAAAAAAGCCACCTGGATAGTGACAAAAAAAAAAAAAGGGACCAGTTGGACTTTAAATGCCATGTGACATTCAATCTAAACAGAGTTAGAAGGGATCTGTGTTGTATTTTTTTAACAAATTCAATTGTTTGTTGGTCTTTTTGGTCTTATTAAAAGTTTTTTTGTGCCCAACACTCCTGGTCTAATAGTTGGTTGATAAATTTGCTCTTTCACCCAAAAATAATCTCCAACGCAAGAAATCATAAATACAAAGCCAAATAAATGGATTAAAATATAAAACTTCCCCTTGAAGCATAGGAACTCATGGCAGCTTCACTATCTTCTAGAGTCGGAACTTCTAGCCATGCATATCTTGAGAAATAGCACCAAAGAGGATGAATTCCTTGGCCATGCTCGCCGGAGATAGAAGAAAATGAAGGGAAAAATGGGTGTAGAATGGAAGAGATGGAGGTTGGGAGTGAAGTGGATGAAGATGGAGAGGAGAGAAATGAAATGGAGTGAAGGAAGATGATGTGAAATAAGGTTCTGGCCAAAATTTATCTCAGGAAGTTGGTCAAGGTGAGAAAAATGGGTTAGAGTTTGGATTTGGTGCCAAATCGCACATTTTTACTGAGTGTAGATTTCGTGCATTCGCTTCAACAAACATGAGTAGAGTCTCCAGTAGAGTTGTTCGCTTCGGCTAACAAGTCAGTCCCTGAAGTGATTGACACAAAGAAGCATTATTAAAAAAAAAAAAAAGGTCTAATTTGCTTCGGCTAACATCTAAAGATATATATATATATATATATTGAGTCTCTACAATCATTGCTTATACTTGACACTAATCAATGTTGGGAAAATTGAGATCGGGAATTAGGCGAAGGGATAAGTCCCATTATAAGTGGTTTAACCAATGTTAAAAGGTAAAATTTCAAATAAATACTGCCTCAATTTATAAAACCCTCAGAAATCCGTCGAATTTGTAAAAGGACTGAGAGGTGACAATGACTTTTGAGGAATATGCAAATTCGAGCGAAATTACCCTTTTACCCTTAGTTTTAAATAATTTTTAAAAAAAGTAAATACTCCCCCGGCGGTGGGCCCTACCGCCAGCCACCGACCACCACCGCTGCTGGCCACCACCTCCTCCGGCGGTGGTGGTGGTGGTAGCCGGTGCCCACCGCCGGGGGTATTTACTTTTTTTTTTTAAAAAAATTATTTAAAACTAAGGACAAAAGGGTAATTTCACTCGAATTTGCATATCCCTCAAAAGTCTTTGTTACCTCTCAATCTTTTTACAAATCCGACGGGTTTCTGGGAGTTTTACAAATTCATGCGGTATTTATTTAGAATTTTCCCATGATAAAAATGTATAGGGAATAAAAAACTAAATCCTGCAAGCATAGTTGCGAACAGAGAGAAGCTCTCTCTTCAAACCCGTGCAAGGCTTCTGATCGTTGCCCACCATAGCGGTCTTTGTTGCTACTATAAAGCCGGTCGTCGTCGTCGTCCTCTCCCCTAGCCACCACCCACCTCACATTCATCACCGTTAGTGAGAAGGGAAGCTCAGAAATTGCGTGAGTTTCTACTAGGACCGAGAAGGCAAGAAGTGTCGGAGCTCCATATTCAGCTTCGTTAAAGAAAGGGCTTCAAAGTTGGACAAAAAGACACGTGTGAGGTAGAGAGGCCAGGTCGCTAGCATCCTGTAGTTCCACACAGCTGCTATAAAGCTTCAGCACTACTCTGTCAGAACTCCAATTTTTTCCAGGCGAAGCTCTACCTCTTCTTCTATACTTTTCATGAGGTATTCTCCACATTGAGCAAACCATCCCCGCTGCCTACTGCAGCAGAAGAGAAAAATAGAGCATTGATCGAACTACTTTTAAGTGATGATAGAGTGGGAGCGTGAAAGAAGCATGGAAAGGAACACAAAGCAAGGAAACATAGTGGAGCGTCGTTGTTGCGAGAAGGACCAAGAAATGCGATCTAAAGAATATGCAGCCACTCGGATTGGTTATGTTTGAGAGATTGTAATACTGCTTTCTATCACACTAAAGCTTTGATTAGGAAGTGAAGATGCCAGATTACTTAGCTTAAATCAGAGGATAGAGTTTGGATTGAGGGCAAAAAACACCTCTCAAAGCTGGCTTGAAACTTCTATCTGTCTTTACTCCTTAAAGGATACTCACTATGTCTCTTACGATATCAAAGGTGCATTCCCTTCTATGTCTCAACTTGATTATGACTGGCTCAATCGCTCTATTAGTACTGAAGAAGTTAATTACGTCCTTTTTGCAATGAAGCCGTTGAAGGCTCCTAGGATAGATGGGTTACACGCTTTCTTCTTTCAAAACTAGTAGGACACAGTAGGTCACAGCCTCTATTCTTTTGTCCAACATTTATAGCTTGGTGGAAACTTAGATCTGTATCTTAATCAAATCTCATCTCCATAATCCCTAAAGTCCATAACCCAAGCTCCATCTCTGAATTTTGCCCAATTAGCTTGTGTATTGTAGCTTACAAGGTAGCTATGAGAGTTTTTGCAAAAAAGATAACAAATATCTTGCCCAAACTAACAAGTCCATACCAGTTAAGTTTTATAAAAGGAAGTAGCATCATTGACAATATTAAATTGCATAGGAAATTGAATATTCCATGAGGAAAAAATAGGACAAGAGTGGTTGGATGGCTGTAAAGCCTGATCTTGAAAAGGCCTTTGATCGTTTCGGTGGGATTTTGTAAAAGATACCTTAAGTGACATTCTTTCTGAAGGCATTAGTCAAAGTAATTATGCTTTGCATCACAACCCCAACGATGCAAGTAATGTGGAATGGTAAACCATCTACTCCCTTCCAACCCAAAAGAGGAATCCGTCAAGGAGATCTTCTTTCCCTTACATCTTTGTTCTTTGCATGGAGAGTTATCCAGGCTGCAATTGATGTTGGTGAATGGAAAACAATCAAAATGGGTCGTCATGGTGTTTCCCTTTCGCACTTATTTTTTGTTGATGACCTTCTCATATTCGGTTGCTCCACAAGTGCTCAAGTACAAGTAATGAAGCGTGTTCTCAAGGCCTTTTGATTATTATTTGGACACAAAATTAGTGATTCAAAGACATGGATTTACTTCTTCAAAAACATGAGTTTAAGCTCTAAGAGAACTATTGGTAACCAGCTGGGTTATCAACAAACCGAGAGTTTGGGGAGGTATTTAGGTGCGTCATTAATTAATGGGTGAGTTTCATCGCACACTTATAAATACATCCTGGACCGCATACAACAAAAGTTATTGGGATGGAAAGGTTGCACTCTTTCCCTTGCAGGCCATATAACCTTGGCAAAGTTTGTGCTATCATCTATCCCACTCTACACAATGCAGGGCCCCTTCATCTTGCTATAAGTCAATTGAAAAGCTCATTAGGAGAGTTCTGAAGACCATTGTGCAATCAACTTAGTTCAATGGAGCGAACTTTGCCAACCAAAGGACCATTGTAGTTGTGACCTTTGACGACTTAAAGCCCAAAATAGAGCTTTCATGGCCAAGCTAGTTTACAACCACTTTTCCCAATTTGAGTCCCTTTGGAATTGGTTGGGAAGGAAATATGGGTTTCACAGTGATTATGATTTATCTAAACCTACTACCCTGTGGTCATCCTCTTTTTGGAAGAACTTAGTCCATGGAAGGGATATTCACATATTAAATGGAAGGTGGGTAATGGTTAGGGTATAAGATTTTGGTTTGATTATTGGGTTACAGAATAGGGACTACTGAAACACCCCTCTTCTCTGTACCAATTTCTAATAATGACTTGTTAAAGCACATTGCAAATTACATTGATGAGGACGGTAGTTGGTGAACTCATTTATTTCAACATTTGCTACCATCTACTGTAGTCCAAGAAATCTGCACTATCATGGTGTAACATGATCAGAGACCACTCTTTTACTTTTGGAGCCTATCCTCCAATGGGAAGTTTTTGGTGAAATATGCTTGCAGGGCCACAGAGTGCCTTAATTGGGATGATATCAAAGACAAATGGGAAAAAGTTTGGAAACTACGTGCAGCTAAGCGAATAAAAACATTTAATTGGATGCTTCTTAAATGTACACTACTGAAAAACTTTGAAAGACAATGAAGAGGTATGTCACAAGACCTTAGTTGCTCTTTTTGTGCCAGCAACATGGAAAATACCAATCATGTGTTTGGAGCTTGTCCCTTAGCAAGCTCTGTCTGGAAGACAATTCTTCCACAAGACTTGTGTGCAAACTTTTTTAGGAAAGACATTTTATCATGGGCAACTTAGTAGCTGCAAACAATAATCTTGATACTACTTGAAAACTGGATTTTGCATTACACTTTGAAAACTAATCGACGCATTTTTGCACTTGAAACTTTTAGTATATTAGTACATATTAGATCCACAATAGCTCAAAATGTTAGGTGTTTTTCTCTTTTTTCTTGATGTAAATCATAGCGTTACATTGCATTTGTACATAATCTTGAAGTAATGGAATTTCCTTTCCATGGAAAAAAAAAAAGTACAGGGAATGGAGTTCTTATTTTTGCAATGAATCGATTATCCCCTTTCATTCGAATGGAGTATACACTAAAAATGTGGGGAAAAAATGTCAGAGGAGCTTAGATGAATAAACCTAAATAAATAAATAGGCTCAATTATGTACCCATCATATCTAGCATGAGTAAAGCCTGGATCAGATGTCAGCCACCGTGCTTATTCATTCTAGGGAAAATCTTTTTTAGGTTCCAAAAAACTAGAAAAATATCAAAAAATTTCTTCAAAATATTTTAATATCAAGAAAGTTTTATTGACAATTCCTTCAGTAGATGATTAACAACTCTATTTGTAGGTTTTAATAACTCTTTAAAACCTTTTTGATATTAGGATTTTCTATAAAAAAATTTTAAACATTTTCTTAGTCTTTTAAGTGATTTTCCCAGCACTCAATAGACAGTAGATACCTTTTACAAAGGGAACTAACCCAACTAATAGATGAAATTAAGACGCAAATATTTTTTTAAAAGGTTTTTTTTGTTTTGATACAAGGCGATAGGGGAGGGGGATTGAACCTAGGACCGAGAGGAGGGAAATTAATCACAATACCACTGCACTACTAGTAGTACTGGTTTTTTAAAAGACTTTTGTTTGCCCAATAATATTTAGCAGTGTTTCGGACTTGTATGGATCCTTGAGAGAGATAGGGAAGTAAGAAAAGTGGCCCAATCCATAATGAAGAAATTTGGGCCGTACAGTTTAAGCTTTGAACTGGAAATTAGTAGTGCGAATTAAGGTGATGGCCCACAACCCAGTAATAAAATCCGACCAATTACTAATTTGCTAATATTTCCACATTTCCAGTTGGAACAACATGAAACATGCTGATATTAGATTGGGCTAATATTGTTTAGGGAATTGGATTGTGGGTTTTAGTAAAGCTATTGGTATTTGTCATTCAAGTGTTGCTGAGGAATGGGCTATACTTGAGGGCCTTCAAATAGCTAGGGATCTGGGAATAAAAAAGATTATTGTGGAATCTGACGTCCAGGAAGTCATCAAGCTGATATTAGATGATTCTTGTAATTCAGGGAGCAATATTGTCTTCCAAATCAGACTGCTATTAGCCATGGACTGGGAGGTTGACCTTAGAGTTGTTCCGAGGGATGTTAACAGAGTTGCAGATGCCCTTGCAAAGATGGGTATTTCTAGCTCTGCCTTTTATAGTGTTTGTCCTATGTATTTAAAGTCGTGGATAGCACAAGAGTGTTTGGGATTTAATTCTCTTTATGTGTAATTTGTTATTGTAATGTAGACTTTCAGCCATCATATTTATCAAAAAAAAAAAAAAAACATGAAACATGCAACGTGGCCAATTGATATTCAAATCCTGTTTAGAGAGATACCCATATTTAATATTTGACACTGTCTTGAATAAGATTGTCTACAATAGAAATGTTGCCTAGCAAAAAAACATGAAAAAATAAATATGCACCAATAAAATTTTAATTAAAATTAACACAATCAACGATTTATTTCGTTGTTTTAATTATATATATGTCCCCAGCCTCTTCTATTATTTTAATTAAGTTCTAATGATTTGTTTTCTTGTTTGAATTTCGTTGTTTTAATTATATATATATATGTGTGTGTTAAATTATTTTAGAATATCAAATCTAAATCATTCACATTCCATCTGAATAATCTAACAAACCAAGAGAACATGGAAGGAATGAAAATAAAAACAAAGAAAAAGACAGCACATTAGATTACAACTTATTATAAGCTCACAGATAGACAATACAAAAGTTTAATCTCCTAATGAACCATAATATAATTTAAAAAAAAACAAGCGATTATATATATATATATATATAAACATAAGCAAGTACTGTAGATTAGCAAGCTATAAAAGTTAAAGGGCCCAATTAATCATCATTGATTTATTTCGCAGCCTATTCTTTTTGACTGATTTCACTGGTTCCAAGCCACACAAATGACACAATATATAATACAAATATAACAAACAAAAGTTCTTGGACCATTGGACAATAAAATGTAAATATTTATATAGAGAATGACTTTTAAGTCTCAATCAAGAAAAATAATATCACAAAAATTCATATTAACAAGTGAATCAGGAGATTAAGAAGTTAATTTATTACGATTAACAATAATTTAATAGACTTATCAATATATTATTTTCTTTGGTTGAGACTTAAAAGTCATTTTCCCATATTTATATGCATCCTCTCAATAATCACCACCCTTATAAAATATATATATATATATATATATATATATATATATATATATATATATATATATTAAAATCATTTAATTAATTATATTAAAATCATTTAATTAATTCGTAAACAACAGAGATCGAAAAGACCAAAGGGAAGGGAGAAAAGATTGAAGAAAGGAAGAGGGGAGATCATATGGGGCTTGTTTATCTGTCCCCCAAGCACTAAGCATTGTGATATGCATTATGCTTCTTCTATTTTTGTCCATTTCAATACCACCCCACCTTGTAGTTTTCACCTCCCAAAATTACAATCTCACCCTCACGTGCCCTTAATTTATTGGCACAAAAAAGTTTTTCCTTTAACAACCAAACCTTACTACACTGATTAAAAAGAAATTAAAAAACAAATATTTGATTTTTTTTTTGGTACTCTCACTATGTGAGGTTAGCTATATAAATCACATGACACCATCGTATTCTATCAAAAGCCAAATCGTTTGATAAATTATTAAGTAAAAGATGTCGCTTTATAACTTCATTGAGTGTGGTGGTTGCTCCTAGATTGTTATGCAACTTAGTGGATCTTCCAACTCCTCCTAGTGCAATGTAATGCAAATCCTATTAGCAGCATCACCTGCAAATAATAAGGTTGATCCAAGTCATGCCTGATGACCTTAAGAGCTATTCTACAACTACCGACATATAGGAAGCGACACTCGCCATGATTAAATGAATCCTTTCTACAAAACATGGTGAGCATAACTATGGAAGATATATAATAGAACTCATGAGGTATAAGAGCATGCTAGAGGAGGAAAAGAGGTCCTCAAAAATTCGAAAGCAAAAGTGTGTGTGAACCTCTTACAAACATCTCATATAGGGGAAAGAATGAGAGACGTTGGGCAGCTGAATAAAGCTTGTAAGTGCCCATTAAATCTTCATAAAGCCATTAAATAAACATTTCTGAACGCTAGAATGCAGTAGAGTTCTAAAAGGAATTTCCTCCATGCCTTATGGAATAAACATACTTTAAAACCATTAACCTTTAATGATAAAATATCAATGAATCAGTTCCTCATCGATGCACATAATAACTTTCTTTGAATGTATCCAAACCACCTCAAAGGATTTTCTACTACTTTTTTCTCAATAGGTACCACTCCAACTCATACGCATATATGATCATTACGATTTTTTTTTCGTCACACATCCATCCCAGCATTGTAAATATTATCTCCATTATTAATATAAAAGTCAGTTGACTAATTTGAGAAGATTAATAAAGCTAAATAAATTATAACATATACTATATGATCTATATGAAATTACTTAATTATAGAAAATTAGTTTGGGAGAAAAGATAAATATATATATTTTGAAATGATTTATTTAGCTTTCTTAATATTTTCAAATTAGTTAACTAACTTTTATATATATTAAAATCCCGTAGTATATCATAAACTCTCATTTAGTTATGTGCGTGTGTGTGTTTATATAATAGTAGTATTCATTAGAGTATTTTTGTGCATTGAACATGAGAATTAAATTAGTCTCAAGATTCCAAAAGCCAAAAATTACTTTTACTGCTCCCAGTAATATATGACATATTTGGAAAATTGTTCTTGATCCTAAATATAAGATATATTTTTTTATATTTATCAATATTTTTTTAATTTATTTTTATTGATACTCTCTCAACAATAAAGGAGGAGAGGAAATTATGCAAGGCAGTGGCGGAGCTAGGATTCTATTTTTGTGGGTGCATAATTAATGGGAAATTCGAGGGTTCGAGGGGCAGTGCCCTGAAAATTTTTTTAAAGGAAGTTTTACACGCATTAAAAAAACAAAAAGAATATAGATTAGAAAATAAAAGAAAACTTCAATTTAACATAAAAAATAATAATTAAGAGTCAATTAAGCAATATCAAATGCAAGAATGAACTATATTCAAGAAGATACAGGCATATCTCACTGAAGGAAAATTAGGAAACATTTATGTGTATGTGAGGCTGCTAGTTTGCCAAACCCAGTTTTCGTTCTCAAAAACCAATTTCCTTGAAGTAACACTCTTACCATTTGCAAAACCCAATTTTAGGTTAATATTCCATTTTTCAAAAGTCACTTTTGAGTTACTCAAATAAACATGATCAAAACTGAGTTTTGCAAAAGTTAAACTGGACCTTCAAAACTAATAGCCACACATATACTATGATATTTTACTAATTTATTTTTATTAGGTATTCTTTGGTTGTTTCCTATTTTATTAAAAATCCTAAGCATGTATATTTATGATTTGTGTGAATATATGTTCATATTCAAGACCTAATTCCCCCCTCCCCCAAAATTAAGGGTATCTTTTATGGGTGCATTTGAACCCATGAAGAACAATGTGGCTCCGCCACTGATGCAAGGTGACTAGGATATTTTAAAAATTACATATCATATTAATTAATTTAGCCATATTCTTTAATCTAATTAAATTAAGTAAATATATCTTATATTAAGGATTAGAGAGAGAAGTAACATTTATTTTATCTTGTCACAAAAAATAATTTTCCATTATATACAGTAAGAACGAGTTCTTTGTAGAGAATTATATTTAAGATTTTTTGCCCAAAAGAATTATATTTAAGATTGATGATGATAATATGGAGAGAATTCTAATATCTGTTTTCTTTCCCCAATAAGCCAATCTATTTAATTAAATTCAAATCAATCCAATCTAATGTAAGCTTGAAATAGCGGATACCTTAATAAACGAAATGTTACGCTGGTTTTTGTAAGACGGCTGACGGCGGTATATATCTTAAAAATGAAAATTTCGTATGATTTTAAATTTTTAATTCAAATAAAAATAAGGATAATTTAGTTTTTTTTTTATAAAAAAAATATCAGTCCATTTTCTCTGAATTTACACGTATGATCACATGATAAGTACATGTACAGAATCATAAACAGCAGGGTTCACGAGGATTGGTCATGAAATAGATAAAATAATTTAAAAAAAACAATTAAAAATTAATAACAATAACACTGTTCAAACTATTTCTTCTTCTTCTTCTTCTTATTCTTAACCTTGCCATTGCAGAACAGAGAGTCAAATCCGAAGAAACTCATAGAACCTTTAGGAATATATGCTTGTGGAAGATTCAACACGGGACTAATTCGAACTCCATTACCAGAAGATCCACGATTTTTCTGTAAAAAATGTTTCTGAGACGACGAGCTATAGAAGTAATATGTACTTGAACTAGAAGAAGACGAAGATGACGACGATCTTCTGCTCGAAACAGAGGATTGCTTCTGCAACCTCTGTTTCTCCCGTCGTGCTTCCTTCATTGAAATCTCTGTTTGTTTCGTTGGATTTAATACCGAACCAGTCGAATTACTTCGTGATAGAAATTGTAGCGATCGAATCAAGCCTCTCTCACGCGTAGTCGCATCACAATTCAAACTGCTACTTCGCCTGAATTGCCATAAGGATTTAAAAGAAATCCGAACTTCCTCTTCTTCTTCGTCCTCTTCTTCATCGGTGTCTTCAGATAAGAACTCTTTGAGCATCTTCTTCCCGGAACATCTGGAGCTCGAAGAAGGCTGAGACTGAGACTGAGAACGAAAATGAGATGATCGGAGAGATTGATGTGTTTGAATTGGGGAATGGATAACACTGTGAAGTTGCAGGGGTACGATCTTGCCATTGGAGAAAAGCTCGTCAGCGGAAGAGATTTGGTGAGAGAAGCCACCGCCGACGCAGAAAACGAAGTCGGAGCCGGAGTCCAGTAGACACAAATCTGATTTCCTTTCACCGTGATCTTCATCGTCGGATTTCTTCAGATCATGGGAGAAGGAGATTCGAGGGCTCATTCTTGTACTGGGTGTGTCGGAGCACGCATCAATGGCCATCAAGAATGGGAATTGAAGTTAAAAAATCAGATTGTTGAATGAAATCTCTTGGAATGGTTGAGAGAGATCGAATGTGTGTTGTGGGGAATTAAGGGGATATGAAGTCAGAAATTTCAGCTTTTAGCTTTTGGGGACTGTGTTTGTGTTTGATTGAGGGAGAAGGTAGGAGCAGGTTCCATGAATGGAGGAGTAGAGAAAAATGGCATTTGGGCTGGATTGGATTGGATTCTTTTCTTTTACTTGATCTCTTTCTATCTTATCAATGAAAAGAGAGAGACGGGGAGAGAGACAGGGAGAGAGAATCTTTTTTGTAAGGCTTCCCTAACAACTTTTATAAATTATTTTCTAAAAATTACATTTTTTTTAAAAAGTCAAGTAGTACATTAAAAAAAAAAAAATAGTTGTATACATACTCCTCATCTAATATTTACATTCCTTTCTCTATTTCTCACACGCCTGCCGTCACGTCACTGGGAAAATTTGTGGAGGGAAAGAAAAAAAAATGAAAGATTTTGAGGGATGAAAGAAGATGAGTTGTTTGATAGAAAGAAAATAAAAGGGTGAGTAGGTGACCGTTGGTATACAATCATTAAATACCTATTTTACCCACAAAATAGTAAATGCAAAATGAAAACGATTTTTTTTTCATTTCGAATTTGATACGAATTTTTTTATATTAAATTCAAATTTATAGATCAAATCATAATTTTATGATGAAATATTTAGGGTAAAGGAGTAATTTTACATATGTGTTTTTCCCCAGGAGCGCCCAGCACCACGTGATTTTTTTTGGACAAAAAATACACATATGATTACGTCTTGGGAGCATCCAACACCACGGCCGTTAGTTGACCGTTAGTCAACGGTTAACTTTTGCCCTTAGTTTTAAATATTAATTACACTTTTGCTCCTAGTTTTAAATATTAAAATAAAAAAACTAAAATACCCCCGCTGGTGGGCCCCACCGCGGTGGCCGGCGGCGGTGGCCAGCGGTGGTGGTGGCCGGTGGGGGGTATTTTAGTTTTTTTTTTAATATTTAAAACTAGGGGCAAAAGTATAATTTCACCTAAAACGAAGGGTAAAAGTATAATTTTAGCCTCGTTACTGTTCATTTCCATCCAAGTTAACCGTTGACTAATGGTCAACTAACGGCCGTGGTGCTGGGTGCTCCCTAAACGTAAGCACATGTGTATTTTTGGTCCAGAAAAAATCGTGTTGGGCGCTCCTGGGATAAAACACATGTGTAAAATTGCTCCTTTACCCAAATATTTATTTCACAAATAGAAAAGTTCGAATTTGTCTAAAGCATCCTATTATCATGTTCAAATTTGTTTAACATATCCACCGGCCAAATTCGAATTTATCACATAAAATTGAATTTAATCATATTTTTTGCCTTATAAAAAATAAATATTTTATGAAGGGTAAATATGTATGAAACCGTCATTGTTTACGTAGAAACTTGGGTTTTTACTAATTTTGGTGGGATCTCATCTTCCTACTTTTAAGAAGATTGGTGGACTCGGGGTGGATCCGAAACTTAAGTTTTCAAGAAGATCAGACACAAAAAATGTATGAAATAAGGGAACTTATTCATCTTTCCTTCTCCTCCCACCTGTTCTGTGCACCAAAGAGACCCTTAATCTCTTGTCAAATGTGCAGCCATCAGTTACTATGCTGTTCTAATGTAAGTTGGCATGTTTAACAAAATAAACTAGATTCAAGCCGCTTTTTTTAAAAAAAAAAAAAAAAATGAAAAGCTGCATACTATTAGAACCTCAAAAAAGAGTTACAATCTAAGACACAATACCAAAAAGACTAAGTATATATCCTACATTCCCTCATCAATCACCACCTCTCAATGGGGAGGTTGGTGGTTGATCAGGGATACGAAAATTCCCTACAAGATTATGAGCTAACTTAGCTAAACTATTAGCCATAACAATTGTTTCTCTAATTAAATGACGGATTACAACATTCCAATCTCCATGCACTGGGTTCCTAGCTTCATCGATAATATCCTTAAAAGGACGCATCCTCTAAAGAGTAGATCAATCGCTTCAGTACAGTCCACTTTCGCTTTCCTGTAGTCACGGTTCCAACTTAAGTGAAGTCCATGAATAATACCAAGAACGTAACTTCCGCTATTGCCGGCGGGATTGACGTCAACTTGCACACATATCCGCACAACCACTCCTCTTGCATTCCTCTGATTACTCCTTCGCAACCGCTTCTTCTTGAGGGTAAGATTGAGACTTCTATATCTCTAATCTAACAAAACCTGTTGTATCCTCCTGTGCCTTCCTGTTATTATCTAAATAGAAGGACCATTGGGATAGAAGGTCATGGTCCTAACAGCCTCTGAAGAAACTAGATTGTCCACGAGCAAGCTCTATCGTGTGTCCTTCATCGAATAAATTATTACATCGAGACACCCCTATGTCCCAACAAATGTAACCAAACAAAGAAGCCCATGTGATCTTCCTAATGTCCTCCTACAAATTCCATTTGATCCCTTCTTTACCACAAAGGCTGCAGAAGGTAGCCCATTGCGATGGTTGGATCACCGAACGCCATCTCCATGAGCAGTGCTGATTCCTTTCCTTGCCCTAAACTGCGCCGTGTGAGCTTTTCCATATTGGCAAACCAGCCACATGACTTTTTCCGGTATCTTCCACTTCCAAATTAAACAGCTTCCAAAAGTTGTCCTCTGTACTTGGAACCAAAACGATAGTCTTGACCTGTCCCAGTCCCCCCCTGGATTCATATAACTGATAACTTTCTCATTCTGGTCTACCACAAGTTCATATCCTGTTAAGAGGTCGATCTAAGGGAAATTGACTTCTAACCAATTCTCCATCCAAAAACTAGTAGAGAGTGACCATCACAAATTTTGACTCGAAGTCCCTTCTTGAATTTTCCCCAGACATCACAAATACTTCTCCATGTTATTAGGGAAGAGCTTTAGCTTCTATGAATCCTCAGCATATGACTACTGTCTCCATACCGGTATTTTGCACGAAGGACTTTCAACCACAATGCTTCACCGTTATTCAATAGATTCCAGCACCGTTTCATAATGAAAGCCTCATTTTATTTCCCTAGCTAGATTCCTAATACCCAAATCTCCAATTTCCTTATTTTTGGATATAAGTTCCTAAGGAGCCAGGTGGACCTTCCTTTGATCATTGTCTCCCCATAGCAAATCTTTGGTATGACGTTCAAGCTCTTTGATCACACCCTTATCTATTTCTCTCAAGTCAAGCCCATTTTAAAGTGTGCTTGTTTTAGTTCAAAAGGGAGTGTCATAATTCATATCTACACAATACTTTTAATTTTTTTTGTACTTATTTAATTTACTATTTGAGAATATGTTTTTATTTAAGGGTAAATTAAATGTGCAAATATACTTATAAGTATTTATCCACTTTACTCCAAATACTATAAACTTTTCTCGAGTTGCAAAAGTACCTTAAAAGGAGTTTTCAAAAATGGTGCAAAAATATTACGATCGTTAAGCCGCTTAACGTTGATTGTTTAAAATAATGTCAATCATGAACATGGTGTAAAAATGTATTTGAAGTTTCTAAAATGATGTAAAAATGCCACGACTGTTTAAGTCAACTTATGATGATGGTTTAACAAAAAATCTTTACATGTGTAATGTCTCATGTCAAAAGGAGGATGAGAATGAAAGAGGCTTTATAAGTATCTGGATACTTTCCCTTTTTGACACATTTGGTAACGGGTCCAAAACATTCTATATCAAGAGTGAAGCACTGAGTGAGTTTATTTAAAATCACTTCAATGTTTTAGTAGGATATATAGAACTAATTAAACTACTTCATTCAGTCTATAATATATGTCGTTTTTATAAGAATGACTTAGTTCACAATATAAGTCATTTGGAAAAATATTAATGTTTATTTGTCAATTTTGTCCTACAATTAATGTTTAAATATATTATTTGTATTTTCTCTCTCCTTTAATACCTTATTTAATATAGATAAAGTTATAAATTCCTTTCTAAGATAAATTTATTGAATTGACTATCATTTCTTGATTCTAATAAATTAGTTAAAGTAACTTAATTATATCGTGGATCAGAAAGAGTATATATATGAATGAATATGAATGTTATAGGCGTTTATTTTCACTTTCAGCCTAACATTTTTATTTCCACATCTTGTAAGTTTATCATGTTTTTTGAGTTGGACCTTAGATAAATTTGGAAATTTCAAACTAAAACATCATCAATTATATTATAATCCAAGATACATGTGATTGAAACTCCTTTAAGTAGAAACTCACATTTTCATGATTTTTTTGGCCAACCACATTTTGTTGATTAAAGGACATAAGTATATATGTTTTGCAAACGCATTTTATGTTGTCACTAAAGTTACACGTTAATGGTTATAGAAACAAATTTGAAGCACATGATCATAGGAGACTTTATGTTATAAGAACTCAAAGATTTTAAAAAAAAAAGAGGGGGAAAAAAAACTACCATCATTACAAATGAGAGTTAAGTTGTCATTTTCCATAAGAAAATTATCCTTTTTTTAAAGAAAGGTTATCAAAATCATTTTTGGATTCCTAAACTTGGCATGGAAATTTTTATTCCCATAATCATGTTTTCAACTTTTTTAAAGAAAGATTCGCAAACCAGGTCTCATCCATACGTAAAGGAATACTTTTGCCATAAAAAACAAATACATGTAATTATTGTCTCAATGATAGAAACAAAAGACAAAGTAAATTTTCAAGACCCATGTCTTTTGAGTTATTCAATGAAGATTAATATTATAACGTCAGATAATTTGCAGAAATAAAATAAGATTGCAACTGTTAACAATGGATCTGAATAGCATGAAGTTTTATAAAAAAAAAAAAAAAAACATGTACTCATTTGCATATATGATATATTCATCTAGATCTGAAGATAATTTCCTGATATCGATTAATTAAACATATTTTATTAAGGGGATTTTGTACATTTTCCAACATATTGACGTTGTCATGAGTGGTGGTAACACAGCGATGATAATTGATCTTCTTGGCATCATGTCCCATCCAATGTAGGGGTGGGTCCAATGGGAATAATTTCAAGGGAAAAAACGAAAAGTAGTACATCTAAAAACCCAATATTTTTTCTAATTTAGTTTAAATATTTTTGGAAAAAAATCATTTCTAAAAATAAAAATTTAAAATTATTACTAAGTTTTTATTTGTGTCTTTTGAGAAAGTTCCTTTTTAAATATTAAAAATCATTATTTTCATAAAATTCTTATTATTCTTTTAAATTAAATAGAAAGTATTTCTTTTGGTAAAATTAGAACTTAGAAGTATCCTATGCCAATAATAAAATTTATTTTCCATTAATGTACTAATTAAAATCATATAGTACATCTCACCCAACTCATTGATAATAAGTTTTTGTTAAAAAAATTTACTAATAATTAGATGACATGTTGTACGTGAAATTTGAAAGTGTCAATTGTTATATAGTCTCTTTAATTTTGCCGTTGTGATAAGAGGTTTCTATCAAATTCCTAAGTGTCCATAAAAATAGTAAAATTCAAGTAATTTTTAATATTATTCTTATTAACAGTGAGAAATTGTTGGTTGCATATGTTATGATCCAGCCAATAACTTCCTTGAAATAAACTTAATTAACTAATTATCTCTCTCACGAGCCTAGCTACCAACTCAATAAGCTTGTGAGAATAGGTTGGGTTTTTGCTCAAATTGACTTGCTTCTATGTTGTACCTACCATGTAATTTATGCACTGACCACGAAAATCATGACATGTGGAATATTTTTATCACATGTGTCAGCCTACTTGTCAATATAATGCTTATTCCCTTTATTATTTTAATGTTTTTTTAAAATAAGAATAAATACCCTATTTGGTCCCTGGAAAAAAACACGGACTCCTTTTTCGTTCCCAGGGATTAAAATGAGACATTTTTATGGACTAAAAAGGGTTTTTAGAAATTTTCGAGGGGCCAAAATAGGTTTTTTTTTTTTTTTGGAAATTCATCCTTTTCAAGGACTAAAAAGGGGTTTCGTCATTTGAGGGGTCAAAATAGGGTCCGTATTTTTTTTCAATGACCAAATAGGATATTTACTCAAGATAAAATAATGTGCTTCTTTCTCATGCTCTCTCTCCCTCCTCTCTGCAATTTTTTTCCTCACAAACTCTCTCTGTGATAAAGGGTAGAAGCATTATATTGACAAGTAGGCTGACACATGTCATAAAAATATTCCACATGTCATGATTTAAGTGGTGAGTGCATTTTTTTTTTGATACAAAGTGGTGAGTGCATAAATTACATGGTAGGTACAACATACAAGTGAGTCCATTTGAGCAAAAGCCCAACCGATGCTATGATTTTTCAGCAGTCATTTTCCTCCGTGTCACAAGCTTATTGAGTTAGTAGGCTCGTGAGAGAGATAGTTTGTTAATTTTATTTCAAGAAAGTTATTGTGTAACACCCTCGATTTCTAACGGTTTTGATCACAAAAAATTTAAATAATTTTTATAAATAAACTAATAAATTTCAAAAAAACAATCCTGGGGAGTGTTACCGCCGCACTTGTACTGGGACAAGCGCAAGGCTACTTATTACATTAAAATAAATTAAAACTTAAATAAAGATGTCTCATCTAAAGCATAAAATAATAAAAAAAAAAAGAAACTAGCTAGAGCTTTTTATTATTCTTCCTCACTTCTCACTGCTAGTCCCAGCGGCCCCAGCTTTGAGACCTATTTCAATGAAAATCTGCTCCCCCGAAGGATCGTCGCAGCCCAAAGACATACACACATTAGCAAACGCTGGTAATCCTAATAAACAAAAATAATACAAAAATAACAATAAAATATTCTCATGTTATAAAAAAAGAAAAACATTATATATTTATATAATCGAAAATATTTGTTTCATATTCACTGTCATTCATTAATTTTTATTAAATTTTATTTGGACCCGGAAACCTGCCAGTCCATTTAGTTTAGTGGGAAGAGAACCATGGTAGACCTGGAAACCTGCCAGTCTACCCTGTGACCCGGAAACCTGCCAGTCACAATCAATTGGCCATAAGCATAATAATCATATCTTCCTAGTGTGCACATCTCTTCCCAAAGTTGCTACTAGTGTCCCGGAAACCTGCCGACATCACTTTGGGAAGAACGGATTCTATCTTTTCACATCGGTGGCATAAAGCCCAAAAATTTTGTGTTCATCACCTTGGGAGGTACCATCCCAAAGCTATCCTCCCACTGTTAATTTGTTTTAAACACACACAAAACAACCTCCTAAATTATCTTTATTATTTAATCATCTTATATATATATTTTTATATTATTATTTTAATATAAATATAAAGATGTTTTGACCTAAAATCTGTTCATGACTTATCCTATTACGTAGGAGGTATTATATAAAGAAAAAGAAAATCTAATAGTAAAAGAAGATAATATGGACAGATATGTACATGCATTTTTCTTTCAATTCCTAATTCACAAAAAAACGCACAGGAAAGAAAAAGGATGCAATCTTATATTAACATTGAGCACGTTGATCGAGGGAAGAAATTGTTTTCTCTTTTCTTTTTTTTTCTCAATCACAAAGAAGCGAGATGGCATTGTAAAAACAATTTGGGATCAATGATAAATATCCAATTGAAGCACGCCACCCGAGGCGAATCAATTGGTTTCAATTTCGGAAGGAAACACGCAGACATATATATATATACAATTCAAGCACGCTACCCGAGGCCATCCCATTTACAATCAATACGCATCAAATAAAAAAGAATGCACAGGTATGAAATATAACCAGCACGCAAATCGAAAACGAGAACTCTGCACATATTCGATTTTTGATCAGAAGGAACATAATACAATTAATGACCATCAGTAGCAACGGAAGGCACAAAAAGGTTTGTACAGGTGTTCTAGAAATTAGGTCTACCTATGAAAATTTATATAAACCTAACCTAGGACTTATGGGAATTAGGATTACCTGATCTCCGTGTTTACTAACCTCTTAGAAGAACGAGAGAAAAGTATCGGGTGTTTTTTTTTCTAGGTTTAAGCGGCCAGATCTGGTATTTATAATTAAGTCTAGGGTTTTGGCTATGGGCTGGACCTATTAATTATTAGATATATTTTTAAATCCGATAATGAATTTAAAAAGATTAAAATTATAATATGATATAACTAACTCCTAGAATCTAGGATCTAATCTTAACCAATCTAATAATATTATTTACAAAATAATATGGTTATCACCGGAATAATACAACACTATTAATTTAATTTGTTTATTTATTTATTATTATTATTTTGTATTATCTTAATCTATCATTATCATTCCTATTCCTATTATTATTATTATTATCATTAAAATCCGGGGTATTACATTCTACCCTCCTTAAAATAAGTTTCGTCCTCGAAACTTGAATGCGTACCTTCTTCAAATAAGAAGGGGTGTTTATTGCGCATATCATCTTCTGCCTCCCATGTTGCTTCTTCTATCTTTTGACTCCTCCACAAAACTTTGACTAGTTTGACTAACTTGTTTCTCAATATTCTTTCACTTCTATCAAGGATCTTCACGGGACGTTCTTCATAGGTGAGATTCCGATCTATCTTGATAGATTCGGGCTGAAGCTTGTGCGAAGGGTCTGATACATATTTCCGGAGCTGAGATATGTGAAAAACGTTGTGTACATGCTCCAATTCCATTGGAAGAGCTAGTCTGTATGACACTTCACCAATTCGTTCCATAATATCGTACAGGCCAATATACTTTGGGCTCAGCTTGCCCTTCCTTCCAAATCTCGTTACGCCCTTTATCGGTGATACTCTTAAGAATGCTTTTTCTCCTGTCTCAAATTCTATTGGCCGTCGTCGTTGATCTGCATATGACTTTTGCCGATCCTGAGCTGTTTTCATTTTCTCTTGAATTACCTTCACTTGCTCCATTGATTCTTGAATCATATCCGGACCGACAATGCCAACTTCTCGAAAGTCGTTCCAACATAATGGGCTCCTACACCTTCTCCCATACAGTGCTTCATAAGGTGCCATGTCGATGCTCGCATGGTAGCTGTTGTTGTAGGAGAACTCAACCAAAGGCAAACACTTATCCCATGAGTAATTGAATTCTAACGCACAGGCTCTTAACATGTCCTCCAGAGTTTGAATCGTCCTCTCCGTCTGTCCATCTGTAGCAGGATGAAAGGCTATACTATATTTGAGTTGGGTTCCAAAAGCTTGCTGAACCTTGATCCAGAAGTTTGATAAAAACCTCGTGTCTCTATCAGAGACTATGTCCTTTGGGACTCCGTGCAACCTCACTATTTCTCGCACGTAGGCATCGGCTAACTGGTTCAAACCCCATGTGTTTTTCATCACAATAAATCTTGCAGTCTTAGTCAACCGGTCAACTATGACCCAGATAGCATTCTTATCCCCTCTAGTTAAAGGTAAACCCGTGACAAAGTCCATGGAAATTGACTCCCATTTTTCTCTCGGTACCTCCAGTGGTTGTAACACTCCTGCAGGTCGTTTGTGTTCGATCTTCACCTTTTGACAAGTCAGACATCTGGCCACAAATTCCGCTATTTCTCTCTTCATCCTAGGCCACCAAAAGCTCTTCTTCAAATCCTTGTACATCTTCACTCCTCTTGGATGAATTGAGTAGGGCGTATTGTGGGCTTCCTCTAAAATTTTTCTCTTTATACCTTCATTGTTGGGCACGCATAATCTACCCTTGAACTTCATTGTGCCACCTTCATCAACTTCAAAGTCTATAGCTTCTCCTTGGCTTTTCTTCTATTTAATTCCTTGCAACAAGGAATCAGACGCTTGCGCTTCGCGGATCTCATCAAAGATAGTTGGTTGAATGGTGAGCGCATTAAGCATGCCTTTTCGCTCTGCGGGTAACAGTACTTCAATCTCCAACCTCCTGAACTCTTCGCATAATTCCTTGGGCATCACAAAAGCATTGAGGGTATGTCTCGATTTCCTACTGAGTGCATCGGCCACTACATTGGCTTTTCATTCATGGTATTGGATTTCGAGGTCATAATCCTTAATCAATTCTAACCACCTCATTTGCCTCATGTTAAGCTCCTTCTGGGTGAAGATATACTTCAAGCTCTTGTGATCCGTGTACACCTTACAAGACGAACCATATAAATAATGTCTCCATATTTTCAGAGCAAAAACCACGGCTGCCAACTCCAAGTCATGGGTGGGGTAATTTTCTTCATACGGCTTCAATTGCCTTGAGGCATACGATATCACCTTCTCATGTTGCATCAGAACACAACCAAGTCCATTTTTGGATGCATCGCTGTAGATCTCAAATCCGCTCGTTCCCGATGGTAGTGTCAGTATCGGAGCTGTAGTGAGTTGTTTCTTGAGTTCTTGGAAAGAGTCCTCACAACCTTCATCCCAGTGAAACTTCGTCGTTTTACGTATCAACCTTATTATTGTTAGAGCTATCTTCAAGAAATCCTTCACAAACCTTCTATAATAACTTGCCAAACCGAGAAAACTCCTGACTTCCGCAACATTTGTAGGCCTAGGCCACTCAGTAATAGCTTTAATCTTTGCTGGGTCAACAGAAACTCCTTCCTGAGATATTACATGACCTAAAAAGGCCACTCTCTCCATCCAGAACTCGCATTTTGAGAGTTTCGCATACCATTTCTTCTCCCTTAGATTATCCAACACAATCCTCAAATGTTGCTCATGCTCTTCCCTTGTTGTGGAATATACCAAAATGTCGTCTATGAAAACCACCACGAATTGATCTAAGTACTGCTTGAAGGTCCTATTCATCTGGTCCATAAAGGCTGCTGGCGCATTCGTTAAGCCAAAAGGCATGACTGTAAACTCATAGTGCCCATATCTGGTACGAAAGGCCGTCTTTGGGATGTCGTCTTCCTTGATTCGTACTTGATGATACCTAGTCCTCAAATCGATCTTTGAGAACATACCTGCCCCCCTTAATTGATCAAACAAGTCTTCGATCCTTGGCAATGGGTATTTGTTCTTTATAGTCACCATGTTCAGTCCTCTGTAGTCAATACACAACCTCATACTCCCGTCTTTCTTTCGCACAAACAAAACTGGAGCTCCCCACGGTGAAACACTCGGTCTTATGTAACCCTTGTTCAACAGTTCTTCAAGTTGGGTTTTTAACTCCTTCAATTCTGCCGGAGCCATCCTATATGGCGCTTTTGATATCGGAGCAGTGCCGGGCAAGAGATCGATAGCAAACTCAACTTCTCTGATAGGTAGCATGCCAGGAATCTCTTCGGGAAAGACATCGGGATATTCTCTAACCACGGGAATTTGCTCAATCTTCTCCTCGAGAGTTAGGTCACGCACGTTGCACAAATAAGCTGGGTGTCCCTTTATAAGGAGACTCTTGATAGTCATAGCAGAGACTATTTGAATGGAGGGTTTGGGCATAACACCTTTAAACGAAAGGTATTTCCCTTTTGGTGTCTTAAATGATATCTTCTGCGCCCTACAATCTAGCCTAGCACTATATTTTCTAAGCCAGTCCATTCCCAAAATAACGTCGAAGTCGGCCAAGTCAAATTGGACTAGGTTGGCTGGTAAGTCAGAACCAGCTATACCAATCGGAATGTTCTCATAAACATTGGAGCAAGAGACAACAGCTCCAGAGGGTAAGGTAATGTTCGTTAAGGAGGTCGATGATGGTACCATTCTCGTCTTCTCAACAAAAGAAGATGAGATAACCGAGAGCGATGCACCGGTGTCGAATAAAATATAAGCAGGTTCAGACCGGAGTAAGAAGGTACCTGTAATAACATCTGGGTTTGCTTCAGCTTCAGAGTGGTTCATGACGTAGATCCTTCCTTGATTCCTTGCGATTTGATTAACCACGGCATTCTGACCAGCTGCTCGATTTGCTCCGGCTCCGTTGTTGAGGTTTCCAGTAGTGGCATATGGTCGGTTCCCTCCACTTCCATTCTGAAAGTTTTGTTGATAGCGCGGCTGATTGTCATTGTTCCTACCCCCTTGGTTATTGTTCCCATTTCGTCCCCCATCTGGCTTTGGTTGTCCTCCTTGAGAGACTGTTTGCGGATTAAATCTCCCGGCAGTACATCGATTCGCCTTATGCCCCTTGCCACCGCATTGAAAGCAAGTTATAAGTTCTCCATTGCACTTTCTCCTAGGGTGTGGCTCCTTGCCGCATCCTCTACAAGGATTTGATCTTGTTCCTTGAGCTTGGGTCTTGAATTGATTCCCACCATAGTCACCTCTGTCAGCATACTTCTGTCCTTGTGGTTGTTTGCCACCCCAGTTGTTGTCCTTGTTATCATAACGAGGCTTCTTGTCGCCACTAGCTTGTTGAGGGCCATTACCAAACTGCTTTCTCTTGTTCCTCTCCATGACTTCCTCTTCAGTTCGTAGAGTATCAAAAATGTTCAAAGCTCGTTCGTAAGCTTCCTGGAAGGTCTTCAATGGTATACCTCCCAAGGACTTCTGAATTTTGAACGTTAGCCCTTTTTCATATTTCCGCGCCTTTCCCTTCTCCGTAGGAATGAGGTTCGAAGCAAAACGTGAGAGTTCAATGAACTTGTCGGTATACTCCTGCACCGTCATCTTTCCCGTCATCCTGAACCTTGCAAATTCCTCCTGTTTCTGCCACTTAATTGCGTCGGGGTAGAATCTATTGCGAATCTGTTCCTTGAAAATTCCCCAGTCAAATCCTTCTTCGGCTACATAGCCTGTCTTCACTGTGGACCACCAACTATCTGCCTCCTCCTTGAGATAAAACGAGCCTATGCTAATCTTCATGTTCTCGGGACAATTTGTCACTTCATACAGCTTTTCCATATTGCGAATCCAGTTTTCCAGAGCGATTGGATCAATAGTCCCTTTGTAAGTAGGCGGATGATGAGACGCCACTCTCTTAAAGATGGTATTCTCGGCGTTAGCCTGTTGGACATTTTGTTGTCCAAGAGCCAAAGCAAGATTTTCAATGGCCCTCATACGTCGATCCATGTCCTCAGCAGCACCATTGTTCGCGACCATTCTAGGGTTACGACGGGTATAATACCTAATCATAGGGCATACGCTTTTAGAATCCTATGTGCAGGTCAACACTAGCTATCACTTACAACACATATTTGTTTTATATATATCAAATCAACCATCAATTAATGCAATATAAAATCAAACAATAACTTGTTAGTTCTCAATGTGTTTTGATGATTAACAACAAGTGTAAAACATGTTTTGAAGTTTCCAAGATGTTTAAAAATCATCTGATAGTTGCTTACCGCAGTATGGGTCTGCATACTGCAGTAAAGGGCCTTCCAGAAAGGAAATAATCTTTCAAGTTAAATCAATACTGCAGTATAGGTTTCTTTACCGCAGTATTGGACCTACAGAAGGTCATCAGATTTTTGAAGTTAAGTCAATACTGCAGTATAGGATGACATACCGCAGTATTGGACTTCCAGAGAACAATCCAATTTTTCTAGTGAAGTCAATACTGCAGTATGGAATGCTATACCGCAGTATTTGGACTTACAGAAGGCAAGCAAATTTTTGAAGTAAAGTCAATACTGCAGTATAGGATGACATACCGCAGTATTGGACTTCCAGAGAGCAACCGTGTTTTCAAAACAAGCCAATACCGCAGTATAGCTATGTATACTGCAGTATAGGGACATCCAGAGAGCAACCGTGTTTTCAAAACAAGCCAATACCGCAGTATAGCTATGTATACTGCAGTATAGGGACATCCAGAGAGCAACTAAATTTCTAAGTCAAGCCAATACCGCAGTATAGGCATGTATACTGCAGTATAGGGCCAACCCGAGAGCAATCAAATTTTCTCACCCAAGTCAATACCGCAGTATGTATTTGGATACTGCAGTATAGGCTCTTACAGAAAGCTCTCAAAGTTTTATAACTATTGCATACTGCAGTATAGGTTTTCATACTGCAGTATTGGGCAATCACGGGGACTCTCAACTTTGACAAAAACTCGCATACTGCAGTATGTTAGTTGCTTACCGCAGTATAGAGCACATGTTTCAAAATCAATCACGATGTTTTTGTCTCTCGAAGTTGCTTACCGCAGTATGACTTTGGATACTGCAGTATGGACACTTATGCACAAGTGCCATACTCCAGTATAGAGGAACATACTGCAGTATACAACGGTCAAAATTGGTTTTTGAATTACGCGAATTTGCAAATCGTTATTGTTTGATCTTATTGCTTCCATAATTCATTCAATCATATTCCTAGCTATGTTTAACAAGTTTGTTGAGTGAATTTCAGCAATCACAGATGAAGATCAATGAAGGTCAAAGCCATAAAGCAAAAAGTGTACAGTGCATTAAATGCACTTCTGCAAATCAACCTATTCTCAGCTAATCCATCTGAGCACGCCTTCTAAACGTTAAAGTATACTTACTACAACAAGTAAAGTTATCTCCAACGGGCAAATCCTCAGAGAGCCACATCAGACTTCATCAAAGTCTTGGATTAGCAGAAGTTTAGAGAGAGAAGATGACCAGAATCCAAGCTAATCACTTCCAACGGTTGGAATCATCCTACAACGGTCATTTAATGTTCTCTACCTATAAATAGAGAGCATTAACTTCTTCTCAAGCAGATACAACTACTTAGAGCGAAAATTTATTGAGTCATTTATTGTATCAAGCTTTCATCTGTATTGTATCATTTTGATACTTAGTACTTCAGTGTTTATTCTATCTACTCTTTGAGAGAGTTATCATCTTGTAAATCATTTACTGATTGTGATAACTACAAGTCAGGGGACTTGGTAGTTAGGGTGTATTGATTACAACTTGTAAGGGGGAGTGTGTTCTAGTGAGAGAACAGCTCTTAGTACAGAGTGTGTAATCAATATTTGATTATAGTGGATTGAAAATCCCAGGTGAGGCTTGGGGACTGGATGTAGGTCAGAGAAAGGACCGAACCAGTATAAATCTTGTGGTGCATTGCTTCTCTCCCTCTCTCCTCTGTTTTACCCTGTGTTCATTAGTCAAAAACAGAGTAGACTCTTTAATTTTATAAAGATACCCAATTCACCCCCTCTTGGGTATTTAGCTCCAATCTTCATAACTAATATAAATTCAAATCGTAAACCAACATCTTTTTATTTAAAAGAGCAAAAATCCCATCATTCTTCATTACAAAAAAAAAACAAATAAAATAAACTAAAATAAAATAAAATAAAATTTAGATCTAGAAGGAACCCCTTAACCTATAGGTAATTCTACCCATTTGCTCACATTCCCACTGCTTCCTAAGGACTAGTGGTGGAGGTTTTTCTACCCTTTCGAGCTTTTCTTCACAACTTCTTAATGCGTCTTTCAACATGCTACTTCGTGGTTGGGGACGTTTATGTTGTCCAGAAATTCTTAATCTTCTCTTTATCATAGCTTCGATTTCTTCAACCTCCTCCTTGGTTTCGCTTACAAACTCTATCACTTGTTGATAACCATAAGGATACCAACCCTTACGAGGGATTTTCTTTTCTAGCATTTTCCTTATCTTTCCAAGACTTCCATTCCTTCGTAGCGCCTTAATTAAGTGTTTAGTCCTAGTGTAAGGGGTAATTGTGTGTAATCTGCTTTCCTTATTGAAGGCTTGAATTATGACCCACAGTCGTAAGGCATTCAGCTCTACTGACACTTCTTCATCCCATTTGTACCTTGATGGCTCACTTCTAATCACATCTCCCACATCTCTTCTTAAATTTTCCATTTGCTAAAATCAAATAGGGCAACATAACATAAAATTTACAAGTCAACAAAACTCTAAATTGCATAGTGAATCACAAAATAATTTCAAACATACAATTATATAAGTATATATATATATATATATATATATATATATATATATATATCATTAAAAGAAATGGACCCTTTAAAAGACAAGAGAACTACCCTTCACTACCCATCTCTCATATTAATTTTTTTTCCTACTTATTTATTTATCTATTCTGTTATTACTATTATTATTTTAAAACTCTGGGATCTTTGATCCCTGAGTTAGTATCAAAAGCGAAGCTAAGGAGAACCTGGCTCTAATACCATTTTGTAATACCCCCGATTTCTAACGGTTTTAATCACAAAGAAATTTAAATAATTTTTATAAATAAACTAATAAATTTCAAAATAACAATCTTGGGGAGTGTTACCGCCGCACTTGTACTGGGACAAGCGCAAGGCTACTTATTACATTAAAATAAATTAAAACTTAAATAAAGATGTCTCATCTAAAGCATAAAATAAAATTAAAAAAAAAGAAACTAGCTAGAGCTTTTTATTATTCTTCCTCACTTCTCACTGCTAGCCCCAGCGGCCCCAGCTTTGAGACCTGTTTCAATGAAAATCTGCTCCCCCGAAGGATCGTCGCAGCCCATAGACACACACACATCAGCAAACGCTGGTAATTCTAATAAACAACAATAATACAAACATAACAATAAAATATTCTCATGTTATAAAAAAAAGAAAAACATTATATATTTATATAATCGAAAATATTTGTTTCATATTCACTGTCATTCATTAATTTTTATTAAATTTTATTTGGACCCGGAAACCTGCCAGTCCATTTAGTTTAGTGGGAAGAGAACCATGGTAGACCCGAAAACTTGCCAGTCTACCCTGTGACCCGGAAACCTGCCAGTCACAATCAATTGGCCATAAACATAATAATCATATCTTCCTAGTGTGCACACCTCTTCCCAAAGTTGCTACTAGTGTCCCGGAAACCTGCCAGACACCACTTTGGGAAGAACGGATTCTATCTTTTCACATCAGTGGCATAAAGCCCAAAAATTTTGTGTTCATCACCTTGGGAGGTACCATCCCAAAGCTATCCTCCCACTGTTAATTTGTTTTAAACACATACAAAACAACCTCCTAAATTATCTTTATTATTTAATCATCTTATATATATTTTTTTATATTTTTATTTTAATATAAATATAAAGATGTTTTGACCTAAAATCTGTTCATGACTTATCCTATTACGTAGGAGGTATTATATAAAGAAAAAGAAAATCTAATAGTAAAAGAAAATAACATGGACAGATATGTACATGCATTTTTCTTTTAATTCCTAATTCACAAAAAAACGCACAGGAAAGAAAAAGGATGCAATCTTATATTAACATTGAGCACGTTGATCGAGGGAATAAATTGTTTTCTCTTTTCTTTTTTTTTTCCTCAATCACAAAGAAGCGAGATGGCACTGTAAAAACAATTTGGGATCAATGATAAATATCCAATTGAAGCACGCCACCCGAGGCGAATCAATTGGTTTCAATTTCGGAAGGAAACACGCAGTCATATATATATACAATTCAAGCACGCTACCCGAGGCCATCCCATTTACAATCAATACGCAACAAATAAAAAAGAATGCACAGGTATGAAATATAACCAGCACGTAAATCGAAAACGAGAACTCTGCACATATTCGATTTTTGATCAGAAGGAACATAATACAATTAATGACCATCAGTAGCAACGGAAGGCACAAAAAGGTTTGTACAGGTGTTCTAGAAATTAGGTCTACCTATCAAAATTTATATAAACCTAACCTAGGACTTATGGGAATTAGGATTACCTGATTTTCGTGTTTGCTAACCTCTTAGAAGAACGAGAGAAAAGTATCGGGTGTTTTTTTTTTCTAGGTTTAAGCTGCCAGATCTGGTATTTATAATTAAGTCTAAGGTTTTGGCTATGGGCTGGACCTGTTAATTATTAGATATATTTTTAAATCCGATAATGAATTTAAAAAGATTAAAATTATAATCTGATATAACTAACTCCTAGAATCTAGGATCTAATCTTAACCAATCTAATAATATTATTTACAAAATAATATGGTTATCACCGGAATAATACAACACTATTAATTTAATTTGTATATTTATTTATTATTATTATTATTATTATTATTATTTTTTGTATTATCTTAATCTATCATTATCATTCATATTTCTATTATTATTATTATTATTATCATTAAAATCCGGGGTATTACATATTGGCTGGATAATATCATATGCATGCAGAGATTTAGTGTGTATTTGGAGCAGTGATTACAAAAGCAACTTTTTTTAATCTGCCTTTTGCAATTTTACTTTTGGGTAAAAGTCAAATTGTATAAAGTGATATATACTTTTGTAAAAGTAGAACTTATTTGAATTGACGTTAGCATAAATGGCTTTTATGATAATAATAAGAAATAAATTAAATCAAAAGTTTCAAAAAAAATTCTAAAAGTTAGAGTTGGGAGATTTGAGGATTAAAAAATACATAATTTGATGAAATTATATTACATGACTAATTGGATCATATGTCCTATACAATTTGTTATCTAATAATTGATGAGTCACAAATATGATTCATTTTGGAGGACAATCGCCTATCATAATTTGTCACGCAAGGCTGTTCATCTACACTATTATTATGTATATGACCTATATTCTCAGCTTTAGCTTGTTGAAAATTATTGCCGGTGACAAATTTCTCCTAATAAAATTATCTAGGATCATTGTCACATACACAACGCATATTTTTGTTTGGCAGCTACACTTGCACTTTTTTTTTTTGGGGTAACAATTCAAATCGATTCTTCCACACTCCAAAAATATTTTCTATAGTAGACCTCAAATTAGAATGAAAAAAATTAAAGGTCTTGTTAGTATTTCTAAATTCGGGTTGACAGCTAAATTTTGGTAGATAATAACGCTCACATCTATAGGGACCAAGATACCCAATTGGTGTCATATAGCTAGCATCAATCAAATAATATTTACCTAATAAATGTTGAAATCTTTTAAAAAGTGTGAAAATAGTTAAACTGTGAAATGAAAGTAATTGAACTAAAGGTAACATAAATATGTATACATGTAGGTGGATTAGGGAAATTTTGAGATGGATTTGAAACATAAAGCACATATCCCGGTCACATACAATCATTACATCCATTACATCATGTCTTGGATATCACTTTCTCTTGATACATTTATCCCGGTTGGGACCAGTGATCACACACTTTATGTGAGTTTCATCTATTGCTCCAATGACATCCTTAAAATATGGATAATATCGTGGATTGATGCGTATTTTTGGGTGGCAACCACATAATTCAGGATCACATGTTTTGATATTTTCCTATACTAGACTAATGCAAGCATCTAATACCGTATATAAAAGCCTACTGACTTTTTTCCTTGAATGTTGAAATAGTTCTTATTGTGCAACCCTTTTTTCAGATTGCTTAGCCTAAAGTTTGTATTATTTTTTAAAAAAATTTCGGCAGCTAATTGTAGTTTCCCCCCAAGTTAAGCAGTCCAAAACTAGTCCATGTTGAAGTGTAATAGATAAATTATTGTAGGATGATATATCGCAATCAAGAGTAGTAGAGCCACAATTTTGGTAGTACCTTTTGGGCACAATTGCTAAGCATTGTGATATCAGAATATGATAATGTTTCCTCACAACCCAATTGGCCACAACATCAACATTTTCAAACCCATAATATGTATTCGACATGTTCGGTATATATGAGGAGAAAATAAATTGACTAAAGAAAAGGAGAAGGAAACCATCTTCTTTCCATCTACCAACTGTTTTCCATCACATATATACTCAGTTTAGCACATCACTTTGCAAGTTGCATTACACCAAAACAATCATTTTGTCATGGCCAAAATATATGAGAAAATGGATCCAATATGTAAAAAGGAAACAAAATAATGGTTTTCTAACCCCCCCCCCCCCCAAAAAAAAAAAAAAAGTCACGGAAAAAGTTGGGGCAATTTTTTTGCCACCAAAAAACGTGAAAGAGCGAAAGGGGCAGGCACTAATAATAGCATTATGTTACAATAAAGTGGGATCACACCTACAACCTCTTACTTAGGGCCAGTTTGGTTCAAGAAAAATTGAGGGAAGGAAACGAAAAATGGGCATTTTCTATCTGGTGTAGTTGTTTGGTTCATATTTTCACAGGAAAACATTTTTCGGTGACGGACCATTTTTCCTCAAACATGGGAAAATCAGTTCCCACCTATTTTGGGGGGGGGGGGACCCATTTTCCCGCAGATCAAGAAAATGAGAGAAGACCAACTTAATTACCCCTCTTTAGCGCCGGGAGAGAGGAAGAGAGTGATGCTAGGAATATTGTGGAAGGAGGAGGAAGAAGTCGCTAAGGTAGCCTTTTTGCCACCAGGTGCAGATCCGTCAATAACCACAGTGAAGGAGGAAGAAGTCACCAATGATAGCCTCTTTATTGCCGCCGTTGTAGATCCATCAATGATGGAGGTGATGGAGATGGAAGAATGTTGATGAGCCATTGAAGACAACGACGTAGTGGATGAGAGCTTTGGTGAAAGAGAAAGGAACAAAAGCGAGGGACGAGAAGGAGAAGGAGGAGGAGGAGGAGGAGTGGGAGGGGATGAAGGTAGTGGTATAGAGGGTGAGAATGAAGAAAAACAAGAAGAAGACGAAAGGTCAGAGGGTAAAATTAACATTAGGTTCATTTTCTATCTCATTTTCTTTCAACCAAATAAATTTTTTTTTATCAACCTATTTTGTTTTTCAGTGCAAACCAAACATATCTATAGGAAATTTTTTCATTCCTTTCCAATTCTTTCTTTGAACTAAACTGACTCTAATAGAACAACTTTAATTTCATGCCACTAAACTATAAGGTCATTAACTTACAATGATAGTCTTAACTCACTGAAATGCACTTTGCATTGCTACGAAAAACTTGTTTTGGGAGTAATGTTAATGGTGGTAGTAGAGGATTGGAGGCCCTCCAAAAATATCAAAAAGATGGTGCCAGAAATAATTAAATCGGAAAAATCACATCAAGGTCATTGACAAATTATATGAATTTTCAGATATTATTATTATTATTTTTTGTTGAGATCTTGGTGTGATTTTTCCAACTAAAATTGAGAATCAAAGGAATATGCTTGATCGGAATGACAATTGAAACCTTTTAAAGTAATTTTTTATTTGTGATTTACGATGTATGAGTTAAGTATGTGAGAGAAATATTGTTTCAGTTTACATGAACCTACTCATGATAAGGAACTCCAAACAAGCATATAACCATTTGAAGAAGATTTTGACTCGAACCTCTAGGCAGCGTTTTCACATGAAAGAGATGAGAGGGAGTCAACCACCACATTATAGCAAGAGAACTTAAAGGCTATCACTGCCTGTAGATTCAATTTCTACCAATGTCTTTTTCAAAGTGAAAATTCTGCAGATCCATCTTTCCCTCTCGAACTGAGCAAGAGGTAAGCGAGAATTGAACAAAGAGGTTACTCTGTTTATCTGGAAGGCAAAGTAGTGACAACGTAACATAATTACTCAAGAAGTTATTCACTTCATGAAGTCAAAGGATCGGAGGATATAGATTGGGTTTGTTACTATCCAAGGTCAACTTTGAGAAGGCCTATGATTAGCTAGGATGTCAGGTACTATGTAACTGAAACCATAATTTCTCTCTTGGGGGTCAAAGAAGAGCTTATGGTGTAACTTGATTAATGCTTTGTTTGGAAAGTCTGTCTTTTTAAGTACTATGTAATGGTAAACCAAACTTTGAGTTCAAACCTTTAAGAGGACTGAGATAAGAAAATCCTATATCCCAATATCTTTTCAGTTTTCACTCTCTGTAGGGCACATCATTGCAGATGAAGTAAATGTGAAGAGGTGGGCATTAATTAAGTTAAGAAAAAAAAGGGACCTCCTTATACCACATTTTCTTTGCAGACAACCTTGTTCTTTTTTGTGAATCCTTTGGGCGGCAAATTGAAACAATGAACAAGTGCATCACTGAATTTTGCAGGGCCTCAAGCCAGATTATGAACAGACATATGACCAAAATGTTTTGCTCAAGTAAGTAATTAATGTGCAATTTTCTAGGTCCTATGAGTTTTTTTGAATAAGACAAGAGTTACCTCTTGGATTGTGTCATAGTGACACTAAAAACACAAACAGGAATAATACACCATCAACCAAACTTAGTTTAAGTTGACTAACATTTGATTCTAATAATAAACTAGTGGAATTTGTAATAAATTCAGTTCAGTGTTCACCTCCTATGCCATCTTGGCCAAAAAATCTGTGCGTTTTCTAGGTCCTATGAGTTGAACAAGAAGTATAGGAGTGTGAACTAGAAAGTACCTTGGTAACGAGAAGTGGGCCGATAATTCCAAGCCTTGTTCTTGCTAATAAGCCCAACAACTGCCGAATGCAGATCCTTTTTTAGGGTAGCCCAAAAACAAGTTTAGTTATCCCAAATCATTAGACTTTGGAAAGGAATATTATGTCATGACTAGCAAATATATATGGGTTAAAGAGCAAATTTACCAATAAACTATTAGTTCAGGAGCACCCAACACAATAAACTCTTATCTGGACCTTAAATATAAACAAACTTTTGAAAATGTTAAATATAAACATAATGACGTTAGCTCATGGGTAGCGTTCATCTGTTGTTGTTGGATTGAGGGAAATAAATTAAAGGGAAAATTATGCACAAAGGTTTGGGATCTCCCGCCAAAGGGAAAACTATTCTTATTTTCCTTCTCCTTTCTCTCTCCTCTCTCCATTTTTCTTCTCTCTCTTCCAATATTTATTCTAGCGAGATCTCCTGCCAAAGGTTCGGGATCTGACTTTTCTGGCGGATCTGAAGTTTATTGGTAAATTTGCTCCTTAACCCAATATATATATATATATATATATAATTCTTTCTGTGGCTGGTGTCTGTGATTTAACTTTCTCTTTCAGTGATGGCACTTTGATATCCCTGGAACCGCCTCGTACAATGGTTGTCCTGCATTTTTAAGGTTATGTACATATGTTTGTTTATTGTTTGTGATGATAGTGTTTGTTATAAAGATTAACATGTTGTGAGGTTGTTATTACTAACTAGGAAGCCGCTTAGATCATGTTTTGGATGTCTTTTGGGGTATCCAAATTGTCTTCCTATTCCTAAAATGCCAATTTAGGCCTAAGATTATGATGGGTAAAGGTTTAATTTTGCTCCGAACATTTTTAGATAGGAACTGTGGGTATTTAGAAAACCATAAGTTTTTTTTTATCAATAATTTCTTGAAATTATTAGAAAAGGAGCAAAGTCACCTTACTGTTAAAAACATAACATTAACCATAACATTTTTAATGGCTAGAAGTGACATTGATAAGAGAAAAAAAAAAACTTTTGGATATGTACAATTCTCATGCAAAAACTTCTAGAACAAAATTGGACTTTAATCCAATTATATATATGTGGTGGTTTTTGGGTAAATGACATAAGTGTCAAACAAATTTCTCTCAAACTGTTTTTTTATAAAAGCCTATCTAAATATATAATTGACTTTTATCCGAATTTCAATTTACAACAATTAATTACGTTCACAAAGTTAATCCAAAAATTAAAAATTGAGGTTGATGCGAGGACATGGCATGACGCTAAAGCTGAAGACACATCTACTGCATCTTAGTTATACAAGACTAGAGTAATAGTTTTATTACATCCTCGTCTGCTGTTTATAATTCACTGTCTAAATTTCTAATACCCTTAATTAATTATTCTTAATATTTTTCTCTTCATTTTTTTAAATGATGTCAGATATGTTCTATTGATTTTTTGTCCTAGCTTTTACTTTTTCAGGTTCCTTTTTCAAATGTTGCATCTATTGAACCTTCAATACATACAAGGCATGCGTTAACATTTTTCTATATAAGTATATACACATGAGACATTGTTGGCGTGATTCAAGGTTTCTGTTGTCCATACAGAAAGCACACAGAAATTATTTTAGCTGATGATAATGTGACTATTCCTGTCAAATTAAGATTTTTTTTTTTTTTTTTTGCCAACTTGTCAAATTTGTGGTGTTCATCAACTTGTCTTTCACTCAACACGCCAAACTTCTTGTTGCGTTGATCAAAATTCAAAGTCAAAAATAGAGATACTGAGGAACTCATCATTTTGCTATGACCATTAATTTTGACAGCTTTGATGCGACAATGAGGAGAGTCAAGTTGGTGAAATTTCACAGACAAATTTGAACACCTATACTGCCTTGTGTCTTTGTTCATTGTATCGTCACTTTTATACCTAGTCCAAGTCAAAATGGAGATAATCTGAATGTTATTGATTTTTTTTTTTTTCATAATATAGGCAAGCTGTAGCTTGAAATGATATTATAGGAACTAGACTATGAAATCTAGCCCTAAATAAAACACAAAAGGTACAGATCTAAGGTCGACAAGCCAACTGGTCCTTTAGCACCATATCTCGGCACCCCGCAGGAACTGTTGGGATAAGGATTGCGTCCGCATCAGCAGGAGCATTCTGTCCTTCCTTGGCTAAATAATCTGCACATGCAATGTTATATCTTGGGGTATAATACAACTTCACACTCCAATCTCGGAAAAGAAGATCTTTGATGTTGCCAATGATGTCTCTTAGTGGATGATCATCATAACAGCAATTCCTCATGAGAATATTGATCGCATCCAGAGAATCTGAATAGAGCAGAATTTGTTGGAGGCCCAACTGTTGAGCCATTGTCAGAACTAGCAAGATGGCATGCAGTTCTGCCTCAATGACCGTTCGAAGACCTAAGGACTTGTAAAATCCCATCAACCAGTGTCCTCAGGAATCCCTGATGACTCCTCCACATGCTGCTTGAAACTGCTGTCAAACCGATCCGTCAACGTCGATACGGACCACGTTTCCAGTTGGGGGAGTCCAAGACCTTTCTTCGTTCCTGCCAAGTTGGAAAATTTGGTGAGATAAATTATTATTAACACTACTTTCTAATAGAAAATAATTACACAAGTGAAGCATCTCCCTGGTATCTATGTTTTCACTTTGGAATAAGAATTTGCATCTAGAAGTCCAGAAAATCCAACATCCAAGGCTAAAGATTCTTGATCAGGGGAAATACTGAAACTTTCCCCTTCCTGGCTTGTGCTTGGTGTTCCAATTAAGCCTCCCCTACAAGTTACCTGCAAAAAACTGGGAAACATAGTTAGGTTTTATAATTTCCTTCCACAACTTCCTGGCTCTTTCACAGTCCCTTATTACATGAAGCACACTCTCTTCACTGTTACAATGGAAAAGACAGTGATTATCGTCAGTAAGCCCAATCCTGGCTCTAAGAGAGTTCGTGACCAGTCTTTCATGGCCAACTTGCCACATGAAATATTTAACCTTTTCCGGAATCTGCCATTTCCACATCAGGGACCAAAAGTGATTATTAATGTTCCCTGTTCGGCCAAAGAGATATTGATAAGCCGATTTAACCGAGAAGCCTCCATCCTTCGCAACTCTCCAAGTGAAACAGTTAGGGAAGTTGCTACTGGGTGGGTGCATTCTAGAGATATTCCTAATGACGTCAAAGGGAAGAATTCCCTGCCATCTACTCGTATCCCACTGACCGTTCATCAATATTTGATCTTTCACAGATTCTTCCTCGTTTATTGATGCGGGGTTGCTGACAAAGGTTATAAGGGGGCGCTCCAGGGGAAGCCAAAGATCAGACTAGAACTTAGTATCGTCCCCGTTATTAACCCTTCTCCCAACTCCACCCATGAACTTGTCCCAAACCTTAACAATGGCTTTCCAAACCGATGATGAGTTTCTTTTTTTTTGAAACTTTAGGCACCGATTGATTTCCACAGTTATACTTGGCCCATATACATTGAACCCACAATATATGCCTTTTAGTCAGGAGACTCCAACAGAGCTTCATAATAAACGCCTTATTCTGGCGTCTCAGGTTCCAAATGTTATTGAATCATTAATTGCTTTTGTTTCCTACCATATTTCTTAGTTCCCTGTGTATGTATGTTATCCTGGCCTCACACATACATGTCAAGCTTCTGCAATTTCTAGTAAACAAAATTTTCTGCCCCGTATGATATTTTGGTTTTTCTAGTTAAAATTAAGGGATAGGATATTGTCACTACCTATTTTATGTCACTACCACTTTTTCACCGTTTGATTAGAATCTTATCTACATTTATCATTTCTCTTTCTTATTGAGATTCTGATCTAACGGTGAAAAAGTGATAGTGATTTGGTAGTGACATAAAATTGGTAGTGACAATATCCTATCCCTAAAATTAATAGGAAATGAATTTTGTTGGTGAAATTTAATGCCATATGTACTTAATATAATAGCTAATTATATTGACTAATTTAAGTAGATTAAAGAAATTAGTTACTTACTTTGATCCTTAATATAAGACTTATTTACATTTAGTACCTGAGGAGTATTTAATCATATACAATTGAAATTTTGTTGGTCGCGCGGACGTTGATGTGTGTGTGAGACTTATTTTTGTTTTTATTATAAGACTCCAGTGTTTACTGTGATATCTTGTGTCTTTAGAATTAATATTTTGTCTTTCGTTTTAGTGTTTCCTAATCAACTAAACAAACCTCCTAACTAATCACTACAATCTACTCTAATAATTAATTTATTTATTTCGTGGAAATGTTTTAACCTTTAGAAAATATTGATTAATTTTTTCTTTAAAGTTGATATAAGTCTAGCAAAATGAACTAATCTCTCACAATATCATCAACCAAATTTCAAATCTATGTAGAAGTACTTACATTTAGTGTCCGATAAGGCTCAAATAATATAATACATATGCTTATAACAAAAAAAATAAGTACCACGAGTAAGAATACAAAATGTGATACAATTACCGACATCGATATATATATATAGTTTTTTGTTTCAAGTATATATGTTTTTCATGAACTGTCAAATATGTCAATTGAGTTTGAGCATGAGATTCCAGTCTAATGCACCTCTATTATGAATTAGTTTCTCACTAGCTCGGGCATATTACGAGTGAATCCAATTCCTTCAAAATCTTGCTATTTCTTTTCAAATACCTTGATTGAAAATAAGATAAAGTATTTCCGAGGATGATTCCTTATCATGAAACTGTAATCTATATATCTTGTTTGCGTTTTCAAAATCCTCAGCAAAATCAGACTTTTCCCCCTATATTATCACCTTGATGTATAGCATTACAACAACAATAACATGAAAAACAAAGTCTTATCTTATTCATAGGATCGAATACATAGATTATACAATACCATTGTGACCATTATAATATTGATCAAGAGATCATGCTCAATAACTTTACCGATTGTTCTCTTTAATCTTCTTCTAACTATCTCTTTTTAGAGGATTTCAAACTACTCGATTAACTCTCCACACCGACACACTCAATGGCATTTCTTGATGTCTAACATTATTAAAAGCAGATATATAAAGAGAAAGCATGGCGTGACTGAAAATCCAATTTAATTTTTTCCATAGAGAAAAAGTCACTCCAATCCATAGATATTCCTATATAATTATTATGAATATTGTTTTGTAACAAATATTCTTATTGGGTTATCTGGTGGCTTTCACTTCATGAAACATTAATGTTCTCATTTATTTATTAATTATTATTATTATTAATTATTATTATTATTATTTTGTGAAACATTAAGCCAAAACCTTTTCCTTTAAGTATTGACTAGTTTAGTTTAATATGGCTGAATTAACCATTCAGGTGGGGGTGACATTTCTCTTCCGTGGCAAGCAAAGTAAAAAGGCACTACTTTCATTTCTTTCAATCAATTTTACTCTAAAAGAGTTTGGTGCCTTCACGCCCCCCCCCCCCCCTTTTTTTTTTGTGTGGTTAAAGTTTGATTTGATTGAGGGTTGAAGGAAATGCATTATCAACTAACAACTTCTTTTTAGCAAGATATGTTATGAAAACCATCACGTGGGCCTATTAAATCAGATGGAGACGTGGGAATTACTACTTCCGGTCTTAATTATAAGAACTAGTTGACTTTTTTTTGGAGATGTTAAGGAAACTAAACAAGTTATTTAATCATTTCATATGTTGTGTATCCTTAGATTATATATTAGTTTATTAGTTAAACTAATTAGTTTGAAGAAAAAAATAAAAATAAAAATATTCTAAAGTAATTTAATTAACTTTCTTAATCTCTCAAAAAAAGTCAACTAACTCTTATAATTAGGATCGAAGGGAATAACTTATTTTAAGTAATTTTGTATTGTATTAGATAAATACGTTATTGTGTCTTTATTAATTATAAGATGTTTCTAACTAGTTCACACCTACTAATAAAAATAGGTAAAGTTATTTATTTTATTATAAAATTCATGTTTTTCCAATATTAACTTTATTAACCACACATCATATTAATTTCTAATCTATTATTATACTCTTATTAAATATGAGCATATATATATATATATATATATAATATTTAAGAAGAGGAATTGGGACTAGAGAGTATGTGAGATAATTTTTTTTCCGTAAAGTATAAAAGAGCTTTTCTTTTTAATTAATTGTGGTTGTTAGCAAACAGACACTAAGACCATCAAATATGTATTTAATTTTGATATGACTTATTTTGCTTAAGAAAATAATCATTATCATCCATAAACAATTTTGTTCATCGATCATGTTCAATTAATTATTAAAATACTTTTAAATTTGTTCTCCTACAATTAAAACATAATTTTTGCAGCGACGCAACAATTCTAATAATTATCATTGTTGAGTCACATCTGATTGACAATCATAATAATAGTTGTGCTTAACACAATTCTAATAATAATGATTTAACCATGATTAGAATGCTTGGGAAAAAAGTTAAACGTTTCTTAACATACAATTTTGTTTACGAATTTTTAAATCATTGTTAGACCTCGATTTATCAATTTATATTTTGTCGCTGGAACGAATTCGAAATTCTGAAATCATTTTTCTCCGTGTTTATCTTTAAAGGTTCGGATTCACAAAGATAGTTTAGCACATGCTGAGGTTCGATCTTCTACCTTTTTTCCCCCAAAAGAGAACGAACAATCTGGAACTGAAGTGACTATAAGGTGCTTCATCGATCTCACTGACACAAATGAAATGTATATATTACAATAATATTATATATTCTATATGCTGCTGAATTCTGCACAGAAACAAGATAAAGCGCAAACGAAAAAGATGATGCTGTAGACTTGTTAAGTGGCTGAAAGCTTAGCACGTTCTCGGAAATGATAAAAGCACAACTTTGAGCACATCCTTTGCTAAGAGTTCAATGAGAATCTTTCAAATCATAAGGCGATTTCTATATAGCTAGCTTACTAGCCACCATGTCATGTTTTCAAAGAAGGGGATCGATTATTGAAGTACGTATAAAGTGGATCATCTGTGAATTGACTTCAATTATTGTACGATGTACAGTAAGGAAGCTAAGAAATATAACAAGAAGAGAAAATATATAGAAACCAAGCCTCCCTTATATATATTCTCCTCTTCTCTTTTTCACTGCACATGTACAAACACATGCATGTATACACATTTGTGGTGTGCAGTGCAGAGAAAATATATAGACATATTTATGTTATATCCCACCAATGGCAGAGACTAGTCTCTTGAGGGCAAAACGCAGATGGACTTTTGTTACTGTATACAACTTTTTATAAGGGCAAGTTAGTGCAAGAGACTCCCATTAATATATATATACATATATAAACAACCTAACCCTCTGCAAGCAAAGAGACTAGCAGGATATGAACATGTGTCAGCAACCTTATATCTCACTTATAGCAAAGACTAATCTCTTGAGGGCAAAAGGTAGATAGATTTTCCCTACCATATAACTTTTAAAAAGGGCAGCCCAGTGGATGAGGCTTTTATCAGGGGGTTGAAGGGAAAGAGAAATGTACGCAACTTTACTTCATCAAAAAAAAAAAAAAGTATTTTTTGGATTTAGACTCGTGACCTCCAAATTACATGATAACAACCTAATATAACCCACCAATAACAAAGACTATTCTCTTGAGTGCATAAAGTATATAGCCAACTTTTACTGTAACACCCTAATTTTCAAAAGCGGAATAATTTTTTTTTTTCCCAATCAGAGTAGAGCATTGGAGTAAGTAAAAGAGTGAGTAACTGATATACCATTAACTGTGGTGTATCTGTCTGTTCATAATGTACAGTACATTTATCTGAGTGATGTTACAACGGTACAAGTCTAAAAATAGGATCTTTAGTCGGGTCTCTATGCATACTGTTTACTCTACTTACTCTTGTCTTCGGTCCATGGTTCCCCGGATCCTGAAGCTATGGTAAGAGCTGAGGTTCAATACCCATTGAACCTCAGATAACAGTTAACCTCATGCTTATGTAAACAAGATATGTATGACAGATATTCATGACATTACAGCAATAATCAATATAAAACTCATAACAGATTCGTCTGGATAACGTTACATAGCCACTGCAATATGTCCGTTATCCCCAGTTTGCACTATTCACCAGTGCCACGATGGCCTATCGTGTCCTCAGCGCTAGAAAAACTCAACGGCATTATCAAGACTTTAACCCGTGTATCAAGTTGAATGTATAAGCATGTAAACTAAGTCCCATAACTTAGCCACGGTGCATGACCCAAGACTAAGTCTTGTCCATGACTCTATGAAATAATCTATCACATATATGCATACAATAAGCATCAGAGTTAGTGTTATAGTACGCGTCCGTACCTTCGTCGGTGATATCGATACCTTCGTCGGTCGGAGTGTGGTCACATGTGTCCTATAATGGTAATATCGCATTTATTAATTCACCAATAATATCCTAATAGATATCTTAGTCACTAATGACCATTTTACCCCTGATGGAATTATTTTTCAATTTATTTTCCTTAATTTTCGGAAAAAACACTAGTTTAGCATCTTTGGACAAATTTTTCGTCTAACTTGGAAAAATAATAACTAATTCTAGAAAAATCGAAATGAAGATCCGTAAAATTCCCCGGACTCCTTAGGATGTATATTTTTGAGAAAAAATACTAAGGTTTTCCCAGAACTTAAGAACAATTCCCAGTTTTCACGTGTTCATCCCTTGCCCAGAAAAATTCCAAAATTTCATAGCCTATTTTCTACAATTTTTATCTCCTTGCACAAAACTCCAATTGACACACTCTAGGTATATTTGGAAAGCCCTATATATCTAATTTAACCATGAAAATTTTCAGAATTTTATAACTTCATCTTCAACACAAGATATTGGCCTTTTTATAACTGACTTTCGAAAACGCCTAACCGTAAATTTTGCCAGAATTTCGCTACTTTGATCCATAACTTCCAAGAATTTTGCTCCATAATATTTTTCATCATATTTTCGAAATAAAGACTTATATGACCATAAAAAACATGAAATCAAAATTATAATGGAAGATTTGATATCAGATTAACATTTAATCTCAGAATTATAAGAACTTAAAACTTAAAACTCAAGAATTAGAAAACTTACCCTTGAATAACCTTTCTACTCCTTCTTCAAGACCCTTCACTCTCATTTTCTCTCTACTCTTGCTTTCTAATAACTCACCTTCTTGGTTGAGTTTTGGTATGAAGAATTGAAGAGGGATTTGCTTCCTATTTATAGGCTACAAACAACTCCTCCAACGAGCCACTCCTCTTCTCTCTTCCTTTATCTTTTTCATCATTCTTCAAGAAGTTGCCCTCCTTGTCCAACAAGTTGTTGCACATGTGCTTTTGACTCTTGCTCTCCAAGTTTTCCAGCTTGTTCTCCAAGTTTTCCCAACTTGCTCTCCAAGTTGATGAATCTTCTAGAACCTTCTAGAACCTTCTTTCAATTCTTACTTCCTCATTTATGTAGAAAAATCCTACTTGCTTTGGTAGATTGTTATTTTATATTACTTGTGCTCCTATCTTATATTTTTGTTTAATCTTTTGCTTCTTAATTTACCACAAATTTCGCCCCTTATTATACCCTTAGGGGTCGTTAATTTAATTCAAGTTATAATCCCTAATATAGTGTTTTAGTTGTTACAAGGCTTAATTATAATTGTATGATTGATTTATTACATTAATAATGATTTTTGGAAACTCATTTGATACTAATATTGAACCCTTACTACTCTTTAATATTTAATTAAGTCCAAATATTCCAAATTGTTTATCAATATTTGCCATTAGATTAATTATGAATGTTAATGCAAATAATCCAATTAATATCAATTTAATTGCCCAACAATTATTGACAATTTCTTTTAATTTGTTTGGGTATTTTAATAACATTTTATGGCCCTTTAGAAACAAATAGGAACTATGATTCAATGTGATGATTATAGTGTATTTCATTCTCTTTAATATCTATTATTTTCATTGCCATCTATCTCTTGTACTTAGGCTAAAATATACCCCTAATAGGTAGTTATATGTATTTGTCACTAATCTTATTTATTGCAAGTTCATTTGTTCATTTACTAATTTGCTTTAATATTTTTAAGTGGTTTTATAACCTTTGGTTATAAATTAATTACTAATTTATGTGTTATTTTCTTGCCTTATGATCATTCAAAATAGTTGTTATTTTATGTGATTTACTATAGCCTTCAATATGTAGTCGTATAATTGACCATTGGTTAATTAATTCCAAAGTGGAATTTAGATGAAAATATAACCAATAGATTATAACAAATTCACTTTGTATTTTATTTGCTAAGATATGATATTCATATGAGTTATTACGGTATTTTATGATCTCTAAAAAACTATTCGAAAATTTGGGTCTTTGGTCTATTTAATTCTAGGAGAAAATTCCTTAATTTAAATTAGATAAGCTATAATATCTTTGAAACCACATATTCACCTATTTTAATAGGTACTACCTCCGGTCCTAATTATAAGAGCTAGTTGACTTTCTTTAGAGAGATTAAGGAAGCTAAATAAGTTACTTAATTATTTCATATGTTACATATTATTGGATTATATATTAGTTTATTAGTCAAATAAATAAGTTTGAAGAAAAAAATAAAAATAAAAATACTTTAAAGTAATTTCATTAGCTTCCTTAATCTCTCCAAAAAAAAGTCAACTAGCTCTTATAATTAGGACCGGAGGGAGTATCATTTATCAAAATATAGTGGTTATGCTAAATATGATTTTTAGGGTATTATATTTACCATTATATTTATGGCTTTGATTTTTCTTTTCCCCATATCATTTTATGTCTAGTCTCAAAGTAAGAGTTTTACATTGGCATTAAGGGACCAAAAACATATTGGATTAACTAGTTAAAATGGCCGAATAATGAGATTTAGGTGAGAAGAGAAAGTACCTCTTTAATTAGTTAAGCTTTTGGAGCTAAAATAAACCTAATTGAGCCCAAAAAAGTGCTTACAGGGCTCGTTTATTCTGCTTGGGTATTTTTTCCAAGGAAAAATTAAAATAAAGGACATAATAAAAATAATATTTATTATAAAGGACCATAAAAATTGTATTTACTTAGAAGGACCGAACATCCTAATATAAATTAAAAATAACTAAATTGTCTCTAACTAAACCTCTTATATTATCTCTTATATTCATAATTAAAAGTGTAAATAAAATTAAAATTAAAACCGTCTATCATGATATAATAGATTACTTGTATCATCAAATTACTCGAATTATATTATTAACGTATTATCAATTATATTTTTTTACAAAAATAAAAGCTAAACTCATTTCATATTGTTCAGGATATACAGATTACTTAAATTTCTTTTAATTTTATTAACACCAAATTAATTTTTTAACTAACATAGATTTCTTCTAAAAAAATAAAATTAATCATATAAACTTTCTTACATAAATGTTAAATTAAAATTATATAATTTTATTTTTAATTAAATTTTTTTTTTGACTTTAAAAAATTATTATTTTTACAAAATTGAAGAATGTGTATTTTTTTTTAAAGATATATGTGCAAATCGTGAAAAATGAAAATTGAGACAAATGTTATTTAATTTAGCAAAAATTATAATTTTGTAGGGACATTTTAGTATTCTTAATTTTATGTTTTTGCATTTAGTCTTTCTAAATAATTACAATTTTTATGGTCCTTCTCCATAATTATCTTTTCTCCCAAGTCCTTAATTTTAATTTTTCCTTTTTTCAAAATCCTGATTTATCGTGATTTTTCTCTCTACTTCCACTTTTAGCGTAAGCGGTCAGAAGCGGCTAGGTCCTCTTCTCTTAGGATCCTCTTCCATCCTTTTCTCCCAAACTGCGCCATTTTGGCGCACAAATAGTGGACGTCATGCTTTTTTTCTTTTTCTTTTTTTTTTAGGATACATTAGGATCTTGAAAAAATAATTTAGGTACTGATTGATAGTACAAATATATTTGAAGATGCTTATTGGTACTGTAAAAATACTTCATAATCTTTAAAAAATTATTCAAGATATTGACTAGTACTAAAATTATATTTAAGTATACTGACTGGTATTGAAAAAACTCTATATTTTTAGTATCAGTCAATACTTTGAAATATTTTTTCAAGATCTTAAAATAATTTTTCAAGATCATGAAGTATTTTTCAAGTAATACTTAGTATCCTCAAATATATTTTCAGTACCCGTCAGCACCCTAAATTATTTTTTAAAGATCATGAAGTATTTTTTCAGCACCAGCCAATATTCTAAAGTATCATTTTAATACCAGTCAGTACCCAGAAATATTTTTTCAAGATCATAAAATAATTTTTTAAGATCATATTTTTTCATTACCAGTAAGCATCATCCTCAAATATGTTTGTAGTACTAATCAGTACCCTGAATTATTTTTTCAAGATCCTAAAGTATTCTGAAAGAAAAGAAAAAAGAAAAAGAAAAAGAAAGCATGAGGTCCACTGTTTGAGTGCCAAAACAGCGCAATTTGAGAGAAGAGGACCCTTGCTGCTTCCTAAACGGCCAGGGGGTTGTTTATGCGATTGGCAAATGACGATCAACCTCCCGTCATGAGAAATTGTCTCATCTACCCTCGGCTTCTTGCTCCTAAATTTCACAAAAATTTCTCAACCAACATTTTTAAGTATTTAAATTTCTGCATTGGTGCTTCCTATGCATCTTCTACCTTCTACCATATCAGTCCTCGCTTCCACTCAAATTTCTGCATTAAGTGTGATCCAACTTTTTCAGGATTTTATCCCAAGTTTCTATGTGGAGTAGGAAGTTGTGTAAGGTTGGTGACAGTTATCAAGACTTCGGAGGAGGAGGAAAAAACAAAGCAGAAATAGCATAAAAGAGGAGGGTTCAAATTTTTTTTTTTTTGGGGTCTCCGATGAAACATATAACCCCACTACAAAAAAAAATTGACATTTTATAGTGGTTAAGATGACAGTAGTAGTGGTTAATACATTGTTGCAAAATGTTTTGTAGTGGTATTTTAAAATTGCTACTCATAAAATAAATCCTCTACTATATTAGTAACGGTTTTGCGTCACCGCTACAAGATGCCATCGATATGACACATTTCAAAAAAATCGGCGCCAAAGTTTTGTAGCGTTTAAACCGCTATAAATACGAGATGAAATTTCAAAAATTGTGCCAAATATTTAAGCAGAGTTTTAATTAAAATTTGAAACCACCACAAAATATTGCAAGATTGAAAACAAAAACATAATTTGAGTCCATTGTCACAATATTAAGTTGAATATTTTATTATTTAAGTGAAAAATCAAATAATAATAGTTAATATTTTTTAAAAAAGATTAACTTAAGTTAGATAAGTATAAATATTATGTAGGTATCACTAGAAAAAAAAAGCCGAATTACCAATGCAAATTGAATTCCGTCGGTAATTGACATCACCAACAGAATTACCCACAAAATTCCGTAGGTAATTGAATTTCGGAAGGAAAACATCCTTTGTAAGAAAAAATCGTGGCAGAAGACAATACCCACGAAATTCCGTGGGTAATTTCAATTACCAATGGAAATCTGTGGATAATTTCCATAAGTAATTATTACCCACGGAATTCCGTGTAAGTGGAGCTATATACTCAAGAGGAGGGGTGAATTGAATATTTTTAAAAATTTTCATTAATAGCTCTGTTTTTAACCGGTAAAAACAGAGATAAACAGAGTAAGGAGAAGAGAAGCTGGATACAAAGATTTATACTGGTTCGGTCCTAACAACTTGACCTACATCCAGTCCCCAGATTATCTGGGATTTTCCACTATCTCAAAGATTATACACTCTGTATTTTAGAAGTAGTTCTCTCACTAAAACTCACTCCATGAGGCAGAAATAGCATAAAAGAGGAGGGTTCAATTCCCCCCCCCCAATGAAACGTATAACCCCACTACAAAAAAATTGACAATTTATATAAGATGACAGTAGTAGTGGTTAATACATTGTTGCAAAATGTTTTGTACTAGTTTTTTAAAACTGCTACTCATAAAATAAATCTTCTACTATATTGGTAATGGTTTTGCGTCACCGCTGCATGATGCGATCAATATGACACATTTTTAAAAAGTTGGCGCCAAAATTTTGTAACATTTAAACCGCTACAAATACTAGATGAAATTTCAAAAATTGTGCCAAATATTTAAGCAGAGTTTTAATTAAAATTTGAAACTGCTACAAAATATTGCAAGATTGAAAAAAAAAACACATAATTTGAGTCCATTGTCACAATATTAAGTTGAATATTTTATTATTAATTTAAGTGAAAAATCAAATGATAATAGTTAATATTTAAAAAAAAAGATTAACTTAAGTTAGATAAGTATAAATATATATTATGTAGGTATCACTAGAAAAAAAATCCGAATTACCGACAAAAATTACTCACGGAATTCCGTCGGTAATTGACATCACCAACGGGATTACCCACAAAATTCCGTAGGTAATTAGATTTCGGAAGGAAAACGTCCTTCACAAGAAAAAATCGTGGCAAAAGACAATACCCACGGAATTCCGTGGGTAATTTCAATTACCAATGGAAATCCGTGGATAATTTCCATAAGTAATTATTACCCACGGAATTTTGTGACTAATTTCTGACAGAATTTTTTCATTCGGTAATTCCATCCTTGATTCGAAGTTTTTTTTGTAGTGTATAATACTGAGAATGTGTAGATAATAAGGCCTTATTAATTATGTTGTCCACTAGAAGATATTTAATTGTGGAAAGAATGTTGATAATAATATAATGAATATTGAGGAAATGTCCTTAAAGTTCTGGATAAGAAAAAAAAAATAGTATCAAAATTATAAGGAGGAAAAAAAATAAAACATTGAAATCAAATATTTTTTTTAAAAAAAAAATATCATATTTGAGAGCTTGATATAACCTCTTCAGAAAACCTTTAATGATGAGAGAAAACGAGAGAGAAGGAGGGAGTGAAAAAATGAAGGAGTGTGTAAAATGAAGTATGGTAGAAGTATTTATAGGAATCTGTATAATTTTTGTAGCAGTTAATGTGACGGATTTTTTAGCGGTTTTCATTTGTAGCAGTTTATGTGACAGTTTTTATATCGGTTTTACATTTGTAGCTGTTTTTATTTGTTTTATAACTGCTATAAAATTCATTGGTATTTTTTTAGAAAAATTCAAAATTTCACATTCTGTATCAACTATACTATAAAGCGCTACTGTAATGGATACCAAGTGGCTCTTAGGCTTTGGTCTTATGCCTCAGGCCATGGCTTCAAGACTTGGGGGAGGCGCTCTTGGGAATTATTTTCCCAAGGGACAAAACCCTAGAGGAGGGGACAGTACCTGCCCCAGTGGTGGCCAGACACCACGTGTGCAGGGGTTAGGCCTTGGGGACGACCGGTCGCTGACTGGGTCTTCCACGGTGACTAGCTCACTTGGTTACCAAGTCTTCATGAAGCATGTACTAATACCTTAGGTCATGGCTTCGAGACTTGGGGGAGGCGCTCTTGGGAATTAATTTCCCAAGGGACAAATTAAAACCCCTAGAGGAGGAGACAGTACCTGCCCCAGTGGGGACCGGACACCACGCTGCAGGGGGTTAGGCCCTGGGGACAGTCGGTCGCGGATTGGGTCCTCCACTGTGGTGGGCCGTTACAGCTACAATCCAAAATATTTAAATATCAAAACTATACACTTTATAGCAGTTTATCTACTAAAACTGCCACAAATTTCATGACCATTGGCGATATTCAAAATATTTAAATTTCAAAATATTACACACTATGTAACAATCTTTTGAAAAAAAATTGCTACAAGTTTCTAGAACGTTTGTAGTAGTTGTTTAGCTAAACCGCTACAAATACAAACATAATTTAAAAAAAAAGTAAATTACACTTGTAGCAGTTTCTAGGAAGAAACCGCTATAAAACGTTGTCATTTATTTATTTATTTGGTATAACTTCTTTTTGGCAGTGTGTTAAAGACTTCACTTTTGTAGCGATTTAACTAGAAAACCACTACAAATTAAATTGTTTATATTTATAGTGATTTATAAAAACTACTATTTCAACGGTTATAAATGAAGAAACCCTATCTTGTGCATCGTGAACCTTTGTAGCGGTTTTTTAAAACTGTTATAAAAGTTCAAATTCTTAGCATTCTGTAGTGGTTTTTGTGTAGAACTACTATAAATATGTCGATCTTTATATTCTATAACGAATTTTTTTTTTAAATATATATTAGCTGCTATAAAGAAACCACCACTAATGGCACGCCACATTTGGGTAGTTTGTGTAACCGCTACAAATATCATTCACGAGCTAGTATGCCACTTGGTGCGAGTCATGCCGTTGCAAATTTGTAGCGGTTTTGGTATAAACCGCTACAAATTTTCATATTGCTACTGGTTTATTTTAACCGCAATAAATTGACATTCTTTTTTTTTTTTTTGGTGGCGATCATAAATAAAAACAATTTACAACGGTCTGTAACAATTGACAGACATTCTGCAGAAGATAAGAAAGCTGCCAAGGTACAGACCTAGATTCAGTAATAATTTTTCGATGAGAAGTCTTAACTAATTTACATATTAGCGGAAAGGAATGAGAGTGTAAAATTGCACGCTGCTGCAGAATGAAAAACATTACATCCCTTAGAGTCATTAGTTGTAATTGCAGTGTACTGTGTACCCAATTTTATCTGGAAGCAATGGTTCATTCATGAAAGTGACGTTGGTCAAAGAGGATTCGAATATTAATATTTCGCCTTCTACCAAGAGCTCGGGGAATGTAAAGAAAAACTGCCAACAACAATTCATATTCTAAGATGGGACCATTCTCTAATGAGTTCTCTCACATAATTCTTCGTTCTCCATATTGGCAATGGACGATACTTGTTGCCTAACGATTGATGTATAAATAATTCCATTGCTTGCACCAACCATAACACTTGTTGTGGTGTAAAATGAGCACATGCATGACAAATTTTATTTCTTGCAAACCATAAAGATTCTAATATGAAAAGGAATAAAGGTAGTGACGTTATTAGAATCCTTGTGGTTCTGCACCCAGATCATTAACTACTGTATCAAAGCTTCATGTTAGGGAAATCTATCCTAAAATCTGAGGAACAGCCAAACCAGCAAACACGAGAGAAAGGACAATTAAGAAATAAATGCTTTAAAGATTCATCATTAGATGCACAGAAATAACATACCTCAACATAAGACAAGTGCCTATTCTCTAGGAGTGTTGTATAGGTAGGCAAAATATCCCTTACAATTTTCCATAGCAACAGCTTAAATTCCAAGAGGAAGATTGATAGGAATATGAATAATACACGCCCTCTTTTGGTCTACACTAGGAGGAAGAAGACTTAGATTAGTTATCATCAGTTTGTTCAGTTTGTTATTCTTATCTGTTTTACTCAACTGTTGCATAGGAAGTTATTGTTGTTATTATTAACTGATGTAACCCTTATCTATTTAGGAGGTAGTTATCTTGTAGGCAGGGTGATGTAATCCTTATCTATTTAAGAGGTAGTTATCGTGTAGGCAGTTGGCTATGTAGGGAAAATATAAGTAATTGTATTGTATGGCAGAATGTTTTATGAAGAGTATGATGTTCAGACTTACTACTTGGTCTAGAGTTCAGATTCTGCTCTAGAATTGTCTCCCTTTTTCCTTTTCCTACCTTAATTTCTTCTACTCTATCATCTTGGTATCAGAGTGGTTGATCCTGGAATCTGATTGTTATCATGGTAAATACCAAAAATTCATCTTTAGAGAATAACTCTTCACTGCATCCTAACCAGAACCCAGAAAATTCCCCACTGATCCACCCTCAAAATGACCCAGCGGTCATTTTGGTACAACAACCTGCACAAAAACAACCAGAGGCCGACCAACACCACTTAGCAGCAATTCTCACACAACTGAATTTGATGAATTCAGAAATACAAAATCTGAAGAAACAGAAAGGACCAGCAATATTTCAAGGAGAAACGAGTTTTAACAACCCAGAGGCTTACATGGATCAAGAAGATGCTGAGATGGACAATCCTTGGTGGAGTAAAAACTCCTCTAAATGGCCCTATTCGAAGGTTGAATTTCCGAAGTATGATGGTGGTGACCCAAGAGGCTGGGTTTTGAAGGATGAAAAGTATTTTCGGTACTATCAAACACCCGAAGATTTGAAAGTAGATGTTGCTGCAATTAACCTTGATGGTGATGCGTTAGATACATTCACATGGGTATCTTTAGGACGAACTATACGATACTGGGATGAGTTGGTACAAGTGTTCCAGGAACAATTTGGCTAGCTGAATTTCAAAATCTCGATGTTCATCTCTGCGGCATTAAACAGACCGGAACTGTGATGGAGTACAAACAGGATTTTGTTCGACGCCAAGCACAAGTTCAGGGTTGGCCTGAACACTGCCTCCTCGGCGTGTTTATTAATGGATTGAAGGAAGAATACAAGGCTGATGTGAAAATTCAGAAACCACGCACCGTCTATAAGGCTGTCAGTCTAGCGTTAGAGTTTGAAGCCAAGACGCAATCTCAACAGCCTTATCGATCAAACCTATGGCAACGTGGCATGGAACATAATTATAATGATCGGGAGAATAAGGAAAATTCGCCACGTCAGCAATGGAATTCCAATTATAATTCAAATACGGCGAATTCCTCAAATAAACCGTTATATCCTATGGTTTCCTACAATCGTGGATCCAATTCGCAATTTGCGGCAGCCACTGACCAATATCGATCAAATCAGAATCTTCCGGCGATCTCTCACCCTTCCGTAATGAACGACCAGCAGCGGCAATACCGGCGTGAAAAAGGTCTATGTTTTAAATGTGGTGAGCGATTTGCACCAGGTCATCGCTGTCGGACGTCTACCTTGCAGATAATGGAGATCAATGATGAGGAAATGGCAGAAACTGAAGTAATCTAAGAGGAGCAGCCGGAAACAGCAACCGAGCATTTCGCAACAATATCACTCCATGCCATTTTCGGCAAATCGACAACCCAAACAATGAAAGTAAAGGGGAAGTTGAACTCCAAATCGGTGCTGATTCTAATCGACAGCGGTTCTACTCATAATTTTGTCTCTGATAATTGAATATTTTTACACTTAATTGTATCTCTTGGTGAATAAATTTAGGATTGTTTAGTCATTAAATAATGGGTTTTATTACCTAATTGAGCTTTGAGCTTTTAATGTGATTGATTTCATTTTTATGAATAAATTCCAGATTTACAGTGATTTAGTATTTTTGCCATAACTTTTGATCTAGATATCCGATTAGCCTGATTCTTCTTTCCTTTTTTAGATGATTCAGAGATCTACAATTGTTATGAAGACTCGGAAGGCTGATTCGGACAAGAAGATAGACGAAATTGGAGCTAAAGACAGACCTATTTTCTGGATTTTTATTTTGCTCGAATTTTGTAATAAAAGACCAATTTTTAGAGGTTTCCTTTTTTATATAGGGATTTCCTATTGATTAGGGGTTTCCTATTTAGAGATTTCCTATTTTTAGTCATTTTTCCTACATAAGGAAAATGAGATGGTGGCTACAAACATATTCTGAATACACGTTTGAAGCAGTTTTGGATTGAAAAACAGAAGTTTAATTTTCTCTACAATGTTCTTCACGTTCTTCTTCATCTTTTCTTCTGCGTTTTGCCTAGCCATGCTTGGCTAAACTTTTGTGGTTAATCCAACGTGAGGATTCCATGATTCGTCCAGAGAACTTGTGCTTATTCGGTAATTTAACTCATTTCTATTTTCATCTTATCGGATCCGATTCTTGGAAATAGTTCGAATATTAGATTTAATATTCGGTTTGGTTCATCCCAAGGACTGAGTTCGAACTAGGTTTTAAGTTTTGCTGTGCGATTGCACAGTGGGACGCCGCTGTTCGGACATATTCTAGGCTATCGTCTAGTCGAGGGATTTTCTGGGCGGATGCAGAGATCTCGGTTCGTCCAGAGCCAAACGTGGGTTATTTATATTTTGTTCAATGATGGAAGTCTCTGGAATATGAACATTGGGTTGATCATTTTTAATCTGTTTTTGCTTAATCCATTCTGTTTCTGCATTTCGTTCTGTTTCTGTTAAATTTCGTTTTTAATCTGATTGAATCAAACCCCCCCCCATTTTTACTATTTCTATTTCGTTGTTGTTTTCAATCAAACCCGCTGCAAGTTCGTTGGGGAAACGACCCAGGTTCCCTATTTCTGCAAAAAAAAAAAATCATTTTCGAACTTGGTTATTTTGGGAGACACGGCAATTCTCTGTCAGTCTCCCACAAAATTGTTGAAACATTGCAATTAAAAACAACTTCTCTTCCTACTCTCAGCGTCCAAGTAGGAAATGACAGAATAATTGCCTACAAATCAATTTGTCAACAATTGGAAGTAACAATTGAGGACTTGACCATATTAAGGAGGATTTCTTTCCATTTAAACTAGGTGGCGTTGACATGGTTCTAGGAATAAAGTGGTTGGCATCACTAAATACTGTGGAAGCAAATTGGCAACAGCTTTTTATGATCTTTTGGGTTAATGGGAAGCGATACAAATTACAAGGAATTCCTCAACAAGTTACTTCTGCAACTTTGTGTAGCTATGTCTGTCAACAAATGGTTCAGCTGTTTGACAAATTTGAATTATTACAGCAGCACTACTCCTCGATATTCCAAGAGCCACAAACAGTACCACCAATAAGACAGAACAGCCATGCTATTGCCCTCTTGCCTAATGCAGTCCCACCCAACATCAGGCCTTATCGGTACCCATATGCTCAGAAGGATGAAATTGAAAGGCAAGTGGCTACATTGTTGGAAAAGGGCTTTATACAGCCAAGTGTGAGTCCCTTTGCCATCCCTGTTCTCTTAGTTCCCAAAAAAGATTCCACTTAGAGATTTTGTGTGGATTATCGGGAACTCAATCATCTTACTGTTCCAGATAAGTATCCTATCCCCACCATTGACGAATTAATCGATGAATTGCATGGTGCCAAATTCTTTTCAAAAATCGATCTTCGTTCTGGTTACCATCAAATTCGAGTTCTTCCATCTGATGTACACAAGACCGCTTTTCGTACTCATTCAGGACACTATGAATTTATTGTGATGCCTTTTGGTCTCACTAATGCACCTGCAACCTTCCAAGCTACCATGAATGATTTATTTCGGCCTTACTTAAGGAAATTCATTCTGGTATTTTTTGATGATATTTTGGTGTATAGTAAGACTTTTGATGACCATATGGAGCATTTAGATATCATCTTCGGCCTCTTGCAGTGCAATGATTTCTATGCTAACCCCAAAAAGTGTGACTTTCTTCAATTGGAAATAGCATTCTTAGGCCATATTATTTTTGCTCAAGGGGTGGCTGTTGACTCTGAAAAAGTTGCTGCCATTAGTGATTGGCCATTACCGAAAGATCTTACAGAACTTCATGGGTTTCTTGGCCTCACTGGTTATTATAGAAGGTTTGTTTATCAGTATGGACAGATTGCAAAACCACTGGTGGATATGACTAAGAGGGGAGCTTTTCTTTGGGATACCAATTCCTTGGCTGCTTTTGAAAAACTAAAGTTGGCTCTCACTCAAGTTCCAGTCCTAAGGCTACCAGATTTTACGAAAACTTTTGTGGTTGAGTGTGATGCATCATCCATAGGAATTGGGGCGATTTTACAGCAAGAAGGACATCTAGTTGCTTATTATAGCAAGGGGTTATCAGCTTTTTATCAGCAAAAATCTGTGTATGACAGAGAATTGTTTGCTTTGGTGATGGCTTTAGAAAAATGGAAGCACTATTTACTAGGGCGCAAATTTCTGGTGCTTACTGATCACTTCAGTCTGAAATATCTTTTGCAGCAAAGAGTTACTACTCCAGGCCAGCAACGACTGCTCCTGAAACTCCTTCCATTTGACTTCACTATCACTTATAAACCTGGTGTCAATAATCAAGGTGCAGATGCATTGTCTCGTTATCCACATTCTGGAGAATTTTTCAACTTGGCCATCCCTCATGCTGCTGATTTCTCAGACCTTCCAGCATTGTTGCAACAAGACCCTTACACCAATCAAATTATACAATCACTTCTGACTGACCCCCATTCGGTCAAACATTATTCTTTAGTGTCTAAAAAACTTTACTATAAGGGTCGATTGGTTATTCTAGCCAAATCTACTCTCTCTACTTTGCTGATTTCAGAGGCTCATACTTCTTTAGTGGGGGGACATGGTGGAATTCTCAAGACTCTAAAACGCTTGCAGAAATATTACTTTTGGTTGGATATGAAAACTGAGGTGCAAACTTTCATTCAGCAATGTTTGGTGTGTCAACGAAGCAAGTATTTACCTCAAGCATCTGCAGGTTTGTTGCAGCCTTTACCCATTCCTCAACATATTTGGGAAGACCTCTCACTTGATTTCATCTCGGGACTACCAAAATCAAATGGTATTGATATAATTTTGGTGGTGGTCGACCGTTTCAGCAAATATGCTCATTTCATTGGACTTTCCCACCCATTTACTGCAAAATTAGTCGCTAATACCTTTTGCAAAGAAGTCATTCGTCTTCATGGTGTGCCTAAAACACTACTTTCAGACAAGGATCCTATTTTCCTGAGTTCATTCTGGCGAGAACTATTCAAACTTTCAGGGACCAAATTAAAAATGAGTACTTCCTATCATCCCCAAACAGATGGACAAACAGAAGTGGTGAATCGTTGCTTAGAAACTTATCTACGGTGTTTCTGCCAAGACCATCAAAAATCCTGGTTTCGCTACTTACATTGGGCTGAGTTTTCTTATAACACTGGGTTTCATACTTCTACTGGATACACTCCTTTCAAAATTGTTTATGGCAAAGAGCCTCCTGTCCTAGTGCCATATGTACAAGGTTCGACACCTATTGCGGAGCTAGATGATTTTTTCATTCATCGGGATGCTATTTTAGAGATGACCAGATCCAACCTTGAAATAGCACAAGCTAGCATGAAACAACAAGTAGATACTCATAGAAGACAGCTGGAATTTGAACCGGGTGATTTAGTATTCCTAAAAATTCAACCTTATCGCCAAGCTTCTCTTTCAGTCCAGCGATTTACCAAGCTTTCAGCTAGATATTTTGGCCCTTATTCCATCATTCGCCGTATTGGAGCTGTGGCTTATGAACTCCAACTACCCCCAGGATCTAAAGTACATCCAATATTCCATGTTTCTATGCTCAAACCAGCATATGGATGTGATAATCAAACTTCAGTCAACCCTCTTCCAGTAAATGAAAATTGGGAATTCACTCTTCAGCCGGAGAAGGTGCTGGACTATCGGGTACAAGCAAGCTGGGAGCCGTATGACCATATTGCTGAGCAATTTCCTCATTTCAGCCTTGAGGACAAGGCTTCTTTCCTAGGGGAGGGTATTGATAGGAATATGAATAATACACACCCTCTTTTGGTCTACACTAGGAGGAAGAAGACTTAGATTAGTTATCATCAGTTTATTCAGTTTGTTATTCTTATCTGTTTTACTCAACTGTTGCATAGGAAGTTATTGTTGTTATTATTGATGCTACCAAAAATTTAACTAAGCACCGCAAGTGTACGGGTCATGAAAATAGTAAGTGGCAAATCAAGGTCATCCCACAGAGACTCAATCAAACTGGTGATTAGGTGTCAAATTTCCTTTTTTCATTTAAGTTGAGCAAACAAGAAGTGTTTTCAATAGTAGTAAAACAAAAGAATTTAATAAAAACACGCACTTTCAAAGAGAGAGAATTCAAATATCAAAAGGACAACCTAGAGATACTAATCCCTTATTTGTTTCTTAGATTTCATTCCCACCACATTAATTCTAACTTAATTTCATCAGTTAATCTAGAGTATTAGTGTTTATAAGTGCCTGTCGGTCCACTTATATACCTACCTCAAATGATTATGCAATGTCTCACACAATTAATTAAGATGCAATTCATACTGGGCTCACTCTAATTTGACTATGCGGAGCTTCTAGGTATATGTCTATCCTAGACGCAAATTAGATTAAAACCTAATTTCTTTATTAGATTTAAACCTAATTCCACATTATTCAATCCCAAGGTTAATTTAGGATTCCCTCTTTCAAGTCCAACCCTAAATCCCCAAAACATGCTCAATGGTGATCAGTCAATAAGTAATAAATAATAAAAACAGGATTAAATAAACTGATTAAAATTAAGCAAAACCAATGTGTGGGAATAATTCCTAAGTCTCAAACAAGTTCATAGCACTCTAGGTTGAAAAGAAAAATTAGCCATACATGGCTAACAGAAAATCCATTACAAAAATAAGAAATTCAGATTCAAGCATAGCAAGAAGAAGAAGAAGAAGAAAAGATCCCAGAATAATTCTGCTTCTTGAATTGATAACACGCTCTACTTCTTTTCCTCCACTGCAAAACCTCACGCTCCAAGTTTTCTTCACAGCCGTGCGTCTCCTCTCCTTGCGTCTTTCCGTGGAGATGATGAAGGGAATTGAAACGCTCAGCCTCTACTCCTTTGCTTCTTCGTTCTGTGTCTCTCCCCTTTGTCTTTCTCCGTCTCCAATATATATAGAAATTTGTATCTTTGGGCCGCGTGCTTCTTTTTAATTAATTAGGTTACAATTCTTCCCTTTTTCACGGTGCCAACATAATACTCCTGTGCTCTTGTTTCTCCAATTTAGGTAATTTCTCTTTCACTCTGTGGGCCCCACGTTCCATTCAATTCCAAATAGCCTTGTAAAAGTGATGCTGAGTGCGTGGCTAAGGAAACACCAAAGGAATCAATCATAATAATGATAATAAAACTAATTTTATTTTTTAAAACTTCTCATTACTACGATTTATTTCCTAAACTCAAAAACTTCTATTTTAAATTGAAATCCTCTAAATGATGCCTCCAGATTGACATCCCTTAAAATAATCATAAAATCTATTTAATTTAGCATTGATGACTTCCTAAATATGTTAAAATATATCCCATATCAATTAAAAATAGGAAGTCATCAATTATTAACTGATGTAACCCTTATCTATTTAGGAGGTAGTTATCTTGTAGGAAGGGTGATGTAATCCTTATCTATTTAGGAGGTAGTTATCGTGTAGGCAGTTGGCTATGTAGGGAAAATATAAGTAATTGTATTGTATGGCAGAATGTTTTATGAAGAGTATGATGTTCAGACTTACTACTTGGTCTAGAGTTCAGATTCTGCCCTAGAATTGTCTCCCTTTTTCCTTTTCCTACCTTAATTTCTTCTACTCTATCAAAGATGAGATTGCCAAACCATATATAGCATTTACCATACAAACCAAAAGCTTGGCTTGTTAAAGATTGTGACATTTGTACCCATCTCTTACTATATATACTCCAGAATGACACTACTTTATCGTATCATGAGCTTAGGACAGAGGAAGACGATACAACGGAAATTGTTGGATGACATGCCTAAGATAAAGAGAAAATAATAACGGATATATGGTTTCATTTGCACAGTATGAGGTCAGCAGCCCAATGTGGCGAGATATAACCAATGTTATCAAAATTGAATTTCTAGGTATAACAACTCCTATAACTATATTTCAAAATATCAGAAAATAAAAATTTAACAATTCTTAAATTATATCAGTTGATTCAAATCAATCATACATCAACTTGCATGTCTTCAATGTGCTCTTCTTTTGCTCTTACAACAAAACTTAGAATGTTCAAATCATGACTATTCATAGGTTCCCTCATTTTAACTTCAATCAAGTTTTTTTATCATGGGTATTAATATTTAAGTTGTCTACATCTTCCTAATCTTCTTTATTTTTCACTATCTAATCATCATCGGATGGAAGATCATTAAAATTATATGCATGAGAATTTTGAGCTTTCTTTTTCTTACCCAATCTTGAATTGACCATCACAAAAACAACAATTTTTTTATTTTGAGGAAATGAAAATAGATTTTTTTTTTTTAACAAAACGATCAAAACATAAGTTTTTACCGTTTTTTAGCATAATTTTTATCAATTTTTAATCAAGATAGTTTTTATTTACGTCTTAACATATATCACTCTAATAAAAACAAAAATTTTTACAGTTGTACATTGGTATTTGACAACAATTGATATAACCGATTAGAGTGTTACAACAGCCACCAAAAACGACTATTAAGTGGAATGACAGATCCATAAGACGTGTGCTCAATGATTGGGAAGAAAGAGTGAGTGTGGGCTATTATTAAAGTTCACAAAAAGACAGCAACTTTAAAATTGAAAGCAAGTCACATATTATATAGGGTTACGCTACCTAAAAATTAGAGCTCGCAGTCGTGTCAAATCAAGATGTTGTGTCAGAGTCATGATCAAGCGCATGCTATTGCGTGTTCATCATGCATCGCTAACCCTTAACCTTAACATAGGACATTCTTTAGAGTGGTTAAAGGTCAAATAAACTATTTTAAAATATTTTTATTTTTTATATTAAACTAATTTATCTAATTTATAAATTGATACTTGATATATAATTAGAGGTTTAAACTTCTTATATTGCATGAGAAGAAGAAGATTCTTTTATACATATGAAATAGTAGGACCCACATATATATATAATGCTAATTATATATATATATATGTGTATGTGTGTGTGGGTCACACCATTTTATGTATGTGTGATATAAAAAAATACTTCTTCTACAACATAAGAACTGTTTTTCCCATATAATTATATGAGACATAATAATATATGTGATAATTAATTAACCTATTCAGCTTCATTAACCTCTTCAAAAAAAAAAACCAACTAGTATGTCTGAGTTAATATTAGAAAAACATATTCACTTACGTCGAGACAAAACTCTTCTTACAAACTCACATTGTATACCGTAAGTCACGTTGAAAAAGTAGTTTTTTTTTTAGCTAATCCAAACAAATATATGTGTCTTATATTGAGGAGAAGAGAGAGTATATATCTTTGCTTTTACTTACTGGCTGTTGCAATGCAGGTGTACACTCGTGCAATTCAGCCGCTAATTATGCAAAAAGCTTATGGTAATGATTTTTTTTATTTCTCTCTGGATTGGATTTCACTGTTCCTTGGTCGCCTTTGCTGCCCAATTCAAACTCATCACCTTCTTCTTCCATCAAAAGTAGTGTCATTATTTTCAGATCTAATCATCAATCACTTCCCATTATATATAAATGGATGAAACTAGCTAGCACGTCTATCATTGCTGAAAGAATATTGTCCTGTCTCAAAGCTCCACTTATAATTTTATTATTTTATTATTATATATACTCAGGACATGATGACTTTCATTTTTAAAGTCGACTAGGTTTTTTAATTACAACCATTACTATTTCATTCTTTCACGTAATTAAAATGTGTGGAAAATTTTGTGATGAAGGAAGCTAGACTTTTTGATTTTTAGATGTACAAGTTGTTAATTTAGTAATGCATTCACTTTTTCACTCCCAAAAAAAAAAGTGTGGAAAGTCACTTCCATATGTTGTTGATCATATTCCTCAAACAATATGTATATATTAAGTACATCAAGTGGAAAATTAACTGCACGTTTGGCCTAACTTATTTTCAGCTTATCTTATACTTATAAATAAAAGTTAGGCCAAACAGAATTTAAAATAAGCACTTATATTATAAGAGCTTTTTTTTTTGGTAGAATTATAAGAGCTTATTTTACAATGAAGAAAAAAACTCTTAAAAAAAAGCTGGTGAGAGGAGCTTATTTCAAGCTCTTTTTTTTTTAAGCCCTATTTTTTCAAGGGAAAATTCCAGATAAATACCTTTGAATTTGTAAAACCCCTAGAAGTCCGTTGAATTTGTAAAAGGACTGAGAAGTACAAAGAACCTATGATATGCAAATTCAGTTCAAATTACCTTTTTGCCTTTAATTTTAAATGAATAAAGAGAAAAGAAACAAAGAAAAAACCCACCCCCCACCGCCGGCCGGCCGTCGCCAGCCGGCCGGCCACCGCCGCCACCAGCCAGCCACCACCGCCACCACCAGCCAGCCACCACCGCCGCTAGCCCGTCACCACCACCTCGGCCACCACGGTATATTTTATAATTTACCTTTTAAGTTAATTTTTATTAGAAAAAGTGCTTATGACAAAAATTTTGGTAAACAGCTTATTTTTAATTTCAACTTTTAAGTAGAAAAATTTATATAAACACCAAACAGCTTTTAGCTTTTTTAAAAAAACTCTTTTTTTTTTTTTAGTTTTTGCTTAAAAGTAGCTTAAAAGCTAAAAATAAGCTAGGCCAAACGGATAATTAAATCATGTCAACAAGCAAAAACTCCGACACTCAAGGATTGATTCATATAAAATCTTTATATCCAAATTCTCATTATATGTCTAGTGAGTAAGTCGTTTCGTGCATTTGTTTGCTTATAGTAAACATCATTAAAAAAAATGATGAATCAAATTTGGACGAGAATATCCCTGATTTATTTTTTCGATGGAGCTAATTCCTGCATTTATTTTGAACAGGAAAGCTTCAATCAAATCACAATAAGTAATAAAAAGGTTAAGACGTTCAAAAATGATAAAAAATTTAACTGCAATTTAAAAAAAAATCACTAGATTTACAAGTGTTTTTTTAGGTAATATATACTATTACCTTTGATATTTAGTATAAGAGCTGAGCCAATTGATTTTTTTTTTAAAGGAATTAAAGAAGTTAAATGACTAAGTGATATTAAGGTATTTATATTTAACATTTTTTATAGACTAATTTATATAATTTATGAATCAATATACAATCTAATGATATATAACATATATTTTAATTAAGTAATTTTTTTAATTTTTCTTAAGAAAATCAATTTATTCTTATATTATAAACCAAATGGGGTATATATATATATATAGAAGTGTGATATGGATTGAATAGGGGATTGGGGAGTAACAAGGACAGTTGTAAGGGCAATTGAATTGACCCCTCAGTAAATGTTGGGAATCAAAGTAGGGATCGAAATCTACAGTAACAAATGAATGATGTGTGACTGTTTAACATGCGTGGACCAATTGATTTGGGTGCTCTTCGATTCTTTGATTTATTTCTTTCATTGGTAAAATAGGTTGGTGAAGCCCTTTCCAACGTTCTGTTCAACATCACCTTCTCTTTTTCCCTCCATCACTTCAACTCCTGTAATTAACGGATTCGGCTTTGGTCTTATGCTGCTTCCATCCACTGCCCTTCTTGCTCTTTGACACCAAAACAACACCGTTTTAGTGTAAAGGATGGCAGTTGTGCCCTTTTTTCTTTTTCTTTTTCTTTTTTTTAAAAAATATTTTAGAATACTAACTAGTATTAAAAAAAATACTTCAGAATAATAACAGTGCTGAAAAAAAAATACTTTATGATCTTAAAAAAATTTTAGGTTCTTGAAAATATATCTTGAAGTATATTTTTATTACTAGTCAGTACTCTGAAATATTTTTTTAATATCTTAAAAAATAATTTTTTAAGATCATGAAGTATTTTTTTCATTAATAGTTAGCATCCTTTAAGTATTAGTCAATACTCTGAAATATTTTTCAAGATCATGAAGTATTTTTTTTTCATTAATAGTTAGCATCCTTTAAATATTAGTCAATACTCTGAAATATTTTTCCAAGATTCTAAAATAATTTTTTAAGATCATGAAGTGTTTTTTTAATACCAATTAGTATCCTCAAATATCCTTTTAGTACCAGTCAGTATCCTGAAATATTTTTTTAGGATCCTAAAATAATTTTTCAAAATTATGAAGTATTTTTTCAGTATCATTCAATATGTTGAAGTATCTCTTTAATGCTTGTAAGTACCCTAAAATATATATTTTTTTAAAAAAAAAAGGGGCACAATTGTTCTCCTTTACACCAAAACGGTGCTGAAGAGGGTAGAAGATGGGAGCTGCATAGGACCAAAGTCGAATTCACAATTAACTACATATCCCTTAGCTTCTCATTGTACTATTCGTCTGAACTCTATCTAATAAAAACATGAGAACTCTAAAGATTTTGATCCTAATTGATTGATGACTCATCTGAAAAATTTCAAATTTTATCTAGTTTTTAAGGAAAAAAAAACATCTTAATTTGAAGGGGCAAAAAACTTAAACAAAACGATTAACCAATATTTTTCTTAAAAACAAGATAAAATTTGAACTTTTCAGATTAATCATTAGCCAACTAGGATTAAAATTATCTGAATAGTTATATTTCATTGGAATTTAAGTTGTGAGTGAAAAGATAATAATGCCCTTACTTTATTTTTTTGATTCCCCTTATTTGTCTTGAAAATACCCTTATTTGTCTTGTGAATTCATTTATTGATCTTGTGAATGACCAAAATTATTTTTAGTTCCATGGGTTGTTTTGAATTATTTTATTTATCTTGTAAATACCTTTATTTATCACACGAATGCATTTTATCATGTAAATGCCACTATTTATCTTATAAATACTCTTATTAAAAGAATAAAGTAAGAGTATCATTATGCTTTCACTCACAAAACTAAATTTCATTTTGGTATGAAGGGATGTAGTAAACTTTTAGATTTTTTTAGGGTTTAAGTGAAATAAAATTGCTTCTATAGGACTAACTGAAGTTTTCCCCTCTCTCTCTATATATTTATTATCATTAGATTCTACACTAAAATAGGGCATTTTTAAAATTTTTTTCGATTTTCTTAACTTCATAATTTTACAACATGAAGATAGGCACTCATTACTAGAGGCCCCAAGCCCCCCGCAAAAATGGGTTGCTTTCACTGCATTCAAGAGAAATGTACGTAAAGTGGAAGGAGTTAACCCCTCATCGTTTTACAGTATAGCAAATTAAGGTTCAAATTCCTATTAAAAGAAGATGTGCCTAATTTTAGTATTCAACGGTGCCTTGAACATAATGACAAATTCGTAATTTGTTAGATTTTGTTTTTGTTCATTAAAAAAGTGTAATGTTTCTCTTTCATTGTATTCTTATTCATTAGATACAAACCTATCAGTTGTTTTTTTCCTAATCTTTTATGCTAAATCTGGCAAATCAAACCCATCAGATTCTTATATTTAGCGCTGTATTTTCAGAATAAAAATGTCGCAGAGGCAGTTATACAAATTAGTAAATAAGAGTTGGCCATCAAATGAGTACAAGAGTCTTCATTCAAAAATATATAAAGAAATAAGGCAAAAAAATATCAATTGAAAGACTATACACACATACAAACAATCATGTATCAGGATTAAAGTTTATAATAAAATCAAATAAAAGTGAAAAAGAGCCCACCTATAGGACGCGCACTCTCAATTGACTAATTAAGACACGTCTATCTCATAACGTCAAGCCTTAACACTTATGGCAGAATAATAATCTATTAAGCCTATCAAGGAGATAGTTAATTAAGTCTCTCTTACTCCAATTATGCAGAAAATAAAAGGTCTTGTTTTCTTTTCCTTGCAGGCATCCCAATATTAAAAACAACATGGAGACGCTTTTTTCCCTTCTCTATCTTTTTCTGTTCTTCATCACTGTCACATATCATCCAAGTTCCACAAAGAATATTCTCCCATGCTGCTTAACACCCATTGATCACTTTCTGAACTCTGGCAATTATAATCAAGCTGGGGAATCCCATAATTGTTACTCTCAGTTCTTGAAGAAAATGGCTCCAAGTTTAGCCCTTCCATGCCATAACTATGATCTTGAACTGGATTATTGAACCAAACATTGTTGTTGTTGTAGTTCTCCAACGGTTGAGGAATAAGAGCAGTACTTGTCGGCTTATCCGATATTTCAGACGACGGTTCTTGTAAATGCAGAGAACAATGATCTGGGAAATTAAGATTATAATTATTGTTGTTGTAGGTGGTGGTGGTTGTGCTTGTGTGATTTGCTGCAATATCTGTGAATTCTCCTTGTGGAAGAGACAGGGAATTCTCAGAGTTCATGTTGATGACAGAGGAAGAGGAAGATGATGAAGATGAAGAGTTTTGTTCTATCTTTTGCAACAACCTAGGCATCCAGAAACATCGAACAGCATCGATGAATCTGTCACTACCAGATTCAATGTTTAGCTGACGTGCCTGTTTCTGAACTCTTGTCCTCCAATAATTCTTGATCTCGTTGTCTGTTCTTCCTGGCAGATGCTGAGCAATTTTTGACCACCTATGACCACAAAAACCATGTATATATTCATTCTAGTTAATTATTCATGATGAACAAGACAAAATTTTGATGTTGTTGATAATCAATTCTCTGAATTTGATCATAATTACCTGTTGCCCCATTTGGAATGGAGCTCAAGGATCAAAAGTTGCTCTTGTGGAGTTAGATTCCCTCTCTTGATGTCTGGTTTCAAGTAGTTGAGCCACCTCAATCTGCAACTCTTTCCTGTTCTCTTCAATCCTAACAAAAAACCATTCATCAACACTATATCAGGAATTTGCAGAAGAGAAAAACACAGAACATAGATGAACATATCTTCTCTGATGTCAAAGATCAAATAATATTACTAACTTCGGTCTTTAATATAAGATCTCGCTTATAATGCAATTTATAATATAAACGAGATTTTATATTAATGACCGGCTGGCTGGAGATAGTATTATGTCTGTACCTGCAGTTTTGGCTAACATGTTCCAACGACCTTCGCCATGAAGAGCGATACAGTGTATGAGTAAACTGTCTTCTTCCAGAGTCCAAGGTCCTCTTCTGAGTTCAGCCTCTTCTTCATTAGACCCCATCTCTGGTTTTGTAGCTGTGGAAGACATGGCCGAGTGATATATGATAAGAACACTGTATAACACAAGTTGTTTGCTCTGTGATTGAAGAGAGAGAGAGATAATGGAAGAGAAGGTGAGTTTCTGCAAGGGATATAAAGAGTTAATTTGGGGAAGATATTTTGGAATTGAGGATCCAATGAGGGGGCTTCATATATAATGCCCACGGGATTTTGTTCGAGTAATTATGGGTTTGGTGATAGTTTACTGTACAACATGCTACATGTTAGCTCATACAAGTACCTAAGCTTTAATTATACACACTAGTGAACCGGGTCCCATGAATTGTTCATTTTGAATAGGGTACAGCTTCTTAACAGGGCATTTTGTGTTTAGATTTTGAAGGTGTCAAAATTTTTGGATCCCTGTCTATGTTGATGGAGCTCATCGGGTTGAGTTTCTCTCATAATTTCTTTCTCATTATCCCTTGTCATCTCTAAATCATATCCATCCAATCAATCACAAAATATACTAACAATTTTATGATATATTGTTCAAACGAGAAGTGGGGACAGGATATGACTGTGGAAAATGAATAACAATATGGAGCAGAAGTGGATTATTATTAAATAATGAAGGGAAAAGAGTGAATTGGTCATAATGTTTTAATTGATGGAGGATTTTGATCATATTAGGTAATCAAAGACAAGTCTCAAACAATAAGCACATTGATATGTATATCTTGGATCCGTCTTACCTCATGCCCCAGATAATTTTTGTTTTATTAAAAAAAAGAAAGAAAATTATTATGAGGTCATAAAATATTGTAATTACTAAAAAGTTTTAATAACCGGTGAGTGTAACACCTGTTATTATTTCCTACATTGAAACTTATCATTACATACTACTCACTTGTTGCAAGATTTTTTGAAGAATTAAATTTTTATATTGGGACCTCGATGATTTTTCTAAAATAATTGGAAGTCCATAGCTCACTAAGTTAGAATTGTCTTATAAAAGAATTTACAAAGGAACTAAGGGCGTGTTTGAGATAGCTTCAAAAGTTTAAATAAGTCTATTAGAAGCCCAACGAAAGTAGAAGCTAGATTATTAAAGAATATCCTTGAAGCCACTTTTTTTGTGAAGTCAAATCTCCTTGCTTCAGACCTTGAAGCCATTGCTGTCACTGCTATCCTAGATACAAATCATATCAGGAAAAAAGTCTATAAAAAACAAAAGCCACTTCTACCATTGTTATCCCAAACGGACCCCTTCTATCCTTTAGTTTTTATTTGTTTTATATGGCTACATGATTAGGTCAAATTTAAACATTGCCGAGTTTAATTTGGGGGTAGTTCTCTTATACAATGTTGTTAAAATCGAGTTTCTACATAAAAAAGGAAGTGGGTAATAAAGACGTAAATGGTAGAAACGACATGAAACATAAAGTTTCTATTACTTAAAGGTCAAGATACAAAATTTTATACATACATACATACATATAAAAATATATATCATTGCTCAAAATTTAATGAACAACATATTTAAAAGATATAAGTTATATAACTATATAAAACACACTAGTATAAAAAACAGTTTTAAGATTGTCTCGTTTAGACCGAAGTATTGACCAGTGACATAAGTCTAAAAACACAGAGTTTAACAACTCCTACAACTAATTTCCAAAATATCAAAAGAATACAATTTAATCATTTCTAAATTATATCAATTGATTCAAATCAAACACAAATCAATTTGCATGTCGTCAATGTCTTCTTCTCTCACTTTTATAATAAGTTCATTTACAAAACTTGGAATGTCCAAATTATAACTATCCATAGGTTCCCTTACTTCAACTTTAATCAAGTTTTTCTCATCGTGCGTATCAACATCTAAGTTGTCTATATCTTTCCAATCTTCTTCATTTTCCACAATCCAATCATTATCGGATAGAAGATTATCAAAATTATATGTATAAGTGTTTTAATATTTCTTTTTCTTGCCCAATCTTGAATTGGCTATCACAAAAACAACATCATTTCATAGCCTTTTGATTTGGAAGAAATGAAAATAGGGTTTTCGTTCTTTGTTTGTTTTTTTTTTTAAAAAAAAAGTAAAAACGGTAAAATTTTTTACTGTTTCTTAAATTTTTAAGCTTAGTTTTTACCTATTTTTATTTAGGACAATTTTTATTTGCTTTTTAACAAGTATCATTCTAGTTTTGACAACAATGCTCCCGTAATATTTTTTGTATTCACACAAATTCAAATATTTAAATGGCAAAAGCCCTTTTCCTTATGACCAATGCATGCTGGTTCCATCCATTAGTTTTTAATGTGAATCATTTTTTAAAATGTCATTGTCTCATTTATTCTTACCTTTAATGATGAAGTTTCCCTCTTCAATATTTCCCAATCAATCAAACTCCCATCAAACAAAGTAGGGTAATTGTGAAAAGTTGTCAGAATCTTAGACATTTAACCAATTTTAACTAATTTCTTTAATCTCATAAAAATATAGTTAACATAGCTTATTAGTAAAAAGGATTGGATGAGGGAATAAAATCCACAATTATAAAAGTAGCCTTGCTTTATTGGATAATTTATGAGGGTGTTCTAATTTTTCTTGCACATGCTTTGTAAAAAAGAATTGATTAGTGTCAAGCGCTTCGTAGCGCGATGGCACTAGGGCCAGCTTTAAGAGCTGGGGATCCCTCTTGTCCAGGATTCGAGCCTTACCTCGCCCTCCCCCACTAACTGTATCTAAAAAAAAAAAAAAGAATTGATTAATATATTGTTCTATGAAGACAATTCGTGTACTTGGCCCATCATCTTCTCCACTATTAACGGCTACCAAACTTTATGTTAAAAAACAAAATTACAATCAAATCAAATGCTCTAGAAAAGTAGGTAGCCTCCCTTCCCAATTTAAGTAATATTTACTTACCTATTTAATCTTTTTTTTTTTGTGAGAGAGACTTAATTACAAGAGAAAAGTCATGTAAGCTCAAATCTATCATCATGATAGACTAAAACAATGATTCAAAGCAGAATTTAATTTTTCTAAGAAACGTATTTGACTGAACAAATTAATGTAATTGAAAAGTATTAATTTAGGTGATTATGGAAATTAATTAAATACAAGGTATATGCTTAGATTGGCGGCAAGAGGAAGCTTTTGATAATTAACAATTCAATATTAATAAGCAGCGACATACTAAACTGGAAAGATAGACTAATGGACTTTAAAACACAGTCATTAACTAAATCTCAATCTAAGTTGAGGGGAAAAAAAGAGAGGAAATTCCTTTAAAGTCCTAAGAAACTAAGAAAATATCAAAAAAGTTCTATAACAAATTTTAATGTCAAAAAGTCTCATAGACAACTCTTTCAGTAGGTAATTAACAATTTTATCTGTGTGCTTTAACAACTATCTAAAACTTTTTTGACATCAGAATTTTCTGTAGATTTTTTTTAAAAAAAAAACATTTTCTTAATCCCTTAAGACCTTAAAGAGTCTCCCCCTTCCAAAAAAAAAAAATGGAGGCATAACTAATAATAGAAGCAATTTTTTTCATAAAAAAACATAATTTATATATTTATGCATATTTAATTAAAATATATATTTATGTTTAGTTAATGAATTTGAATTACATTTTGTGAGTCACACATTAGTTATTTGAGATATAAGTATGTATTATGTTTATTTGTCTATTAAAATAACTTAAACTAACCAGTTTGATAAGATTTTCCTTTAACATTATACACCTAATGATTTCTCTATTTAATTGTTACACCTATATGACTCTTTTTGATATATTCTAATATCAAAGCATATATTATTGTGAATATATAATGAAGAATATATAGGTTGAGGGCATGAATGATTGTTATGTAATAAGAATAATTTTGAGATATGTCGTATATGAAGAAAAGTTGAGGGAAAAAGAAGAGAAGAAAGAATCAATAATTAAAGCAAGATAGGGCTTGGGATGTGGTATTATTAGACTCGTGATGAGAACGTCACTTCCTCAAAAAGATGGAAGTGGTTTGGCATCAAAGGTTTGAAAGTCCAATCATGAGAGCAAAAGCAAATCACTTTCTAATCCATCCAACATTAATTAAATTTTACCTTAATATATTTATTTTATATGTAGAATTTCATTATCATATTTAATTATTATTGAAAGGGTATCGATATAGATAGTTTAAAGAAAAGAAAATGATAAATATGCTTGTATTTTATGAAGAATATCATTTAGGTTCCAATTAAAAAAATAATATTATAACAAGTCTCATAACTTGTTAACATGACTTTTCTGATTTTTTTTTTTTGGGATTTTAATGATAAACCAACTTCTAAATTAAAAATTCTATGTTAAAAATAGGAAAATTAAAATATTTATAATTTCATGGATTTGTAGTCCAAATGTCAATCATGGATAAGTTGAAATAAGTGCACAGTGCTTCTTTTCGCCCCCAAATTTTAATTTATTGTTGTACACAATCTTCATTTCAGCAAAGCAAGTAATTATTAATTTTATTTCATTTAAAAATTATATGAAAACTTTTTAAAAGAACTTGAAACATTTCAAATACAAACGACCATTCCAACGTAATAATAAAATCAAAAGTATAAATTTTTTCTCCCACTGAAGGTCCAAATATTTTTTGGGGCTAAAATGAAGGTCCAAATATTATTTCGCCACCTATATTTTTTTGTATCGACGTATAATTAAAAAAGAGGCCCAGTTGATAGAAACAGCGGCTGGGCAGTCATTTGGGCTTAACCCGAGACAATCAAAATATTAAAAAAATAAAAAATAAAACGGTGCGTTGAAAGGAGTTGGCACCAGCAGTTTCCTTCCGATCTCAGTCTGAGCTTCTCGCCGACGGGACGACCTGCGGGCGGCGTTTAAGGCAGACTCCGGCATTCCGGCGCTCAAGTTCACTCTTCTTTATCTCAGGTTTTTCTGTTCGATCCAATTTTATTTTTTAGATGTGCACTATTAACGCTTTGGTGTGATAATGGACTACCTGTGCACTTACCCACTTCCTCTAGATTTCGGCTTATTCAAGATGCAAATTTTACGTATTTCGCAGAATTAACTTTTATTTGATCACTTCAATTTATCTGCCGTTATAGATCCTTCTGCTTCAAATTTTGAAGTAATACTCCAGACTTGTTGCTCACTTAAAAAGAAATTTGGAACGCATTCCAGTGGACGCATGAAAGTGGTGGTGTTTAAATGTTAGTCACAGGAAACTAATATGAGAGAATTGGAGCAAATGGGCACATCGGCAATGAACAAGGAAAAATTGAATGATGGTAAATGCAATAAGCGTAGCATGATTGAACAGTGGAAGCAAAGGGAGTTTTTCCTTCTTATAGCTTATGCATTTGTTTTCTATGTCATCATCATCCGCCGGTCTCTTCAACTTTCTAATGGTATATTTCTTCGACCATATATGAGTTAGTTTTTTTTTTTTGGGCTCTACTCCCCCCTTTCCTTCATTTTATAGTACCTTCTGCTTAATTGGTGGGCAATGTGGTGTTGTTTTTTAATGTCATAGATTACTACAAACGGATCTATGGATTACGTCCAGGATGGCTGACACTTCATCCCCTCAATGTATGATATCTGTAGCTTGTTATCTTCAAAAAATTTTATCGTCATCTACTGAAATCATTGCTGCTTTTGCATAAGATCTACCGCTTAATTTATTCAATCATTTTTTGTTCCAGAAGGTTGGTAAATGATGCTGCTTTACTGGCGTTATTTCAGTCTTTGTACTTCTGTACTGTTATTCTATCTATCTTTAGCTATTGTTAGTGGTTAGAACTGATTCTGACATTCTCCTTATGTTACCTTATACTTGACTTAGTGGACATAATGGGTAAACTAATGTTACCTTTTTCCCTTGTGGACTGGTTATAGAAAACAATTGTGACTTGCTTAAACGCCTGATTCCCTCTCTCTCACCAGTAAGAATGAGGAAGCTCAGGCCTTTTATCATATCTCAGGTTTTAAAAAACTGGTTCATCTACAATTTACATTTAGGTGTGGCAAGATTGATTTTCCAGCAAGGGAGAACGACTTTGGGTTCTTGATTTGAGGACGGGAGAGGGGTTGCTAGGGAACAATGGTTCAAGGGAATATCTTTTCCCTTATCTGAGAAAATAAAACTGGTTGGATGAATGTCCAAGATGAATATAAATAACTGAACTGCCTTGTAGTAAACTCACTAACATATGAAACTGACGTATTACAAAACTGACTTCAAACTATGAATATGATAATATTATTTGTAACCATTTCTGATCTTAGCTTAGGTTTGCTGGCATACCTTGCATTTTGACTTCTTCTAAGCACACATCACCGCTGAAAATGAAGAGCATGAACTTGATTTTTATTACATTAACATACAGTTAGGTTTTTAATATATGTCTGTAGGAATGAGTCGATCCCATGGTTTTCTGATAAGGTAATTTAAACCTTACTGGATCAATATAATAAGTATTTACACCTGTTTAACAACATGTCCCTTGCCATTCTCTATTTGCCATGTTCCTATTCCTACCCATGGGCAGTGAGAGCTAGATATCTATGGCAGGCATCTAACTAATCATGCTTGACGAGTTTTGTTTTTGTTTTTCTTAGTTTGTACTTGACGCTTGTACAGGGTTTTGTACATCTGACATGAATGTTGGTTGCATAAAATCATGCTTTATGGCATTTTCTTTGGCTCGTCAATTACCCTCAGTGTTCTTTTTTGTATAAAGGATGTCTCAGATGCCCAATGGAGGAACTTTCGAGGAAATATACCTGTTCTTACTGTTGTCTTTGGCATTTTCACTCTTCTGGCGAAATTGATGAGATTGTTCTTTAGTTTAAAAGCAAGGGGAATGTCCACTGTCTGGCTTTTGTTTTCTTTGATATACCTATCATACCTGCATGGAGCATGGTAGGGTTTATTTAAATTATCATGCATTTATTTTTCTTTCTCCCACTACTGACAATTATTTACCTTGTTCACTCTTAACATTTTGTCTTTTTTTTTTTCCTCTCTACAGCATAATTTTTGTTCTATCAATAGCCACAGTTAATTTTCTTCTGGTAAAGGTGCGTGTAAAGGACAAATGAAGAAATATTTACTTTAGTATTAGCAGAACCTTGTATTATTATTTTGTTTAATTTTGTACTTCATCATGGTAACATATTATATGAAGTATCGTTTCTGTGACTGGAGATTTTCTCCTTAGGCTGCTTTATCTTCTGTGGCATGCGATATTTAGAAATTATAAGGAAATACTTGTGGGATATTTTGAGGTATTAGTGACCTTCCTTTTGATAGAACTTAAGGAAATTAAGAGAGAAAAGGTGAAACTAGAGCCAGAATCTGAAACTCAAGTCAATAGAGGAGACGAGAGAGACTAGAACCAGAATCTGAGTTCTAGGGAAAGAGAAGAGATAAACATCTCAGTAATAATTTCATTCATCCATATTTTGGTAGAACACATATATGATATTTATAGAGGCTTAACACATAGACTGAAAATTACTTCCTTATCTTATCCATATAAAACTGACAATAACCAACATTAGACACTTGTAACATTTAACATTAGAAACATAATAAAACATAAAATGCAAATAATGAATGGTTCCTATCACCTTTGTTGGTTGGATTTGTTTTTTTTTGTTTTTTTGTTTTTGGTGAGATTTGTTGTTTGGATTTAAATGTATACGTTTCTTTGCGTGATTATACTTTTTACTGCACAGGAAGTTACAATTTAGGAGCCCAACACTTAACAGTCAGTTAGTGCTTCTTGAAGAAATCTTAACTTTATTGGCGTTCCCAAATGAATAACGTGGATTTCTTTTCAGCTGAGCATTGTATTGTGACATTTATTTATCACATTTGCTAATTCTTCTCTGTTCACGTATACTAAACTCTAAACTTATGTTACTGCAGATATTTGCTCAGAAGAAGTATTTTACGCTCATAGTTTGGAGTTATAACTTATTTTTCCTCCTTTGCAATCGTGTTTATGAAGGATATTCATTCTCTACATTTGGGTGAGAGAGTAAGATATATTATGCTGATATTTCGTTTTCAATTTATCAGTTATTCCTTCTTAAAATGATCCATTTACAATCCAGGAAACAATTGGCATTTTTGGACAACTACAGAGGCACTTTTAGATGGCACATTTGCTTCAACTTTGGTATTTGTCTTCTTCATTGTTTCTTTATGTTAATATAGTATCTTTATCTCAGAGCTTTCTATTAATGTGTCGTTATTAATTTATCATATATCTTTCAAATGTTATTCTATCACATTATGAGAATTGAAACTTACTATGTTATCAGCATAAACTTGAAACTTTTTAAGTCAAATCTCTTTTAACTCTAAAACAGAGTATCAAGTTACATTATTTGATAATCACTTGTAGGCTAATAACATTTTTTAGGTATGAAATGGGACTCAAAACCCAAAAAGGAAAAAAACAAGCAGAAAACTAATACATTTCTTTTGGAACATAATTCTCCATACAATCAGACTAACATCAGATGGCACACTTCCCATTCGTGCATGGCAAGAGAAACCTGTGCTAATATCAACATTTAAAAATTGAATAAGCTTATTTTAGCATACTGATTTACAAACTTATTAGATCAAGAAGAAAATATTTATTTGATGTATATAGTTTTATTGCTAAGTTAGTTATTTATGGCAGTTGTTCTGCGCATGATAAGCTTTGGACTGGATTATCACTGGTTAAATCAAGAGTCTCGTATTGATCAAGAGGTATTAGATTCTTTCTGAATATGGTAATTTTTTCGTTTCTTCAGAGTAATTTGGTTGGATATGTTACATATATATGTTACTTTTACAATCACATATGTGATCTGCTGAGGTTGTAGTGATGGCCATTTAGAAATATCAAGGGGATATGTTATTGTAAAATTTTCAGTATAGAGTAACTTTGGTGTCATCTTGTAGGCATATATTCTTTTTAGCAGCTTATACTATAAATTTTCCTATTATTTAGATAACAACATATTAAATTCCCTGTAAGGAGTAAAGAGTGAGAGAGAGGATGCTTTGGAAAATCTTGATATTCTGGGAGGCATTTGTTATGTATATTTATAGTTGGAAAAGGATTTTATAGTTTGAGATATAACCAACATGTACCTCTTCTCTGATTTTACAGAAGAACTCTTTTTCTGTATAAATTTAAGGCTTTGTTCTGTTGGGTATTGATGTGATTCTGAAAAAATAGTTTTGCTGATGTGTTTGTTTATGGATTATAGAAGCATTGTCAACGTTGCCATATTTGTAAATCAGGAAAACCTTGCTACCAAATTTTACAGGTTAGATCAGCTTGCTAGTTTATCAAGACATAAGTGATTTTTATTATAGTTGCTGAATTCCGCTTTATGATTTCATTTTGGACTACTTTTATATAATCATTTCTTCTGTTAAACATATTATATTATTCTTCCTTGTTCAATACTTTGGTTACAATACCAGGAGAGAAGTTTGCAGAGTGACAAGTTCAGATATACCACATACCTTTGTTATCTGCTATATGCACCACTTTACATTGCGGGTCCAATAGTTAGCTTCAATGCTTTTGCCTCTCAGGTTTGTGACCAAGTTACTTTTTTAATATAACCTTGTTCTGGTTGTTTGGTTATTTAAAAATCAAGTAATAGATGTTAACCATAAATGTTTTTAAAACTACATCCCGGTTGCTGGGTTATTTATAGCCTGATGTGTTTATAATGTTTCATGTGTCTCAACTTGCCGTCAATAGTTTTGTATGATTGTTTAAATATATGTTTTATCAATGATTCTTGTTCTGTTCTTGCAGCTAGATGCTCCTCAGAGTAGTAATTTAAACAGAAATGTGATATGCTATGGTTTTCGTTGGGTATTGAGTCTTCTTCTTATGGAGTTAATGACACATTTATTTTATTATAATGCCTTTGCCATCAGGTCAGTTCCTCAAAACTCAGCAAAATAAGGGATCATATTTAATGTTGCTTATTGGGTATACTGAATTCTTTTCCCCCCTTTTAATTGATAAGTGGTTTGTGGAAGCACTTGTCTCCTATGGATGTATTCATCATTGGATATGGGGTAAGTGGCTATTCTTTTGGATTATAATATGAGAACATGTACCATACAAGTCAAACGATGTTTACTTTTTGTGCTGGTTCTCTGTCCTTGTTGCTTAATTTCTGAAACAGGTTGATTGTTAATTGTGTATATATAAAAATAGAGAGCGGGAACAAATTAGTTACACATTTTCCATCATCAAAAGGAGAATTTTCTCTGGATTCACACAATTTATGAGAGGCTAATTAGCATAACCCCACTTAATAATGGTTACCAAATGCAGATTGGGCCTGTAATGATGATTCTGATGAGGAAAAAGTCAAACACAATTTTCTGTTGATGTTTAGCTCATTTGGCAAGATCTTAACTGTGCCTAATGATTAGATTACTTCTGCTCTTATGACATTACCCTATATAGGTGTTGCAATTTATTAGTTTTTTCATTATTGTAACACATTCACCACGATTTATGGCAGTGTGCTACCTCCACTCCTTTTTACAAAAGATGTTTAACAACTTTCACAAAGATTAGGAAAAGTGCAAAACTAATTAAATTTAGTTACTCGTTAAATATGTCCATATTTTCAATCATTTTCCAGAATCACCCTTCCACAATAATTAAGCCAAGAATGTTAAATCATAAAGTAGAAATTATGTTTTAGAGTTTTTCATATAAAACCCTTAATTGTTATCAGTTCCAATATGAGCCCAATAGAACGAATAGAAATATACATAGTGTGATTGTCAAAAATATATTTAGTTCAGGTTTTCCTCTACTGTAATTTTCAAGAATAATGTTTTTGTATGTTAATGGGCTAACTTTTCAAAAGTAACAAGTTATCCAACTCATGTCTTGTATGCAATATGATTAGAAGGAAACAGGCTGGTAACGTGCTTAGCCAGGATCCTTGTGATCGAGATCTTTCTGTAATGCTTATTATCTTATAGGAACAATTTTGTAAATGATAGAAGCTGATTTGTTTCTCATGTCTCTCCTACTGTCTTGCTCTGCTAGAGCATTAGATGTCCTTGTTTCCTGTGTCTTCATTTTATCATGGAATCAGCATAGGGCTTTATCATTAATTTGTTTCAGGTCTTAAACTTCATGTGGCTAAAATTCTTACTGATCTGGCGCTATTTCCGGTTCTGGTCGCTGGTATGATTCCTGCTGTTACTTTTAAACATCTGGCTTGAATATTGACTTTTTTTTTTTTTTAATAGATATTACATTTGGAACCATGCCTTGTAGATAAATGGCATTGAGGTTCCAGAGAATATGCCAAAGTGTATCAATAATTGCCACAGTTTGGAGGGCTTTTGGAAAAATTGGCATGCTTCCTTTAACAAGTGGCTTGTGAGGTGCAACTGACTCCTTTGCTTTGATTTTTCTGCTTCTTCTCCCTCATGATGGCTTGAACTGATTGGAAGTGCAGGTACATGTACATTCCTCTTGGGGGGTCTCAAAAGAAGCTACTCAATGTATGGGTCATATTCACATTTGTTGCTATCTGGCATGATTTGGAGTGGTACTCTCTCTTGTTGGTCGATTGTATCCATTCTATAGATAGAAAGGGATATTGTTTGACTTTATAGCTTATGTTTGATCATTGTCCTTAGGAAGCTTCTTTCATGGGCTTGGTTGACATGTTTATTCTTTATCCCTGAATTGGTGCTGAAGTCAGCAGCAAAGGCATTTCAGGTCATGCAACATCTTTCTTTGCCTTTCCATGCACCTTCTTTCATTATTTTATTAGTAGCTGCGGATTGGGTAAAATTTGTCTGGATGACAGTGATGAAACTCCAGATGTAACTTTTTTTTTAAACGGATATATGGGGTGTTACCAAATAGTAAAATTTGAATTTTGTGTTGTCATTGAAACCTCCCTCCCTCTGGCCTTTTCTTTTCAATGAATATGTAAGCATCATTCTCAGCAATGTCCATTTTTTTAAATAATAAATATTAGTTCAAAGTCACATTTCCTTGCTTTCTAACTTTTGGTGATTGTGGTTACTATTATCAGGCTGAAAGTGGTTTTGGGCAATATTTATTTCGTGAGCTGAGCGCTGTTGCTGGTGCTGTCACAATTACTTGTCTCATGGTTTGTCCCTTATCAAACCTGGAAGCTTTAGCATATATGGATATCATATTTCTTCCTTATGCTATGTGCCGTCTTTATGAACTATGTTGCATCTGGTAGTGTGCATGTGACGTCTTTTCTCAAATAATGTATAAAAAGAAGTGTCATCAGAAGTAATTGAAAATGTCATGAAAAAGTAACGCAATGTAACTCTGTTGTATTGTGATTATGCTTTTTCATTGGTATTTTCATCAAATCGAAATTAGTTTTGAACTACTAGGACCATAACAAATTGTTCGCCATCATCAATAATCAAAATGACGGAGAACCACGGGATCCTAGTTGTATGTCATCTCTAGAATAACATTCATCTAGCAATATTGTAACATCTTATTTAAGATCATCATTGACTTATATCAGAAGTGCGTTAAATTTCTGCTTTTTTAGTAGGAATGTTGTGTGCTTGGAAGCTGTGGATAAAAAATGCTGGAAATTTTAGCCGATATCTTTCTTAAACAGTTTCTTTTTTTACTTTTCTGGAGTGAGACTCAAGTTTTGTTTTGACAGGTGGCAAATCTGGTCGGCTTTGTTATTGGACCTGGAGGCATCAACTGGCTGCTTTCTTCCTTCATTCAAAAAGAAGGTACTACCTCAGTATCCTTACCCTTGAACTCCAATGCTGTTATATAGCATCAGTAACTCATTGGAATTTCCACCTCACAGGACTGCCAGTTCTTGGTGGCTTACTTCTGTCGTTTTATGTGGGAACGAAGGTATGGTTTGTCAGCACTTAACTTGATAAGCAGTCCATATTTTCCAATCAGTAGGACGGATATATTTCCCTTTTTCTTTAATAATATTTCACCGAAATATTTGCAGCTTATGTTCCACATAGCTGAAGCAAAGCAAAGGTCTCCCTGAACTGGTACATGTGTTGTCTATTTTGCTTGATCCCATTCTGCAAATTCTATGTTCTTATGTTGTGCTAGAAGTTATACCATGTTATTGCTCTCAGGTTATTCTAGCCGAAGGAGGGAAGAATCGATATCACAGATTTCTCTAGGCGATGTTATTAAACTGCTCTTGATTTTTCATGGAAAAACCAAAATCAAAGACAAAGGAAAAAGAACAAGTAAATCTGATTAGAAATGGATTATGAGTAAATGGTTCAGGATTAAGCATCTTGCCCACCAGTTTTCTCTTGACAGAAAAGTGCATATTCTTGATTGCTTTTGATAATTGCATTTTGCTTTATTGGTTTTGCCAGATTAAGGTCAAGTGTTATGTTTGCCTGTTTATTTACTTTAAGATTTCAAGCAAAAAAACAAAGAAAGATAAAGGACAAAATAAAAAAAGAAACCCATTTAGTTGCCCCATTGTGCATTATTATGTCTTGGGTATGCAAGTCTCGCAAGTTTAGACATTTTTTTTATCCAAGACAAAAAGAAATTGAATAAATACAAGGTCTAGAGATTACACATAGTTAGAACACCAACAGAAGTGTTTTTTTTTTTTTGGGGTAAAATAATGGTGGCAAGTGTGCAACCACTCCGAGTTCTGCAGTGGCAAAGACGACTCTTCTAATAATGGTAGCTCCCAACAGAAGTGTTGGAATAATGAGAGAGAGAGAGAGAGGAAGTGAGCGCATCGGGTCGGGTCAGTGATCCTGGGTAAGCGAAGCTCATGCAATAGATTAGACTAAAAGAGACCAATCTGGTTTGCACCACAGTGCACCATAACAGAAGAAGGGAAAATATATATATATATATATGGAAAGAGAGAGCGCAAGAGCATTCGATTGCTCTAGGGCAGGAAATAATACTGAGGGAGGCCTCTATTTCTTCTTCTTACCCACCAAATAGCATTAATTCCAGCAATAACTCCTAGATTGAATTCCTCAATTAAGAGACTACTCTTAATGTTGATTTGTTTGACTAATCATACATAAGTGTGATTCCATCAACAATAATTGCTGACATAATCTCTTCTTCATTTGATTTGGGTCTTTCCTGAACAAATATTCCAACACATCACAGGTGAACTCAAACCCGAAGACCAACAAGGAGAACTAAAAAACTTGAGGAAACAAGATAATAATCTTCACACCAGTGAAAGAAAAATCATTGAGTAAAACCAATAGTGGTAAGTTTAGGCATTAGATGCATCGTTTCATCTTTTCCAAAACGCGTGCGACAGAATACTAAAACGGTGCTGTTTTCTTGGCAGTATTAGTTGTTTGGTGTTTTATTAAATAAATCAAATTCTCGAGAGAAGTGTGGGATAAAAAATATAACGTTCATATATCATATTCACCTGCCATTTTCTCTCTAATTTTATGTAAAAACACCATTTATATTTGCTTTACATGATCGTTCAATTTGAAGAATAGGTTGAAGAATAATTAATTGAGACAATTAAAAGAGTCTACCTTACTGAAAAAGTTTTATTAGTGTGTATGTACGATGTACTTATCCATGTGGTTGGGCCTCGCACCTGACCTACAAAGATAGGTTGGATATTATATTTTTTTGGTTGCCCACCCAATTTAGCGGGGCTTCGCCCTGACTAGTTCGAATCCGACCCGCGTCGCGCACCTGGCTATGGTGGGAGAGTCTCCCAATGGGGGTTTCTTACATTCACAAGGCTCGCGCACCTGACTATGATAGGAGAGTCTCCCAATAGGGATTTTTTGCATTCACAAGGTCCGTTATTATATTTATATCTCTATTTCTTCTCTATTGGATAAGAGGACGAGGATTCACTCATTCATTCATAAATTTCCATATGTAAAAGGGAAAATTGTATCTAAGTCCTCGATAAGAGAAAATATGATAAAATAGTTCTTTAAAATCTTAAAATTCTATAAGTCCCTTGGGAATTTTTTTGCAATATATTTCAATTGTCAAATTCCTATAAACTTGTCAATAAACGTCCATAAATTTGTCAATCTAAACGTCCATAAATTTGTCAATCTAAACTTCCATAGACTTGTCAGTGGATGCCTTTGGAGTCATCGGTAGAATTGAAATTTATTGGAAAAAAGTCCCACGAGTCTTGGATACAATTTTAAGATTTCGAGGGACATTTTGTTGTATATTCTCTTCTCTGAGACCTAAATACAATTTTCCCATTTTAAAATTGATGGGTGTCTCCCTATTATTTTATAAGAAATCTGCAGCTCCCAACTTGAAAGATGGTACTCCCTTCATACTTTTAATAAAATATCTTTAAAAAGTTGTTGGGGATTTTATTTATAAGATGTTTTGTAAAATCTAGACAATAATTCTTTTTTTTTTTTCAAAAAAAGTTCTTCAGAAAGAGCACTTTAAATTTTAATTAAGAGAGATAAAGCGCTTATATATAATGAAGGGTATTTATCGAAAGATAAAATTTTGAAGATGTCAAATGATTTTCTTGATTTATATAAAGCAGATAGTTTTGTCTTATAAAATATAACTGAGAATATAATTTCACAAATGATAGAAATTTAGGCAAGGATGGGAACATCGTGGTTTCAATTTAATAACTCAACAAATTTAGATTTGTTGAAAATGAACAAATCTCCCTTTTTCCACTTTCAAGTAAAAGAACATAGCCTCATGTATGCCCATCCTCATAAAGGTTAAGGAAAATATATATTTTAAGAATCTGAATCTTAAAAATATGAAGTTAAAGAATCTTAAGGTATTCAAGATTATCTTCTAAGAAGATTCTATTATAGTTTTTGAATTTACACTTTTGCAAAATTTAATATGTGCGGTAAAAGGGTAGTAAGAATTTTGATTCTTAAATTAATAATATATATTTTGTAAAGTCTCTAACCTAAATTTCTTTAAAATATGAATGCATGGCATAATTTTTACTAAAGATTACTTGAAGGATGACAAACATAAATTTTTACGATTTTCTTAGTGTATAAACTTGTTTTGGGATGATAGGGATGTTGCTCATTTATTCTCCTAAGCGATGGAGAACCAGAAAATTAGGAAGAAACTTAGGTCCATTTGCTTAGATCTATCAGGTAGTCCAATTCTTTGATCAAATCTTTCCCTGAGGATTTTCTTAATAATAAAAATTCACGTGGATGAAACTTGAAAATTTTTGTTAGGCCATTATTATTAATAAAAATTAAACATAAAAAGATTTGGTTGGAGAATTGAACATGACAGATATAAGTAAATGGACCTAGATTTTATCTAATTATTAAATATATTGGTGTAATGACATGAATTTTAAGCGGTTGATCGAAAAATAATGGAATTGTCAAGAAAGGACATATATATATATATATAGTTGACAATAATCTCTTCATCATTGGCAGTGTCATTTCAAAGGCGAGAGGTAGGTATATATGAATCTAGTCATCTTGAATCATGTTCTCTTGTAGGTCCACTTTGAAATGATACATAAACTAATATATCTGGACATTTTTCAGGAAAAAAATGATATCTTACTTATGAATTAATCTAAATTATATTAATTAAAAAAAGGTGAATGAAAGGAGGTGTGCTTTTATTTATGAAGACCGTCCTTTGTGTCCTTATATGCCACCAAATTAGATTG